>OY987264.1:32601748-34003039 GCA_963920665.1 Straminergon stramineum | reverse complement strand
CGCCTGCGGACGGCGCTAGGGACGCTATGTCCGCTGGAGTCCGTGCGTCCGGACATTCGGATTTGTCAACCCTAGTTTTGTTTGTTTAACGAAAAGGAAGAAATCAACAAAAATCGTGCATGTGAAGTGAAGCGAAGAGAATGAGAACCCTAAACCGAAGTAGTCAGAATTGAATGCACTCTCTAGCTTTGCACAAATGGAAATGTAGGGCATGAAAAGAAATTGTCAGTAGTTGTAATTTGAGACTATTACAGAGATGAACAGGAAGATTCCTTGGCCTAGTAATTGGAGTTTGAATAGGTGCGATGAATTTGCCCTTCACCACTTAGGTGAAGGCAAGGGATATACCTCGATTCCATAAGACTTTTTTAACATTTGTTCGTAGGCTACAACTAGAATGGTGAACGAACCATTTCCAAATGGCAGTGGACCCATCCACAATATGATTTGCGTCATTGTATCTTTAAAATGGCCTTAGTGGCCCGCTTTACCGTTTTTGTTTTTGGCAGAAATTTTAATATTTTTAATAAACTCTCATTGAAATTTATTTTTCTGGCATGTTGAAGTTGCATTGATTGTTTGGGTACTATTTTCAATACATGGAAATAGTGCATGTTTCCCCACCCTAAGAGGAGTTTTTTTCAATACTCCTATAAAAACACATTTCATGCCTAAAAATAATGACTCTACTTGAATTGACCCTTCTTTATTTAATGTGGTACAAGAGAGGATTATTTGGAGTACTCTGCATGTCCTTTGGTGTAGTGAAATAGCAACTTGCAATGTTCTTAGGCAGATTTCACTTTTGTATTCGGTGAGGTCAAACTCGAGGAAGACTCAATGGCAAGTGCAAGCTTCAGCAAGTGCTCGGAGGAAGTCAGAAATATTCTAGACAATGAGGAATTCGGGTGTGTAATTTCATTTTTGCCTTTACATTCATTTCTAATTTCCAATACGCTACTTTACGACCTTTTCCCTTTCTTGTAGTTTCATTCAATTATTTGTGAAGTGTACTAAACAATGGCTTTCACTATTGCACTAGGATTGATTTCTGGTTTCTTGAAACAGGGCTGAAGATTTTTGGCAAGGCTATAAATTGTACTGCTTTGCCTGCTATTCCCACTGTGATACATCTAAAGGTCGTTTTGAAATTTGCAAGATGGGTGAGTAAAAGTTGGACACTGTTGTTCCCAAAAGAATCATAGATTGAATTCATCAGAGAACATGCTTTGTTGTTTTGAATTTGAGATTGCCATAATTCTTTACCAATGACAATTCTGAAGTGCAATATTAGATTTTTTTTTGGATGTCCTTTGAATGACACATGGTATGGAACAATTGAACTTTGATGATAAAATGAGGACATTTTATGATTTTTTTTTCTCTTTGCTAATGCAGGTCGAGCAATGTGTTTATTGCAAAACAAAACCAACATCACATGGGGAGCACAATTTGATGAGGCAATTCAGCAAGTTTGGGCTATGATGGAAGAATACGTCCACATCATTCATGGCAAGGATTGCACAAACTTAAGGTCAGCTCCTTACCTCCTATTATAAAACACGATTGGTACACTTTTTAAAAAAAAAATCAAGCTCTAGAAGATTAAAATGTAACTTGCATACAGTTTCTTTGAAACAAAAAATAGTATTCTAGATTAGGGTCCTTCATTTATAGTAAAATGAAGGACCAATTGCATCCTCTTGCAACTAGAAAAAGTTTTGTAGTAGAAAGGAAACCTTGCTTCATAGAGTTCCCCTTCCTCAACCAAATATTGGAACCCTCTCGGATTTTTACAAATTGTATACAATGAAGCATGGTAAGAGCTATCCACACCTTGTACAACAAAATTCAATGTTTAGAGGTCTACATAGTTCGTGAATTGATTGTGGGCCTTAGTATAATCCACATTCTAACTTTCATTTATTGCATAATTCATTGTAATGGTAACATTTCTTCTATGCAATGTGAACTAAAATGAACCTATCTATTAAACCCTAAACCATGCATGATAGGCACCTAGGAAATGACTGATTACAATCTCACATGAACCCATGGCAATCTTTATGTAATAAATAAGAGTGGGAGTACATTAAGTTGGTTAGTCATAGATATCAATGGCTAGGATGTTGGTGATGCAATCATTACTGTCTATTTAAATAACTTTTCTCTTTTCAGTGTGAATTCATCAAAGCAAGTGATTTTTATAATTCTCCATATTTTGGCCATGTTAGGAAATATTTTGAATGCTTTAGGTGGTACAATGGCCATTACACATACAATTTATGCTTGTGCTAGGATAGTCTACAGACCCTATTGGACCAATTGGTAAGCACAATTCAATAATTCATAATAAATGCATACTTTGCTAGAGAAATGAAATTTCAATTGCTTACTGCTTTTCATTCAATTGTCTTTGTATGGCAAAAACTCCAAATTTTTGGGCTAATTGTAATACGGCAAAATACTTGTTCTGCCTATCATTCATAAGGTAAGCTTATGTGGCTTGTAATTAAGTGAATTTGTTTTAATGTGATTTTAGAGTACGTGGGTTTTGTCATTACTTGGAAAGGATTGTATAGTCGTATATTGTAATGTTTTCTTTCGATATGCTGAATCTTGTAATTGCATCTAGGGCTCTTATGGAAGAATTTGAGGATGTTGAGAATCTATCTATTTCCAAGAATGGTCGCCTACTGTTGCAACTGATTCAGGTTTGTCAAGAACAATCGCCTCTTCAAATAACATTAATTCTATCTATGTGTAGTACTAGCCATTGAGGGAAGCTAGAATTCATATGAGTATGTACAGAGCAATTTTTGAACGACACAACAATGTTGTACTACTTTCAGAAAATTAAAAAAATTCTAAGTAATGTGGGTTTCAATAGCTCTTTTCCAAGTGCTTATTCATTTCAGAGTGCCTATTCTTAAGTACGCATTTCAATATATACTTATGTCACTTCCCTTCCAGGACGACGAACAAGGGACAGAATGTCTTCATAGAGATTCTCTTGCCATTCGACTAGACACAGATATTTTCAAGGACGTCCGTAGTAGGCTCAACAAAGCTCAAGCAAACTTGGCGAACCTTGTGCCCCGTCCACACTTAGGCCGACATCGTTGAGGTTGAATGAACAGGTTTTGATATACATAACACTATTTGGAACAAAATGTGATGAGAACAATGCACATGTGTAGTCCAATTTATCGATGTTGCATTTGCATTCGTATGAGTTGATGCCATTGAACATCTATGCCATAAATTCATGCTTGTGGCATTCACTCATACCCAAAGCATCTCCTTCTTTTCATTTGTAAGGGATGTGTTTTCATTTCCAACCATTGCTATGCTTCATGAATAGAGAATTTGTGAGTTTGACAAGAAATCTTGTTTAGTTGTCCATGCAGAAGGTTCTAGAGTACTTAATTCTTTTTATTGCAATCACGATTAGAAGACTTCAAAACTTGGGATTTTAGTACTATCAAATGAAGGTTTAGCACATTTCCACTTGCCAATACAATACATTATGTACCACATAATGACATGGGGAATTCCACAACATTTTAATAGAAGTGCCCGATTTCACTCTAGGAATCAAATTTCCATATTACAAGTGTATACTAATAACCTCTTGGTTCTAATATATATGAAACAAAAAAGAATTGCTAACAGTTTTTAGAAATTCCAACATCCGAAGGAGAGGTCCCATATTTCTATTGCAATCCCTCCTACAACACAAATGTTTAGGCACCATGAGCACAATTACGAAGCTCTTGTCATCATATTTACGACCCACTTTGCACTATAGTACCAGTAATACAGGAACTTCAATGCATTGGACCTGCAATCTTCATACTGTGAATCCAAAACCGTCGAACGTTCTAGGGAAATCAATGCAGTTGTCAGTAGTGTTCCGCACATGTGGCTGCGGGCTGGAGCCGCCTCTTGCGGATGAAATGATTTCCCAGCACGGTCAGAAGGAGGTGGTATCGACCAAGTTTTGAAGCTCATTGTTGCGCGTCAAGAGTTCTGTCAATAGTGTCCTCTAAAGGCGCGGCTGGCAGCGCCTCTCGCTCTCTCAGTTTGTAGGAGCTTTGGAGCAGAGGCTGGCGAAACGACTTCTGCCGATGAGCGGGGGCGGCTGAAGTCGGCTCGAAAGCCGCATGTGTATGGAAGTAGTTCCTCTGAATGTATCACATGAGCGCCTAAAGCCAAGGTCAGCATTTAGTGCTAGGTTCCACCCTTCCCACAGTATCCCGCTCAGTCCAGAAAGTGCACTGTCCCTCGTCTCTTCTCCACAGTCGATTTTGTGTAGTCCATTCTCTGAATTTCGTCGCTCGTCATGGTCCATGCAAAGGATACTTTCGTGCGTATGTAGCAATCTCCTTGCGCACCAGCTGAGTAGGGGTCATCAGCGTGGAAGCGGCCGTCTGCGAACTGCACATTCTGTTACCTCTCTCAGTGAATCTCGGTCATCGTGAATCCAGTAAGTCATTTCTCTTTTTTTTTTTTTTTTTTCTGATTTTCGCCTTCTTTAACGCTTGCCATAGGAGTGGCCTCCTCTGGTAGTCGTTACTATCTTGTCAATGTAGGCCACATTACAAATCAAGTTTTCTTTTCCCGTGCACTCCAGTATGTATTCAACAATCGAAAATGCATATTGTAGTTGAAATCCAACTTCAAGGCAAGTGAATGACAATACGTACATGAGTGAGCAAGTGTGGAAGGTTTGGAAACAGATACCCACTTTGAATTGAGGATGTGTGTTACACTGGGGTTTAGGTTGGGCAAGCATGCTAGTCATTGAAAATGTGATTCTTTCCATAGGCTGTTGCTGCCATGTCGTTCAAAATTAATTAGTCAATGCCAATGAGTGGGAAGCACACTGGTGATGGTAGCATGCAGCAGTCGCTGAACTAGGGAATACATTTTTATTGTGAACATCCTTTGGAAGCCAAATGGAGTGAGGTAAGAGCACTGAATATCACGTTATGTGGCATTTGTTTATGGGGACAATTAGCTAATATGGGCATGTTGGTCATGCATCTCATGATTTTCGTGAGAGACGATTGTTTGACTGTCCTACATATCAACGTCTCTGTGCCGGTTTCGTTGGAGCAAATGTTTCTATGAATGGTTTCGTGCTACTGTCACATCTGCCTTGCTGTGGAGGACGAATGTGGATCCTTTCTATCAGCAGGTAGGACGAGGACAACAATATTTCTAAAATTTAACCAACAATTTCACGGATATAGAGCAGTGGAGAAATTCACATTTCACAATTTTGATGTAGGTCATGCCTAAAGGTCTCCGCTAGGATCAAACCGCGTGGTTTGAACCTTACAAGGAGGTTCTTCGAAGCAAACCAAGTTCTTCACGTCTGTTCCTAAGGTTCGGAAGTCGCTGCGATGTTCGGATGGGTGATGTAATGGATAATCAGATCAGACAGCGCGATAAGAACTTTGTTGGCATCAGACTACGCGGTTTGAATCGTGCAGGCAGTTTGCTAAAAAGAGCATATCGAGGTTCATAAGATCCATCCCCGACGACTGATTCCTTTCATGAATTCCAGAGCCCTAATAGGAAATCACTTCAGACTGCGCAGTCAGATCCGTGCAAGGATGAAAGTGAATCCATGCATGGATCTATCCTCATATTTAGGGCGCACGGTTTGATCCTTGGAATAGTGATTTTGCATTTCGATACAGCCATAAATAAGAACAGGCCACGTGATTTGAACCCTAAACGCTTGTCCTCCCTATGTCTCGATCACCATCTGAATGATTCAGACCGTGCGGTCTGGACTTAGTTTTGGTCATGAATTAGTCCATTACCCCTTGCAATATCCAGTCCTTGCACATTGACCACTTGCTCTAATTTATTGGAGAATCATTTATGACTTCAGACCGTGCGGTCTGAACTCCGCGAAAGTGGTATATTTCTTTCTTTACGATTATAGAAATTAGTTTCCAATTCTCTCTTGTTTTTCTCTATTCTCACTTGCTGTAGAATGGTGATTGCATGGCATATTGCGTGCTCTGTACAACGGAATGATTTTGATCATTATTGGCTACTTCAAGCCGCACTTCCAGAAGCCAACCAAAGCATATACCGAGACTTGGAATGCTCTCATTCGAAGCATCATGGATGAACATGTATCCTCGATTCATGCATAGAAGGGCATAGAGTTACATGCTTGCCTATTGTCTCGCAGGATTCGCATCTTCATCTGTCAGCGATCTCGTCGCTTCACTGTTTCCTCTCTGATCTCCCGCATGAAATGTCGATCTCTTCATCCGACGACAAAGATGAAGTATTTCCAAATCAAATTGATAGACATTGAGTCTTTGCACGGTAGCTATTTCTTTCATCAATAAATTTTTCAATGATTTGTAATACCCCATTTAAAAGATGACAATCATAGTATTTGCCATATGCAAGGCCGGTTGCAACATGAGGAGGATTTGGATTCCGAAACACCCTCTGTCAACGGCGTCGACACTAGTCCCATTCTTGATTGTGAGGGCATTGGTTGCGACAGGTGGTCTAGAAAGGTGCTCATTGCGAGGCATGCTAATAATTCTAATTTTGCGGAAGCCGTTATAATCAATGCAAATCCAAATGCATGTATCGACAAGGAAAGGAGGTTGGGTCTCGATGACGTTGGCATCGTAGTGCTGCAAGTGTACAATGGGGACCCTAATATTGGAGATACATGTTTACGTTGGCCAACTCGTCACTTATTTCATGATGGTGAAACCGGGTACGTGAGTGTCTACAACCATGGTTGCAAGCATGATGCCTTAAACAAAGAATTGGAGGCTAATCGTAAAAGCAAGGGCAAATGAAAGTACTATTATGATAGAAGAACTCGTGCTACCCCTGCAGTTGACAAAAGGACTCAACTATTGTCCGATGAATCCATCTTAAAGGTATATTCAGAAGACTGCTGCTACTGAAATTGCACTAGGAAATTCAACCCTCTCACCGTTAAGGCACTTCGGAGCGAAATGCATCTATAGACCTTTCGAGTCCGGTCTTCCAAAAATTTGGACGTTCACAAGATGATGCACAGAGAAGCACATTCTAGAACCATGCTTGTCATGGTGGAGAGTGTGGATATCTGTCCCCTTGGATGGAGGATTGTTCACAACGTCAGCAAGCATATTTTTCAGAGATATGCAGCAAAAGCAAAGAATAATGAGAGAGGTGCTCCACACGGCAATTCGAATCGATTCAAGGCTCGGGCTGCCACTATTCAAGCAGTAGAAACTTTGCGGTCGTTGCTGGAAGCAAAGGCAGACCACATGCCCCATCTAGAATGTACTCTACCCACAGGTGAGAAAACCAACGTCAAAATTCTCCCTACTGGTACAGAATGGAAACAGTTCTTGGCAATAGTCAATGAGGTAAAAGTAGCACCCTATGTTCCGTACATATTTGGATGGATGATAAGAAGAAATGCCTAGGACATTTCAACATTTGAAAGAAGACCATCTACATCCCTAATTGATTACATTTTTGCACAAGGGTGTTCACTTTTTGAATGAAGTTTGTGGTTGCATTCCTTGTAGGTGAATGTGGAATCTGGGTTACCAATAGTATCACAATCCAACTTCAGTAAAATCAGGACAAAGTACTTCTCCGTCTACAACATCAAAGCAAGAGGAGACGCATTTGCAAGATGTAGCATTTGTAACAACTTACATCAATTACGGGCTACATTTGTGCTGTTAACGAAAGACTACAACCGGATTCAGCGTCGTTACGACAAGCACGTATTTCAACAAGAGGCATGTCGTCATGTGTACTATCGTAGTAGGATCTTCTCCATGCTCCGACCATCTCAATTATTGTCTATTATTCATGACAAAATGGACCATTCGAAAACTGCATGCCTGGCACTTGCAAGGAAAACCAAAGCACTTGATGGTTTGATGAAGTTACCTGTGAAAGTAACGGGCATGTTTCCACATGGATATGGTGATGGCAAATATGCACATTATAGTTTGGATGTGTTCAAAACCGATAGCAATTTCACCGTGGGGTCAATTGCAAAATTGCTACGAGACTTGGAAACCCCCCCTATAAGGTCTTCAGGGCACTTTTCATGGGAGTTGGAAGCACAGACTTGTACCGAGCATTACTCAATGGTAACGACATTTGCATCAATTCTCTTGGAAACATACCTCTACAACCAATTGAAGCGCAGCCATTGCCACCGGTGCTCCACATCCAAATGGACAACTCGTGGAAGGAAAACAAGAATAGATATATTTTTTGTTTTTGGTCCCTATTGGTTGCAAGACGAATAGTGAAGGAGGTGGTAGTGTCCTTCATGATGGTTGGACATACTCACGATGACATTGATGCATCATTTGGTCGATGGAGCATGCAACTTCGCGAAAAGGACCATCCAACCTTACCACTATTGATGCAATCATACATGGAAATGGAGCAGGACCCCGTCATCCCTCACCTAATAGAAGAAGTGCCAGATTTCAAGGCATTCATTAGGCCATTTTTGGGGATGAGCAGGAAACAACTTGTAGGGCATTCCAATGGAAGGCAATACAAATTTTTTGTGGACGATAGTGGTTGGCCAATCATGCAATATAAACTAAAGTGTACAAACACAACGTGGGAGCCCAAAGATGGATTGAAGTTATGGAAAGAAGACGCTGAGCACAACCTTGTGCTTCTCGAAGGTGACCCCCCCACGGTGAAACCTAAGAAAATGGCAAATGAAGCTGAGATTGTTCGTGGGTTGGACGGGTACATCCATCATTGGACAAAAATATCCAATGAAGACACGACAGTGGAGTACAAGGCCCACATGTCATATTTGGTGACATATTGGACCACAGTGAGAAATGCAATACATGATAGCATCAGTCAATTCAATGAACGACCCACTGTATTAGAACAAGGATTCTGGCCTCGAACTCGACAACCTGGGGATTACATGACAAATTTCATGCAAGATGGAGGCATACAAGACGAACTTGATGAAGAGGAGCCCTACATTGGCCCTCTTGAAGGAAGGCCTCCACGTGCATACAGCATTGCCATTGATGTCCGTGAAGGTTTCTACTTATTTGTGAGACTAGGTGCAAATTGCAATGAGCCCGTATGGCTTGGTCGAGTGACAAAGAATCCACAATTTGATCCCCAACTTGACCACTATTGCAAAGTTCGAGTGCGTTGGTATACACCATGCAAAAGATCAAAGACCGTGCAACAATTGTATGCGAGGTGGGATACAAAGCCTAGTTTCAAATGGAAGCTTGACCGGACTTGCGGTGTGGCTGATTGGATTTCAACGGACAACATTTTGGCATCTTGGAAACCAACAAATAATAACGGGGAGAGATTCACTGCACCACGAAAGCAAGTGGGATTTGCAGTGGATAATCTACGTCGATGTGCAGAACAAGAAAGGCAAGGCCAATGATTTTCCTTGTAGGGGCTTTTAGAAGAAGGCACCCATGCAGAGGCTACTAGTGTGTAGTGGACAACTAATTTCTTTGGGTAGCAATCTCAGTTCTAATAAATAGCCTAGTTTGTAAATTTTTGTTTTCAATGTGCATCTGTTCTCAAGGGAGAGAAGGCTTCACTACAAAATAATATATCATGTACAAAGTAAACTACTATTTGCAACAAGAACTACCAACTTCTCCCCTCTCGTTTCCTATCCATTCCAAGGTGCCATATTCTGGACCTCTTATTTCTCTATTACAAGCTTTAGAACGTTGGTGAACTAATCAATAACACTCACAAACAATAGTCACACCCAAACCAAACGGGGTCATTCCAATGTTGTTCATATGAAGCTCACTGAAGATTCCAAGAATATTCCATGCTCTCGGATTTGCATTGTGTCCAATGCCCTTCACCCCTCTTCTCTACAGTTGCCCTGCAAGGGAAAGTGGCATGGGAATTCCGCCAATTTAACGAAATTTCCGTTTGTTTCATTTGTTTCCAAAAAGAAAACCATTGTTAAAAAAAAAAACATTGTTATATTGGCATAAATTAGTCCAGTCTTTCACAAGAGTTGTTTTCTTTTATAATGGAGTGAGCCATCCATCTATCTGTAATGAACATTCGTCAGCTTTGGCAAGTAATTATTTGTTGATCAGTTTAATAGGATGTATCGATGATGTGTGGAGCTTCCTCGTAACCCCTGAATGCGTCAGGCACCAAGTTTTAGTGGCAACAATATTTTGGAGTTAAATTTAACTTTACCATGTTTTAGGTTACAATATTTTATTTTTAGAAAAATTATTATTTCAGTCAAGTTTAGCATCAAAATATCCAAATTTCAAAAAGAATGACTATGATTTTTGTATTCAAGATTTTGTGTAAGTAATACCATTGCAAATCATGATTTTCAAGGATTGAAGGCTCTTAGAAATGAGCCTCAAATATAGTGGAAGTTGTTGTAAAAACTCTATGAGGAATTCATTTGAAAAAATTGTAGAGTAGATTTTGAGCAACTGTAAATTGATAGGGTTTTTGTATCCTATGCCTTCTAACCTCATATTTTTTTGTTATGACATGTGGAAAGAGGATTGGAAGACTTCATATGCATGACTTTCACAGTTTGAACACCCTCATGATTAAGCATCATAATCTTTCAGTGCATAAGGTAACCGATCCATTACTAATCAGAGACCCAATCTCACAACGTAGGGTGGAGCAATTTCAATCCAGAGGTGATTAACAACGATTAATGCTAGCACAGTTCTTTGAGTAGTGGTGGTGCAGTGTGATTGGCTTGAAGACTCTCAAAATTGGAACCAACCCTTGTTGGATTTTGCAACCACCCCTTGGTTGAAAATAGGAAGGTCTACATGACCAATATGGGTAGAACAGAATCTTTAGCTGAAAAATTCATAGTAATTATTTTTTGAAAAAGAAAAATCTGAAAAATTATGGAAACCTTATGAACTCTATTTCTGCTCATGGGAAAATTTCCCCATTCTTGAAACCTCCCTTGCAGATATGTATATCTGCTTAAATGGTCAAAAATGGGTCGGCTCCCTTAAGTGATGGTGTTGTGTTTTCTTTTTCCATGTGATTTGTAACAGGTCTAGTTTGAATTTGTACGGTTGCAATTCACAAGAATTTGAAGCAACTAATCAAAATTTTACCTCCTTGTTAAATGTAGAGCAAAATCCAAGAAGCTGGAAAAAGCCCTCAAGCATTTAGGGGTTAATTTTTCAATTCCAATTTGTCCTTGCTGTCTCAGATTCTCAGTTAGTGTCAAATGCAGAGAGGCCGAAATCAACTGAAGGGATTGGCAGTGAAATTCAGGATGTGGAAGAGGCGGTTAATTACCGACTTGAAAACTACAATAAATGTTTCGGTATTGAACACATCAGCAGTAGCCTGTCTGAGACGTTTCGTGCTTTTGTGCCGATATTCCCCGACGAATCAAATAATTCGTCTGTGCAACAAAAACTCTTCGATCAATTCCATTCCCAGCAACGTAACTTTTGAACGACTCTAAACGACTCTGATGTGATGTGGTTTATCTAGATTTCCTCCTCAAGACAAACTCTAACTCTACAGTCGTGGTGGTGGAAATGGGCTCCAATTCTAAGACGGCTGGACTGCTGGAAGTTGGAACCCAGGAATTCGGAGCCATGCTGTGATTCATTTGGCTTCAACTGTCTGTTCCACGAGGAGAGCTGATTAAATGGGTAAATGCTTTCGGAAACTGCAGCTTCGATCTGCCTCAGTGATTCTTCAGGAATACGTACTAGTGATCAGGCTAGGCAAATGCCCTACAAGGTACGTATCGGTAGCCTTAACTTCACGTGGTAGGCTTCAATATTTGGTAAGTTATTTCAGTGTGGACAGCAGCCTGAACATCACTTTCTTGCAGTCAAGTTTACTTTGAGTACTGGAAGCCGTCAGTGCTCCAGTGCGCGTAGCTAGTAAGCTCTCCAGATCCAGAGTCCAAATCAGCTGCTGTCTGGACCAAAGTATTGTAAGTTGGTCTCTAAACATCCACAAATCCATAGTCATCCCGTAGACACGATTTCGAATGACCTTCACTTACTTTGTGAACTGGTTGGGGTTGCGAACTGGTGGTACGTGAATCCTTTGTGATGTCATGGAAAAGTCTGTATGCATGAATGACGGTCAATCAATATGTTAAACAGCATACTACTGTATGCTCCGAATCCGATAAAACATAGGAGAAGGACAAGCTCTCCAGAATTCTCCAAGCAAGTACCGTACAGCTCTTAATCACTTCCTCCAAATCCGACTGTTGGAAGTCGAGTCACAAGCTCAGCTGCTATTAATTCAGCATCCAGGAATAAATATATGGTCAATTTCATTAAAATGGTGGTATTCTGTGTGACACTTTTTAGACCACGCACCCTAAACTATATGAGGGACATCTAGGACAGATGTAGATTTCTGGCATCTAGGACATAGAGATTTCAGAAATCTAGAACTATTATAGATTTTATGTAACATTGTCTTAAATCATCAATGAAGTATCTAGATTTTAAACACCGGTTCAAAATCTAGAACCAGTTTAGATTTTAGACTGCACGGTCTAAACCTTAAAAATGCCAAAGTAGTGAAATGGCCTGCTATTTCAATGGAATAGCTCAATTTTAAAGAAATTGACTATATAGGTTTGCCTATGTTAGAATTCTTCTCCATCCTCATGCAATCCTAGAGATCATTAATTATTCCAAAGAAAAAAACCAAACAAAAATGGAGTACTGGAGTACTCGATACATTAGTAACAAGTGTGACATACTTTAGAACGAAACATCAAGAAAGAGAAGGGATTCCCAAGATCGTTGAATATCACAACTCAAACCTTGATAAGCGTCCAAAAAAATTCAAGGAGAGACCTAGAGGCATTGTTCTCCTTGTGATATTATATGAAATATCAAACATCAGAAACGAATGCACGTACTAAAAACGTAGTCCAATATGTCTGCTACTCTACCATCTCTCACCTGTCATTCAAACCGTCATGTGTATGCTTAAGGTATGATCTTCAATTTCTAGCTTGACAAACCATCCAAAAACTAGAGTTTCGAATGCTATCCATTGTGTGATATTATTCAAAAAAATGATGTGCCTCCAATTATGAGAAATATTGATAAAATTCCAACTGAAAAACTGCAACTGTGCCATTGCACAGACAACGTTCCTACTAATGCAGATTACAATACACTGGGTTCATATATCCACTAATCACAACGCTTGGCTATTTTGACATGTAAACCATTAGCCAACAGCAAGATAGACATTTGTCGGTATTTCACAACGCAACCTGGCTCCAGCTGAAACTTGAAGAACCGGCATAGAAGAGCCAGACACATCCGCAGCTGCAGCATCGCCGAGTCCTTGCCAAGGCAAATCCGAGGTCCGGCCTGAATTCATTGTCATGTCCACAGCCCACCCAAAGATCGTCATTGAACCATTCCGTGATACCAAGCTACAGGAACCAAACTAAGTTACAGGAACATAACCTCATGGAGAGTGATACAGTTATGAGAAGTTCAATTAATTAACAGCAAAAGAAGACGGATCTTGAGTGTTAATATGGAAACCAGGAGGGAGATGATAACCCAGATCCTCAGCCCTCCTAAATGGCAGTTTGTGACTAGTGGAGTGTAAGACCCCATTGAGATTATGCAAGCAAAGTTTGATGGTATGCACAGTTATACAAAGAACTGATGTAACTTACTGTATAGTACATCATTGCAACAACATCTGAGGTTTGCAAAATATTGAAATGACAATTGATTGAAGACTGGTTGGCTTACTTGAAACGCAGAAAATTTGAAGGGAGATTCCTGCTGGACAACCCCGTCCACAAGCCACCTCTCTGGCTTGAACTCTGTTGCGTCTGAACCCCACAAAGCAGGCATTCGCCCCATTGCATACGGTGAGTACATAACCATGTTGCCTTTCTTTACTGCTGTCCCATCAGGAAATACATCATCTGCCGCGGCACTTTTTATGTCCTGCACACATTCACAAGTGCAGGGGATGGATGTCAGAGTTCAAGACTTCAAGGGGTCTGCAAATGGAAGCAGTTAATTTGAAAAACAAATTTATTTTTAAAATCTCTGCAAGAACACTGGAGTTTTAATTGAGATGAGACTCAAATTTGCCGGGGGGAGGGGGGGCGCGAACGACAAAATTGTGCATTTGAAATTGCAAATTGTGACATTTCCTGATATTCCTATCTATTGAGCCATTTCTGAGTGGACTCTACACTTTTAGATGGGAAAATACTATCAATGCTGGTCCACAAGATGAAGCACTCCCCTTCTTCATGGAGTCTCAATGAGGCCTAATAATGAGAAGAGATGAAATAAAAGTGGTATCCACTATTCCCCTCTTTCCAGTTTTCTAAATACAACACTCAATTTCCCACGATCTTCTGAGTTTGCCAGACATGGTGGTTCATCCTAGATGGTGACAAATCCATTGAAATAGTCCGAATAACTCAAGTCTGGAGCATGTTTGTGGAAGATGCACTGCTTGCAGAGCCCCATGTCTGGGTTCCACAACCATGCTTGAAATTTGAGTTTCCTGGAGCACAATCTTCCTCTCCCACCCAAACCCACAATAAAACATTGAAAGTCCCAAAATCGTGCCTAGGCCTGCGACTATGGTGATTAGTCCTTGCAAAAGGAGGGGCCTACTCAACCACAGAATAGAGACAATCTTGACACTACTGCACCGTACCTAGGGGCAAGTAGGGAATACACACAGAATGAATTTCCTCCAAAAATTAGAGCATAGATCTGCTCATATCAACGTTTAAGTGTGTTCATTCAATATTTTCAGCAAGCTAAATACATAATAATATTGTCCATCCTAACCCAATGTATCCTAACACTTCAGACTCCAAAGCAGCGATCCCCAAACTGGCTAAATTTTGCTAGGTTGGTACTTAATTTCTTCATGCCCTAAGTGTTCAATTCAAAAAAATCTTCCAAAAATGAACATTTGGCTAATTTCCCTGAACCCGTTCTGGGATCGCTGCTCTAGAGGCTCCATGACACTAGTCAATTAATGTGGGACAAAAAGTTGATATATACATCAGAGTGCAGAGATTCAGTTACCACTGGTACAGCAGGATACAGGCGCAAGGTCTCCATGATGCAGGCGTGAAGATAGTGCAACTTCAGAAGGCTGTCAAAAGTGAGTATCTCCGAGAACTGCAAAATTCTCTGGTTGAAGTCATCTTCCCCACCTAATGTCTCCGGCTCAGATTTGTTGCCGGTATTCACTTCTTGTGACTCGGTGTCAAGAGCAAGAAGCTCCTGGAAAATTTTGTCCCCAACATGAGGGTGCACTGTGATCATGTACACAAACCATGATAAAGTGGCGGCAGTGGTGTCTCTTCCAGCGATTATAAAATTCAGCAGAGTATCACGGAAGTTCTTGTCTGTGAACTGCTGCTCTCCTTCCTCGTTCAAGAGCATGAACCTGGTGAAAAGGTCGCTTGTCTCCTGCATGAGGGAGATTTTGGAACATACATAAGGTAGAACTGTCTAAATATTTCGCAATGGCCCCTGTTCTATCATATAGGGGCCATTTATGATCTAAACCTTCAAACACCTGTAGGAAAAAGTGCATCCGGTGAATGACTTTAACGTACATAATGTAGAAATGAAGAATGCATCTATTCTTTGGGAAATTTAATAAGTTTTGGAAGACAATCCTAGTGTTAGACCTTGTCCTTGCATTGCTTGCAAGGGTAATCCTGAAATGTTGCGCAGGACTGAAATTGTATGATAGATAACGTTCTCCAAAACTCTAAAAACGATGAAAAATATAGCTATTCACCCTTGAATCTAATAATTTTTGGTTGACTACCCTGATGATAGGGCCTTGCTCTTAGCAAGATGAAATTGTTATTATAGAATATTTTAAACTTTCATATCATGCAAAATGGATATAAAGTAAGAGAGCTTTTAGTGAATGATCTAGTGAGTCTTTTTAAAGACAATTCAATGATGCACCTAGAGATGGCACTTTAAGTTATGTCTTTGGTAATTTACAAAATTCAATTTCTTTTTGATGAGCATCCAAAACGTTCACTCTTGCCATTGAACACAACAACCAAAGTAGACTATTTGTAATATTAAACCCAACTAATTTATATTTTAGCAGATGTTTTCGGTATTTGTGTCATCACCACATTGTATATGTGTATATGTTTCTTTTGAACTTATTGCATGGTGACAAATTGTTACTTCTCACTCTCTTGTGAAATGAATTAATTGTTTTCCTTCTGATGTGTAACGACGAACTTCACCCCGTATTTATATTTTTTTGAAGTTGTTGTGACTGCAATAGATTTGGGATATCAACATAGTACATGTCATCAATACTAGAATTGCATATCCCATATCCATACCCGTCTACATACATCCTACAATACTTATATTATATATACAATATCCATTTGTAGTCCGTCTATCATATTCCATATCAATATTAGGTGATCATTAGTATCAATATTATATCCATTTTCGAAGATCGACAGGAAGTTAGAGGAGGGAGGATCAAGTTTTCTGGAAAAAAACAATAGCAGACTGATGGCGGTGGTTCAAGGCCACTGGTCTTCCAAAAAAAAATTAAATCAACCGTTACAGATTTCCGATTGGGGGGGGGGGGGGATTTTCCCCCCGAAGATCAACGGTTGCACATTTCCAATGGGGTCCATTTTTCCCTTGATCGAAGATCGCCGGCTGCAGATATATTTTTGATGAGGGGGGCAGGCAGTAAGCTACCTGCATCTTTTTGGTACAATGACATTGTGACACACGGAGTCACATTAACGTTGACATGGAAAGAGTATAAGAGTGTACCATGTATGGTCTTAATCCTTATTCTGGCAAACTTCAGTGTGCAAGGATAGGATTTTAGTTCTTCGTATGTTTTAACTGTCATTTACATTTACATGTACATTTTCTTTCCACCGTGTCTATGGACACTTTGGATATTGAAGATCGCAACCTTTTCTCTTCACATGTTTGCAAGACTCAGCTAGGTTCATCAGAAACCTCACATCATATACGGGAAGACTCTACTCAGCTCTGAAAGAGAACATCTTGAAATTAAGCAAATTCAGGTGCACTTACCGAAGATTGAACATCCTCTTTCCCGACACCTTTTGTGCTCCCGGACAGCTCCGATTTTCTGGCCTTAATGACACTGTACGTGAAATCATTCACCACCTTTGCACTGGCCACCACAGCAGCCTCATTGCCCACTTTGAAAACTCGCTGCAACTTCCACAGGGGATTCGCAAACCTTTTGGAAATGACCTCATTTGTGAAATCAAACGCCTTGGCGAATGACACTTCCGGCAGCCCCGGCTTCAGCGTGTGAATCTCGTACCCGAACGCTATTTTGAAGATAGAATCCAAAGTCAACCTCATGAACAAGTCCTGTAAAGGTCACGTTCATATTGCAATCATATATTTTTTGTTAGGCTTCTGGCCAGGAAATGGTGTTCAGAAAATCCTTGAAATTGTAAGCAAGAGGGTGCTTCTTCAAACTCAATTGCAATGGTTTTGGAAAGAGAGTGGTATTTGAAACGCCAGTGCACTGATTTTCGAAAGAGAAGGGGTAGTCTTGAGAATATACATAAAGATGCATGTCTTTAGGATGTTCCCATGATTTAGATAACATTCTTGACATAGTTTACGATTTTTCTTTGAGTGCATTTCCAAACTGACCCTGTATATTTCTGTAGTGAAGAAAAGGTATGATCGAGAAACTGACCTGCATGTCTAGTGGCTGCTGCGTCCTGCAAGCGTTGGTGATGATAAACCCCACTTTCACGGAGTTATCTCGAAAGACCACAGAGCTGAAATCTCGCAGCTTTCGGGAAGCGAACTCAAAGCTCGCCGTCTTGCGCTGCTGTTTCCAACTCTCCCCATCCACGTTGAAAATGCCATCTCCCAGAAATAGTTCAAAGTTTTCGTGAAACCTTTCCCCCTGAATTAATTAGCAACAATTCAACATCGCATTCAACAACTTCGAAAGTCTCTGAGCACTTAGGCAATTTAAAGGCTGTGACTTTCCACAGTGTGAAGCAAACGATACATACGCATACCTACTAAGGAATTGTAGGACTTTGTGTGCCATAGTTATATAGCAAAGTAGGTAAAAACCATGGAGCCAGCACCAGAGGAATCCAAAAAGTCCACTATAGTGTGCAACTATGCAATTAAGTAAGAAATTGTGGCCATGGACTCTTTGATTTCGCTAGTGCAAGTTCGAGCAATGAAACGTCACAGCGTTGGAAAAAAGTTGAAATAATCACGAAAGAGTAACACATCGGACAAAGTATATCTCCTCACAGTATACCGGTGAAACTACCTGAAAAAGAACTTGCCCTATGCTCACTGCTCTATACATTGCTATCAATGTCACGAATGAGCGAGTCCTAAAATGTGCAAAAGGCCACTGAGAATGCAGAAAATTCAATCGACTTACCTTCGGGTAGTTCGTAAAGTTCGTCTTGAGAATGTATTCCACATTAGCAGGGTCAGCCGTACAGACGTAGTTCACACTCGCCGTTTTACAGCCAAAGTGAGCCCATCTCGGAGGAAATACGACACCGCCCAGTCGTTGAACTGGTGAAAATTTCGTAGCACTTCCACCGTCGCCCCTACCAATTGCGACCAAATGCACCAAAAGTATATCACCGGGTTACGAATATGAACCCCAACCTGGTCAAAATCTCAAACAACTACACAACAGAAACCGAAACTCAATTCCTTCAGAACGAAAGCACGACTTCCATGTCCGAACTATAGCAGGCCTGCACAACCCAAAGATCAATGAGGAGAAATGTTTTACACTCTGAGGGATCGAAAACGGATGAAGCCGATGGTACCTAGAATGGGCCATTGCACAGGCCCTTTGCGTCCTCTGTGCAGCACCCAGCGATCTGCAATCGCCCACAGGAGGTAAGCCAGGACGGTGCTGAAAACTACAGAAACCACCGTGAGGTTGCTCATCCTCTCCGCAAGCCAGGATCCCCATTGTTCCATCGCCTTCTTACACAACCGGTACTCTGCAAATGAAAGTAAATCAAGATCTCTCTCAAAACACAAACTAGTGCAGCCTGGCTCCGCAGTCTGTTGCACGCGCAGTACTGAGCGAGAGTCATGCCGCTTCGGAGTTCGGAGCCGCCTGGAGCCGCTCCCGGAGATGAAAATCATCGACAGGAGCCACTCCGCTCGGCTCCGCTCAGAGCTCTGGATAACTCAGAGCCGCTCCTAGCCGCGGCAGACGCCACACTGTTCATCACACTGCTCAAGCACAGTTTTCACCCTTGAGTAACTGCTGCACGTGGCTGGGACCTCGCTTGGAAAACATTTCATCCCCAGGAGCTGGCTACCGCCCGCAGCCTCATGTGCGGATCACTACAATACTGAAGGCTAGGTCTGTGAAGCAATGAAAAATTTGTGCAGGTTCTACTTCAGTGGAATTATTTCTAGGGCGAGATGGTATTGATTCTGTGTGAACCTACGAAGAGGTAAACGAAGCACGCCCAGAGGGACATGTACTGCGCCCCAAAAATCCAGTCCGCTACGTCATGCCATCGTCAGCACAGCAGACAGTGTCAGGCTTGCTGCGAGGTTGATTGACGTTCGCATTCTTCCTCGGCGCTATCCTCCTCGGCGTCGTCTTCATCTGGGGCCTCCACTCCAACTAACTTAACTGAACCTGCTCAATTCTCCTTCAACTGTCATGCTCCAATTTCTGATTTCACAAATCGACGTTCTTCTCTCAAGACTGACCATGTCATTTGTCGTTCAGCTTTCAAGGTTTAATTCCTGGTCAGGCAATGTTCTGTATGCATGATACGACGATGTTCTGTCAAGGCAGGTGCTCGATTTAACTGGTTGATGAGTTTCTGGAAAAATGTCATCTTACTTTTGAGAGAGTTGATCAGTAGCTTGAAGTCAACTAGTCAAAGAAGAGATTTTGGGGCAGGACAGGTGATCATGAACTAATTTTCTCTTGCAGGGTGTTGTAAGGTAGGAGGCTCAAGAATGGCACATCTAAGGAGAAAAACAGATGTGTGGAAGAAACTGTTTGTCCAATGATTTCCAATTTTTTTTCATAGACAGAGAAATGGAAAATAAACAAACTACAATTTAAATTGTAATTTTCCGAATTAGAATGAATTAGATATGATTTTTCAAAGTGAAAAGTCTGTAGGTTGTTAATAGTGTTCATAGACTTTAGCAGTAATGAATTATCATGTGCCTTTGAAAAGAACATATTGGTCCAGAAATAGATGAAGTGGGTGCTCTCTATGTTCAAGAAAGTGTCCTAAATCGAGCAAGAGAAATTTGTACCCTGAAATTTATATTTATCATTTCTTTCTTATTGTCATCTTGAATTCCTATGTTCACAATTAAATGATGCATTCATGATTAGTGAATCACACACAATAATAGTCCAAAAGCATTGCTCAGTGTCCTAAAATCATGCACTTGTAGTCACATTTTCCTACCTCAAAAAATGGTGTCCATTTCAACAACCACATACTCTATACATGGGCTATTCTTAATGCCCATGCAATTTCAGAGCCTCCTACCTTAGATCAAGTTGTTTAGTACTCCATACTAGTTATGTTATTGTTGGGTTTCTAACATTGTTAACCCTTAAACATGGAAGCGAACGTTTTTCGTTTGATAGATGACAAAGAATCTCTCCATGTAGGACAAAACTACGACTATTCATCCTTGTAAATTTGGGAGAAAAGGGTAGGTCTTCTACAATAATATGACTTCCCATGAATATTTTTGATTTTTTTAAAGTAGATGATGTCACACGGTTCCAAAAAAGAGGATTTCCACAGTCACTAGTTCATCCTTTAAGGGTTGAATTGGTTGGCTTGTTGCTCTTTGCCCCTCCAGGGCACTTCTGGTTGGAGGTATTGTACTACATTGCAATAAAATTTTGTTTCATTTGTTTCAAAAAAGAAAACCATTGTTAAATTGGCAAAAATTAGGCCAGTCTTTCACAAGAGTTGTATTCTTTTATAATGGAATGAGCCATCCATCTACCTATAATGAAGATTTGTCAGCTTTGGCAAGTAATTATTTGTTGATTAGTTTAACAGGATATACCAATGATGTGTGGAGCTTCCTCGTAACCCCAAAATGCCCGAGGCATCAAATTTGGATGTCAACAATACTTTGAAATTAAATTTAACCTAACCACATAATTGTTAGAGTATTTTATTTTCAGAAAAATTATTATTTAACCTGTGAGCACCCACAGTGTGATTGGCCAAAAGAAGGTTGACTGGACTGCCTATTAATCAAAAGGACAATGGAAGTTCGATAACAGGGTGCAGGTGAACTGACCGTTGAAAATGTCAAAGGGTTCATGCTTGGAGATGCTAACACTGGTTTCACAACATTTCACCGCACCAATTTTTAGATTATAGCAGTCAAACACATGTTGAAAATCACAAGTTAGTCTAGAAACTTGGGATCCGGTCACTTCTGTGATGCAGTTTAGAATCAAAGAGGATAGATCGTGCACTAACTTTTAGGCAGGGACTAAGGTGAAGGCACCCGTAACTGATCAATTAAGCAATTCTAGACATGATCCAGAGTAGTGCAAGGTGAAGCAAATATATTCAGAGGTGCAATGATAGAAAAGATGGGGATTGCAAAAACTTCGGTTATTTTATCACTTGAATTGAAATTATTATGAATTTTGAATGCTAAAAGTTAGTCTTGACCCATGCTGAACATATAGACTCTTCCAAAAGCACTCACTTACTAACTACTTACTGTTGACTATGGCACGCAGAATGAGGGACATTTGTTAGGGTACTTTGCTACCTAGAGTGCTATTAATACGCAATTCTTTAAATGGAAAACTAAGAACAACTGGCTCCTAAGTTGGCAGCAGAGGTCCATATAACTATAGTTGTGAGGACTTTTTGCTGGTCATAAAGTATCCGTTCACTGGTCATCAATGGCTCCAAAAGTAGCCTCCTGCTGCGCAAATTCCCGCCCATCCCTAGTGTCACCAAGGTCCATGGATGTTGTAGCGCCGCTCACAACTTGTGCCATGGCTACAGAAGGCTCTGTCTGTATTGTGGTAGTCCAAGGTTGGAGAGGTTGTGGGTGCATTGGTGTTGAGAAGTATGTTGTAGGAATCATGTACGGGTAGGGAAGTGTTGCTTGTGGTGTCCAAGAGTGCACTGGAGTGATGAATTAGAAAGGACACATTTGCTGTGAAGAAGAGTTAGAGGGTAACAATGGCGTCGTAGTTGGGAAAGGAAACCCTAGAATGCTCCCCACTTGATTCTCATTGTCAAATTGCAACCTTTCTTGACCCCTTGCTGTTTGCAATGCTGCCGATGTCTTCAAGCGTTGCGCTTGCAACCGGTTAAATTTTCTGGTGGCTTTTTCTACTTCCCGTTGAGCACGGATTCTTTCTCGTTCAAGTACCTTCACTACACGCGCCTCCGCACGTTCACGCCTCTCACGTTCTCTTTCCACAGCTTTTTGTTTTTTACGTTGTTCCTTCTCTTGACGCATACGCTCCCGCTCTGCATCGGCATCAATTTTTGCTTGCCTCTTCGCGCTACAGCATTCAGGTACTGGTCAGATGTGAGTATCACGGATTTACTAAAATCCATTTCAGGATCTTGTTGCCTGCTACTCACTCTTGTGGTTACGGTTGGCAGGGTGAGGAAGTGCGTGATTGATTCCACAGCATCAATGCCCCTGCCCAAGGCACCCATCTCCGCAGGTAGATTAGGGTCGGAGGGATTGACATCTACAAAGAAATGATTGACACCAGCTTGTGGCTCCTCCGCCAATTCTGCCGCTATCTGCTCAATTCCAGGTGACCATTCATGACCGTCCTTTTTAAATTCCAACCCTAGACCTTCACTATCGTAGTCATCCAATGTGGCCATGGTAGTGGTTGATGTTGTTGGTTGCACTTGAGAGGATTCGAGTGGCTGGTTGCTTATTCCTTGATAGACCTGTGATGGATGACACTGCCCTTGCACTGCCTGTCGATTGAGTGGCCAAATCCTTGTGGTTCTAAAACCATTCTTGATGTTTTTCACAGATAGGGCCTTCCTCAAAGCTAAAGAAACCCATTGTGCCAATGTCTCCTTTGATGGTGTCTCTCCCACATTCTTGCTGCTCCAATAGTCCCGGTAGGCTCTGAAATGTTGTTTGAATGGCTTGAAGATGCTGCAATCCAATGGTTGTAGGGCGTGTGACGTATGCGATGGAAGTGTGACTATATCCAGTCCTACCGATTTTGCTTGACCTACTACCTCTAGGGTCACATGATTGTTGTGTCCATCTAAAATGAGTAAGTGTCGTCTTTGAGGTGAGATGCCTCCTACACTCTCCACATTTTTTATGAAATGTGAAATCCAAGTGGAAAATAAATATGAAGTCATCCATGCTTTTTCCTGCATAGCCATAGTAGCTACTGGTTCACATTTTTGAATATAATTTTTCACAAGGCGCTTTCCACGGAAGATGTAGAATGATGGAATGGTTGTTCCTGCTGCATTGATGCAGACTAACACTGACATCCATTCCCTTTTGTCAGGCACAACCGAGTGAACGTTGCGTGCACCTTTGCGAGCAAGAATCCGTGCTCCATCATTTTTCCTTGCTTGCACCCTAGACTCATCACAATTCCAAATTCTGTCAGGTGAGTAAGAATGTGTTGTGTATAAGTAATCCAGGTTATCATAAAAATTTTGAACTGTAGGAGCGTTTAGGCCCTTTGCCCTTGCTGTATCCAACGCCTCAGCTACTCATAGCGCTAGCTCAGGGTGCCGTCTATACCACCATTTCAACCAACTTTTTCCAAGGATACCATTTCGAAATGGAGTCCACCTGCCACTCGTGATCTCAGACACCTTCATTTTGAGCGCAATGGGGGTCAAGCCATATCCTAAGTCACACATGGCTATGACATATTCTACTAATTGTTGCTCCTCTTGTGGATTTAGAATGGTGGGAGGCCCGCGCTTGCGAGAAGTGCGTTGCCCATAGCACCAATCACGAAGACTGGAGTAAGATATGTGAAATTGCTGTGATGCTGACCTCATGCTACTTCCATTGTCAACTGCAGCTAGTGCTGCTTGCAGTTGTTCATCAGTCCATGTGCCATTTTTTCGCTTCATCTTTTGCTTGCCTAGCTTATTTTGTCGTTCCCTTCCATGCCTTGCATCGGTGACGCCATCAACATTGATGTCTATGGTAGGAGTGTCTGCTACAAGGATGCTCATGTTGCTATTCTCCGATAGTGAAGTAGGAATTGGATGACCACTACGGAAGTGTCGCAGCACTTGTAGGTTGCGGGACCCCATGCCTTTTGGATTAGTTAGTGTCAGGATTCCACCTTGGGACCTTGCTCGACTAGGCACTTCACAACATCTCTATACATGTGTAGAAAAAATTAGCAATTTGAGTTCTGTTTCATTTCTTCCAAAAAAATTAAATAAAACACACACACATCATGATTGTTTAACCGCTACCAATTTTCATGGTCAATTTCATTGGATCTAGATGGAGTGTCAATAGTTCAACAAGATCAAGAGGTTTCTTTGCTTTTACAGGTCCATCTAAAAGTGAATTCTATGTGTGTGGAGCTGATGGCACCTGACTTAGGTCTAATGCATCTAGAATTTATGAGTTCAGCATGTTCTCCAGTGAGTTACTAACATGCGTGTCTTTGAATTTGTTTGTAAAACAATTTTTGCCTTTACAATAATAGTTTCTTTGGAAGTGGGTTCTGGCATGTCTTTGAAGAGGTCATAATGTGCAAAACTGAAATTAAAAAGTTTAGATTTTTTCCTTATGGCTATGTTTTTGGGCAATTTTTTCATTCAGAGTTGATTGGAAGTAGCCACTGCTACATATTACAGTACTTTCACATTCTGTTGTTTTCATTTGCTTCTCTATCATAACTTATATTGAATTATTGCAAATCTAGAGTTATTCATTGTGTAGTGGGACATCTATGCTCATGAATTGATTCCTGTGAATGCTAAAAATATGGGATGCTCACTCTGTTCCTAAATTAATACATCTACTTGTACTCTCTAGAATGAGAAGGTAGGGAATGGTAGTCTATTTTGATTTGTATGTGAAGGTCAACACTCAAGTAGAGGTTATGATGTGGTTGATTTGGTTGATGATTCAATGGTTGCAGCTTCATAGAGACCTAAACTACATAAAGCAAGGTTTATTTCTATCAAACAACACCTTCTACAACTTTGTCACATGGTGAGTAATGACATCTACATAATTTTTACTATTCCTTTTTTGTGAAGTTCCTTCCAGATTGTTTGTTTTTCAAGGAAAAGATTTCAAGAGCATAGTTAAACAAAATGTTGGGATTCTTTGACTCCTTCCTTTATCTGCCATTTCTACAAATCATTTGGGACTTCAAATGATTCTATTACAAGTGCATCGCAACTTTGTAGAAACTGATGGCTTGTTGTAAAAAAAATATTTGGAAACTAAAAAATATATGAATTTTGATTGATGACTTACTTGACCTCCAGAAGTTCTTCTTGCGCTACGTCTGCTAGTGGGTTGTGATCCTGGAATGATGTTGCTTGATGCTTTTTTTGTCCTCCATAGATCCTTTTGCAAGGCCTCCCCATCAACATCGTTCTGCAGCTCATCACCGATATTGCTACTATCTGAGGCATCGCTAGTACTATGCCAATCACCGACATTGTAGTCCTCTTTTTCATTGTTGGTGGTGCCTCCAGACCTAAATGGCATGTCTTTGTAAGTTGGTGAATCCATCATTGCAACTGTGTCAATAATCATTCACTGCGAATACTATTGGAATTTACGAGTACCTACCCACTCCAACAATACACATGCAAGTACTAGCTAAGAGTAGAAGCTAGGCTTGGTATAAGTTATGTAGACACTAATGCTCACTAGAATTTAACAATAGCTCCCACCTTACTCTCTTTCTGTAAGTACATGTAAGAAAGCTAAGTAAATTACAAGGCACGACCTCTGTGATCACTCATTCAGACACAAACTCAGCAGTACAATCACACTTCCTTGCTAATGCAACTACAGGTAGCAAAGTGAATTACAAAGCAAAATATCAATTCAACATCAATTCATAGACAATCCACAATGTATGCTATGTTCTTCCCTTGAAGCGTGAATGGGGGCTTTTAAATCCAGAAGTGAAGATTTCTAAATGACCAAGTGCAAGTTCTAGAAACTACTCAAGCAGGGCATATTCATGACCATCCATGTGTCTTAATTGATCAACAATGAAGTGTAAATGTACTATCTAAGGTTGGTTAACTATTATATGGCTCATTATGTTTGCAATCATATATGGCACCATTTCCAATATTGCATGCTCAATTTTGTATGACACCTGGGTAACTTATTATGCTACTAGCATTATTGGAAGCCGTCAAACCAGGAAGCTTATTACAACCATAGAAATAATAAAAACATGGGGATGAGTTCCACCCTCTCCAAATTAAAGACACCCTATTGATTGCTGATGGGGCACCAGTTAGTAATGGGTCCCTTTACCTTAGATGGACTAGTGACCTGCTATCATATGAAATACTGAAGCTTTCTGATAATTCCTATTGACCACAAATTGTTCCGAACTACATGCGATGGCTACCAAACTGACCAAAGTTGTTCACCTTCTGGTTGCTCCATTTGGGCCAAAGTGTCTCCACAACGCGTTTTACTCCAATCCACTTGCTGAACCTTGCGTACTCGGGCATCCAAGTGTCTATCCCCCACTCACTGATAATCAATGCCCTAATAATAAACCTGATTGGATAATTTCCAGGACTGCATTTCCCCATCTGGTGGTTGACAACCTTTTTATTAACCCCTAACGGACCGAGGCACATTTTGGGCAAAGATAGTCAAAAACTGACACTTTTTAGGGCAGTAAGAAAAAAATGAAAAAAAAAGTTTCTTTTTTCAAAATTCCAGTGTACAAATTTGAACTAGACTTCTTTAGGAACATGTGGAAAAAATTTTAGAAACTTTGACCACACGGATTGAAAGATTATAATGTTTGAAGTTAGGTGAAAAAGTTTTCATTAGAAAAAATATGAACCCTCTAAGGGGCTGTGAGTCCTGGACAGCAGGGAACGGCAGGGAACGGCAGGGAACTGTGGCCGGAAAAAAAAATTCGAAAAAAAAATTCGAAAAAAAAAAAAAAAAAAAAAAATTCTTTTCCCCGGCCAGCGAACTGCAGAGCCTCATTCACGCGGGACAGTTCAATTTAAGAATTAAAAAAATATTAAAAAAATAATTAAAACATTAATCTTAAAATAAATTAAAAATTAAAAAATTGTGAGATCTGATGTGGCATTAGTGCGACCACGTCATATTTCTATTATTATTTTAATATTATTTTTATTATTTTTATTATTTTAATATTTTAAAATATTTTTTAATTAAAAAATATACATTTTTAAATATTTTTAAATATTTAAATATTTTTTAAATATTTTTTTATTTTGACACTATTCATCATTGATGATGAATAGTGACCACTATTCCTCAAAGGGGCTGTGCGTTCCTTTGAGGGGAACTTCTCAAAGGGAAGCAGCCCCTTTGAGGGCTGAAATTTTTTCTAATGTTTCCAACCTTGCCCGACATGGCCTATAAACTTTAATTCCTTCTAGAATGAGATTCTTACAATAAATAGGGTTATTTTTTTGGACATTTTCAACTTGGATCATATAAGCTACACACCTGCCAAATTTCAAAATCATAGGAAGAGTTTTGCACATGCTCCCCAAGCTGCCTACAAAGTTCAGGACAGCATAACATTTGATCTAGGCACCCGATTGGAAAAAAATGAGATTTTCAGGAAGGAGCTACAAAGTTACACTACATGTTCAAATTTCATGAACATCTGACTAAAAATGACCTCGTAGGAGCCTATCCAAGATTTCTTGCATACGTTGAATGGACACTTGGTCCTTTAGGGGTTAATTCTCAGAGGCCAGATTTGGGGCACTAGGGCACTTAGGAGTTAAGTCAAGTTTAGCATCAAAATATCCAGATTTCAAAAAGAATGACTATGATTTTTGTATTCAAGATTTTGTGCAAGTGATACCATTGCAAATCATGATTTTCTAGGGTTGAAGGCTCTTAGAAATGAGCCTCAAATATAGTAGAAGTTGTTGAAAAAACTATGTGAGGAATACATTTGTAAAAAAAGTGTGGAGTACATTTTGAGCAACCGTAAATTGATAAGGGTTTTGTATCTTATGCCTTCTAACCTCATATTCTTTTGTTTTGACATGTGAAAAAGGGATTGAAAGACTTCACGTGCATGACCTCCACAGTTTAAGCAAGCATTGTAATCTTTTAATCCATAAATGATATTGTTTTGTTTGTTTTTCCATTTGATTTGTAACAAGTCCAGTTTGAATTTGTACGGTTACAATTCAAAAGAATTTGAAACAACTAATCAAAATTTTGCCTTCTTGTTCAATGTAGAGCGAAATCCACGAAGCTGGATAAAGCGCTCAAGCATTTAGGGGTTAATTTTTCAATTCCAATTTGTCCTTGCTGTCTCAGATTCTCAGTTTATGTCAATTGCAGAGAGGCCGAAATTAACTGAAGAGATTGTCAGTGAAATTCAGGAGGTGGAGGAGACGGTTAATTACCGACTTGAAAACTACAATAAATGTTTCGGTACTGAACACTTCAGCAGTAGCGTGTCTGAGGCGTTGCGTGCTTTTTTGCCGACATTCCCCGACGAATCAAATAATTCGTCTGTGCAACAAAACCCTTCGATCAATTCCATTCCCAACAATATAAATATTGAACGACTTTGATGTGGTATTTACAGATTTCCTCTTCTGAAAGACAAACTCTACAGTCGTGGTGATGGAAATGGACTCCAATTCTCAGACGGCTGGAAGTTGGAACCCAGGAATTCGGAGCCATGCTGTGATTCATTTGGCTTCAACTGTCTGTTCCACTAGGAGAGCTGATTAAATGGGTA
Source organism: Straminergon stramineum (assembly GCA_963920665.1). Taxonomy (NCBI): domain Eukaryota; kingdom Viridiplantae; phylum Streptophyta; class Bryopsida; order Hypnales; family Calliergonaceae; genus Straminergon; species Straminergon stramineum. Next base: position 33,973,966 of record OY987264.1, on the reverse strand, counting down.
AGTGCTTTTGGAAACTGAAGCTTCGATCTGCCTAAGTGATTCTTCAGGAATGCATGCTAGTGATCAGGCTAGCATATAGGGCAATGCAAATGCCCTACACGGCACATATCGGTAGCCTTAACTTCACGTGGTAGGCTTCAATTTTTGGTAAGTAAATTCAGTGTGGACAGCAGCCTGAACATCACTTTCTTGCAGTCAAGTTTACTTTGAGTACTGAAAGCCGTCAGTGCTCCAGTGCGCGTAGCTAGTAAGCTCTCCAGATCTAGAGTCCAAATCAACTACTATCTGGACCAAAGTATAGTAAGTTGGTCTCTAAACATACACAACTCCAAAATCATCCAGTAGACACGATTTCGAATGACCTTCACTTACTTTGTGAACTGGTGGTACGTGAATCCTTTGTGATGTCATGGAAAAGTCTGTATGCATGAATGACGGTCAATCAATATGTTAAACAGCATACTACTGTATGCTCCGAATCCGATAAAACATAGGAGAAGGACAAGCTCTCCAGAATTCTCCAAGCAATTACCGTACAGCTCTTAATCACTTCCTCCCAAATCCAACTGTTGGAAGTCGAGTCACAAGCTCAGCTGCTATTAATTCAGCATCCAGGAATAAATATATAGTTACAACATTCAAAGATAGCAACTCATTCCAATTCAAAAAGTCACGACTTTTCAGTTCATCGGTCGCTTTGACCCTCTTGCTTTGACCCTCTTGCAATTCAGCTTCTTCTCTTTTTTGCTTCTACATAATAAGGCATGAAACAATTAATTACAACTTGCAACATCAATGTAAACCAATCATAGCTTTTAGAACTTTGTATAGGTGATTATTAGGTTTTTTGGAGCCTAGAATCGTGCACCAATTAGACAAAATTGACGATGTACTCATCACTCATCAAGTTGAATAATCCTAATTACATTTCCAAGAATGAAAATACTTCAGCCCCACTTTGATTGAAAATATTAGACCTCAAATGAAAGATAGATGTAGATAGGGACTCAATTGGGAATAGTCACAAAAATAGGTTTGTCTAAGTATCCTTCTCCATCCTCATGCAATCCTAGAGATCATTAATTATTCCAAAGAAAAAAACCAAACAAAAATGGAGTACTGGATACATTAGTAACAAGTGTGACGTACTTTAGAAAGGAAACATCAAGAAAGAGAATGGTTTTACAAGATTGTTGTATATCACAACTCAAACCTTAATAAGCATCAAAAAATCCAAGGAGAATTCTGGAGACATTGTTCTCCATATAATAGTATATCAAAATATCAAACATCAGAACGAATGCACGCATTAAAGAGGTAGTATGATATGTCCGCCTCTCACCTAGCATTCAAACCGTCATGTTCATACTTAAGGTATGATCTGCAATTTCTCGCTTGACAAACCATCCAAAGACTAGAGTTTCGAATGCTATCCATTGTGTGATATTATTCAAAAAATGATGTGCCTCCAATTATGAGAAATATAGATAAAATTCCAACTGAAAAACTGCAACTGTGCTGATGCACAGAGAATGCTCTTACTAATGTACTCCGTAGATTATATATACAATACACTGAGTTCATATATCCACTAATCACAATGCTTGGCTACTTTGACATGTAAACCATTAGCCAACTGCAAGGTAGACATTTGTCGGTATTTCACAACGCAACCTGGCTCCAGCTGAAACTTGAAGAACCGGCATAGAAGAGCCAGACACATCCGCAGCTGCAGCATCGCCGAGTCCTTGCCAAGGCAAATCCGAGGTCCGGCCTGCATTCATTGTCATGTCCACAGCCCACCCAAAGATCGTCATTGAACCATTCCGTGATACCAAGCTACAGGAACCAAACTAAGTTACAGGAACATGGTCCTTAGAAAATGCAAAAACGTATCGTTAGGCAACTAAGCTGCGGAAAATAGAGCATGTTGAGGTAAGAGCCCATTCCAGACTCAAGTTTGGGTAAGCCCATTCATTAGCATACAACATTCTTCTTGTGACGAACATTTTTCACAGCACTCATTCCCAAACTCGTGACTGACTGGAATGGGTCCTTCTACCTCAAAGGATGTCTCATGCTTGTCCACAACCATGCTCTAGATTGACTTGGCATAACCTCATGGAGAGTGATACAGTTATGAGAAATTCAATTAATTAACACCAAAAGAAGACGGATCTTGAGTGTCAATATGGAAACCAGGAGGGAGGTGGTAACCCAGATCCTTAGCCCTCCTAAATGGAAGCTTGCCACTAGTAGAGTGTAAGACCTCATTGAGATTATGAAAGCAAAGTTTGATGTTATGCACAGTTATACTAATCTAATAACTGATGTACTATACTGTGCAACAACATCTGAGGTTTGCCAAGACAATTAATTAAAGACTGGTTGGCTTACCTGAAAAGTAGCAAATTTGAAGGGAGATTCCTGCTGGACAACCCCGTCTACAAGCCACCTCTCTGGCTTGAACTTGGTGGCTTCAGGGCCCCACAAAGCAGGCATTCGCCCCATTCCATAGGCAAGGTAGGCAACCATGTTGCCTTTCTTTACTGCTGTTCCATCAGGAAGAATGTCATCCGCCGCTGCACTTTTCACGTCCTGCACACATCCACAAATCCCAGGGATGGATGTCAGAGCTCAAGACTGGGGGTCTGAGGGTGGAGCAGTTAATTTGAAAACCAAATTTCTTTTTTAAATTTCTGCACGAGCGCTAGAAATTCAATTGAGATGAGACTCAAATTTGCGCCGGACAAGATTTCAAGAGAAAAGACAGAATTAAGCGTACAAAATCGCAATCTGTGACATTTCCTGATATTCTTATCTGTTAAGTCTTTTGAGTGGACTCTACACTTTAAGATGGGAAAAAAACTATGCTCGTCCACAAGATCAAGCACTCCCCCTTCAGTCTGACTGGAATCCCAATGAGGCCTAATAGTGAGAAGAGATGGAATTAAAGCGGTATCAAGCACTACTCCCGTCTTTCCAGTTTCTAAATATAACACTCAATTTCCTAAGATCTGCTTACTTCGCCACCCATGGTAAAGCACCCTAGATAGTGACAAATCCATTGAAATAGTCCGAATAACTCAAATCTCTAGCATGGCTGTGGAAGACGCACTGCTTGCAGAGCTCCATGTCTGGGTTCCACAAACATGCTCCAGATTTGAGTTTCCTGGCGCACAATCTTCCTCGCCCACCCAAATCCATGAATAAACCTTGAGACTCCACGGAATGCCTAGGCCATCGTGATTGACCTAAAAGTATATTAATTCAATATTGAACACTTCAATATTGTCAGCCAAATAATTCAATATTGTCGGCAAGCTTAATACGTAATATATAGGCCATCGTCACCCATGTATCCAAACCTTCCACAGGATACATGACAGTAGTCAATTAATGTGTGACAGAAAGTTGACATGTACATCAGGGTGCAGAGATTCAGTTACCATTGGTACAGCAGGATACAGGCGCAAGGTCTCCAGGATGCAAGCATGAAGGTAGTGCAACTTCAGAAGGCTGTCAAAAGTGAGTAACTGGGAGAAACGCAATATTCTCTGGTTGAAGTCATCTTCCCCACCTAATGTCTCGGGCTCAGATTTGCTGTCGATATTCACTGCTTGTAACTCGGTGTCAAGAGCAAGAAGCTCCTGGAAAATTTTGTCCCCAACATGAGGGTGCACTGTGATCATATACACAAACCATGATAAAGTTACGGCAGTGGTGTCTCTTCCGGCGATTATAAAATTCAGCAGAGTGTCACGAAAGTTCTTGTCTGTGAACCGATGCACTCCTCCTTCCTCGTTCAAGAGCATGAACCTGGTGAAGAGGTCGCTTTTCCCCTGAAGATGGTTTGTATGTCAGCATGAGAGAGATGGAGATTTTGGAACACACATAAGGGTTAACTATCTACAATATTCACAATGGCCCCTGTTCTGTCAAATAGGGACTTTTTATGGTCTTACAATTGACACTTGCCATTGAACACAACTGACCGAAGCGGACTATTTATATGTAATTAACCCAATCTCATGTTTATTTGAGGAAAGGTTTTTGTAATGTGTGTGAGTACCACATTGCAATGCATAGAGTCACATTAACATTAACATGGAAAGAGTGTACCAAGTATAGTGATAATCATTATTCTGGCAAATTTCAGTGTGCCTAAATGTGCCAGAATATGGCCATTCAAACCATTCATCCTCTCCTTGACATGATGAGGCCTGTAATATCAAAATTGCACAGACTACCATTCAATGTCGAAGTGGAGAGAACAAAAGTAAATTTTAAGTAGGATAAGATTTTAGTAATTAGTAAGTTTAAACTGTCGTTTGCATTTACATTTTCTTTCCGTCGTGTCTATGGACACTTTGGATATTGAAGATTGCAATCTACTTTCTCCACATGTTTGCAAGACTCAGCTAGGTTCATAAGAAACCTCACATCATATATGGGAAGACTCTAGTCAGCTCTGAAAGAGAAAATCTTGAAAGCAAATTAATGTGCACTTACCAAAGTATGAAGATCCTCTTTCCCGACACCTTTTGTGCTCCCGGACAGCTCTGATTTTCTGGCCTTAATGACACTGTAAGTGAAATCATTCACCACCTTTGCACTAGCTGTCACAGCAGCCTCATTGCCCAATTTGAAAACTCGCTGCAACTTCCAGAAGGGATTCAGAAACCTTCTGGAAGTGACCTCATTTGTGAAATCAAACGCCTTGGCAAACGGCACTTCCGGCAGCCCCGGCTTCAGCGTGTGAATCTCGTACCCGAACGCTATTTTGAAGATAGAATCCAAAGTAAACCTCATGAACAAGTCCTGTAATGGTCACGTTCATATTGCAATCATATATTTTTTGTTGGATTTCTGGCGGGGAAATAGTGTTAGGAAAATCCTTGGAATCGTAAGGAAGAGGGTGCTTCTTCAAACGCAACTGTAATGGTTCTCCTCATGTCAAAGCATATCCTCTCAAGTACCATGAAGAAAATCATTAGTTGACTTCTAAGTGCTCATTCAAGGTAAAAATAGTAATATCAATTCTTAGAAGGGTCATAATAAGTAATTGTAGCTCTCTCTAAAAAAATCTCTATTGTATTGATTCGTGCAGCTTTCTTTCTTCTTTACATTGATATAGTACACGAAATTTCCTGAAGCACCCACAAATGAATAAGGTATGCTTTTCAAACAGTCATCTTTGTCCATTTTGTCCATGTGGATGGATTGAATCATGGTTGAGCGTTCAGGGGTTATTTGTTCGTTTCGATTTTGGATGAAGAAAACCTAACAACGCTTATCAAAGTGTAAACTGAAGCTTTGAGTTTGTTAGATATAAACGAAACAATCATCAGATTTGTGCTCACTGAGGGTAATTGCAACTGAGAATGGACGAGACAAATAAACTTGAATAAGCACGAATTATTCCAATGGCAAGCTGAACTCCAAGAGGCTCCGGGGTCACCCCCCTCGTACTATATGGCAAAACCTGAAAATAAGGGGTAGTCTTGAGAATATACCTACATCTGCATGTCTTTAGAATGTTCCCATTATTTTGGATAACATTCTTGACATAGTTTAAGATTATTCTTTGAGTGCATTTCCAAAACTGACCCTGTATATTTCTGTAGTTAAGAGTTTTGTGGATAATTATGATTTTATTTCAGTAGATGCCTTATCCATGTTGTCTCGTAGCTTTTAAAATCCACAGGTGACCACCAAGCCAAGCTCAAGCAAAGGTATGATTGAGAAACTGACTTGCATGTCTAGTGGCTGCTGCATCCTGCAAGCGTTGGTGATGATTAAAGCCACTTTCACGGAGTTATCTCGAAAGACCACAGAGCTGAAATCTCGCAGCTTTCGGGAAGCGAACTCAAAGCTCGCCGTCTTGCGCTGCTGCTTCCAACTCTCCCCATCCACGTTGAAAATGCCATCTCCCAGAAATAGTTCAAAGTTTTCGTGAAACCTTTCCCCCTGAATTAATTAGCAACAATTCAACATCGCATTCAACAACTTCGAAAGTCTCTGAGCACTTAGGCAATTTAAAGGCTGTGACTTTCCACAGTGTGAAGCAAACGATACATACGCATACCTACTAAGGAATTGTAGGACTTTGTGTGCCATAGTTATATAGCAAAGTAGGTAAAAACCATGGAGCCAGCACCAGAGGAATCCAAAAAGTCCACTATAGTGTGCAACTATGCAATTAAGTAAGAAATTGTGGCCATGGACTCTTTGATTTCGCTAGTGCAAGTTCGAGCAATGAAACGTCACAGCGTTGGAAAAAAGTTGAAATAATCACGAAAGAGTAACACATCGGACAAAGTATATCTCCTCACAGTATACCGGTGAAACTACCTGAAAAAGAACTTGTCCTATGCTCACTGCTCTATACATTGCTATCAATGTCACGAATGAGCGAGTCCTAAAATGTGCAAAAGGCCACTGAGAATGCAGAAAATTCAATCGACTTACCTTCGGGTAGTTCGCAAAGTTCGTCTTGAGAATGTATTCCACATTAGCAGGGTCAGCCGTGAAGACGTAATTCACGTTCGCCATTTTGGTGACAAAAGTGAGCCCATCTCGGAGGAAATAAAACACCGCCCAGTCGTTGAACTGGTGAAAATTTCGTAGCACTTCCACCGTCGCCCCTACCAATTGCGACCAAATGCACCAAAATTATATCATCGGACTACAAATATAAACCCCAGCCTGATGAAAATCTCAAACAACTACACAACAGAAACAGAAAACTCAATTCCTTCAGAAGCAAAGCAAGGCTCCCATGTCCCAACTATAGCCTGCACAACCCAAAGATCAAAGAGGAGAAATGTTTTATACAGTGAAGGATTGAAACAGATGAAGCCGGTGGTACCTAGAATGGGCCATTGCACAGGCCCTTTGTGTCCTCTGTGCAGCACCCAGCGATCTGCAATCGCCCACAGGAGGTAAGCCAGGACGGTGCTGAAAACTACAGAAACCACCGTGAGGCTGCTCATCCCCTCCACAAGCCATGATCCCCATTCTTCCATCGCCTTCTTACACAACCAGTACTCTGCAAATGAAAGGGAAATCAAGATTTCTCTCTAGACACAAAATAAGTGAGTGCAGCCTGGCGGCTCCGCGGTCTGTTGCACGCTCAGTACTGAAGTCTACGCAGAAGTGAAGCTCTGTGAAGTCCTGACAATCTTGTGCAGGTTCTACTTTCGTGGGATTATTTAAGCAAGACAGTACTGAATGATTCTGCGTGAACAAGAGCTCTGTGCAACTGATTTATAAGGAATAAAGGACTAGGGCTCTACCAGTGTCCACCAGCCCTTTTTTTTACTGTTTGAGAAAGTGCCAGGATGGCGATCATTTAAAATTTGGTGAAGTATTGAATTTCTCCAGTCATCCATCTTTTGGACAAAAAAATACTTTTCAATCACATTCATGCACTTTTTCATCCAAATTTGGCAAAATCATCCACATTTTAAATAGAAATGGAAATTCTGTGGCAAGAAAAGATTATTTTTTCAGGCAATAAGTAGATATTTATTGTAAAATAGTGCAATCTAGTCCCGTGGTGCCAAAAAAAAGGATTGGTGTCCTGTTGAAATGTAGAATGTTTGTACATTTTATTTTCTCATAGCTTCAGAAAGTGCAAAAAGTGTACATTTCATGTTTCAGGAGGTGGACACTTCTAGTGACCACTATGTTTCAACTTCAAAAAGAGAGCTTTGACTCTTTGTGCAACTAGTTTATAAGTTAAGTTTGTACATACTCTATGTGTGGTATGATTTAGTTTGAGTTTCAGTGTTTTATTTTATTAATCTATACCATAAATGAGGATTTGTTTGTTTGTTTGTTTTGTTTATTACAGTGAGATCTATTGGACTATGCATCTCTAGGCACATTCTTCATGCCATAGGAAATTTGTCTACAAGGAGGGGTGCACTAGCCCCTAGATGCCCGAGGCACCAAATTTTGGTGTTGACAATACTTTGAAGTCAATAAGACCTAACCAAGTTAATATTTTAGATAGTTTATATATATTTTTAAATCTTTTGGAAGTCTAGTTTTAGCATCAAAAATCCAATTCTAAAAATGAATGATCATAATTTCCTAAACAACAATTTGTGCAAGGGTGCCCATTAAAAATCTTGATTTTCTAGTGTTGAGGGCTTATGGAAATGAGTCTCAAATATACTAATTCTTGTAGAAAAAAATGACATTAGAAGTTCATTTTAAAAAATTGTAGAGTAGATTTTGAGAAGCTATAAATTGATTGGGGTTATACATACATGTTGTGTCCTTTAACTTTACATATTATTTTGGTGACCAATTTTTTTAATCTAACATGTGAAAAGAGGTTTTGAAGACCTCAAATCACTTTTACAATTTTAACACCTTCATGATTAAACACTGAAATCTTTCAATCCATATGTGATATTCTGGTGTTTTATTTTCCTATGTGACCTCTAGCATGTCTAGTTTGAATTTGTAAAGTTACAACTAAAAAAAATTGATAAAACCTATCAAAAAAATTTCGTTTTTTGTTCAATTTAGAGCAAATTTCAAGAAGTTTAAAAAAGGCCTTGGGCATATAGGGGCTAAGTTAGTACCAATGAATGGAAGGTGTTTGATATGACTAGAAGGCATGCTAACTAGCATCTATACCTTAAGTTATGTTGTTTATTTATTTTTTGTTATATTGAGATCTCCTAGACTACACATCCCCTTGTCGCATTCTTCATACCATCTAAAAGTTCTTTTCAAGGAGGAGTGCACATGCTTTGTTTCATAGTGTGTAGACCTACATTGTAAAAGTTGTTGAATTTCAAAAATTTTGTGAATGAAAATAATTAAAGAATTACTTTTACTTTTATTTTGATTGTGGTGACAATATAGGCACTACAAGAAACCCATGTTTTCAATGATGGATTTTAGGTGACATTCAATATAACAACCCATGTTTTTATGCCAACAATCACATCTAATGTAACAACAAGAACGTGTCTAGAACTTAGTGCAATTCTCTAACCATGCCATTGTGTGGTTATAGGAATATTAAGTGCAATGATATTCAGAAATTTGTGAGGCCAAACAAAATGAGACAACAAATTGAGCTACATCCTTAACTCCAAAAGGACTAGGGGTAGTCTAGATTTCTAAAATTGCAAAGATGTATCATAAAATGTAATGTAAAATAGTAATTTCAGGATGACTTTCAGAGAATAGTTGTTAAATATGATCTATAGATCATATCGATAAAAGAAGACCAACTAGTTTGCAAACCAATATTTTTTCAATAATATTTGAAGTCAAAATTAAAAATTCCTTTTAAAATTGATTGTAAATTGAATACTTTTGATTTTTACAAAAAAAATTTCCCTCCAAGTTTGAAATGTTGATTTCTCATTATAGTAGTTTTTGAAGATTTTTATATTACTTTTTTAATCAAGTCATTTTGGGAGGGTCATTTTTGGGAATAAAAAAGTTATTTTTTGAGGCTAGACCTACCAATGCCCTTTAAACTATAGAATGTTTGCAAAGAAAAATCTTCAAAATCTATACCATACAAATGTCAAAGAAGTGATACAAAGGATCTTCAAATATTGGTAGATGAGAAAATGCAGTTTTGTGTGCTTGGAATGTGTTTGCAAGCATTCATCCATTGTTCAAAATTTCAATGCCTAGTCCTTTAGGGGTTAAACAAGTTAGACTGTACAGAATTAGACATTCTAATTTTAAACAACAAATGAATGCAAAAACATCTCGAGCATAGAAAAATGGGTTTCTTTTCATCCATTGATTTAAAAATTTATACAACATAGATTTTGAAGACTTTGCTTTTCAATTATTCAATAAATCAAAGTATATTAGTAGATCTAGCCTCAAGAAGTAACTTTTTCAATTCAAAATATGAACCTTCAAAAACAACTTGAATAAAAAAGAAAATTAGAAATCTTCAAAAATCACTATAATTAAAATTTGACATTTTGAACTCGAGGAAAAAAATCTTGTGAAAATCACAAATATTCCATCGACAATTGATTTTAGAAGGAATTTTCAATTTCTAGCTTCTAATTTATTGAAAAATATTGGTTTGTATATTCGTTGATTTAATTATGTAGATATATTATTTTTAGATTCATTTTAAAATTATTATTCTAAGTTGCATTTTAAAATACATCTTCACAATTTGGAAAATTTGGAATACCCCATGATCCTTAAGGTATTAAGGTATTAAGGTATATATTCCACGGTTATCATAGCCTCAAAAGACGATTGCCTTCAAAAGTAATTTGAATTTTCATAACATATTCATATGGTGTCCAAAAAATTCACAATAGGGTATATATATTTGACATCTTTTCATTTGGTCTATTCAATGTTTTGTAGCACCCAATTTTTCATATGAAACTCAAAAAATTAAGAAGAAGGTACTATTATTTCACAAAATGATAGGTGTCCCTAATACCTATTGTCCCTTCCCAAAAACCGAGCCATTTGTTGTACTTAACTAGGTTGGCTAATTGGTATTTGGGTGTAAGGGAGACCATATCACATTCCTAGGCATTCAAGCAAGGCTTTTAGAAATAGAAGTAGGTATTGGAGGAGTTGAGGAGGAGTTGAGGAGGATCTAAGGTATAATCAAGGTCTTTATGAAGGAAGTGAGGGGACTTCTCCAACTAGACAATCCCTATCTTACCACCCTAAAACTAACTTTGACAATAAGTTCTGTACCCTAGAACTCCATTTGAACAACCTGCACTAGATTCATCTTTCTTTGGGTCTTGGAAATTGCATTCCAACTCATGGGTGTATGGTATGTGTATAGTAGGGTACCAATCAAAATGGCATTTTTGCATTCGCAGTGAGAGAATTTCACTGCTCCCAACTTTGATACCCTCTTGAAGGCTGAAAAATTGTTTTTTTTCAATGAAATTTTTATGACAAGATCAACTCTATGTTCATAACATCTGTGCCAATTTTCAAGGCCAAAAGATTTACACAAAAAAGATATTCTAAATCTACCAAAAGTATAGTTGTGAGAAAAATTTCAATGCTACCAACTTTGACCCCCTTCCAAGGGCTGAAAAAAATTTCTTTTGCCATGAAATTTTTGTTATGAGATCATATCTCTGTTGATAATATGTGTGACAAATTTCATGGTCAAAATTTTTTCACACAGAAGAATATTTGAAATTTACCAACAGGTGTCATTGTAAGAAATAATTTCACTATTGCCAACTTTGACACCCTCCCTAGGGTAGGAAAATTGTTTTTTTACCATGAATTTTTTGGTCATCTCTATGTTTATAACATATGTACCAAATTTCAAGTTCAAAAGATTCACACAACAAAAGATATTAGAAATCTACTAACATGTGTAGTTGTGAAAAACAATTTCTCTATTGACAACTTTGACACCAGCTCCCAAGGGCTGTAAAATTGTTTATTTACCATGAAATTTTTGTCATGAGATCATCTCTATGTTAGTGAGATGTGTGCCAAATTTTGAGTTCAAAAGATTCACCCCAAAATTATATATTCAAAATCTACCAACATGTGTAGTTCTGAGAATGATTTTTTACATCCGTGTTGAACTTTGACCCATAAAATGAACTTTCTCACAACTACACATGTTGGTAGATTTAGAATATCTTTTTTGTGTAAATATTTTGGCCATGAAATTTGGCACAGATGTTCTGTACATAGAGTTGATCTTGCAATAAAAATTTCATTGAAAAAAAACAATTTTTCAACCTTCGGGAGGGTGTCAAAGTTGGGAGCAGTGAAATTTCTCTCACTAGGAATCCAAATACCATTTTGATTGGTACCCTATTGTACAAATCTAGATGACCTAGATGCTTAAACTTTGCAATAGCGATTTTCAAACTTGAAGATTTTAATGGTGGGAAAGGTATTTATCCCCATCTTCTTTGTTGATGACCCAAGAATTTTTCATACAAATACTTGATTATGGCTTCCAAGTTTTACTTAGCGCTTTAGCATTGAGGGGTCAATTTTTTTTAAGGACATGGTTTAAACTAAGAATTTTGAGGTTTTGAAGATGCCATTCACATGTTGTACACAACTCAAAAATGTACCAAGCTTAAAGAGTTTATTCTTCTTATCCATATTATATTAGAAGATATCCTCACATGACCAAATTTTGGCAAGCAAAGATTACAATTCTAGCTACTACAATTTCATATTAGAGGGAGAGGCTTTTCAATTGGAAGTGATATGAAGCCATCTTTACAAATTTGTGTGACTCTTGAGATTTAAGAAGCACAATTAGGAGTGCAGTGGCAAATTTTCAATAGAATCTGTAGATGTAAGGATAAAGTAGTTAGCTATGAAGGGTCTAAACATTTAAAGAGTTCTTCATATTTATTGATTTTTACCCCTTATATATTGAAAGTAAATAAAAAAAATCAATGTAGTTGTTTTATTTTCTACCTAGGATATTTTGTGATAGAAGTTGGTTTGCAATAGAAGTTTCAAATGAAATCAAGCATTTGTATTTCACTATGAAGATTGAGAGGGTTTCTATTTGTTTTGATAAGATTTTTTTGGAGTTCGGACACTCAACTTTTTAGGATGTGTCATTTTGGACTTTCAAAATTTTTATAGAAGGAAATCCAAAAATTCAAGGGAGGTGTCAAATTTATCCCCTAATGCATGGTAAAATAGAAAGGGGTTCTCTTTCACTTGCCAATAAAGCATTAAAACTCACTAAAATATTTTATATTTAATAATAATAATAATAGACTTATTTAGATATTACCAATTTTGATTATAGGTGCACGTACCTTAGTATCAATAGGAGCATGTTGGGCTCAACATTCTTTAAAATTAACTTCCATGTTTAATATTTCATATGTTTAAAGTACTTAAATGTTTAAGAGAATTGTGATTAATGCTTTTAGAAATAGGAAATTCCTAAGATTATCAAATTGAATTTTCTGAATTTTCAATAAATACAATAAAATAGATGTAGAATATTTTACTAATAAAATAATATGAAAAGAAACATTCAATAGTTTTACATTTTTATTTAGGTGTAAACATTTGCAAGTTGCAATTAGTTGTGTGTTTTGATTTGACACAAATGGAGATTTTATTTTGATTTCTATAGTATTACAACAAACACATCATAGATGAAACCAAATGAATATCAAAATCTTCAGTTCCAAAATTGAATTACCGATACAAAATACCACCTAAATCAAAGGATCTTATCCTTTAAAGGATTGGAGTACATTTTTGGCGTAAATTGTCAAAAACTATCATCAAAAATTAAGTTTGTAGGGATGTTCAAATTGAAAGAATACTTAAGTCCATAAGTGTACAATTGAATTGAAATGATAGAATGTCACCTCCATTGACTCTTAAATGCACCTATTTATAGAAAGTCAAGTCAATGAAAACAAAGTTAAAATTGAAGACACTTGAAATTATCCCAACACTTAAAATTGGCCCAACATTGGCCCAAAATGTATAACCATTCATAAATAGAGATTGTACATTTTAGGTAAGAATCTATAGATAGAAGCAAGTCATAACTAGATACACTTACTTTATCTCTATGGAATGTCATAGTTTAGGATAGCCATCAGTTTCAATTATTGAACTAGGACCAAACCACTATTGCATAACAAACAACACCAAAAGTCTTTCATCCAAGCTGCAAGATTTCATTGAGAAGATGTTTGCATGCCATTAAAATTTAGAACGAATGAATAAATTGGGTGGATGAAAACTTGACGGATGAAATGGTGACACATTGTGTACTTACTACAGTGTAAGAGATATGGATACATGGCCACTGCTGTTGTCATCTGCAGTGTGAACACAGTAATCTTGAACGTGATGGAAAAAGGCCTTTGTGTTCAGACTGTAAAAGGCACTTACTACTAGTAAGTTAGTTACCACCTAATGATGTCCATTGCACAAGAACTGCTGAAAAATTGAAACTGTGAGTCACTTTGCAAATGGAAAGGAAGGAAACTTTATTTGGATGTGCCCTCCTGAATGATTCATTCACCAACCAGGGTAACTACCCACTTAATTGCAATCTCGCTGTTTTTAAAACCAACCCCTTTATATTTTTGACTAAAATGTACAATCTATACAACCCATGTGATATAGCGTAGGGTCGATTTAGGGTATACCAATTTTCAGCACTTTAGAAACTCACAATTTGTAATTCATACAGTGTTCAAAAAATGTAGTTTAATCCCCAAAGTTTTTTTAACCTTTTAAAGTCCCATGTTCTTTTTTCTCTCAAAAATTACTCAAAACTACCATTTTATGGCAAGGTGAGAAACTCTCATGCTTATCATTTTTTCACACTAAACTAGTATAAAAATGAGTAGTAGAAATTTCAGAAACTTTGACTATGTAGATTGTAAGATAGTCACGTTTGAAGTGAAGATAACAATTTTTTTTGAACATTTTGTGTCTAGGTTTCTTGACTTTGAATCTTCTTTATTAAAAATTTTTGCACTTTTGAGTTTAATTTTAAATCTTTTTGTGTTGAAGATTTGAGTTGAGGGTCGAGGAAAAAAAATTCCGAAAAAACACACTTAAATTTCATTCATGAAAAAATTGTTAAGTAAAAGTAGGCCCGAGATTGAACAAAACAAGAAATCATTAATAGCTCTAAGGTGGAATTGAAAAACCATCATCCTAATAGTGAGATTGTTCTTGCAAACAAATTGAACCTTTTCAAACTATTCTCTTTTAAAAAATTGTGAAAAGTGCATTCAAAAATGAATTCTACAAGGGTTTTTTAAGAAGATGCTTAGATTGCCTAAAAAACAAGATTGTCCATAACTTTCTCATTATTAGTCCAAATAGAATGAATAAAAAGCTTTAAATGTAGAAAAATTACAATCTTTGAGAATTAAAAATAAAATAAAATTTTGTTTCTTTTAATCACAAAGTTTAAAACCTTTGTTTTGTCAACAATTATCATGTGGTTATCGTTGTTTTATGGTTTTGCACTAAATTGTATATTAATGTGCGAACCCATGAAACAATGATAACCACATGATAATTGTTGACAAAACAAAGGTTCTAAACTTTGTGATGTTGTGCTTCCAAGGGAACTGCTTTCTGGACGTAGGATGGCATAGCTTTTGTTCCCGGGCACTGATTGAAATAAAAATTACAATTTTAGAAAGATAACGTGATTTCCTATCTTCCAAAAACATTCAAAAAATCATGTCAAAAATTGAGGTCACACAAGCCTGCCCAAAATCCCAAGTGTCCCCCAAGGCATTTGGAGAGATTTGGAGGCATCCAAGTGAAGTGTTAGATTTTGGGATTTTTCTCTCATTTTCTTATTGAGATTGGAAAATCAAAAGTGGACCTTCTAGTTAAAGTCCAGTGGATTTAAATTTATTTATTTTTAATCTTTGACCTCAAATTCAAGTAGGTGGATTAAAGCATTATTTTGCTTTGAAAATTTTCATATTTCTTCTTGTCTTGACTTGAGGCTCTACTCAAATTTTGAATTTTTTTGATCTTTTTGCAAAGTAGAATTTGAGTTATAGGGTTCAAAATCTTGACAAATCCATATTGTCAAAAGCGTGGGCAACCTTTAAAAAATCATTGTGTTGCACTTTACTCAATCATATCTCACACATGTATTGCCCTTAGACCCCATTTTTTTATAAAATACCCTTGTCAAGACTAAATAAGATCTTATAGTTACAAATTATAAAAAATAGATAGATCTGGATTTATATACCTAGTTTTAGAAGGATTTTTTAAAATTTTGGGAGCATTTTCTAGTTTTTGACTAAAAGAACTTTAGAGGTCTTAAGAGAATCTAGAATCTCCTTCTAACTATCAACAAGGTTCAACAAAAACTCTTGCAATTTAATCCCTAAAGGAATGGGGTACATTTCAAGCATGAATTGTCAAAAATTGCCACTTTTTAGGGCAATGAGACAAGACTATTAAAAAAAATCAAGTGTACAAATGTGTACTATACTAATGTAGAAATGTGTAGAAAGAAAATTTAAAAACTTTGACTTCTCAGACTAAAAGATTATTGCATTTAAAATTAGTAATATTTTTTTCCAACCTTACTTGATAGGATCAACAAACTTTAACTCCTACTAGAGTGAGATTTTTACAATATACATGGAGGGTTTTTTTGTAGTTGCATCTTATATCATATAAGTTACATACTTGCCTAATTTATGAGGTAGATTAGGAGTTTTATACATGCTAGAAGATGCCCACCTTGTCCAATTATTTTTTGGCAGTGTAATTTTTGATTAGGGCACCCACATGGAAGAAAATATAGATTCTTTCTAAAAGAATACATGTACACACCTCATAACATTTTTAAATCATGTGACTTGCCTCCCTGCAAGTGGAGGTACAATTCCCCCTTAGATACCTAGGAGGAGAATTAAGTTATAATTCTGCAAACCTCATTGGTTGGCCGTAGGTTTGTATGATTGTGTTGTCAATGTGCCTTGATGTCATTGGCTCGTAGTGGCTGGGGGATCTTGCTTTGGGGGGAGCAAAAGGGCCCCCCAATGAAGGTTAATAATGTTACACTTTTCCCAAAATTTTAGAAAGATCCAATAAAAATGGACTTTATAGGAACCTACCCAAATTTTCAATTGGTTATTCAATGACTACTAGTGTTTTAGGGGTTAGTAATAGGAACCATACTCAAAAACTATTAGGAGGTTTTTAGGTAATGTTACTCTAATCCCTAAAGTTCTAAGGTCATTTTTTTGTCAGAAAACCAACTTAAAGCTACCATTTTCAATGTAAAGAACAAAGATCTTAGGCATTTGTTTATTTTGCATGTCCAAGTGTCCAACCATAGGATGCTGCACTAGACTAGCATGAGTGAATGATTGGAAGAAATTAAAAAAATTTTGACTATATAAATTACAAGATACAAGTGTTTTAAGTGAAGAAAATAAGTTTTTTGGGACCTGGATTAATAAGATTATAACACTTTGAATCCTCATAACTTAAAATTATTGTATTACCAATTTTTAATTAGAATTAAATTATGTTGATAAAATGAGTTGAGATTTTGAGAAAAAAATTCAAGAAAAATAACCATGGTTTTTATTAAAATTTTTTTTTTATCAATTTCAAGTACTTAGAAGGTAGAAGGAAAAATTAAATTGTTAATATCTCTTGGATGGAATTGAAACACACTAATCCCCATGGCGAGCTTATTCGATCAAATGAAATTAAATGTAAGTTCTGCTTTTTTAAATTATAAAAATTGAGTTAAAAAACAAATCCAGTATATTAATTTATCAAAAATTTGTTATGATTGCCTATAAAACAAGATACTCAACAACTTTCATACATCACTTATTCAAATGGAACAAATAAAATCTTTCTATGTAGGCAAAAATATAATCCATGTGAATTAAAAAATATATATTTAACAGTTCTTTTGATTGCCTACCTTTGTTTTTTGGGGGGCGGGAGTGAATGACATAAATTTTGCTAAAGGGTAATGGTTTAAATAAAATTTATACTTCCCAAATCTAGACAATTTAATGAATTTATCCTATCTTGAAAAAAAATATGAAAAATGATGCCAAAAATTGAGATCATAGGAACTTGGCAAACCTTCAAGATTCCAATGAGGGGATTTGGGGGACTTTTAACCCCTAAAGGACCAAGGTGTGTTTTTTGGCAACATAGAAATTTTGGGCAAGTATGTGTCACTAGAGATTTCCATGTTTTTGGCCAAAACTTTAATAGAAGATGTGGACAAGGAATATCTTTCATATACACTAAAGTTCAAGAAATTTTGAAATATGAGTCAAAAGTTATGGCCTAATATGTAGTTTGTTTTTCAACTTGGACAGTTTAGGTAGATCTGAAAAAATCACTTTTTTCAAAAAATTTCCATTTGAAATTGTTTTTCTAGATTTATATACACATAAAAAGCTTTGAATCATTTCATTTTGATTAAGGAGTCAAAATTTATTAGATTTGGGGGTAAAAAATTAAAAATAAGGTGTGGATTGTTTATTAAAACATTACATCCATTGGGATTGACATTTTTCAATTCCATTAATAAATTGTTAACAATTTAGTATTTTGAATCATTCTCTTCATCTCTCTACTTACTATTTTTTTCCTATATGTTGCACATTTCCAAATGATTTGAAAATTTACAAGCATGTATCCAACTTGCCTTGAAGAATGAATCTAAAGAAGCACAACCATTTTGGACATTTTTTCATACAAGTGTGACCTTGTGAACTACAATTGCCCATTTTTTCACAAGGCCCCCCAAAGAAATTTTGTCACTTCAAAAGCTAATATCTTGCAATCTACAAGGTGGAAATTTTCACATCTTCTCAATCTAGATCCTATGGTTTCATGTGTCCAAAAACGATATTTAAAAAAAAAATTGATACTTGTATTAAAAATGACAGTTTTTGAGAGTTTTTGGTGATGACATAGTCAAGAAACTTTAAGGATAATTATTAACCCATTCAAATTTCATGGGCTAACCACTTTGAAACTTTTCCATCTTCATGAATGTGACGATCACTAGAGTTATCTTTTATTGACCATGCACAATGGTAATGAATGTATGTTTCACTTCTACTGAACAATTGGCGTTGGAGTTGGTAGGGTGGTTGACTTTAGTTGGGTTTTTTTTTTGAAGCAAATGAAACAGAGTTTCATTGCAAGGGGTAAAGTATCTGAAGTTACAAGGTCACCAGCCACAGTGGCCTGGTGGGAGCAAACAGGGTGGTTGAGTTTGATTTTGAATCCATTTAATTTACTTCCATTTCTGCAATGCCTTGTCAATAACTTCAGCGAAAATTCTGAGAATTCAGCCCCTGTGTGTTCATGAAAAGGTGCAAAGCTTAACTCTCGAGGTAAAAGGTAGCATTCACAGTCAATGTGAGGTTCAACCTGCACCTACTGTAATATTGTTACCCCATGAGGCCGGGGTCCGTCCCTTGCATCCTTGAAAAAGATACAGCAGCTACACCTAATTTCAACCCTTTTCTAAAACAGACTCCTATAGATTTTTGCCTCTTACTATATGCCACTCTTCATGAGAGTATGGGATTGGTTTTAGAAACACCCATTTTCAACACTTTGAATAGTCATGGTTAATTCATATCGTGTCAAAAAAATGCTTTCTAAGAGAATCTAAAAATCCCCCTTTGACCCACAACAACAACCCACAAAAAAATTTCAATAGAATAATATTAGGAACCATTTTGAATTGTTGATAAGGTCAATGTTAGGTGTAGTTACTTTACTTGTACAATGAAGAAAATTGCCCTATATTATTAGACTCCTCAACCAACCCCAATCCTTGAACTAATTGATAAGTCTCTCCTATACGTGTGGCAAAGCATAATGCCTTCCCAGCATGGGGTGGACCATGGCTTGGTTATACAATGTTATGGAGCTTACATTTGCAAGAGTTCCAATAAGGGGAGGTCTATGGATTCAATGAAGTGGTTTGAATTCTTGACTTGGCTAAAGATTAGGGGTTTATTGAACTTGTTGAACTTTTGCCTCTACTCAAAATGTGAGGTCCTTCTTCAACAATATTTTGGTATATACACCTACAATTGACTTTGCCCAAAATTTGACAATTACATTCAAACCTCCAACATCATTTTTTTCTTCAATATTGATTAGACAAATATATATACAACCTGAAAATGAAAGCTTGCAAGAGCCTAGTGTTGGTTTTTATGATATACATATATGCAATACTTTAAAAATTATAACTTCTTCATACAGTGTCCAAATAATGCATGCTAAAGTATATTGTAATCTTCTTTGAATTTCCAACAAGGCCTAATACAATTAATTTTTGTTTAATAACTATTGGTAGTTGTAATTAAGTTTGGTTATGGATGTACATACCTTAGTATTCAGTGGAATAATTCTTCGACAATATTACAATTGAGAAATTATTCTTCAATAATAAGTGAGTACTATTGAACTAAATTGAAAGTTCAATAGTACAACTATTACAAAATTCTTCATCAACAAGATCACTATTCAAGAAAGGCCTCTTTATAACATTGTTAATCAATATTAAAAAGGGCGGCCTTTCTCATTCTTCTAAATCTATGGTGGCCTTTCCTAGGCATATGAGTGAGGGATACCTAGGTACCTCCCTTTCTAGGACCTAAGGGGAAGAAATCACAAAGGCCTTGCAATGTTACATTCCCCCACATTCAAAAATGTTATGGTAATTAATTTAAGGAAATAGTAGATGTGGCCATAAATATGAAACAATCTTAGTGGCCATGTACTAGTAGGCTTCTGAGATGGAGCATAGACTTAGCTTTTGTATGAATCATCGTTATAAAATACTTGAGATGGTCTTGTGTTTTTTGAAAGTTGTTGTCAATGTATATAGTTGCACCATCACAAAGTAAAAATACCCCATCCCTTTAGCAATTGAAATTAGTATTTGACATGAAGTAAAATCCTATGCTAAGTAGGGAGTCCATTATATCTCCTATTTGTATGGAAAATATTGATGAGATAGACCACTTCTACCACTACGTTGCTTTAATCTTAGTAATGGAAACATAGTTTGTATAAATAACAGAAATGATCCATAAGTAGATTCTATAGATAAATTTGATCTACATTGGATCTTCTCATGATCATTTTCTTGGTCAACACACACTAAATTTACACAAATATAGGTGATACTAATTTAATAAGTTATGCTAATTTTATTATATGCCAAAGTTATTACTACCAAAGATATTACTATTTGTAATTATTGCAAGCTAAACATTACTATCATGATATTGTATTGTAATAATTTTCATCCACAAAAATCTGTAGGGACAATAATTTTGTGTTTTTGCTAATAAATAAATTAAAACCCTTAAAAACTAGATGATAGTCCGAATTTCCCAAATCGTGAAAATGTATTACTTGTATACAATGAAACTTAGAATAATAATTTAATGATGAATTTAAAACAAAAGTTGAAAAATATGATTCATAAATCATATCCATGCGGTTAGATCTACCATTACACTAACCAATAAAATTTGAATAAAAAATTTGACAATCCTTTCAAAAATTGATGATGTATAATTTTCATAAGATTTTTTTCTTTTAGTTTAAAATGTTAAGTTTTTAGCATGGGATTTTTTAAAAGTTAATTTTGAGGTCGTATATACCTAACTCCTTAAACTATAGAATATTTTTAAGGAAAAGATTTGAGAATCTATCCCATACAAATGTAAGTTAGAGAACTAGCTCAAATATCCACAATGTTTGGATGGACATAAAAACAATATTATGTGTACTTAAAACATATTTGTGCTCATTCATTTTTCAAAATTTGAACATTTACATCACAAAGTTCCTCTATCATGAATTATCAATAGTAACTGTACGATTATTGTTCGGCACTGCTTTCATGTTACATTCATTCATTCGGAAACATTATTACAACACGATATTGACATTCATAATTATAGTGCAATTTAGGCATGTCATTCATATTTGAGTTTGAAGTGTTAAAGTTACACGATAACTATGCATGACTCAAAATGTACAATTTTAGTGGTTTAGTGATGGGTGACTGACTTCATGCAGCATTAGTGCTTATTTAAGACATATCAAGCTCGTGCAATAATCACACATCATCATGTCAATGCATAGTTATTGCACTAACATTGCAATTTTTTTTCTCTTTCACAATTTTAGTATGAAGTCAATTGAAAAGCAAGAATTGTGTTGAAAGTAGAAATTTAGACCTCATTTAGGCATAGTAAAATAGTATTTTTCAAAAAATGTTGAACTAATAAAGTTGGTAAATCAAACTAGATTTCATCTCCAAAAAACAGTTTGAGATTTAGAGCTTCAAATCAAAAGTTACAAACAAAGTTTATAGACAAGTTAGAAGTGACATTTTTTTGGAGATTTTCAAAGATTCTCTTTGAATTTTGTCCATAACTTTTGATTGGAGGATTGAAATCTCAAATGGTTTTAGGAGATGAAATCTAGCTTGATTTAACAACTTTTCTTCGACAAAAAGTTTTTGAAAAAAATTATTCTACTATGTTTAAATGAGGTCTACATTTCTACTTTCAACACAATTCCTATGCTTTGGCAATGAGCTATCAAGCTTTCATCTTCAAGTTATCCCATATCCTTTGATTGTTCATGATGAACCATGGATTTTAGTATAAAATTGGCTTCACCACCCTCAATTATCATCGAGTACTAATGAATCGATTCTTTCACTACATCACCAAGTTTCTTGATGGCCTATTGATGAATTCAATTCAAGCTATATTTTGGTGGCTTTGAAGTGATTCCTTCACTATGTGATCAAGTTTCTTGGTGGCCTACTAATGGATTTAGTTTGAGCTGAAGTTGTATGGCCTATGATAATCATGAATTTGGTTGTCATGTTTGTTGTTTTTGTAATTCAATTTCAAGCTACAATAGTGAATGTTTCAACTGACAAAATGCAAGCAACTAATTAATATACACTCAAATCAATTTTGGTTCATATCTTTATAAATACACCATTTAATAAGAGCAATGACACTATTGTCACGGATTTTTCATGTATTGAAATGCACATAAAATGCACAACAATGATAACTAATTTACATGTATAATTTCATAATTTGTGTCTTTTTCATTCATTTGATTAATGTATCGAAGTCATGTAGTTAATACCGATTACAAAGTAGTGCCAAATTGATATAGTAATCATGTGCATAATAATGATGTGATAAATTGAAAATTAATGCGCACACCCATGAAACAATAATAACCACATAATAATTGTTGACAATTCGTAGGTTCTAAACTTTGTGATGTAGTCCTAAATGAGTTAATATAGTACTACTATAGTAGTGTAATTAGTAGCAAAAACACAATAAACTAATTACACTTTAAATCTTCTAAATAAACATTTGAGTACGGTGCCCATTACTAAACTTTCATAAGTTTTGTTAGTTCATAAAATCCATCTTATTGGAAGTCAAAAGGATATTTTTTAGAGATTGACTTTGCATATAGTTTTGGGACAATATATATATGGAATATGAATTTTCAAACTATTAAAGATATGTGTTTCCAAATTCAACCCAAGGCTCTCATGTTCTAATGGCTTATATTTTAGGCAAGAATATGATAGGAAAATATTGCAAATAAGTCACAACTAGGTGGAAATGAAGCAAGCAAGAAAAATGTGAAAGCATCATGAAATCAAGTGTGATAAGTTGAATAGTGAGGTGTACATATCCACTATAGCCCTTCTTCCAATTGCATCTCTTACCTACATGAGTCCAAGATTTGTGAGTTGAAGTGTTTGGAAGTTGTAGGAAGAGAATGGGCATTTGAAAAAAAAATGAAAATGGATATGCATACCTTAAATGGTTTCATTCAACACAAATGAAGTTTAATTTACATTGACTTGTCCTACTAGTGCACTTGACACTAATTTACCAAAGTGACAGTATTCTAATTAGTGCATATATGTTGAAAATATTAACTTGGTCTACTAATTTCTACAAAAATGAAATTTTATACTAATACTAATTTTGCTTCCTTACTAGTAGGATAAATCAATGTATCTAAAACAAAGTACATGTTCAATCATAGTAGGCTAAATGTTGCAAGGTCTATTTTTCTTGAAATTGAATTTGTTGGTCTTCAAGGGATGTATTTTTCTACATCGGAATTTTCTTGTTGCTTGAACTTTGTCAATAATGTAAACTTGAGGGTGATTGCACAAAACACTTGTACTATTTTGTATCACATGTCTCTAACTAAATTGTTTTTTTGTCATAAATTTTTTGTTCTAGCTCCAAATGACTCAAAATTTGTAGGAAATTTTACTCATGACTATTATACACCTTGTCTAATTTTTTGGACTTAAAAAAGAATGTTTTCATATCTGAAAATAGCCCCCAATTTTCATCACACTTATCAAATTTTCTTTCTTTTAAACAAAGTAGTACCCAAAGAAACAAGTTTGGAGTTGAAATTTTGAGGGGATGGTCTTGTAGTAGAATTTTAGCTACTTTTCAAATGGTTTCTAAAAAAAATTAATTATATATTGTTAAGAAGTCCACAACATGGATCTCTCTCTAATTGCATTTTAAAAACTTATTTTGGTGGTTTTTCTGGTGAATGAACATCTTCATAGAGTCCCTATAAATGGACAATTTAAAAAAAAAATACTATTTTTTATTAATTAAAACATCGAAGTATTTATTTTCTATAGATTTAGTACTTTTCTAGTTTTCCTACTTAGAGAATTTTTCTATGATTTTCCTTTAGAGGCTACCTTCATCTTATAGGTGTATACATTGGCCATATTGTTAAAATTTTTTCAAAATTTGCTTTTCTAATTTTAAAGTACTCCAAGAAAAAAGCCATGATTACTATAAAACACAACAAATAGTACAAGAGTTTCATGCAATCATCCTCGACAGATCCTCCAAAATAAAATTTATAAATATTCTATTTCAAAAAAAAAATAACATAATTTTCCTAACTTGAAGGTGCTCTTTTTCAACCATTTTCATCTTTGGGAAAAAAAATTGTATTCTTTGCACTTGTGCAAAAGTCACTTTCAGCATATGTAGAAGGCATGTGCTTTCTTATTTAAAAAAACTCTCTTTATAGCTTGTAGCTTGTAACTTTAGAAGAAATCCTTGTAATTATCCCAATTTTGACCTTCAAATTTTCATCTTGGGGTTGAAAATAATCTACCCCCAATTGGGGTTTGTTTAACCCCTAAAGTTCCTTGACTACCTTATCACCAAAAAACCTCAAAAACTGCCATTTCTAATACAAGTACCAAATTTTTGAAAAATATCATTTTTGGACACATGTAACCTTAGGATCTTGTAGTACTATATATTGAAATTATGTGGAAAAAATTTCAGAAATTTCCACCATGTAGATTGCAAGATATTAACATTTGAAGTGACAAAAATCCTTTTTTTGGCCCTGCAAAAAACCGGGCAGCTGCACTTCACAAAATCCTATTTGTATGAAAAAATGTCCAAAATGATGGTGTTTCTTTAGATTCATTCTTGAAGGCAAGTTGGCTATATTCTTGAAAAATTTTAGATCATTTGGAATTGTGCAACATTGTAAGTAGATTTTATACTCTTTTTTAGAATTAATTAAAAATACCTATTATGAAGGAGTTCGAACTCTGGGAGGTATATTATCTCTATAGGAAGACAAAAAAAATCCCAAGGTCATCAATTGCAAGATTTTAAAAGGTCAATCACATCCAATTGCATATCAATTACTATAAGTTGTAGGACTACTTATCATGTCAACTATCATGGTCTTTTAGCTTTCTCCAATTGTTCATCTTCTTCACCTTATTCCAGCTTTATCTTCAACTCCTATTGGTATCTCCATCCATCATCATTTAAATTTATCACCATCCTTCTTCAATTGAATTCTTATCCATATCTCATTTACAACACTTCCTTATTTATTTTTATTATTTAATTATTCTCTCAATTGAATTTTCTAATTCTTCCGATCGGTATCAGATTCCCAACTGTGATACACTCTCTACCAATCAGTTCAGTCTTCTCTCTATATTTTGACACTCAAACCTCCAGTTATTTTCACAATTGATTCTCTCCATTGACAGCATTTTACACAACTTTATTAATTCATCAATTCAGTATTCCATTCACTCAGTATACTCCCGATTGGATTTTTACACATAACTTCAAAACACATCCATTACACTCTCACACCATCACAATTTATCCAATTGATCTCAGACACAGATCATACACAATTGTTCACACACACCAATAACACAACACACAATTTCACGCACTTACACAATTTGGCAAACATTCATTTCATTCACAATCGATCAAAACACAAAATTAAATTGTTTTACTTCCGCTGATTGGAAGGAGTGCCTGCTTCACTCGAGACAACTGAATCCGATTGAAAGAAAACCCAGCCTAATTAACTACTAGCCAGCCACCATCTGAAACTACCAATTGCCCATTGGAAAACTGACCTTCTAAATCATAGCACTGATCCAAATCGGAATTTACACCATAACAGCCTAGTATAAACACTACAACTACGCTACCAATTGGTAAACTACAAATATAACATCCAAAAACTACCAATTGATTAAACTAAATTTTAAAAATTGGACTACAAACATATAGGAAAAAAATAGTAAGTACAAAGATGTAGAGAATGATTCAAAATACTAAATCGTTAACAATTTATTATTGGAATTGGAAAATGCCAATCCCTATGGTGGAAATGTTGTAATAAACAATCTATACCCTATGATTTTATTTTTTTCCAAAAATATTAAAAATTGAGTTAAATAAAAGACTTCAAAGTTTATTTTAGAATAGAAAATCCATAAGTGCCCGTAAACTAAAACATCTCATAACTTTTAACTCATTGATCAAAATGGAATGATTCAAAGCTTTATATATATATATATATATATATATATATATATATATATATATCAATCTAAAAAACCAATTTCCAATTTTTTTTTTTTTAAAAGTGATTTTTTTAGATCTGCCTAGACTGCCTGAGTTGAGAACAAACAACATATTAGGCCATAACTTTTGACTCATATTTCCAAATGTCCTGAAATTTAGTGCATGTGAAAGATATTCCTCATCCACACCTTCTATATTAAAATTTGGACCAAAAACATGGAAATTTGTAGTCACACATACCTGCCCAAAATTTCTATGTTGCCAAAAAAGGCACCTTGGTCCTTTAGAGGTTAAAATTAATAAACTAATATTAAAAAAGTGGAAAAAATTACTCAATGTCTACAACTACCACATGTCTGTACTTTCATTTAAAACTCTATACAAAACTAACATATGACACAAAAATATGATACAAAATTTATGAGTAAAACCCACTTCTATGAAGCTAAGGGAGCAAGTGTTTCTTGCAATCACCCGTAAACGCAAAATTATTTCTTGAAGTCATTATTCATTATACATCTTTAGAAATTTCAAATCCTATAGATGAATCAATGTGTTTAAGGATTAATAATAATGATGCTTATATCTTTACAAAGTTCTCTTATAGAGTATCATTGTATTATTTCTTACAAAATCTCAATACCATATACCAATATCATTCCATTTGATACCTTAGAATAATGTTACATTTTTAAAAAAGTATAGTAATTTGAAAAAATAATTGATACTATGCTTATAATGTATAATACAATGTTTGACTACAACATAGCAAGTTCTTGTCAATATGGACCTCTAGGCAATTAGGTGCTAAGTCAAATTGTGATTAAAAAAGAGTAAATTCCTTCTTCAATTTTTTTTTATTTGTACTTTTTGCACTACTAGTTTAGAGCCCAAATGCCCTTTTTAGGCCCCATTCTTTTCTTCCATTCTACATGTAAGAATAAACTTTTTGTGAAAAGTCAAAATGCCTCAATTCTTTTTATAGGAAGAATGTACATAATGACTAGAATCACATGTCACAAATTTCATGAATTTTGGATTTTTATTAATTGAAATCTTATTGATTGAAATTTGACCTCAAATTCTGACTTTTTGATTTTCACCTCCATAAGTTGCAGAATGCGACACTATGTCCTAAATATGCATGCAAGAATCACTATCACTACAATCTTTAGAAACCTGAATAGGAGATAGAAATTTACAGAACATGAGCTAATTATCAGTCAGCTGCTAAAGAAATTTCTTCTCCTTTATTTATTTATTCAATCAATCAATTGCCAATTCCAATTGCAAGATAACTAAACAATCGATCAGCAAGAATCTCACTAACAGACATTAGCTGCTAGTCGGTACTTATTCTCTTCAAGACATTCTCTAGCAACTTGAGTGTCACACTGAAATCAACACCTGACTAACTAGCAATGGAGGTACATGTGCCCACATGTAAAAATCTTTAGACTCGATCAGACTCGATCGAATCTAGGCTCTCAAGTAAAATTAATACCAGAGCAACACGCTCGATCAATCTATCAGCTCCACCCTAATTAAGACGGAGATCATAACTTAATGATTTATCAACCGTTGCAAACGGTGCAGGTCCATTGTTTGCAGTTACAAGTTGGCTCTCCAAAGCAGGCGAACCTTGGACCACTTCTGTTGGGAGCAGCTTCTAATGCAGAACTGTCAACAAAGACAGTGGCCCCTGTTTCGCGTCTAGGGTCATCGTTTCCAGTGCAACGGCAGAGCTGGCTGGAGGGAACAAATACCGTCGTTGCCGGCCCCATGACACTGTTGCTCACCATCTTCACTGAAATATATGGCTCAAGCCTCGGGAGAATATGAATGTACTTGTGGGTAGTATCAAATTGCTTGCTTGCAATGAAGCGGGAGGCAATTGCTTTTCGTAAGCTAGCTGGTTTTTGTGAATTCATCGCTCGTCTCGAGTCGATTTATACTCAGTGCCACGGGGCTGGATTGCAGACAGTGAGGAAATAGCTACGTACGACTTCACTTGTCCAAATTTTTTGTAATTTGAATTCCGACGGACCTTGAATCCTGCATGGCCACCCACCTTCCAGTCCTTTCTCTCGGGTGAGAGTTCTACATAGACTTGAGGCCGCCAATTTAACGAAATTGACGTTGAGAAAATTCCTGGAGCTGGCGTGTGTGATAACATTCTCCAGGGCTAGTACAGCTAGCTCCGAAGCCAAGTACGTACCCTCAGGTGAATTTCAGTTATACTATCCCACCCACAGCCACTCAAGCCACGCAAGCCTAACGCCATTCCTAAACGACTGGTGTTTACCAGACTACTCCGGCAGTTGTCGGTAACTGAATAGTCATGAACTGAGGTGAACCAGATCGAGGTCCAGGAAAATTCCATTCATTAGAATTTTAGTCGGTATCCCTCTGAGCTATTGACAAGAAAAACGTCAAGTGAAACGTAATGGGGGAAATTTCATTAAAATGGCGGTATTCCACACCCATTTTTCCATTCATTTCCTTCTTTCAAAGTCAATTTCGTTAAATTGGCTTAATATTTCCTACAAACTAGACACTTTTACTTATAGACCGCCTGTTCCTAGACTTTAGAGCATTGTGCTGATGAATCACAATTTCTGGAGCCCCGAATCTTGCCAATTTAACAAAATTGTTCATTTTCACCCCTCCCCTTTTGCGCCATTTCAATGGAATACCGCCAATTTTCGTTATATATATGCGGCATTAATTAGATCAGATTGACTGAGTCAGTGGGAGATTAATTAATTATTATGTAGGTGGATGGGATCGACGAGTACATATTAAATAATATGTCGGTATCTACATCGATCGGATATGATGATGGATCTCAGATTCTCAGTTAGTGTCAATTGCAGAGAGGCCGAAATCAACTGAAGAGATTGGTATTGAAATTCAGGAGGTGGAGGAGACGGTTAATTACCGACTTGAAAACTACAATAAATGTTTCGGTACTGAACACATCAGCAGCGTCGTGTTTGAGACGCTGCGTGCCTTTGTGCCGACATTCCCCGACGAATCATATAATTCGTTTGTGCATCAAAAACCCTTCGATCAATTCCATTCCCAACAACGTAACTATTGAACGACTCTGATGTGGAATATACAGATTTCCTCGTCTGAAAGACGAACTCTACAGTCGTGATGGTGGAAATGGGCTCCAATTCTAAGACGGCTGGAGGTTGGAACCCAGGAATTCGGGGACCGGATTCATTTCGCTTCAACTGTCTGTTCCACGAGGAGAGCTGACTAATTGGGTAAATGATTTTGGAAACTGAAGCTTCAATCTGCCTAAGTGATTCTTCAGGAATACGTGCTGGTGATCAGGCTGGGCAAATGCCCTACACGATACGTATAGGTAGCCTAAACTTCACGTGGTAGGCTTCAATTTTTGGTAAGTTATTTCACTGTGGACAGCAGCCTGAACATCACTTTCTTGCAGTCAAGTTTACTTTGAGTACTGAAAGCCGTCAGTGCTCCAGTGCGCGTAGCTAGTAAGCTCTCCAGATCTAGAGTCCAAATCAACAACTGTCTGGACCAAAAGTACTGTTGGTATCAAAATATACACAACTCCAAAGTCATCCCGTAGACACAATTTCGAATGACCTTCACTTACGTAAGTCAGACCTTGTGAACTGGTTCGGGTTGCAAACTGGTGGTACGAGAATCCTTTGTGATGGAAAGATGAATGACGGCCAATCAATGATGTTAAACGGCATACTACTGGATGATACGAATCCGGTAAAACGTAGGAGAAGGAGAAGCTCTCCAGAATTCTCCAAGCAAGTACCGTGCAGCTCTTGATCACTTCCTCCAAAATCCGACTGTTGAAGGTCGACTCACAAGCTCACCTGCTATAAATCCAGCATCCAGGAACTCATTAATTACAACATTCACAGATAGCAACTCATTCCAATTCCAAAAGTCAGGACCTCTCAGTTCATCCGTCGCTTTGGCCCTCTTGCAATTCTGCTTCTTCTCTATTTTCTCCTACACATTTACACATCTTCTCGTCAGCTCATGGAACACTCCGCTAAAATGAGTCTGTCTCACCAGAAGTTGGCTGACAAGGCCGACGTCGCATGGTGCTTGGGATCAGCCCACGGCCAGTGCTCGACGTGCTCCCAACGCACAATGGAAGCTGCGTTTGGCGGCTTCAAAGTCACGGACTTCCACACCGAGTCTGAACAGGCAAAGCGCTTGAGCCAATCTCCGAAGATGGCGTTCATGGGAGATGGGCATCGCTGCAAGAGGTTTCCTTGCCCCATTTGCAACCCCGGAAGGTCTCAACGTGGAGTCCTGACCAGCGCAGCAGTGGTGACACCACAAATGCTGGAAGTCTATGCTCATGGTGCAGTGCAACACCTTCTTCCACATGGCCGCCAGCAGACTAGCGTGATCATGTTCGGAGACGGCGGCCACGTCTGCCGCAGGTTCCCCTGTCCAGTCTGCGGCAATGGCGAGGGACGTTCTGCCGCTCTTGAAGTGGAAGTTGGGTTCTAGTTGAAGGACTTCAAGGAAACTGAAGATCGTTGTCCTTGCACTTGCTGCATCATGGTGGAGACTACCAATGATTCTTTTCTCAAAATAATAAGCTAGCCAGCCACGACAGAATTTGTGATGGCAATTAGTTAGCTGTCGTGTGGATCAGAAGTTCCTTTATTCATATGAATTCATTGCATTATTTTGTAGCTGTTACTGATACTTGAATAAGCGGAATCGTCCCTGCTCGTGCAGCAGATCGATGAGTGTACTGAACTTTTTATGTTGGTAGTAATGGTGTGACTAGTGAGAGTGTGAGACTGATAGGAATCAATTCTTTTCTAAAAGCAGTCAAGTTGTTTGTCCCTGAGGTAATTCTTTTCTAAAAGCAGTCAAGTTGTATGTCCCTGAGGTAGGCTGACTGAGCTTGTTCAGTACATTGTCTCTGATCGAGATTATTTTTTCATTTATTTCTTCTATATTTTTTGCATTTGATTCCATATATATGGGTTTGAATAAACGGTTAATTTGCTCTACGTACCCCACGAACAGTGAGACCTTGCCTTGACGGATTGCACTCTTTAATTATTTTGAATCGAAGGGCTAAATTCTGAACAAGGGTATGTTCTGCACATTCTTTTTATGGGAGGAAAGCGTACCCTCCAGTGAAACTTTCTGTTGTAAACCCAACATAAAAGCAACATTGGGATGTTTCAACCACCCGATTGATTGATATAAAATTCACAATACTTTTATTCTTTTTTTAATGTTGTTCGAGTGTGCACACCAATTTTGGGAGGATATTAAAATATTAACCTAGATACCACTATGGAATACCAAGTATGGCAGGTACCGAGTCTCAAGTGTGGGTTGTGTTATACAAGTACCCAGATACATGGGCATTAAGTTTTTCAGAACCACTATCGGTACCAGATTGGTACCCACCTTGATGTACATATATACACACCAAGGTATCACATCGTCCGTCAGCATTTAATGAAGGTTTTTTAACGACATCCCGCCTCATTTAATTTTCGAAACTTTTCTTTCAATACAATTATTTAATGATATTAGAATGGTGTGATTAAAAGTCTTCACTACAGATTCCGGATGGGTGTCTAAGGGCAGTGAGAGCGACACTAGAAATTAAGACCCGCATAAAATGCAAGCAAACGATTCAGAAGAAAGAGCGGGGCTTGCAACATTTCCAATAAAGTGAAAGAAGCGGTAATATGGTCTCCTTTGATACGGTAATCGAGATGTCCATTATCTAGGTGACCTTGGCAAGATTTCTGGGCTTAGTAAGCGCGGGACTATGTTACAGTCGCACTACAAGGGTAGTGAAGTGCCTTGAAAAATGTAGTATGTGCGAAATATATCTAAGGACCAAGATAAGGGGTATATACAAAGAAAAGCTCGGTAGAATCTAAATGAATTTCGAAAAGAATTTCGCCGCGTCTTGAGTCCACCTCCAGCTAAATTCTTTCCCCTAGAATGCGGGCCAAGTTTGCCCCAATCTCCTGCTTTGCAACTGCAGAGACAGGTGGATCCCCAATGTAGAGATCAAAGAATGCCTCTGTACATAAGCAAGCCACGTCGAATGTCAGCAGACCGTTTCCTTACAAGGCCTGAAATGTGAACAGAAATCTGAATCTTGGATCAAGCATTTCAATCGAGTTGGAATAACACAAGTGATTAAGAACAAACTTACGGCAAAGTGGATGGCTATGAATAACACCCACACGGCGACCCTCAACTGCATTCATAGCATCAGTCAGCCACCGTCAGTAACTCAAAATAACACTGCAGGAACGGATATCCTAGATGCTCAGTTCTCCGCAAACTATTTCCTCGTCAAGGAGAAACAAAAATCAATAAATGATATCTGCAACACCATGAGAAGAACAATAGGTACTTACTTTCCGTTCGAAGTCGCCCACCTGGTTGCCACCGAATGTCAATTGTGCTACCCTAAAATCCATCATAGTAATCACAGTTAAAGGACCATGGGATACTCTTCGTTCTCCAAAACTTTACGAAGCGACGTGATTATGTATAGATAAATCAGAGATCAAATTAAATCACTTTAGAACACACCTGATAGAGACGAATATCGTCGGACAAGTACGAGCAAAATGTCTGCAACCCCTCGTCATTGGCCCCACCTTCTATCTGTAGGTCTCACATACTTTGACATCAATAAATAGATCAACGTCACAAAATATAAAATACAACCTAATGCACCTGGTTAATCCAAGGAAAAAAGTCTGGAAAAAATAGCTTGAGAATTTGAACGCACAAGGAGACAACCAAGGTTTAGCAAATGACCTTATTCAGCCTACTCCTAAGAGAATCTTGAAAAGCACTGCAAAATTTCACAACCATTCTTATGGTCCAAGATGAAAGAAATCAAAAAGTACATTGCAATTCAAAAAGTCTTGCAAGAGCATGAAAAAAATAGTGCAATTTCTTCTAGTACAGTTATTTCACCATCGAGTCTACACAGTAATACTAGAACTCGGTATACAAAAATGGACATGGTATAGCGGGAGAATGGAACTCACTTGCGGACCATCTCCATCTTCAGGCCTTTGTAATGTACCACCAAACGCAGAGTCATTTCTACCTCATGAGGCCTGTAAAACAAGAAGAACTACCAATTGTCATCTTCGAGAATAACGCGAGAAATCGACCCACAACCTCAGACAGAAGATGACTACATCGCCGGTCACTAATTCGACTACTAAGTAGAGATAATTCAACGTAAAAATTGATGTTCACAAAAAAGGTGTAGGGGAAAAACCGAGGTCAAACGGTGGTACTTCAGCTTCTAGACACTACCTGAGAAGATCTTCCAAGATGTCTGGTCGGTTCTTGAGCTCCTCGGCAGTAAAGCCCTTATACTTCTCTCCAAGCTGGCCACGCAAGTGATCAGGTTGGACATCTGTCAAGTTCAAACAGAACGTTAAGTACATCCATGAATATACTTCTGTAGTAGATGAAATCCTCTGATCTTCCCATTCAGAGAAACTACAGGAAGGCTCACAGTCTCCAAGATATCAATGGCAACTATATGCAAGGAAGTCTTGACATGACCAAAGAAAACGTCAATTGGCACCACTCAGCACCAATCGTACAACACTGAAGAATGAAAGCACCGAAGGAAACTCCTTACAAAGGCCAAATGCGTAAATTTTTATAGATTTGAACTTCATTATTTCTTTGCTCCGGGCTCCAACGCCAGCCAATATCTGCACAGTGAAAAAGCAAACGTACATAAAAAATGTATCAACATAAAAGCGGTAAAAACATAAACCCGAAATTCTTGAAGATTGCATTTCGACAATATTATGTATTGACTTGGCAAACCGAAGGAAACTTCGTGAGCACAATGGCCAAGCGGGTCACAAAGTCACAACGCCCCTGCCCAGAAAATGAATCGTACCTGGCACGAAGGCCTTCCATCGCGAGCTTGGCCATCGACGCTGTTGCAAGAGAGCTGCGTTGGAAATTCTAGACCTGTTTTAGGCTCTTTAACCATTCCCAGAGAGTTATAGCCCTTTAAGCCAAAGAATGCTCCATCACTAATGTCACCTCTGAAAGCATCTTGACCGGGCTGGGACAAAGCAAGAGACCTGGCATGATGCCAAAAACATTCTCAGAAATCCAAGAAGAAACATCAAGTCCAAGAGCAGTTGGAAACAGCTCCGCATGTGATTCAATAATCAATCAACTTCGCAAGCTACACCCCAATACATATACATTTGTGACAAACATACTAATATCTTCATCGTTCAGAATCCTCATCGCTAATGGAAACTTACGATGGAGGAAGAATTCCAGCCAGCATAGTAGGCAGTGCCTCAGGATTCTTCAGCTTGCTCCACCCGCCTTTCAGAACGGATGAAATCCGAGAAATAAACAACGATGTTAGACCGCCATTGGTGGAAATGGAGAAGATACGAGTTTCAGGGGCAATAGTAACATCTGATACACAGTTGATTATCTTAAGGTCCTTAGATTTTTGGAATTTCTTTTCGCTTTTACGCAGTCGTCGTCTGGATGCTCTGTCACCATGGCTCAGAAGCCGTAAGAATGCCCCAGCGGCATGAAGAACAGCAGCCATTCCATTTCCAAGCGCAACTTTTCCAGCAATAGGGCTACTAGAGTTTGGAGAGTAAATCGACAATGTTGAAAAGGGCGTCACATCTGAGAAGGGACTCGTCGACGAGCTTGAAGCTGAAAACGAAGTGGAGGAAGGAGTACCATCAGCAGGTACTTTAAAGGAAGAAGATGACTGCGATGACCCTGGATTAGCAGTGATGTTGACTACTAAAGCCCGGAAATCTAGCCACCCTCCCTGCATTGTGCCTACAGGGGTTTTCACATCAATGTCGATGTGACGGAGCAATTTAATCCAATCTGCACACGTACATGCCAAAAGAAACCTCAGAGAAGTAGACCAAAAAAAGCTTCAAATATATACATTCCTCACTCATAATACTCTTGAAAAGAGCTCTTAACACTTTGGGTCCATCTCCTAATTCAAGGAAGAATTAGGGTATCCAATATGATCAAATCCACCGTCATCTTGACACGTACACATCCTCTTTCACCCTTAGTTCACGTACTCTGAAGAAGAGAAGCTCCAGGCATCAATCACAGCAATACCTCCCTAACATCAACTCCCAATTTAATTAACACAAGCAGAATCAGGATGTACATTATTGCGTTCCATTCTCACGCACACTGATTGAATCCAAATCATCACTAATATTTTCGTAGGTTGCCAGATGAACAGTACGATGGGTGCACAAATAGAACAACTCGAGAAACATAAGGAATATTATGATTGAGGAATTGAACACATCATATGACCTAAAGATAGATCCACGCAGACGAAAGCTCAAATGATACACAACGTTGCTTGGAAATCAAATGCAATTGCCGAAAACATAGTCGTAAATGACATCGCCAAATCTTTCCCACGGCCTATAGTTAATAAATTACAGCTCAGAAAATCACACTAAAGCCTTCACCATAAAGTAACACGGAATGCACAAAAACTGCCTACAATGAAGATTCACTCTCCACAAACTCCGCTGACATCGCCTGATCGAGGACGAAGCATATCCTGTTTTTATATAACGATGTCAGATGACCAGTAAAATGAATGTACTCGTAGAATAGCTTAATTAGGTTAGGATTCAGGAATAGAACAAACCATTGACCTAACGATCGATCCACGCAAAACTCACACAATACCACGAAGTTGCTAATACGTAAATCACAAGCAGTCACTCCAAAAAATGTTCTTAAACGACATCGCCATACCACCCTCAGTAAATTCCGCAGTTCATCAGCTCAAATAATCCCACTAAACCCTCCATCCCACTTAAAATCAAATTAAACAAGCAATACACAAAACACACGAAACCAAAACCTTCAATCTCAACATTACCTGATCGAGAACGAAATCATACCCTGTTATTTTATGCGTTGTCAGATGAACAGTAAGATGGGTGCACTCATACAATAACGAAATTAAGTCACAAAGCATGAAGTCACTAATACGGGAATCAAAAGCAATCACTCCAAACGTGTCAATAAGCGACATCGCCATACCACCCACAATTAATCACGCACTTCATCAGCTCCAAAAATCACACAAATCCCTCGATCGCACTCCAAATCGAGCTTAACACCCAATGCAGACACAACCAAAACCTCCCCATCACCTGATCAAAGATTTGAACACTGAGCCCCAAAATTCAGGGTTTACGCCTGCAACCAAACCCCGACCCCGTCCGATCGATCCCGCCCTTCAGTTAATGCCAGCGCCAACTCCAAATTCCAAAGCCGAAGAGACCCGTTCCCTGCACCTGAAACATAAAGCACGTCGACAGAGGAGTGGAAGCTGGCTGTACTGACTTGACGGACTGCAGGTGAGTGTGTGCGCAGAGTCGTTGATTTTTTCAGGCAAGTTGAGAGGCGGGGATGGAATTTGAGCGCAGAAAAAGGTGAGCGGAGGGGCCGGTGACAAGAATTCGCGGGTGGGCGGACAAATAGAGAGCGTGGGGAGTTCGAGCGAAGCCTTGTGCGCCTCTCTTTGACGACTGAAGGGGAGAGCACAGGCAGTCCACTGGTGGGGCTTCGGCCGTCGCATCCTCGTGAAAGGTGGGCGAGGTGGGAACGGGACCCACGTGGGGAGAGGACCAGGTATCGTCAAGGGTATCTTCCAGTATTCGGCCACGCGATTTTTGGGTGGAATAATTTGTCCTGATATTGCGTATGACGCTAATTTATCAAAGTCACACTATTTTGAATTAGAGTAGGTTGAAATATTATTGAGTTGTATCAATTTCCACAATTTTTTGTTGGGGTGGTGACATTAATTTCCAAGTTGATGTAATTTTCTCCCCCTGAATAGGACAAATCGGTGAAGTTTATCTAAGTCACACTATTTGTAATATGAATTAATCAATGTAAGCTGAATAATTAATGTATTTTAGAGATTTTCACAAAATGAATTTTGTATTGCCACATACAAGAATGATAATTGTCAAATTTCAAGATAATTAGTATTGTTCCTATATTATCTAGGGCTTCACTTGGCTATGTACAAACGTTGATGATTTTCAGATTCCAAGAAAATATTATTTCCAAAATTACTTTCCTATTTTTTACTTTCCCTATTTCATAGTATTCATTTTAGAAACTAGTGTGGGCTGAAAAATTCCTACACTCTTAAAAAAATCCAGGAACTAAAATAAAATTTGATGAGACTAGTTTTATGCCTCACTAGCTAATAGGATAAATCAACAAACCTAGAACCATCCAATTTCCTTTGACATGAAATCTAAAACTCTATTCATTGACTTTCAATCATTTAGATAGAAAATATTTGGGTGATGACAATTTGATACTTTATCAAGTGTCAATGTTGGAATTTTGTTTAATTTTTGAAATCTTGACTTAACTAACTTAACCTCTCAACATTAGAATTTTAAACAATTAAGAACATGTCCTAAGCACATATAAACTTATTTCTTGATCTATCCAAATATTAGAATAAATTTGTGTTGATCCATTTCTTTTTTAAGGCATAAATTTTGAAAATTCATCTTTGTAAATATTTTATAGTTCAAAATGCATTTGTATGTTTCTCTTCTGAAATGACATTTTTTAGAACAAAAATAGGAACCTCGTTTTGGGGAGATTTAGCTACTTTGGAAGCCCATTTCAGACTAGTTCTCTATGTTGGGAACCAGCTAGGGCTCGCCAAAATATTAAAAAAAATTGAAAATTTTTAATTTTAAAGATTTATTAAAATATGGAATAAATAAATAAAATGAAAAAAATAGTTTATTATTATTATTTGACATGGCCATCACTTGGCCACATGAATAAGCTGCTATGGATGAGTTTCTACAGTCTAAGAACTTGTGGGAATTCACAAGCTTCCACAATAGCTCAATCTTTTTAATGCAATTATGAATTCCCAAAGTGCATCAAATAAACATATTTCAAAACACCATAATTAGAATTGAACATTCTAAACTTTCAATAAATTAAATTAGACTAAATCATAGATATTGAATCTATAATCAATTTTTGAAAAAAGAATTCAAATTTTAGTTCCACACTCCTTCAAAATAGTACTAGCTAGTTCAATCGTAGATTCAACTATACAAGAGTGATCTATGAATCATAATTTATAACTTTTGTTTGAAGGTCATAGTAAAATTATTATTCTTCATTGCACTTTATAACACATCCTTCCCTTCACATTACACAAGCAATGAAATCTAGTGTCATGTTATCTTTAGTGTTACTTTTTCCATCACCTAACCCACTTTAACCCTAAAAGACCAAAGTGATTTTCCTATCAAAAAACACTTAGAACTGTCATTTCTATTGCAAAGAGAAAAGAACATTAAAAATTGTTCTTTTTTGCATATCCAACCATAAGATCTTATACTTGAATAGTATATGAATACATGGAAGAAATTTCAAAAACTTTGACCATGAAGATTGTAAGATATATGCATTTAAAGTGAAGAAAACAAGCTATTTTGCACCTTGCTTGACTAGATTTTTGGCTTTGAATCTTTTTAGTTCAAATTTTTTGCACTACGGATTTTGATTTTCTATTTATTTATGTTAAGTAGTTGAGTTCAGAATCTAAAAAAATAATTTGGAAAAAAAGCACTTCATTTTCACTCATTAAAAAATTGTTAAGAAGAGGTGGGTTCGAGATTGAAGAAAAAACTAAATTGTTAATAGTTTTTAGATGGAATTGAATCCCAATAATCCCAATGGTGAGATTATTCTAGCAAGAGAATCTAACCTTGTTTAGCACTTTTTTTAGAAAAATTCTAAAAATTGCATTAAAAAATGAATTCCACAAGTTATTTTTTCAAGAAGATACTTAGATTGCCCAAAAAACTAAGATTGTCCATAACTTTCTCATTATTAGTCCAAATTGAATGAAACAAAGCTTCACATGTAGAAAAAAATATAATATTTGAGAAAAAAATTTGAAAAAAAATTATTTTGACTTTCTTTTATTTTTTTTGTATTACCCGCCGAACTCCTTTTTTTGCTTATGATGCCATGACTTTTGTTCCCGGGCATCGATTGAGTAAAAAATATATTTTCTCAAAGCTCTTGTGAAAATACACAACCTCAAAAAATTCCAAAAAATATCACTAAAAATTGAGACAATAGGAACCTACTCAGACCCAAATTGTCCTCCAAGGGGACAAATGGTCCTTTTGGGGGTAATAATCTCCTAGTGTGCCTTGTGCCTTTGCCTCAATAAAAATAAAAGTAATTTTCTAATTTTTTAATTCATCAAGTTTTTCTAAATTCAATACCTTTTCTTCCATAAGTCAAAACACCACAAAACAAAATCCTTACACCCCTCATCATTGAGGACTATCTGACAACACCAAAGATGCAAGTGGAAGATGCAAGGGCTATGAGATGTAAACATAACAAACAAACAAAGCAAACATTCGAAAAACCTAACTTAAAAGTATGGATTTTAGTTGACAATTTATATTAGTGTTGAATATTGATTTAGTGCAAGTTGAACTATCTAGATACTAATTTAAATTTTTTGGTTAAAATATAGTTGACACTTAATCTCTAAGTGCTTCGACATCCTTTTTTTTGGACAATGAATACATGAAAACTAGAGTTTCATCCTCTTAACTACTTGGATGAAAGTTACTCTAATTTGTGGAGATACATTATGAAGTTGTTGTCCTATCTAAGGGTTGGATTTGGTGTTACTAGAGTACATATTCTTCTAAAATTACCAATGTGCAAGTATGTCAAGTGGTCAAATTGCATTGACTTTAGTTCTAAACTAGGTTTGCCAACATGAGGTTATAGATTTAAAGAACACAAAAATTTCATAAAATCACCATGTGAAGAGAACCTCATTTCAAATCCATTCCAACAAATTTTACTCAAAAAATGATAATATTTTGCTTGTAAACAAATTTTGAATGAATTTTGGAATTCCTCTTTTAAAATTTATAAAAAAATATTGGTGATAGCATTGGTGAATCTTCCAATTGTTCATGGCTTTCACAACATTGGTGAATCTAACCATATAGATGGAATCTACAAATCAAAATCTACAACTTTCATTTGTATATCAATTCCAAAATATGCTTCCAAATAGCACTTTATAATGATTTTTTTGAAATCGTCAATTTTGGAGATGAATCTAGACGTCTAGGGGTTAATGTTCATTTTGACATTTAGCAATTGGTAACATTAGCGGTTAATGTTTAACCCCTAAGGGACCATAAGGCCACCACATGGCTTCTACAACTACATTTGTTGAAAATTTGGAATGTGAACCTTACTAATAGTCTCTGACCAACAAAGAGACCCTCGATGATTTTTTTTACTGAATCTATCGGTACAATCCGATAGAGAAATGATTGAGTGAGCGATTTTTGGTGAATTTTTTGAGAATAGGAAAAGTAATATGGGCTATCACTTCACATGCTCATATCTTTTTTTCCACACCTCAAAATGATTTGAAAAAAATTACACATCTAAATCATGATGATATGTACTTGTGGAAAAAAAATCAGAGTTTTTAGATCACTTTTGAGCATTCCGATTTCAACATTCCAATTTCAGCACATGTACAAAGTTCTCCAGAATTGGATATCTTACATCAATTTTGTCAACGGTGTCATTTTTTCAGAAATTGTGTGATTTTGGTAAGTCTTCTTTCATTTCAACGGTGGCAATCATCAAAATTGTATCACACATTTGAGAAATTATGCTTATTACAAGAGCTAGTCAAGAAAACAAGAGCTTTGCTCAAACACCCCCGGTCCTTTAGGGGTTAATGTAATTATAGTGTTGCAAACACTAAATTTCATTATTAGTGAAGTAGGTACTCTGTAGATTCCTCCATATTATCACGTATCCCAATGGCAATGCAATTCAGGATGTTCGGGTCAATGTAAGGGGAGTAACGACATTTAATTACGAGTTAGCCGGTTGATTTTGATAATTTCCGAACAAGGTAGAAAAGTGTAGGAAGTGGTTGTGAATGAAAAAAGGAGATTTTCGAAAATGGACCAAGTAGGAAAAAAAACTTTGGCAATTTTGTTGTCCATCCGAGGAGTATGTAGGAAAATTACTAATTTACATGCCTTTTTTTATGGCGGATAGTTGATTGGACACATGCTTTCTAGGAAATTATTTTGACATTTATAGAGAATTTTTGTAGTACACTTAGTGTGTTCTATTTTACTTACAACATTTGATGTAATTGGCCTTAAGAACATGGGATTTCCAAATAAGTAAAATAGTTAAGCATTAGATGAAATCTAGCCCCATTAGAAGATTGTAAGTTCCCTGCAATGGGGAACTCGGTGAACTACGCGACTTCAATGTGATGATGTGGTCAAGAGGTGGCCACATCAAATTTTTTGGGATTTTTTTGCAATTTTTTTGTTCAACTTCTTTTGCAATTTCAAGGCAAATAAAATAAAATAATTTTTTTAGTCTTTATAACGGTTGAGAGTAGTTAGTCGTTCCCTCACTACTACGGGAACAACGTGGGGGACAGGCCTGAAACAACCCTCCAAAGCTGCTGAAAAACATCTAATGTTTGCAAATTTGGAGGCAATTGCCTTTTGCCATTGGGAGTCTTGGAACTTGGAAAAACTTTTAGAATATTGAGTTATAATACTGAGTTTATGATATTGACTTCTGAAAAAAGAATATTGACAAAGTGAAAATAGACTCATTGCTCATTTAGTCGGTTTGTTTCATTATCACTTTTAGAGTCTTAGTCACTCAGGCATGCCTCAAGGGTTTAGGGTTTTGATTTTTGCAAGTTAGAGTTTCCCTCCCTAGCTCATGTAGTCCCTCCTTACTCTTGTTTCTATGAGACCATGAGAGTGTGAGACTCCCACCAATAGTGCGATACACGAATACACCCTCTTCCGAATCTCCTCTCTCACTACATTGACTGCAAGGTTCACTAGCACAGAATTTCTCCCAAACCTACTATCTTCATCTTCTCTGCACTAATTGTACATTACAATAATTGATGTTGTAATCCATCATGCATCTGCAACTCCGTACTAACGTGCAATTTCAAAATTGTGTGCATTGGGTGGTGCAAGATTGTGAGTTCTTGATATCTTAGGATCCTACACTCCTGCCTCATTTCGAACAACCACTATTGATTTCAAAATTTAGGGCACTTCGAGGTGCTTTTGCTACAATTTTGGGTGTGCTCTATAAGTTAGGTATGCTCATCCCTTTCTCCAAGCATATTGTCATTTTCTGAAACCTCCAATTTCAAACATACCCTTCCCTATC
This sequence comes from Straminergon stramineum, assembly GCA_963920665.1. Taxonomy (NCBI): domain Eukaryota; kingdom Viridiplantae; phylum Streptophyta; class Bryopsida; order Hypnales; family Calliergonaceae; genus Straminergon; species Straminergon stramineum. The sequence goes on along the minus strand of OY987264.1, from coordinate 33,931,100 downwards.
TTTTTTTTGGGATGATCAAATATAGAGTTGTTGTTGTTGTTCTCTAATTGTCTGATAGTCTAATACCCTTGTTCTTTTCTTAAGTTTTTCATGCGTGGCAACTTTCATGGCTAAGCACTAGAAGAGTATCTACAACAACTACCTTGCGAGATCATGGAAACTTGATGTAGGGGAGTTTGTGACTTCCACAGTTGAGAGAACCAAGTTGATTGAAATTGTAGGTATGGATCAACCCCCCTTTTCCAAAGAAAACTTGGACATAGTTTATAGAAAGAAGGATGGTCAACCCAATTTCCATGGTTGGAGTTTTTTGCCGAGGTGGGCAAACTTTTCTGTAAAACTTGTGTTGACAAGGGGGGTCACTCAATATATGCCAAAAAAGGGTAAAAAATCTTCAAGGTAAGTGCTTTCATGGACTATGCAAGATCAAATGAGCACCGTCGCCTTGCTTGAGTGAACAACAACGGGGGCAAAATAGTGGAGAAGGTGATCCTAAATGGCTAGCGTGCTTGTGACAAGGCCCTATAGGTATATTCTTTTCCGAGTAGCCTCCTTCTCAGGGAAGCAATTACTACCCAATGCCAAATTTCTTACTTTGTGTCAATTGTTGCTACCTGTGAAAGATCCAATTACAGTCAACATGTACCAGAATGAGAAAGCCCGTACTAGTGATCTTGTTTGGTGTATGTCTATAGTAATCCTAAAGAAGATTATATACAAAGTTCGGAATTAACGTTTCTTTGGCACTATGATTGATGAATTGACTGATATCAATGCTACATGCCATCTTATCATATTTGCCATGATTGTAGAAGAAGGTTTGCCTGTAACCGTTTTTCTAGGGCTCTTGTAGTCACAGAGGGCCTAGAAAGATGGTGCCACTATTTTTGACTGCATCATCTCTCAACTATGGTAGTGGGTTTTGATCTCACAAAGTTTGCAGCCTTTGGCAACAATGGAACAAGTACGATGGTAGGCTCCCAAGGAAGTGTTGCAACAAGAATTTGCAATGAGGTGAACCCATCCCTCTTGTCATGTCATTGCAAGGCTTAGCAAACTAACCTTGCAGCCCTAGGTGCTTCAAAAGTGCCAGATTATAAGGTTTTGTCTAGTCAAGTTGATTCCTTGTTCAATTCCATTTCTTTTTATAATAACAAATCCTAAAAAGGGAAGCATGTTCTCACAGCCTTGCAAGAATAATTGTTTGATTCTAAAATAACATTAAAACACTATCATAAAATTCGTCAATTGAGTCCATGGTAGTCAATTACAGTTCTTTGCAATTCACTTGAATCTGTGCTTTTCTTTTTCAAAGGGGTAGATGGCACGGACTTAGCTTGGGCACAAGTTATTTTGGAGAAATTGGGGCACTTCAAGTTTGTTCACATCTTGTTCTTTTTGGATGATAATCTCCATTCTTTGACCATATTGTTCAAGATTTTTCAACTGAAGTTTGTGGATGTGACAATAGTTGGTATTATTGTTCGCACTGAGATTGCTCAGATTTGCATGTTGTTCATAGTAGATTCATGTGGCTTGAATGCAAATGTGTTTAACGAATCCACTAGTTATCATGTTCTGCTTGATTATAGCCCTTACGGTGGGTATTTGCAGAGGTTGTAATCTCAAGTAAGAGGGAATATGCTCCACGAGTTTCAGCTGGAGTAGTCTAGGCTTGGTATTGACCTTGAGGAGGCCCTAGCATTTTAGAAAAGCTTCACTGAGATAGTTTGTGTTGGCCTTGATGTGCATTTTAGGAATAATGATGTGATTTCATATTTTAAAATCCTAAACTCTACTAATATGTCTTTGAGACAAGTGGGTTTGTACAATTGGTGCCTTCTTGAATTGGAGACTTTGCTACAGTATTATGGGATAGACCACTAGCATGCAAGTTTTTTTCTCCCTCCTCTTATAGATTAGGCAGCGTATAAGCATGAATTCCTTGCCTTCAAATTCTAATGTACTATAGAATGGGGGGAAAAGAATTTGAGGGACTTGTCGGTATGATAACTTGGAACCATGCTTTACAATCTCAATATCTTAACCCCCTTATTCTTGTAAAGTTAGCTTGTGTGCAATGTGTTTCTATAGTGATGTGTATGTGTGCTTTTAGTGTGTAGAAACTAATCAAGACTAGAGTTAGGAAGAAGTTGGGCAACAAGAATCTGGAAGCAATGATGCGAATTGCACTAGAAGGCCTTGATGATGAGGTAGAAGATATTATTAACGATGCTATTCCTATTTGGAAAAATGACACAAAGTACCATTTTTTGTTTGCTAACCCCTCTTCTTACTTGAATTTGCCAAATGGACCTAGTGTAAGTGATGCTTCTTGTCCATCTAGTACAGGTGATATTGACAATAGTTGCACGTAGTTTTCATGACTTGTAGTACTAACCAGCCTTCGAAAAACACTTGGGCCTATTTTGGATCCTTGTATTTTCCGAAGGCTACATTCCTCGCCCTAAGATGGTAGGGGCTTTGCCAAGTTCAACTCTTGCCAAGGATACTCTAAGAAAAAGAATTGGAAGTAAAAGACAAGAACACTATAAGCAAAAAAATGGGGAATGAAGAAAAATCCACTAGTACCAAAATACAAAATTGGACCCATTTTTGACATTTAGGAAAGCGGCAAATTGAAAAACATAAATGGCAACAAATTGCCTAATTTCATTAGGAAATGGGGGATGTCAATTGATAAAATGTACACCCTCTAGGCCCACTTCGAGGTAAAATTTGAAAAATCTGAGCCACCTTCAAGAAGCTAGGAAATTCTCCGATTTTCCTATAGAACTCCTTGAACTATGGTTCAAGTGTATCAATGTAAGGTAGACTAGCCCAATTTCGTCTACATCCTCATTCCATCACCCTATATTTGGCCCCAATTCCGTCTATTTAAGCATCTAAATCTGTCCAAAAATTAGTCAAATTTGTTCTAGATTCTAACACAATCAGAGAATTATTGCCATTTAGGGTATCGTGTCCCTCTTGTGTTGGTCACTTTCCAAATGCTAATAGATACATGAAATGATGGTTTTAGATTGTTTCTAAGATATTTGTGACTCTAATCTATAGGTTGTTTTGCCATTTCAAGGTAGACCACTTCAAAAATTCATAGAAATTACAATTTTGATCAGAAAATTATAATTCCACATGAGTTTGACTCATAAAACAAACACACACCTGTGAAAAATATTTGCCTTTCTTGGAAATGGCCTCAACATAGTCAGATTGCAAATCAGGGTAGTAATAGGCTTGTCTACCTTATCTGTTTTTCCGTAGTTTTCATCACTGCGGTGTTCAAGCTACCGGTAGCTTAGGGTTTAGCATTCTCACTATCGACCCAACTCCTCACGGTTTGTCGTTGAAAATCACCGACGATCAATTCCAGACTCCGAAGATCAACTCATTTAGCTCCGCCAGTAATCTGTTCGAAGATTGCTAGTCTTACGAGATTGAACGCAGTTTAGAATTTTGTAGCGAATCATGAAGCAAGTGCGGGAGGGACTCTTCATCGGCTCCTTTGAAGATGCAGAGACGGTCAAGTCATCCGAAACTCCGTCAGTTTCACATGTATTGTCCCTCGTGGGCTCGTCCTCCTCTGCGAATACCTCAGATTCGAACTGGTCTGCTGAAAAATTTGCAGGCGTAGCGAAGCTGCAGAGACTGGTCGTTCCGTTGCAAGACGTGGATTCGCAAAACCTCTTAGACAGTCTGCAGTATTGCTTGGAGTTTATCGAGAAAGGGAGGAACCATGGTGGTGTCCTTGTGCATTGCGTCGCCGGTGTGTCCCGCAGGTACGCCTGCGCTTCCTCTCGGATTCTTAGGATTCGAATTTGGGATGTGTATGGGCAATGTGAAGAGCAATTGGACTTACGCGATTAGCATGTGAATTCTAGTGCGTCAAGCAGTGTCGAGGGTGGGTTTTGTGTTCAAACAATTTAGATTAGGATTCTTTGTGTTCAAACTTGGGAATTAGGGTTTAGGGTTAGGGTTTAGGGTTTAAGGTTTAAGGATGAAGTGATTCTTTTTTGTGGCTTTGTGTTTTGTGCTACAATTTGTAAATTTTGGGGTGTATTTAACGTGCAGCGCAGCTGTAGTGACTGCATACCTAATGCACAAGGAGCACCTGTCAGCTGCTGGTCCGCATCTCTCCTCTTCTGTCTTACATAGGTGAACTTGATGTCTGATTTTTCTCTTTCTTGTCATCCTGTGTGTGGATCTCAAAAATCTGTGAGTAAATGTTGATGGTTTGTTACACTTGGTTTTGGAGTCTCTTGAAGTCGATCTTTGGTGCAATTTTCTCGCGAACAGTTTCACTCTCCTTCAAGATTGGGAGTTGTGAACTCTTAAAGGATCAAGGGTTCATGGCTTCAAACTGTTAAATTTGATTGATCTCGTCGCGGAGAATATAATTCAGGTGGGGCCATATTTTATGTTACCAGAAAGAATCAGTGAAGAACACTGCATGTGTAGTAACAAAATTGGACTAAAGGAATCACCATTTGGCTTCCTCAAAATAGTGAAGATTACCGAAAGCCTCTTGGTCCTTTAGGGTTTGAATTCAGTACAATAGTGTTTTCTTTAGTGTCTTAAGCACGGTTTTCTGATTGATGGTTGTAATTCTGCAGATGCATTAACGTCATTGCGGGAAGCAAGTCCTGGTGTTTGCCCTAATTATGGATTTATGGAGCAGGTGATTTTAAGCACAAACTTGTAATGGAAAGAATTGCAATTTACTTTTCTGTGAGACTTCGTTTCTTTCTCGCCTATTAGTAAGAGACTCCATCCAATGGGAAGCTAAGTGATACATGATGCTTTTGAGATTTATCATTTATGTTCGTGGTCTTGGATGGCATTGCTGCAGTTGGCAATTTTCGAGAACATGGGAAATAAGGTTGATCGAGACAGCCCCTTCTACAAGAAGTTCAAAGTTGGAGTTCTTGGTAAGGTTCATGTGTACTGTAATTTGTGTCCTCTCTTTCTTGTCTGTCAGGGACTAAATGTATCATATTTCCCTTCCTGCGACAGGTGTAGTTTTGTCAGTGGTAGTTGTGAACGCATCTTTATTTGAATTTGTTTCCACTTAATTATTTGTTGTACCTGCCCACACATTGGCAATGTCATTTGTATTCAACCATATTAGTCTTTCATTGTTTATTTGTTTTCACATTCTCAAATGCTTTTCCATTCGATGGTGATCAGTTGCAGGTGAATGGTAAAATTTAGAACTATGGTGATAAGTAGTCTCTTTTTGCGATTCACAAGGAAAGGAGACACGAATTCGTCTGATTGTGAATCAGGTTTCCGACTTGTATTTGCTCCAGTACGCAAGTTGACATATGAGAATTGAGAAACTCTGAGTTGATCTGCCATAACGACTGTCTGTGTATTTCTGCAGGGGATTCTTTTGCCAAAGGAGAAATGATGGAGAGCTCAAGTTATGCCTCAGATCCTGGCTCTTCCAGCAACAGACCACCACCCTTTCCCAATGTTCTCGAGAGTAAAACGGAACGTTCCGCGTTATACCGCTGCAAGAAGTGTCGGAGAGTGGTTGCACGGGACGAAAATGTGATGGGGCATGATGTTGGGGGTGGGGAGGCTGCTTTCAAGTGGCAGAAAAGGGGAGGTAAACGGGGAATGGCTGACGAACGACCAGTGTGCACGTCAATTTTTGTTGAACCCATGCAATGGATGACAACAGGTTCGCTCTTTTTACCTTTGCGACGTTTCTTATGGTACTATAAATAACAGCATATCGGTTCTTCTGGTGGCAGTCTACATACTTTTAAGGAGCATATCGTTGAGCGTTTTCTTACTGCCTACATGGAATGTGCAATTGTCAGTGTCGTTAGAAGGGGTTGAGTGCACATATTAACAGCCTTTCTTTGTAGTTTTAAGAATACCAGAATTAGATATCCTCTCCAGAATTTTAATTGCTTCTTGGTATTATCTGAATTGTGTGCAGTTTTATGTGTCCGATCTGGAAAATCAATTTATTTATCCTATTTTTGAATGCAGTGGAGGAGGGAGTTGTGGAGGGAAAACTACAATGCGTGAAGTGCGAGGCACGATTGGGCAACTTCAATTGGTCTGGAATGCAATGTAGTTGTGGGGCTTGGGTGACCCCTGCTTTTCAGCTTCACAAGAGTCGAATGGACGCCGCACAATTTTGAACTTGAGTGGTCCAAGTGCTTCATTGGTTAGACTGAGCATTTGCTACAGGATAGACTTTTATGTCTGCGACTGAGCTCTGCTCTTAAAATGTCTTTTTCTACAATGAAAATTTGTCACAAACTCGTATGGACCGTTTTCAACACCGCTGCCTATTGTCATGTCGTGAATTTCCCGTCTGCTTTCCCCGCTTTTCTGTTTTGATGCATTGTATTACATTTACAGCAGCTACTGATATCGACTTGGCTCTTGGCAAAATAGGAAGGTGGAATATTACTCCAAGCTTTTGCTAAACCTTCACTTGTATTCATCTTCTGTGGTAGTCATAAGCCATCAATTGGCAGTTGCTACAGCCCTTGGTTGACTTGTCTAAGATGAAGTGACCGTTACAACTCACATTACTGCTGTAACTAAAATTCTGCAGGAGCAGTAGCGAAGAAGAGCCTCAGACGGGGAAGCAGCTCTCTACTTCGTCTCGCAGGTCTAGAGTTCACATTTTCCGTTTTTCAAACCTCCGAAGCGTAGTACACTACATCCTAGTCAATGGGACTAACACATTGGTGCATGAAGTCGATCGCATCAAAGACTCAGCTCTGGATATAATCAACTAATCAAGTTCATTAGCCTAATTGAAAGTCTCGGTTCAACCAAAAGTACCTCGGGTCTGCTACAGAACCCGCAAGACGAGAGGTCGATGATTCTGGTTCCCATCCTAGAGATGCGAATCCGTGAAGTGCGGACTCCCGCTGTCACAAAAGTGTGAATTCTAATAAGTTACAGTGGCTTGACGGTCCAGCTTGACTGGGCCCTTCCTTTGTGCCACGTTGTTGGTCCGGGTAGACACTCTCTCTGCTTCCAACAAGTGTCCCTCCACGTTGCACTTTCGCAGTGGTGGAGTAGTATTTTAGTTGGCCAAGTTAATTGGTGGCGGTTTTTTCGTGCAACAGAAGGTCCAGCCAGAGGCGTTGAGGACGTACAATACAGTCCTTCGCTGGAATGGAGGGTGCGAGGTGAAGCAGGCATGGGCTTCAGACCCTCACGTGTGGTGGATGTTTCTCATGGGCCCCGCGGGTTCACACATCAGAATTTGTGTCCCCGGTGCACACAAGATTCTGCAACTTGCACTGTGCGCCCTGATCTCTCTAATATCACAGCCCAGGTGCTCAATATGGACGTGATTTTATGGAGTTCTGTAACATTCCTGTTTCCAAATGACCTCCATATTTGAAATAGGCAGCTTGCACTTTAATCTAACCTCTTTTTAAGGTAGGAGGTCCATAAAGTGCTCGGGCTCTGAAAGCATCCACATTGTGAAATGAACACTAATTGTACATTTTGCTCTTTCATTGCTTCATGACATAGTGTGCATTTCAAGAAGTGAATGCTTTTAGTGTCCTCTGCATTTCATTTGTCTTTCAAGGACATTTTACTGAAAAATATTTCAAGAGTCTAACCTTCCAAAATTAATTTTTAGCTCTTAAATGGGTGCTTGATGGACCTCCTATCTTAAAACATGTTAGTCATGTTCAAATTTCATTTTAGACTTCATCTTAGTTTAGTGAAAGTTTATCGATGTGTCATGGAAAAACCAACTCTCATTGAGTACCTATCAGAAATTTGTTTCATTTCACCTTATGTGGCCATTTATACTGGTTTCATTGAAGGATTGGAGATAGCTTTGTGCTGCACATGAAAGTGATATAGAAGAATGCGATGTCTGAAAGTTTAAATGGGTTTTAGACTACTTGCCGACTTCAATAATCTCACGAACTTCTTAGCATCACATTATCTGGAAACTTTTTGTGACATATCACAGCTAAGAGGAGTTTCCAACTAGGCTCCTACATTGCCTACAGGTCGGTCAGAAATTGTGATATTAGAGAAGGTGATATTAGTGAAGTCGGGTATCCCACGTGTGATTTGCATCAAAGCTCACGGAGGTGAGGAGGTCCATTTCAGCCCACTTTCCTCCCTCTCTTATACAGATCCTTCACTCATCACTTGTCTGTAGAGAGCAAGTGCGTGGGACTGTCGCCCCTCGCACCTGCAGTAGAGATCTCGGCCGTCGTGGCGCACAATTTGACCGGAAGAAAACGAAGAAGGGCTGGTGCCCAGGTTTGGGCATTTTGGTTTCATTTGCAACAACAACTGAGTTGTGTTGTTTCTTTAACCACCCACAATGGCGTTTGCAGTTGCGAGAGCCCACGCGCTTGCGGGGCTGAGCAGGTCCCGGAGCGACTCTTGGTGGGACGTGAAGCTCCCGAAGGAGCAATGCGGCGTTCCGTTCCAATTGCTGCCCAAGCGCTACCCGAGCTTGGCTGTGCGGGGCCAGAGGACGCGGTGCAAGGCTGTGGAGACGGAGAAGGCGGCCGAGCTTGACGGTTCTTCTGGATTGACAGATCTCGAGGTAATTGCAAATTTCTTCTTGTTTGACATCTTTTTGGAGATTCTGCTCTTTGCGGTGCCCGCCCTGGTTCGGGATTTGAAGCTATCACCCTTGTTTCAAATTTCCTGCAATACGTAGGAAACGATTCTTAAAATTAGACCGGGTAATCTGAATAGGAAGTGAGTAGATTGATCTGTGTTCGAATATCTGGGGTATGATCAATGAATTCCGCTAGAGCACAAGACAGGGGAGCATCATAAGCGACCCCTACTATATTGACAAAACTTTTTAATGATAATAGGAGTTTGATTCACTTAATTCTTGTGTGAGGTGATGTTACTGTAATAGAAATTTCAGCTATAACCAGAATTTGAAGCTATCACCCTTGTTTCAAGTTCCTTGCAATTCTTGCGAAAGGATATTTAAGGAAAGGCCTTGTAATCTGATTTACAAGTGAGTACATTGATCTATGTTCGAATATCTGGGTACGTTCAATGAGCACAATACAGAGGAGCATCAGAAGCGCCTCGTATTATATTGACAAAGCTTTTTATGTTAGTAGGCATTAGATTCACATAGTCCTTATGTTGAATTGGTGTTAGTGTAGTACATATTCAGTTATCACCAGGATTCCAAGCTATCAGCCTTGTTTTTAGTATGTCAAAATTCGTACTTAACAATTTAGTAAGGTAAGGTCTGGTAATCCGATTAAGAAGTGATTACATTGGTTTGTTATCGACTATCTGGGGTATTACCAATGAATTCCACCGTCAATTGCTGGGCGATACAGAGGAGACATTCCTATTTGATTGACAATGTTATTAATGTTAAGTTAGCAATAGCTTCAGATTGTTCTCGTGGTAGTTCATGTTATTTTTATCGTGAATGGTGTTAACTAATTGATTGTGTGTGCAGGTTGAAGATCTGGCACCTGTTGAACGAGATTTCACTGGGACGCCATATATCCCAATCTATGTCATGCTACCGGTATGTTTGTTGCCTCTCCACACTCTCAACGATATATCTTTTTTCTTTATGGGTTAAATATGAGCTATTAGCTGAATTTGTTGAATTCAAAAGCTCAAATAAACATACTTCTCAACAGATCTAGTTCTGCTATCACTTGTGATGGAATTAGTTCGCCAAGCTGAACCATAACCTATGTACCCAAAGAGTGACTTAATTAACTCGACGTTTTATATCTCTTGTGCAGCTGGGCACCATCAATTATGACAACCAAGTAGCAGAATATGAGGATTTGAAACACAAGTTTAACGCGTTGAAGGGAGCTGGAGTGGATGGAGTTATGGTGGATTGCTGGTGGGGTCTAGTGGAAGGCAAGGCTCCTCAGCATTATAATTGGTCTGGGTATCACGAACTCTTTAACTTAGTACGCGAGTGTGACCTTAAATTACAGGTACTCTCTCCAATCTCTTTAAAACTTTCTATTCATGAAGGGTGCTGTCTAGTGTTTAAGATCAATTTCTCGATTTGTACATTGTGAGTAATGAAAAGTCTCTGAGGAGATATCTTATGATTCTAGTTTTTACCGTGATTAATACCTTTTCTGGTAGCCCCACACCGTCATGAGTAGCTGTTTACATTTACACGACCCGGAGTGTAGTCTGGAGGTGTGAACAAGGTCACTGGTCCTTGTGTATGATGTTCGAGTTAATAGGAATTTAATCTCTACCGTTTGGTACAATCTTATCCTAAATCAACAATGCCAACCCGAGGGGTCATTGTTCCAACAGTTTCGGCCACTCATTACTCACAATGTACAAAACATTTTTCTAATTTTCTTTTTCTCACATCAGCTGTAACATCTTATGAATATATGTGTATTTCTAAAATGAAATGTTCATCTATTTTTGGAGGTTAAAACTAAAATGAACTCTCATGTTACCAAGTATAGATTTGTAGTTTAAGAGTTAATGTGTTAATCGAATGGATGCAAGCTTAATTCAACCTTTTCTTTTGGTGTTTCAGGTGGTTATGTCATTCCATCAATGCGGTGGTAACGTAGGCGACGACGTATTCATACCCATCCCTCAATGGGTTCTAGACATTGGCAAGGAGAATCCTGATATTTTCTTCATGGACAAGAGCGGCGAGCGGAATCCAGAGTGTCTCACTTGGGGTATCGACAAAGTTCGCTGTCTTCAGGGTCGATCAGCTCTTGAGGTAAAGTTTCACAAGAAACTTCAGAAATTTCTCTTTTTGATGTTATTCTAGCATGTACAATAACTTTGTGACTCAGTTTTCCGTAATTTCTAAAAACATAGCTTGCTGTATGTATCCCCTGCATTTGATTCCAGGTCTATTATGACTACATGAGAAGTTTTCGGCAAGAGATGAATGATTTCTTCGTAGACGGAACTATTACAGAGATAGAAGTCGGACTTGGTGCCTGTGGTGAGCTCAGATATCCCTCCTACCCAGAGACGCGTGGCTGGAAGTATCCAGGCACTGGCGAATTTCAGGTACTTGCTGTTACCTGTCTGGAAGATGTTCATTTGACACTGTTCTGTTTTGAGTAGGTCATACAGGGGCTTTCTTTTGTCCAATTTTTTTAATGTTTTGACCAACACGCGCACTGTTCTTCACTGATTCTGGTGATATAAATTTTGCCCCATCTGAATTATATGATCCTTCACAATATGTTCTTTCAAATTGGTCATTTCAAGACCAAGAACCCTTGCTCCTTTCTGGTTAAATACCTTAGGTCTTGAAGCCTTCACTTTTGGATGTGTTACCCTGGTGTCTTCATAACCGACTTGCACAGAGTTTCTCGCTGATGTGGTGCGATCTGGTTGGCCACGATCTCGGGTGTTAACCCTCTGTGATTATTATTATTATTATTATTGGGATGCTGCCTGCGTTCTTGGATCACAGAAATCCATGCAGATCCATGGTTGAGTAAGTTGGATGCAGCTGGCTATATATGATATCCAGCTCACTGCTCTTCTGCTCAACCGGATATTTAGTACTCCCTCTGTCCCCGAAATAAGTGTCCTAGTTGGTCCTCAGTTTTTTTAAGATTGTTCGAGTAGGCTCAATTTTATTTAGGTTGTCACGAACACACGCAACGTTCTTCATTGATTCTAGTGATACTAAATACGGACACTTCTGATTTTATGCTTTTCACAATACGATCAATGAAATTGGTATAAAAAGTTATCAGCAAAACTGCAGACACTTCAATCAGGACGAAGGAGTACATATAAGGCAAAAGTAGAGAGAATTTATCATCCCTTACTCTCGGTTCTGGTATTTCCTAATCTTTCTTGTTGCTGCTCCAGTGTTACGACAAATACCTTCTGGAGAATTTGCGAAAGGCAGCCGAGGCCCGAGGCCACTCCCACTGGGCCGTGCCTCCCGAAAACGCCGGCGAGTACAACTCCCGTCCCCAAGACACGGGTTTCTACCGCGACGGAGGCGACTACGACAGCTACTACGGTCGCTTCTTCCTCAAGTGGTACTCCAACATCCTCATCGAACACGGCGACCGCGTCTTGACGTTCGCCAATCTGGCCTTCGAGGGTGTCAAGATTGCAGCCAAGGTGTCTGGAATCCACTGGTGGTACAAAACCGCAAGCCATGCCGCAGAGCTTGCAGCTGGATTTTATAATCCTGCCAATCGGGATGGGTATGCGGCTATTGCTCAGATGCTGGCCAAGCATGACGCATCTTTTAACTTCACTTGCGTGGAGTTGAGGACTTTGCAACAAGCGACAGGGTATCCTGAGGCGATGGCGGATCCGGAAGGACTCGTTTGGCAGGTGGGATTCTCACCAGGTCGAAAGCATTTGGTGATGCAATTATTTTCCTGGCCATTAATCCTTTAACGTCTGGATCCTTTTTCTGAATATCTCCACATTCTTTTGCTTATATCTTTGTATGAATATGTTAGTCCTCAATGCCATCAAATTGGACATAAAGGAAGGCTATCTTTTGAAGATTGAAGGATTATTTTGAAGGTTGAAATATTACTTTAGATGAATGGTTGGACAAAACATTGCCAAGAACCACTCTGTACATCATCCAGAATATGGATGTAACCGTTAAACCCCTGGTGAACCTAAGGGCCAAAATTGGACTTTGTGTTTTTTTAGCAGTTCTATGTAAGGTATGTGCACCTATAATTGTCACTAATCACAACTGATAAAATTTATTATTATTGAACACGAATTGCTTTATATTGGATCTCATTGGTGGCTGAAAGAGGATTCCAATGCACTTTAGCATGAATTATTTGAACATTGTATGAATAAGTTATGAATTTTTAAAGTTTAATCTTTAGGTGTACCAACACAAGGCTCTCCTATACTGTCATATTTTGATTGTGTACATGTTGTGGAATAATACCTAGGTTTTTGTGAGGCTTTTTGGTGCAAATGTAGGCGTAAGTTGGATTTGGGGTAATGTTTGATTATGGGTTTACATACCTTAGGTCATATGGAGACTTCCTTTTGTCCCATTCACTGATTCTGTTGGTACAAAATATGTCCCTACTCGAATTGTAGTGTTCATAATATGATTAATTGAGTTGTTTTTATAACTGTGAATCTTTGATTCTTTAGGGGCTATGTTGAAGGAAATTGCTACAGAATAATTTGGTTGTTTTTGTAATTTTGTTGTAACATCTTGAGGGTGTTGATATAGGTGTTGAATGCGGCCTGGGATGCTGGCATTTCAGTGGCTAGTGAAAATGCTCTGGGTTGCTTTGACCGGGATGGATACAACAAAATTCTGGAGAATGCGAAACCTCAGAAAGACCCCGATGGCCGACACTTGATCGCGTTTACTTACTTGAGACTGAATGACTACCTCATGCAAGAGCACAATTTTAAAGAGTTTTCTCGGTTCGTCAAGCGCTTGCACGGTAAGTTAGTACCTCCATAAACAGGTGCAGATATCAGAGATAATTCAGTGGACTACACCATTCCCTTTTAGACTAATAAAACCCTTATAACTCGATTTGTTAATCAATTAGAGGTATATAATAAAGATAGAGGTTTTTGATGGTAATCAGCTCATCCAACTTTTTGGAAACAAAGTTAATTATACTCCACGAGACTAATTGCATCCAAATGTACATATGATTTTAGATCTCTCCAAAGTTATTACCAAAAGATGCTTTTTCAATCCATTTTGTGATCCAGTAGAGGAAGATTCAAATTAGGGATTTAGAATATGGAATGGAATTGACCTGTTTTGGCTGGTAATTTTGGCTTTGGCTTTGATCTGATGGAGCTGTGACCATGTTTTTTTTGCAGGTGACCCAATTGAGAGTTGACCTATCAAAGTATCAAACCCAAATTCGCTCTTTCAAGTTACAGATGGTATAATAGCTATTTGAGTTATAGGGTTTCTATTGGTGTTGTATTTTTGAAACACCTTGCATTATTCTTCAGCTGATCAATAGTAACAGCTTCGTATTAGGTACTGTAAACTCTTTAGTATCAGATTAAAGTCTTTCCTTGATAAGCCCATAGACCTGGTTAGGCTTTTCTTATACATTGAAACCTTCATGGGTCAATGTTTGGGTAACCAGAATGCATTATTCATACAACTGCGCTGCTTCTTAATCCTACAAATCAAATGTTGAACATTTCAATAAAAACAACATGGCAATTTTAAACTATGCTGTACTTGTGTCAAGAGTTGTGCGCATACCACTTCAAGCTGGAGCTAAAGAGAACCGCGGAACGTCTGGATAATGTGCTGAGGTATCGCACTCTCATCTATTAGAAGAGGGTGTGCAACCACCAGTGATCCCAGAAGTAGTTCATGGAATTTGTTACAAATGCTACCTTCAAGACAGACAGGAATCAACTTTGGCTACCTTGAGAGTGAGTAGTATAAAAAAAAGTAGAAATGAAAGGATTTTGCAAGTTGTGAAGGATTATTGGGAGTACTATAACACAAAATTGATTAAATAGATGCTAATTCCAATGTGGAGAAAGTTAAATATTTTGCATATAGGTTATTAAATTCTATTGTTTGTTGTAGTTTTGGCCAAATTGTCTCTATTAACCCTTGAATGCTGGGTTGGTGACCGTGGAAATCAGGCATTTTGGAACCATGTGACATCATCTACTTTAAAAAAATAAAAAATAATTGTTGGGAGTCAAACTATTGTTGAAGATCTTTCCTTTTCACCCCTAATTCCGAGGATGAATAGTTGCACTTCTGTCCTATATAGGAGAATTCCTTGTCATTCATCAGACGAAAAACGTCCACCTCAACATTTAGGGGTTAATGACCCTTTTTTACAATGTACAAGTATAGGGAATTTTTTGGTAGAAACTCAACTAATTTTAGTTAGTTGAAGGATTGATGACAACTACCTCTTTGGTGCTAACACTAAGGTAAGGTGAGGTAGACAAATCCACTATGATTTGGTTGAAGAATTGATTTGGTAGTTCATTTTTTATAAATAAATTATTTGACAATTATTAAATAGTTTTTCTTAACTTTCAATAACCCTTCATATAATCTTGGAAGTTGAATGACTTCATTATTTTTCATCGTGTCCTTGCATTGTTGTAAAGTTAGAAGAATGAATTTGGATTTGGTATATCTAGTGGATATGTCTTGAAATTAAGTTGGGTAGTATCTTTTCTAATAGTTTGATTTATTATGTGTTTAATTTTCCTTGGATTTGGCAAAGTGGCTTATTAATTTCCAAAACTATTTAATTTTAATTATTTTTTGCCAAAAGAGACCTTAGGATACGATACATAGTTGAGAGTGAAGGGTGGGGCAGTACATGAGCTATAGGTCAACCAAGAGTTTCTCTAGGGATATGAGTGCATATGCTTTTAGCATCTAAAGAGTAAGAATAATCCCCCACTAATGTCCACAACGGGAAGCCTTGTGATTTTGCTTCAAATATTAACAATGTATCTTGTTTTTTCAATGAGTTGATCATAATACTTGAAAAATATTCTCAAATTCGTTTGTGTTTTTGCTATTTTTAAAAATTTAACCCCTAAAGGACCGGCCTTGTATTATTGGCAACATAACTTTGGGGGGCAAGTACATGTGGGCGGAGATTTGACTAATTTAGGCTGAAATTTTTTTACAAGGTGTGGACAAGGAATATCTTCCATAAGTGCTAAATTTCATTTCATTCGAGTATACAAGTGAAAATTTATGATGCAAAATTTTGTTGGTTTTTCAACTTGGGCAACCTAGGGAGATAAAAAAAAAATTCTCAAAAATAAAAATTTGAAATTGATTTTCCAGATTTTTACATATGTAGAAAGCTGTGAATCATTCCATTTTGATTAATGAGTCAAAAGTTATGAGGACTTTTTGTTTGCAGGGCAATTATGGATTCTCTACCCTAAAATAAACTTCAAAGTCCTTTATCTTATTTGGTTCTCAATGTTTTTGGAAAAAATAAAATTATAGGATGTAGATTGTTTATTACAACGTTGCAACCTTTAGGATTGGCATTTTTCAATTCCATAATTAAATTCTTGACAATACAATATTTTGAATCATTCTCTAAGATTGTCTTCTTACTATTTTTTTCCTATATATTGTATAATTCCAAATGATCTGAAAATTTTCAATTATGTGGCCAACTTGTCTAAGAATTAGAATCCGAAGAAGCACCACCATTTCGAACATTTTTTCATAGAAAAAAGAGCTTGTGAAGTGAAGCTGCCCTATTTTTCACAAGGCCAAAAAATGATTTCAGCGAACTTGAATGCTTATATCTTACAATCCACGTAGTGGAAATTTTTGAAATATTTATCACATGTTTTCAAGTGAACATACTACAAGATCTTACAATTACATGTGTCAAAAAAATATTTTTTTGAAAAATTTGGTACTTGTACTAAAAATTGAAGTTTTGGAGTATTTTCAACAAAAATATAGTCATGGAATATTAGGGATTAACTACATTAACTTTGAGTAGTGACCAAATGGTTCACAATGGGCTTCCTATCTTAGAAATTGATCTTGTTCTTCAAACTAGCCCTAAATAGTTCAAAGTCATTTTTTTAAAACATGTAGAGAGTAAAAGCAAACATGCCATCATGATATGTAAAAACCTTGTTATTAACCCCTTAACGTCCAAATTCATCCCCAGGACTAACGATTTGAAAATATTCATTATAAAGTGCAATTTGGAAGCATATTTTGGAATTGAAATGCAAGTAAAAGTTGAAGATTTTGATTTGTAGATTCCATCTATGCGGTTCAAATCACCACTGCTATCACCAATCTTTTGAAAGAAAAATTCCAAAATTCCTTCAAAATTCAATTATAAGTAAAATATTATCATTTTTTGAGTAAAATTTGTAAGAATAGATTTGAAATGAGGTTTTCTTCACATGGTGATTTTTTGAAATTTTTGTGTTCTTCCTATCTATAAACTCATTTTGGCTAATCTAGTTTTGAACTAAAGTCAATGTAGTTTGACCACTTGACATACTTGCACATTTATAATTTTAGAAAAATAAAATTCTAGTACACCAAATCCAACCCTTAGATAGGACAAAAACTTGATAACATATCTTCACAAATGAAAATAACTTTCATCCAAGTAGTTAGGAGGATGAAACGGGAGTTTCAATTTATTCATCATCTAGAAAATGGATGTCAATGCATTTAGGGGTTAAAGGAGTTACTCAAAATGGAACGAAGGATTGATTTACCAATCATTATTTTAATTCAAAATTAAATGAAGAGGCCTTTTTTGCAAACAATGCACACTAATTGCCCTAAGCTGTCACATATAGGCAAGAGATCAATTTTAACCCCTAAAGCACAGAGCCCATGACTGTGCAATCAAACTTGAAAGTTTCTCACTTTGTATCCTCCATTTCTTCTCTATTTATGAGTGAATTTTTTGGGGTTTTTTCAGAGATGTAATCACATGTCTAATGTATGTCATAAAATTTTCAGAATTTTTTGAGAAAATTTTAGGTTACCATGAATTTTTGAAGAGAAATGAAAAGAAAATTCATATCAAATACAGATCATGCTCAAAAAATCTGAATTTTTCAGAAAAGAAGTGCATTACAATGTAGAAAATTGTAGTGTAAAGAATTTTTTTGTCACTCCATATTTAGAAACATGATTATAGATCTTCAATTTCAAACTTCAATGAAATGTTTATTTATAGGAATTTTTCAAAATTTCTAAGAGGTAGTGAAACTAAACTTTAGAAGATTCCTTTTTTCAATCTTGCTCAAAAGCAAAAGAAATTGTTTTGAATGTCAAAATCAAATTTTAAGGAAAAAAAAAGCTCAAAGTATTGAAATACACTAGATAGTATACCATTTTATTGATAATCCACCATGTAGAAAATAAAAAAACCATGGAAGGGTCTTGGACTTAAATCATTCATGTGAATATATAGCATAAAAGAAGTTGCACACACTTGATCAAATGAATATCATCCATTCTTCAATATGCACAAAGCTTGTTTGACCATCTAATTAGCTCTTCCACAAATTAACATTGACTATTTTAAAACCAAAGGGAGACATCTACAATTAAAGTTGCACAATTGTTACTTGATGATGCATTGTTGATTTATTTTTTATCCTTCTATATGCCCACAATAGGTAACTACTACCTTGCTTACTCATAGGTCCATAAGTAATTCACAAATACTCAAAAAAATTGTCAAAAATACCCCATGTTCATCATTAAAGTTTTTCTTCATTGGAATAATAATTCCATCATTTTTCTCACATGCTCCGCTACCTCTAACTCACTTGACAACTTGTTTCACCACCCTCTATCTAATGACCCTAGTGACCATTTTTTGGTCAATGTCTTTTTCTTTTGAGTTTCCCATTCTCAAGTTTTCAGGTTTTTTCTATAGATTTTATAGTTCTATAGTATTCAAAGAAATAGATAGCATTATGAATCCAATGGCAGTAGTTTCATCAAATTTCGAGTTAAACTCCACCTTATGGATTTTTTTAAGTGTAGTTCACAACTCATTTTGGGAGGGGTGAATATGGGCATAGACTAAAAAGTCAACCAACTAATGCAATTATTGCCCACCTCAAAAAGGAGATATCCAAAGAGCTCAAGAAGAAGACAACTAAGTGGGCCTATTCTTGTTATAATATAAATAATACTCTCATTTCAATGATCACCATGCATTGCAAGCTCTACCAAAAATTGCACAATGACCATAATGTTGTAAAATTTTAGATGAGCATTCTCAACTCTCTTGTGATTTATTGAGTGCAAAAAGTTCATCATTTCAAAATACTCTCACTAAGATATGCTCCTTCAAAGTGCATTGCCCTATTTTCCATTGACTCAAATAAGACTTCAAACTCATATAACACTACGTTGTGCAATCAAATAATCTGAATTTTTTGAGGTACTCACTCTTGATGTAAACTAAAAGATCCTATGGTTAAATTCTATCCAATCTCAAGAACAATTGTTCAAATTCTTGGCAATTTTGGTCGATTTTGAAAGTATCCCCCCCCCCCCCCTCCCCTTTTAGTCATTAGGGGTAAAGTGCATCCATAATTGTTACTAATAGAAATAGAGCATATTTGCTATTATCAAACATGAAATATTTAATTGAACCTATTTGGCAAGTGAAAGAAGATTCCAAGGTCCTTTAGTATGCATTATTTAAACACTATATGAGTAATCGTTGTGACATTTCAAAATGTGGTTATTGGATGTATTAAAAATGGATATTGGGCTCTTTGAGGCTCTCATGATCAAATTGAGTTCATCTTGTATCATCAATGTGTAGTTTTAGTATTGTCTTTTGGTCCAAATGTAGATGTCGCATTTTGGGTTGTAATTTATGGATACATACCATACTTTGTTTACAAATCAAATCAAATGTAAGTTAAATGTTCATACTAAAATGCTAAATGTCCATAATCACCTTTAGAATTGATTATTTGAGAAAAATCATTATTAAATGCTATTTGGAATTGACATACAAAGAAAGTTGTAGAATTTGATTTTTAGATTCCATTTGTATGGTTAGATTCCCTATGCTATCACCAATATTTTTTAATAAAATTTGAAAGAGAAATTCCAAAATTCAATTCCAAACAAAATATTATCATTTTATGAATAAAATTTGTTGGAATGGATTTGAAATGAGGTTTTCTTCACATGGTGATTTAAAAAAAATTGCATTCTTCCTATCTATGACCTCATTTGGACCAAACTTGTTTTGAACTAAAGTCAATGCAATTTGACCACTTGACAAACTTGCACATTTATAATTTAAAAAAAATATGTACTCTAGTAACAACAAATCCAACCCTTAGATTGGACAACAACTTCATAATGTATCTCCACAAATTAGAATAACTTTCATCAAAGTAGTTAGGAAGATGAAACTCTAGTTTCATTCTGTTCATTCTCCAAAAAATAGATGTCAGAGCGCTTAGGGGTTAACCTTGTAAGGATGGGCTTGTCATCATGTTTGTGTGGATTACAAGTTTTAAAGTTATTAATTTATTTGAAATAGAAGAGTGTATTATGAAGTAAATTAACATGCAATACAATGAAAACAACCGAGGCCAAGGCTTGCTGAGGCAAAATAAGTTTATTTTGTTTTGGGGGGAATGTAATTTTCATATGAAAGTTTTGTTGAAGGAAATTGGATTCACAACATATGAATTGTTGTAAAGGCATATTAATACACAATTGGCATCTAAGTGGGTTGGTTGTACCCCTAATCATGTTGGGGGTAATAATTGCATTGTATAGAGTACCTAGATGGGGGATGCTTAGTAATTCTAAGATTATAGAGTTGATGATTTTGTGTTAATTTTGCATAATTGTGTGTGGACAACAAAGGTTCATTGGTTACTTTTATAATCAACAATTGATTTCCTCAAACATAGATGAATGGTTTTCAATATTTAAATGGCAAGATATATACAATCTAATTTTTGGTAACAAGGTGTCTCTTTCTAAGTAATATCTCCAATGTGTGTGGAAATCATAGCGCACTAATTTTTGTCCTAATGCAAATTGAAATGAACTTATTCAGCATAACTAAGGTAATTCCACCTAGTTGCAATTGTTGATTAGAGCCATCCGTTATAAACTTCTACCTTAAAATGTACAAACTTTGTTCATAAACATCCTACAATAGATTTTGGATACACCTATTTTCACTACATTGAAAATACATTATTTATTCATATGGTGTTTGAGCAAAATTTATACTAAGAGAATCTAGAATCCATCTTAGACTCCCAAGAAAAGATTCAACAAATACTTGTACAATTTTGAAAATACAAACATACTCAAATGCTTATAATACTCTAGCAATTGTAGATGCGGGCAGGTAACTACATCTAAAATTGCACAAATAAACAATTCACAATGGATTCCATTGTTATATTGAATTTTTTTTGTATAGTCTTGTTGGTAGTCAAAAGGAGATTTTAACTAGATTATCTTGGAATTAAAGTTTTGAACACTATATGAACACACTATGAATTTACAAAATGCTGAAAATAGGTGTTTCTAAAACTAACCAAGGACTCTCATGAAAAGTAGCAGTACATTTTAGGCAAGATTGTTTAGTGGTTTGTTTTAGAAACCATTCAAAATTAGGTGTAGTGAGCTCAACTTTATCCTCAAAAACCCACTTCAGTTTAGTCTGGAATTGATTCTTAAGCACTGAGATGTCCACTCTCTAAACAATGAATAGATTGAAATTGATCTTTATCCTCATTACTACTCGGGTGAAAGTCATCCTAATTTATGGAGATACTTTACAAGTTGTTGGCCTATCTAATGCCATTACTAGAGTACATATTTTTTCTAAAATTACAAATGTGCAAGGGTGTCAAGTGGTTGACCAAGAGAAAATTGCATTGACTATAGTTCAAAATGGGATTTAAACAAATGAAGTCATAGATTTAGAAAACAAAAAAATTTCAAAAAACCACCATGTCAAGAGAACCTCATTTGAAATCCATTCCAAAAAAAATTACTCAAAAAAATAATAATATTTTCCTTGAAATCAAAATTTGAAAGATTTTTGAATTTTTTTTCAAAATTTATATAAAAAATAATTGGTGATAGCATTGGTGAATCTAACTATAAGGATGCAATTTAAAACTCATAGTCTACTATTTTTATTTGAATACCAATTCCAAAATATTCTTTCCAATAACATTTAATCATCAATTCTGGAGAAGACTCTGGATGTTTAGAGGTTAACCCTTCAAGGTCCAAGGAGCCTTTTTTGGGCCTTTCACTTGTTCATTAGGTCAAAGTTATAACTTCATATTCCTCCATTCTAAGAAATATATCTAAATGAATTTCATATAATGATGTTCATATTGAATGGGGAAGCTCAAAAGTACAATTAGGATCATGTAACAAGTATGAATATTGCTTGGGTCTTGAGTGAGGGGTTAACCCCTAAGTGCTCCAACATCCTTTTTTTGGAGAATGAATAGATTGAAATTGGAGTTTCATCTTCCTAACTACTTGGATGAAAGTTATTCTAATTTGTGGAGATATATTATTAAGTTGTTATCCTATCTAATGGTTGGATTTGGTGTAACTAGAGTACATATTTTTCTAAAATTACAAATGTCCAAGTATGTCAAGTGGTCAAATTGCATTGACTTTAGTTCAAAATTGGTTTTGCCAAAATGAGGTCATAGATTTGAGGAGCACAATTTTTTTTAAATCACCATGTGAAGAGAACCTCATTTCAAATCCATTCCAACAAATTTTATTTATAAAATGATAATATTTTGATTGAAATTGAATTTTGAAGGAATTTTGGAATTTCTCTTTCAAAATTTATAAAAAAAGATTGGTAATAGCATTGGTGAATCTAACCATACATATGGAATCTAAAAATCAAATTCTATAACTTTCATTTGTATATCAATTCCAAAATATGCTTCCAAGTAGTACTTTATAATGATTTTTCTTGAATCATCAATTTTGAAGATGAATCTAGACATTTAGGGGAGGCAACCCATTCCTAATCACTCCCCCATTATGACAACGTAAGGTATAGTAGTTTCAATTAGGAAGTGATTAACATGAATAATGCTAGTACAATTCATAGCGCAGTTGTGGTGCATTATGATTGGCTACAAGATTCTCAATATTGCAACCACTCCTTGTTGGATTTTGCAACCATCCCTTGGTCAGAAATAGGAAGGTATGTATGACCAATATGGGATAGAACAAAATCTTCAGCTACAAATTCGTAGTAATTTTGTTTTGAGAAATAAAAATCTGAAAATTATGGGAATCTTATGAACTCTATTTATGCACATAAGGCCATATTCGTTATATTGAGACCTTTTGCAATCTCAATTTTATCCTCGACTTGAGGATAAACTGTTTTATCTCTTTATTGGTATTTTTTTTGTAAATAGGTAACAACACCAACTTTTAGAATTTAATTATAAGATCCCTATTTGAGCATTATTTATCTTTGGTTTCAATTCCTAATTTTTTAAATGAATTTTTCAATAACTAGCATTTTGTCTCAAAATCTACAAAAAGTCTCAATGTTACGAATATGGCCTTACATGGGAAAATTTCCCATTGTTAAAAACTCACTTGTAGATACATGTATTTGCTTAATCCTAGAATGCCAGATTGGTGACCATGGAAATCGAGCATTTTGGAACCATGTGACATCCTCTACTTTAAAAAAATCAAATATACTCATTGGGACTCAAACTACTATTGAAGATCTTTCCTTTTCACCCCTAATTCTGAAGATGAATAGTTGCACTTCTGTCCTATACAAGAGAATTCCTTGTCATTCATCAGACGAAAAATGTCCGCCTCGGCATTTAGGGGTTTAAGTGGTCAGAAATGGGTTGCCTCCTCTAGGGGTTAAACGCCTAAATATGGCATTTCCTATTTTGAGAATTTCACTGTACCGTCTACTGTAGCAACACTCAGTGTTACCACTATCAAAGACATGTGTACAGGCAAGAAATCTTTGAGTGACTGCTGTGCCTTGGAATAAACAGGTCACACTTTGCACCAAAGATCTAACCGTCCAAGACTTCAAAGGCGAGGATGTGTTGTCAGGAAGGTTCCAGAACGTACTTACGGCGACCCAAAGGCGCGTCACGGGTTCACATCCCCATCAGCAACGAATGGTGAATGAAGATCAACAGTTACAGTACTTACACTTACCACCAGACGACACGGGCATAGAGTCCTCCTCCTCCTCAAGAGCCGTTCAGTTTCCTTGTGTCTGGCCACAGTACCTTCCCTACCTTTGCCATAACTTTGGCTGTAAAAGCCAGTGAGCGACTATCGCACTGGTGCCTTATGTGTCGTTGAGATAAGCTTTACTAGTTGTCCTTGCCGAGGTCAGTTTTTGCAGGCATACAGAGTTTCAGACTTCTGGTGCGGTGGTCATCGAAGCATCGATGAGGCATTTTGAAATGGAGCGTCTGCGCGGGAGTTTTTCTCGTGTATTATTGTCGCGTGGGGCAGAATTCCATATTTTCCTGAAGGATCGGCTTTTGGATAGCGGCGGGGCAGAGTTCGGTGGAGGATGAGTTGGAGTGGTGTCCAAGATTTTGCACCAGGACGCTCTGAAGAGCGTCTTTTTCCATGAAGGACAAGACGGTGTTACGACGTCGCAGACGTGTGGTGAGGTTTACTGTTCTGTTTTTCAAGTTTGTTGACAGCTTTGTTGAACGCCTCTCTCCGAGTTCTGTGTCCGCTCTCTAGTTTCTTTTTAAATTTTAGTTTTATTTTTGGATGCGTTTTCGTTGTAAGAGATGACAATTGCTTGAAAGGAGCACTTACAGCCTTGTAATCGTGTTATCAGGTTACGAGAAAATGGCATGCTATTAAGCGGCGCGGCGGCGGGTTATTTTAGCGCGGTATTTTGTGAAAGATATGATTCAGCTTGGACAGGTTTCGTCCATCGAGGGTTATCATTTGAAGAGTTGACGGCCGCAGTCTAGCCATGGTTGAACTGAACGTTCCAGGCGGATTGTTGTGTCGCGAGACCTTGCCCTTATGGGTGCGCTTACGGGGCTGGTCTCACTCATAATAAAAAAAATATTATGTGGTGTGGGGAGGATTGATCTCCCCGCCGGTGTCGTCTTGGTCGTGTATGGTGGTTTGTCGCTAACCGTCCTTGGATTCGTCAATCTGCTACTCTGCGACAACATCTCGTGTCTGCGTGTTGAAGGCTGTTTTGTCCAAGGTCACAAAAGTTTGAAGTGCTACAAGCACCCCAGAACCTTGGTGTAAGTGGAGGTATCGTGTGAAGGACCTGGAGTTATCATGTCACCTAGTTCGGGAACCTGCTCATCGTTCCTTTGAGGCATGTATTCCTTGGAACTGCACATCTTCACATGCTGTTGGAGCGCAAGCGGTATGTCAACCTTGCCACTCAGCGATCGAATAAGTCGAGGACCGAACTGACCTTGTCACGAACTTTTCACCACATCCTTCTGTTAAAGCGTCTCATCGCGATCACACCGAATGCGTTGCTCATGTTTCGCCATCACTGATTGTGTCGTGAAGCTGCTCGAGTCAAAGCACATATCGACCTACCTTCACCGATTTCCAAGGTAGTATCCCGATCCTCACTTGCGGATTTCTTTCATTTAAGATTACAGCCACTAGTTCAGATTTGCAGTACTGCGTTGTTTCATGTTCTCCAGTGTGCACAATCCTTTTTTTGTTATGACATGATAGCCAGTGTCTTCCCAACATAATACGGACTCAGACGGTTTCAAGCACCAGAAACAAAATTTCGTGCTGCGCTACTTTGACATCATAAGGCCATTGCATCTCCCGTCGTCACATATAGTGTAAGTAGTACATGCTTCTGTACATGCTAAGAAGACGAGTGAATAGTGCTGAAGACTCTGCTTTTACCATTCGCGAGCATTGTTAAAGTAGTAATTGTACTGAATTGGGGGTGTTTTCTTTCATTACTGCTAGTTTTTGCACATATGCACTGTGCATATTTTAGCAGCGTAATGTCATTTGTTATCCTGTAAATGGCAGTGTTTCCTGTTTGAAGGTGATTACATAGGTTCATATTGAGATAAGTACCAGAACATTCATAGCCATTTTGGGATATTGAAGTGTTGTAGCGCTGATCTATTTCTTACTTGTTTCCTTAGTTTGTATCTGAGTTTGTATTTTGTAGTATGGGATAGAAACCTTAGCTTAGTTTGGTCAGGATTGTGTAGCTGAGGAGGAACCGTTTTGGAATCGTGCACAGCTAAAGGCGTTTTGAAGTCTGACTATTCAAGGAGCAGCAGTAGTTGAAATCTGGCCCCGTAATATGCCTGGATCTGAAATATGCGTGGTTCGAAGTAGAATTCACTGGTTTTTTATTCGAAAGATTGTGAACTTCACTTAATCCTGGTATAGGAACGAAGTGTTCTTTCCTGGCTCATATTATTTCTTGCAAGCTATCTGTGAAGTACCCATTAAAATTGCACTCCTTGTTTGAATATTTAGATATGAGGGACTCTCCAAATATGTTCTGCACTTGTTCGGTCGCAAGTATATTTGTGGAGCATGTCGGCTTAGTATGCAGTGAATGTTTACACCGACCTGAGAGTCTCTTCTTTATCAACGACGTAGTGGACTTCTTGTGTACATGCCTGTGTAATAGTAAATTTGTCGCAAGTTTGCCATTCTCACCAATTTAATAAGGAACATGTCCTGTTCTCTAGATTGATGCTCAGGAACTTGTTTGACAATCGACATTCTCTTCTATACAAGATATGTATGTAGTTAAAACATGATAAAATTGGTGAAATTGGAGTACTGCTCTTGTAATGAATCCGCAGAAGACTAGTCTCGTCAGCTAATTTCAACATGCATGTGCAGGGCCAACGTGGTTGTCCACAGTGCGTCTGAGCATGCGGGATGTTGGTTTCGGTGTAGAGGCCTGCTCTGTCGGTCCTCTGCGAAGATGGATGTAACTTCTGTAATCCTCTCTTCAGCAGACCTGATGAAATACTAACAAGCATATGGTACGTTGTGTTGTCGTGATGTATCTGAAATATTCCTGTCGATAACATTCTTGTCGACAGGCAACTGTGATCACTTCGGAAAGTGGTTGGAAGGGTTCAACTCCCTTAGAATGAGAACAAGTCGGAAGATATGCTCTTTCTTTTCTTTCGCTTTAGAGCGAAGGAGCGGGAGGGAGGGCCATTTACTGAAGCTGCTGGTGGAAATCGTTGACAGAAGTCCCTTGTCAAAATGGTATGGAGATTTTTGTGCTTTTAGATCATGAACTTTCAATACCTCTGGAAATTCTCTCTTTTGAAACCATGTGACATCATTTACTTAACCCCTTAATGCTCAAGGCATCAGATTCTGGTGTTTTGAAAACTTTGAAGGTAAGGAAAACCCCACCAAATTGTTATTATTATTAGTCTATATTTTTGGAGAACTCTTTTCGAAGTTTAGTTTTAGGATCAAAAAGCTGATCTTAAAAATGATGGATTAGGATTTTTCTATTCAAGATTTTGTAGAAGGATGCCCATTGCAATCTTGATTTCCTGTAGTGTTGAGGGCTTTTGGAAATGAGCCTAAAATACACTTGGAGAAAAAAATACTTCAGTAATTCATTTTCAAAAATTTAAAAGAACCGTGAATTGATTGAGGTTGTGCGTGTGAGGTATTCTCATATTTTCTAAGTGATCAACTTTTTAGAGTTGACATGCAAAAAGAGAATTGAAAATTTTTCATAGTTTTAACATTCTCATTATCATATTAGTCTCTCAATTTGTAAGTGATATTGTTATATACTCTTTTCTTATATGATCTCGAACATGTCTAGTTTGAATTTGACTGGTTACACTTCAAAAAAAATTGGTACAACTTATGAAAATGTTGACTTTTTGTTCAATTTAGAGCAAATTTGAAGAAACTCCAAATGCCTTGGGCATTTAGGGGTTAATAAAATTCATAAATATTTAGTTACTTAATGAAATCCAAAATACTCATTGTTGGGCAAGATCTTTTCTTTTTGCATAAAACTCTAAGGATGATTAGTTGCACCTCTGTCACGATTTTTTCGGATTAAGTGGACAGGAATTGTTTGTGTTGATGTTCATCGGCTGGATTCCGACAATGAATAATAGTTGCATATCTGTCCTACACAGTAATATTCTTTGTAAGGGAAAGTACAGTGCATGGTTGTGTTTTTTAAGGGTAAATGGAAAATACTTAGTATTTAACTTTGCAAGCATTGGTTGCCTGTAAGAAGTTTATTGTTAGGTTCTGAACGGTTTTGAAAGTTTAAGGGCAGACTACTTCTGAAATTTATGGAAATTAAAATTTTTTATTGAAAAATGGGAATTTTATTGAGGATTCACTTGTGAAATCGGAAGAGTATATACTCCTCTTCTTCTGTCCACACAAGGGAGAATAATGAGTGGAATTCCTCTCGAGCCAAGGTGAGTGCCCCCGATTCTGCCATGCCTTTCACAGAATCCCTCCACGAGTTGCTTGTCCCTACCATGTTGTCCAATGTTGCAAATGTCGCCAAATGCTCATGTACTGGTTGTTCCCATTCCCAAGGATCCGTGAAGTGAATCTGTAGCATAAGAACTGACTACATCCCTCAAACTATATTCTAAGGAATACTCACTTGCATCAAATTCAGTTGCTTTCAAGGTCAGCTTATAAAAGTAATCTCCAAAAGAATCCATAGTTACTCACGAATAGCCAAAAGCAGGAAGAGCAGGTATAGCAATTCAGACCACCACAAGTATCACAGAAAAACCTTGCAAGGAGGGACAAGTACAAATCTTGGTGATTCACAGCTAATGTAGACCTGAAATCCTCAATAATAATTTATGATCAAAGACTCTACAAATGTACAAAGATTGCAGTGAAAACCAAGAGGGCATTTGCATCTAGAAAAAGCCAACAACGTCCAACAATAGAATCGTCTAAGTTTGGTGATTGATCGCAGATCATAGACAGATAAAAAGTTACAGCAGCAGTGGCAAAGACAAATGAGAGATTGGTCACTACGACAGGAGAAGAAGTTAGTTTCAAGAATGAACCCTGAAGGAATGCAAAAAGAACTACAATCCAATGACAAGTGCAGGGCAAATGAGCCAAAAAAACCCTAAACTTCAAATGTTGGACTATGCCTGCTCAGACCAAACATACTCTAATGTTGGGTTCACAAAGAAGGCAAGATACATAAGCGGCTGCAAACAATTAGACATGGAGGTTTAGGGAAATTTCATAGCTCAAATCACCCCGATTTTGATTTTGATGTATATTGCATTTCATGCATTTGGATAGATTTGTACTTGCATCTCACTTCACTTTGTATTAATAGCCAAGATCTTCCAACAATACATGAGTATTACATGGATTTAGGGACCCAAGTCTTTTCAATTGTCTATTTCTAAAAATACACTTTATCATCCTAAATTTCTTTTTCAAAACGCCTACAAATGTAGGCTACCCTTGAAAGACAAAATTTTCAAATTTACACTATGAGGGCGAAATGTACAAATATCAAGGAAAATGGAGACTGACATTAGGGTACTAAAGGAATGTGAAAACAGTATGAGAAATTCACAACAATTTCATTGTCACTTTGCTTTAGCTACAAACTCATTCAAAGAATTCCCATCAACTGGATCAAGTTCAAACAAATCCTTCTCTACATCAAATGACATAGTCATAGTACAAATAATAGTATCCACATCAATCCAAATGGAATCAGCATGGTCATATTTGAACTTCAAAAATCCAGGGACTCTTCTAAAATAATTCAAGTAGACCATGAAACTAGAGCCACCAATACCTGTCCTTTTACCTTTAGTGACTTCATAGTTCTGTAGGTCAATAGGTTGCCTACAATTCCCCTACCTTGACCCGACCTTGCGCCTCATTTTTTGCACTCTACCTATACACCCAGTACCTTGGTCCACTCCATTTAAGATGCATGTAGGCTACAAACTTTTTGAAGGTCTTTCCCTAGTCCTCCGAACAGCTACTTTTACTGAAGATGATATAGTTGTAGTACTCCTTTGCATGAAATAGACACCACAATCCATCCCAAGGCCCAACAATATTGACTCCATAGAAGAAGAAGCACTAATGTAATCATCAGAATTATTAAAGTAAATTGAATTCTTCACTCTTGTTAAGTGATCCTTGGATAGAAATGGATTAGCATTCAACTATGACACTAGGGTGGACTTATAAATATTGTGCCCTCTATATTGCACAAAAGGTATTACCTTATCTGCGGGGAGTGCATTGCTTACTTGAGGCTCCTTAGAGTTCAACATTTCACAAACTACATTCTCAACCTCAACTTCTAGAACATTAAGAGTTGGAGAGCCGTCTTCGACAATCTCTTCTTTTCCTTCGACAGAGGAAACATGGTTGTTGTCAACACTAACTTCATGTAAGGCATTGGCTTCAAGATCAGCATGAAGCACTTCAGTGTCACCATCTTTTCCCCTTATTGGAAAATTTGCAAGAATATGAGCAAAGTGCTGCAAGTCATCTCTTTCTACTAACCATGGAGTTAGAAACCAAGCTTTGCTTGTACATTGGAGTGTAGGTGTCATGTTCAAAACCCTAAGCATCCTTTGAGCTTCTCTCAGACCTTCCTATAAGGTTGATACCACTTTGTCATTAGTAGCAATGAGCATATAATTAGCAAGACTGCAAGGAACTTCTAGCTCACCAAGTGGATGCAAGTCAGCCTAGACATTTGTCATTTTATTATGAACTCTCTCAAATTTCAACCCATTCTCTTTGTACTTAGTTGTTGTTAACAGATTCAATGTGTTAGCAGTACTAACCAATTGTTGGAAGTTGTAGGCTCTCTTGTGCCCTTCCATTCCTCCAATTTTGGAAAAAAAATTTCACAAGCATCACTCCTAGTCAAATGGAGTGGAACTACTAGCTCAAGATACTTGTCTTGAAAGTGAATAATAAGCAGGACAATAAAGTGGCACGACATTTAGACATCTATGAAGCATTGCTATGAAACAAAATTAGTAGAAGTAGTTAATATTTAAGAATTTCCTCCAATTGCATGGTTTCTGAAATGAAACCACAGTTTCCTAATTCAAAAGAAGAAAGACACCTTGGACACTAAAATGATGCGAGACCTCAAGTCCAAACTTAGAGACAAAAAAATATCAATGTAGTTAGAGCAAACCTCCAAGTAGTACTCAGTCCCAAGTGTGTGCTCTTGGTGAACCTCCTTTGAGATTCAAAACTTTGCTAAGTAGTCTCAAACTCGCTTCTGGCAAATTCTTTGTGCCAACACCAAATTCTGATGGTCTTTCTGATTTGTGTCCTCTAGTTTGAGTCTATATAGGTCACAATTGAACTTGTTGTAAACTAATCCCAAGTGAGTCAATGTAACCACATTACATCCAAGCTGCGATGTTCTAACAGGGGAATCTATGGGGTTAATAAGTTTTTTTCCATTATGAATAAAGTCCTGGTTATGTAATCCAAAGGCATTTCCATCTAAATCCAACTTACCACTAAATACCCAACCCGGCCAATCCACCTTCAAACATTGACTGTCTGTGGATTTATACTCAGCCAACATGAGTTGCCACCTCCGCGAATCTCCATCACTAGCATGCCCAATTATGGGTCCAACAACAACCTTGCAGTGTCTCTCTCTCCCAATTCCTCGATTTTGATCCACTGATTCTTCACCCACTACGAATCAAAACAATTACAAGTACAAGAGACGCACAATACTAATATGGGCAACTTGTCATGAAGTGGGCTCACCACGATCACCCTTGCAAAACCTGTGACTTTGTCAGAACAAAAGCCATCTACAATTTGATTGTAACCTGCCTCCCTAGTGCCCACAGTGGGTTTGTAATTGGATATGCAAACGTGGTTGTGTTTTGGGCCACAAAATCCAACAAGGGTATCAAAACGTTGCTCATACAATACTCTGGACTTCACCTTTGTCTCATCCTTTGCTAATATGATTGGAATTGCCCCAACAATTCCATGTGCAGCTTTGGCATCTTTGTAAATCTCCGCTACTGCTGCAAAAATTTTACCATGCTCCCCCGGTATATGTTGCACACCCTTCCTACTCTCCCTTTTTACTGTATTGTAACTAGGGCTGGCATAATTTAGTGCAAACAAGTCACACATTCTCCTACCTCCGTAGATCTTCATGGCTTGGACAAGTGCCTTTGAATTCTCGGAGTACCTAAAGCCCTCCTTCCTGCGATTCAAATTAGCTGCTACATTTCGCAAGAAATCCCATAATGTTGGCCTACCTCCAAACAAACCAGACCTATGCGCATTCAAAATATCTGTACAAAACTTATACAAATTGTGTTTGTTTGAAGCTGCTTGTGATGACTCCTTTAGGATAGGACGTTTCACTTTTAATTGCGTAATCCTAAGCTTTGCTGCCCAATGAAACAAACACTCAGTTCTCAATTTCCTAGAGACCGACCTACTATGTGTGGTAAATTCTGGCAAAGACAGGTATCCAATGCGTCTTCCACCCTCTATAGTTCTTCTTCCTTATTTTTCAACAAACTTGTCCTCCCTTATCACCCTCAACCTAAAGTCTGTTAGGCAAGGGATAGTTGTGCATATGTTGCAAGTTAGACCAGACCAAGGTTTAGTACTCATTGACATTCTAAGGCAACTACGGTGCCTAGAAGTACCATTAATTTTTACAGCATTACCATCCAAGACAACAACTTCCTGCAACCAAGATTCGACATACCAACATTGACCATGCTTAATGTCAAATAGTAAACCCTGAACTTCAAACAATTTCCCAGCATACACCGCAAATGGTCCATGAAAACCCTAGGACATCAATAGTTTCCAATCACAGTGATTCATGGATTCGAGAAGATTTACCTGAGGGCTATCAACAACATGGCCAAAGAATGCATGGATTTGCCTTTGGCTTGATTGGGAACTATCAACTATTGACTTTGTAGGCCTCCCCCGCTTGCCTGAAATTGCTACACACTTTCCAATTCTTCCAGCCTCTAACACCTTTTTAGCATGTCGGGTTCCTCTAGCGTGGTTCTTCAGGTTTGCATCTAAAATTTTCTTTGGAGGGCACAAAATGTAGAGCTCATTGCAAAAGACACACTTCATTTTCCACCAGAAGCTCTTCAATTCTATACAATGGGGATCTCCTCCAATCAGTTCAAAAGTCTTCCGACTTAGGCCAAGATCATCGTTCACTTGCTTCAGTATATCGACACCTTCCAAGACTAGCTGCCTATGATCTTCTGTAGTAAGGATCACAGTTTTCTTCCCCTTTGCAATTGATTGAGGATGGTTGCACCAATCTAAACCCTTCCTTGAACACCAACTTTTGATGTGTAGGTTACTCATGATGTGTCTCTTTTTGAAATTAGAGAACAAATTTGAAACTTTGTCCTTCCTGTATTGTCCATCTACCCCGCCAAAATCCTTCTTGCACTCCAAGCAATAGAGAATTACAATTGCTTTTCCATGGCGAGCATATGACTTGAGGCACCATTCATGATCCTCCAATGACACATCCTTCAACACTTTGCGTAATTTATGTTCTCCTTCAGTATACATTGCCATAACCTCTATAGATACGATTTGTGACTTCAAAAAAATTCTTCAGTTGCAACACTAACCCTGGAGCACGAGATTGGATCTGTAGGTAGTTCTGCATGCTCAGTAGTGTCAATGTCGGGGAATTCTTGCTCATCTAGGTGAATGACGTTGCTCTCTCAACTATCTCTGAGATCTAGCTCAAAGTCTAGGCATTGTCGCTTGTTTGTTGAATTCTCAAGGTCATCCTCAATAGTCGGGATCATGAAAACACTGTCTTCAATGTCATTTAGTGATTCGAGTGTAATGGCCACTCAATAGCATTCTTTAGGATCCAAGTATTGAAATTGGAAATTCAACACTTTCTTCTCTTCCAACCGCACTTTGAGGTCAGCTAAAGATTCTCCAGCCTCACCTTTCATGGTCCCAATGCATTTTGGCGATGCA
Organism: Straminergon stramineum; assembly: GCA_963920665.1. Classification (NCBI taxonomy): domain Eukaryota; kingdom Viridiplantae; phylum Streptophyta; class Bryopsida; order Hypnales; family Calliergonaceae; genus Straminergon; species Straminergon stramineum. The sequence continues at coordinate 33,897,535 of OY987264.1, read as the reverse complement.
CCTTCATATGTGAGGGTATACACCTTGATCTTCATCATATTGAATTATGATAATTATCCAAAATGCAAGAGTTGGCAACACCGTGCAAATCCTAAACCCATCCTGAAAACTCAAGGGATTAGCATTCATCCCGTCTTGAACCCTAAATGTAGAAGTGGGAGTCTGCAAGAAACCCTAAACACCAAAAGCAGCTCTTGTGCACTCTAAATTGTGAAGCAAACCAAAACTATAGAGCCACTAACTAGACCGTCAATATTATAACAACATTCACAAAGTTCTGCATGCACCAAAACATGAAAGAGAAGTAAGAATTGTCTCCCTTACCAAAGCAACTAGAAAGTAGACATGAGAACCCTAAACTCTGCAAGGCATGTGCACCATATACTTTCAAGTTGGACCTCACCCTAAAATTTTCAAGCAGAAGTTGATGTAGATTAGGTATTGTATCGGCCTCCTCCTCTGAATTGATTTCAAAAACCCTAAACCAAAACAAGTATTCCAAAACCACGAGCAAGAAGACGGAGGTTTGATCCAAATTCTAAGCAAAAACCAGAATTGAAATTCACTATGCAAACTAGCAAGCCCAACCATAGCATTGAATGTGCGCCAGAGCTAACCCTAATGCCATTGAAAATGCTAGTGTACTCCTACTCCCTGCCCAAAAAGACAAAATCAAATTTCCCTCCACGTAGTTAATTCAAAATTGGATGGAGTAGCCAGTTGGCCATCAACCGGATCAAACGGTCATAATACAACTGAACCTACTAATCAAGTTTAGGGGGTCCCATATTTGGGATCCTATTTTTTTTCTACTATGCATAAAAATGGAGGAATTATAAAACACCCTATTTTATATATAATCACCTAAAACATATATAGCAAAGGTATAAATTTTTCCTCCAACTTATTAAATTGACCCTATTTTTTATCTCACGTAGTTTTCTAAAATTTCAATGGTCTCCCCCCCAAGCATGTATGTAAGGAAAATATGTTTTCATTTGATTTCATTCTATCAATATCTATATATCTATATTAGCTTCATTATTATAATTTCACTTGATTATGTTGTATTCATGGGTACATGCTATATCCAATTTCTAGTTTGTTGTTTCTTCAAATGAGTATTTTATTGTACCACTTTTATACTTGTTCTGTAATCCTTTGCTAAATGTTAATCCAATAATCTTTACACCCTGACCACCCTAACCTTTGAACTCCAAAACTGTTTTTAAAATCGACAATCTATCCACCCTATTTGCCCATCTGTGCTGTCTGTCCACCCATCCACCTTGTTTGCCCGTCCACCCATCTGCTCATCCATCTACCTACCCACCCAATTTGTTTGTTCGTTAGCAATTGTCCAACAATAATTTTCCGACCATAGAGCACTCAACACTTCAAAAGTATAGAGCAAGGAAGAAGACATTTGCAAGCACTCCTAATAAGCTAAACATTAAAATTTCCAAAGGCTAGGAGTTGCAATTTTTGTGCCCCTTGCTTGGTAATGCACAGTTCAATGGGTATGGGGGCTTTGGTTTCCAAAGCTTTGCACAAGCATTATATTTCGTACGTGTGACATGATCGATTGATTGAAACTTGAGACAAGATTGAAACTTGAACTTGAAGGAAGTTTTTTACAATGAGTAAGGACTATTCTGGTTGGTATGGTGTTCTATCAAGCGGTAAAGTATAGTGGAAGGCATGTAACTTGGTGTTTGCAAATCGGAAGTGTCGCATGTTGAGCCACTTGGGATACGAAGGCAAAGGTGGTGTTCGAGACAAAGGAATAAGCCTATGTCCAAAATTGACATCGTTAGTTTGAAGTCTTTTTGCCCTTTGTGATGGGGTGTTCCCACGAAGATTGGCCTTTGACAACATAGATGGCCTAAACATAGTAAGAGTTGCAAGCAATATCTCAAATGGAAGGGACTTGCCACCTTCAATACAAGAAAATTCAAACCCAATGCCAAAACAAATAGGTCGTGCCTCTTTAGGGATAAATCAAAATGCTGAAACATTAAGTGGACAATGTCCAAACCTACCATCTTCCATGAGTAGGCATCAAAGACAAAGTTGGATAGCAAATGGTTTTGAAGAAGCTGATAGATGCAATTTGGATGCATTGTGGGCTAATTTCTTCTATTTGGCAAATATACCATTTATAGTAGCTCAGTGTGAAGCATTCAAAGAAATAATAAAGAAGACAACTAAGCTCAAAAAGCCATATAGTATGCCATTGTACCTTGCTCTACGAACAAAATTGTTGGACTAAGTGAAGGCAGATCTTAAGGTGAAGCTACATAAGAGGACCAAGGATAGCATAAGAAAGTTTGGTGCAATACTCTCTATTGATAGATGGAGCTCGGTTACAAATCAGCCATTGGTGAATGTCATTCTCGTATCTTCCATAGGGGAGCAATTCTTGGAATCAATGGATACAAGTGGGTTTTAAAAAAACGCAATGTATTTGGCAGCTATTTTGGACAAATTCATACAAAAGGTGAGGCCGGAGAATGTAGTGCAAATAACAACAAACAATGCTCCTATGAACCTCGCAACATATAGAATTATAATAGAGAAGTATCTGCATATTTCTTTTCAAGGTTGCATGGTGAACACCTTGAATTTGTTGCTTAAAAATTAGGGAAAGCAAGTCTTGGTGATAGACATAGTGGAAAAGCCCATACGATTCTTACGTTTTTTGCGAAGTGGCACATGCCGCTTGCAATATTTAGGACTTACGGAAAGGACCATAGCTTGTGTGATACCATGGGAAACAAGATTTGCCTCAAATTTCATTGCGATGCACTATTTATTGAAGGTGAAGGGAGCACTCCAACAAAGTGTGACAGATCCGCATTGGGAACAATACGTGAAGATGTTGGAGAAAAAAAAAGTTGCATGAAGTCTTGGGAGACGAAGAAGATAATAAACAATGACCATTTTTGGAAGGTTTGCATCAATTTTGTTGAGTTGGTGGGTGTTTTTGTGTATGGCCTACGTGCTTTAGATGCGAAGATGCCATCACTAGAAGAAAATAGTGTCGATTTCAATGAAATCTAGGTGACACAAAATGCAATTTTCTGCCCCAAAATGCAAAAACTACATTGGCTGCAATGAAGTTTTTGTGTCTTGAGGTAGAAAACTGCATTTTGCATCAGTTGGATTTCATTGAAATCAATGTTATTTTCTTCTAGTACATGCATAGACAAGGTTTTACATATTATGAGGAAAATATGGAAACATGTGGTGGATTTAGAAAATGTGCCTTTTCGGTTAAGCCCCAAACTTGCCAAACTACTGAGGGAGGCGTTCCAAGTCCGACAGGGCTCACTCCCTCATGGGTGATTGCAAGAAACACTAGTCCTATTTTTGGCCCTTTAGCTAGAGATAAGTGTTTTTTTGCTCATAACTTTTGCGTCATAAGTTAGTTTTATGTGAAATTTGAAATGAAGGTACATGTGATAGTTTCTATACATTGCATGTTTTTTCATTTGAAAGTTATTATTTTGCAATTTTTAAACAACCCCCAATTGGATGCCTACCTTGGCCACTTGGGGGAATTTTAGTATTATTCTTGATCCAAAAATGTGACTTTAAATCTCAAAATTGGGATGTAAAGACTTCTTCTAAAGTTACACAAATCCACAAATATATTTTTCTAAAAATATTAAGGTATTCACCTTCCACATGTTCTCAAAGTGCACTACCTTTCCACAAATGCAAAGAACACAATTTCTTTCTCCAAAAGATGAAAAAGGGTTGAGAAAGAGCATCTTAAAGTTAGGAAAACTGAAATTTTTACTTTTATTTTTTGAATTTTTTTACCATTTTCTAAAAATCAAACATCAAAGGATCTATTATCTTAGTATTTTTCATCATGTCTTTTTTGTACATAACTTTTACAGATAAACTTTTCTAGGTCTAAATTTTTTTAAATTATTTTCAATGCTTTACAAATTATCCCTGTTTAATATTCATTTAAAAAAATATTTTGAAAGTCACAATACTCACTAAAATAGGTCATTTTGAGCCAAAGATGGTAGGTATTTCTTGCAATGACCTTCATCCACACTAATTCATATGGAACTATGCACACACCATTACTTGGTGGCATGGTGCTCTTTATTTTCTCCTATTCATTGAAGACTTCTTTTGGTTCACTTCTATGTACTTCATGACTAAGAAATCAACAATTTTATCCTATTTTCAAGATAACAAAAAACTTGTAGTAAATAAATTCAAAGATCACAAGAGACACATCCTTTGATTAGATAACGGGGGAGGGTTTACATCAAATGCCTTTAATAAATTTTGCATGAAACACATCATACACGTCAATTGACTAATCTTTACAACCTTGCTCAAAATGAAATCTCTAAATGTAAAAATTGAGTGTTGATTGAAGTTGTCTGAATGTAATCATTGTTGCTCAACTTTCCAAATCCTTTTGGTCCAAAGATCTTGCTACTACCTACTATTTGCAAAATTGCTTTTATACCTTAGCCTTAAGCAATATTATACCTGAACTTTGGACGGGTCTTAAGTACAACTTGATTAAACTCCTTATGTATGGTTGCTTAACTTACACCTATATTCTAGATGATCAACAAAAAAAATTTTATGGCAAGACCATCAATTGCATTTTTATTGGATATGTTACTTCTATTGGAATTAAAGGTTATCAATTATACAACCAAGATACTAAACATGTATTGACAAGCATAATGTTGCTTCTCTAAAAAACTGTTATTATATAGTGGTGTTCCTATATCTCCTTGAAAACCAAGCCTACTTCATTGAAATGATGTCCCTCTTGGCCTTTATGATATCCTTGATTTTCCTAGTGTCCCTCCAAACTTGTTGTAGGTGCCTTATCCAAACCCGAAGCATATTCCACGTTGGCAACCTTGAGATTCTCCACATCAACCAAATATCCCAAATCAAACATCGAAGTCTTAAGCTTTTCTATTTTTCCATCTTCACTCTCATTTATGCCAAGACCAATTAGATAATTCTCTTCCTCATGGGACCTCTCAACACTCTAACAACAACCAAAGGAGTACACCAAAGTTTCATGCGGCAAACCTATATGCTTTCGGATTTTTGGTTCAATACTCTAAACCTCTTTCTATCATCACAACTCTCACTCTCTCACTCACTCTCACTCTCTCTTTCTAAACAACGCAAATGAAATAGAATAATATTCTTATCTACATATAGGGATAAGCTAACCAATTGATAACGTATGGGTGTGTAATGGAGTTTACATGTGAGGTCACTAGAGTTGGAAAACATGAACCAGTGAACAAGGGTGAACCAAGTCATTAGGAGTAACACAAAGGGGATAGGGTATTAACCCAACGTTAACACCCTGAGCCTTCGAAGTTGTTGTGAAACTTTCAGCCTTAATGGATACCGAGGCTTGACAATTGGCACTAGCGGGTATGCATCGAGCAATTGGTCGGCTCCAAGAACAACAAAATAGCGGAATATTAGGATTTTGTTGAGCCCACGAGTTGTGTGCCTTAAGGCTCATTACATGCATGAATAGGCTCATTCGTTAGTAGAGTCCCCTATTGCTTGTACTACATCCGTGTTCGTCTATTAGTTTGCACCACATCGTGATACTGGATCAGCGTTTCAACTCCGCACACTATGGATATTGAAATGGCAACTCAAGTGCCATTGCCACATGGAATTCGGTTAAGAGTTGGATTGTTTCAGTAACATATTGAAAGGCTTGTGTTTTTGTGAAGCACAGCTTAATACAACTTTGAAGTTTGGTTGGGTGGTTTTAATCCTTGATTCAGATAACAGCTATTGTCATGCTCAAGACACCTTGTGTACGTCCTCTAACATAATTTGTGTTTGTTTGGTGGGCATGGGCACAAGTGAGGCATGACATCCTAGGAGTGGAACTATGCTCCAAACTTATGGCTGTCGAATTTCTTTCTCCTTAAACATTTTCAATCATATGATGATATGTTCCTTAGTTTCTAGGAATGGCTACAATAGGGTTCAAGAATCAACATGTGTCTTAATACCGTAGGAATAAAAATTTGATTGAATGTTTTTTCAAAACAATGATATGATCGCTATATTGGTATGCACAATGGGCTCACACCTAAACATGAATGAGTCTTGGGTTATTTACAAGAAGAACAAAGTTATTGTATGATCCCGCCCTCCCTCCCAGACTTAGCTAATTTGATTGATGATACAAACTAAGTATAGATGGCAGTGATATGTGTATGACTTGAAAGTAACCGATTTTTCAAGCCAAAGTATACAAAAATGGTTGATACATAAGAGGATGCCAATCTTGACAATTAATGGAGTTACACAATCAAGACTTTGAATTGAAAGAAAGAGCCCAAAAATGGGGTGACTAGATCAACTTTTTCTCTCTGCATTACAACCACATAGAAATGGTGAATTTCTATCTTTTTCTCTCAGTGTTCAAATTTCTTGACATGTACTTGCTCAAGGTCAAGATTACACTACACCACTCGACCACTGGACACCGGACCTCATAGCTCTAGGATATGCAAACCTACTTTCTGCTCCAGCCCCGGCAGTATAAGCTACTTTGGCATCACTTAATGTTGAAGAGATACACAAGTTCATCCAAGAGCAAGATGCAATAACACTGCTTGATTGTGATGATGAAGGTGAGCATGCACCGCTGCTACTTTCGACATTGGTCCTATCCTAAAGGACATTGATCTTGAACCTCACCATTCATGAGTCAAGTACTAAGGCATTGGCACAACTGCGAGTTGCTCACATGCAACTAGCTGATATGCTTGATTGGAAAAATGAAGAACTATTGCACATTGAGGAGGATGCTATCACCATGAATGCTTCACTCAAGGCCGCTAATCTACATGAGGGCTCATCAAAATCAACCTCAATTTCAAGCCAATCAGCAATAGCTAACCATCCGTTCCTAAGTGGTTTAAACATAGCACCTGCCTAAAAAGATGCCCTTGAAGACTTGGTGGATTCCATCCAGCGGTCACAAACGGAAAAGGATCTTGCCCTTTTAATGGCGTTAGGCAAGGGACTTGTGGTTCCTTTCACGCCGTCTTGAACCATCGAAGCCCTTTCATTTTTGGTTCAACACTCTAAACCTCTTTCTATCATCATAACTCTCACTCTCTCACTCACTTTCTCAGTGTTATTATTGCTAAAAAATGACAAACAAAATAAGGACACTACTCCAAACATGGTGTTGGAATGTGACACATACAAAGAACATGCCGTGAACAATTCTACTCAATAAAATGGCAAAGGAAAAACTTCCTTTCTTTCCAATAGATCCTTTTTTTTTTAAAAAGTAATCTAATCTCAAACTTCCTTTGAATAAGGTATTTCCTATGAAGGACTTCCACAATTACTTTGGAAATGAAATAGAGAAGGACATCCATTCATTCAAAATCAAAATATTTTTGGATAGACTACCCTTGGTAATAGGCCTTATCCTTCCATGTGTTAGTACCACATGTACATTTACTACAAAGAAAGTGGTAATCCACTAAGCCATATGTACTCGAAGTACTTCAACAAAGTACCACTCATACTAGCTACTTGTCATTTTTCTACTAATGTACATATTATTGTCCTTATACTAGCACCACCACTACCTATGATGATGGCTCCAAATGGAAACTTGAGAAAACCAAAGTTACATTGTAGTACAACCACTACTTGAACCACATCATGAATCCACATCATGGATATGGCCTTGCATTTTGGCTATGAGAGAAACTAATGCCTCAATTTGCCCTACTTGCTATTGTGCACACTTGGTATTATTGTGCTAAGACTTACTAGGAGTGGAGATTTGTGGCTTAGTGCTATGGTGAAAACTCCACACTAATGAAGGTTGAGCTGAGGAGTTCAAGCTAAAGACCTCAAATTGTGCGATTAGGAGGACTTCAAGCTGTGTAGTTTGGAGACTGTGCATATCATGTATACCATGTGTCTACAATAGTTTCTAGTAGAAGGAATGGTGCTAGGGTAGGAGGGAAAGTTTTTTGGCCATACATTTCATGTGTCTAAAGTCAACAAACATTGTGCTAAGTTTACACAACACTCCAATAACACTACAGTGAGAGAAACCATGGCCAATAAAATTTGACATGGAAAATTACACCATTGTTCAAATGGCTTTTTCTAACTTGATTCCATCTTGCTTTCACTAAATTGCTTAGGATTTGCTAAAAGGATAACAACTGGTCCTTGGTTGTAGACACCTCATACACTACTGAAAACTAACCACATATTCGTTTTCTGGCTATGGGTGCAAGTGAGGCCAAGACCCTCAAACCCTAAGCATTTCACAAGGATTGCAAAGATTCACCTTTTAAGTTTGCTTTTACACTCTTTTTTTTTGTAAACTTAATTGCTACAGTAGGTGTTATGGCATTTAGCAAGGATTGTGTATTTTTGCTTTCTAGTGATATGGAAGGGATGTATTCACCTACCACTAGAAGGACTACACACCATGATCTCACCTTCCTACCCTACTCTGATTGATTGCTAAATAGAGGACTACATTAATGAGAAAAATACAAAAATGATACCTGAGGATGAGCTTTGCTCAAACTACCTTATTTTGAGTGTGTTATGTCATAGACTTGTGAAGACTTTCTTAGAATGGGCCTACTTTGACATGGTGATGTCCCAACCTTCTTTCCTTCTCTCTCTTTGACCTATTGGAGATTGTAGTGAAGTTGTTATAATCAAATTCAAGTCAATCTTATACATTTGGCCAAAATGTGCACAATTGAATAATTGTGAAGGATATAGCCACTAATGCTTTAAATATGCATGAAGTGCTATAAAAATTAAATATGTAGTATTTTCAAACCAAACATGACAACATTATAAAATGACTATGAATTAATATTCAATCATAGAAGTGCACCACGAGCTATGAAAATGCTACGAATATTATGGTGGCCACAACCCATTGTGAATGATAACTATTTCAGAGGAGATAACTCCCAAATTATTACACAACATTGTCGCATTATAAATGCGAGCATTATGAAAAAATGTATATTTACATATTTTTGGATGAATATGATTATAATAATGTAGTGTAAAAGATGACATCAGTTGAAATAGCTTCAAGATGACATCTTCTTTTCAACAACAAACTATAAAGAGGAAGGATCATTGAAGAATTTCATCAAGTTAATATAGTTTTTCTTTATTTTTGACTTTGGATTTTAGTATGTTGAACTGAAGGGTTTTTTTTTGAGTCTCAAGATGAAGAACCTTAACCAAAGTTTGAATTTGAATTTGAATTTTCCTTCTCACAATTGTTGGATCAACCTCTTTCGTCGTTGAGTTTTGCATTGCCACATGAGCATCCACAAGCAAAAAATGGGCTTTCTCGACCACCAAAGCAACCTCGATTAGAGCAACAATGGCACGAAAACCTTTAGTATGATGCTCAAGCATTCATAATTTTGTTGTAAATTTGATGTGTTGAGCCTAAGAATTGAGAAGTGATATTCGAAAAGTGTTTTAAGGGTCTTAATGTTGAACAATATTATTGTATGGCTAAACTTGTCAAGGGAAGTTGTGGCCACCAACATTGATTAGAAGGGTTAGTCAATCTTTTAACTAAGGTAGACCACGTAGAATATGTGGCACCTACCATCAAACGCATCTTCAAGTTCTTGAAGATGGAGTGATGTTCCAATTGAAACTCTAATTTTTACCTCTAATAGACATATATTAGATTCTAGTTCCTTTATTTTGTATTTAGAAGGAATTTCAAATTTTATTTTGTATCTATGAAGTTGTAGGAGGGAAATATACAAATAGTTTGCCATCTAGTGACTTTGGAGTGATTTATCTTCTAGCTAAGGATGTAGAATGAATTGAATGGTCAAAATAGATTACCAATGGTTGATAGAAGAGCCACATGGTCAAGATATGAGTTAAAGTTCACTTGATTTGTGTGCTTAAGGTAGAAGATAAAGAGGAGGAAAAAGGGGACATTATTCATCATTTTTTTCGTTGTGTTTATAAGGCCTGAATATTTGAGGAGCCATAGTATGTTGTATTTTGAGAATTTTGAAATGAAAATTGGAGGAGTTGTGTATCATGTTGTTGTGTTTTTAAAATGATCTCACTTTCTTGAATTGAAGTTGGCATTCAAGAGTTGTGCTAGTTTGAATAGAAGAAGGTTTGATGCCTTCCATATAGAAGGGGAGAGACTTTGATTGATCATAGAAGACGAATAAGTCTTTTTTTTGCAATGAAAATTAAAAATAATGAAGAAAATTTTATTAGATTTTCGTGAAACTATCATTTGTTCTATTTAGAGTTCATATGATTGAATTGTAGGTGTTGAAGTGAACGAAGGTCTATTGCCCTCAATTCTAAGGGTTGAAATTTTGGGCGGCCATCAAAATTGAACAAAGTGTTAGATTGATTTGAAATTTGGAGGAAACGTAGAGAGTTGTGTTAGCTTTACAAAAATTTATCACTCATAACATTTGAATTTGGGAAACTTTGGTGGCATCAAATCAAAGTTCAACCAAGAAGTTGAAGTTTAGAGGAGATTTTAAAGATGTGTGTTGTGGTTTGTGGCTTTCAATTTGATTGTAAACTTTGTTATTGCAAGTGGTATGGATCAAATCATTACTTAGTCTCATTTTGTGTCATGGTGACAAAGTGGAGTTCTTGACCCACATGGTCAAAACTTGTTATGTTCTCATAGTGAGGCACGTTTGTTGGTCACTAAGAGTTTGAAATTTAGGAGCCAATCTTCTAGACGCCAATCTTTTAGATAGTTTAGCTCGTGGTCTAGCTATGTTGTTTCATCCATCTGAAGTATGTGGTTTCTTATCACCTACCTTGACCTTTCTAACCCATTTAGAGCCCATAATAGGATAGGACAATAGGAAGTAATTCTACGATGGTTTAGAAGATTCAACGAATGAGATTCAAGATTTTGTACGAGTACGTCTATTTGTGTTTTTGAGTTATTACTGGTCGCAGCTAAGATCTTCATGATTTCCCGAGGCAAAACACTCTCTACTCGACAATATGACAGACAACTGTTTTGCACGGTTAGTAGTGGCACCAAATTATTAAACAATTACCTAAGGTTGTCAGTTGGACGAGAACTCTGATCAATCTTTACACCATGCTTGATAACAACACAATTAACTCATTATACTAACAACACCTTATGCACGTCATATCATCAAGTTGAATACACTATCTACACACGGATTGTTCATTTCTTGCCCATTCGAGGTGGTCCATCTTATGTAGACGAGAGTGAAGCAACTAACTCAACTTACGGTGCTTAATCCGTGCATTGGCATAGCTATAGTGCATAGAACGTGGCTATTATACAAATGGCTAACAAGGTCTTTGGTCCACATATTGATCAAGAGAAGATTTGGAGAGAAGATAGTATCACCAGCTAGAAACTAAACAAAACAATTTGTTTTTTCTCATGCCTTTGTTGCGACAAGGATAACAATTGGAGTAGTGCAGTAGATACCTCGCACACGACCGTAATCTAACTTAATGTTTGTTTTGTGGCCATAGGTGTAGGTAAGGCAGCTCCTTCAACTTTGGCTCTGGATTGCGCAAATTGGTTGTTTCCATTATTTTTGATAAAAACTCATGACTCCATACTTGTTGAATGTTTTTGTCTTATTTTTGTTAGTAGTTCTCCTACATATTGCTATATACAATCACATAGACAAGTTTCATGAGTCCAATTTTATTATCGAAAACTGCTCGAACAATAATCAGTAACTATGTTGATGACTAGGCTATATAATCGCATACTAGAACAACACTAGTTGATTATTCAGTTTTTTGGTTTATGTTTTTCTTCTTCAAAGTATAGAAATCTTATTTGTATTAGTTATGTAAATTGATGTGTAAACAAGACAAAACCATTGCAATCAAGGCATGACTGATTAGTAACGATGCCAAGTAATTGATTGATTAGTTCGATCATATAGATCTTGGATTTCCTTCAATAGAGAATCGAGAATATGATATGTTTTCTCCATCCCATCCATACGGTCTTAGTAACTAGAATACGATAAGCCTAGGTTTCTACAATTCTAGTCAATGTATACGGCACTGTGCAAAAAGTTGGTGATGAAATCCAAAGGTCTAGTATTGTTAGTTAATGCCCAATAATAGGGTGTACAAGTCTTCTCTCTCTCTCCAAAGCATCAAACTAGAAGATTGCAATGGACACAAAATATGATTCTTTGATTACAAATCAAACCTAACAACTTATGGATCTTCCACCAAATTGTTTTATTATGAGCACCAAATGGCTCTTTCAGGGGAAGTATAATTTCAATGGCTCCTTAGCCAAATATAAAGCTCACTTTGTAGCCCAATTTTTTTCACAACAACCACAACTTGACTATTATGAAATTTTTCCCCCTTCATTAACCCCTCACCACCCAAGGGGACCAAAAGTGTCTTCAAGTCAAATTCAAAGTGTTGTAACTTTTGCATCCAATGTCCAAATTCAATAAAACTTGTTGGAAAATTTGAGCTCTATATTCTAGTTTGTGTGGTAATTTTAGATCAATACAAGATTTTCTGAATTTTTGTAAGCCAATCAAAGTTCACAAGTTCAATTTGAATTCAGCAAACTGAATTTGATGGTTGCAACTTCGGGGGCTTGTATCTCCTTCATCCAAAGTTTGTTTTCAATAAAATTTGTTGGGTTATATTTTCCTTAAAGTCTAATTATTGTGGTAAAATTTTCATGTCAATCCAAGTTGTTTTGAATGTCTAGGATCAATTCAAAGTTCAAAATCCCTACATTTTTGGATTACAATGAACTTTGATAGCTTGTTTCTTCTTCAAACAATGTTAGTTTCCAATAATTTTATATGGAAAAGTTGCACATACTAGTCTAGTTTGTGAGTATAAAATTTCATATCAATCAAAGAAGTTATGAGTGACTGAGAAGCATTTTAGTAGAAGGAGGTTCAGTTTTTGATGTATTTTTTGCAATTTTTCTTGCTATTTTTTGACATTTCAAAGTCATTTTGCAAACACAATGAGTTAATTGAATGATATATTTTTTCATCAATGCGTTTGTATGCTGATTTTGAATCACTTTATAGTTTAAATTTTCTTCACTTGAGTAGATTTAGAAACTGAATTTTGCCTCCAAATGTATTTTTAGGAAAAATTCATCATCCTTTTCCAACACTAAAACATTATAATCTTGAAATCTATGTGGTCAAATGACACCAAATTTGGTGCATGTAATCTACAACAAGTGCACTACAAGATGTATGGTTGAGATATCTATAACTCAATGAAAATTATATCTATAACACTTCAAAAGAAATGTTGTTTTTTGACTTGTTCAAGCCTTGGGCGGTGAGAGGTGAAGATGACATCTTTAAGACTCTTATTAGCTTTTTCTACTTTACACAACTACCACATCCACCAAATGAATGTCACCAAAACTTTCGTAAATGGTATTTTACTAGAGGAAATCTTCGTTTTGCAACTTCAAGGCTATGTTTGCTTTAATAATGAATATAAAGTTTGTAGGCTTTTTACATCTCTTTAAGCCTTAAAACAAGCCCCTCTAGTTTGGTATGAGATATTTGACATGTACTTTTCTTTCCACTCAAGGATTTTAGAGATGCACTTTAGATGCCAATGTCTATATCTAGAGATCCTAAGTCTTTGCTATTTACCTTGGTTTATACATTGATGATCTCATTTTGATCTCCAATGATTTAAAAATTTTATCTACCACCAAAGTGTTGTTCTCCCAACATTGTTCTATGGCCGATAATAATGAACTTGAATACATTTTTTGTATTCAAATTTCACTACAAGAACCCTATATTTTAGGTGCTGGATTTTAGATGACATCCAATGTAACAACCCATGTTTTTATGTCAACAAAGATGTCTAACTCAATATGTTGATGTTATATTGGACATTTTTGTTGACATAAAAACATGGGTTGTTACATTGGATGTCAAGTAAAATCCATCACATAAAACAAGGATTTTTTCTAATGTTTGTCGCGATTATGTAGCTAACCCACTTACTCTCTCTCAAAGATAAATACATTTATGATATTTTGAGAAAATTCGATGTGGCTACTTGTCATTTATTAAGTACTCTTCATTTACTAAGTACTCTTCTTGAAGCACAAATTTGTTTCATGGGAACAAACTAAACATGAATCTTAATAAGGATGAAGTCATTGTCACAACTATTGTCCATTATAAGCAAGCCATTAGAAATTTCTAGTACTTGGTCACATGTACCTATGGAATTTGAACTTCGTAATCACCCATCTTGCCCAATTCATAACTTCTCTACCTCCATCTCCATTGGCTTGGTGTCAAACAAGTTCTTCGCTATTTAAAAGGACTATGCATGCATGGCTTGTTTATTATGGTATCCACGTGGGGATCACTGCAAGCAATACTTGTCATTTTTGGCTCAAAAAGGCCTATTTTAGTGAGTACTATGATTGTTGGAATAGTTTTTTAAATGATATAAAATATGGATAATTTTTAAAACATTCAAATTTCAAAATAGTATGTCTCTAAAAATTCAGAGTTAGAAAATTTTATTTCTAAAAGATGTGCACAATAAAAGAACAATGGAAAATACCAAGAAAATGGACACTTTGATGTTTGATTTTTAGAAAATAAGGAAAAAATTGAAAAAAATTCAATTTCTCTAACTTAAAGATGCTCCTTATCAACCATTTTCATCTTTGGGAAAAAATGGTATTCTCTACAATCTACACTTGTGCAAAGGTAGTGCACTTTGAACACATGTAGAAAGTGGAAAATTTACTAAGTTTAGAAAATCTCTTCTTGGACTTGTGTAACTTTAGTAGAAGTTCTAGTATGCCAATTTTGAGCTTCAAATTTATATTTTTGGATCAAAATAGTACTCCATCCAGCCCACAATGATCTTTTTGTTGACCTTAGTATTTTGTCCCAGAATGATCTTCCCATTATGATGTATAGGAAGAGCCTAAAAAATTAATGAAGCCTTTCTATGTGCACAATGGCACCACAAAAATTCCCCCCCTTAATAGATAATTGGGTGGACACTTTCTATCAATGCAACCATCATGACTATGGGTAGCAATTAGAACGAGGTTGGGTAAGCTTATTCTACTTCTGCCATGCCTGTAGTAAAAGCATCTCCAACCAACTAACCAAATTTGTTAACGAAAAAAGAGCCTTGCTAACCAAATTTGGGAACAATGTACTATATAGAGGTCCTATTGCATATGCTCGAGGCTATGTGCCATTTTTTTAAAAATCATTTCAGGTGCAAAATCACGACCACATTCAATGGACCAAAGAAAGGCTTTCTACCAATATGGATGTCCGTATATGTAAGGCCAAAAAATGTAGAGTTCCGCAAGCTCCAAAAAACTCCAAAGTTATTAATCAGACACTTTCAACCACCTTGGTTAATACTTAGTTACTAGAAGGGGCCTCCCATGACCAAGGTAGTCACCAAAATGCTTCAATTATTGGACCCATAGGTGCATTCATTGTTTCTACAATGAATAGTTAAGTCATCCATAGGACACATTTTAAACTCAACATCCTTTAAGGGTTAACCCTTAGATGACATAACCCTCCAATACCAACTAATTATTGAACTAATAGGTGCATTCCTTATTTCTATATTGAACAATGAAGGCATCCATTGCATAATTCTAATCCTTGATATCCTTCAAAGGTTGAACAAATTCTAAACATAGGAGGAGGAAAAAGAACTACTATGAAAACATGGCCTAGAATAATGAAATTTTGTTTGGTCAATTTTTTGCTGAATTGTTTTCTAAAAAATGCATCCAATTATTCTCTTATTCTTCATTCAATTTTTTCATCCATGATATATACTAAAATTAACTAATTTCATTAAATTTTATATAGAATGTAAAGTTTTAATGACGGTGGTTGATTTTAGATATTTCATAGATGTAAAAAATAAGTGACAGATGGATGAAAAATAATGATTTCTTAGACTTGCTTGTATTTTAGGGTGCAAAATGTCATTGCTACCAAGGAAAACAAAATGAATTGTTGGACAATTGTCACACCCCTATCTCTTGGGGTGCCCAAAGTGCCTTAGTGAGCAAGGGGGACCTTGGGGGTGACTTCCCAAGACTTGCAATAGGCTAAGAAAGGAGAAATGAGAGACTCCCGAGCAAATAGGACGCAATAGTGCCTTAGTTAGGAAGAGCATAGTATCATGTCATACATGCTTGGAAAGCTCTTGAGAATACGCTTTTAACAGTCTAAATAACACGTGATTTCGACTAGTAGGCTAGAAGTTATGGTTGTTCAAAGTTGGAGGTGTCCTAGTGGCGCCGGGACACTCAAAGGCTAGGTGTGAGGGGTTCTTAAGGAATCACTCAACAAAGCATATCATGTACCATATCATTAGAAAGCTACAAAGACAAGGAACCTAGAATGCCAAGCATTACGAGGTTCTAATACATGAGCCAAAAGTTATGGCCAAGAGAAGGGCTGTGATGAAGGTGTGATGCCACTCCCGGTGAACTTCAATCTTTGGAGGGCCATAACTTTGTGAGAACTTGTCCAAATGGGACAAGTGAGTAGTCCATCAGCATCTTCTCAACACTTAGATATCCTAAATGGTCTCGCATGTGAGATTTAGAGCTTTGACCGCAAAGTTACGCCGTTTGGAAGTTCAGGAGTCCAAACAGAGGTAGAACTTGGGGATTTCGGTTGAAAACGGGTGGTCTCCTAAAACCCAAGGGGGTTTGGGAAGCCCCTTTGACCCACAAGGGGGGTCTACCAAATACTACAAAGAGTACTATAGGAGGGGTTGGTCTCCCTCCTCACTCCCTCTTGGAGCCTTGATGAGTCCCGGTGACTTATGGGTGGTGATGTAACTTTACCACTGACTTCAAGGCTCTTTGGGACACTCGTGTGTATGTCTCAGGGCACCGATTGGTTGGAGTCCTACTCCTTACTAGGCTTTTGGCAATGTATCCCGAGTTGTGACTCTCGATTAATGTTGGTGTGAGAGTAGCAAGTACACAATGGGCCTAGTATGAAGTGGGGTGACAACCAAGGGCGGTTAGGACCGTGGTGAGTAGTGCCACTATGAGTCCTAGCACAATAAGATGGAAGTTCCACCCCATGTCACCGAGTGATATGCTAGGTGTCATGAGTGGAATGTGTGCTAGAAGTCCCGGGCACTAAGACTTAGCAATAAAAGTTGAAAATGAGAACTAATGTTGTGAGTGCATGGCATATGCAATGTTAGTTAGTTGGGCCTAAGTGATACCGGTATTGGAGTGTGGTAAGCCCTGAAAGTTGTGAAGGGCTCTTAAAGTTTATTTGGAGCTATAGGGTGTTTCTAGGGCCACGACAACAATAGTAAATGCAAGTACACTAAAAAGTGACCACATTAGCATTTGAGCATAGTTCCTATTGGTCGATTGTCTTCATTTGAATTAGGTCTTCTTGGTAGGGATTTTAGATTCTTTTAGTATAGTTATACTTTATGTATTTTTTGGGCAACATGTGAATAAATTAATTTCTAAGGTACTTTTTACCAGTCCCACGAGTTTCTAAAACCAATGGCCTATGCTTTGATGTTCAAAAGGTGTATGTTTTAGGAATGAATTTGTAGGAGTTGATTCTATACCATAATACATTATAATTAAGGTAAATGGATATAAATTTTGGACTTTTCAATCTTTGGAGAAGGTGCAGCAATGACTCCCAAATATCATTGTTAAAACAACAATTCTTGTTATAGCTTTACATTAGGTACTTCTGAAGTTCACTCATGTGAATCCGCACATAAGATTTTGAGTTGGCTCATAGAATGTTTTTTTACAAATTGTTACTAAGAACTCAAATCTTATCCTTTTAAAATCTATTTTGGATACCTACACTTTGACCTTGAAGAATTTAGTCCTTGCAATTGTAATATTACATGCTTGCAAGTGGCATGACTCAAAAGTGCCCTTAAATCGTGGAATTCTCCTAATTTAAAGAAATAACTTTCTCCATCACTTCTTGAGATTCAACCATTGAAAAGTTTGAGTAGTACGATGCATTTGTACACTAAATTTTCTTTTAAATTTTAATTATTGTAAATTTATTTCACATTTAAATTAAACATGAGTATTCATATTCAAAAGTTCTGAAATATTATATCCGGGTTCTAAATTACAATTTTTATAATAAAAAGGTAACATCGGTAATAAAATATTTAACAAGTAGGATGTAAATTAAGTGTCTTCTTCCAAATAAGACCTTTAATTCATACATGGAGCACATTGCAAATTTACCACATTTTGATATTCTTACAAGGTTCTATCAATAGTTGGGGGAACAATCATTGACATAAATGATGTAGGACCTTTCAATATTACCTTAACCCCTAAAGTCCCAAGGCCATTCTTCTATCAAAAAACACTAAAAACTGCTACTTCTAATGCATTCATGTAAGGAATAAGAAAAAATACCTTTTTTAGAATCTAACCATAGGATCTTGTACCAAACTTTTTTTAGATCATGTAGTGAAAATTTCATGATGTTTGACTATAAGGATTGAAAGATACTAGCATTCAAAGTGAAAGAAAAAGTGGTTTTTTTAAGATGCTCCAATTGCCTGAAAAACAAAAAACACTACATCTCTTACATCACTAATCCAAATGGGATGAATCAAAGCTTCCCATTTAGAAAAAAATGTAATATATGAGAATAAAATAATTTTTTTTTAATTCCATATTTTACAAATTTTTTTTGTTGCCAGCTCCCCCCCATTTTGAGATTATTGTGGCATAACTTTTACTCCTGAGCACCGATTGGAATACAAATTATATTCCCATAAAGCCAATAAGTTTTTCTATCTTACGAGAAAGTTTCAAAAAAATTCACTAAAAATTGAGCTCATAGAAACCTACCCGAAATCCATTTTATCCCCCATAGAGACATTGAAACTTTAGATGTTAAATAAGTGTAAAATGTCAACAAATAATGTGGTATTTCTTTAATGAAGAACTAAAAGAAAAAATTTCCTTGAAAGTATATTTTATAGTCTCCAATCTTTACCTTTGCATTGAAGGTAAGGTATTATTGTGGTTTTGAAGATTGTGATATTGATTTGGTTTCATGAATGCTTTTATTGTTGGAGGTCATGTAGGAATTTAAATAAAACATCCATTTGTGTCAAATAAGGCACAAAACTAATTGTAACTTGCAAATATATAAACCGACATGAAAATGTAAATTTTTGAATGTTTCTTTTTGTATTATTCTTTGTTAGTACAATCTTCAAAATATATTTTATTGATAAAAAATTTAGGAAATACATTTTGACATTCTTAGAAAATTTCTATTCCTTTAATCATGTAACACCATTTTCTTAAGCATTTCAGTAATTTAAACTTATGAATTATTAAACACATAAACTAGTGTTTTAAGAATGATGAGCCTCTAATATGCCTCTGTTGTTACCAAAGTACATTAGAAAAAATATGAACCCTCTAAGGGACTGTGAGTCCCAAACATCAGGGAACGGCAGGGAATAGTGGCCGGAAAAAAAATTCGAAAAAATAAAAAAATTAATTAAAATTTTTTTTTTTCCCCTAGCCAATGAATTGCAGAGCCTCATTCACGCGGGACAATTCAATTCACAAATCAAAAAAATATTTAAAAAATAATGAAAACATTAATCTTAAAATAAATTCAAAATTACAAAATTGTGAGATTTGATGTGGCATTAGTGTGACCACGTCAGATTGTTGTTATTATTTTTATATTATTTTTAATATCTTATTTTTTCATTTTTTCATTTTTTTATTTTTTTATTTTTTTCATTTTTTAAATATTTTTTTATTATGACACTATTCATCATTGATGATGAATAGTGACCACTATTCCTCAAAGGGGCTATGTGTTCCTTTGAGGGGAACGTCTCAAAGGGAAGCAACCCCTTTGAGGGCTGAAATTTTTTCTAATGTGTGCATCCATATTTGACTCTAATAGCAACTAAATATATTTATTATTATTAAACATCAAATATTTTTATTGAATTTTACTCGAAAGGAAGAGGATTCCAACTTACATTAGCATACATCATTTGGCCACTATATGAAATTTCAAAATATGAATTGTTTGTAGGTGTACAATGCCTTCTAAAAAATAAGGTAACCCTTTTGACTACATTGCATGGTGATCATTACACATTCTACTTCCTAGCTAAAGTTGATTTGAAGAAGATTTTCTGGAATTTGGGAAGCTAATAATTTGAGAAATGTAACTATGACTCACTTGCTTAAAACTTATCAACGACATTCAATAAACTATTAGGTCCAACAATTTTTTGTTTGTGCAAAAACTTTGTAGAGGTTCCTTTAATTTATAAAGGGCAATGTACACAATATCGACACTAGACTCGCGATGATTATATACTACACTAAATAGTGAAATTAGGTTGCCTTAACGATTAGATTGACTTATCCCCAAAAGGTACTTTACAAGCCATCAAAGTCAACAAAAATTTCACATATATTTCCATTTGTACACATGAAGGTTCATGAGTTCCAATAACAACACCTAATTCAAAAGTAGTGCATTCTTGTATTGTAATACTAGGTATTTATATAGTGTGGGGCAACCTAATTTCACTATTTCGTGTAGAGAACAGGTTGTGCAAGGCAAATTCTGCCTTGTAAGTGGTCATGGGTGAGCCCTGTGAAGGCGGAATTTGCCCTGCATAGCCCGTTCACTAGTGTTAAAAAGCACTTCAGGCATGCTCAATAGGCATAAGAAAATAGTTGAGTCGGCCATGGAATGCAGAACTGGCAGGGAGGGCCGATTTTGCATATCTGGGTCGATTCTGCCAATTTAATATGCCTTTGCAGAGGCAAGAATAAGCCTGGCGTGCCTAGAAAGGACGCCGGGGACTTTCAGTGTCCGATGAATGACAAGGCATTCTCCTATGTAGGACAGAAATTTGACTTTTCATCCTTGAAATTAGTGGTGGGAAGTGGAGAGTCTTCTATTGTAGAGTATTTTGACTTCAAATGAGTTCTTTTGATTTTTTTAATACCAATTATTCCTGTGGTTTCAGAAATGATGATTTCCACATGGATCCTCCAGGTCCTTCCAGGGTCAAAAGTGTGCACATACCCCAGCTCAATTCTGGTGTCTCATTTTGAATTGGCCTCACCCCTTTTTGACCTTCTTTGTACAGTACTTACTACGTATTCCTGTAAACTAGCAACACAGTGACTGGAGTTCAGCAACTAGAAAGTGCCAATTTCTTACAGTCTCCCAATTGGGCGAATGTGCCTACCCATGCTTTATTTCCACAAAGAGGTAGTACAGTATTATCATAAATGACACTCTGTACAGTACTGTATATCGCCAAGCCAGGTGAAGTCACATGGACCGAAACTGCAAAAAAACAAAGTTTGTCATGTCCTCTCCGTAGTCTGCTTGTAGGTAGCTTCAATCCCTTGTGACAGACAGCACGCCTTTGCATTCATATCAAGTGTCTTCACTTCATTCACTTGAGTAAAGGGATCCGCATTTCACTTGCGTATAAGCTAGGAGGTCATAAGGTGCTTGGGCTCTAGAAGCTTCATTGAGCACAGAGGTACATTTTCCTTTCTCATTGCACCAACAATGTACCATAATGATGTACACTTTATTTCCACAATGATGTACACTGTTAACATTTACAGAGTTCTCTGTACTGTACATCACTAAGCCAGTTGAGGTCACATGGACCCAATCACAAGAAAAAAAAGTTTGTCATCTCCTCTCTGCAGGCTGCTTTAGGTAGCTCCAATCCCATGTGACAGGCACCATGCCTTTGCATTCATCTCAAGTGTCTGCACTTCGTTCACTTGAGTAAAGGGATCTGCACATCACTTGTGTATACATCAGAAAAGTTGGGCCAGATTGTTTTGGTGCTATTTTGACACCAAAGGCCGCATACATCAGGAATTTCAAGGCAGATGAACATGGTGCCACAATGGTGCATTGAAATGCAATTAAGTTAATTTGGTGCCAACCTCCATACCAACCTAGTATGGATAAAATGACACTAAAATGACCTGTATGCGGCCTTTGGTGTCAAAATAGCACCAAAACAATCTGGCCCAACTTTTCTGATGTACAGGTCATTTTAGTGTCATTTTATCCATACTAGGTTGGTATGGAGGTTGGCACCAAATTAACTTAATTGCATTTCAATGCACCATTGTGGCACCATGTTCATCTGCCTTGAAATTCCTGATGTACACGTTTCACTTGCGCACAAGCAGTGATGCAGAGGTACATTTTGTTTTCTCATTGGACCAACAATCTATTGTACAAATAAGTGTACCTTTTGGGAGGTAGACACTTCTAGTAACCACAGTATTTTAACTTCAAAAATTCATAACTAATTCCAAGAAGGTCCAAAAAACATGAAACAACTTGAATTAAATGTCATTTCCATTTGTCTTTCCAAGAAAAATTTACTGAAAAATATTTCAAGAAGCCTAACCTCCCCAAATTGATTATCATCTCTTTAATGGGTGCTTTATGAACCTCCTACCTTAATTGTCACTAATTACAACTAAGCTCAATTACTTTTATGGGTGATTGCAAGAAACACATGTATTATTTTGCACCACACCTTGCGTATTGATTTGTTTTTTGGCCATAACATTTATGTTTTGGCCCCAAATGACTCAAGATTCATCAAGAAGAAACTAATGACTATTAAACACCTTGGATAATATTTTCAAAAAAGTTTTATTATCCAAAACTAGACTGCAATTTTTGTGACGTTTGCAAAATTTAAACAAAGTAGTACCCAAACAAACAAATTTGAAGGTGAAATTTAAAGGGGATGGTCTTCTACACTGAATAGGGGTATTAAAGGGACCCATACTAATTAATCGACATTCCACACTAAAGAAATATCTACCTTTATTGTGCATCAGTAGTTATTGGAGTATCTGAGTGATGTACATCATGTTTCAAACATCTACAGTTTTCTAGAATCAGTCCCTTTAATTTTTTGGTCCCCTTAATACCCCTATTCAATGTAGTAGACTTGCAACTATTGTTCAAAGGATTTTTAAAAACAGTAAAATGAATGTTGTATAGAAGTCCACAAAGTGTACATCTATTTGCTTTCATTTCAAAATAGCCATGTAAAATATCATTTTGGTGGGTTTTTTGGTGAATGAACATCTCCATAGAGTTGTTAGATTTCTTTTTTATTTGCCTAGAGTGCCCAGTCTAGAAAAAAAACTACACATCATGCAATCTTTTTAATTATGCATTCACAAGTTATGAAAATTTTTGGGCCTTCAAGGAAAACCTTGTCCACATGTTGTGTGAAAATTTCAATGAAAAAAATATAAGTTCCATTCATAGTGAGTTGCACACAATCACTATGTTGCCAAAAAGTGCACTTTGGTCCTTCTTTCTTTAGGGGTTAAGCATTTAAGTATTTTTAACTTATGAATTACTAAACATGTAGATGATTGTTTTAAGAATGATGAGTCTCCAAATATGCTTCTAGTGATAATAAAGTATATGCACTCATATTCAACTCTAATAGCAACTAAAAATATTTACCATTATTAAACATCCAATATTTTTATTGAGTTTTATTGACAACAAAGAAGATTCCAACTCTTTGTAGTGTACACTATCTGGACATTGTATTAAATTTCAAAATATTAATTGTTTGTAGGTGAATACAATATATACACTAGTCTTTCATGTTCCAACTATGTAAATCTCGTGTTACCAATAGAGAGAGTCACAATTGTTGATCCCTCATTCCTTCAACATGACAAAGAAAGGAATCTGAGTTAGGAGTGCTGATGAGTATGTATTTACATGCCTAATAGCATTGCCACCAGTTCAACTCCAATGGACCACAACACCAAGAAGTGGCGAGGCACTTATTGTCCCATGAAATATAACTGTGCCGTGGACACACAATGCTCCCCACCACCAACCCGCTAAAATTGGATTGGCCCTCATTATTCATATGCCACCAAGGTGCCAAGTCATGGGAAATGCCACTGTAGTGCTTTGTGAAGTCAACAACATTATTAAGGGATTAAAACTAAAAGATTTATCTTTTATATTATACATATCAATTATATGTATATGTCTTTATTGATATTTATAGGATTTGTTTATTTTCATTTTATATATACATCTATTACATATATATTTATAGGATTCTTATTTTTATTTTTATATAAATTCTTATGTAATATTCTATTCTTATGTATATATTCTTTCATTATTTTTTGTTTATAATTCTCTCCTCCCTTCAAAAGTATAAGGTGTATGCATTGTGAACAATTGGTTCCAAAGCATCCCCACATACTTAAAGGTTATACTTTAGAATAAAGTTGATAACTTAAGTTTTTTTATTTTTATTATTCTTTCTTGTAAAAATTCATAGTGATTACGAAATTTCTCCCCAAATATGGATTGTTTTACTTGTAATAGACATATGATTTCATCGCTAAACAATGAAAATAAAAATTGTCTTTCATGTGTAGTTGCTTAATCAATGTGACAAATAGAATAGTACACCCACTAAAAAGAACAATATAATTGTTTTTGCCCAGCTTCACAAAAGTTCTTTCCCTTCTTTACATACTCCCCACTACCCTCCATCACATCCATGTTAACATCCATTGTATCCATAGTCCACATTGAGTCGTTGACCAAGTTAGCGTGAGTGTAAAACTACCCTCTACAAAGGCCCTCCATTGCCAAGCAAATGTGAAAGTGATGGGAGGACCAACAAAAATAGTACCTTAACAAGGTGTTGGTGTAGAGCCATTTGACATTAGACAAACACGGCAAGCACTAAGTGCCGTTGCTGAGGGCTTTGGAAAGAACTAGTGGCAATGCTCTAAGCCTGGTCTTCGTGTCATTTTTGTTTGGCCTCACCCCTTCATGACTCTCTTTGTATGAAAGAACCACCCATAGTTGACCACTTAAGTGATTCCACACATGTTTCAGAGCAGTTTAAGGTAATGTAAATTTTCTACCATGTAGGAAGATAGAAACCATGAGAATTGCAATTTTTTGGTTCCTTTTTCCCTTGAATTGAAATTACTAAGAAGTTTAAAAGCCTAAAGTTGATCTAGATCCATACCCAATGTCTAGACTCTTTCAATTCTTATCATTCAAAAACTACTTTCTTGCTCACTACTTCCCAGTTTCTTGCACACTACTTGGGGACATGTGTCATGACCTTATTAGTCTCAATCTTGAAAAGGAGAAAAAAAAAATTCCAAGATTTGGTTGGAAATTTGCTCCAGCCTTGGTTGGAAATAAGGTAGTGTATTCATAAACTGTCCATTTAAGGGTTGTTGGGCCTTTTTGATGGTTTTCAAATGCCCCAAAATATTTTCCCTTATTTTCCACTTGTTCAAGAAAAATTGATGCTGAATCTAACACAAGTAGTTTCATATTTTTGGAGCATTTATGAATTACTTATGAATTTCCAAAGAATTTTGTGGTAGGCACCTATTCTTGATCATAGGCCTTGCAAAACCCACACAGATGAAGTTTGAAAAAAGATATGGCTCGACCAAAAACAAGCACTACAATATTCAAAAAGTAATACACAAGGTTCTTAAATGTGACCATTACTAAACTTAAACAAGCCCTAAATTCTTTTAACATTTGTAAGAAGGTAATTGGGCAATCAATTCTCATTTAGAAAAATTAAGTTCATACACCATGGCTTTGAAATGGACCCTCTCTAACTCTTATTCCATTCATTGGCAGAGTATGAATCAATACCTGACATATCTTAATTACGCTCTCACATTGTTGGTAGTCCATTTTAGAATCACTAATTGTCCATTTCAGAGGTACCTACTGGGCTGTTTGAAGAAGATGGTCGCAATAACATCATTCTACTATAGTTGCATCCTAGAGGTTGTGTGTGTGTCTTGTTCGGGAATGGGTGGTTCTCCCATACTTCCTATTCCTAAAAGTCAACCACACAGTGACTGGGGTTCCAGTCAGCAACTAGAAAAGAGCCAATTTCTTAGAATTTCCCAATTGGGCGAATGAGACTACCGGTACTTTATTTCCACAAAGAGGTACAGTATCAACATATACTCATATACTCTGTACTGTATATCGCCAAGCCAGGTAAAGTCACTTGGACTGAAACTGCAAAAAAACAAAGTTTGTCATGTCCTCTCCATAGTCTGCTTGTGGGTAGCTTGTGACAGGCAGCACGCCTTTGCATTCATATCAAGTGCCTCCGCTTCATTCACTTGAGTAAAGGTATCCGCATTTCACTTGCATATAAGCTAGGAGGTCGTAAGGCGCTTCGGCTCTAGAAGCTTCATTGAGAGCAGACCAATGTCGAGGAAGAACTGGCAGCTAGCTCAAAGTTAGCCGGTGGAATTGGTAAAACAACCAGTTGCAATTTGAAAACATCGGCTGAAAACCGGTGGAAAAAAACAAAAGGAATCAGTTTTGAATGGGAAATATAGAGAAGAATTGGACTATGTACATGATAAAACGGTTCAATTTGGGAATTGAAGGAAAATAGTCAGTAAAACTCAAAAGAATTCCCGAACGTTGGTATAGAGGTACATTTTTCTTTCTCATTGCACCAACAATGTATTGTACAAATAAGTGTACATTTCAGGAGGTGGATGCTTTTAGTAACTACAATACTTCAACTTCAAAACTTCATAACTAATTCCAAGAAGATCCAAAAAACATGAAACAACTTGGGTTAGATGTCAATTCCATTTTTCTTTCCAAAACATTTATTGAAAAATATTTCAAGAAGTCTAACTTCTCCAAATTGATTATCAGCTCTTTAATGGGTGCTTTATTTGAACCTATTACCTTAGTTGTCACTAATTACAACGAAGCCCAATTACTTTGATCAACCATAGAGTATTATTCATACATTTATTGGTAAGTGATAGAAGATGCCAATACACTATAGCATGCATTATTTGGACATGGTAGGAGTAAGTTCACAACTTCAAAAGTGCTATCTCTAAGTGATTAAAAGACAAAGTAACAATAGGCTCGCTTAACCCCTAAAGGTTTTTGACTATGTTTTCACCAAAAACACTCCTGAATTGCCATTTCTAGTACAAGAACCAAATTTTAAAAAAAAAACATTTTTGGACACATGTAACTGTAGGACCTTGTAGTAAGCTGGTTTGAGAACATGTGGAAAAAATTTCATAAATTTACACCTTGTAGATTGCAAAATATTAGCATTTGAATTGACAAAATCCTTTTTTTGTCCCTATGAAAAACCAGGCAGCTGCTCTTCACAAGATCATATTTGTCTGAAAAAATGTCCAAAGTGGATGTGTCTCTTCTAATTCATTCTTCAAGGTAAATTAGCTACATGCTTGAAAATTTTTAGATCATTTGAAATCGTACAACATGTAGGAAAAAAATGGTAAGTAGAAAGAAGTAGATAATTATTGAAAATACTAAATTGTTAAGAATTTTGTTATGGATTTGAAAAATGACAATCCCAATGGTGGTAATGTTGTAATAAACAATCTACATCCTATGATTTTATTTTATTCAAAAAATATTGAAAATTGAGTAAAATGAAGGACTTCAAAGTTTATTTTAGAGTAGAGAATCCATAACTGCCCACAAACTAAAACTCCTCATAACTTTCACCTCATTGATCAAAATGGAATGATTCAAAGCTTTCTACATTTATAGAAATCTAGAAAATCAATTTTAAATTTTAAATTTAAAAAGAAGTGATTTTTTCTGATCTGCCCGAGCTGCCTGAGTTGAGAAAGAAACTACATATCATACAATAACTTTTTAACCATGTAGTCAAAAGTTATGAAAATTGTTGGGCCTCAAAGCTACTCCTCGACCACATGTTGTGTCAAAATTTCAAAGAAAAAAATGAAAAATTCTACTCGTAGTGAGCTGCCCAAAATATCTATAATGCCAAAAAACCATGTTTGGGACTTTAGGGGTTAAACTATCATGATTTCATTGTGGACATCTTATGTATTATAACATTCAATTGCCTTTAGAAAGGCTACTTTTTTCTCTGTTGTGTTCTCATCCACGAAGGTGGCACCAATTTATGACTAAACGGAATGCTTTTATTTGTTGGGGAACATCATGTCAGTGTTGAAATGTCACATGCTCCCATATCTAGTGATGGGATGTGAAATATTCCACATCATTGTGTTTAGGCAAGGGTAGCACAACACAGCAGTTCTATGATGTGTATCTAGATTTTTGTGACACTTTCTTTAGGGTTAAATAACTCCACTGTAACAGATTGTTAACACAGCTAAAAATTCACAGAACATCACTTCCGTCCAAGTAACCTTCACTACATAAATGAGCGTACAACAGAGCCAGGCTGCATCCTTTTCTTCGTTATTCGTTGTGACAGATGTTTTGATTGCCTGGAATTTGCACAGCTAGTACTGCTTGGGTAAGAAGTGATTTTCAAGGCGATGGAAGACTGGGGATCATGGCTTGTGGAGAGGATGAGCAACCTCTCGGTGGTTTCGGTAGTTGTCAAAACCGTCTTGGCTTACCTTCTGTGGGCGATTGCAGATCGCTGGGTGCTGCACAGAGGACGCAAAGGACCCGTGCAATGGCCCATTCTAGGTACCATTGGCTTCATCCATTTCGATTCCTCACTGTAGAAATAAGTTCTGTTCTCTTCATCTCTGGGTTGTGCAGGCTATAGCCGGGATATGGAAGCGATGCTTTGGTTATGAAGGAATTGGATCTCTGTTTCTGTCGTCAGTGTCGTTGTTTTGAGATTTTGACCAGTTTGGGTTCGTATTTACAGTCTGATGGATATAATTTTGGTGCGTATGATCACAACTGCTAGGGGCGACGGTGGAATTGTTACGAAACTTTCACCAGTTACACGACTGGATGGTGCTTTATTTCCTCCGAGACGGGCTCACTTTTGGCTATAAAACGGCGAGTGTGAACTACATCTTCACGGCTGACCCTGCTAATCTGGAATACATTCTCAAGACTAACTTTGCGAATTACCCGAAGGTTAGTCGGTTGAATTTGCTGCATTTTCAGTGGCGTTTTGCACATTTTCGGCCTAACTCATTCGTGACATTGATAGCAATTTATAGAGCAGTGAACATAGTGCAAGTTCTTCTTTTTCAGGTAGTTTCACAGGTATACTGTGAGGAGATATACTACGTTGCATGTGTTCCTCTTTAGTGTTCATTTCACCTTTTTTCCTACGTTGACACCGGTCTAATGATCGAACCTGCTAGCTGCACTGCAGAAATCTAAGAGTCCATAGGCTCAATTCCATAGTGTGCAACTTAGGAATTGCGTAAGGGTCGTTTGCTTCATACTGTGCAGTACTGTAGATTCAAGGACTTTCATTTGCCTGAGTTTCCAAGTTGTTGAATTCGTCGTTGAATTGTTGCTCCTTAATTCAGGGGAATTGGTTCCACGAAAATTCTGAACTATTTCTGGGAGATGGCATTTTCAACGTCGATGGGGAGAGCTGGAAGCAGCAGCGCAAGACGGCAAGCTTGGAATTTGCTTCCCGAAAGCTGCGAGATGTCAACACTGTGACCTTTCGAGATTACTCCGTGAAAGTTGCATTTCTCATCACCAACGCTTGCATGACGCAGCAGCCACTAGACATGCAGGTCGGTTTTCTCGATCATACCTGTGTTCGAGCCTAGCCTAGTTATCTGTGAAATTTAAAAACTAGGAGAAATTAAATGTACAGTCTGACGAGATAAGAAATTGTAGCTCAGAATCACAAAACTTTTCAGAACAACATTTGAAATGATGGAAGAAGCTTCAAGAATTCCTTTGCTTTTCAAACTTCAAGCACACTTGTTCAAGCACTCTTATTCACAATCATTTCAAAAAATAAGTGAGCTTTTGAAAACATTCATCAGATTATTCCTTTGGCTAGTTCATGGCTGTGCTGTCGGGTTAATTTGGTCATTTCGTTATTGGACGAAAAACGTCATAACATTCCTCAAAAAGTGATCTGAAGTTTCGAGTTTGTTAAGTATCAATGAAAGATAAGGGTAATTGCGACTGAGAATGGATGACACAAATAAGCATGAAGTATCCCAATTGCAAGCTGAACTGAGAGGCTCCGGGGCCACCCCCTTGTAGCAAATGGAAAAAACTGAGAAGAAGTCAGGGGGAGTCTTGAGGAAATATATAAAGCTGCATATCTTTCAAGTGTCTCCATCGTTTAGTTAAGACTCTTGAGATAGTTTAACAATACTGTCTTTCAGTAATTTGATTGGAATGGATGTTGACATTACATTCAGGACTTGTTCATGCGGTTTACTTTGGATTCTATTTTCAAAATAGTGTTTGGGTGTGAGATTGACACCTTGAAGCCGGGGTTGCCCAATTTGCCGTTCACTAAAGCGCTTGATTTCACAAATGAGGTCACTTCCAAAAGGTTTCTGAATCCCTTTTGGAAGCTACAACGAGCTCTCAATGTAGGCAACGAGAGTGCTGTGGTGACCAGTGCAAAGGAGGTGGATGAATTCATTTACAATGCCATCAAGGCCAAAAAAGCAAAGCTGGGGAAAGAAGAACTTCATGCATCAGTGAGTACACATGAACCCTTGAAGGGCTCATTTCATAGCAGTTTTGAAGTGTTGAAATGGGGATTTTCATTTGTTCAATTTATTTTTATTTTCTTAAAACCAATGCATGCAATGTTCCTCACACCATGTCAGGATGGAAAGATTATCTACATTTAGATGATAGTTTTCACAATATGATCAATCACAATGGTCATGTCAAAATTACATATTGTTCATGATTTGCTCTTTCAAACAACTTAAGTACTAACAACTTAAATCTTATCCTTCTCAAATCTATTTTGAATACCTATACTTTGGCCTTGAAGACTAGTCCTTGCAATTGTAATACTACAAGCTTCAATAAATGAAGGAGAGGGATGATTGGTTTGGTTAAACATATTTGTTATTTTGGTCAAATTTTCATAAATTGTTATAAATGGCACATTCTAGACACGTCAACAATTGCTAGAATAGTGATTATGACTAGACTAGATACACTCTTTCAATGCTTGGTTGTCTTTGTGTCCCAATGTGATGTTCACACAATTTTAAATAAATTAGCACAAATTAGAATCAATTGGTTTTATTACTTCGAGAATTTGTTGGACGGTTGAGTTCAATAGGTACATCATTGAATCATCTTCAAAGTCAGAAATCAAACCATTTACTAAAGACTTTATTATTTTTCAATCATATTGCACCATGTGAAAGTTGAAAATATTCTACAATGATGATTTTATCTTGCAAAGTCAAAGCCTATCACCACGAATAGTCTTGAGTTTCAAGAATTAATAGATTCTTGGACAAATAGGACAAGATTTTTTCATGCTATATGTACTTCAAGAATGCCATCACAAATTGAAAACTTTGCAATTTTGCAATTGTGACACTTCCTTGTGAATTATAGGCTTTGTGGGATGATTAGTCATTTTTGAAATCTATATTTAGGTGTTGGATTCTATATATTTCTAAAATTTGATCAGTTTTGGAATTAGGGACCCTACCAAATGGAGTAAGTCTTTTATGTCTTGTCAAACTTTAAGAAAAACATAAAATACTTAATGCAACAAGAAATAAAACTTGCTTTTATAATTTAGTGAAGACAAATTTGCTTATCTATAGTTGAAGGTAAATAAAATAAATTTTCAATTCAAATTCGTAAAATATTCTCTAATGCTTTTTATATAAGAAAAAATGAAAAATTTTCAAATAAAATTTTTGAATCTAAATTTAGATTTTTTTTAAATCGGATCTAAAAGTTATCTAATAATGTAAGGGCTAGGTGTCAAAAAAGTTTCCTTATATTTTTGTCTATTTATTTGTGAATTCATTCACTTTTAACTTCTAGTTAAAATTTATTCCAAAACAATTTTGAAATAGTTTTGAAAAATAAACAATTTTTGAATACCTCAATCTTTACAATGAATTTTTTATTCATTTAAAAAACATAGTGGCATTAATAACTTGTATATACATCAAAGTTTCTATAGATCAATTTTTATGTTCTCAAATTTGTAAAAATCCATTACAAAATGTATTTCAAAATGGTCATTTCAATAACAATTTCTCTACGTATGCAACATGCACTAAAAATGCAGTCCTACTTTTAAGGCCATTGAAGTACCCATAGTGTGAAAACGTTCACCATTGAGGCATTGACATGTATTATTTAGTGGACGAGGTTCTCAAAAATTTGTCCCTATGGTCAAGGTTAATTCTTAAATGTCTAGATTCATCTCCAAAATTGATCATTTGAGAAAAATCATTATAAAGTGCTATTTGGAAGCATATTTTGGAATTGATATACAAATAAAAATTGTAGATTTTTATTTGCTGATTCCATTTGTATGGTTAGATTCACCAATGCTATCACCAATCTTTTTTTATAAATTTTGAAAGAGAAGTTCTAAAATTCCTTCAAAATTTGATTACCATCAAAATCTTATCATTTTTTGAATAGAATTTGTTGGAATAGATTTGAAATGAGTCTGGTTCTCTTCAGAAGGTGATTTTTTGAAATTTTTGTGTTCTTCAAATCTATGACCTCATTTTGACAAATCCAGTTTTGAACTAAAGTCAATGCAATTTGACCACTTGACATACTTGCACATTTGTAATTTTAGAAAAATATGTACTCTAGTAATACCAAATCCAACCTTGAGATAGGACAAGAACTTGATAAAGTATCTCCAAAAATTAAAATAACTTTCATCCAAGCAGTAAGGAAGATGAAACTTCAGTTTGAATCTGATTCATTGTTCAAAAAATGGACATTGGAGTGCTTTGGGGTTAACCCCTAATGCAGGCAGAAGCTACAATGTGATCTATTGCATCAGGGATTCTTCAATGCATCCTGTTTGTATGGTCCCTGTAGACCAAATTCCAACCTGCATTAGGGGTTAAGGTCACTTTATTGATATATATAAAAGTGCTACATGCAAACCCCAACAATTTTAGATAGTTCTACCTTAGTTATATATGTTCCATGTCCTCATACTAACATATCCATCATGCAGGGTAAAACCAACCACCTCACCAGCCTCATACTCTTGAATGAGGAACGAGGAGAGCATCTGTTCACAGACAAGAACATTCGTGATAGCCTGCTGAATTTTTTATTCGCTGGAAGAGACACCACTGCCGTCACTTTGTCATGGTTTGTGTACATGATCACAGTGCACCCTCATGTTGGGGACAAAATTTTCCAGGAGCTTCTTGCTCTTGACACTGAGTCACAAGAAGTGAATGTCAACAGCAAATCTGAGCCTCAGCCATTAGGTGGGGAAGATGACTTCAACCAGAGAATATTGAGGTTCTCAGAGTTACTCACTTTTGACAGCCTCCTAAAGTTGCATTATCTTCATGCCTGCATCCTGGAGACCATGCGCCTGTATCCTGCTATACCAATGGTAACTGAGTCTCTGCACCTTGTGTCAAATTTCTTTCTCACACTAACTCCTCAAGTGCATTTCATGCCCCTCAAGTTTTCCTGTCCAGAGAATAACAGAAATTGCAGGAGCTGCTGTGAACATAGCTTTTCTGAAAAATTCCTGTTTTTCTCCTCATCCCAGGAGGCTAAGAATGTGGTTCTTTGTTTGGTGAAGTTTTGATCAGTGGAGGTGATAGTGCTCTTGATCATAGGTCAGGGTGGTTGTTTGATGAGGGGTGGGTTAGGATGAGTGATAGTCCAAATATTTGATATTATTTTTGCTGACAATATTGAACTACGTGCCTGGATATTGTACACTCTGATTGATATGACTAACTTAGATGTTACAGTTCTTGGAGATTCAATCTTTTTTGTATGTGTTTGGGTGGGTGAGGAAGATTATGTGCTGGCCAGGTAACTCAAACATGGAGCATGGTTGTGCAAATCTGACACAGGGGTTTGCAAGCAGTGGAGAAAAGACATTTGTAGGAAATAATGCTGTGGATCTGAGAATTTATTAGTATTGTTTCAATGGAGTTGTTCTCTCCTATCCTTGTTATTTGTTATTTGTTGGTCGCCATTGGGGTTTGAATCCTAATCTCTACCATTATAATGGGGAGTCTTTGCATTCAAAGAACCTACTTCAAAGGGTTTTTGCCCCCCTCCTAGCCTCTTGTGGCTTGGAACAAAAAAAAAGAACCTACTTCCCCTCAATGACACACTCTTATTTCATTTATACCCTTCATATTCCTTGCTGATGATGAAAGCATGTGTTGTAATTTTTGACTCTTTCCTCATTTTTTTTAATCTTCTTCTTGAAAAATTGAAAAATAAGATGAGATTTTGTGAAAAATTTCAGAAATTGGATGGATTAATGTGGAGAGAGAAGGATAGAAGTCAAACAAATGGTATAGGTTTAGACTTTGGGTTTGACCTTGACCTTAGGAGACTTCTCACTATGGCTGGCCGAAGATTTCAATTCCTATTTTTTTTGGCCTATTTATTGCCATTTCCTTGAACTCTCACCAAAGTTTGGCCTCAATTGCACGACCTCTCCACTTGGATGACCATAGTGCGAAGAGGACCTTAGACCACAGGTCTTGAACTCTGACATCCATCCCCTGGACTTGTGAATGTGTGCAGGTCCCAAAATCTGCAGCGGCTGATGACGTCCTTCCTGACGGGACAGCAGTAAAGAAAGGCAACATACTTATGTATGTACCGTATGCAATGGGGCGAATGTCTGCTTTGTGGGGTCAAGACGCAACAGAGTTCAAGCCAGAGAGGTGGCTTGTAGAAGGAGTTGTCCAGCAGCAATCTCCCTTCAAATTTTCTGCTTTTGGAGTAAGCCAACCAGTCTTTAATTAAGTTAACTGTCTTTACAAACCTCAGATGTCATTGCAATGTACAGTAAAATATGATACATCAGTTATTAGAATAACTGTGCATAACACCAAACCTTGCTTTCATAGTCACAATGAGGTCTTACACTCTACTAATGGCAAGCTGCCATTTAGGAGAGCTGAAGATCTGGGTTATTAACCTTGACCACCTTCCTCTATTGACACTCAATTTCTCAAGATCTGTCTTTGTTTGCCACTAATTGAATTTCTCAAAATTGTATCACTGTCAATGAGGTTCTGCCCAAGTCAAGTTAAGGTAAGTGCACCTAATTATGACCCTTTCTAAATTTGACCTCCATAGACTCTTGTCTACAATGTTTTTTCATTAGTCTTAGAGTCTAGGGTTGGTTTTAGAAACACTTATTATTTAGCACTTTGAAGATTTGTAGTTTATTCATCCAATGTCCAATAAATGCATAAGAAGAGAATCTAGAATAATCAATAATCACTCCAACAAGATCCAACCAAAAATCAAGCAATTGAATAATATTAGGAACAATGTTCTATTACTTAGGATATGTTTACACCCAAAAACTTTGGGTTGGAGCCCAAAGAAATGAAGTGCCTTGATTGGAATTTCGGGTTGGTAATATAGTTGTCTTTCAATCAAAGCACTCCATTTCTTTGGGCTCCAACCCAAAGTTTTTGGGTGTAAACAAGACCTTATTCAAATGTATTTAGATGTAGTTATCGTAGAGCATGGTTGTGGAGAAGTATGAGACATCCTTTAAGGTCAAATGGCCCATTCCAATCACAATTTCTTCTTGTCATAAACATTTATGGGGCGAAATACTCACACAAGAAGAATTACCCTTGCAATGGGCTTACCCAAACTTATGTTAAGAATGTGGGTTCTTCTACTTTATTTCAACATGCTTTATTCTCCACAACTTTGCTCCATATTTTGAGTTACATTGTATGTTATTGCATTTTTAAGGACCGTGCTAATGTATTTTAGTTCTTGTTTGGTATAGTTCAATGACCATGTTGGAGGGATATGACAATGCAGGTAGGACCTCGGACTTGTGTTGGAAGAGACTCTGCCATACTGCAAATGCGGATGTGTCTTGCTCTTTTGTGCCGGTTCTTTAAGTTCCAACTGGAGCCACATTGTGTTGTCAAATACCGCGTAATGTCTACCTTGATGCTAGCTAATGGTTTACAAGTCAAGATAACCAAGCATTGTGATTAGTCCCAAAAGAAATGTAGTGTTTTAAGCTTTTGCCTAAGTGGCTCTTGCTCTCTCTTTTTGGTTGTTGAAAACATTTTCTAAAATTAAAAAAAGAGGTTGTTAGGGACCAACTTCTCAAGTTCAATGTATTTTTTTCTCTATCAATGGAAACTATCCGTGTGTTTAAGAAAAGAAGAAGAAGCAAGGTTGAAGTCTCTATGCATATAAATTTTATTATTCTTTAACAATAGGATACTCACTTAACTTGTATAAATACATATTCCCAAAAAATTTAAGTAAAAATCCCCACTCCTTTCAAGTTCAATGTGCATAGACATGTTGTAAACATTCACATACACATCTTTCCTTCCATAAGCATCTCCATAAAAATTTAAGAATTTTCATTATAGAGATTTCAATGTTGGGGTGACAATGTTCTAATTTTGTAAAGTAGATATCTCTTTATTGTAATTAGATTTTGCTATTTGACCTTCACACTATGACAAATTTTGGACACTATTTAATTTTTCTTAAAATTATTCTAAGAGTCACAATATTCATTGAAAAATTCTGTTTTGAACCAAAAGCAACAAGTGTTTCTTACAACAATCCCACCTCAAAATCATAGATGGAGTTCAATCAAGGATCTTCATGTCATTCTTAAACAAAGAGAGTATATGAATTATCCAACCAACCTAAACACTTTGCTTATGATTATTAATGCATATTATTCTTTTTAATTAACATCATATTTTTATCATGATGATCATATAAACAAGTAAACAATGAATTGAGTGACTTTGATCACCTTCCGCATTTTTGAACCCTTTCACTTGTGATCAAGAATTTCAAACCTAATCTTTCAATCCATGTAGTATAGTTATGGTTTCTTTTTCCACACAATTTGCATGTTCTTTGCTCCATGTGAGTATGGAAAGATTATCTCCATTTAGATGATAGTTTTCACAATATGATCAATCAAAGTGGTCATGCCAAAATTGTAAATCTTTGGCATGATTTGCTCTTTCAAACAACTTACTAACAACTCAAATCTTATCCTTCCAAAATCTTATTTTAGATACCTACACTTTGACCTTAAAGAATAGTCTTTGCAATTGTTAGTAATAATACATGCTTGCAAGTAGTGCACCTCAAACTAAGAGCCCTCATGTTGTGGAATTATGCTAATTTAAAGAAAATGACTTTCTCCATTACTTGTTGAATTTCCACCATTGAAGAGTTTGAGTAGGACAATGGATATGTGCACTCATTTTAGTTTTCAAATGGAATTATTATAAAGATTTTAAATATTTAAATGAAAAATTAGTATTTAATATTCAAAAGTTCTTAAATATTATTATCAGGGCTCTAAATCACAATCTTTATAATAAATGATTCTAATGCAGGTAATAAAATATTGAACAAGTATTATGTAAATCAATCGATTTTTTAGATAACACTTTGAATTCATAGAGAAGTGCATTCATTTGTGATTTTACTACAATCTACAATTTTGACAAGGTTTTGTCAATAGTTTGGAGGACAATCATTGACATAAATGACATAACACCTTTCAAAATCACCTTAAATTACCAAATTAATTGTGTAAATAAGTGTAAAGTGTCAACAAATAATGTGAGATTTTCCCTAAGAAGTAGAAGAATAGAATTCTCTCTTTTAGAGTATGTTTTGTAGTCTCCAAATCTTCACCCTTGCACTAAATCATATAAGTTAGTTTTGTAGTGTTAGAAAATGTGATGTTGATTTAGTTTCATCAGTGCTTTTATTTATTTATTTATTATTGTGGAAATCTAAAAACAATATCCATTTGTGTCAAAATAAGGCATACAACTAATTACAACTTGCAAGTATTTATACCTACACAAAATGTAAATTTTTGAATGTTTCTTTTTATATTAATCTTTATTAGTGCAACCTTCTCTCTCTTTCTCTCTCTCTCTCTCTCTCTATATATATATATATATATATATTTTTTTTTATTGATAAAAAATTAGGAAGTTCAATTTGACAAACTTAGAGAGTTTCTATTCCTTTGACCATATAGCTGCACCATTCTTTTAAGTATAAAATATTTTTATTGAATTTTCTTGGCCAGTCAAAGGATTCTAATTTACTTTAGTATACATTATTTGGACACTGTATGAAATGTCAAAGTCTTAATTTGAAATTGTTTGTACATGTGCACAATATCTAGAGTGATCTCTCCTAGTCTCTCATGTTTTGTGACGGCACAATCATCTTGTGTCACCAATGGGGAGCTTCCCAATAGCTATTCCCTAGTTCCTATGCCACAACGCAAAGAAAGAAGTTTAGGAGTGGTGATAATTATGTGTGCATATAAGCTTAGAGCAACTCCACTGCTTCAACTTGAAAACGAAAATGAAAAGGCTTTCACATAGTGTAGTCGAGGATATAACATCTCCATTGGTTATTGAGCAAAGTACATGCATGCTTCAGCCCTTGGCAACACCATGTAGAACTTACTTTGCATCATCAAAGACATCATGGAAGAGAATGATTCCTCCACAGTCAAAGAGTTCAAGTCATTGCGTCACCTCTTACATGGTCTCAAAAGACCTCAACTATGGCTTGGGTGGAGTATTGTAGTGTTTGCCCAGGGAAATCGGAAAAGCACAAAGCAATGCTACAGTGAAGTACTAAACGACCGCCTTTTTGCTATAGTGGTGGTGTTACGACGTGAAACTTTAGTTTTTATAGTTTACCTAGAAAGACCATTCGGAAAACCAGAAGTAGGTATCCAGATCTAACTAAGGAACTGTTAGAGGCTAAAATAGAGAAGGAAAATGAGGTAGTGATGG
Source organism: Straminergon stramineum (assembly GCA_963920665.1). NCBI lineage: Eukaryota > Viridiplantae > Streptophyta > Bryopsida > Hypnales > Calliergonaceae > Straminergon > Straminergon stramineum. Next base: position 33,858,543 of record OY987264.1, on the reverse strand, counting down.
ACCAACTCCAATCCGGTCCCTACAGGAGAACAGATGAGAACGGAAGTCGGACCAAATCAGCGATGAACCGGATTCTAAAAAGAACAGAACCGAAACTTGAACGAGATCTTCGAGCAAATGGAGCCAGGAGCGGATAGTGCCACCATTGGATCTCGGGTGGGTACATAGAAGTGTAAATAGTAGGAATGTTAGGAACAGATTCAGATCCTGTTCCGATTCGGTTAGTAGTAGGTAGGATTGGAAAGTCCGGCCCGAGATGGCGGCGAAACTTTCACGGGCTTTTATGCCCATTTGTACTTTAGGGTTGTATATAAGTCAGTGCTTGCGAAGGGTACTGGGAGTCTTCTTTTTGCAAATTTCTTGTACCTTTGTATGCGCTCTTGTGTTGTATGTGGCTCTCCCAAGCGTGGCAAGGTTGCATAGCATGGAGTTAAGAAGGTGTAGGACTAATTTGCATATAGATTTCTCCCCTTGGTGTGTAAGTTTCCAATCCTTGGTGTATGTGAGCGGGTTGTGGAAGTGTTGGGAGTGGACTTCAATGCCTTAGCAGATCTAGAGTTTTGAGTTCCGGGTGAGAAAGCCGTTGTTAGGCTAGGTGGATAGGGAGGGTATCTTTAGTCGCGCTAGAACTCCTGGGTAGGAAATCCGGTTGAGTGTCTGATCTTTTGAGAGGTCTCACCACCTTAGTTGGTAAATGGAATAGCTCTGGTAAAGTGTTGGAACGGACGAGTACACTTGTGACCACCTAGCTTCGCACAGGTAGGAACTGGCATCGAGGTCGTTGTAGTAAGAAAGGATCGTACAGGGGGTCTCTATGTGACTTGCGAACCGGATTGCTGTCCGGGTTGTTGTAAGGGATCAAACCGGATCCAAGTTAGTTTAGGAGAGGAAGAGATAGGACAGTGGGCCTTCAGCCACTATAATCCATGAAAGGAGTGGTGGGCCTACCACTCACAAAATCAAGTGGCGACCCCTCTGATGGTCTAACAAACGCAAAACTAAACTGGAATAGGCGTGAGGATATATACAGGCAATCCAAAATGGATTGGTCCAGAGGAGTACCAAGACCGGAAGTGGTGCGGTCCTAGGATTGGGTTAAATTGGACCAACCAGAGATTTAGGAAATTGGAACGGAAGGAATCTGATCCGAGAGTGTTTGGTGGTTGGTTGTTTCCGGTTTTAGATCTAAGACCGGAAGAAAGGTTTAGAGGTTAATAAAAATTACTCGCTTAATAAAGTTAAATACTTCACAGAATCTTGTGGGTTTGATCTTTAGAGTCACTTAGTTATGCTCTAGAGTGATTTTTGTGAGTATAACAGGGAATTTACTTGCTCTGTGCTGCGACAGGTGGTGATGTTTGAATTGGAGTTTGGAGTGGAGTTTGGAGTGGAGCTTCTCTTTGAGCATCCCCACACCAACGCGTTGGACATGCTCAACATGTTGGTTGGGCACGCCCAAGCTAATATTCTTTCCCACGGCAGGCACACCACATCAAAAAAAATGACTGGCTAGGCTCAAATCTGAAGAGGGCTCTGCCAAGTAGAGTGCCTTCAACATGCCGTGCCAGAAGGTTAGCATTCAATGCTGGCCTGGTCCTCAAGGTGCCGACCTCCCTCAACTGGCCTCCGTATGGCCTCCGTATTTTTGCAATTATATTTTTTCTAAAAAAAACACCCTTTCCATTGAATTCTACGCGTGGCGCTCCATTGAGGCGTGTTCACCGTGGGGCATAGGAGGAGCACTGACTCCAAACACTATGAACCTGCACACCAGAACCCCTCCTGCCACCCCTGTCCAGCGCACCTGCCATGGGGATGCTCTTACCTGAACTCAATCCCGGCGTCATTTTTGTATAGTACTTCTAATTCCTGTAAGTTAGCCACACAATGACTGCAGTTCAACAACTAGAAAGTGCCAATTTCTTACAGTTACAGTTTCCATGTGGGGGACAGGGTTGTTTTGTCGAACACATTTTGGGGTTGGGTGTCGAATTGTCCGTCTGATGTCATGTGTCGTACAAGACGAGTGTCGTGTATACATGACAATTTTGACGAATAAAGTCTTATCCTAACAGCAGAGATAATTTGAAATCTCATTTTATTTATGATCCATAATTAAGAATGGAATAAGTGATCATTAAATTGAGACACTTCAATAAAATGAAACTCAAATATGTCAAGATTGAAAATAAAAAGTATTTTATTTGAAAGTCAACCTTAAAGTTGACTTTATTAGACGGACAAGGGGGTCTACTAGACGTGTTAGATGTCATGTTTGTCGTGTTGTCGAGTTGTTCGGCCGAACAATCATGGTGGGGGAATGTGTCTACAGTTAACTTACTTTATTTCCACAAAGGGGTCCAGTATTGGCATATGCTGTAGAATACGTGAGACGTTATTCACCCCCATCGAGCTAAAGGGGGGCCTGCGTGGCACAGTCGAGTGGGTCCCTTCCCTTGCTCCCTTCCCCGGCTCTCAAATGGCGACCCGACTCCCGTCCCTGCCTCCCATCGATTGCGTCGCGGTTTCTTTTGCGGTCAGGTCTCCAACCGGGCAGCCAAGCCAAAGAAGAACTGGGCCGAACGTGCTGCCCTTTCGCTGGATGCTGCAGATCTGATTTTCTCGGTCTACGGCCTCGAAGATGTCTCCCTCGTCGCTGCCTCCTCCTCCCGCCTGCTTGGACTCCTCAGTTTATGGAAATGATGATAGGCACCTCGAAGGCTCGAACCAGTTATCTCTGATAAATTTGGAAGCCAGTATGGAATTGAAACAAAGAAATCAATTCAACAGCAACTTGTACTATTTCTAAAAAAGGTTCATTCACCAACCGATATGTAGTTTCTCTTCTGACTTTATGAGCATAACATCTTGAGAACACGATGCGGCAATCCCTCAAATGAAAAGTTTGGGTATTTTATGAACCGTTTTATCTCACAGTTAAATTAAGCCTTGATACTTCATTTGTTGGTCAACAACTCGTAAGTTCAGGTGGAAGAGCGTAAATTTCTCACTAGGTAACCATCATGTGTCATGTGATTCAGATGTGCCTGTTCAATGCTTAGAAACCAAAAAAATGGCATGGTTAGATGAAGTGACGAGGGCACAATACGACAACACTCCCATATGTATTAAGCTTCAGGTTTCAATGCAGGTAGTGCCGAACTTTTATCCTCGAGTATCATTCTATGTTCAATGTGTTGTTGTTTGCAAGCATATCTCAGAGTATGGATCTTGTTATGTCTTTGTAATAATTTTGTCCTTGGTCATTTTTGTAGCTAGAGTTTGATCTTTGCAATCACTTAGGTTCATTTCCTCGTTAAATAACCCACGGTTCCTGACGTTCTCATATGGCTGCCATGTTCTATCAGGAACATAACAATGCGGTCACCAAAATCAATGAGTTAGTAAAGCAACGTAGCATGGGGGAACAATACGCCAACCAATTTGTTCTTGATTCAAGAAGATATTCAAGCTCTTGGACTAAGTACTTACTTTGCATTATTTATTCATGCTTCTTTTTTGAGTGACCGGACAATGTTCATAAGCATGAATCCCTTCACAGTGAAGAGCGGTTTCCGAAGGGAAAAGTTGAAGACATGGTATTGGAAGGAGGTTAACGAGCATTCAGCAGAATCCAATGGCGACTAAGTTGGTGTTCATCTATGTTGACCTAGGGTGTTGTAGTGGAGCTGAATGAGGAAGTGGGGAGGAAGGCCATAATCCCTCCTCAACCTCCAACGGGTATTCTCATAACAACCTGTGAAGTCCATAAACGTTTTGAAACTACGGAGATTTTTCAATAATATAATCAGGAGAGAACCAAGATACTGTTTCCATTTACAAGACTCACGATGTTTCATTGACTGGACCTCCTCTGCTGTCAATTTGCAAACACTCAAACAATATAATAAACTGAAACTAAACTTGTGGAAAGAGAGAGAGGAGTCCAAGCAAGCAGGAGGAGGCAGCGACGAGGGAGACATCTTTGAGGCCGTAGACCGAGAAAATCGGATCTGCAGCATCCGGTGAAAGGGTAGTACGTTCGGCCCGGTTCTTCTTTGGCTTGGCTGCCCAGTTAGAGACCTGACCGCAAAAGAGACCGCAACGCAATTGATGGGAGGCAGGGACGGGAGCCGGGTCGCCATTTGAGAGCCGGGGAAGGGAGCAGGGGAAGGGACCCACTCAACTGTGCCACGCAGGCCCCCCTTTAGCTCGATGGGGGGTGAATAACGTCTTGCGTAGAATACCTCACCAACCAGTTCAAGTGGCGTGGACCCAATTGCAAAAAAAGAAAAGTTTGTCATCTCCTCTCAGTCGATGGATTCATTGTCGGTAGCTTCAATCCCTCATGACCGGCAGCACGCCGCCTTGCAGTCATCTCAAGCGTTAGCACTTCCTGCACTTCCGCATATGCAATGCAGGTGCTTATAAGCTTACACATTTCACAACTTGTGTATTCGCAGCTCACTTGCAGGTAGGAGAGCATCAGGCATTGGGGCTCTAAAAGCTTCCTTGAAAGCAGAGGTACATTTTGCTTTCACTGCACCAACAATGTACAAAGAGTGTACATTTCAGGAAGTATACACTTTTAGTGACCATTGTATTTCAACTTCAGAAATTCATAACTAATTCCTAAAAGATCCAAAAAATACGAAACAACTTGATTTAGATGCCAATTCCATTTCTCTTTAAAAAAATTTAGTGAAAAATATTTCAACAAAGCTAACCTCTCCAAATTAATTATTAGCTCTTAGATGGGTGCTTTGTAGACCTCGTATCTTAATTGTCACTAATTACAACTAAGCTCAATTACATTTATCAAACATGAAGTATTATTCAAAGTATTGAAATACACTAGATAGTGTACCATTTTGATAAACTAACCCATATAAAATAAATAAAAAACTAAAATGTCTCGATTTTAATTCAATGATGTAGCAATGTAGCTCCAACATTATTAAGTTGCATACACAAAATGGGATGAAAATCATTCATTTTTCCACATTCACAATGGAAATTAGTTTTTTGGTACTATGTGAATCATTTGCTTCAAAAAATTGAGAAGCACTCATTGGAGGTTAAACTATTGTGTAAGACCTCTCTTTTTCATATGATGGATTTCTACACTTCTATCTTACATACAAAGATTCTTTGTCATCCATTGGACATTTTTAGGCTACCACATTAGGATGGTTGCAAGAAAGACCCACCAATTTTTGTAGCATTTTGCCGAAACTGTAGTTTCCATACTTAGTACTAGGAGTACTATGAAACAAAAAAATATTAGTTGTTGATCTAAAAAATCAACGACTAAAAGTTTCGTTGCGAGTACTATGACTACTTGTAACAATATTGAAACCATACTATTAGAAAAAAATGATAGTTTGTTACAAAAAATTGATGATAAATAGAAAATCTTGAACAAAAAAATGAAAAATTGTCAATTTGTGAGGACTTGATGGTAATCAGATTTCACCAAAAAAATGAAGTCGAATTTGTCTTCAATGTTCAAAAGTGCACCTATAAAGTAGCCATGTTTGTATGAATATGGAAGCCATAAAATAATGTATTCTTAGATTTCCTTTAGTAGGCACATATCCCCTTACTATGGAAATAGACCACAAAAGTTTAGCTCTAGATCATTAATTTTTAATACTAAAAACCTCTAAACTTGAAAGTGTGATAAATTAGCAAAATTGACTTTTAAATATAAAATGATTTTTTTTTAATTTCTAAAAAATATGGGATTTGATTACAATTAAGTTATCCATATTTCATAAAAATTTCAAGTTCATTGGGTTCTACCTTCAAAAATTCTAGTAGAAAAACAACTCCATCACTGTGAATGTGATGCGAAATAGGACCAATCTTTCTTGCAATAACCCATTACAAGGATAAACTTTTCATGATTTGATTGTGGACATCTTGTGTAATATGTATCTAGTTCTTTTTTGACACTTTGTGGTCCAAATGTAGGTGTTGCATTTTGGTAATCATGTTGATTATGATTCCGTGTACAATAAGGTAGTCTACTCTTAAAGCAACCCTCACTATAAGAAACCTGTGTTTTATGTGACGTGCTTCAATTTTTTGTGACGGATTTTTTTGGATGTCCAATGCAACAAACCCATGTTTTTATGTCAAGAGAAATGCCAACTTAACGTTTTTTTGACATAAAAACATGGGTTTGTTGCATTGAACATCCAAAAAAATCCGTCACAAAAAATTAAGGCACATCACATAAAATGCAAGTTTCTTATAGTGCCTTTAACCCCCAAGCACTCCAATGTCCACTTTTTGGACAATGAAAAGATTGAAACTCAAGTTTCATCCTCATTATTTCTTGAATGAAAGTCATCCTATTTCGTAGAGATACTTTATTGAGCTATTTCCTATCTAATGGTTGGATTTGGTGATACTAGATTTGCAAAAATGAGATCATGGATTTAAAGAACATAAGAATTTAATCACTATGTTAAGAGAAACTCATTTCAAATCCATTCCAAAAATTATACTCAAAAAATAATAATATTTTACTTGAACTTGAATTTTAAATGAATTCTGAAATTTTCCTTTCAAAATTTATGAAAAAATATTGGTGATGGCATTGGTGAATCTAATTGTATGGATGGAATCTAAAACTCACAGTCTACAAATTTTATTTGTGTACTAATTCCAAAACATTCTTCAAAATAGCATTTTATAATAATTTTTCTCAAATCGACTATTCTATAGAAGATGTTGGACATTTAGGGGTTAACTTCTAAATGCCCAAACTACGTATTTTGGTAATATAGCAATTTTGGCACCTCACTATGAGTAGAGTTTTTATTTTATTTTCTTCGAAATTTTCACACAACATGTGCCAGAGGAATAGCTTTAAGATGTAACAATTTTCATAACTTTTGACTACATGGTTAAAAAGTTATTGCATGATATGTCATTTTCAATGCTCAACGCGCAACCTAGGTAGCTCAAAACAATATTAAAAAATCACTCTTTTCAAAAGAAATGAAATTGGTTAAATAGATTTATATACATGAAAAAGATTTGAATGATTCAATTTTGATTAATGAGATGAAAATTATGAGGAGTTTTAGTTTGTGGGTAGTTATGGAATCTCTATTCTAGGATGGACTCTTGGATAAACTTTGAAGTCCTTTATTTAACTCAATTTTCAATATTTTTGAAAAAAATAAAAAATTGGGTATATATTGTTTATGACAATGTTACAACCATTGGGATTGGCATTTTTCAATTCCATAAATAAATTCTTCACAATTAGTATTTGGAATCATTCTCTACTTCTTTCTACTTACTATTTTTTCCTATATGTTGTACAATTCCAAATGATTTGAATTTTTCCAAGGATGTAGCCAACTTGCCTTGAAGAATTAATATAAAGAATCACCTTCATTTGGTAAATTTTTTCATACAAATGTAACTTTGTGAAGTGTAGTTTCCCGAGTTTTTGTAAGGCCAAAAAAGGCTTTTTGTCAATTCAAATGCTAATATCTTGCAATTTACATAGTGTTAATTTCTGAAATTTTTCCACATCTTCTCAAACCATCTTACTACAAGATCCTAGGATTACCTATGTCCAAAAATGTATTTTTTCAAAATTTTGATACTTATACTAGAAATGACAATTTTAGAGTGTTTTTGGTGAAATCATAGTCAAATACTCAAATACATTTAGGGGTTAAGCCTAACTAACTCATCAATGGCAATAATAGATATTTCAAGAAATGTGCCACTCATTCCTAAATAGGGGATACATTGAGAACACACTCGGTGATTTGTTGAATTATGAGGGTACATTCGCACTTGACATTAGTGGGGTGAGCTTTGTCAAAGAACGTGTCTGTATCTCATTGCGTATTTCCATACATATATGCTCTTTTGTATTCACTAAACCTACATGTCAATTGAGATAGCAGTCACCTAAGAACAATAGTACCGTGTTTAACTCTTAAAGGACAGACTAGTGACCATGGAAATCATGCCTTTTGGAACCGTGTGACATCATCTACTTTAAAAAAATAAAAAATACACATTCGAGGTCAAAGTATTGTAGAAGATCTTCCCTTTCTACACAAAATTTCAACGATGAATAGTTGCAATTCTATCCTAGATAGAGAGATTCCTTGTCATCCATCAGACACTAAATGTTCGTGTCGACGTTTATGGGTTAATGACCATTCCATTCCATTCAAAGAAGTAGTTGTTAACAAGTTGTTGGGAAAATATCAGAAATGAAGATTTCAGAATTTCTTGAGCGGTCTTATGTACTAGAGCTCCTCCTGGCTGATTACGAAACAACGGTCTCTCTTAGTAGGCCACAATTACCGGAAATTGGCCTAAATTGGACCGGATTTTCAGGCACGCAGGCCATGGAGTTGAATTTGAGTACATCTGCTGCAGCACATACACCTCCTTCGAGAATCGATTCTCTGCCTCAAAGTGAATTGCTGTTGTACCTCGTCTTTCGCCCATATTCTTCACAAGCTCTCACAGTATTTGAAACCGTTCAAACACCCGAACCCCTCGTTCTCACAGCAAAAGAGTTTCATTGATTTCTCACTCATTTCAACTACTTTTACAGATCAAGGCTGTGGGGAAGGCAATGACTTGTGAACGAAGGCAACAACTTGTGAGCAGCTCTTGACGATAGCTTTGACCCTACCACAACTGCGGGTAACATTACATTACAGGTGTGAACATTGTCCCAAAACTACAACATTAAATGCGAAAGTAGCAGACACTTTCGATAAGACCCCCACAAGTGTGAATGCTGGCTCCGTAATCCTGACTGTGTAATACAAAAGGCTCGTTTAAAAGCATGTCTCAGTGTGAAACTAAGCTCCAAACATTTACAGGAGTGTGCTCAAGTGAAAAGGTTGGTGCTATCTAAGGTCAGGTGGGAACGGGCCTTTTGTCATGTTCCAATTCTGTGCATCTTGTGTCACCAATAGGGAGAGTACACAATAGCTGATCCCTCATTCCTTCAACATGATAGAGAAAGTTACGAGTGCTAATGAGTACGTGTGCACATGCCTCAACCCAATCCTGGTGTCATTTTTGTTTGCCCTCACCCCTTTTTTACTCTCTTTGTATCATACTTCCTATTCCTGAACGTGAACCACACAGTGACTGGAGTTCCAGTTAGCAACTAGAAAAATGCCAATTTCTTACAATTTCCCATTTGGGCGATTGTGACTACCCGGTACTTTAGTTCCACAAAGAGGTACACTATAATTAGCATAACCTCCGGACTGTATATCGCCAACCCGTTAAAGTCGCGTGGACCCATTTGCAATTTTTTTTTGTCATCTCCGCTCCGTAGGCTGCTTGTCGGTTGCTACAATCCCTCGTGACAGGCACCACGCCTTTGCATTCATCTCAAGTGTCTGTACTTCATTCACTTGAGTAAAGAGATCCGCATTATCCTTGCGCATACGCAGTTCACTTGCGGGAGGTCCGCAAAGTGCTGTGCTCCAGAAGCTTCTTTGAGCGCAGAGATACACTTGGCTTTCTCATTGCACCAGCAATGTACTGTACAAGTAAATGTACCCAACGCGAAGGTAAGATTCAGCAGAAATTAAGTCATTTTTGTGTAAAAGTGTCACATGTCATCTTGTGAATGGTGTGAGGTGACATAGATCCTTGAGAATTTGATGTGCAAACTCAATTTTGGCACCTATGTGCCGAATCAGACCTTCATGTACAATACATTTCAGGAGGGTGAATGCTTTTATTGACTATTGCATTTCAACTTCAAAAACCATAACTAATTCCATGAAGATCCAAAGAACATGAAACAACTTGGGTTAGATGTCAATTCCATTTGTCTTTCTAGGAAAATTTACAAAAAAATACTTCAACAAGTCTAACTTCCCCAAATTGATTATCAACTCTTTAATGGGTACTTTATGAACCTCTTACCTTAATTGTCACTAATTACAACTAAGATCAATTACTTTGATCAACCATAGAGTTTTATTCATACATCTTGTTGGTAAGTGATAGAAGATTCCAATACATTGTAGCATGCATTTTTTGGACATGGTATGAATAAGTTCACAACTTCAAAAGTGCTCTCTAAGTGATATATAAACAAACAATATGCTCACTTAAACTATCATGATTTCATTGTTGACATCTTGTGTGATAGAACATTCAATAGCCTTTAGAAAGGCTGTTTTTTTCTATCCTGAGCTCTCATCCATGAACGTGGCACCAATTTATGACCAAGCCAATACTTTTATTTGTTAGGGAACATCATGTTAGTGTTGAAATGTCACATGCCCCCATACCTAGTGATGGGATGTGAAATATTCCACATAATCGTGTTTCAATTGGGCAAGGGCAACACAGCAGTTCTATGATATGTATTAAGATCTTAGTGACACTTTCTCGAGGGTTAAATAACTCCACTGTAACAGATTGTTAACACAGCTAAAAATTCACAGAGCATCACTTCCGTCCAACCTTCACTATATAAATGAGCGTACAACAGAGCCAGGCTGCATCCTTTTCTTCGTTATTCGTTGTGACAGATGTTTTGATTGCCTGGAATTTGCACAGCTAGTACTGCTTGGGTAAGGAGTAATTTTCAAGGCGATGGAAGACTGGGGATCATGGCTTGTGGAGAGGATGAGCAACCTCTCGGTGGTTTCGGTAGTTGTCAAAACCGTCTTGGCTTACCTTCTGTGGGCGATTGCAGATCGCTGGGTGCTGCACAGAGGACGCAAAGGGCCTGTGCACTGGCCCATTCTAGGTACCATTGGCTTCATCCGTTTCGATCTCACTGTATAAATAATTTCTGTTCACTTCATCTTTGGGTTGTGCACGCTATAGTTTGGATATGGAAGCCATGCTATTATGCCATATTTAACTAAATTTGGACAATGAAAAGTCTAAAAATAATAATCCAAAGAAAACAGTTTGTAAATGTCCACAAAACATCAGGAGATCTCTCCATGTTTTCCATGTATTGCTTATTGTATATGCAACACATGGAGATTTGTGCAAAACATCGTGAGATCTATACAAAGGATCAGGAAGTCTATACAAAATATCGGGAGATCTATGTTCTTCAGCATCGGGATATCTCTTGAGGTTTTGCAAACATAGTCCATAATTGCATGAATAGTCTAAATCCGGTTTTGAAGGAATTAGTTATCGTTTTCTGTCATGTAGTTGTTTTGAGATTTTGATCAGGTTGGGGTTCGTAATTGTAGTCTGATGGATATAATTTTGGTGCATACGATCAAATTGTTAGGGGCGACGGTGGAAGTGCTACGAAATTATCACCAGTTAAACGACTGGACGGTGTTTTACTTCCTCCGAGATGGGCTCACTTTTGGCTGCAAAATGGCGAATGCGAACTTCATCTTCACGGCTGACCCTGCTAATGGGGAATACATTCTCAAGACCAAATTTGCGAACCACCCGAAGGTAAGTCTGCTGAATTTGCTGCATTCTCAGTGTCATTTTGCACATTTTAGGACTAACTCATTAGTGAAATTGATAACTCTTTTTGGATAATTCAGTGAGCACGATGCAAGTTCTTTTCTTTCAGGACATTTCACGGGATGAGAAGATATACTGCATCATTTCTGTTATTCTTTAGTTTTCATTTCACCTTTTCTCCAACGTTGTCATGTGTAATTGTTCGAACTCGGTAGGTGCACCAGAGAAATCCATCCAAGAGTCCATAGCCGCAACTCCATAGTGCCATGGAATTGCAAAGCTAGATTCCTATGGTGCTGGCTCCATGTTTTTCAGTCGTTTGGCGATATAAATATGGCATTCAAAATCTTCAATTTCCCTGAGTGCGTAATTAGCCAAAGTATCGTTGGCTTCACACTGTAAATTCACAGCCTTTCATTCGCGTGAGTGCTCAAAGGCGAGATGGCAAGTTTGAGAATTGTTGCTAATCAATTCAGGGGAAAATGTTCCACGAAAATTTTGATATATTTCTGGGAGATGGCATTTTCAACGTCGATGGGGAAAGCTGGAAGCAGCAGCGCAAGACGGCAAGCTTTGAATTTGCTTCCCGAAAGCTGCGAGATTTCAGCACTGTGGTCTATCGTGATTACTCCGTGAAAGTTGCATTTATCATCACCAGCGCTTCCATGACGCAGCAGCCACTAGACATGCAGGTCAGCTTCCCGATCTTACTTTTGAGTGGGCTTAGCTTGGGGTTTACCATTGAATTCTGCAAACTAGGAGAAAAAATGAAGAAGGCACAATGAAGTAAAATGACTGATAAAAATCAATTATCACTTGAAGAACAAAATAGAGTCACTCTTGAGATTACATTTTAAGAATATTCTTAAACGGTATCGAGAATGTTATCTAAATTATGGGAACATTAACTCCAAATGTTACAGCAGCTAAATGTAAATCCTTCAAACTACCCCGGCCTTCTTGACAGGTACGGTGTTGCCATTAGGTACAAGGAAGTGTCCCAGCGGATTGTAAATAGAATTCATTACCTACAGCAACGTTTGTAGCAACGTTTCTCATAACACGAAATCGTAATTCCAAAATTGACGTTCAACGTTGCTACAAAATGTTGTCGTAAGTGAACAATGCGTTGGATCATATTGCTGAAAAACATTGCACGTTTACTGTTCCAAACATGTACCAAAATTAGCATGTTTGTAAAAAGACTTTGAGCCTTGAGCATGTTCAAAGACTTTGCATGTTACTAAAAGCGTGCTAAATAAATTCTAGTCAGGGTGGCCTGAGCTTTTGAGTTTGAAGACCTGGTGTCAGCATGTTCTGATTGCAATGCCCATTGACATTGCAGGACTTGTTCTTGAGGTTAACATTGGATTCTTCCTTCAAAATTAATTTCGGGTATGAGATTGACAGCTTGAAGCCGGAGCTCCCAGACTTGCCATTCGCCAAGGCGTTTGATTTCACAAATGAGGTCACTTGCAAAAGGTTTCTGAATCCCTTCTGGAAGCTGCAGCGAATCCTCAACGTGGGCAACGAAGCTGCTGTGGTGACCAGTGTGAAGGAGATGAACGATTTCATTTACAATATCATCGAAGTGAGAAAATCGGAGCTACTGGTGAACACAAAAGGTCTTGAGAAAGAGGATTTTCGTACTTCAGTAAGTGCACATTAACTTTCTTTTAGAGTTGCTCTTTCAGAGGCTTCCCAAATCTTATACATGATGTGAGTTTTTTGTTGAACCTAATTCAAAGACTTGCAAAGATATGAAGATAGAAGGTTACAAGCTTTAATACTTATTGGAGAAAATAATTCAGAAAGTCCATAGACACAATTCCATTGTCACATTGTCATTTCTGTAAAATTGATGGAATTCCAAGACTTCGGCACTTATTGGGAGCAGCTTGAAACGTGACTTTTCACCAGTCCTAGTTTATGGAGCTTTGTGGCATCACAATTTTTGGTACGGACAATCATGCCAATTAACGAAATTGACAATTCCATTCCATTGTACAACTATCGAATTTTGATTATCTATGGAATTTTAGGCACTATTCCGTACCAGTTGGCAAGTCCTGAAGTCCCATTGCTGCAGTATGGAATTGGGTTTATGAACTTTTTGTATCTCATCTGTGATTGTACCTGGAGGGTAGGGTTGGGGATTTAAGTAACTCTTAAAAACATGATTATTTCTAAATTTTAGAATGGTGCAAAAGAAATCTTGAAAAATAATCATATTTTGACAATCATCTGCAATCCATAAAATAATTATACTTCTATATCAGAAAGCATGGTGTAGGCTAGGTAAATAATGGCAATCATCAACACTGAATTGTCCTCAACAAAACTCAAAACTGTTCACTAAAGTCTCTGGTACTTTACAAGTTCCATGTAGTGCCATGTGAAAGTCGGTAACATTCCACAATGACAATTTAACTTTGCAAGGACTAGGCCTATATATCACCTATAGCAGTCTATAAAAAACAATCAGACTTCTTAATGAATAGATGCATTCTTTGTTTCTATCAATGTCTGAAAGTCATCCATTGAACACTTTTTGTCCTCTGCAATGGTCTAGGAATAAGATCATACTGGTAACATTTCAGAAAGGCCCCTGTGACAGAAGGGGCCAACAATCATGGATAATTTAGCTAGTCCTACCTACTGTATATATGTTCCCAAATCTCCATCCTTCTCATGCTGACATACAGCCCCATCATGAAGGGGAAGTTTGACCTTTTCACCAGGTTCATGCTCTTGAATGAAGAACAAGGAGAGCATTGGTTCACAGACAAGAACTTTCATGACACTCTGCTGAATTTCATAATCGCTGGAAGAGACACCACTGCTGTCACTTTGTTATGGTTTGTGTACATGATCACAGTGCACCCTCATGTTGGGGACAAAATTTTCCAGGAGCTTCTTGCTCTAGACACCAAACTACAAGCAGAGAATCCCAAATCTGAACCTGAGCCATTAGGTGGGGAAGATGACTTCAATGAGAGAATTGTGAGGTTCTCCGAGATGCTCACTTTTGACAGCCTTCTGAAGTTGCATTATCTTCATGCCTGCATCATGGAGACCTTGCGCCTGTATCCTGCTGTACCAGTGGTAACTGAATCTCTGCATCCTGATGCACCCTCATTGAGATTCCATACATTAGGGATTAAGGGGGAGTGTTTGCTCTTGTGGACTAGCATAGTTTGTTTTTTCCATCTAAAAGTATAGGGCCCACTCCCAGATGGCTCAATAGATAGGAATATGAGGCAATGTCACTCAGTATGCCATTGCAGACACATAATTTGTCATTCCTTTTTAAATCTTGTCCCGCTCAGAGACTACAAAATTTGTTTCCCAAATCAAATTGCTGCCATTCTCAGACCGCAGGTCTTGAACTCTGACAATCCATCCCTGGGACTTGTGAATGTGTGCAGGGCGGGAAATGTGTAGCGGAGGATGACATCCTTCCTGATGGGACAGCAGTAAAGAAAGGCAACATGGTTATGTACCTGCCTTATGCAATGGGGCGAATGCCTGCTTTATGGGGCCAGGAAGCAACAAAGTTCAAGCCAGAAAGGTGGCTTGTAAATGGGGTTGTCCAGCCCCAATCTCCCTTCAAATTTACTGCTTTTCAGGTAAGCCAATGAATCTTTAATTGCGACTTCGACATTTTGCATACCCTCAGATGTTGCAACAATATAGAATTCATACATCAGTTATTAGTATAACTGTGTGTAACATCAAACTTTGCTTTCATAATCTCAATGAGGGCTGAACTGCTGAAGAGCTGGGTCGTACTGAACCATAACCACCTCTGTCCTGGTTTCTAGTTTAACATTCAATTTCTCAAGATCTGTCTCCTTTGCTGCTAATTATTGAATTGTTCAAAATCGTATCACTCTCCATGAGGTTATGTCAGGTCAATCTAGAATATAGTTGTGGACAAGTATGAGACATCCATATTTAAGGTAGAATGACCCAATCTAGCCACAAGTTGGGGCAAGCCCATCGTGCCAAGTTTCTTCTTGTGATGTACTGTACATGTACATGTGTGGAGAGAATTGTTCATAACAAGAGGAATCTTGCTTGCAATGGGGCTTACCCAACTTTTGATTGTAGTGGATTTCCTACCTTACCTTAACATGTTCTATTTTCGACAACTAAGGTAGGGACAACTAAAATTGCTACTTTCTCTACTACGAACAATTTCTATTTGGAGATTGGTGAAAATTTTATATTTTGTCATTGGCAAACAATTGGAGATTTCAATGCACTAAAGAACGCATCATTCAAATGTAATATGCAAAAGTTATGAAAAGTCAAAGTTGTTTTGGTAGATGTTCTAAAATTGCCCCTTCGAGAGTAGGTACATATTGATTTAGGAAATGTACTCTATGTGAGCATCTTATTAATATGATGCTTTTAGGCACATGACACATTTGGGTGTTCCTACTAGCTTAGGCTCTGAATTTGTACATTATTGCCTTTTAAAGGATCATTCAATCTATTGTATTTAGTTCATATTTAGTATGGGTGGATAACCATCTAACATTAGTGGTGGACATGACAATGAAGGCAGGACCTCGCATTTGTCTTGGAAAGGACTTAGTGATGTTGCAGTTGCGAATGACTCTTGCTCTTCTATGTCAGTTCTTCAAGTTTGAGTTGGAGGCAAGTTGTGTTGTCAAATACCGCCAAATGTCTACTTTGTTGTTGGCTAATAGGCCACGTGTCAAGATAGCCAAGCGTTGTGATAAGTAGATATATGAACTCAATGTATTGTATTGTACAATACATTAGAGCATTGTCTATTCATCACCAAAGTTGCAATTCTTAAGTTATAATTTTATTTGTATTTAGATTCACCATTGTTGGTGCAATTGTTTCTTGAATATTCCTACAATGCATAACATTTGAAACTCTAGTAGTTTGATGGTCTCTCAAGTGAAAAATTGTAGATCATAATACCTTAACCCTAGAAGGACACCAAAGACATTGTGTGTCTTGTGGATGGTCAAATAGGCTTTGTGAGTATTGAAGAATGGATCATTTTAATTTGATTATTTGTGTGCAACTTCTTTGTTACTATATCCACATGATTGACTTAAGTTCAAGACATTTAAGTTGTTTTTTTAATTTTTTATGGGGTAGTTTATCCAAAAAAAGGTACACTATCTATGGTATTTCAATACTTTGAGCTTTTTTCCTTAAAACTTGATTTCGATATTCAAAATAATTTCTTTTGTTTTGAGCAAAACAAAAAAATGAAGCTTCTAAAGTTAATTTTTATGCCAAGTTTGTTTTTTTGTGAGTGTGTGAGCATGAGCTTATGAGTGTGTGAGCTTGTGAGTGTACAATTTTTTAGAGATTCCATCTAAAAAGTTTGGCGAAAATTTACTATTTTTAGTAAATTTTGTTAATACCTATTATCGTGGACCTATTACCGTGGTCCTTTGAACAACCTTGATGTGTCATTTATTAACTTCACTAGATTTTAAGAAGAAAAAAATTAGTGATTAATTAGGATTCTTTTGAAATCAAATGAGGTTGTTCCATTGACATTTTTGTAAACACTCCCCTCTTGTTGCTTGGTCCCCCTCGTCGCTAAGGAGAACCCCCCCAACCGAAGACAAAAAAATGAAAAAATGAAAAAAATTGGATTTTAAATTTTCTTTTGACTAGGGGGGGGGTCTCTCTTCAACACCAAGGGGAACTAAGCAACAAGAGGGGAGTGATCAACCAAACAATCATCTGATCATGACGGATGAGTTGGATCCCTAGGAGGTCCTACAAGAAGACAATGACCAACTAATCTACGTTTTGGTGAAACTACTTAAGTTCATTCCTTAGAAAAATAATCCCTATCAACCAAATATATATATTTTTAAATCTTAATGATCTTAACAATATTTTCTAAAATCTTAACAAGTTTAAATCAACGCTTTGACATAAGTGTAGGTACCCTCCCCATTGGCTCAAGAAGATCCATGCTACTACAAGATAGTGATCAATAAAAATGAAAGTTAGTGTGGATAAGTTCTTTCCAAACATAATGAAATATTATAAACAATTTTTTTTTCTAAAATCTAAACAAATCCAATAACAACACATCAAGAAAAAATTATTGGTACCTTTCCATTGACCCCAAGAAGATCCATGTTGTTACAGGACAATGATCAACCACTATTCTAAACAAACTTATTTCCATCTCCATTCATCTTTCACATCAATTGGGTTCTTCATCTTCATAGTATATACTTCTAAACAAGATTGGAAATTAAAATTTTCATCTTACTTCTACATATCCATGGTAATAGGACCACGGCAATAGGTCCATGGTAGTAGGTACTAAAATGTATTAAAAATAATAAACTTTGATTCAAATTTTAAGATGAAATCTATTTTTAGAAATATTATTAAGTTTTCTAATGCTCCTTCAAATTTTTGAGCTCAACTCTTAGATAATCCCTACTCAATGCTCATAAGCTCATGCTTGCACATCACAAAATAGCACCACTAAATTTTGATGTAGTAGAGTACATAAACATAGTTTGTTTGGACAAGATTTTGCAAGACAACTATCATTTGCAATGTTAGGTAGAACATGTGCATGGGGGCTTGGAGTCATTAGAGTCACCAAAGTACTTGATGCCGCTACTAAATAGGAATATTGATACCCTATGAACCCAAACAACAAGGCCAACACGTGATCTTAATTCTTTAAGGTTTCAATAAATTATCCATAGTGTCCAAAAAATTTCCCAAAATTTCTTCATGACTTTTTGGCTCTAGAGGGGGCACCTTGTCAATGGGTGCATGAGCATCAAATTCTTCATCACAATTAACAATGTCTTGCATGGATAAATTATGAAAAGTCTCAATCACACTACACATGCAATTATGATTCAAATTAAATGTCTAGAATTTAATTTAAAATACTTATTTAAAAATAGAGCTCACCAAATTTGGATCGATAGTCGTAGCTTATTGACCAATAGAATGCCTATTTGATATTGTTTGAAATAGAAACACAAACATTATTAGTAAAATTGTCCAATCTCTAAAAACAATATATATGTTTCAAATTTAGCAATATTTGTCAAAGTGGATGAAAAAAAATGTTTCCAAAAGCATGTTTGAGATTGCAATCCCAGGCAACCCAAATCTACTTGCGATAACACAATGACAATATTGATTTCCAAATGCTTCGATACTCAATTGAGAAAAAATATATCAATTATGTAGAAAGATCTTTTGTCTCTTTTGAGTACATTGTAAAATTAATTACATAGCTTATAAAATAATTGATACCCCACATATTTATAATTTTTGAAGATCTCTTCTTATTGCAATTGATATAGGACATCAACATAGTATATGTACAAGATTCTATATCCTATATAAACACTCGTGTCCATACATTGTATTGTATTAATGTTCTATATATAGTATCTAAGTATATTCCATATAAGTATTAGGTAATTATATCAATATCAATATTTGTATTAAAGATTTTTTGTATTTGAAGATCAACAACTAGGGAAGAGGGTTTAAATTTTTTTGAAAAAAATTTGATGGCTTCGGTTCAAGGCTGTTGTTATTTAAACAGAATTGTGTTAATCAATAGCTATAAAAATTTTGAGGGGGTATTTTCGATTTTTTTCTTGTAAGTTAATGACTACATATTTTTGGTGAAGAGGGGGAGGCACATGGTTGCTTGCATCTTTTTAATACATTGTGGCTTGCTTTGTGGCTTCATAATGTTGTTGAAATAAATGGCATGATACTTTGAAATCTTTCACTCTTACTTTCACCTTTGTGCTTCTATTTTTATTTTTACTTTAAAGTTTTTTGTGTCATAAAAAAATTTATAATCTTTCTATATATAATGTAATAATTGATATATCACACGTCACACATGACATTCAACATTAGTGCTATAAAGAATTTGAAGAAGAAAAAATGTGTGTGAAAGGAGATTATGAAAAGATTCATTATTACTTTTATGGCAATTAGAAATGACATACTAATGGTCGTGGCAACAACACAAGGCATACTAGTTCATATTCTTGAAATAAACAATTTTTTGTTTGTGAGTATGTCAATCATGATCTTCTAAATTGCCTAGCCAAATGGAGTATGAGTTGTACCATCAGAAATCCCTTGGTGAGTGTGTTTGTGCACAAAGTTCCAAATAATAGTGCAAAAGATATAGAATTTGGATGTCTTTATAAGCTTGGTAAATTAGAAAAATGGTTACAAAGAACAATCATGATATCATGTCCATAGGTCAACAACCTAGAGAACTCTATGAGGGGTAGTTGTAAGAAAGACTAGCTTGTTTTTGAAGCATTTAGATAGTTTCCTTGAGAGTACTATAAAATTAGAAAAACAATTTTTATAAAACATAAAAAATATGACCAATGTATAATCCTTTCAGAAGAAGGTAACTTAGGAAGAAAAAGCATAGAAAACTCTCTAAGTAGGAGAAATAGAAAAGTGCAAAATCTCTAGAAACTACATACTTTGACATTTTAATTTGTAAAAAGTAGATAAAACAATTTATAAAGAAACTTAAAATTGAAAATTTGTGAGGACTTGATGGTGATCAGATTTACCAAAAGATTGAGCTTAAAACCATCTTTAATGTTCAAAAGTGCACATGCCAAGGAGCCCTATTTGCATGAATATGGACGACATAAAATATTATATTTTTAGATGTCCCTTGGTAGGAACATGCCCACCTACTCTAGAATTAAACCCTAGACATTTCAGCTCTAGATCATTAATTTGGGGTACTCCCCAGTAATAACCCTTACGTGCCCCAACGTCCACTTTATAGAGGACAAATAGATTGAAAATCAAGTTTCATCCTTGTGCTTTCTTGGATGAAAGTCATCCTAATTTATAGAGATACTTTATCAAGTTGTTGTTCTATCTAAGGTTAGATTTGGTGTTACTAAATTACATACTTTTCTAAAATTACCAATGTGGAAGTATGTCAAGTGGTTGACTAAAGCCAAAATTGCATTGACTCTAGTTCAAAAGTGGATTTGCCAAAATGAGGTCATACATTTTAAGAACACAAAAAATTTCCATGTCAAGAGACCTCATTTCAAATCCATTCCAACAAATTTTATTCAAAAAATGATAATATTTTTTTTCGTAATTGAATTTAGAAGGAATTTTGAAATTTTCCTTTCAAAATTTATAAAAATAAATTGGTGATAGCATTGGTAAAATTAAACACATGGATAGAATCTATAGCTCAAAAAAATCTTCAACTTTTGTTTGTATACCAATTCCAAAATATTCTTCCAAATAGCACTTTATAATGATTTTTCTCAAATTGTCAATTATGGAGAAGACTGTGGACAGTTAAAGGTTAAAAGGTCATATATATATATAATTTTCTCTAAAAATAAGGTATGATAACAAGTAAGGCAATCATCTCCAATAAAAATTTCAAGTTCATTGGGTTTAATCTTCAAAAGTTATAGTGGATGACAAGTCCCTCATTCTAAATTTGATGTAAGAAATGACCAATCTTTCTTGCAACCACCCTTGGTTGCCACAACAACGTTCCAACAATTTAATTTTAACTTGTTATGTTTGTTTTGTGTGTGATAGAAATTGTCATCTTGTAGTTGCTAGACCGATAGGATGGTCTTTGTATCACTAGAAACTCACAAAAAAAGAAAAGTGCCTTGTGTTTAGTATATATTTAAGACTATTCTTCAAACATATAAGGCAAAAATTGATAGGACATATGATATGAATTGTCAATGTTGTGGATAGTTTATTCTATTTGAAGAATAAAAAAAGTTTAACATGATTTATAAAAGATGAGCCACCACATCTTTGGCAGTTAAAAATGGCATACAAACAATTGTAGGGCAACAACTTATGACACACTACTTCATATTAAGAGAATAGTGCCTCTTGAATCTTCCTTGATTCTTTTGGACACTTATTGTGTTGTTTGATGTACTATATAAGGATTAAATAAAATCATTCTCGTTGTTGAAAATTCATGTTAGGACTCAAGAAGAATATTCAATATTGGTAGAACGAAATGTCAAAATGTGAAGGATTTGCAATTGCATTTGGTCCATACATGGATTACTAGAATCATGTACTATATGAGTTGAAGGAACCACTTCCTGATTGTCCTCTAGAATTGGTGGAAGGCTTTTGGCCACATCATGATTTGAGGGTGGCACATAATGAAGTACCTTGCCTAAGATCGAGGGTTAATCCCATAGATAGGATTCCAGAGGAAGACAACCTATGAAAGCTTTAATCCTTGGCTTAACATACACTAGGCTCATTGATTCTTTTTAAGACCCAAAGACCCCCAAAATTGTGTTGTTTGGCAGCTAAGAACATTGTCCTCTGTGACAAATCCAAACACATGAAAACAAATGCTCACAATATCTAGATTGCAGTTGCTCCATGTACTCTTGATTTCAACTTGAGTACTTGACAATTGTTATACCTATTATAACAAATAAATTTACTAAAATGATGGTATTCCACAAATTTGGCACTTTTGAATTTTGACCATGTGGTTTGAAAAGTATACAAATCCTAGAAAAAGAATGAAAAATGGCATATGCATACCACTGTTTTAACGAATTATTGTTTTTGTATCTTATACATGACAAGGGACAAAGTTCTAAAATCTTTTGTGAGAATTGATATATCCTATTAATCCAGGATTCAATTAATTTTAATGCTGGATGGACTAATGTAATAATTGAAAAGGGGCTAATAAATTAGGCCCTTCTTCCATACCTTTTTTTTATGTACATGTCAATTAGGAAGGAGACACCCTTTTAACCAATGCTAATTTCCACAATCTTGTCAATAAGTCTTAAAACTTCCAACAAGATTGAGCCCTAAGTTTACTAAATGACCATTGCTACCCAATAGTTGAACCATGCAAGGATAAATGGGGGTAAGGTAGTATGCTCATAAACCATCCATTTAAAGGTAGTTGGGCCTTTTTATGGTTTTCAAATGTCCCAAAAAAATTTCCCTTATTTTTTCTTTGAAGAAAAATTGATGCGAAAATTAACACAAGTGGTTTCATATTTTTTGGAGCACTTATGAATTACTTATGAATTTCCAAAGAATTTTTTGGTAGACACTTGTTCTTGATCATGGGCCTTGCAAAACCCACATGCACTTACTTTGGAAAAAGATGGCTTGACCAAAAACAAGCATTGTAGCATTCAAAAAGTAATACACAAGGTTCCTAAATGCAACCATCACTAAATTTAAATGGTTCCTACATTCTTTTAACATTTGTAAGAAGGCAATTGGGCAATCAATTCTCATTTAGAAAAATTAAGTGGACACACCCTAGCTTTGATATGGACCCTCTTTGGCACTTATTCCATCCATTAGCAAAGTATGAATGAATACTTGACAAATCTTATTTATGCTCTCACATTGTTGGTAGTTCATTTTAGAACCACTTACTCTCCATTTCAAAGGAATCTACTAGGTTGTTTGAAGAAGATGGTTGCAATAACAACATACTACTATAGAGATAGGCAACTCCTCAACAATGACCTTAACCCCTCAAGGACCAAGGAGCCATTTTTTAGCCTCACCTATTCAATAGGTCAAAGTCATAACTTCATATATATTCCTACATTCTAAGAAGTATATCTAAATGAATTTCATATTATGATGTTCATATTGAATTTCGAAGCTCAAAAGTACAATTGACATCATGTAGCAAGTTTGATGTAAAATTTGCACTCTCAATCAAAGTTCAAACTTGTGAAAAAGTATAGAAACTGCTTGGGCCTTGAGGGGTTAAGGTAGAGATATTCAACCTTATCACCTTCTCTACTATTATGCCAGAAGCTTATGAAGTATTACTTGAATCTAACCAAAACCATTTTGGGAGCATGAATGCATGACTTAAACTTCTCAAATCAACACATGACACCACATAAAACTGACAATGTAAACCCTAAAAGAAGTCTAACAAGAGAGGGATTGTAGGTCTGGAGCATTTTAGGCTACAAAAAATAATTATGGCTTGAGAAGTATTTTGATGTTACAATAGGATTTCATTTTTTGCAAGTTTTTCTTTCCTTTTGCCTTCCTATATAAGCCAATCTAAAACCTTGTACAAAAATCAAGAAGCATCAAGCAACTAAGATAATCACATTGATGAAGATGATCATTTCAACATACTTAGATGAACTTCATTTGTTTCATGTAGCTCTTGCAATAAGCTCATGAATCCTTTGTCATCCATATACCCAATGGATGTGGGTTCTTTAGCAAATTAATAGAGCCTCTATTAAATGGTTTTGAGTCTTGATTCAAGAATACAAGAACTTATATTCATTGAATTTTATCATGAATATAGATTGCTAAAGTCTATATTCATGCTCTTGTCTAGATCTTCAAGTCTAGATTGCTTAAAAATTATGAAAAATTATGAAAAATTCTCACATACATACAATCAATGACAAATGTAGACAATCTTTTGTAACCCCTAGCTAACAATGATTTTATCCAAATACTAAATGCACCTTAAACTCACTTCATAATATAAAATAGTAGTGGTAGAACTTGTCGTACATCAATTATGCCTTTTTATTCATTGGATACCTTAAGTTTCCCTGAGTCACAACTCTTTATAGAAAGGGAATCATTTATACAAATTGGCATTTGATTCCTTGGACATGTAGTATGAATCCTTCAATTTAATATTGTGTAATGTTATGTTGAAAGTTTCGAAGGATTTTTTTTTTGCTAGTATTTGATTTAAACAATGAAAATGAGGCCTAACAAGTTTTAATTTGTTTGTATTCCATTCTAAAAATTTGTTTGAAAATTTTCAAAATCCTCTAAATTATTACAATTTAGCTCAAAGTATTAGAATCCAAATTACACAAATATTGTGTACTTTTCATTCGTGTCTTCTGTTTCGAAATGATTTCCAAATTTGATTTTAAAAGGTAATACAATTTCTCATCCTAGTATTTATAATCTCAATACAAGAGAGTTTCACCATTTGTGGCATGTTTTTCTTGGCTAAGGAGAGGCAAATTAAGACTAATAATGCTCATTGCTTGTTTGTGCAAATTTTCATTTTGGTGGGTATGAAGTAGGACATTTCATTGGTCTGGAGGTGAGAGATTTCTAAGAGAAATCTTTACAACCACCAACCAATATTAATTTAGTGAGTGAAGATCCACCTAACATAATCTAAATGCAAGGGAGTTTTACCGTTGTAACATGCTTTGATTGGTTAGGCAATCAAAGAAGTCAAACCATTGAACTCTCCGAGTTGAGATTATGTCTAGTAATTGCAAAGTAGGCCAAGTCATCAAAAATAATTGCAAGTTAGTACCAACCTCACTCCCCTGAGTGCAGTAGGTCCTAACCGAAAACTATTTTTGATAGCTTGGCTAGCTTTGCAATTACCTAAATTAATCTATTTTGGTAATAATGATGCTTGAGTATATATGTAGTGGCCATCTTTTGCAATGTCCATCTCCGAGGAAGCAAGCTCCTCTTCTAGTTGAGGCCTGAGTTGTCGGTATTGGACGGCAATCCTGGTGACTAAAGGTCAAGAGTTTTGGTGAGGTAATCACAAACAATACCACCATCACTCCAAAACAACTAGTGAACCTATGGATTAGTTGTACTCAATCAATGGTGGTATGTAATTAAATGACATGCAAAATAATAACAATAAACCTAATTTACATACTCATATTTGTAGAGCTCTAGATTTCATGAGACAAGTTCACTATAAGAGAAAGAGATGTTTGAAGTATAGTCCTAATAGTATAGGGTGATCGCATGAGACAATTGTCCTATTTTTTGTCCCCTTAACTTGATCATGTGGTTTTTTTGCTCATAGCTTTTGTGTCATATGATTGTTAGTTTTGCATAAAATTTGAATTGAAGGTACATGTAGAAGTTTTAGACATTGAGTAATTTTTTTTCATTGTTTAAAAATTATTTTATTATTCTTGAACAACCCTTGATTGGACATTTTGAGGGTGAAGGGGGGTAGTACTAATTTTGACCCAAAAATGTGAATTTGAAGCTCAAAATTGATATGCAAAGACTTCTACTAACCATGGTTTTGGATTTTTTTGGCTTTTTTGGTGCTAGATTGCACCAGAAAAATAATTTGGCTTAAAAATGCGAAAAAAAATGTCAAAAAACTTGGATGAAATTGCCAAACAACTTTGAAATATAAAAGAAACTTAGATGAAATCACCAAATTGTGGATGAAAACCATATTATACATCCAACATGTGGATGAATATTGTAATTTGGAGCACCACTATAACATTTATTATCGCCACTTTGGCACTTCGTAAAAAATGAAAAAAAACAACCCTACGACTCACGTTCCACAAAATCATAAAGAGATTTTCCAAAAATAGTAAAATCTCCACCTTCCACATGTGCTCAAAGTGCACTACCTTTGAGCAAGTGTAGAAGAACACAATTTTTTTTCCCAAAGAAGAAAATGGTTGAGAAGGAGCATCTTCAAGTTAGGAAAAATAGATTTTTTTCTTTTTGATTTTTTTTACTATTTTCTAAAAATCAACCATCAAAGTGTCCATTTTCTTGGTATTTTTCATCATGTTTTCTTTTGTTCGTCACTTTTAGAGATAAATTTTTTTAGATCTGAATTTATAGAGACATACTAATCTCAATGCTTTACAAATTATCCTTATTTCATTTCATTTAAATTTTTTTATTCCAACATGTCACAATACTCCAAAGCTAAGACCATTTTGAGCCCAAAACGGCGAGTGTTTCTTGCAACAACCCTATAGTCCTATAAGTGTTGATCTCTTAAAAGATTTTTAGCAAAATTTTACTTAAAACCCATGTATTTTCAAGTAAAATTACATGTCAAACAACAACTCCAAGCAGCTAGTTGATCATATTGAATTGAGAAGGAAGTAGAAAAGAGTTTTGCAGGGATAAGTGGAGGAGCTTGATGTCAGGTGGGTTCTTCTAGGAGACGGTATATATAAAAATTCAGCTGATAAGATCAAGGAGTGTAACTTAATTAGCCATGTTTGTGGGTCTGTGAAGAGACATCATTCATACTACAGTGGATTTTGAGATGAACGATTCCTGAAATGTTGCTTTTAGTGCTTCATGTTAACCCTTGAATGCCGGGTTGGTGATCACGGAAATCATGGCTTTTGGAACTGTGTGGCATCATCCACTTTAGAAAAACCAGTAATACTCATTGGGAGTCAAACAACTGTAGAAGATCTTCCCTTTCCACCCCTAATTCCAAGGATGAATAGTTGCAATTCTGTCCTATATAGGAGAATTCCTTGTCATTTATCGGACAATAATCGTCCACCGCGTCGTTCAAGGGTTAAAATTGGTTGCATATAACAAGCCTGTTGCAAGTCCCCAATGCTAATCAATCATTACATTGCTAAAATTTTTTCCTCTTTGGTCACTGGTTACTAAAAGGTCAAGTTTATTTTAAATAATTAGTATATGTCAAGTTCACAATGCTAATCAGTCATTTATTTACATTATTGAAAATTTTTCTTCTTTGGTCACTAGTTACTAAATAGACACCTTTTGTCTTATGAATTTAAAGAGATCTTTGATTTCTCATGGGTAGAAGCACACTACCCCTCCTAAAAAGTATGTCAAAAAAGTACTTTGGGGGGACTGTATTGGGGTTCGATTACTTTTGGGTATTGAAGAACTAAATCTTTTTGGTTTGAATGCAAATGCAATAGGTGAGTAACCTTGTAAAGATTTGTTTTTGTTGTCCATCAAATTGTAAAGATGTTTTTCCCAAGCTTTAAAAAATACTTTTTGAGAATGGAAAGTATGTCAAATTTATCAAAAAAATGGAAAGTACTTTGTGCAGGAAAAACAAACAATTAACTTTGAGTGATTTACCAATACTTTGATATATTATTTGCTATGTAAGAGATTCCTTCTTGTAGATAGGGTGTAGTTGTAGTTATTGCTGGAATTTAGGAGCTTATGTGGCATTCCCTTCTACACCAAAAAGTGGAAAAGAAACAAAATGTTTTGATTGATCTTCCGATTGTGGAAGCATCATGAATGTGGACTATGGGATGGCTAATGGTCTAATCCCCTGAAATATTTATATTTTTCAAGAAATAAAATTTCTTCAGCTAGTACGAAAAGTACTATTAGTACATGGAGAACATTTTTGAAGTAAACTTTTTCGTTCATTCCAAAGTTCATTTAGATTTCAACCATATATTTCTGGATTAGATTCTATTATTGTGAAGTGAATCTCTTTGTCTTCATTGTCTCTTATTTGCATAGCCTACATGTATTGTGTCTTCCCATGTAGAAAATATACACTTTGTATAGAATATACAAAATATATACTTCAAGTATTAAGAAATTTTGCTGAAAAACATACCTAGTATAATGGATATAAAGCAAGATGTACCATAGTGTTTTCATGCTTTGGGTACTCTAACTACCTTGGATCTAGGACTTTATTTCTAGTGCTCATTGTATACATATTAACAAAATTATTACTAAAATGAACATTTTGAAATATGTTATGATTGTAATGGATTCTTACAAAAATTCAGAACATAAAGATTGATTTATAGAAACTCTAGTGTGAATATATATAAACTATGCAACTTTTCTAAAAAACATTTATTGCAAAGATATAGGGATTTGGAACCCTTCTTTCAAAAACAGTTTCAAAATAACTTCAACTAGAAGTTGAAAGTGAAATAAATCACAAATAAATAGGAAAAATGTGGGTAATGCGAACTTTATCACACTTGGTTACCACATTATTAAATTAATTTTAGAAAAATCTTTTGAAAAAATCTAGTATAGACTCAGAAATGTTGTTTGAAATTTTTTCATGTTCTTTTGTGTAAAAAAGTTTGGAACACTACAATAGAATTATGTTTGGCATATGTTTAGAATAACAAAGAAGTCAAATACCATAGCCAAAATTTTCTCATTGACATTGATTTTCAATACGAACAATTAATACATTATCACTTACGCATTTAGTGAAGAACTAATGTAGTACCCTACAATTTTGGACTCCCATTTGTACCTGTGGTGTACCAAAAGTTAACACTTATCTCTCGTGTTCCAATCAAAGTTCTTTTTTTAGTTTTCAGACAAATGGTTATGTGGCCTTTCTTTCAAGAAGGTTCTGCATTTCTTGGCTCCTTCATTTTGGGGATTTGAATTGAATGAGGCCAATCATGAGTATACAATTTTGAATATGTAATTTTTATTTTTTTGAAACACATGGACAATTTCTATTGATAGAGGAAACAAAACAAAGAAACAAGGAAGCAAGTCCATAGCGGCAATTTTTTAGCTTTAAATATGTAATTTTTGTATGCAACATTTGTATGTGTTGGCTTTGCATGATGGATAAAATGAGATTTTGGAAACATTGTTGCAACAGTGTGCGGGGCCATGATGACAGTCTGACATTTTATAAAACATTTACTCCCTTTTTAGTTTAACTTAGGCTTGAAGCTACCCATTTTTTTTTTGCAATTGGGCATTTAATTGCCTAAAAAAAACACTGGTTTTGACTGTAGAGTTACATCTTCTACCATCAATAGAGACTGAGGGTCACAATAGCTAATCCCTCGTTCCCCATACAGAGAAGACAATGATTGTGTGGAGTGTTGGATTGAACATTGTTTTTGCCTACATGGTTGCACCAAACGCAAGACGCTAAATCCTGCAAACGAAGTGGGCCCCGTAGGAGCATTTTGTATTTTAATCGGAGGTAAAAGTAAAAACTGCCCCCTTTTTTGAGCCGTGTCTAGGATATGTTCTAGATCAATCCTGGCTTATTTGGGGTCTCTGATTGTAGATATGAATTCGGAATTTCCAAAAAATATAATGTGCAAAAAATTAAAAAATTCCTGCGTTTTCCCCATGGTAAATCTGCCCGTGCAGGGCCCACTTCGTTTGCAGGATTTAGCGTCCTCCGCACCAAACTTGTTGAAGAAATAAAACTTGCTTCTAAGGAAGAGTACCGTTTTAGCAAACTAATTGAAGATATTGCTTTAAGTTATTGGTGTCACATTTTGGCCCAAGTGTAGATGTTGTAGTTTTGGCATAAGGTAGTCTGCTCTTAAAGCGTTGATGCTCTAAAAGCGATTGTAGCACAAGGGTACATTTTGCTTTCTTTCATGTACCGGCAATGTTCATTTTAGGAGATGGTCGCTTTTAGTGACCACTACATTTAACCCCTAAATGGTGTGACTCATTGGCGAAGTGCGAAGCTGTCTCAAAACTGCATACATTTTGGACAAGAATATTTGAAAAGTGCTGTCGAGAATGCATGGAGTAACCATAGGATCTTCAGGAGTACCATTCATACTCTAAGGAAATGAAGTGAAAATGACGAAAAGTATAGTTCTTGTGAAGATGATGTGGTTTGACTAGAAAACTTGGGACATTAACCATGTCGGGCAGGTGATCATTTATGCACAAATCATGTTGCAACGACCAAGTGCAGCTTCAGAAAAATACAAGGAAAATAGCTGTGAGAAGCGCATCAGGAGAGCAATGGGACTGTGCAAATTGCAGTGACGATACTCCAAGATTTGAATTATTGTGGAGCTTGCAATGCAAAGGCCATCTGGATGACAGAAAAAACCACAATTTTTTCAAGGACCGGGGACAATTCCACACATGCCCAATGACGAATAAAATAATACTTGATTTATATCTCCACACTGACACATGCTAACGGCTATGTCCTAAAAACTATTTGATTATGTGAATCGCGTGGATTGTGTGATGTGTACTGACGTCAAGCTCCACATTCCTCACAATCAAATGTCCACATTCTAGCAATGTCGTAAACCATGAATACTAGAAGAACACTTCCTGTGACTCTAGTAATCTCACGATTGCTACACAAGAAAACCCAAGAACATTTGACATGCATAAGTTTTACAATTTCAATACAAAAATGCTTCTTCGCATTTCTTTTTAAACATATTCACAAAATATAAAGGCATAGTCTTCGTGATGCCTACACCACCATGTATTTACAAGAGCATGACATTCAGTAGAAATCAAGGAGCTACAGACGTCTACTTCATTTTCATTCTGCAAGTCCCTTCTCTACAAATGCCAGTTCGACCTGTCCCATATCGTCAGTGACAAAGTAAGGCCACGATTGTAACTTAAACGTTGGACTTCCTACATGTTGTGGCCCGCTTGCCTGATTTGCAATACACAGCATGATATTGGCACTCATTAGTGCCCGCCCACCAATAGAGGCAAAAGTGACTACACGGCTGAACTCCCAATGCAAGTGTGAGAAACAATAGGAAATAACGAAGCTCCAGTTTTGATTGACCACCATGGAAGATTTCTGAGGGGAACCTACTGAAGTAATACTCTAGTACCAACAACGAAATCTGAAAGTGTGCAAGTCGATCAGAACCGAACCTCATGATGCATCTGAATATGTGATCCTTGTCGGAGTACAACATTCCTCTTCACAATGTGCTTGCCTTGCCGTCACACTTCTTTACAAGGAAGCAAGCTCACAGTACACAAGGACTACATTGTTGTCGCCAAAACTTGAGGTACACCTCATGTGCGTAGTTTAGACCATACCTTATTCGTCCTCATGGCTACATATTTACAAAGGTCAGGGCTTGAGACCTATAGTATTCACATAATGGACTCCCATATTCCTGACACGTTGAGTTCTTTGACCTCCTCAACAGAGAACGAGTAGAAGCTGTGGGACTACAATACTAAATTAACAATGGATCAAAAAAAGGTAGCATCGACAGCCATACTGAAGCTACTGATCGAAGTCTTGCAGTAGTTACTAGCGATATATTCTCTCTACATCACAACTGCTGCACATTCAGCCTTCTTCACATGCCACGAATCATATGTCCTGTGCTATTGGCAAAAAGAAACTTTGCCAATTCATGACGACTTCAGCAACGGTTTCGAACTTCACTTTCTCCATACACTGAACTTCTCCAACTAACTGAAGACTACTGCTAAATACACATTCCGTACTTCCGCACACACTTCTAGACTTGGAGATGGAAATATCACAAACAATGCAACCTACTAGCATTGTATTGCTAAGCACATACTTCTAAGTTCCTTGAGAACCAAAAATGGAACGACTTGAAAAACAGCTACTGTTGCACTCTTTCAAACCTCTG
This sequence comes from Straminergon stramineum, assembly GCA_963920665.1. Taxonomy (NCBI): domain Eukaryota; kingdom Viridiplantae; phylum Streptophyta; class Bryopsida; order Hypnales; family Calliergonaceae; genus Straminergon; species Straminergon stramineum. The sequence goes on along the minus strand of OY987264.1, from coordinate 33,826,849 downwards.
TACATGACTTTTATAATATATAACTACCTTCATGCCAACTCTTTAGCACTCAATAGCATTCGAACTTACTAGTTCTACATCATGGTAAAGACAACCATGATTGCGGTTACAACTTGGAATACGTAAGACTTTCTTCTGGACTTCAACAGTTGCTTTGTCCCTTCGTTTGTGCGAGTTGAGATCGACATGTGCAAGTACATTGATGGAGGCCGTTACTCACAATTCTCCAAGGAATTCTGTGTCAGGTCCTTGAAGAAGATGTGAAGATGAGTACCTCAGCGACGTAGAGAGAAGTGACATCGCTGAAAGCAGTCACCCATGTGAAGGTGGACACCGCCGCATTGTACACAATTGAGATTTGTGCGGGTTTTGCTAAAGCAAAAACGGCACTTTCTTCAACTGTTTGTCCGCACCAGGGAGTGAACAGGAGGCGTTGCTAAGCGAAACGTAGATACACAACCCCGCTTCAACATCCACGGCTTGCAAAGAGCCTCTGCTAGAAGTAGTTGAAAATCCATGCGTTGAATAGGGTCCTATAGTAGACGCTCACAGATGGCGGTGTACAGTATGTAGCTATTCACCACTGATGTGTCCAATAAAAAGAAGAAAATTCTATGCCACCATTTCTAACTCTGAATCTGAGAGGAATACGCACCTCTCATTTCATCAGCGACATCAACGCCCCTCATGAATTTTGTGTACCCTTTGTGCACAGGAGAAGTCACAATTTGTTTTTCTTCACCTCCAACTCAACGAGACACAGTAGGCCACTCTTCACCCAAGCGTGGCAATGGAGTAAAGAATGATGATAGGAGCAGCACAGGCTTTCGGTCTACCCACACAACACAGGAAACTGTCCTGCTCGAGTGCATGCGCCACACTATAGTGCCTTCACTTGAGGCTCCTGGGCGAAAAGGCGTTTCTGTGCTAGGGCTTTCGAAAGACCTCTACGGTTGCTCATGATAGTACCAGTGGCATAAGTCCCTAAGGCAGCCAGATCCACAGTAAGCTTCACCGATGTGAAGTAATTGTCGGTCACCACTACATGGCCTAAGCGATGTAGTCCTTCCATTAAGAGCATCACTATGTCATAACCCAACTTGCCTCGCTCTTCCCCGCATCCTCTAGAAGAACGTCGTTGAGCAGCACTCGTGTAAATGAAGAAATCATACACATATTTCTTTCTAGTATCCACCAAGCACCATACTTTTATGCCCCATTTCATTGGTTTCTTTGGCATGTACTAGCGAATGGGGCAATATTTACCTTTGTATTGAATCATAGATTCGTCCACTGTGACTTCTTGTTCCAAGTTCTAGTTGACTTTGCATTTCGACTTCAATTCGGTGATGAGCCAATGCAGCTTTGCCAATTTATCACAAGGTCTGTTGTGGCTAGCACTATCACTATTGTTGTTGTCAGAGACATGCAAACACCTCGTTATGTCTTCATACCTGCGATTGGACATCGTGCTTTTGATGACGTTGCAATACAACACTGGAAATTCTTTATTCCAGTAGCTTCTATGATTTGGTAGGCGCTTTATCCCCATGATCAACGAGATGCCAAAAAAAGCCCGTAATTCGATTGGGCTGAGAGCCCACCAAGAAGGTCCTCCCATTGGAAACCGTGTGCGTGGATGAGCTTCGCTGGCATAACAATTTGTGTCTTCACAAATTTTTTCCAAAGTTTTCTCACTCCAAAATCGAGAAAATAAAGATAGTTTTGTTGGCATTCAGCGAGATGGGAAAGTAGGTCCTGGAACTAGCCCATAGAATTTGATGGGATCATGTATGTATGTCGAAGCGTTGGTTGTCTAGGACTCCTCCGAGAAGGCAGCTACAAATGCTGTCGCTTCAGCTGCCGCACTAACTCGTCTACCATGACCCCTTCTTTGGATAGCAGGGATTCGTAGTGCTTGGCGTGCACAATTGACGGTGACGACAGGCGATGCTCTTGGAACTCCCTTGTCATTGGCATGTCTACTAGCCGTTCGGGCGTTGGAGGCCCTCCTACGTCGACCGCTTGCAGGTGCTACATGCTGTGCAGGAGGTCTCTGCGGAAGGCTGACATGGGCAACGTCAGTGGTTCTTTGGGTCGCAATTTCTGTAGTGCCGCGTCTGCCAGCTAGCGCCTTGGTGTAGAGAGTGCCAGTACCAACAAGCCCGAGGATGTTGTTGCTGATGGAGCCCTTGGTTGCTGCATAGGTGCTCTGACAGCCCTTCACATGACTCTCGCTGCCACCATTGAGCATTCCAGACTAGCCCTTCCTCTTTCAACTTGCATCAACATCTTTGCTTCCTGCACAGAAGTTGAGGAGTTTCTCTTGCGGATGGGTTTGGAACTTGGAGTTTCGGATGGCCAAGCTTGCGACTGAGGAGGGGTCCCCATGTGCCGATAATGGTTGAGTCTTAAGAGACGCGTGCACTTTAGTATGGAGAGTACCATAAGCGGGCCTTGAGGATGTTTTTTTGTCTCTAACCTGGTCAAGGATCACATGTTGGAACAAATCGGAGAAGGGTGGCAGCATGTCTTCGTCATCATGTTCCGTTTATGGCAGAACTTCAAGTAATCGGGGTTGTCATGTCAATGGTGCAGGATAGTTAGGCTGTGCCAACGGATGTGAAGCCAAAGACCATTGGCTGTGTGTGTTGCAAGATGGAGTGTGCACACTGTAGTCCATGGCGCCATGTGAATACGATGAAAGCATCACAGAAAGGAAGTCATCATCATCATTGAAGGTAGTTCAAGTTGTGCTCAAGATATTAGAACTATCGTCAAGGTCGTCAGCATGAGTGGCAGTAGTACTGTCGTCAGAGTCATGTGACCCTTTTCCAAAATCTAAAGACGATTGGTGACAGAGTAAGTCTTCATGAATGAAGCTCTCATGTGATTTGCCATACTCGTTTTTAGAACTTGGTGCCACCTCAATGTGTTCCACTTGTCCGCACGGAAGATGTAATTCATTACTGTCATCGAGCAGGACAACGTACAGAAGTTCCCGCCGTCCTGGTGTGATATACAAGTGAATCGCTAGACCTAGTAGCCACTCTCCTTCACCATTGCGGGATACTCGATTTGGAAGCTGGGTGACGACACTTGAAGGTATCCTCACTGGGATTGGATCCAGTATAGTGCGGGGCAGCGTCAATGGGCATTCTTGCACAGGTACATATGATTGACCTTGCCATAGTAAGGACGACAGTGGTTGTGATCCATGTCGCTCTCTCGTACTATTCATGTCGTTGACAACCTCTGCATGCCGTGGAAGATTTGTTGCATGAGTTTCCAAAGCCTCCGGAGGTGAATAAAAAGTGTCACGGCACTTGAGTCGTTTTGCCCATGCAGGAAATGTGCTTGACGGTAGTCTCTGTTGCTTTCGACAGGAAGTGGTGGCCGCTGATATAGCTACAACTGTAGAAGAATGTTCTTGGTCTCTTGAATACCTTTGTCTTAGAAGTTCTCCTCTCATCTGGATCTGTACAACCGCCTTGTGTGGTGTAGTATGTGGGGCATGCAACACTCCTTCCCATGGTCTATCATGAAGATTGCCTATGGACGGCAAATGGAAGTAGTCATCATCCAGATCTTCCATCTATGATGTCTGGCCACAGCCAAACGCGTAGCGCATTGTTTACTGCAGGACTGAAACCGGAAGGGTCTCCCTCGGAAATTCTATGCTTCCAACCAAGAATTTTAGCAGTGTGGTATTGAAAGAGGAAACGTAAACCTCGAGGACTGTCGATCCTTTTCACTCCCTTTTTCACAGCTCTTTGTAGCAAGCAACTCTTATCAAGAAGTTGTAAAATTCGTCGTGTTTGGGACTGCGAAGCACCTATACTACTAGTCCACTCCTGGATTGCTAATTGACTTGCTATTAACGAAGGTCTATCGTTTGAGGGGCTAGCCATAACATGAGCATCATGCTTTGTTTGCCGTAATCACTGTAAATTGTTGTTCAGAAAGCAAATGTACAGGAAATTCAGTTCATGGAAGAAATAGGAAAGGAATGAAAGGTACAAGAGGCGTCAATAGAGAACACCTGTTGCGGTTGTATAGCGACAAGGCAAGGTATGAGATCAGTGGAACTCAGTGGTTTTGTAGGAATTCGAAGTCCTTAGCATGACATGAACTAAATGAGGTCGAAGCTATAGGTGGGAATCAAAACGCTTGCACTCAATAATGTAGTACAAGTTCTCCTCTATATTCAAAGACAATGTCATATGCTTTCTGTATCTGGTGTGATAGGACTCAAATGTCATGGTATGCTTATGTGACTTTCTGCCACTACAGTCATTGCATATGCCTTGCGAAATGCTCAATTAGCTATTACTAATGCAGTGACTAAAGATGCTTGATGCTCAACTCTTGTTCGAAACAACGGAAAGTGGAAGTAAGGAATGCCTTCATAAGCGACAATGACATACAACAGACCAAACCTTCTTGTCTATGCGCATACATGTAGAGAGAGTTTTTTTTAGCCTTCCTTGTGCAACAAGTCTTGCAATTATTTCTACAGCCATTAGACAATGCTTTCAAGCTTTCTTCCAAAATATCTTAAGCTTTCATGCTCAATTGCCGGTTATTGGAATTTGAAGTCATTACTAGTGCCCTTCTCATTTCCTAATTTTTATGTGTTTTTCAATTGCGTAGAGGCGGCTACTTTCAATTGAGCAGTGGCTGGGCCTTCTAGAAGAGGTTGCATTTACATAATTCAAGTACAAATAATTTTTTTGTTGAAATATACAAGACATGGCAATGAAGGAAGAGCCGTTTTGATGTGCACATTCATGTTTTGCATTGACTTCAAGCCTCAATTCCCTAACCGCCATTTTTGTGTACTCAAATTAGAATATAAGGTCTTCATGGGTTACTGACATTTGGCATTCTGTTGAGGCTTCTCTTTATTATCCTAGTTCTCCTAAAGAATGTTGTCTCATTACTTCCACAAATTTTTAAATGGTTACCTCAAATTTTTTAATCAATACAGATGTACAAGTAGGACGCCCACATCTACTACCCCATTTTATTTTTCTGCTTGAAAAAAGTTACAGTCATACTCTTTTTAGCTTGGGCAGTAACAAATTTTCTCCAAAGCTCTACATGTTTCATGACATTGATCTTTTTCTTCCTATTGCTGTCACTAATTCTACCACTATTACCACTAATGCATTCCAAACCCATATGGGAACTCTCAAAAAAATGGATGAATGAAATCTCTTCGGCCTCCGTCTTCTGTGAGTCATCAACTCTGTCCATCGTCCACTTTTTGGATGTTGGCGTGCTTAGGGGTTAAACTTCAAAAAATTGTAACTAATTCCACAAAGATCCAAAAAACATGAAACAACTTGGGTTAGATGTCAGTTCCATTTTTCTTCCTACGAAAATTTAATGAAAATTATTTCAAGGAGTTCAACTTCCTCGGAAAGGCAATCAGCTCTTAATTGATCGCTTTAAGAGCAGACTACCTTAACGCTACATGGATGCATAGACTACAACTAACTCAATATTGTTGTCTTTGCTTGCTCCTCTATGCTGGTTCTTCCAGTTCAAGCTGGAACCAGATGTTATCAAATACCACCAGACAGCTGCTTTATTTCTGGCTAATGGTTTACGAGTCAAGATAACCAAGCGTTGTAATTAGTAGATATATTAACTTAGTGTATGGCAGTTCTTAACCCCTCACCACCAAAGGGGACCAAAAGTGTCCTCACATAGTCAGGAAGTTCAATTTGAAGTGCTGTAACTTTTGCATCCAATGTCAGAATTCTATAAAATTTATTGGAAAATCTGTGCTCTCTCTCCTAATCTGGGTGGTAAAATTTTTAAATCAATCCTAGATGTACTGATGTTTTAAAAGCCATTCAAAGTTTATGGGTTCAATTTGAGTTCAACAAAGTGTATTTTGATGGCTGCAACTTTGGGGGCTCATTGCTCCTTCATCCAATATTTGTTTTTAATACAATTTTTTTTGGGTTATGTTCTCCTTGAATCCTAGTTATTGTGGTAAAATTTTCATGCCAATCCAAGTTCTTTGTAATTTTTGGGAGCAATTCAAAGTTCAAAATCCAAACATTTTTGAATTACGGTAAATTTTAGCGTCTCGTTTGTCTTCATACAATGTCCTTTTCCAATAATTTTTTTGGAGAAAGTTGTGCATACTAGTCTAGTTTATGTAGTTAAGTTTCATATAAGTCCAAGAAGTTGTGAGTGATTGAGAAACATTTTAGTAGGACGTTCAGCCTTAGATGTATTTTTCGCAACTTTTCTTTCTATTTTTTGACATTTCAAAATCATTTTGTAGACACAGTGAGTTCTGAAATTGAATGAAATTTTCTTTCACCAATGTGTTTGTATGGTGTTTTTGAAGCACTTTATAGTTTCAATCATTTGAGTAGGCTTAGAAATCAAATTTCACCTCCAAATGTGTTGCTACGAAAATTTTAGCATCCTTTATCTATACTAAAACATTATAATCTTGCAATCTATGTGGCCAAATGAATCCAAATTTGATTCAAACCATGTACAACATGTACACTCCAAGATGGTACGGTTGAGTTTTCTATACCTTGGTGGCTTTTTTAACTATAACACTTCAAAAGCAATGATGTTAATCCCTAAAGTTCTATGACTATGTTTTCACTGAAAATGCTCCGAAACTGCCATTTTTAGTACAAGTGCCAAATTTTTGAAAAAAAACTTTTTTTGAAACATGTAACCATAGGATCTTGTAGTATACTAACTTGAGAGCATGTGGTAAATATTTCAGAAATTTCCAGTGCATGGACTGCAAGATATAAGAATTTAAATTCACTAAAATCATTTTTTGGGCCCTGCAAAAACAGGGCAGCTGCACTTCTTAAGCTCACTTTTCTATGAAAAAATGTCCCAAATGGTGGTGCTTCTTTGGATTCTTTTTCCTAGACAAGTTGGCCACATGCTTGAAAAATTTCAGATCATTTGGAATTGTACAACATATAGGAAAAAATAGTAAGTAGATAGTAGTAGAAAATGATTCAAAATACTAAATTGTTAAGAGTTTAATTATGGAATTGAAAAATGCCAATCCCAATGGTTGCAATGTTATAATAAACAATCTACATCCTATGATTTTATTTCTTTCCAAAAATATTGAAAATTGAGTAAGATAAAGGACTTTAAAGTTTATTTTAGAGTAGAGAATCCATAACTACCCACAAACAAAAAAATCCTCATAACTTTTGACTCCTTGACCAAAATAGAATGATTCAAAGCTTTCCAAGTAGATATAACTTAACTCTAGAAAAACAATTTCAAATTTCAGTTTTTGAAAAAAGTGATTTTTAAAAATCTGCCCGGACTGCCCATTTACAAAAAAAAGCAACATATTAGGCCATAACGTTTTACTCGTATTTCCAAATGTCATGAAATTTAGCACATATGCAAGATATTCCTCATCCCCACCTTCTATTAAAATTTGGGCCAAAAATATGGAAATCTCTAGCCACACGTACTTGCCCAAAATTGCTATGTAGCCAAAAAACGCAGGTTGGTCCTTTAGGGGTTAAACCCCAAAAGGCTCTAGGCCTTATGGGGTTAAGTAATGATTTTATCAATATTTCTCACCATTGCTAGTGCAACAATTTCTAGATTATTCTTCCAATGAATATTATTAGAAACTCTAGAAGTTGGATAAAAGTTTGGATGAAAAATTGTACTTGATACCTAAACCATGGAAAGATGCCAAGGACATTTTGTGTCCTTTAGACAGTCAAAGAAGCTTGATACTTGAAGAATGGATGATTTTCGTTCTTGATTTTATGTGCAACTTCTTTGATGCTATATCCACACAATAAACTTTATAAATTCAAGTCATTTTAGTTTATATTTTTATTTTTTATGGGATAGTTTAAAAAAAACTAAACACTATCCAATGTATTTCAATACTTTGAGCTTTTTTCCTTAAAACTTGATTTTGACATTCAAAAAAAATTCTTTCGTTTTGATCGTAACCAAAAAAAATGAAGCTTCAAAAGTGGAATCTCTCTACAACTTGATAATTTTCAAAAATTCCTAAAAACAAGCATTTTATTGAAGTTTGAAGTGGAGGATTTGTGGGTAAATTTCTAAATATGGAGTGACATGAAAATTTTCTTTACACTAAATTTTCATGGTATATTTTCTACATTGTCATGTACTTCTATTTTGAAAATTTCAGATTTTTTGAGCATGATTTGTATTTGATAAGAATTCTCTTCATTTTCGCTTTAAAAATTCATGGTATTCTAATTGGAAACTTTCACAAAAGATTCTAAAAATTTATGATGTATATCAGACATGTGGTTTCATCTTTGAAAAATGAAACCAAAAAAATTCATTCATAAATAGTGAAGAAATAGAAGATACATAGTGAGGAACTTTCAAGATTGATTACATTGTCATAGCCTCCATCCTTTAGGGGTTAACCCTAAAATTCTAGACTTTTAAATTTTGAACAACTAATGAATGCAAACATGTCCCAAGTACACCAAGTTTGCATGATGGAAACTTGTTTTTTTATCCATCTGAATGTTGTTACATTCTTGTATTAATTCTTTTGTAGTATAGATTTCTTGAACTTTTCATCGTAAATATTCTATAGTTCAAAGAGCACAAGCTTGAATTGTTGGGGGAATAGAACCTATTAGCTCAAGAAGAGTATTAGGATTTGACAACAATCTTTGCCTTCTACATGTCTTGTTGTAGTTGGTTTGGTGTCTTTTGAATTGATGCATGAAGAGTGCCTCCACTCACATACATGATAAATGTGAACCGCAAACCAAATTATAGTATAGAGTGTACCAAAGAATTAGGTCAAAAGGTGCATAGTAATCCAGGACTTGTGGATTACTCTCTACAATCATTGGTAGTCATTCTGTAGTGATAGTAGAGAGGCACTACAGTCGTCCAAGGAAGGTAGAAGCCCATCCTCACTATGGTTTGGGCATAGTTGTCATTTCTAAATTACATGTATTGTGAAGAGAATCATGTGAAGCCTCAATCATTTTCCATTTGCAATGCACTAAACTGTGGTTTCAAGGCATGGCTTTGTCCTAGGCATAGGTGACTATGCTTACTTTTTTGTACTACATAGGGAAAGGAGGCAAGGCATATCCATATGAGCAAGGCATGCATATTGATTCTGCAAGGCAAATCCAAAAGTCGTATGTGAGTGATGAATGAGTCATATCAAAGTGGCCCCCGAGTGACCCCATCTATGTGGCATCACTACTGTAGTACTCAGATTTGACTACGGTTAATGTCCTTCAGACCTTCACTAGGTGTAATGGCGCGCTCATAGCCAAGTATACAACAATGACTACTGTCTATGTTGGTGTAGTGCCATCCGCATTAGTAGTGCAAAATTTTATGGAATGCACCTATGAAGAACCCTTTAGTCATTTTTTAGTCACGTAGGACTTAGTAAAACCTAGCTACAATGTATGACAATGATGTATTTGTTACAGACTTAGGCCTCTATGTTGGATTTTCCATTGTTCTCACCAAAAAGTCGATGACATTGTGAACAAAAAAGAGTAGATGAATCTTGCACTTCGTCACCTCTTCGTCTTCTAGTTGTAGTCAAGGTTGTCCAGTCACATCATGCCTCTACGTAAGGATGTCATTAAGTGTGACGAGACATGATCTTGAAGTCTATCATGATGGAATATTCTAATTATTTGGATGGAGTATCATAAAAATCTTTACAAAGAACAACATAAAATAGAATAGCATATGAAGCAGTAGTGATACATTTGACTTTCCATCCATAATTGTAAAAAGATATTGAAAAAGAAGTTTTAAAACATTTAAAGTTAAAGTTTAGAATTTAGGGTTAGGGTAGTCAATATTTTGATAGAATCTTGATGGAATCATGACATGTCATGACATCATTGACAAGAAATCTTCAAATTACATCAAGATAGACAATCCTAGTTGCAATCACCACTACAAAATGATTTAGACATTGTAGAGAAAGCAAAGCTAGTGTAATTACAAAAGCACCAATAATTCTTAAGTAAAAGTAGATCTATATTCATTCTTGCGCAATCACATATGTGGATTATTGCAAGAAACACCAACTTGTTTTTATGTCACAATCAGAGTAACTTTCTTGTTATCTGCTACAACTTTTGAATTTTGAACCCAATGCCAAAAAAACAAATAATTCTAATTAACTTTCTTGTCATCATATTTATTCTTTTTTAGAAATTAAAAAAAAATCATTTTATATTTAAATGTCAATTTCATTTGTTCATATTTCACACTTTCGTGTTGAGGGATTTTATACCAAATATTAGTTCAAATTAATGATTTTTGGTTGAAATTTTTGTGGTATATTCCTATAATAGGTAGACATGTTCCTACCACAGGGAATCTAAATTCTAAAAAAACATTATTTTATGTCCTCCACATTCGTGCAAAAAGGCCTTCTTGCACTCATTCTTGTAAACATTAGAAATGGTTTTGACCTCATTTATTTAATCAAATCTCATCACTATGAAGTCTTTTCCAACTATGAGTTTTTCGTTTTGCTAAAAATTGATTTTCCTATTTTCTACAAATTAAAATGTCCAAATTATATTTATTGTGACAGAGTTGGACATTTTCATTTGTAGAAAATAGGAAAATCAATTTTCAACAAATCTAAAAATTGGACATTTGAGAGGACTCATTGGTGATGACATTTGACCAAAAAAATGAGACCAAAACTCTTTCTAATGCTTACAAGTGCACACACAAGGGACGCCTCTTTGCACAAACGTGGAGGATATAAAATAATGCTTTTTTAGATTCCCTTTGATAGGGACCTGTCTACCTACTATAGAAATATACTACAGAAATTTCAACCAGAAATAATTAATTTGAACCGATATTTAGTATAAAAAATCCCTCAATTTGAAAGTATGACTACTTCACCAAATTGATTTTTTTGAAAATTTCTGATAAAGAAGAGATAAGATTACAATCTAATATCTTGGATTTTTGTGTGTTTTAGGCATTGGATTCATAATTCAAAAGTTATAGCATTGGACAAAAACCGATTTTTCAAAACTCTACGCAAAACAGGTGTTGTTTCTTGCAATGACCTATGTGTCCATTTTCTTGTAGTGATACATTGAGTTTTTGATTGCAATGCAATTGATGTTATTTAAAGTGTTTTTAATAGCAAATTGCAATATGTTCAATTTGTTATTTAGTATGGAGATAGATGGGATATGTGTGGTGCCTTAAGGCTCTAGATGTAAAGACTATGAGGGATTGTATTGTCCAACCAAGGTTTGTAATGTTTTGAATGAATGATTGTTAAATATCAAATTTTAGAGTTGTGAAATTTGGAGAGAAACAATACCTAAATTAAATGAATTGTATTTTAATATAGTCTTTTGATGGGTAAGATGGAGGTCAATTTTGGTGTGGCCGTGTGGTAGAGTATATAGACATAGTATGTTTGGACAAAGTTTTGTAGGACAACTACCATTTGCAATGTAAGGTAGGACATCTACAAGGTGGCTTAGAAGCACTAGAAATACTAGAATATTTGATATCACTACTAAATAGGAATATTGATACCCCATAAACCCAAACAACAAAGCCAACGTTTAATCCTCATTCTTTTAGGTCTCAATTTCTATCCACCAATTCCAAATTTAGTCCAAATTTTTTCAAGACTTATTGGCTCTAGAGGGGGTACCTTGTCAATGGGTGCATGAGTTTGAAATCCTTCATCATGAGTGATAGTGAATGTCTTGCATGGATAAATTATGAAAAGTCTCAATTAGACCACACATACAATTTTGTTCGAAATTGAATGCCTATAATTTAATTAAAAGAACTTTTATAGAAATAGAATTGACAAAATTTGGATCAACAATCATAGCTAATTGACTACCAAAATATCTAGTTGATATTGTTTGAAATAGAAATAGAAATATTATTAGTAAAATTGTCCAATCTCTAAAAAAATATATGTGTCAAATTTAGCAATATTTGTCAAAGTGGATGAAAAAAAATGTTCTCAAAAGCATGTTTCAGATTGCAATCCCAAGCAACCCAAACCTACTTGTGATAATACAATGACAATATTCATTCCCAAATGCTTTTTTCAATTGAGAAAAAATGTATAAATTACCTAGAAAAATCTTTTATCTTTTTTGAGTATATTGTGAAATGAATCATATAGCTTATAAAATAATGAGTACCCTGTATATTTATATATTAATTACCCAAAAAGATCATTTGTCTTTCTTGAGTGTATTATAAAATGAATCATATAGCTTCTAAATAACTAACACCCAATATATTTATATTTTTTGAAAATCTCTCCTAATTGCAATCAATATGAGATATCAACATTGTACATGTATAAATATATTGTCAATATTAGTATTCCATATCTTGTATCAACACTTGTGTCCATACATCATACCATATTAATATTTCATATATAGTATCTAGACTGTGTATTCCATATAACAGTCCATATGAGTATTAGATAATTGTATCAATATTTGTATCAATTTTTTTTGTATTTGAAAATCAATGGTTGGGGAGGGGGGTTCAAATGTTTTTGAAAAAAAATGGATGGCCTAGGTTCAAAGCTGCTATTTTAGACCAAAAAAACTAATCAAGGGTTGCAAATTTTTTGTGGAGCTTTTTCTATGTTTTTTTCCCTATAGATTGATGACTACAAATTTTTGGTGAGTAGGGAGGGGAGGCATCAATGGTTGCTTGTATTTTTTCAATACATTGTAGCCCGTTTTGTGGCCTTCATGATGCCAGTGAAATACCAATAAATGGCATGATGCTTTGAAATCTTTCACTCTCACTTTCACCTTTATGCTTATATTTATATTTTTACTTTTAAATTTTTTTGGCATAAAAAAATTCATAATCCAATTTTTCAAAAATAAACAAAATGCAATAATTAATATCACACATCATACATCACACACACATGATATTAAACATTAACATACTTTTTGATTAGGGTCAGCAGAAAATAATTATTTTTAAGAAAGACAAAAAAAATGAAATAAAAGAGAAAAATTGTTGAATTCAGAAAGAATTAACTAACCAAGTTGTTGTAAGCAAAGGAAATGTCTAGTACTAGACGAAAAGGAATACATGAAGCCCAATTACCATCAATCATCAAGTTTTTGATGGCGAAGTGAGGACATATCTCTACCACCTAGCAAGCCTTGAGGATAGAGAGGTCACTTTTATAATGAAATCCATTGTCAATCATGAATACTCAAAGGATATGAGACGATGTAAAGAAGAGAGCTTAACTATGCATGGTTGAGCTCCTACTAATCCTAATTGATGTATCCTGCAAGGGTTGTTTCACCTCCTACCACCCTACTTGTATAAAGTAGTTGTCTTTTCATCTATTTTCATGCTAAATGGAAGGAGATTTTGAAATTCATTGCCAAAAGTATAGAATTCTTTTTGATATATTGTTGTATATATAAAAATTAAATTTTAATTTGCTGAACTTACTTTGGGAACTTTAACTAATTATTTGGCAACAATGTGCTTAGTGTGCCCCAATGGTATGGTAGTTCTAAAAATAATCTAAAGAATTAAAAATGTATGTGAAAGGAGATTTATAAAAGGATTTATCATTATTTTTGTGGCAATTACAATGACATACTCATGGTTGTGGTGACGACATAAAGCATACTAGTCCATACTATTGAGATAAACAATTCTTTGTTTATGAGTATGCTATGATCTTCTAAACTGCCTAGCCAAAGGTAGACGAGTTGTGAGATAAGGTATGAGGCTTGAAATCCCCACATGCTCTAAAACTGCCCACCTCCTCAAATGTACACTATTTGTACATGGGATTTTTTCATCTTTACATGGATGTACCAATTGTATACATTTGAGGAGGTGGGTGGTTTTAGAGCCCTATGCCATTTCGACTTCAAAAATTCATAACGAATTCTATAGAGTTCCAAAAAATATGAAACAACTTGGGTTAAATGTCAATTCCTTTTGTTTTTCAAGAAAAATTTAATGAAAAATATTTCAAGAAGTTTCACCTCCCCCAAATTCAGTTTCAGCTCTTAGATGGGCGCTTAACGGACCTCCTACCATAATTTGTCCATTCAGCTAACTTCTCATTCTAAATTCTTTTCTAACTTCTCAATCTGAAACCAAACTTGTATTTGAATCTGTAAAAGATAACATTCGTATAAGACCACTTTAATGAAATTGAGGTACTGACTATTATGATGTATTTGAACAAAGATATAAGCAACAGCTGAGTGTGCAAACCTTCGGAAATGGGTTCAAGTGTTACACGGTTCAGACACAATTCCTGCAAGTGCAAGTCCTGGTTGTTTAGAAATAAACTTTAGAACCCAAGTTGTCGCTGACTGGACGGCAATCCTAGTGACCAAACATCAAGAGTTTCGGTGAAGTCGTTGGACTCAATACCGCCAGCGCCCCGAAAACAACAAGCAGAACTTACACAACAGTTGCACTCAATTGGTGGTACGTAATTATATGCGTAGAGCTCCAGATTTCATTTGACTAGTTAAACAACGACTCCAAGTCGCAGATCGGATTAAATCGAGAGAAGAGTTTGGCTGCGATAAGTGGAGGAGCGAGGCGGGCGGTTCCACCATGTGTCGGTATAAATAAAAAGTCAGCTGAATTAGTCGTGTCTGAGGCGGCATCATTCCTATTCCCCCATAACTTCACGGTGTCAGACAATCAACTACTAACGAACGAAAGAACTAAATACATTCTCTAATTAGGCACATTGCCCCAAAGCGTCACTTTGGATTTGGCGACAGGTGGAACTCATCTGACTGGAGCATAACCCACCACCTCAGCGAAGGAATTCAGGGCGGATATGCTCCACTTTCCACACTACAGGAAGTAATCAACAGATTGGAGCTGATTGGTGTTCTACCTCGTTTGGAAAGGTGTAACTGAAACTGTCTGGAACATGATTCTTCCTAAACCAAAGAGATTTAGTCGCTTGGGTAGCTAGCTAGAGCAAACATGTACTAAAGGAATTATTTTCCCTTTGCACTAGCTAGCCACTCCAGAGTTCGAATAAACTACTTCAAGCGAACTGTCTGTGTCTGCGTCAAAGCATCCTCTGTTCTACTGCTGCAACCAGGATGTCAAGTAATTACCGGCATCTGTGAGGCCAAAGCTAAATCTGACTTCCACCTAAGCCTAATCATATCATGCAATTCAGGTCAGAGTGGTGGTACGTACGTGAATCCTTTGTCACAGAACGTCTGAATAACCACCAACTCGATCATCCTCAGCACCACGACAAATGGTCTGGCCGGAGTCGGAAATGTATTTGGAGAAGGGCTTGCTCTCCAGAACTCAGCAAACGATCTCCGTGTATCGATCGCTTTCTCCAAATTCCGACAATTACTTGTGGATCGATTTGCAAGCTGATCGAGTTGCTAAAATTCCGTCATCCAGGAACAGATACTCAGAACATTCAATCCCAATTTGCAACTCATTGCAAAGACTCTCTGAGTGTCCGTCTACATCGATTGGTTCCTCTTGCAACCCTACTTCTAGTCTAAATCAGATACTACACGTGCCTCTTCTCATGGAATACTCTGCCATGCTAAGCCTGTCTCACCAGAAGCTGTCTGACAAGGCCGAAGTCACATGCTGCTTAGGATCACCGCAATGCTCGTGCTCCGACTGCAAAATGGAAGTTGCTTTTGGCGGCTTCACAATCTTGGACTTCCCCGCGAAGTCTAAACCGGCGAAGCGCTTGAGCTCATCTCCAAAGATAGCGTCCATGGGAGACGGGCATCGCTGCAAGAAGTTTCCTTGCCCAATTTGCAACCCCGGTAGGTCTCAACGTGGAGGCCTGTCGAGCGTCGTGGTGACACCACAAAATTTGCTGGAATTTTATGCTCATGGTGCAGTGCAGCTGCAGGCTGGCGTGTTGCTCTTCGGAGATATCATGGAGGCCACACTTGCCGAAAGTTCCCAAGCCCAATTTGTAACAGAGGACGCTCTTCCAACCTTGAAGTGGAAGTTAGATGCTAGAATCTTAGTTCCTCGATCTTCAGGCTGTCGCTGAAACTGAAGAAGATGTATATAGTCCTTTTATCGAACGAATAAGTAATTGCTCTCATAGATCGATTAGTATTATGAAATGTAAATGTACATAGGTTCACTCTCTAGGTCATCAATCTGCTTCTCATGAAATTATACATATGAGAGTGTGTCTAACTGTACATATTGTGCAGGTAGTATTGGAGTCATAAACTGTGCCGGATTACCCGTATAGTATTTTTGTGTGATGAAATGCAGTTCATTGGGGATGCCCGATGATATTAATTAAAATCAGGTAGTGTATGGTTGCTGGTCACACATTCACACTGAATTCTTGAGAGTATCAACTATTTGAGATTCTTGAACGCGTGTACACTCAGATTCTACATTATATGAAATCAAATGATTGAATAAATTCTCAGCAAGGATTGTTATGTGCATGCTGAGCTCAAATGTATGGCAGCTGAATCGTATTTGGTTGTACATGTGCAATAATAAAATAAGGTCTTTCGTTCAGAATCACTGCCAATAATCCTGGCTAGAATCTCTGCAAACGTTCATAGACCCAGCAAACGTCCACTGTTCAAGTTTGGCCATTTCAAAGGTCATAGTTGTTTTTACAGATCGTAGTTCCGTGGATAATCAATCTTACACAGTAATTGCTCAATATTTTCATCATGAATTTACTGCAAACCTCTTTATTGAGATGGATTCTGCACTTAACAGATATTTCGTTAAAATGGCGGTATTCTTATGCCATTTTTCCATTTATTTTCTAGGGGCGTTATACATTTCGGACCGCGCTGTCTGAACCTCAAAGTGCCAAGTTTGTGGAACACTGCCGTTTTAACAAAATATCTGTTTCTTGTGGAGTGTAACCTTTCATTGTCATTCATTGCTCTAATTAAATTAAGATATTGCAATCGTGTATGATCTTAAAAAGTGATGTCGTGGAGGAAAAGACTTTATATTCTTTTACATGTCATTTTACATTCTTAGATAATTAAATCCTATAAAATCTTGATATACAACTAAAAGTCTAGACATGAAACTCTTGCAAAAATGATACTTGATACAAGTAGTTTTAAAAATGGCATAGTATGACACTCTTGGAAGGACACCAATTACCACTCTTGAGATTTCAATTTAATTATGAACATCCAAAAGCGTTGTGAAGTTAAGGTTTCAGAAATAGAAATGATAATGTTTGTTCTACAATGTCGTTAAATAAATGACTCATGTTCATAATATCCCATTTTCAAACCAAAATAACCGTTAGTTACTAGAATCTATAAAAGACAACAATTCTTTATGACCAAATTCATGAAATGAGGTACTAAGTACTAACTATAATATATTTGAACAAAGATATATTAAACAAAAGTCGTGCACATTTTTTTGAAAAGGATTCATTCAAGAGTGAAAGGGTTCAAGCACAATTCTCTCAATTGGTTGTTAAGAAATTAATTTTAGAATCAATATTCTCAAGTCTATACTTGTCATAGACTCATGGTTGTCAAATCTTGACTAGTTTGAATATATTCTTAATATTTCTTCATGTCCCCAGGTATGCAACTCTCATATTATATGGTCCTAATTATAATCACCTATAATGCATTTAACTTCAATCTCAAAGAATTTAATTTGTTTTAATGTAGCCCAACAAACTCATATTAGGTTCCTAGTGTTAAATTTACTGGTGAGTCTTACTTTTCCTAGTGTATAATACACTAGGAACACCGAGAAAAGTAAGACTCATTGGAAATTTTAACATTGGGAATTCAATATGAGTAAGTTTTATGTGTAGAAAACTCTTATAGCCCTTTTAACAAGGAATCCCAAAGGGTGATTGCAAGAAAGACTAGTACTATTTAGCGTTACACTTGGAATGATGGAGTTGTTATGTGCTGTGACTTTTGAAGTATGAACCCAATTAACTCGAAATTTTTATTGGAGATGGATAACTTGATAGTAATTAGATTCCTTATTTTTCAGAAATTTTCAAAAATCAATTTATAATTAAATCTTAATTTAGATAATTTGTCATACTTTGTGGTTTAGGGTTTTTTAGTATTGCCCGGGAGTACCCAAAATTAATGATATAGATATGAAATTTTTGTGTTCTATTCCCATACTAATCAAGCATGAGCCTAGTACCAAAGATCACTTAAAAAAACATTATTTTATGTCCTCTACATTCATGCAAACAAGTCTCCCTTGCATGCACAGTTCTGAACATTGAAAATGGTTTCAAGATCATTCACTTGGTGAAATCTCTTCACCATGAAGTCTTCCCAAATGGCCAATTTTTAGTTTCTTTGAAAATTGTTTTTCCTATTTTTTACAAATTAAAATGTGAAAGTACCTATTTTCATGAGATTTTGCACTTTTCTAGTTCTCCAATTTAGAGAATTTTTCTATGCTTTTCCTTCCTAGGGTATTTTCTTCTTAAAGGTTTATACATTAAACATATTTTTTATATTAAAATTTTTTTTTTCTAATTATATAGTACTCCCGAAAAAATAATGAAATGCTACAAAAACCAAACATTTTTTCTTACAATGACCCCAAAACATAATTATATATATGAATTGAATATTCTTTGAAGACAATAATAGCATTAAAAAACTAATTATATGAATTTTTTTAATACATGTATCAAGGGACAAGTTATTCAATTTGGGGGACATTTTAATAAAAATTTAAGATTTTTTTATTATAAATAAACCACTATGAATGAAATCTAATTTTCATAAGAGGGAACTTCTTGTATGAATTATTGATAATTATGCATAAGTGTTTAAATTCTTCATATATATATATATATTGTGAATTTTTTTCTAATATACAGGTAATCCAATATTTTCTACATTTGATTTTAAAACAAATTTGTTCTTCATTCACCTAACTTTTTGGTTTTCTTAATTTGATATTATTTTTACAAAAGCCATCCTCTAAGTTGTTTTAATATTGACGACCTTTGTCCCCTGCATATAATATAAGAGTTGTGTATCCAGGCTCACGTCATTCTAACGTCGTAGCCTTTTCTTTGTGAGATAAAGGAATTAATAAATATTTTGTTAAAATGGCAATATTCCACAAATTTGGCATTTTTCAGGTTTAGACTGTGCGCTTTGAAATGTACACTGCTCTTAGATGTCAGACTGTGCAGTCTAAAATGTATACATGTCCTAGAAAATAAATGGAAAAATGGCGTATGAATACCGCCATTTTAACGAAATATCAGTGAATTCAATTCCGATTCGATGAAACAAAACCATATTGTCGAGTAGTATTTCAGTCGGTAATGCTTTGTCTATGCTTAACCTGCCAGTTGTGACCCAAACTCACGAAAGAGTTTCAATTCGATTTCATGGAACAACGATTGGCAGCACATATATATGACCTTGAATGCCCGTTTGACGTGCTGAAGCAGCTGCCAGCTCCACGTTCAAGTGAAAAATTCCCTCAAATGAATGGCTGGTGGTTAATCAAATTCATTCCGTGACTAGCTTGTTCTGGATGCTCAGGAATTCGGTCAACAAGCTAACAACGACCCGAAGTGAGCAAGGCCTTTGGAGTGCAGAATGTGGTCACACCAGCTCTGTTTGACCCTGGAATTTCCAAACATTAACTCTGCCCGCAAACTTATATTCACTGTTAGAATTATTACGCAAATTAATGAATATGTAACTGCCTGGGGGCCACCTTGATCAAACAGTTCCAACCGTTGCATGTCTGGGAGGTCTAGCTGGACTTGATTCAACGCTCGGAAGTGAACTAAAACTGAAGTTACTCATCTAACAAGTTCTAGTTTGAAAGGAACTGCCACCGGGGCTTGAGTGGACAATTTCTAGCAGGCATAATTCCATTCACGGTGTTGAAGTTTCCGTATTTTGATAAACTAAGCAGTGATGGCCAGCATAGCAAACTCCCGTTAAGGTTGATGCTCAGTATAAACGGACACAAGACGAACGATGAATTCACAACTCCAGCGTATTGAAAAGCAATTGCCTTTCGCTTCCTTCGCAAGCGATAATTTGATACTAAGTCTCACATACTTCCATCCGAGGCTTGTGACCGTTCAGTGAAGATAGTGAGTACCAGCGCCATGAGCCCTGCGACGACATTCACTGCCCCAGTCCAGTTTCCTCTGCCAGGACGTGACTCCAAGCGCAACATGGAGTCCGCCATCGTTGTAGATGAGTTGGCTTTCAATGAAGGTGAACCACCATGTAACTACAAAAAGTGGTATTGCCCCAGGTGCAACGGCTGAGCTTTTCTGCACTTAGAGCCAGATCAAGCGGAATTCGTATTACATTCTTGCGAATGTTCTCTTCAAGCTAGATCTTATCTCTTACGAATAGATATCAGTACCGGCTTGTGTTCATACTACTCGCAGGAACAGAAGTTTAAGATTAATATAGAGTTCAGTGTTTGATAGTGATCCGATTGGGATTTCAATTAGTTGTCAGTCAAATTCGAAGCGTTTGGTATGGTAGGCTTTATATGATTCTTTGAGTTCGCATATTTAGATTAGTTCTGCTATAATTTCAATGTATTTGGAAAATGGAGTGGTGATCATTCTCAGCGTGAGTGCGTGACTGATAAGGACTGTCTACGAGGCTGCCATTCATGGAAGCGGGATTCTGTAGTTCAAAGATTTAAGTACTGCTGAGCTCGGCATAATGAATTCAAGTTCCGATTGGGCTTGATTTGGCCATGTGAGCGTGCAGTCGCCCTGTTCAGTATGGTCCCTTCCGATTCGAGGAGTAATGATTTCATCATCAAAGTTCAGTTCTAGTTTACAGTATGGCTGAGCGGCGAGTGACTCTTACAAATTGTTCCAGCCAGGTTGTTGCAAACACATATTGTCAAATTCAGGAAGTTGAACCGTCCTGCAGTTGTGTGTCAGAGTGTCATGTCGTTACTTGCCATAATCCAGTCCATTTGGTCAAAGGGCTGACTAGAATTGATGTACCCCATGAACAATGTCCGGGAAGAACCAGCGGCTAGCTCAAAGTTAGACGGTGGAATTGGTAAAAAATTGCAATTTGAAAACATTGGCTGAAGATCGGTGGAAAAAAAAAAAAAATTGATTTTGAATGGGAAATAGAGAAAATAACTGGACTCTGTACTTGAAAAATTGGTTCGATATGAGAATAGTAGGAAAATAGCTGGTGAAACTCAAAAAACTTCCCAAACATTGCCTATGAATCTAGGACTAAATTGACTCTAGTCTTGGCTAGATTGTTGTAATTATTGAAAGGGGCTACAAAATAAGCCTTCTTAAATTCAAACTTTCCAAAATTCATATACTATGAAGGGGGTAGAAACTTCCCATTAAATAGCTAACACTAAACTCCACTCAATATGGCTTCAAACTCTTGACAAAATGAGACCCAAACTTAGAATATCACTATAGCTACACCAAAGCTATGCAAAGCAAAGAGTGAGTGCCTAGGGGTAGATGTGTCTAGCTTGTCAACAATTCCTTGTGGGGGAATGTAGGTCTTGGACTTTTTATACAAAGTATAATATGGCTTGAAAAGAATTTAGATATAGGATCTTCATTTTTACAAGTTTTTCTTCAATCTCTTCCTAGATATTAAGCTATGCAAACTAATTTAGAATCTTATGCAAAAGTCATGATTGAAGCATCAAGTGCCGAAGATAATCACATACATGAAGAACTATTTGACAAGAATGATATTAATCTCAACATATTTAGATGTACTTCATCCAATTTGAGTATCTCTACAAGCATGTTCTTGAAAACATTTATCATCCTCTTCGAAATAGATTTCAGCTCTCGATCTCTCACTTTCAGATTAATATGGTTGGACCACCTATTTCCAACAAGGGACCCATATCCAATCTATATGATGCATTTATTTCCAACCCAAGCTAGAAAAGATTTCTAATCCAAGCTTGGTATGTGTTTTTTTCTCGTTTTCAAGGTTGGAACGAATAATGTCCTGACACATATCCCAAAGTAGTGAGCAAGAAAGTAGGAAATAGTGAGTGGGAAAGTAATTCTTAAGTAATTGGAATTGGAAGAATCTAGACATTGGTTGTAGGTTCAAAGTACTTTTTGGCTCCAAAAATTCATAATAATTCCAACTTTCAGAATATAATTATAAAAAATTTGTAGTTCCCATATTTCTTAAATGGTGAATTTCATTATATTGAAAATATTCCAGTAGAATGGTACAACATTCCATTGAAATGGCATGGAATATATTAGAAATTGTATGACATTCCATTAAAATAGCATGGAATTGTCAAAAATGGCACAATAATACCGCCATTTTAATGAAATTTACTATTTAAGTATCTTTCTACATGGGAAAAATTTTCATTGTCTAATATTGCACATGATTTGTCTCAATATTACTTATGTGATTGTATATGGGTGGTCCTACTTTGGAGCCTCCATATGATAGTTTTGAGTCTTGATTCAAAGATGCAACTACTTATATGATACTTTCACGGAAAATTCAAATCTTAAATTAAAAATTTTGAAATCATAGAAATTATAAAGAAAATCACATATATAAAATTAGTCATGAACAATCCTCTTTAACCTCTAACAATCCTCTTATTAAAAAGTGAATGTGCCTTGATCAAATTCAATTTATAACAGTAAGCAAGAAAGTAATAATGAGCTAAACTCATCTCAATTTATAAATTTATTCATTTTTTATAATTGGATATCCTATAAATAGTGACTATCATTTATTGCCAAAAAATTGTTTGCACAAAAAAGTATTTGGTTCTTTGGGACTTTTATAAAAATCCTTCAACTCTATAATGTTTTGTTGTATCTTTTAAAAGATCTATTGGTTAGTGTATGACTCTTGGGTATGCAACTCTTATATTATATGGCCCTAGTTATAATCACTTATAATCCATTTTCGTTCAATCTTAAGTTAGGGATTTAATTTATTTTAATGTAGAAAACTCTTGTAGTCCTTTTAACAAGGAATCCAAAAATTTATTTATATACATGTTCAAAATGAATATTCTTTGAGGACAATAATATAGGGAGAACCTCCCTTAGTGCATGGTGCCGAGACTATGTAGTAAGAACGGTTTATGCATTTATAGAGGTCATAGGGCCATAGTGTCTTTTCATCTTGAATCATGTGCATGGACCACCTACTCTCTACAAGCTCTCTTAGTCCATAAATGCACTTAAGGAGTGTGCATTAAGGGAGGTTCTACTTGTAGTATTAAAAACCTAATTATATGGATTTTTCAATACATGTATCGTGGGATAAGCTCCCCAACTTTTGGTACTTTTTAATAAAAATTTAAGTTTTTATTATTATAAATAAAATACTATAAATGAATTTTAATTTTAATTGAAGGGAACTTCTTGTATAGATTTTTGAAAATTATGCATAAATGTTTAAACTCTTCATGTATATTATGAATTTTTTCTAATGTGTATGTATCCAACATTTTCTACATTTAATTTTTTTTAATTTGGTCTTCACCAAAGTTTTTGGTCCTTTTAATTTGATAATTTTACAAAAGCCATCCTCTAAGTTGTTTTAATGTCGTCGAGCCCTCAGTGATTGCAAGAAACACTTCATGTTTTTTGATGATAAATATAGTTTTTGGCTGTAGGATTGGTAGTACTACAAAGACCTATCAATTTCATGCGTCAACAATGTGCTTGTGAATTTGAACTATTGATTTGATACTATGCAATACTATGGAGTATTACAAAAGCCATTGGCAATAGAAAATAGCAAAAAAAGGGTCTATTGACTTTTTCATTTTTAATAATTCATAAAAAATTCAAAAAAATTCCACAAAAATTCCATTTTGCTAGACAAGATTGCACTCCCATTGCACCAGAAAATTAATGTAGGAAATTTTTTCCCTCTTTGTAGCCTTCGGACAAAGGAAAGTCACTTTGACCTTATGTGCACAACCGACATGTTGTTATTTTCACAAAAACTCTTTGTTTGTCTTTGAAAAGGTAGTACATCTCCAACATCTCCAATCTGTGGCTTCCAATTCGCATTTTTTGGTCGAAAATAGTACTGCCCCTTCTCCCCTTCCCCCCCCTCTAAAATGGCCAAAATAGACACCCAATCAAAGGTAGGTTAAAAATAGTAAAATAATTTGAAAAAATTAGGGAATGTTTGAAACTTCCGCATCTACTTTCCTTCCAAAATTCATGCTAAATGGACTAAGGATGCCAAAGTTATGAGTACAAAACCACTTGTCCAAGGGCAAGAAGATAAGAAATAGGACAAGTGTTTCTTGCAATCACCCCCCTACATATAATATAAGAGTCGTGTACTTGGAGTGTGACTTCGAACAATGTTTTTGGGGACAGTGGGATTGTGGGAAAATCTTTATTTTCAACATTTTATATTTTTTTGTAAACTAGATTGGGTTGTCTTTATATTTGTATATCCATAATTAAGATTGCTATGGTCAAACAAAAATCATAAGGAACATAGTGCAAAGTGTTTAGTATTGGCTTAGTTTTGGAAAGTTTACTATATATTTGGAGAAAGTGTTGATATTCTCATCACTAAATCTTATACCTTTGTGAAT
The DNA here is from genome assembly GCA_963920665.1 of Straminergon stramineum. Classification (NCBI taxonomy): domain Eukaryota; kingdom Viridiplantae; phylum Streptophyta; class Bryopsida; order Hypnales; family Calliergonaceae; genus Straminergon; species Straminergon stramineum. The sequence goes on along the minus strand of OY987264.1, from coordinate 33,802,195 downwards.
TTCTTCACAAGTCAATTGAACTTGGAATTTTGATCAATCATAGACTGAAATTTTTCAATTGCTAAAACATAATTCTCTTTTTGATGAATTTTTAAAATTAAATCTTCAAAATTCATTTGAAGAAAGTCTATAAATTTTTTTGAAACTCTAACCAAAGAAATACTTTCTTCTCTTCATACTTTGCATTACCTTCTTTTATGCAAGTATAAAATTATCAAAAAAATTATGAAACTTATATTTTATAACATATTTGTATATTGTCCAAACCCTTGGGTCTATTGGAATTAAACTAAAAAAACCGAAGCACAACAGTCTCTCAAGCTTTGTTTATATTCTCTCTTAAGTAAAATTTTGAAACTTTCCAAATTAATTAAATTATTGCAGCTGCAAAGCCCAATAAGTCTGAATCCGTAATGTGTACTTTTCAATCAAATTTTATATATCACAACTATATTCAAATTTAAATTTCAGGAACTGAAAGAACAGTGCAATTTCTCATTTTCAGCTCCAACACATTTTCAATTGGTAAATATTAGGGTTCACTATACATATGGTTCTCAACGAGTTGCCATTTCCGTCTTTTGCAAACGACGTTCATCTCCGGTGACGCAGACTCCGATCCAGACTCCGATCCTCCGCCAGGTGCCGCCCAAGTTGTCGCTGAATGGACGACAATCCTCGTGGCAATTGACACGTCAAGAGTTTCAGTTAAGTCGTTGCCCCCCAAACCGCCAGCGTCAACAACAGGCGGAACTTACACAAAAGTTGCACTCAATTGGTGGCACGTAACAAGATGACTTACGGAACAATCAAACGAACATTTCGTTAAAATAGCGGTATGCCACAAATTTTCAGGTTTAGACCATGTGGTCTGAAATGTATACACCTTCTAGATTTCAGACTACGTGGTCTGAAATCTAAAACAGTCCTAGAAAATGGGCGTACGAATACCGCCATTTTAACGAAATATCAGTTAATCACAATAAACCATTTTCTCACTAAGATTCGTAGAGCTCCAGATTTCCTTTGACGAGGTAAACAGCGACTCCTAGTGGCAGATCGGATTGAATCCAGAATTAAAAAGAGTTTGGCTGCGATAAGTGGAGGAGCTAGACTGGCGGTTCCACCATGTGTCGGCCCGGTAAAAATAAAAAGTTGGCTTAATTAGTCATGTCTGGAGGTCTGTGAGGCCGCATCATTCCTACTCCCTAGAAATCCCTGGTGTCGATCAGACAATCAACCACTTTCAAAGTAATTGAATTCTCTGCTCAGACACATTGCCTAAAAGCGTTAATTTGGATTCGGAGACAGTTGGAACTCATCTGACTCACCTCAGCTACGGAAATCCGGGCGGATATGCTCCACTTTCCACACTGCAGGAATTAATCAAAAGATTGGAGCTGATTGCTGTTTTTTACTGGACAGGTTTGAAAAGGTGGAACTGAAACTGTCTGGAACATGATTCTTCATGTATGGTCAATTTCACTAAAATGGCGGTATGATGATGAAATGGCGCAACATTTCACTAAAATGGCGCAGGATATGTTAGAAACTACACGGCATTCCATTAAAATGGCGCAGAGTATGTCAAAAATGGCGCATGGCATATGCCATTTTAATGAAATTGCCCATATGTTTTCTTCCTGAATGTTTATTGAAAAGGCAATTGCGTGTCACTCCCTGTCTCGGTTCCTAGGGGTTTAGTCGGCAGGATAGCTAGCTTCAAGAGCAAACATAGACCCAAAGAAATTTTCCTTGCTCTAGCCACACCAGAGTCCGAATCAACTACTTCAAGAGAACTGCATGTCTGCCGTCTGCGTGAAAGCATCCACTGTTCTAGAGTACAATCACAAAGATGTCAGTTAATTACCGGCATCCGTGAGGCATGGGAAATTTCATATGCCATTTTTCCATTTATTTCCTCGTTCAGCTCTAAAGTCTATTCATTTCCTTGTTTAGCTTTAAAGTCTAGGGCTGGTATAGATTTCAGACAGCACGGTCTAAACGTAAAAGTGCCAAGTCTGTGGAATACCGCCATTTTAACGAAATTTTGATTGAAACTGAAGATCGGACTTCCACGTATTCAGCCTCGATATCATGAAATTTAGATTGCACGGACTGGCGGTACGTGAATCCTTTGTCACAGAATGTCTGAATGACCACCAACTCGATCATGCTCAACACCACGACGAATGGTTTGGCCGGAGTCGGAATTTTCTTTGGAGAAGGCCTTGCTCTCCAGAACTCACCAAATGACTTCCGTGTATCAATCGCTTGATCGATCACCTTCTCCAAATTCCGACAATTACTTGTGGATCGATTTGCAAGCTGATCGAGTTGCTATAAATCCGTCATCCAGGAACAGATACTCACAACATTCAATCCTAATTTGCAAGTGAACTCATTGCAAAGACTCTCTGAGTGTCCGTCTACATCGATTGTTTCCTCTTGCAATCCTGCTTCTAGTCTAGATCTACTACACGCGCCTCTTCTCATGGAATACTCTGCCATGCTAAGCCTGTCTCACCAGAAGCTGTCTGACAAGGCCGAAGTCATATGCTGCTTGGGATCACCGCAATGCTCGTGCTGCGATTGCAAAATGGAAGCTGCTTTTGGCGGCTTCACAATCTTGGACTTCCCCGCCAAGTCTGAACCGGAGAAGCGCTTGAGCTCATCTCCAAAGATAGCATCCATGGGAGATGGGCATCGCTGCAAGAAGTTTCCTTGCCCAGTTTGCAACCCCGGTAGGTCTCAACGTGGAGGCCTGTCCAGCGCAGCAGTGGTGACACCACAAATGCTGGAGTTGTATGCTCGGGGTGCAGTGCAGCTGCAGGCTGGGGTGCTGTTCTTCGGAGATGGAGGCCACACTTGCCGAAAGTTCCCATGCCCAATTTGTAACAGCGGAAGCTCTGCTGCCCTAGAAGTGGAAGTTGGATGCTAGACTGTTAGCTAGTGACTCTTCAGACTGTTGTCAAAACTAAAGGTTGTTGAAGTCGCCTTGCAGGACGGTCGCAGATGTATATAATTCTCTTATCGAACAAATTGAGGAAATCTCAGATCGATTATAAATAAATGTCATGGTTCGTAGGTTTACTGACTAGGCCATCTGGCCATCTGGTTAAACATGTAACTATTACATGAGCGTTTCATTGTACATAATGTGCAGGTAACATTGGAGCCATTTGATTACTAGATTAGTAGTAACTATGTTGTGTGGTGAAATGTAGTTCTAGTGGGGATGCCCGATGATAGTAGTGTATGCACAGTTATTGGTCACACTGATCGAGCTTGAATGCTTGAGAATTCCAATCAACTGAGATTCTTGAACGATTGTGCAGATTCTTTATTATTTGAAATCAATCGAATAAATTCTCTGCAAGGTTGGTTATGTATTGAGCTCAAATGGCAGCTGTTAACAGTGGTATGCGCAGAAAGTAATGTCTTTCATAATCCTTGCCAATAATCCTGGCAATTATCTCTGCCAAATTAAAGGTTCATTAACCCCCAAACGTCGATTCGTGCTTTTCCAAGTTCATTGCTATTGTGAACAGCTCGCTGTTGAATAATTGATCTAACATTATTTCCAAATCAACAATTTACTCCGTATTACAATCTTGACAATTGAAATGGATTTTACACTTAAAAGTCAATTTCGTTATTTTGGAAGTATTCCACTGTAATACTGTATTGGCACCTTTGAGAACGTTGAGAATGCGCATTTTGAAACATAAATCCATACACCTCCTAGATTTTGGACCTTTACGAATATATGTCACAATTTTTGGAGCATTAAAATCAATTTAATGAAATCAGGGGTATTCCATTATTTTGGCGCAGTTCAAGATGTGTGGCCAAAACCCCAAATCTATATCATACTGGCGGTCTAGTGCCCTAGCTTTATATATCACAATTTTTGGCACATGAAATACTATCAATTTAACAAAATTAGCATTCATCATTTATTGTAAATTTGCAATGATGTATATTAAATTTCATTGTGATTCACTATTCCAATTAAGAAACCATAATGCTATATTGCTATGTCATAACAAAGTGGTGCCTTGGTGGTGAAATTTTATTGTAGGCTTGTGTAGGGTGATTGTAAGAAAGACCAACCACTTCTAAAAACAGTTGGTCTTTCTTGCAATCACCCTACACAAGCCCACAATTATATACATTTAGAATAAAAAATGCTACATATTGCCAGAATAAAAAACGCTATAGTATATATGTCCAAAATAAAGAAACGCCTTATTCTACCCAAAATTATGTATGTCTCAAAAAAACAAGATATTTCAACATTTTCATTTAAAAAAATTTACTATAGTGAAATAAAAAAAACTAAAAATTGGAAATTGGTGAAAACTTGATGGTGATAAGATTTCACCAAAGAATGAATTTGAAACCATCTTCAATGTTCAAAAATGCATGCTCCATAGAGCCCTTATTTTGGCCTATTTGCACGAACGTGGAGGACATAAAATAATGAATTTTTTGATGCCCCTTGTAGGGAACATGCCCAATTAGTGTGGGAATACACGACCAAAATTTCAACTTTAGGTCATTAAATTTGGATATTCCCTAGTACTAAAAACAAAAAATTTAAAAGTAAGACAAATTAGACTATTAGAGAAATTGACTTTTCAACAAAAAAATAATTTAATTTAAAAAAAAAAATAAGGGATACAAATATATAATGATAATCAAAACACTGAGAAGCAAAAAAAAATTTGGCATTGGGTTTAATTGTTTAAAATTTAAAAGTTATTGCTTGGACAAAAAGCAATTTGCAAACGCTACCAAAAATAGTTGGACTTTCTTGCAATCATCTTGTATCCTCACAGAAAGCCTTTTATCCCAATTTTCAGCTTCAAACTTACATTTTTGGGTGAAAAATAGTATTGAAATCCCCCCCCCCCTCCAAATCTCAAATGGCCAAGGTAGACATTCAATCAAGGGCTATTTAAAATAAAAATAAAATCATGAAAAAAACAAAACATAATATGTCTATAACTATCATATGTACCTTCATGTAAAATTTCATATAAAATTGACATACAATGCAAAAGTTATAAATAAAAAATCACCTATTCAAGGCCAAGCCACCAAGGGGACAAAAAAGAAGACAAGGATTTCTTGCAATCACCTATAGTTGAAGTACAAAGAACTAAACAATCACATATACAAGGAATTGGTTTTTCAACATACTAAGATGTACTTCATTCATTCACACTGTGTAATTCCTATAGTAATCTTATTATCCACTCACCAGATGCCAACTCTTATTTTAGAGTTTATTCCTAGGTGTGCAATCAACTATTTTATGGTTATTATTTGATTGTGGAAACAACATTTTTAGGTAGAAAAAAAAACTTTTTCCAAAATTTTATTTTTAGTGCAAACTGGATTGAGTTGTCTTTTATATATATTTAAATTTTAAAACTCAAATTCCTAGGATTAAACAAAAATTATAAGTAGCACAAAGTATTTAATATTTGTTTAGTATTGAAATTTGAAAACTTTGCTGTTTGGAGTAAGCACAAAAGCTCTCATCACTAAATCTTATATCTTTTTACACAAATCAATGAAAACTTATAGTTTTGATTGATCATAGAAATTTTCAAATCATAAAGATAAAATTTGGATTGGGGGAAATTTTTTGAAGTCAAATAATCATAATTTATTTGATGCAAATCTATAAATAGTATCAAAATTCTAACGATATGAAATTGTGCTTCACATGGTCATCTTTGATGTAAAATTCAAAATAATCATGGAACTTATAGTTTACAACACATTTTTATGTGGTCCTAAATCCTTGGATCTATAGGATTATTTTAAGAAGCAATGTGGGTATAGGGAGAATTATTTGGCCAAAAGGTTGAAAGTGATGTTTGGGGAGAATAACCAGTTAGTTCCTAGAATGGATATTTTGTTAAAATGGCGATATTCCACAAACTTGGCATTTTTCAGGTTCAGATCGTGCAGTCTGAAATGTACAGCTCTCCTAGATTTCAGACCATGCAGTATGAAATGTATACCATACCTAGAAAATAAATGGAAAAATGGCACATGAATACCACCATTTTAACGAAATATTAGTTCTAGTGAGCTAGTGGAATTGGAAAAAACCTAGTTATAATTCAAAACATTGGAGAAAAACTAGTTAAAAAAATCTATAAAAAATTTACTTAGACTTTAGAGCAAAAATTGAAAAAATTCAGACTTAATATTTGAAAAAGAGGTTCAATATATATGGAAATTAAATTAGTTTTTTTGTATTTTTGTTACAATGAGATCTATGGAAATGTATGTCCCCTAGTCACATTCATGGTACCATTATAAATCTCTATGTGAAGAGCGGTGCATGGACTTTGCTTCATGGCATTTGGACATACAGTGTGAAAGTCATGAAATTTTGAGTTATTTTTGGATCTTCAATTTTTCTTAATTACGGATCTTTTGAGATTTGAATCATACATCACTTGGTCCCATTCATGGTATTGTTAAAAATCTCTCTACAAGGAAGGAATTAAGGACTTTATTTTGTGGCATTTGGACATATGTAAAAGTTATGGAATTTTGAGTTATTTTTTCCTTTTTGGATCTTAGATTATCCAAAATTATGAATCTTTCGGACTAGGAGTCAATTGGTTGCATTCTTGGTCTTTTTAGAAAGCTATCTATGACAAAAGGTACATGAATTTTGTTTTGTGGTGTTTGGACATATGGTGTGAAATTTTTTTAACATTTAAGCAAACATCTTCACAATTTTTTTTTATTAAAATAATTGTACTAGTAGAAATTAGTTATTATTCCGAAAATAAAATGAAAAACAAAAGCATGCCTAAATCAGTAAACCATGACGAAAATTGGACCCACAGCACACGGCTACACCAGTGGGAATTAAAGGAAAATAGCTGGTAAAACTCAAAAAATATCCCGGAGACCCGGACGCTGGCCGAAAGTGAGCCTGGAGAAGACGATCAGTCCGAAAGTGAGTCTGGAGAAGACGATCGGTCGGTCAGTCGGTGTAATGTCTGTTGGCTTACCATGCCCGTAATATGCATCTCAAGCTCAGCTCACATGAACGTGTGAACATGTCCAACTGGAAGCCGACATTCCCCCGTCGGACAACTTACTCTACTCACTCCTGTGACACAACCAATCCTCCACAGACACTAAGGAACTAATGAACAACATTCTCAGCAGTCGCATTCATCTAATCAATTGATGGAGTACGATTCTGCTTCAGTTAGGGAAAGTTCGTATTTGGAACCCGGTGGCACCTCCGAAACACTTGATCGAGCAAATCAGGGATTTTACCGACATACGGACATAACATTTGGACACCTGTGCATTATTTACTCCTTTGAATTCGCAGACTGCGGTGGTGGTTTTATAATCTTGAGGAAACGAATTAACGGTACAGACTTAAAACTGCCAATCCTACAGTCATTCAAATCTTGATCGATGAGGCAAGTACCGTGATCATTCTGACCGTTCCAGAACGCGGTCAGCACCAAGTTTAGCCAGCTACATTTAACAAACTTAGACAAAATGGAATTCGATGCTTCTTGCCGTAGCCTAATGAACTACTTCAAGAGATCTGTCTGCATGCCTCAAGGGAGTATCGTCAAGTTCTCGGTCCACAATTACCCCCGGGGCAATCGATCACCCAGATTTCAATTTACCGCCACATCTGATTCAGAAGGACTTCCACGTAAGCATGCTAATCAGACATTCACTACATTCATTCGGTCCGTGGTGCAACGTGTATCCTAGAGCTTGTGGAATGTCGGAATGATTGCGTGACGGCAAAGTCGTGCTCGAGAGTTAATGCTCCAAATGAAGTCAGTAAAAATGCTGGAGAATCTAAGGACAAGCTCTCCAGAACTCTCCAACCTCCATGCCTATCTCTAGCTTGATCAGTGCTTTCACCTCAGGGTAGCAAGTGGCGGAGACCTTGTTGCGGCAGTTACTATAAATCTCTGGTCCAGGAACAGACAATTACATCATTCACAGCCAGCAACTCATTCAATTCCAGTTGAAAGTGCCAGTACTTCTCAGTTCATACATCGCTTCAGTACTCCTACAATTCTGCTTCGAATTCTACATACGTACTCGATCTATTCTCTTCAATACATCGATCAAGCTTCTCGTCAGCTTATGGAACACTCCGTTATAATGAGCCTGTCTCACCAGAAGCCGGCTGACAAGACCGACATCGCATGCTGCTTGGGATCAGTCCATGGCCAGTGCTCGACGTGCTCCCAGTGCAAAATCGAAGCTGCCTTTAGCTGCTTCACAATCACGGACTTCCACACCGAGTCTGAACAAGAAAAGCTCTTGACACCATCTCCAAAGATGGCGTCCCTGGGAGATGGGCATCGCTGCACGAGGTTTCCTTGTCCCATTTGCAACCCCGGAAGGTCTCAACGTGGAGTCCTGTCCAGCGCAGCAGTGGTGACACCACAAATACTGGAATTCTATGCTCATGGTGCAGTGCAGCAGCTGCTTCAACATGGCCGCCAGCAGACTGGCGTGATCTTGTTCGGAGACGGTGGCCACGTTTGCCGCAGGTTCCCTTGTCCAGTCTGCGGCAATGGCAAGGGACGTTCGGCCGCTCTTGGAGTGGAAGTTGGTTGCTAGCTGAAGGACTTCATAGAAAGTGAAGATCACTATTCTCCCTGCAATTGCTGGTGGAGACTACTGACTATCGGTTCTTTTCTCGGATTAATAAGCTAGCCAGCCAGGACAGACTTCGTGATGGCAAGCAATTAGTTGGCTGCCAAAGGGCTCTCACATTCATTTATTCATTTGCATTCAGAATTGCATTAATTTGTAGCTTTATATTGTTTTATGAATAAGCTAGCTAGCGGATTCGTCCTTGCTCATGCTAGCTGCAGATCGATGCGCTAGAGTACTGGACATCTGATGTAGCCAGGCCGGTAGTACTTGTAGGTGGAATGCTATGATGAAGTCTAGTTGGAGTGGATAGCAGTTCGATCTAGCTCATCTATAGCAGGTGATAAACATATTGTTCGTGCTAGCAGCTTACACTGAGCTTGCAATTGTGCGCACGTGCACGATCAATTTGACTCGGAGATTCATTCTTTTACAATCTTCTGAATTCTTTTTTAATAATATTTGCAGTAGACTTTGAACTACCTGGTTCAGTTGGCAACTACTCAGCTTGTCAACCAAAACATTTGCTCTATCTACATGTCGACTGAATCATTAATTGGGTTTGCATGAGGCTTGCGATCCTTGCTGTCAGAGTGTCACTGGAGTCGTTGGTGATAACCTGAGTGTATCATTTCATTATTTGTTGCATTTTGGTACACAACTTTGCGTTTTTGCATGATTTCTTCTAGACTGCCTGAAATCAATATTTAAAAAATTAAAAAATCATGGTAAATGCCTTACTAGTTACTTAAAGAGATTATACTCTTGGAAGATTGAGAATAGAATAAGTAGAATAGTAGAATAGTAGATGAACTAAGAAAATAAGTGCAAATTCTCAGTACAAAATCTTACGAAAACAAGTATTTTGACATTTCAATTTGTAAAAAATAGGAAGACAATTTTAAAAACACATTGAAAATTGACCATTTGAAGAAACTCTATTGAAATGGTTATGAACAAAAAGAACCAACAAAATTAAAAAATTTAGTATCTTTTAAAATGTACAAAATGAAGCACACTTTGAAGATAGCTATACCACATGATGCCATAGAGTGAACCATTTTTTAATTTTTTATAATCTCTTCCTGTAATATATAGCTTATCAACTTCTAATTTCATAGAATATTGTTTCTTTGAAATTCTTTAGTATGGGTACTCAATACTCAATAGTGCTCTTGAAGTCTTAAAGTGCATGTGTTTTCTATTTTCAAAAATCAATAATCTCAACTAATTCAATTTTTTTAATTGGAAAAAAATTAGGATTTCCTACCCACCTTTGTTATCAATTTCAACAACCCTGGATTTTTCTTTTCAAAATTGTGCTTAATAAATACTTCTACACAAAGTGTATATTGGAAATTAGAGAAAGGCACTGTATGTAAAATCTTAGAAACTAAACTAGGTGAGTGGAAAAGTAGAATTTATTCAATACAAAAATGTAAATAATGGATCATTTGCAAAACAAGGTAGCTCCAAAATAGCCCTAAAATTTTAGTTTCAAGAGTAATTTAGGAATATTTTTAAAACATATGTACTATTTCATAATTCAATTAAATACCCTTTGCATGCAATTAGGTTGTACATTTTACACTCAATGCCTTCCGTAGGACTCAAAAATAATATGATTTTTTCTTGCAACTACTATAGAGAAAATTTCAGCCCTTTGGGGGGCCATATAAGTGTTTAATTGCATAGAAATGTGCAAATGGAGAAAAAATGAGTCCAAATCTTGTCACAGAGAATCTTGCCGGTTTGTGTCAATTTGTATGCCCCATTTGCAATAAAATTTATTAATTTTCATTATTTTTTATTTCATTGTATTTGGACATTTGTCGATAATTAGTCTTCCATAGGGCCCAAATTTTCTCTGATGACCTCTAATTATACAATATTCTACATAATTTGCACATGCTTTTTTTCTTCTCAATATTGCTTTTCATTTTAATTTCACAAGGATCAAGGAATAGTTTACATTTCCTAAAATTTGAAGACATGTTATAAAGTGCAACTTAGAAGAAGAATGTAGTGATGAATTTCAAAAAAAAATTGAAAAATACAAATCAAACTATAGAACATATCCATATAATTGGATTAACCCCTAAAGGACCAACATGCATTTTTTGGCTACATAGCAATTTTAAGTAGGTACATGTGATTGGAGATTTTCATATTTTTGGCCCAAATTTTACTAGAAGGTGGGGATGAGGAATATCTTTTAAATGCACTAAACCTCATGACATTTGGAAATATGAGTCAAAAGTTATGGCCTTATATGTTACTTTTTATTGTTAATGGGCAGTCCGGGCAGATTAGAAAAAATCACTTTTTTTGGAAACAAAAATTTGAAATTGATTTTCTAGAGTTATGTATACATGGAAAGCTTTGAATCATTACAATTTGAGGAATGAGTCAAAATTTATGAGGGTTTTTTGTTTGCAAGCAAATATGGATTTTCTACTCTAAAATAAACTTTAAAGTCCTTGATCTTACTCAATTTTCAATATTTTTGGAAAAAAACAAAATCCTAGGATGTAGATTGTTTATTACAACATTGCCACCATTGGGATTGGCATTTTTCAATTCCATAATTAAAATTCTTAACAATTTAGTATTTTGAATCATTCTTTACTACTATCTATTTATTATTTTTTTTCTATGTATTAGGGTTTAACTATTGCAATACCCAATATTCTTCAAAAAAATGTGAATCATGTACTTGAACACTCTTTCTAAAATTGATTTTAGATTGAATATTAGAGATTTTATAAGCTAATTTTTTCTTAAATAAATGGTTTTAAGTTTACAATGTTAAATTCTAATTTTTAATATTTTTTAATATGTATTTTTATCGTAATTCTTTGTAAGGAATTTTCAAGAGGAGATGATTGCAAGAAACACTTGTACTATTTAATGTCACACCTTGCTTACTGATTTGGTTTTTGTCCATAAATTTTGTTTTATGGCTCCAAGCCTCCAAATGACTCAAGATCCATAAGTAAAGTACTCAAGGTTATTATACACCTTGAATAATTTTTTTCATTTCGCAAAAACATTTACTATCCAATATAGCTTGATTAGCTTCCAAAGTTTGTAACACTTGCAGGGGGGTGCTTAGTCCAATTTAGTACCCAAAAGAACAAATTATGAGCTGAAATTTGAAGCGGAATGATGGTCTTCTAGAAGATTTGTAGCTATTGTCCAAAGGAATTTTTTAAATCATTAATTATATGTTGTATGGAAGTCTACAAAGTGAGCTTCTTTTTGCTAATCTCGCTTGCATTTCAAAATATGTAAAATATTATTTTGGTAGACTTTCTTTTGGTGAATCAATTGAAAGTAATGCATCGTAACTATGTGATAAATTGTAAATTAATGCATCGTAATGATGCGCTAATTTGTATATTAATGTGTGAACCCATGATACAATGATAACCACATGATAACTATTGACAAACCTCATGTCCTAAACTTTGTGATGATATAGGAAAAAATTAGTAAGTAGAAAGATGTAGAGAATGATTCAAAGTACAAAATTGTTAAGAATTTATTTATGGAATTGAAAAATGTCAATCCCAATAGTTTTCATATTGTAATAAAAAATTTACTTCCTCTCATTTTATTTTTCCAAAAATATTGAAAATTAGATTAAATAAAGTACTTCAAAGTTTATTTTAGAGTAGAGATTCCATAACTATCCACAAACTAAAACTCCTCATAAATTTCATCTCATTAATTAAAATTGAATGTTTCAAAGCTTTCTAAGAATATAGAAATGTAGAAAACCAATTAAAAAATTTTATTTTCCAAAAAAATGATTGTTTTTGAGTTGCCTTGACCACCTAGTTTGAAAAAGAAACTACATGTCATATGATAACTTTTTAACCATGTAGTCAAAAGTTATGAAAATTATTGTCCCTTAAAGCTACTCCTCAACCACATGTTGTGTGAAAATTTCAAAGAAAAAAATGGAAATTTTGTTCTTGGTGAGCTACACAAATTTCTATGTTACCAAAAAAATTGTTTATTCCTTTAGGGGTTAAAGAACTAACACAAGAATCTTCTAAAAAACTAATGGATAAAAAAATGCATTTTGTGTGTACTTGGAATTGTTTACATTCATCGGTTGTACTAAATTTGAATGCTTGGTCCTTTAGGGGTTGAATTGCATGTTATTTTTGCATAGATAGGTTTTCACCTCTAAAGGACCAAGGCACATTTCAGGCACAAATTTTTTTAAATTGCTACTTTTCAGAACAATGAGAAAAAAATGTATTTTTTTCAAAATTGAACTATACAATTTTCTACTAGACTACTATTGGAATTTGTAGAAAAAATTCAAAAACTTTGACCTCACAGATTGAAAGAATATATAACATTTGAAGTTAAAAGAAAGAAAACTTATTTTTTTCTCATTGCTAGTGCTATTAGGCAAGAAAACTTTTGTGTCATATGTCAATTTTATATTAAATTTGAAATGTAGATACATGTAGTAGTTTTAGACATTGAAGAATTTTTTTCATTTTTTAAAATTATTTTACTATTATTAAGTAGCCTCCAATTGGATGTCTATCTTGGCCATTTGGCGGATTTGGGGTACTATTTTTGACCCAAAAATGGTAATGTGAAGCTCGAAATCGAGATTGAAGGACTCCTACTAAAATTATACAAGCCTACAAAGAGATTTAAAAATAATAATAAAATGTCCACCTTCTGCATGTGCTACGAGTGCACTACCTTTGCACAAGTGTAGAGAACAAATTTTTTTTCCCAAAGATGAAAATTGTTGAGAAGGAGCATCTTCAAGTTCAGAGAATTTTTTGTTTTTTCCTTTTTTAAAATATGTTTATTACTATATTTTTTAAATCAAACATCCAAGTGTCCATTTTCTTGGTATTTTTCATTGTGCTTTTTTTGTGCATAACTTTTAGAGATAAATGTTTCTTGGTATGAATTTTTAGAGACATTTTTTTTTAATGCTTTATGATTATAAATTTATCTAATTATTAGAAAATTTATTCAAAAACTCATAACTCTCGTTGAAATAGACCCTTTGAGCCAAAACAACAAGTGTTTCTTGCAACACCCCATGAGGAGTTTTGCATATGCTCCTCAAAGCTGCCCAAGTTGCCAAAAAAATTTATTGTTGCATAACTTTTGATTCCAGCACCTGATTAAGAAGAAATTATATTCCCACTTAGGGGGTACATGTTGTCACGACCCTCATCACAAGGCGTGCCCGTGCCACCTTAGTGAGCAAGGGGGACATTGGGGGTGACTCCCCAAGCCTTGCAAGAGATGAGGTGAAGGGGACTAAGAGTCCCGAGCGATCAGAGCGATGTAGCGCTCTAATCCGGACGAATTTGGGGGCGTGTGATACGTGCTTGGAAAGGTCTTGAGAAGACGCTTCTAGCCGTCCAAAGAATGCGTGATTTGGACTTGCGAGTCAAAAGTTATGGGCGTTCAAAGTTGGGGGTGTCCCGGTCGCGCCGGGAGTGTCCCGAATCTTTGGAGGGCGATATCTTTGCGAGTACTTACCCGAATGGAGCAAGTAAGTAGTCCATCGGCATCTACGCGTCGCGTAGATGTCGAAAATGGGGTTGCATGTGCGATTTGGATCCCGGACCGCAAAGTTATGCCGGGTGGAAGTTCGGGAGTCTCAAACTAGTGCGAATCGGGAGAAACGGGGTGGTCTTCCAAAACCAAAGTGGTTTTGGGAGTTCCCTTTGACATACAAGGGGGGGGTCTGCCGAATCCCGCAGAGAGTACTATAAGGAGGGGTGGTCTCCCTCCTCACTCCCAGATGGTACCATAGTGAGCCTAAGTGGCCCCGGGTGGTGAGGCTAGTGTTGGAGCCTCACCACCACCTGTGTGTTACCATAGAGTGCTTGTGCACTCCTTGATACCGGTTGGGTGGTGTCCCACTCCACACTAGGCCATGGTTTGAGTCCCGGTTAGTGAGTCCCGAAATGAGTTGGGTTGGGCCTAGTGGGGAGTTGGGTCCCATTCAAGGGCGGTTAGCACCGGTGGAAGTAGTGCCTCACCGAGTGCTTGGACATCAATGAAAGTTCCGCCCCATGTCATCAAATGACATGCCCGGTGTCTTGTGGGAGTTAAGTATTGGAAGGAAAAGGATTGAGAGTCACGGAGGAATGGGGAACCCCGTGACTTGAGGTGGAACCTAACATTGTGGGTGCGTGGCATGTGCAGTGTTAGGAGAGCGTGAACCTTAGTGGCACTAAGGTGTTAAGTGTTTGGAAAGTGAGCTTAAGGTGGTAAGTGTTACTAAGGGGCGTGACACACGTTCACACTTGGTATCAAAACTTGAAGAACATCCATTAAAAAATGACTTCATATGCACCTACCCGAGATAACTGACATATGTTCAAAGGTCATTTGGTCCTTTAGCAAGGGGTTAAAATCTATTTTTTACAATCAATAGAGAAATGAAATAAGAATCTAAAAAAATTGGAATAGATGAAAGACAAGTTTTCATGTATATGGGGCATGTATGCATATATTCATAGTTCAAAATTTTAATACTTGGTCATTGAACCTTAAAGTCCAAATACCCTCTAGAGAAAATTTGAAATTTTGGATAGGTTTACATGATCTCAGTTCTTGACATAAATTTTTGAAATATGTATTTAAGATAGAAAAATATATCTTTCTAGTATTTTTGTTAGAGACCAAAAGCAAAATTTATGCCATTTGAATAAAAAATAGTAAGAAAATAGTAGCAAATTTTTAAAAAAGTGAAATAATATTTTTCCTATAGAAAAGTATTTGGTTCATTAGATTTGGATCAGTAAGTGCTGGGAATCATTTGAGTTGTTGTTTTCCAAACAATCGAAGTATCTTCATAAATAATGACTTCATTCATAGATATTTTTTTGAACTCAATTTTCACAATTTAAAAAAGAAGTTCCATAGGATTTAGTTTAATTGCTTGCTAGAAAAAATTCATCATTGAAATAAGTTTGTTTCAATTCTTCCTTCAAACAAATAGTAAGTTTTTACTTCTATCTTGTACTTTCTTCGACTTAAGAAATTTATAGAGAATGAATTCAAAATTTGAACCACAAAAAATTTCAGATATGAGGATTAAAGTCTTATAATTTAGTATTGTTGTTGTAGAGCAAGATTGTCAAAAAATTATTCTCAATATATTAGATGAGTAATTTTAGTTTAAAAAAAACCTATAGTGAAAATATATATGAAAAAAAACCTTTTTTTGCATCTCTTAAACTTTATTTCTGGAAGAAAAGAAATGTTTGAAAGAAAAGTTACAACAAGTTGCAAAAAAAGGGTTTTTTTCAATTTGAATGCAACTGTCTAGCAATCTATGAAATCAAAGTTTCTAAATTTTCTTCTACACATTGTTGCACTAGTCAACTGCAATATCCTATGGTTAGAAATGAAAAAAAAACATTTTAAAATGTATTTTGCTCTTTACACATGAAGTTGCAATTTCATATGGTTTCTTTAGGAAAAAGGACATTGGAACCTTGGAGGCTAATCCTAAAAAGTCTGTAGATCATGATGGCATGTACCTTCAAAATAGACCCAAACTACAAAGAACTTTAACAATTTGTTTGCTAATTTTCTTAGCATCATCTAATGGATAGTAACCATTAATTGGATTTTGTAATTTATAATGCACGTGAAAAACTTGCAATTATTTGGCTAGTAAATACTTGAGTCTGAAGTTCTACTTGGAGTCAATGAAAAAAATAGCTCCACTCGAGAAAAGCATATCTAAGTGAGAATATTTTGAAGTAACATTTGACCTTTAGTGATTAGTAAAAAATGAAGTGAGTTGAAAATGTTTATAATTTTTTTACAATAATAATCCAATCATATTTCAATCTTGATTTCAATTCATGATTGTTTGGAATGTATAATGGTCATTGACATGATAGTAGTTTCTGAGAGAATCGAAAAATGATCACATTCATTTAAAGTGACATCCTTAAATTCCTTGAATTTGTTCCTTCTTTGAAGTGGCAATAATCTCATCTTTGGGTAAAATTTTTAGACCATACCTAATTTGAATATGAAAGTATGATTGAGCTTGAACCATACTACTATATTAATCTTTCTAAGAAAATTCTATAGGATAGAGTGCTTGAGTACAACTTGGAATTCAATGAATGTACACTAAATAGTGAAATTAGGTTGCCTTAACCCAAGAAAGTTCCATTACAAACCATCAAAGTCAACCAATACTTCTATAGATAATTCCATTCGTACACAAGGAGGTTCATGAGTTCCAATTACAACAATCCCTAATTCAAAAGTAAAGTATTATTGTACAATAACAAGAAATGTTCATATAGTGTCAAATGTCAAGAAATTAGTGTGGGACAACATAATTTCACTATTTAGTGTACATTCATTGGATTTAGTATGGAATTTGTTTCTTGTAAAATGGTTTTATCTTTAAGAGAAGCAAAAAAAAATTTAGAGTGTTAAAAGTTAGAGGGGTATAAACAAAAGTATTCATTTTTATTATTGAAGGTTAATGAATAGTATTTCAATTTTTGTGATGATCTTAGAAAATTCTAGAAACGAGTACATTAAAACAAGTAAATCAAGCATTTCCAAATGTTCTAATGCAATGGCCTCCTTACGAGAAAATGTTGCAAATCCCTCGAGTATGAGGTGAAGAGGAAAGGTAATTTTATACGCACGACAACAAGAATCTTCATATTCTCATGATCCTTGTGAAAGACAATTGGAAACAAAAGAAATATCAAGTTCAATCACGAAGTACTGACCATTTATTAAAAAAACTCAGCATACTATTATTCATTCATTTGGAAGGAAACGGGGCCTCTATTATAGAAGACCCCATTTCTGCACCAGCAGTGACAGTTTCACTGCAAATAATAATAAGAAAATAAATAAAAATAAAATTAAAAAAACAAAAAAGAACAAACCCAACTGTTCAACCTAGACGAGGACGATGGTTCTGATTAGCCTTCAATTTTTTTCATTTTCATTTCATTTTATTTGCAGTCTGCTGCTCACTGTGCTTTCTCAAAAGTAAGATGCCTTTTGGAGGCCCTGTTTCCTTCCAAATGCTTTAGAAGAAATCTTCATTGTAAATTTGTAAGGATACATTTTTGGCCAAAAATCAAGTTGTACATTACATAGAAATTGCCAAAATTAATATCTTCAACAACATTTTCAAAGCTCTTCTTAACCCTTAAAGGACGATGAGGATGAGAAAATGGTTGATGGATGATTTGATTGTTCAGTGGAAAACAAAGAATGCACCTACTGATTCAGAAATTCAAACTTTTTGGTGACTACCTTGATCATGGGAGTCCACGTCCTTTAACCCCTAAATGCCTGAGGCACCAGATTCTAGTGTTTCGAAAACTTTGAAGTTAAGTAAAACCCAACCAAATTGCTATTATTATTAGTTTATATTTCTAGAGAATTCTTTTTGAAGTCTAGTTTTAGGATCAAAAAGATGATCTTAAAAATGAAGGATTATGATTTTTCTATTCAAGATTTTGTGCAAGGATCCCCATTGCAATCTTGACTTCCCATAGTGTCGAGGGCTCTTGAAAATGAGCCTCAAATACACTAGATCTTGGAGGAAAAATCACATCAGAAATTCATTTAAAAAAATCGTGGAATAGATTTTGAAAAACCATAAATTGATTGGGGTTGTGCATGCTAAGCCCTCTAACCTCATATTTTTTTATTGACCAACTTTTTAGAGTTGACATACAAAAAGAGAATTGAAAATTTTCATACTTTTAACACCCACATCAACAAACATTATAATCTTTCAATCCATAAGTGATATTGTTATGTTTTCTTTTCATATGTGATCTCTAACATGTCTAGTTTGAATTTGTATGATTACAATTCAAAAGAAATTGGTATAACTTATGAAAATGTTGACTTTTTGTTCAATTTAGAGCAAATTTCAAGAAGTATGCAAATAGGCCTTGGGCAATTAGGGTTTAAGGGTTACATCTGCATAATCAGAAAAACAAAAATTACATTTTCTACATACATCGACTCCTATGACAACCCAACTCTATTGTTGAATAGTGGCATGATCCAAGCCATAATTTTGCCAGAGATTGAAGCTATCGTGGAAATGCCGCAATGGACGGAACACTCGCGGCCGACGACGATCCCGTGGACTGTGGGGAACTTCCAGGCCTTGATTCGGGTTGGCCTGGTGTGGGCGCATGTGGAGTCCGTATTGCGGGTCCAGTAGCGGGCCCGGCTAAGATCTCGGCGAGAAAGTCATGTGTGTTGGTTGTTGCCGGGTTGTCCCCGCCTGCTTCCATCAGTTTCATGGCGCTTCGAATTTCGACCACCACGTCGCTCATGGTGGGCCGGTTGATTCCCTGCGAGGCGACGCTTCGCAACGCCACATGCGCAATCTTCTGCATGCTGCGCATGTCGTAGTTTCCCTTCAAGTTTGGGTCTGCAATGGTCGCCAGGTTGTGCGGGTAATGGCTTTGCACCTGCACACAGAACCCCAAAACAATGAGCGTCAAGTCTGATTAAGCAATCCGGGCAATTACACAGGGGTATTGGAGATTAGGGTTTTAGAGATTAGGGTTCAGGACATTTGTGCTTGCTTCCTTGACCGGATTACCAGAAGCTTCACATGATTCTTCACTAGGAACGGGAGGACTAGGGAAATTAAGGTAACAAACTGGGAAATTCAGTGGTTAATTCTCCCTGATGTTAACATTGTGAACCGAAATTGGTAATCCGGGAACTGGAGACAACCATCCTGCGTAAGAACGTGGTACTCCATTAAGGTTTATTGATCCAGAAAGGTTTCCTGAAACTCCGAGGAGATAATTACGTCCGAAGTCCGTGTAGAGCTTATATTTGGGCCAAGAGCATCGAAATTACTTAAATTGAGAGGCAACATAATTCTTAATCGACCACGTAATTCTCAATCGACCTGAAATATCCACAACAGGGGAATACCCAGCAAGGTACAGTATCAGGCGAGCAGGGAACACCCTGTGCAGTGCAAGGCATTCTGCATAAGTATACTACAACATGCATTGTATGCGGCGGACTTGGCCGTGTTCCCCTGTTGTGGAAACCTGGCACTTAAATGTTCCGTAAACAATAAAAGCAGAAGATTTGCAACTCCCAGTTCAATAAAATTCCTAAAAACATTGAGCAATGTCATAGTTAATGAAAGAAGAGGCGGTTACAGGAAGTTACTAACATATCTTTCAATGCATCGAAGCTGAGGATCCTCTTCCGAGTAGTCTATCGGAAGGTGCCCTGTGACCAGCTCCAGCAACACAATCCCAAAACTGTACACATCGCTTTTAGTTGTCAACTGGGCTGTCCTGAAGTATCTGCAAAACAAGGACGTGAGAGTCAGGGATATGGTATCCTCCAATTCAAAATGGAGTTTCAACCCTAAATATTTCTGACAAAAAAGGAAAAAAATAACCATAATAAGCTTGTCAGTACCCTCGAATTCAATCCGTGTCACCACGCAATTTTAGATCGATGTTGTTGACATAGCTAGGGTCAGCACTTCCACTTTGCAATTTTTACAGGATTACAGTATATCTCTTACAATACAGTGAACTCCACCAGTCGTCACGCCCTGCACTGCACAAATCGGCAATTTCGCCAAAAATTGTAATACAAATCTACACGAATCTCTAAAACTAAAAACAAGTTTAGATTTGCGTTTCAGGGCTGCTCATCCTGAAAATGCCCAGGTTGTGGAATACCGCCAATCTAACGTATTTAAAGAAATTGATGTTACAGCCTCACTAGTGAAAGTAAGCAAAACACGCCTTCATAAATAAATAAATAAATATGGCAGAAGGGAGTTCTCAAGTAGGATAGGTCCACTGTTATATAGAAATATGCTCTTCAAATAGTTAGTCACAGACACATTCAGAATCTGTGATGATGAAAGTCTTGGAAGTGATTCTTACTCGGGGTCAAGATACCCGGGAGTGCCTTTCACCAGGGTGGTCATATGGGTTCTCTGTTGATCCTGGTCACTGATCCCATTTGTTTTGGAGAGCCCAAAATCGGCCACTCTCCCTTCCCACTCCCTGGTGATAAGAATGTTGCTGCTTTTGACATCCCGATGTATAATATTTGGTCTCGCACCCACATGCAAATACTCTAACCCTGCATATCAATTTTCATCACAAAAAATCAGTTTGCCATACTTTCAGCTCAACCATTGATTTCATGTAGTCCTTGAATTGAGAGAGCAATTCAAATTCTTTTTCTGCAAAATCTTGAGCTCGTCTCAAAATGAAGGTAGCAAAATGGTCAATTCAGATAAGTTGGCACGATTCCGATGCCAAAAATTATGACGTATATGCACATAAAGGTCTTAATTCTAGGATAGGTATGTCCAAATTTATGTTTCAAAATGCACGTCTTGAGAGGTGCCAAAGTATTGGAGTACTGCTTATTTAACGAAATTGACGTTAAAAGTTACAATTGAAAGTCATACTTTAGGCACTTGCCACTCAATCATTGAGTGCCACATAATTATGCTCTGTTCCCCGAATGTTGAACTTTTGAGTCTTTTGTTTTGGGTTGCCATTTATAATGGAGAAGGGTGAATTCTACCGAATGCTAAAAACTGTCAATTCTTTGGAAACTTCTAACTTCGAAATAATGCGTGATACAGAGGCTCACCTAAAGCAGCGTGGAGGGCGATAAGCAGACGTTTGTACCAATTGAAGTCTGGGTGGCCTCGTTGCGCACCATGAAGCCAGTCCGCAAGGGAGCCCTCTTGCACATATTCATAAATGAGCACTTGGTTGTTGATTTCATCACAGAATCCTACCAATGGCACTAAGTACCGGAAGTGGATTCGCGAAAGCAAACAAACCTGATGTGTTGCACATCAACGTCAAATCTTCTGACTTCCGAAGAACATCGTCAGCAGGCATATATGACAATGGACAAATTCTGTGATACCAATGCTGCTGTGTGTCGCTACTTTTTGATATGTAATGCAATAATGTAAACTAAGTGTGGCTATGGAACAATATGATTCAATCATAGGTACCTCATTGAGAAACTCGTTCTTGCCTTGTTGAGAAGTAGCACTCAATCGTTTCAAAGCGACTTTGGGGGGATTTGCATTTGGTGATGTATCACTAAATATTTCACCATAATAAACGGTACCAAACCCGCCTTCTCCAAGTTTATACATCCAGTTGCTGCTGATGGCTTCCACTTCTGCATAACTGTACATCCGTACATCCATATTATATGCCATGTCTTGTTGAGGTGCTACATCCAGTTTTTCCACGATGAGAGGAGCAGCCGCTGGTGCGGCCTTGGGTGCTAGCCAGGCCTCTGGCAGGTGCACAGCTGGCACTTGTGCATTCAAGCCTTCAATATGTTTACCATATCCACATCACCGATGTCAATGGACTGAAATTAGCAGACTTATGTTGATCAGCAAGCTGTAGGTTAAAAGCAAATTCTATCTGTTGGAGATCATACCCACACAGCACTAGTCCTTATATGATGATAGTTGTGTGCATGGTTCCTTATTGCATATTGGATGTTACCCATTATTATATGATTGCCTTGATGCTCAGGAGTTAAAATGAAGCACACTGTCTGCCTTAGGAAAATGTGAGATTCATGCTTAATTTGTAGTAGTAGGGTTCCGTATAGTTACGTTTTTCAGGCTTTCTGCTTTGCATTAGGAAGCAATTCTCAAAGTCTCTGCAGGGGTAGACTTATTTTTCGTGGGATTCAATAACAGACTGCTAGAGAGAGTACTTGATTAAGCTGTTCAGAGCAAATAATACCTCATACTTTCGAAGCAAAGCTTGAATATATTTTCAAGAAACATTCAATTTCTTCTGCGATCCATTTGATCGATGCAATTGAAATTAATAACCTCACCTTTTGCACACAGATCTAAGCAAAGTTATGCAGATAAAGGTTCAGAAACGGCTCGTTCCATGCATATTATTACGTACCTGGCCGTGTCCGTGGAGGAGCCTGCGCTGTCGTCGGCAGAGTCACTTTCTTTGCTAGACCAGCTCGTTCCCGTTTCCTGCTGAGACAATACCACGATATCGCCAGCGTGACCAAGATGGTGACGTAGACACCCGCCACGACGCCGCACACGATGGCCGCCACGTTATTACTGCCGTCCTCGCCTCCTCCGGCGACTGCCGGCGGGGACCTCGTCGGCGACCCCGTTGGTGGGGAACCCACTGGTGGAGGGAGCGGAGAAGCGAAAGCGGCAGAGGCCAGCTGCGCCATCACCAATGGGGCGGTGATGGCCAAGTGCGTCAGGGATACCGACAAGAGCAATCGGGCTCCCATCCGGGATACCGACATCACTCCAGTATTCGCCAAACTTCCAAGCTTAATCACGGGTCGGCTTAGCATGAAAGTAACAGAGTTAAGTCCTTGAACTCCACCGCGGTTGCTGACGTGCCCTGTGATATCTCGAAGGAGGGGCGATCGAGGATACGGTTTGGAGGAATCTCCGGAATCATACTACTATGAAATGAGTTGAAGGATAACGCTTCACTTTACGTAAGTTGGTGGCAGAACAGAACATCTGCTGATAACTAGCTCAGCCGATCCACATTTCAAGCACGGGCTTGCTAGTCAGAGCGGTTTCGGTACCGGTGTTGGAATTGTTTCAAGCATGATCATCAGATTCCTGCGTGCCTGAACCTTCCTCGTCCAATACATGTAGCTGGCATGCTCGAAACGTGAGACACGCATCTAGAGTACAAATGCTGCAGAAAGTTAAATGTACGATCCAGTGAAGGTTACATATATCGAGTGCTACCGACACGGTGACCCAAGGCTGGAGCACCGTACCCCCGGGACCTCGATCAGGTGAGTTCTTAAGAGAGTCGGCAACGTTAACCTTAGCATGTCCGCATGTAGAACTAAAGTATGTCCGTATGCACCAAACTATCTTTCCCCTCAGAAAAGGTCCTCACAGTAGAGAATTCGAAGAGTCAGCTGGGGTAGTTCTGCCAACTACACCATATGGTCATCCAACTGAAGAGGCTTAACGGTACTAGAATCAGAATGTTAGTAAGGCCGGCATGTGATATTGACCATGTCAACTACAATGGCCCATAATAATTAGCCCGGGCGGCCCTCCAGAAACAAAAGCTTCATGTCAACAACGATGGGATTTCAGCCTCGGCTCTCTTCGGAGACGCAAAAGTACTTCGCTGAACCTAGCTCTGCCTTAATTTGCATCGTCGTGCCCAGATATTGGTCCTTGCATTAATTTAGCTTAGATCGAGACATCATATCGGTCCATAGCAATGCAAGTCTACCGACAGTGTTCTCCAGAAACAGAAGGAGATGGGCTGTCACCGAATTTAAGCAGCTTGTGTTGAAGAGCTCCGAAGACTGTCATCTGGACCGGCTACTGGAAGCTTCGTTCGAGAGGTAGATGCTAAGATGCGGATTTCCTACTCCTGTTGGCGTAGAAAACAATGTTTCTGCCAAACTTTCTTTACAGTCAGCTTATATTCAGGGGTCAATTAAATTGAATCCCACGCGTTTTCCACTTCATCGCCCACTTGAACGAAACACAACTTAACATTATTAACCAACGCCAGGGGCCCTTTTTTCTTCCCCAGAAAGCGGGAGCCCCCAGCGTTGCAACTTCCCAGTCTACTGAAATGAAACTACTGCTTCTAATTTTCACCCACACGGCGTTGAACTCTGGCGCCCGGCGTTGAAATGATCGGACCTCCGCTCCATCTTCAGTCCGGGGTGAACTGACTCCCTCGCTCGTCCCTGAGGGAAAACGCTGAATTTTTTTATTTGCCAGGCATGATAAAATTTGCTAATTCAGAATTCGCATTTGCAATCAGAGGCCCCAAATTAGCTAGGTGAGGTGTAGAGAGTAAATTAATTAGGCAGAAAATAGGGGGTCTTTTTTTTTACATACACCCCTGGAATGACTTAGGGGGGACAAGCGAGGAGGTCAGTTCACCCCGACCCATCTGCAGTGGCTATGGAACCTGCGCCTGCCTCCGCCCTGTGCGTTGCTTCTTGTTCGTGGTGCCTCCACCTGCTTCGTCAGTTTCTCCTACTGTACCTTGTTCGTACCTTGTCCGTGAGTTGCTGGTCGTTGGAACGAAACAGCTCGCCGTAGGTTTTCATGAGGGCTCGCGCTCGTGAGGGAGAGGAAGTGGGGTGAGCCGTTTGCAAGCTCAGATGAAGTGGAAGCTTTGAGGCGGTCAGGAAACTCAGGTGCTAGAGTTTTTTGCCAGGGGAATCATCATCGATTCTAAAGGCATGATTCCGAGGGTTTAACGACGCGGCGGACGTTTTTTGTCCGATGAACGACAAGGAATTCTCCTCTGTGGGACAGAATTGCAACTATTCATCCTCCGAATTAGGGGTGGAAAGGGGAGATCTTCTACAATAGTTTGACTCCCAATGAGTATTTTTGATTTTTTTAAAGTGGATGATGTCACGCGGTTCCAAAATTCCTGATTTCCACGTTCACCAGCCCAACGTTCAAGGGTTAAAGAATGAAGAATACAATGGCTGCAACTTGGAGTTGGTGGTCAGACCGGAGGTCAATGGAAGTTGCTGTGACGAAGTCTAAGCTCTGGCTAAAGGTAAGGTTTTTCCTCGCCCTTAGTGCTACTTGGCTTCAATTTGGCTTCAAAATTCTTGCGGATGTTATTGCCTTGTGCTAGCTCGGTTAGGGGGAGGGGGGGTGCATCTGGGGTTGGACACCTAAAATTTGTAATTTCAGCACTATTGAAAAGTTTGTTAGAATGATCTTTTGTGCCCTTGAAGTCGATTTCGTTAAAAGTGACCGCATGATTTCGGCTTGAAGATTTCTAGCTGATATATGTACAAAAAGGTCTAATATCTAGGCCTAGTATGGATTTTTGTTTTGAAACGGGTGTTCCAGAAGGTGCTAAACTATTGGAATATCACCATTTTAATGAAATTGACGTTCTTTGCAGTTCAGTTCGCAGATCAGATCCATCCTCTCAATGTGTCTTGTTTATTAGCATGCGAATTGTTGCGTAGCAGTTTTTGGATGCCACTTAACTTGATTGCTTAGAGTGCAGGGATTTGGCTAGGAGTGTAGAGTTGTTGCTGAATTTAGGGTTTATTCTGAAGTGCAAATTCTTGCTTAGGCTGGAAGATGGATGTCTTCGTGTTCCTTGTTCCCTTTGTATTGTGATTCACAAGCACATTATCTACCGATTAACTTGTTTGAAATCCAAACAATTTCATTGTGAATTGTCGTATTGTATGATGGCAACCTCAAAATTGAATATTTGATGTATGTAGATGCTATTTGTTTCTTTGCAATTCAGACTTTTTGATTGGATTGTTCTTCACATTTAGTCATATGGTCATACTGTATTTGTAGGGCAGGGACAGTGGAAAATAATTGAAAAAATAGTTGCCAATAGTTTCCTAAAATTATTTCTCCAGACTATGAAAAATTGGTATGGTGGGAAAAAAAAATTTGGCTCTGAAAAATAAAATTGGAACCTCCTCTATCTCTCAAGGATGTTAACCCCTAAATGCCCAAGGCATCAAATTCTAGTGTTGACAAAACTTTGAAGTTAAATAAAACCTTACTAAATTATTTTTTTCAGTACTTTATATTTTCTAAAAATTATTTTTGAAGTCTATTTTTAGCATCAAAAATTTGGATTTTGAAAATGAATGATCATGATTTTTCTTTTCAAGATTATGTACAAGGGTGTCCATTGCAAAGCCTGATTTTCTAGTTTTGAGGGCTTTTGGAAGTGTGCCTCAAATGTACTAAATCTTAGAGAGAAAATCACATTAGAAATTATCTTAACACTTAAACCCTAAAGGACCAAGGCCGTTTTTCTATCTAAAAACACTCAAAAGTGCCATTTTTGATGCGTTCATCAAAGAAAACAATCATTTGTAAGAATCTAACTATAGGATCTTGTACTTTACTTGTTTGAGATGAAGTAGTAAAAATTTCATGAAAGTTGACAGTACGAATTGAGAGGTATTAGCATTCAAAGTTGGAGAAAAAAGTTTTTTTAACACTAGCTTGCAATTTTAGATGACTTTGATCACCTTTTGTTGAAATTTTTTGCACTATGGATTTTGAATTTAAAAATCTTTGTGTTGAAGAATTGAGTTGATAGTGTAGGAAATTTTTTTAGAAAAAACAAACTCTTGATTTACATTCTTTAAGAAAATATTAAGTAGAAGTAGGTCCAAGATTATAAGAATAATTAACTCTAACTTTTGCTCCCAGTCTCTGATTGAAATAAAAATTATATTTCTATGAAGCTAATAAGTTTTCCTAACTTATGACAAAGTTTTAGAAAGTTTCACTAAAAATGGAGGTCATAGGAACTTGCCTGAAATCCATTTTGTCCCCTAAGGGGACAATGGTCTTTTAGGGGTTAAAGGGTGGCCTAATGATCGTGAAAATCATCCCTTCTCGCATTGTATGAATCAATGGTTTAAAAAAATCCATGAGTACTCATTGAAAGTCAAACTACTTTAAAAGACCTCCATTTTCACATACAATTCTGAGGATGAATAGTTGCACTTCTATCCTACATTTAATTGTTCTCTATCATTCATTAGCCAAGAAGTTGTTGCCATATGCCCGCATCCTTTAAGGGTCAATATAGTTGTAGAGTAGATTTTGAAAAGCTATAAATTGATTGGACTCATGCATGTTATGTCCTTTAACCTCATATTTTTTTGGTAACTTCAATTTTAGATTCAATGTGTGAAAAGAAGATTGAGTGACTTCAAATCACTTTCACTATTTTAACACCCTCATGATCAAACATTATAATCTTTCAATCCATAAGTGATATTGTTGTATGTTCATTTCCCATGTGATATGTCACATGTCTAGTTTGAATTTGTATGGTTACAATTCCAAAAAATTGATAAAACTTATCAAAATATTGGGTTTTGTTCAATTTTGAGCAAATTCCAAGAAGCTCAAAAAATGCCTTCAGTATTTAGAAGTTAAGTATTCATTGAGAAAGAAATATATGTCAAAATTTATGCTTGAAATCCAAGATACTACATTAATTTATACACGCCCCACCTCCAATCCCCAATTTAAGCTATCACAAAAGAAGGGACATGTTCTTATATTCTTATTTGGAGGATTTGGCTGTATAGCAATGGCCCTTGGTCAAAATAACAAGCAAAAAGGTCTTACATTTTTGAAGAATCATTTAAAAAAATAAATAACTTTTTTATAAGCAAAACAAGTTCATATGTAGTGTCTTGGATTTTAAATGCAAAAAACACTAGCATATATTTTTACATTGGTGAAAATTGCATAAATATAGAATGACCATTCCTTTGAAGGGCAAAATGAACTTACCTTCTATGTAGATGTCTTAGTGAGGGTACAATATTTCAATGACCTACAAAATTAGTGTAATAAAAAACTTTTCTTTTTCTTACAAAGTGATACAATATAGTATTTGGAGTAATATTCTAGCATGCTTAATTTCTTTACTATACAAATAGTGTGATTTTCATAAATTAGTGCATTTAGTACAACAAATCAATGCACTATAAATATATATATGTGGAAGTGAGCTTAGTCAATTGTTGTTAATCCCTAAATGTCCAAGGCCTTTTTTTAACTTCTCGAAATTTGCTCAAAATTGAACAAAAAGTCAAAATTTTGATAAGTTTTATCAAATTTTTGGAATTTTAACCCTTGAAGGCCCTAGCTGCATTTTTCGGCAACATAGCAATTTGGGGCAACTCACTATAAACGGAATTTTTTACTTTTTGTCTTTGAAATTTTCACACAACATGTGTCCGAGAAGTATCTTTCAGGCGCAACAGTTTTCATAACTTTTGACTACATGGTTAAAAAGTTATTGCATGATATGTAATTTTCATTCGACGGCGGGCAACCCGGGCAACTCAAAAAACTTCCTGAAAAATCACTTTTTAAAAAAATAAAAATTTGAAATTGATTCTCTAGATTTATATATATTAGGCCAGAAGCTTTGAATCATTCTATTTTGATTAATGAGATGAAAGTTATGAGGATTTTTAGTTTGTGAGTAGGTATGGTTTTCAAAGACTCTATAGCTACCCGCAAACTAAAAATCCTCATAACTTTCATCTCATTAATCAAAATAGAATGATTCAAAGCTTTTGGCATATATATAAATCTAGAGAATCAATTTCAAATTTTTATTTTTTAAAAAGTGATTTTTTAGGAAGTTTTTTGAACTGCCTGGGTTGCTTGCCGTTGAATGAAAATTACATATCGTGCAATAACTTTTTAACCATGTAGTCAAAAGTTATGAAAATTGTTGAGCCTTAAAGATACTCCTTAGACACATGTTGTGAGAAAATTTCAAAGACAAAAAATAAAAATTTTGTTTGTAGTGAGCTGCCCAAAATTGCTATATTGCCAAAAATACAACTTGGGCCTTTAGGGGTTAATTATTGAAAAATTCAAATTAAACATGTTAGAGATCACATGGGAAAAGAATAAACAACCATATCACTTATGGATTGAAAGATTATAACATTTGATCATGAGTGTGATAAAATTGTGAAAGTGATTTGAAGTCTTTCAATCCTCTTTTCACATGTCAAATCTAAAATTGAAGTCACCAAAAAAAAAGAGGTAAAAAAGCATAACATACATAACCCCAATCAATTTATGGCTTCCAATCCACTAGTAGAAAACAACGTTTCCTTCAACAAAACCCACCGGACACATTTTTCTGTTTTCTACCAAAAAATACAAAATTTGCATTGACTACATAGAGTCTTTAGAAAATTGCGTTGTAGTCAATACAAATTTTGTGTTTTTTGGTAGAAAACAAGAAAACGCATCACTTGGATTTTGTTGAAGGAAACGATGTTTTCTACTAGTGATAAAATCTACTCTACAATTGATTTAAATGAATTTATAATTTGATTTTTTCTCCAAGATCTAATATATTTGAGGTTCATTTCCAAGAGCCTTATCAACACTAGGAAATCAAGATTTGGAATTGATACCCTTGCACAAAATCTTGAATAGAAAAATCATATTTATTCATTTTCATAATCGCATTTTGATGCTTGAACAAGACTTCGAAAGGGTTTTCAAAATATATAAACTATTACAAATAGTTCCTAACTTCAAAATGTTATTGACACCATAATTTGGTGCCTTGGGCATTTAAGGGTTGCTTGAGTTCTATCAAGTGCATTGATAGGGGTCCTTTGTTTAAGTCAAACATTTCAATAAAAGAATTATAAATATGTTGATGGACCATATTTGTTTGCCCTAAAATTTGACATCATTCATTAGAGAAAAAATAGGGCCTCTACACAAAAGCCGAAGCTAAACCTAGCAATCCAATTTATTATTATTATTATTATTATTATTATTATTATTATTATTATTATTTTTAAATACTGAAAAAGACTGAAAATAAAATATGACATGTCACCCAAGGTTCCACGTCAGATTTCATATTCATTTTTAAAATATTTTTTTCAAAAAGAATACATTACTCTTTTATTTGCATTTTAGAAGATAGTGATGTAGAGTGTGACAACCCTAAGAATTGAAGGCTTCAAATTTTTGGTTATGGATGGCCTTGCTAGAAAAGCTACTAAAGTGCAAACAGCTTGTTTTTTGAAAGTTAGTGAAAAATTATGAGCAACACTATTTTGAAGTTCCCAACAATTTTTGGAGAAAACCATCAGTTAGTTCATTGTTAGCAAGTGGAATTGGGAAAAAATCCATTTGCAATTTGAAAACTTTTGAACCCTAGTGAATAAATCTATGAAATTTCTATTTAAAGAAAAAAATAGAGAAAAAAATGAAATTTGTACTTGAAAAAATAATTTTGCATAGGAATTAAAGGAAAATAGTTGGTAAGACTGAAAAAAATCCCAAATGCTTGTTTCTAGCAAAGCACCTGATTATAAAGTTGTTGAAAAGTTTTTAAATAAACCATCATTCATTTCAAAAGTAATATAATCAATTATCCAAAGTACTAGTCTAGTTTTCAAAGCAAATAAGGCAAACTGATGGTGCCTTCCACTTCCTACTTGTGAAATGGTAACTTAATTCTAATTCAAAAGACTTGACTTACTTAGTGAAATAATCACAGGGGCCCCGCATATTGTAGTAACTTACTCATAATCAATGAGTCCCCGTGTAGCACTCTATACAATACTGTTGACATTGTGTGTTCACAAACCCACCTGATCAACAGCTTACAAAACCAGACAATAGTACAACACCCATCTAGCATTTTATATCCCACCAGTCAATGTCTCAATGTCCTTCCGAATAGACTGAATTCACTCCTAGGCATCCAAGGAGGAATGATTTAGGTTGGTTAACAATGTTATGATAAATATCTTCCAATCTATGTGGTCAAATTTTACAAAAAAAGAAGTCCATGCCATCTAATACAAGTGAAGTACAATATCCTATGGCTTGCCTAAGAAATGCAAAAGCCCAATATGATCTTAGTCATTTAGATAATAAAATTAATCCACATGTCTTTTGCAATGGAAGTTTTCATTTATATTTAAATTTTGACAATGATCCTTGTTTGCTTGTCACATGCTCATGAAAAAAAATTGGAAGGATGTTAAAGTTTCCGATGAAAGGGACACTACCTAAGTTTAAGGAAGTTCTAAACTTAAGGTTTCTCTTGGAACTTTGGGGGTTAGGAGATTCTAATTTTTTAGAGGACTATAAAGTTTTAATAAAAAGATTAGTCAGATTTGGATTATTAAAGGTTAATGAATAATGTTTCAATTTTTGCAATTATTTTAGAAAATACGAAAATGAGTGCATCAAAGCAAGCAAATTACACTGCTTTCCAAATGCTCTCATGCAATGGCCTCCTCACAAGAAAATATTGTAAAATACCCTGAATATGAGGTGAAGTGGAAAGGTAATTTTACACAACAACAAGAATGCACATATAATCATGATCCTTGTGAAAGACAATTATAAATGAAATAAAATAAGATCAAATTCAATTACAAAGTAATCTCTATTTATAAAACATAGGTTCTAGGCTATCTTTTGAGTGGATAGTGAGGAAGGCTGTCTGAGGCAATTAAAATTGGATTCAACAGCCCCCCTTCTCATAAAAAAAATAGTATTCCTCCTCAGTCTTGTATTTTTGAAAACAAAGTTGTTTGACAATTGATATGGGATAATCTGTATTTGTTTTCTATATTTGTTTCCGTACCCATTTCCATATCCATATGCAAACGGTATATATGGTATATGTATGGTATCATAATATTCGTATTAGGATCAACGGTAGGGAAGGGGGTGTTTTTATTTTTTTTTCAAAAATGATCAATGGCTACTAATTTTTTGGGGAGGGGGGAGGGGGGCTAATTAATTGAGTAGGAAGTGGGTTGTCTTTTTAGTGGATAATAATCTCTATTTATAAAATATACTATTATTCATTCTTTAGAAGATATATTCATTGTAAATTTGTATATAAAAGTACCTTACTTTGTCCTAAAGATACATTTTTGGCTTAATACAAGTTGTACATACATTACATGAGAAATTGCCAAAATTAGTAGCTTCAACTACATTTTTAAAGCCTCCTTTTACCCCCTAGAGGAGTAGATCCATTGTGAGGTAGTCAAACATTATGTGTGAGCTTGATTTTCCCTTTCAAATTGTGTTCAAATACCAATCCAACATTTTAGTTACACAACACTCTAAATTGTTAGTGATTATGAAAATTTTCACTTTGTTTTATGAAAAATTATCACAGTTAAAATTTTTATAATTAAGAATGAAAATAATTTTTTTAATATAGTAAAAATATTCCAATGAATTTGAAATTATTTCAATAGGTACAAGCAACAATGGTAATTACTGGGAAATTTTTCCATTAATTGTTTTATTTTTTACACCCAAAACACAACTTGCAATGACCTTCAAAGTCAAATTTCATTATGAAGCCAAATTTATCCTATTTTATAATATATCATATATATAATCTTGATATAGTTTTTATGAGTGAAGAAAAATAAGTTTATTGCCACTAATTTTTTCATAAATTTTGATGGAAAAATCAAATAATGAAAATTTTTGTAAAGTAAAAGGAGGAAATAAAATAATATCAATTCTATTCTATACTAGAATAATTTGGGCTTTTTACTAGAAATGAAGGTTAGAATGAAAAGCACAATTTTATAATTTATTTCTTTATTTTAAATTTAAAAGAAGAAAATGTGAATGAAAAATACACAATATGGTGTCATATGAATATTTCCACCTCCAAGCTTGAAATTGCAATAATTTTTTCAATTTTTTCAATTTAAAAAATAGGATACAACTAAAACTTGTCAAGCTTTATTTTCTTAGTTTAACCCCTAAATGCCGGGCTGGTCACCATGGGGGAGATGCAGGTTGTGAACAGTAACAACTTTTGTGTTGACTGCAAAAAAGGCACTGTTCTTGTGTTGTGAACAGTGGCAGGCAAGTGTAGCAGGCAGGTTGCCCGGTTGGAAATTGAAGGAAGGGCAACATGCAACCTATCACCGTCCTCAACTGTCTTCACACAATTTGGCGCACCCAAAAATAATAAAGCATTCAATGAATCTAATTCTGGGTTTTCATGACAACTTACTTCTGCACAATCACAATTAAAAAAAGTACGGATGAAAAACGGCTTGTTTACATCCTCTAAATTGCTTTTCTGACTTCGATCGGACACAAAATGTCTGCCGCGTCGTTTAGGGGTTAAAACACATACCAAAAAAATCAGTAATGGATATTTTGATAGTTACAATCCAAGTTGACAGAAGCGCATCCGCTTTTTGGATGCAAGGACCTTAAAAGTTTAAAAAACAAAAAATGAGAAAAACAAAAGTCCTCTTTTCGACATACATCCACTCATGTGACACCGTCCCCAACTCTATTGTTGAATAGTTGCATGATCCAAGCCATAATTTTGCCAAAGATTGAAGCTATCGTGGAAATGCCGCGATGAATGGAACACTTGCGGCCGACGACGATCCCGCGGAGTGCGAGATAGATGAGGAACTTCCGAGCCCTGATCTGGATTGACCTGTTGCAAAACCATGTGGAGTTCGTATTCCGGGTCCAGTAGTGGGTTCGATATCGGGCCCGGCTAAGATCTCGGCGAGAAAGTCATGTGTGTTGGTTGTTGCCGGGTTGTCCCCGCCTGCTTCCATCAGTTTTATGGCGCTTCGAATTTCGACCACCACGTCGCTCATGGTGGGCCGGTTGATTCCCTGCAAGGCGACGCTTCGCAACGCTACTCGCGCAATCTTTTGCAGGCTGCGCATGTCGTAGTTTCCCCTCAAGTTTGGGTCCGCAATGGTCCCCAGATTGTGGGGGTAATGGCTTTGCACCTGCACACAGAACCCCAAAACAATGAGCATCAAGTCCGTTTCAGCAATACCAATTAAACATACGGAGATTGGAGATCAGGATTTTGAGTTAAGGAAACAGGAAGTTTATGCTTGCACGTTTCCTATACAGGATTACCAGAAGTTTCCCACATGATTCTGATCTGCACTACGAACGGGGGAATTATGAGAATGAAGGTAGCAAACAGCGAAATTCAGTGGTTTGTTCTCCCTGTTGGTAACATTGTAAACCGGTAATGGTAATCCGGGAACTGGAGACAATCTTCATGCGTAAGAACGTGGTGCTCCATTAAAGTTTACTGATCCAGAAAGGTTTCCTGAAACTCCGAGGAGATAGTTACATACAACTCCATGTACAGCTTATATTTGGGCCAAGACCATCGAAATTTCTAATACTGAGAGGCAACATATTTCTTAATCGACCAAATAATTCTTAATCGACCGGAAATATCAGCAGCAGGGGAATGCCCAGAAAGGTACAGTATCAGGCGAGCAGGGGACACCCTGTGCAGTGCACGGCATTCTGCAATGTATGCTACAACATGCATTGTATGCTGCGCACTTTACCGTGTTCCCCTGTTGTGGAATCCTGGTTCTTAATGTTCCGTAAACAATGAAAGCAGAAGATTTGCAACTCCCAGTTGCAAATCAAATAAACTCCAAAAAGAAATTGAACATCATAGTTACTCAGTGAAAGAAAGGAGGTTACAGGAAGTTACTAACATATCTTTCAATGCATCGAAGCTGAGGATCCTTTTCCGAATAGTCTATCGGAAGGTGCCCTGTGACCAACTCCAGCAACACAATCCCAAAACTGTACACATCGCTTTTAGTTGTCAACTGGGCTGTCCTGAAGTACCTGCAAAACAAGTATGTACATGAGAGTCAGGGATATGTATCCTCCAAATTCAAAAAGGAGTTTCAGTCCTAATATTTCCTAGAAAAAGGAAAAAATGACCAAAATAAGCTTGTCAGTACCCTCGAATTCAATCCGTGTTACCACGCAATTTTAGCTCGGTGTTGTTGACATAGTGTCAGCACTTCCACTTTGCAACAATCACAGCATTATACCTCTTAATATAATGCAGTAAACTTCACCAGTCGTCACGCCCTGCACTGCACAGATTGGCAATTTGGCCAGAAATTGTAATACAAATCTACACGAATGGCTCTAAGAATTAAAGATTAAAACAAGTTTAGATTTGCGTTTCAGGGCTGCTCATCCTGAAAATGCCCAGGTTGTGGAATACCGCCAATCTAACGTATTTAACGAAATTGATGTTACAGTCTCACTAGTGAAAGTAAGCAAAACACGCCTTGATAAATAAATAAATAAATAAATATGGCAGAAGGGAGTTCTCAAGTAGGATAGGTCCACTGTTATATAGAAATATGCTCTTCAAATAGTTCGTCAGACACATTCAGAATCTGTGATGATGAAAGTCTTGGAAGTGATTCTTACTCGGGGTCAAGATACCCGGGAGTGCCTTTCACCAAGGTGGTCATATGGGTTCTCTGTTGATCCTGGTCACTGATCCCGTTTGTTTTGGAGAGCCCAAAATCGGCCACTCTCCCTTCCCACTCCCTGGTGATAAGAATGTTGCTGCTTTTGACATCCCGATGTATAATATTTGGCCTCGCACCCACATGCAAATACTCTAACCCTGCATATCAATTTTCATCACAAAAAATCAGTTTGCCATACTTTCAGCTCCGCCATTGATTTCATATAGTTCTTCAGGAGCTGCCTCAACGGCCTTGAATTGAGAGTGCAATTCAAGTTCTTTTTCTGCAAAATCTAGAGCTCATCTCAGTATGGAGATACCAAAATGGTCAATTCAGATAAGTTGGCATAATTCCAGCGACATATATGTACACGAAGGTCTGAATTCTAGGATAGGTATGTCCAGATTTACGTTCCAAAACGCGCGTTTTGAGAGGTGCCAAATTACTGCTTATTTAACGAAATTGACGCTAGGAGCTACAATTGAAAGTCATACTTTAGGCACTTGCCACTCAATCATTGAGTGCCACATAATTATGCTCTGTTCCCCGAATATTGAACTTTTGAGTCTTTTGTTTTGGGTTCCCATTAATAATGGAGAAGGGTGAGTTCTCCTGAATGCTAAAAACTGTCAACTCTTTGGAAATTCCTAACTTCGAAATAATGCGAGTTACAGTGGCTCACCTAAAGCAGCGTGGAGGGCGATAAGCAAACGGTTGTACCAATTGAAGTCTGGGTGGCCTCGTTGCGCACCATGAAGCCAATCCGCAAGGGAGCCCTCTTGCATATATTCATAAATGAGCACTTGGTTGTTGATTTCATCACAGAATCCTACCAATGGCACTAAGTACCGGAAATGGATTCGCGAAAGCAAACAAACCTGATGTGTTGCACATCAACGTCAAATCTTCTGACTTCCAAAGAACATCGTCGGCAAGCATATATGACAATCATTGGACAAATTATGTCATTTCATTTAATACCGACGTTGATGAGTGTCGCTACTTCTTCAAATGTCATGCAATTATGTAAACTAAGAGTGGCTATGGAAAAATATGATTCTTAGGTACCTCATTGAGAAACTCGTTCTTGCCTTGTTGAGAAGTAGCACTCAATCGTTTCAAAGCGACTTTTGGGGGATCTTCATTTGTTGACGTATCACTAAATATTTCACCATAATAAACCGTGCCAAACCCGCCTTCTCCAAGTTTATGCATCCAGTTGCTGCTGATGGCTTCCACTTCTGCATAGCTGTATTTCCGTATATCCATATTATATGCCATATCTTGTTGAGGTGCTACATCCAGTTTTTCCACCATGAGAGGAGCAGGCGCTGCTGTGGCCTTGGGTGCTGGCCATGCCTCTGGCCGGCGCACAGCTGCTGGCACTTGTGCATCCAAGCCTTCAACATCTTTATCATATCCACATCACCAATGTCAATGGATTGAAATGAAATTAGCTTAGACTTCTGTTGATCAACAAGCTGTCGGTTAAAAGCAAACTCTAACTGTAGGAGAACTTACCCACACAACACTAGTCCTTACATCAGATGATAGTAGTGTGCATGGTTCAATCCTTAGTGCGTATTAGATGTTGCCAGTATCACCCATTATTATATGAACGTCATGATGCTCAGGGGTTAAAATCAAGCACACTCTGACTTAGGAAAATGTGAGATTCATTGTTAATTTGTGGTAGTAGGGGTCAGCATACGTTTTCAAGGCTTTCTGCTTTGCAATGGGAAGCAATTCTCAAAGTCTCTGTAGGGGTAGACTAACTTTTCGTGGGATCCAGTAATAGACTGCAAGAGAGTGCTTGACCGGCTCCTAAAGGCCCAGTGTTCCCTGGGGGGACAAACTGGGTTTTGGGTAGGTTCCGTCTATAGTCTGAATTTTCGTCGTGATTCTTGGAAACTCTGAAGATAGGAAAATTCATTAGTTTTCTGGGAACACAATTTTTATTTGATCTGTGGATGGGAGCAAAAGTTATGCCACAGTAGGCCAAAATAGAACTTGGCAAGTAGCACAAAAAAACTCACAGAAAGTCAAAACAAAATTTGCAAAATTTTGTTTCACATAGAAAGATTGGATTCATTCTTTATGGACAATGGCTTGTTTTGAGGCAATCTAAGTATATTCTTAAAAAAAGAACTCATAGGATTCATTTTTGAGTGCAATTTTCACATTTTCTCAAGAAAAAGAGTTGGATAGGGTTTGGTTCACTTGCTAAAACAATCTCACCGTTGGGATTAATACTTTTCTATTCCATCTTAAACCGATTCAACAATTTATATTTTCCTTCAATCTTGTACCTACTTCTATTTTAAAAAAATTGAACATTGAATGAAAAATAATCAATTCTGTTTTTGGAATTTTTTTCCTAGGATTTGAACTCAATTATTCATAAAATCATTTTAATTCAATCTTGATAGTGAAAAAATTTTCAGATGAGAAGTTTCAAAGCCCAAAAATCTAATCAAGCAAGGTGCAACAAAAACGGTTCTCTTCAAACTCAAATATCTAGCAATTCATGTGGTCAAGTTTTCTAAAATTTCTTAGACATATTCTTGTGCAAAATTATGGAATGAAACATTCAGAAATGGCTTGTTCCATGCATATTAGGACCTGTTGCCATTGGAAACCGGAACTGGAGGCCCATGCAGGTTGAGCACGGGCAGAATGGAAAAAAATCTCTGAAATCTCGATGTAAAGAATATGCAAGAAAGCAAGCTCCGGAAGGTCTAGTTCTGTTTCCAAATTTTGCAGATCTGGAGGCTGGAGGTCCAGGCCTGGACCCTCCAGCCCCCCAATGGCAACGGGCTCTTATTCCATACCTGGCCGTGTCCGTGGAAGAGCCTGCGCTGTCGTCGGCAGAGGCGCTTTATTGCTATTTGCACGACCAGCTCGTTCTGGTTTCTTTCTGAGACAATACCACCACACCACCAGCGTGAACAACATGGTGACAAAGACGCCCGCCAGGACGCCGCCCACGATGGCCCCCGTGTTATGACTGCCGCCCTCGCCCGCTCCGGCGACCGACTTCGGCGACCTTCCTGGCGGAGACATCGTCGGCGTCTTCATCGGCGACCCCGTTGGCGGGGATCCCATCGGAGGAGCGGGCGGAGAAGAGAAAGGGGTATCGGGTGGAGAAGAGAAAGGGGTATCGGGTGGAGGAGAGAAAGGGGCATAGGCCGACTGCGCCATCACCAATGGGGCTGTGATGGCCAACTGCGTCATGGACACCGACAATAACAAGCGGGCTCCCATCCGGACTACCGACATCGCTCCAGTACTATTCGCCGAACTTCCAAGCTTAATCACAGGCAAGCTTAGCATGAAATTTAACAGAGTTCAATCCTTGAACCTCACCGCTGTTGCTGACGTACCCTGTGATATTTTGAGGGAGGGGTGATCGAGGCTAATGTCTGGAGGAAATCTCCGGAATCATGCAACTATGATGAAATGAGTTGAAGGATAACGTACGTACTTCATGCCCACTTAAAAATAAGTTACTGGCAGAACCAAACCTCGACTGATAACTGGCCAGCTCAACGGGTCCACATTTCAAGCAAGGGCTTGCAACTATTCAGAGCGGAATCGGGAGCCGGTGTCGGAGTTGTCTCAAGCATGATCATCAGATTCATGCGTGGACCTTCCTCGTCCAATGTAGCTGGCATACTTGAACGTGAGACACACATCCAGAGGACAAATGCTGCAGAAAGATAAAAGCACGATCCAGTGAAGGTTACATAATTATGTCGAGTGCTACCGACACGGTGACCGCAGGTAGGAGCATCGTAACCCCGGGACCTCGATCAGGTTAGTTCTGCGAGAGCCGACAACGTTAACTTGCTTGTAGAACTGAGAGTATGTCCGTATGCACCAAACTATCCTTCTCCTCAGAAAAGGTCCTCACAGAGGAGAATTCGAAGAGTCAGTTGGGGTAGTTCTGCTAACTAAAATGCATGGTCTTCAAACTGAAAGTACTGGAATCAGAAAGCTAGTAACGCCGATCTGTGAGAGCGATCATGTCAACCACAATGGCACATAATTATTAGCCCGGGCGGCGCTCCAGAAACAAAAGCTTCATGTCAACAATGCTGACACTTCAGCCTGGGTCCTCGTCGGAGACGCAAAGACCCTAAAACCCGAAACCCTAGTTCGCGCAAGCTGATGATTGAACGTCATCTGGACGTCATCTAGCTGGACCGGCTATTCCAAGCTTGGTTTGGGAGGTAGATGCTAAGATGCGGATTTCCTACTCCTATTGGCGTAGGAAACAATATTTCTGCCGAGCTTTCTTTATTGTCATCTTATAATCAGGATTGGATCCCATGCGTTGTCCACTTGAACGTCCACTGGAACGCCCACGTGAACGTAAGTGGCTCTGTCGCTCTGTGGTAACTGAGGCAAGCCACAGAATTCGGTCGAGACTATAGTAGTGTGACGAGCCGAATGTGAATGCGGAGGTCCAGCCAAGGGTGAATGTAAAAAAAAAGACCCCTATTTTGTTCTTGATTAATCTATTTCTCTACATTGCGCCTCACTAATTTGGGGTCTCTAATTGCAAATATGAACTCAAAATTTGCAAATTTTTTCATGCCTTGCAAATAAATCATTCTTGCGTTTTCCCCTGGGGTAAAATGCAGGGGCAAAACTGTCCCCACATTCGGGCTCATCGCACTACTATAGTCTCGACCAGAGAATTCTGATACTCCGGCCGTACTGTATTTATGCACAAGCTGTTCAAAGAATGCTGTCCACGATACGTGAGCAGAGGCATTAAGGTAGAAGCATCTAAATGTGACACTTGTTTTGGATCTCTTTGATATGGAGTGTGTGTACAAAAAAAATGATGTGAGAGTGTTAGGAAATGGTTTTGGAAACCAACAAAATTGGTTTAGTATTTTTTCAAGCTTATATGAATAATATATAAATTTTTGAAAAGTATTTAGTAGATGCACCTACTGTGGACACTATACTAACACCAAAGTGGGCATGGAAACACCCAAAAGCAACACTCTCTAAACTTGGATCAAGTGCGGGTGATTGGTTGCTTATTGGAAGAGTGACAACTTCTAAGAACCCCATTTGTCTACTTTGGATCCACAAGTGTTTGGATTTAAGTTGTTTTTTAGGTGTCCATAAACGACTCCTGTCGCATTTGGGTGCTTCTACCTCACATTATTAACCAACGCTAGTTCCATTTAATTTGCTCCCCGGAGTACCGGAACCCCAGCCCATTGAAATTACTGCTTCTATTTTAATTTCACCACTCGCTCCATGAACTCTGGCGCCCGGCGTTGAAATGGTCAGACCTCCGCTCCTTCTGCAGTGGCTATGGAACCGACGCCTTCCTCGGCCTTGTGAGTTGCTTCTTGTTCGTGATGCCTCCACCTGCTTCGTCAGTTATTCCTACTGTACCTTGTTCGTGAGTTGCTGGTCATTTGCACGAAACAGCTCGCCGTAGGTTTTCGGGAGGGCTCGCGCTTAGAGGAGAGGAAGTGGGATGAGCCGTTTGCAAGCTCATATGAAGTGGAAGCTTTGAGGTGGTCAGGAAACTCAGGTGCTAGAGTTTTTTGCCAGGAGAATGATCTTAAATAACTTCATCATCGATTCTAAGGGCATGATCCAGATTCCGAGGGTTTAAAGAATGAAGAATACAATGGCTGCAACTTTGGAGTTGGTGACCAGAC
This sequence comes from Straminergon stramineum, assembly GCA_963920665.1. Classification (NCBI taxonomy): domain Eukaryota; kingdom Viridiplantae; phylum Streptophyta; class Bryopsida; order Hypnales; family Calliergonaceae; genus Straminergon; species Straminergon stramineum. The sequence goes on along the minus strand of OY987264.1, from coordinate 33,760,898 downwards.
CGCAGGTCTTACCTGTGAAGTTGCTGTGAGGAAGTCTGTGCTTTGGCTGAAGTTGAAGTTTTTCCTCTCCCTTAAGTTATTGCTTTTTAGCTTCAAAATTCTTGCGGATGTAGTTGCTTTCTGCTGGCTCAATGTGTGTTGCATCTGGGGTTGCACACCTAATATTTGTAAATTCAGCACTGTTGACAAGTCTGTTAGAATGATATTTTGTGCCCTTAAAAGTCAATTTCGCTAAAGTGGCGTGAATTGGGATCGAAGATTTCTGACATATATGTACATAAAGGTCTAAAATCTACGACTATTTTGGATTTATGTTTCAAATATCGCCCACTTAATGAAATTGACGTTCCTTGCAGTTTAATTTGCAGATCATGTCAATTTTGCCTTGTTTATCAGCATGCGACTTGCTGCTTAGCAGTTTTGGGATGCCACTTGACCTCATTGCTTAGGGTGCAGGGATTTGGCTTGTAGTGTAGAGTTGCTGCTTAGTTCAAGATTTACTCTGTAGTGCAATTAAACTCTTGCATAGGTTGCAAGATGGATGTGTTTGTGCCCCCTTGTTCCCTTTGTAATGTGATTCTCAAACATCATATCTGTCGATTTACTGGTTTAAAATCCAAACAATTTCATTGTGAACTGTTGTATTGTACTATGGTGCCCTCAAAATCGAATGTTTTGATTGTATGCAGATGTCGTTCTTTCTTTGGTATTAACTTACAGGGACAAATAAACTTACCTTCTAAGGTAGTCTGCTCTTAAAGCGACCATTTAAGGGCTGGTCGGCCTTTTCGATGGTTCTTAGATGCACGGAATTATTTTTCCTTATTTATCACTTGAAGAAAAATTGATGTGGAATCTAACCCAAGTGGTTTCATATTTTTTGGAGCATTTTTGAATTACTTATGAATTTTCAAAAAATTTTGTGATAGGCGCCTAGTTATAACTCACACACACATAGTTTGAAAGAAGATATGGCTTGACCGAAAACAAGCACTCCAACATTCAAAAAGTAATACACAAGGTTCTTAAATGCAACCATTACTAAAAATAAACAGACCTGAAATTCTTTGAACATTTGTAAGAAGGCAATTGGGCAATTAATTTTCATTTAGAAAAAATTAAGTGGACACACCCTGGTTTTGAAATGGACCCTCACTAACTCTTATTCCATCCATTGGCAAAGTATGAATCAGTAAGGTAAGAGCACCCAATGGCATATCTATACCTAATGGCGTCCCTTTCTACATCAAGAATTCATTCTAGAACATAAATGTAGCTGGGCTATAGACCTCTTATCATTTTAGGTCAAAAAAATAAGCTATGTATTGTCTACTTACATTTACAGCCCGAAATGATTAAGCTTTGTAGAATCTTATGCTATTGGATATAGGGACACCATTGAGTGCTCTTACCTTACCTGACAAATCTTAATTATGCTCTAAAATTTGGGGCAATCCATTTTAGAAGGGCCTACTAGGCTATTTGAAGAAGATGGTTGCAATAAGAACAGACTACCTTATGTAGATGTCTAAGTGAGGGTACAATATTTCAATCACCTACAAAATTAGTATAATAATAAACGTTTATTTTTTGTATAAATTGATACAATATAGTTATTAGAGTACTACTCTAGCATGCTTAAATTCTATACTATACAAATAGTGTGACTTTTGTAAATTAGTGCATTAAGTACAACAAATCAATGCACTATGAATATATTGGTGGAAGTAAGTTTAGGGTACTTTCCCACTTGGCCTTACATAGGAGCAATTGGCCTTACATAGGAGTAGTTGTGTTTACTTCAACACCCTCTCAAAAGGTTTAAATATTGTTTTCATACAGGTCAGGAATGGGGACATGTTATTTTGCGACTTCAATAGGTTGTGACTTTGTAAGCTTTCACAATTAACGGGGTCTTATGAGAGACATGTGCCACATTCCTGAGTTGCTTACTATACATTCACACTTCCAAAGACATTGTTAATCGTAGGCTTGGACAAAGAAACAAAAGTGAATTTCTCAAACAAAGGCCTATGCGTAATTTATTCAATGAGCATTGGAGGACCTTCACAAGAAGTCCATAGACATTGAACACGTTGCTATAAATTCCACAATTGTTCTTAGTGACTACATGTCCACTATACATTCGTTGAATATTTATGGCTCTATGAATTAATGCCCTATTAATTCATGGGCCCCATCCTATGAATTTTTGGATACTCCCAAGACACCGTTCTTGCCTAATGGGCCCTATGAAGTTGATGTTCATAAGAACGACCAAATTTGTCTCAAATCTTCATTTCAAAAGATTACTAAGCATTTTCTAACCATTGCCCACCTCCCGCACTCCTAGAAAGATAAGGCCATAATATCGCTCCTATCTTCCTGCCACATTAGAGGACATGTAGGCTCTGGGAATACTAAAATCCATTGGTAGGAATGTATTGCAAATTCCTCATTGTTCTTACACATAAGAGCAACCCTCTAAGCCCATGTGGGAACGAAACCTTAGTCAATTGTTGTTAACCCCTGAATGTCCAAGGCCTTTTTTGAACTTTTTTGAATTTGCTCTAAATTGAACAAAAAGTCAACATTTTGAGAAGTTTTATCAAATTTTTGGAATTTTAATTGTTGACAAATGCACGAGCAAATTCAAATTAGACATGTTAGATATCACATGGAAAAAGAATACACAACAATATCATTTATGGATTGAAAGATTGTAACAGTTGATCATGACGGTGATAAAATTGTGAAAATTATGTAAAGTCTTTCTATCCTTTTGTCACATGTGAAATTTAAAATATTAGTCACCAAGAAAATATGAGGCTAAAAAGCATAACATGCATAACCCCAATCAATTTATGGCTTCTAAAAATCTACTCTACAATTGCTTTAAATGAATTTCTAATGTGATTTTTTCTCCCGGATCTAATATATTTGAGGTTCATTTCCAAGAGCCTTAGCAATACTAAGAAATCAAGATTTGCAATTGACGCCCTTATACAAAATCTTGAATAGAAAAATCGTATTCATTCATTTTCAAAACTAGATTTTTGATGCTAAAACAAGACTTCAAAAAGAGTTCAAAAATATATAAACTACTAAAAATAATATTTGATTAGGATTTATCTAACTTCAAAGTATTGTTAACACGAAAATTTGGTGGGCATTTAGGGGTTGCTTGAATTCTATCAAGTGCATTGATAGGGGTCCTTTGCTCTAGAATTTGACATCATTTATTAGAGAAAAAATGGAGCTTGTATAAGATAGCCAAAGCTAGACCTAGCAATCCAAATTAATAATTAATTTTTTTGAAAAAAAATACTGAAAAATATTGAAAATAAAATATGACATGTCACCCAACATTCCATGTCAGCTTTCATATTAAAATTTTCATATTTTTTCAAAAAGAATACATTAGTCTTTTATTTGCATTTTAGGGGGAAGTGGTCTAGAGTGAGGCAACTCTAAGAATTGAAGGCCCCCAATTTTTTGTAATTGACGGCCTTGCTAGAAAAGCTACTAAAGAAAAAACTTGTTTTTTGAAAGTTAGCCAAAAACTGTAGGCAACATTAGATTTTGTAGTTCCCAACAATCTTTGGGGAAATCTACCAAGCTATTTAGTTCATTATTAGCTAGTGGAATTGGGAAAAAATCCGTTTGCAATTTGAAAATGTCTAAATTTTCCCGGTGAATAAATCTATAAAATTTCTATTTAGGAGTAAAAATAGAGAAAAAATAAAATTTGTACTTGAAAAAACAATTCTACATAGAAATTAAAGGAAAATTGTTGATAAGATTGAAAAAAAATCCCAAACACTTGTTTCTAGCAAAGCCGACTGCTCTCAAAGCACTTGATTATCAAAATTCCCGGTTCAACTCCCCATGCTAACATTGCTCGCATGGGGGCTCCCCATGCCATGAGAACTTTGTTCACATGGAGAGGGGGTTTGTTCCTCCACTTGTTCTTGATGGGGATGGGTCCATGGTTTACCATGACAATGTCTGGTCAATCCTTGTTGCGGTCCTCAAAGGCCGTATATTTAAGAAAAAAAGCAAAAAAAGCACTTGATTATAAAGTTGTTGAAAAGTTTTTAAATAAACCATCATTCATTTCAAAAGTAATATAATCAATTATCCAAAGTACTAGTCTAGTTTTCAAAGCAAATAAGGCAAGCCGATGGCAGCTTCCACTGCCTACTTGTGAAATGGTAATTCTCATTCAAAAGACTTGACTTACTTAGTGAAATAATCACAGAGCCCCCACATATTGTAGTAACTTACTCATAATCAATGAGTCCCCGTGTAGCACTCTGTACAATACTGTTGACTTTGTGTGTTCACAAACCCACCTGATCAACAGCTTACAAAACCAGACAATAGTACAACACCCATCTAGCATTTTATATCCCACCAGTCAATGTCTCAATGTCCTTCCGAATAGACTGAATTCACTCCTTGGCATCCAAGAAGGAATGATTTAGGTTGGTTAACAATGTTATGATAAATATCTTCCAATCTATGTGGTCAAATTTTACAAAAAAAGAAGTCCATGCCATCTAATACAAGTGAAGTACAATATCCTATGGCTTGCCTGAGAAATGCAAAAGCCCAATATGATCTTTAGATGATATTGAGCTGTATAGTCATTTAGATAATAAATCTACATGAGTTTTGCAATGGAAGTTTTCTTTTATATTTAAATTTTGACAATGATCCTTGTCTACTTGTCACATGCTCATGAAAAAAATTTGGAAGGCTGTTAGGCTTTGACATGTTAATTGGAAAGCCCATCAAGAAGATGAACGACAAAATTGTAACAAATCCTGAAGGAAAATGAGCATATAAATGATACAGAAGCCAAATATACATTATGTACTTGAAGATGGACCAAAATGAAAGCAAGCGAGATTGTGATAGTCTCTACAATACAGTCACGTGGTACATTCCAGACTATTATTACCTGACTATACACTGTCTGTGATACTCCACTAGCTTTTACACTTTCCATGCAGAATCATGTCACCAAATACTGTGGAGGAACTCAACATCCTGCCATGTTTACAGCATTCACTTTGTAGCTGCTTGAGCAGCTGCCAAACGGGCTATGGGCACCCTGCACATAACAAAAATATTTGTTAATACTTTGAATTGGTAATGTAGTTGATCATGCCAATATTTAGCATGCATATCAATGTAAAGCAGGGAATAATGATATCATTGTGATGGAAAATAGTAGATACCTGAATGGAGAGCATGACACATAGTCCAGACCAATCTTCGCAAAAAATGCCACAGATGAGGGTTCACCTCCATGCTCACCACAAACTCCAACCTACATGGGCAAAGGTACAACATGATATTCAAGAGATGCACACTGACTAACTTTACTTGAAATGGCATCAAGACTCATTTCAGAGCACATCTGTAGAGTAATAAATGAATGCAGATTCAATGCCAAGTTAGAGAGAAAGGATATACCTTCAGGTTTGGTCGTGCTTTACGACCCCGATCTGTGGCAATAATGATCAGTTGTCCAACACCATGTTGATCCAGTACCTTATAAAAGTAACACATAAATGGGTTTAATGGATGAGAGTATATTGGATATGGGAATTGCAATACAAGTCAAAAAAAGAAGTCGTTCAATGCAAAAAAGACAGCTGTGAAAATAAAAAATTGAACAACTCTCAACTAACCAACATGCATCAACAGAAAAGGACTGTCAATAGGACCTTTTTTAGGAACTTGAAGGTAACATCAGAAGATAAATTTTCCAAGATTCCTAGGGAGGTCTCCTTACAGTACTCATATAAAGGCCTTCCTAGGAATCATTGACAATTTCTCGTTATATTGATGTTTTCTGAAAATTCCTAAAATAGTCTGAAAACCCTGTTTTGTAACAGGAATGTCAAGGAGATATTGAGTCAGGAAGGGCAGTACCTCAAATGGGTCATGCTGGAGAATGCCTCTCGACAAGTACGAAGGTAGAAACTTGCTCACATCATCTCGGCTATAGCCAAAGGTCATCTGAGTCAAATCATTTGTACCGAAGGAAAAGAAGTCGGCATGTACTGCAATCTGTAACCAAGCACAACACATAGTAGAATCTAAGAAGTTGAACATCAACCAGTGAGCGAAGATTTATCGAAACATTCTGCTTAAGAAAATTCTGAACAGAGTTTCTTGACTTGTATATAAATATTCACATACCATGGTTGAACCATCTGGAGACATGAATTCACGTGCAGGTAAGAAGTGCATATAAACTAAAATCCGCAGGAATGGAACAGGAAATAGAGTTATCCAAAAAGTAACGAAACGTCATCCTCCATTTGGCCACTCATTCACTTCTTATTCTGGATTGCATTTGAAATCTCACAAGAGGGCATGATTGCACTCAATCTAATCACATTCATTTGTTTGTTTTTTCTACATTGAGGTTTAGGTCCCACCCATGTAAGACGGGATCAAAAAATCTTTTCAACTTAAGTGATGCCAAAAAACTTTTGATCCCCTTTTTTGTGCAAGGGTGGGATCTAAACCTCAATTTAGAAGGAGGACAACTCAATGTGATTAGGTTCTATAAAATCGTTGCATTGTTGTCATTCCAAGTAAAATTCAACTTGAAGAAGAATTCAAATGCAGTCTAGAATATAAGTGAATTAGGGACCAAATGGAGGGAGACATGTCATGACTTTTAGGGTAACTCTACTCTAAGAAAAAAAATTCCATGTACCTCATCTGCTAGGAGAGCTGCCCTTGGAATCTCAATCATAGTTCCAACTTTGTATGGTAGAGTTAATCCAGTCTCTGTAAACACCTCCTTCGCAACTTTGTTAATCAAATTCACCTGATGCTCCAGCTCCTGTAAGTAGAAAACGTCCAAGTTAAACCGAGTTTTGATAGATATCAAAGAAATAGACATCGCGACATGGGACGTATGGAGGATACTTGTAAATTTCACGCTCAAGTCATATTACCTGCGGAGTTCCAACAAGAGGAACCATGATTTCTGGGAAGACTTTAATGCCCTGATTTACCATTGCAATGGCCGCCTCAAAAATTGCTCTTGCTTGCATCTGAGACAGCTCCGGATATGATATTCCCAATCTAGAAAACAATGAAAAGGAGATGAATTGGTGCAAACTATCCTACTCATGCTGATTACAGAGAAAGAAAAAACTCTTTACACTAGATCAGCACGAAAGCGATCAAGCTTACAAGGACTCCTTAACCCCCAAAGAATTCATGGTTCTGAAAAATATCCAACTTCATTGATCATATTGAGAAAAATAAAAATTAGATCGGGACAAATTTTATATCACCAGAATCAGTGTAGATGGTTGCATGTGTTGGTCAAAAAATTGGAAAAAATAAAAGAGAGACCCCATATGACCAAACTCAAAACCGCCAATAAAAACATGAGGCCCAATTTAGGTTTCTAAGTCCTTTAGGGTTAAAATCTTGTGCATAGAGGTAATCCCGGATTAAAAATCAGGACACGCACAATCGAGAAAAGATTTTCTCTTGCTTACCGACAACCACGGAAGCCAAGCATCGGATTGACTTCTGATAACTTCTCAATTCGATTGAGAATCTCCTCAGATTTAATTCCTGTGGCTACTGCAAGCTCTTCAACAATTTCGTCTACATCGCCCTCGGGCAGAAACTCATGTAGAGGGGGATCCAGCAAACGAATGGTGACCGGAAGTCCTGTTCACAAAAAGGGAGTTCCATCAAGCATTGCCATTTTACCACCAAGGGAAACTCTCAACAACCACCATCTTCAAGCTTGAGCGATAAAATTGGAAATACGATAAATGATAATTGCATGAGTATGAGCACTTCAACTTGCCATCCATCACTCGAAATATGCCCTCAAAATCAGACCGCTGGTAGGGCAGTAATTTATCAAGGGCAACTTGACGTTCTGTAGTGGTCGAAGCCATAATCATCTGCCGAACTGCTTTGATCCTCTCGTCAGAAGCAAAGAACTGGAAAAAAAATCACATAGGTACTCGTCTTAGTCAATAATATTCCAGGAGCTGCAAGTAATTAGATTTTAACAGGAAAAAGTAAATGAGGCTCATGAAAGCGAAACAAAGACAGCTTGACTGATGCCTAGAATTTCGTAGTTTGTTAAACAACTCTAAAATTCATTTCTTCATGAAGGACAATCATTATACTCATACAAATTCAAGTTAGAACGGAGGAAACAGGAATTACCATGTGTTCTGTCCTGCAAAGTCCAATGCCCTCTGCTCCATTTTTTCGAGCAGCCAACGCATCCTCGGGTGTGTCGGCATTTGCCATTACCTGTAATATCATACATCAGCGTATCAGTTGCAACTTCAAATGCTGCCATCCTTTCTGTTGGCTTCAGAGGCGGGCATGAAGGTACAACAATTCACAACAGACATCCTCAAAGCTGTCAAACAAAAGCAAGGTCAGGCATAAACCTTCAATTTTCGAAAATCATCAACCCAACTCATGAAGACTCCAAGGTCCCCACTAATTGCTGGAGGAGCCAGTGGCTGCTTGCCCACGACCACCTCCCCTGTTGATCCATTGAGAGATAACCAGTCCCCTTCGTACAAAGTTTGTCCGCTCGCTTGTAATGTCTGGGAAGAAAGGACATCATTACAAACTTAAGATCTAATAAAAGAAGAACCTTTCTGCACAAGCACATGCACAAGCAAAGCCCCAAATAAACAACAAAACCAACACTCACCCTATTCTGCTCATTGACACGGATTTCGGAGCAGCCAGAAACGCAACACTTGCCCCACCCCCGAGCAACAACGGCAGCATGAGAGGTCATGCCGCCACGCGCTGTCAAGATGCCAGCAGCTGCATGCATACCACCCACATCTTCTGGACTTGTTTCATTACGAACCTGCAATGCAGCGAAATCGCTTGTTCATTCAATCAATTGTATGAAAGACAATGTAAGTCAAAAAATTGTCTCAGAAATGGCTACAATGATGAACGACAAAAAACTCAATAACATCTGCATTTCATACCAGGATAGTCTGTTTTCCCTGTGCATGCCAAGACTCTGCATCCTCCGCAGTGAAGACAATTTGGCCTACAGCAGCCCCAGGAGACGCAGGTAAACCCGTGGCAATCACTTTATCCTTGTAGAGCGCAGGATTGTCAAACTACCACCATCATAAAACACATCCAAATTAGCATTCTCAAGAAATGTGAACCATATCCCGAAAGTAAAATGTAAGAAAGAGCTTGGCATACAGATATAAAATTCAAATCGAACATTTTCAACCTGCGGATGAAGGAGCTGATCCAAATGTTGTGGTTCCACTCTGTTGATTGCAACCTTTTTATCAATCAACCCTTCATTAACCATATCCACTGCAATCTTCACAGCTCCAGCGCCCGTGCGTTTCCCCGAACGGCATTGTAACATCCAGAGTCGGCTCTCTTGCACTGTAAACTCAATATCCTACAATCAGAAATACATGAACAGCTTAAGAGGGCAGGCATTTCACAAATGAGAGGTTCACATCCAGTCTTGTTACTACAGTTGTAGTCTTGGAACACCTGGTCGAGATTCAATGTATTCCTAAATAAACCATTTTCTGAGTTATCTTTTGGAGAACTACGCTCGCGATTCAGTTTTCTTAAAATCAGATATCCTATCCACAGACAGTCCGAGTAAGAGACGAGGTAGCGAATGTACCATCATCTCCTTGTAGTGAGCTTCCAGTATATCACAATTCTCAACCAGCTCCTTGTAGGCGTCTGGAAGTGCTTGTCTCATTGTATCAATATCTTCGGGAGTCCGAATGCCTGCTACAACATCTTCTCCCTGCATGCGCACAATAAGCATACATCAATTGACACACCCTGAAAATTTGTGCGTCAAGTTAACCTAATTCCACGTCAAGTTTATTTCCATTGTTGAAGCATGTCCAAAAGAAATACTCTTTCTAAAATTAAATTTTTTTTAAACTTTCTAAGATTACAAAACGGCATTTCGCACACTCTGAAGTTGAAAATTAAACCATTTTCAACGCAAAAGAGACAAAGAAGGCCTAGGGATACAGTACATTGAGCTGGGCATCGGGGGATCTATAGCTCTCGCATGAAAGGTAAATTGCAACACAATAAGCAGCTAAGTATGTAACCCACCTGTGCATTGATGAGATACTCTCCATACAGTTTCTTCTCCCCCGTGCTGGGATTACGGGTGAAGAGCACACCTGTGCCCGAGTCAGCTCCCATGTTTCCAAACACCATGGCTTGGATGTTTACAGCTGTGCCGTCAAGGCCACTGATCTGGTTAATACTGCGGTACTTCACAGCTCGAGAACTGTTCCATGATTCAAAGACTGCAATCACAGATAGCCGCATCTGCTCCACAGGATCTGCCAAAATGAAATGACTTGTCACATTAAGATTCACTTACAAAGCCAATGATTTGCATCTGAAGAGACAGAACGTGTCTTCCAAACTAAAAACCTTTAGCATGTGCAATCTCCAGTGGGTCTCCTAAATGGAGCTGGACAAAAAGCAGCAACAGCGGTCTTAATACATGGACAGATCAGTTTACCAGTAGGGAATGGTTTGCCAATAGCTTTCTGGTAGACGGCTTTGTACTTCTGTACAAGCTCCTTCAGATCTTCAGTTGTTAGGTCAGTATCTTGTTGCACTAAACGAGCATCTTTCATGCTTTCCAGCTCGTGCTCGAAGAGGGAATGTGAGACGCCCATCACCTTTACATCGCCCACAAAAGTTGGCTTTTAAAGACGGTCCATACCATTGAAATCACAACTTCAGTGAGCAGAAAATTACAATCCAATAGCCTTCATTCAATCGAAATTACAGTATCAATGCTTATGCTGGATTCTCTCGCAACTACACTCACCACACCTCCAAACATATCGATGAAGCGCCGATATGAATCATAAGCAAATCGTTCTCCACTGCGAGCTCCAAGACCACGAACCACCTCGTCGTTTAATCCCAAATTCAAAACAGTGTCCATCATTCCAGGCATTGAGATCTGCAACATGTCATGTCCCATCACAAGTAAATGACTGAGTGCGTCACCCTACCAGTGCCTAAACTTCCTTAGCACTTCTGAGTAGTAACATCCTCCTGTTTGATTCTATTTATTGTTAGACCAACAGATGCACAATACTCTACCCAGATTCTGCTGGTTTCAAATTTAGCCGCGTCTGGATAAATTTTCACAATATGAACAATTAAATTGTTCATTCTGGAACCATAAAATCTTGGGCCATTTGGGGTTAGAGACGTAGTTGAAATAAAAATGACGACACACATAGATATGATTTCAATTGACAATGGCTCTATTGCAGTTAACGTCCAGAAAAAGAAAAGGACTCCCTTCTCAAAATGAAGCCACTACAGATATTAAGAGAGGGTGGTTTACGTACAGCTGCCCCTGAACGAACGGAAATTCTTGCCAAACTCTGGTGACTTAAAATTTGACCGCGTCTGAAAATACTCTCACAATATGAACAATCGAATTTTTCATTTTGAACCATGAAATTCGGTCGTTTAGGGGTTAGAAACTTAGTTGATGTTAAATGACAAGACATATACGCTTGCAATTTGAAAATGGCTCAATTGTAGTCTAATGTCCAGGAGAAAAAAGGAATTCCTTCTCAAAATGAAGCAAATGTAGATACTATAAGAGAGTCTGGTTTACGTACAGCTGCCCCTGAACGAACGGAAACGAGTAGGGGATTGGCAGGATCACCAAGAGTGGCTCCCATGTCCTCTTCCACAGTCCGCAGGCCTTCGATGACTTCCTCCCAAAGCCCGTCCGGCAACTTGTTGCCGTTCAAGTTGTACGCCTGGCAAGTTTCGGTGGTGATGGTGAGACCAGGCGGCACTGACAGACCGATGCTTGACATTTCTGCCAGGTTTGCTCCCTTGCCACCAAGCTGCCATCCAAATGCAATTGCGGAGTACTTAATACACAAACGGAAATCTAATGTAAAGACTCCATTCACCATACAGCAAGAGAGATATTCCATACACCAGACAGGTGAACTAAAACAATCTAGAAACTTCAGCCATCTAAAATTTTGCACATTTATTCTGAGTTAAGCTAAAAATCACTTGCAAAAAAGAAATGTCCATAGATTAAGTGTTTACACACTTACCACAAATCAAAGTTCACCTGTATAGTCAATGGAGCATCTAATGTAATGTATGCTTAAAGGAGTCTCTACTTAATTCATTGAACTACAACACTTTTTGAAATTCTTAGATATATGGCTACCAAAGTACATGCACTTCAGGTACGGTGCTCACCAGACTCTTCATGCCCATGTCTCCTTGGCTTCGTCCCTTTCCAAAAGTGAAGACTCTCTGCATAATCGCAACACTGATGTTAGTGTACTTTGTACAAGGTAGAGGATACTGTTAACGTCACTTTCAGCATTAAACCAATACGCCTGAGTGTGACTCAATAGGTCACTCAATAGAGTTCACTGGAGAGCTCACTTTGGATAAAAGCGTAATCTGTACGAACGGTTTTTTGCATTTTCAACTAGGACGTTGCAGATCACTATTGAAGGAACCGGAAACAAACGAATTTTCATTCAAGGATCAGTGGCCATAGACATCTAGCCAAGTCACGTGATTACAAGTGGGACCCAATACGAACAGGCCCTTAACTTACGCCAATCCAAAGAAAAAGGATTCGAGTTCTTCTTCTTTAGCCAAGTCCATTTTACAGCACTTTCTAATTAGTCAAACCAAGCGTATGTGTTGATGCTGCTAAAGGGGTCAGAATAGGATACGGGATCAGATCCCTGACGGATTTAGCATCCTCTATCCCAATTATCAAGTGATCACACATTCGGACACTCTGAGATTACATATTTTTTCTTCACATAATAATTCCAAGGGTGTGAAAACTCAACAGATGGAAGTGCAATTCTGGCAAATCAGGTAACCTTCAAAAAAGGTAAAGAAAGACCTGCTTCGTTTGCGTTGGAGGAGACGCCAAGCTTTGGGCACGAATGGTGAAGCCAGACGTCCGTCGCGAAGGGTCAGCAACTCGAGGACCTTCACAGACACGCAAAGTGTCGCCATAGAGACCAGAGCTCGGCAAGCTCCCGGAACGATGTTGGGAAGACAAACTCCGCTGCGGCGTTGCCCCTTTCAGTGTCACAATTTGAGCTCCTGCTGTTGTAGCAACAGAATTGGAATTCGCACCACATCGGCCATCACACAAAACAGCTCCACGTGCTCGAGAAGCTCCCAACTGCAAATCCCCCCACGTCTTCATGATGGTTGTTGTCTCGATCTGCCTTCCCTGACTGTGTGGAAGTCTTTCTTGTGCATCCAAACGCCGGATCACAAACACACAGTGAGAAGCACACGGGCACCTGAACAAGGGGTTCCTTCGAGAACTGCCGCTCCTGCCTGTTGCCCACCTCTGTCAAACAAAAACAGACAATTCGAATCAGTCAATCGCAATCCATGGCCACCAATTATTAAGCTCCAGAGTAACGTGTCAGAAACGAAAACCAAAAGCTGCAATTGCAGCGCCTTTAAAAAAATTTAAAGGAATTTAATGGCTACCGAAATTCCTCCGATCTCAAAAACCCTAAGGTGCATCCAATTTGTTCCACGAGCAAGAACTGAACAATCCCGACAAGCCCCAGCAGCAACCGAAACTGATAATGAGTCCAGTCAGGCAAATTCTTCACACCTTATCATGTCAGCAATTGCAAAGTACAGTAGACGCGAGACAAATGCAGCAAATATCCGAGAAGGCGAGACCATAGGCGTGCATGACTGAGTTGGAATTCGAGACTCTAATAAGTTACTAGAAACTGGAGATGAGGAGTCAGGAAGAGACACTCGTCGCCGTAGGAAGATGACGATGATGATTCCGTCCCTACGAAAAGAGATGGAACTACCTTACAGTAACAATAGAGCATCAGCTCGTTGCGCATAGGCTTAGTCGGGTAAAAACATTTTCTTTTTTAATTTTTAATTTTTTAATTTCGAGTTCGTGATCCTCATTCGTCCAGATGCCATCTTTTCAATAGTTTGGGTGGGACACCATTCCTAGGGTTTTCTCTCTGTGTAATATTCTGTGGTGACCGTAACTTAGGCTGCCTTCTCACCCAAGTAAACTACTATGGGCCTCAATTTTGGGTGGTGGGTTCTGTGGATTTGAAGAGATATTTCACGAGAGAAGACTAGAAATGAGAGTGCGAGTGGTCAAAAAAACAGAGCATAGGGTAGTATTTCTCAACCATTTTGATGGTTAGTGCGGAAGGGCTATACCAGAATTAACTGAGTTGTCATCGATAGTATACAGTAGAGACTGGTTAACTACTCATGAGTACCTTCTCCTGTACCCATTTACTATGTAATCACACTGGAATCCTGGATTCGAAGGGCTTGGCAAATCCACAAGTGAATATGGCCTTCACAGGCCTACAATATCAACAGAATTTGAATCTCAACTACTGTGAGAGTCACTGCATATTGATGGAAGGAGTCTGCGCAAGCAACACTCTTTATCTCCATGTAACTAAGGTGCAGATTCTAATAGATTTGTTCAAACATAAGCCCCTACAGTAATGGCACTGGCAATCACTGATTAGATAATTATTCCATTCATACAAAACAAACCCAGTTTAGGGTCAACAAATGTCAGGAACTGGGTTGCTAATTGCTAATCAAACAAGCAGAAACATATTACTGCACTTCCCACCATTCTGAAAGGCGCAAGTTTATATTTACACTACCTTCATGCTACAATATCGCTGCATATCATTGTAAATCTTCTAAGAATTTTGCTCTTTTCCTCCAACTTTCTGTAACTGCTGCATGACAACCTCAGGCCTTCGCTTGCCTCATGCCCATTTATAGATTCGTTCATATACTCCAATTTTGTTGGTAGCATCCCCTCCTCGCTAGCTAAACATGACAACCACAGTAATCAGTCACCTGAAATGTAATTCACAATTAGAATACCGGTAAACTACAGTTTTGAACCATAAGTTGAAAAGACAAAAGAAGACTTGAGATAAAACCCGTTCACAGAAGGGGAAACAGCATCGAAGGTGCAAGACCGCAAGAATCATATTTGAATTATCATACTATGAAAAATATAGTTTAGTGAGGATAAATCTGATGCCATAATAAATGAATAACATTGCATGTATTGGTCAATAAAATAATAAAATAAATAAAAAGAAAGTCCCCGTGTGACCCACTGAAAAGTGCTTTAAAAACATGAGGCCCAAACTAGGCCTGTTGGTCCTTCAGGGGTAATGCCCACCTTGCAACTTCCGATGCCCTTACCGATTCTTGAATTTCAGGGCTGGGGCTTAACTCCGTCATCATACTGCATGCCAGGTCATAGACAAATATGATCACCAAAGAACATACCGTACAAATTGCAATTTTCAGTCAACCCGTTCCAAAAGTAGACATAAGCAGCATCTAGTGTTCCGATATTCCTCGTGGTTTGCTTCTTACAAGTACCTTCGGAACAACGTCAGGATTTATGGTCTCTTCGCCATCCTCTTCATAGCCAGTACCTAATTCACTGCTTCCAGTACCTTTAGGCACTGCTGAAGCCTTCTTTTGTCCTCCGAATTTTTGTTCCATTTTGGAGAAAAAACCCGGCTTTTCCTCTTGTGGCATTGGAGTGATGTAGGCTAACTCCGGGTGAGGATCCTCAACCGCTGAACTCTCCTTGCCCTTCATATGGTTCTCAGTCTCTGTAAACTTTGCTTTGAGTTTCTCCATCATCGTTGGTGCATCAGCACCTTCTCCTGAGAAATGCTTTTTGAGCCCTGAATGTTTGCACAGCAACCACGTCAAGAACGACCACAAACCGAGTGACTTAGTTGACACCTACATCGTCCTACCACAAATTATATTCATTCTATGAAATAATTTAGACAAATGTTTGTTTCGTCACCACAACAGATACGAGTGTTCTTCATACCATGGGAAAGCCCAAAAGGAAGGGTTGTGCACATTGAAAGTTTCACTGGATTCCAACTATGGAACAGATGATATTGAGTTCAAAATATTTTCATCATCAAATATTACATAAAACGAAAAAAAACGGCCAAAATATTACACTACGTATATAGCATGGAGGTGCTTTTGACACCATTCGAAAAGTCTCAAGAAGGGGGATTGCACTGCAAGGTATACCATGCAATTGTGGCAACGGTACAGGCTACATTAGTCTTGATTATAGCAAAGAGAGAAAAGTTTCTCTTGAGTAGGTGACAGTACCTCCAGACGTGTTTTTCTCGTAGTCTTTGGTTACATCAGTTGGCACATCCTTGCCCAGTGATGCTGTTGGCAGTCCCCTATGTTGCTTTCCTTCTTGAGCATTTGCAGTTGCCTCTCCCTTTCCATCGCCTGGTGGAATATACGCCAATTCGGGATGAGGATCTTCCTTCTCTGAGCTCTCCTTCCCCTTGAGATGATTTTCGTAATCGCTGATTCTTTCCTTCAGTTTCTGCATTAAGGTGGGACCGGACTTTGTTTCATCATCTGCAAGATAACCTACAAGTCTCAGTACACGGTAGTCCTTGACACTGGTTTCAGAGCAACAAACAAGCCAATAAGACATCTGCCCCACGAAACACCACTTAACCAGATGCCTTCCAATGCTTCATTCATCAATATGCACGTGTCCTCAAAATCTTGAGATAGAGCAATTGAGCGTAGGATTTGTAGGAGAAAAGCCCCGCTAAATGTATATACTGAGCAAGCCACGCGAAATGTGAACCATCGCCTATGTTATTGAATGAGTCCCAATTTCATGGTTCTAATATGACCAATTAGATCAATCATATTCTGAACAAATATGATTCAGATCGGGTCAAATGTTATTTCACCACAATCAGCGAAGAATGATGCATAAATTGGACAAAAGAAAACATAAAATTAGACCCAAAAAAACCCATGAAACCTACTCAAAAGAGCTAAAATAAATATGTGCTTAATAGAGAGGTTTCACAGCTACCATAGCCACACCTCCTGATCCCACGGCACTATGTTATTGTTTCTATGCTTACTTCTGAAGGAAGCAGATCTATACGCAAGAATCTGTCCCAACCAAGCTTTGGAATTCGTTAAAGTGTCCATACCAAGTAAGCAAGTAGCGCAATATCTGCAACCCTACGTCAACATACAACGAAGCCTAACACCATCGTAAGGAACTTTGCCACCGCGAAGCCAAGAGCAAAATGCAAAGAGGAGCATCAACGGACCTTCAGTTCGATATGACACATGCGAGGCTGGAGCAGCATCCTTCCCTTCCTTCCCTTCCAATTCCGCTCTCCCAGTCATGTCGATTTCTCTTTATCCTCGATCTCCTCAAACACACACCAAATGCGATTCAAAGCAGAAGCAACACTCACCCACAGCAAGAATTTTCACTTCTTGCCAAAACCCAACAAGGTATGAAGCAATGAATCACACACAACCGAAATTGAAGCTTAAGGAAATCAAACAAATGATCGATCACTCAAACTATTTCACAGCAGCTTGCTAGAAGAGTGGAAGCTCACTCTTCAAAATCGTCTGCTAAACGGTGTTAACGACTAATCCAGTACTTCCAAGATTAGGTTCAGTCTTCACAAAATATGGCTAAATTTAGCAAAACTTCCAGCCAATTTTTGTTTTGGGGCTACAAATATGTGAATGCAACAAACAATTAAGTTAGTGTTGAAAATTTGAATTTTCAGCACACGAGCAACTTGAGATATTTATAAAAATCTCATTTGGGACCACTGATTTAGGTCCTTTACCAAAGCCGAGAGTAGCGCGAAGATACTAATGTGACGCGGATCGGCAGGTGGGGCGCCCACAAGGGGACACTTGGAAAGAGCTGGCTCTCTGAGAGCGTGCCACGTGGGTGGGCATATTCCAGACCTCTTTAATGTCACCCCCAAAATGCAAGTGATAATATGGAATTTTGTGATGTTGTGACAATCGAGTTTTACATGTAAAAGTGATATTAAAGACGTATTTGGGCTCATAGGAATTGGAAAATTGTTCTAGAGTTTTTGACACTGGTCAAACTTCTTATTATAGCATTTTCATAAAATCACATGCCATATTATTAAAATGTTATTCTAAGTATACAAAGTAAGTTTTCAATTGGATATGTTGATATTAGAGAAGGTGATATTCAAAGGTCTATCATAGGTGAATTTTATGAGTGACAAAACCTACTTCATTAAGAAAGACACAAACTAAGATTAGAATGATACCAAATTGCCTTAGGACATTACCACATTACATCAAATGTAAGCAATGTTATTTTTTTAAGTCTAACTACAATGTATAGATGACATAGATAGAAAATTTTATTTTTTACCACAATATAGATTCCCAAATAATAGTCTTCTAAACAAAAGAACTTCATTTTTATTACTACAACGTCTTTATAATCTACACATTCTAGAATGTTAGAAACTTGCCTTCAATGACCACATTTGAAAATTTCCAAATAAACATTCAAATACATGTTCACATATGAAATTATCTTTATTTTTGTTAGGCCTTGTTGACCATTGAAAAAGGATTCCAAATTCTCTTAACCAGTCCTTTTTGAACATTATATAAATAAACTATGAATTTTCAAAGTGTTGGTTTTTTTATAAGAGCATAGTAACTTGCCCCAAGACCCATGTTCAAAAAGTAAATAATGTGGAGGGGGCTCCCAATGGGTGTGGTTCTCTTGCATGAAAAAAGCCGATACTTCTCAAACTTTGTTGTGAGTCCTCTGGAGTGCTAGCCACTTGTTATGTATAGCCAATGCCATGCTTCGCCTCTTTCATTATCTTTCCTCTTCCGTAAGTTCATTTTCCTGCGGTGTGGTGACAGAACTGCAGCCCGAGAGACTGATTGTGTGAGAGGAGATTGAAAGAGGAAGCAGGCACCAATTGTTTTTGTCAAAGAG
Organism: Straminergon stramineum; assembly: GCA_963920665.1. Classification (NCBI taxonomy): domain Eukaryota; kingdom Viridiplantae; phylum Streptophyta; class Bryopsida; order Hypnales; family Calliergonaceae; genus Straminergon; species Straminergon stramineum. The sequence goes on along the minus strand of OY987264.1, from coordinate 33,741,931 downwards.
ACTTGGGTTGAAAGCAATTCACAGCAGCATTGAACGAGGTCGAAGCTTGAAGGAGGGTCATGGCGAGCGCCACCAAGGAAGATGTCTTCAAACCGGTGGAAAGTCCCCAGGTGAGTTTTTTCTTCGATGTCAGTGCCAAATTGGTGCACCGCATTGTCAAGAATGGAGGCAGCTTCTACTGTTCCCCTTCTGTCGGTGACGTTGGAAAACTGACATGTTGAGGATACGTGGTGAATGTTTTACAATTGAACAAACTTTGGTCTCATATGGTTTGGTCTTAGGGTTTCACTGCAATTGGTTTCATTCCTGGGTTTTAGAGTAATTTAGAAGGTGAATGTGCAACGTTGAGTGCTTCCAACGGTGGAAGAAATGGGAGGACCAAAAGGAGGATCACTAGTGCGGGTACTTCTGAAATCTTGCCTTCTCTCCATTTTTGGATATATGGTTCTCCCGTATGCTTTCTCACAATTTCCTCTGAGCCTCAAAATTGGAAAGCTGTTCAACAGGACCTGCTTAATGTCAACTCACCTCCTTGGACATGAAATTTTTTGAGACTCACAGGGAATTGTGAGACTTACTGGAGAATGTATTCGTTTACTTTATTGGAAAGCTCATTTGAGAACCCCACGAGTGAGAGTTTTCAACTTTGAGAATTGTTACCCACTTGCTTCAGACAGGACACAAATGTTGGTATAACATGGGAAGGGATTGTGAGTGCGCCATATGCAATTTCTATCCAACGATAGAAAGTGTCTGCTCTGAAGCTCGCTATTATATCTTCCTTCTTCAGTTTTCAGAGAGCACATGACACAAGGTTCAAGTGCATGAGTTCAAATTCAAGTTTCTATTAATACAAAACTAATCAACCTAAATGCTTTCAATAGAATTTCTAATGTGCGAGTTGTTTTGTTTTGTTTTTTCAATGGAAACAGAGTGGAGACGAGAAGCCGGAATCTCACGGCAGGAGGGAGGATTTGACGGCCGAGACAGAGGTGAAAGCGCCGGGAGTGGTCCAACGAGCAGTCGAGGAAGTGGAAGCCATAGCCAGCGAAGTATGGGCAGCAATCACGCCCTCTAAGAAGTGAAAAGTTCCACACAAATATCACCACAGACATGCTCTGTCCAAGGATTGAACACAGCCTGTACAATTTCTTTCTGTAGCATGGATTGCTACAAGTTGAGCAGCAAGAATGGAGACTCGGAGCTCATATTCTTTATTGACATTTCGTATTTTGTATTCTACTTTCTAAAACTGTGCGAGTTGTACCCAATGTCTTGCAAGAATGAACTACATATCATTTTGTGATCAAGAGACTTGTGACGTAATGCTAAGGTTTTTCTCTTGAATCGAGAATTTAAAGGGTGTAGGTTGTAACGCTCTCTTGATGAGGGAATCGGAGTGTTGCACCTTGTGATTTTGCTGTGAGATTTGCAGGTTTGTTACCTTATTGAGCACAACGTAATTCTCCTTTTTCCTCAATGTAATATTTCTCTCTTGGAGTTTTGGAATGTGTGATAGTATTTTTGCTTTCATTGATGAGCAACGTGACACCCCTTAATGGGAGTGACTGGAAAGTTAAGTTGGTGTTATGGATAACATTGCCTAATTGCATCTGATCATTTCTGACACTTGTATGTCGTTGGTATCTCATACTCCGTAGGACGGAAAACATCAAGGTACAGTGACCTAATTTTGACAAGCTTGTTCTATTTGAGCAAAGTTTGTCCAAAATGTTCATTTTTTGCACACCATTTCAGGATTTTTCTTTCCTCTCTTATTGATTATCCAGTTACGGCTTAAGAGATCTAAATTTTCTTTGAGACAAGCTCTAGAACTAATAATATTGTTAATCTATGTCGGGTGGTCACCTTTTGTTCCCCCAAGAATGCAAGAGCCCTTAGTGCTGCAACTCTCCGATTGGCAAAAATTGTGAAGAAACTCTACACTACCAAAGCTTTAGTATGGCAAATGCATTGTAGAACAACACAAAGAATTCAAAGTTAGAAGTTGTTCACAACAAATTTGATATTTTGGATTTGTGGATTATTGGAATACCTTTTCTATACTTTTCAACAATTTCTTCTATTTATAAAAAGAAATGTAGCATCTTGACTATATATGACTTTTAACCCCTAAATGTGTCGACGGCCATTTTCTAGATGATGAACAAATTGAAACTTCAATTCCATCCTCCTAGCTACTCGTATAAAAGTTATTTTAATTTGTGAAGATACATTATCAAGTTTTTGTCCTATCTAAGGTTTGGATTTAATGTTATTAGAGTTCATATTTTTCTAAAATTACAAATGTGCAAGTATGTCAAGTGGTCAAATTGCATTGACTTTAGTTCAAAAGCAGATTAGCCAAAATGAAGTCATAGATAGGAAGAACACAAAAATTTCAAAAAATCACCATGTGAAGAGAACCTCATTTCAAATCTATTCCAACAAATTTTACTCAAAAATGATAATATTTTACTTGCAATTGAATTTTGAAGGAATTTTGGAATTTCTCTTTCAAAATTTATAAAAAAAGATTGGTGATTGCATTGGTGAATCTAACCATATATATGGAATCTACAAAACAAAATCTACAACTTCTATTTGCATTTCAATTCCAAAATATGCTTCCAAATAGCACCTTATAACGATTTTTCTCAAATAGTCAATTTTGGAAATGAATCTGCACATTTAGGGGTGAATGCATAAGAAGATGAATTAGTTACATTAGTTGCATTCATATTTTTATGTGTTCAATGGTATCATTCATTATAAACTTGATGAAATTCAATATTAATTTGAAAAAACTTAAGAAAATAAAATTGAGTCATGTATTTGTGATGAACCTCTTACTAAAATGAACGTGAAGGGTTTATTCTTTATTTTGATATCTAAATTCATTCCTTCAATTTTATATTAAATATTATACATTCGATGAATTGTCCTACAATTGAGTTTTCTCAATTGCATACTCTATCAAATGTCATTAGTTGTTCTTTTAATTCATTTCAATTTGATTTCATACCCAATATACAAAGTTTACTTAGATGAATAGGACTAAATACTTCAAATCTATCATAAAAAACTAACATTCAACATAAAAGATAATGGAGTGTGAAAATCTCAATATAATACTCTATATGAAAGATTTGTGAGATTGATCAAATATAACTTTCCTAAAAGAAATGGCCATTCTCATTGTTCTTTAGAAACCATAAATAAGATGACTTTAAAAGGACCAACATGGATTGAAACATTACATGTTCAAAGATCCATACCAAAATGAACATAATGGGAATGACAACAAGATCAATGATTTCTATTTAGAATTGAATAGGAAGTGACATACTCATTCAAATTGGAGCAACATAGATTACCAAAACCTATAGGATCCTTAAAAAAAGCAACCATTTTATTTCTCAAATTTTGATAGTAGATTTGAACTAGTGAAAGTGTGAAACAATCCATAAGAAGATTCATATGAACAATTAGGCTACATTGATTTGTCCTATTAGAAAGTGTTATGAAATGAACTTCCATCTTATTATAACTCAATTTTACAAGGGAAGAATAGTTTTACCCATTGTTTGTGTAATTATGTTATTCATGTTGAAGAGCCTTCATAAACGTCATTGGTAGAAAATTCCTCCCTTGTAAGAAGTTACAATTATATAAAAGTTTGTTTCATAACAAGCAATACTAAGACAAATCAATGTAGTTGCGAGTCTTCTCTTAGTCATTTCTCTTACCTATGTCAGTAGACCATGTTTCCAATACAATAGTGTTGATTACAATATTTGTATCAAGATACATAACTCCAATTCTGTATTTAGCACCCAATTAATGCTCACAATGTTTGAAGTATAGCTTTAGCGGCATTTGTCTTTCCAAGTACCAAAGCCATGATTTCCAATGAAATGGCTTGTCTATTTGCCAAAAAATGGCCCCTTGAAAAGCAATTTGACTTCAAGTATAAGATGGATACCTCCAAACAACCACTTTTTGCTATTGTAATCAAGTTACTATTATTATACTAATCATATTTTCATATTTTCTTGTTGACAAATGAAAGGAGGTTCCAACAATGCACCAAAGAACACAACATTTTGATACTATATACAAAAGTTATAAAGGGTCCAATTTTCTTTTAGGTAGAGGTTTGAAAATCATTTCTTCCACATAGCGTGTACATATTGATTTTGGAGATGTACCCAGAGTGATGGTGGTGGTGGTTTTGGGTCAATGGTGCATTTAGAGGTGCCCATTTTACATTAACTCTTAACCTGAACAAATAGTCTGACTCACGATTCACGCCACTCCCAACTCTTTTAGGTAGAGGTTTGAAAATTGTTTCTTCCACATAGCCTGTACATATTGATTTTGGAGATGTACCCAGAGTGATGGTGGTGGTGGTTTTGGGTCAATGGTGCATTTAGAGGTGCCCATTTTAAGTTAACTCCTGACCTGAACAAATAGTCTGACTCATGATTCACGCCACTCCCAGCTCTTTTTCATTAAACTCCTAGGTCATTCCAGCATGAGTGGAATCTGCATTGCAACCAAAACACTTCAATGAGTGTGTGGCACGGTGCAGAGAGTTCTAAGTTTGGAAGGAATTTCACAGCTCTAACAACAGCCCCTGATTAGGGCTCATTCCCTTGCTCCTGCTATCCATCATGTTAAGCAGGAAATTTGGATTTTGGCGTCACACCAGACACTACGTAACTGTACCTGTATTGTATAACAATGCTGAATAGTTCAAGGAGTCAGCACAGGTTTCACTGGTGTAAGTTAAGTTCACTTTGCTGCTTGAGTTCCATTGCCACAAGAACTTTGTTGAAGAGTTGGCCTTTGACATGTACCAACTACAAAGGCATGAGCACCTAAGATATGAGCATGAATGGTGGGGGGCTTGGTAATCTCCCATGTGGGAGAAGCCATGGAACCAGCCATCCCAAAACTGGTTAAATTTCGCTCAGTTGGTACTTAATTTTTTCATGCCTTCAATGTTAAATTCAAAAGAAAATTTCAAAAATGAACATTTGGCTAATTTCCGTGAACCCGTTTTAAGATCGCTACATTGAACATCATGTTGTTTGTTTTGTTTTGTTTGTTTGTTACATTGAGATTTCCTAGACCATGTGTCCTTTGGCCAATTCCTTCGTTACATTGGAAAGCACTCTACAAGGAAGGGTGCATGGAGTTTGTTTTGTGGCATTTAGACCTACTGTGCAAAAGATATTGAATTTTGAAGGTTTTATGAGTTAAAAAATTAGAAAACTACTTTTATTTTTACTTTTGATGTGGCAACAACACACGGGTTATATAATGAAATCCACCATTTTTTGTGCATTTGTATTCTTTTCATCATGCATAGGACTTAATCCATAAAGGCATATGGAGTTCAATTTTAGACACAACATGGTTTTATTTTGTATATATTTGACATAAATTGAGGTATACTCTAGCTACAAAAGTTTGCCCTCATGCTAAACCATATACAATGACACATGGGACTTCCAATTTGGATCCTTTTTGCACCTTCCACATGTTTGCTTCAAAATTGTCACAAAATCTTCTTCTTATATGGTGTCGTATTTGAATATAATAAGGTGAAGATCATAATATGACACCCAAATGAAAGTTGTTACAATATTGATTTATTGATTTCATGGTGAATGTCTTACCATGTTTAAAAGAATACATATATTGTATGTTGAGAGTTTTAATCCCTCATTGATTCGAGAGCACACCTTAGAATTTTTGAGAACTTGGGGCAAGCTCTATTGACTTCACAATTTGGAATTTTTACATGCAATTTTAAAGGTGGAGGCTAATCATCCTAGTATACATCTAGTATACATACAACGCTTTGTTTCATGTCAATATGATAAATATTGCAAAAGTTATAAGATTTAAAAGAAATTCTATGTCAAAGTAGACAACTAAAAATATAATCCCCAAAAAGATTAGTTAAATTTTTATGTTGTATAAATTGAAACCTACTCAAAAACATTTGAAACATTCAAATCCAAGTAATAAAATGAAAGTTTACAAGGAGTTTTATTTTGAGGGCAATGAAGGTAGAAAAAACATATAAAGTCGTTCTTTGATATCAATTTTGATGATTTGCAAATAAAGAAAGAAAAGAACATTCTTATAATTGGGATTTACAATCCTCAATTTCTTATAAAAGTTATTAGCTTTTTATTTTTTTCTTTCATTCAATACCACCTTCCACTTTATAATTTTGTTAAAGGTGAATGGAAAATCTTTTTTGGTTTAATTTTCTTTCATTTAATCTCAATTGATTTTCCCACATATTAACTAAATTGCACGAGTTAATTCCTAAAAGACCAACATGTTTAGAGGCCCCAAAATGCTTCAAAATACTTGTCTCCAAAGCAAGGTCAAAATCTTCATCAATATTTATATTTTAACAAATTCAACTATAGGATCCTTGGTTTAACTTGTTCAAGAACATTGTCCTCAAATTTTAGAATGAATATCCTCACCGATTGCAAGTTCAATTTGCCGAAACTTCAAAATATAGGCTTTTCTAGCCCTCCTAAAAGATGAAAACATTCAACATTCTTAAAAAACAAAATGTATTTGTTATAAATTTTTCATTTTAGTAAATATGTTGTAAAATGGATTGAAATCATATATGAATTTTCTTAACCAAAAATACTTTCATATTCATGTTTAAACAATTATAAAGTGGAAGGTAGTATTAAATGAAAGAAAAAACTAATTTGCTAATAACTTTTACAAGAAATTAAAATTTCTTAATCCCAATGGTGAGAATTTTCTATTCAAAAATTCTTTTCCTTTCTTTTTTATTTTCATTTGAAAAATTTCAAAATTGAGAGGAAAAGACAACTTTATATGTTTTTTCTACCTTCCTTGCCCACAATATATAATTCTTGAGAACTTGTACATCATTGTTCAAAATTGAATGGTTAAATTTTTTTTGAGTAGGTATGAATTTATACAATTACAAAAAAATAATGAATATTTTCTTAGAATATATATTCTGTTGCCTAGTTTGACATTGATTGAAGTCAAAAAAACTCTTCTAACTTTTGCAATACTTATCAGAATGACATGAAATAAAGCTTCACACTAAGATTATGATGAGTAGCATCCATCCTAAGAAATTCATGCACGAAATCTAAACCATAAGAAGTTAATAGAGGCTGCCCAAGTTCTCAAAAAGCCCAAGTGGGCTACTTGGTTCTTTAGGGTTTAAGGAAAATATATTTTTTTTTTCTAAAAATGTTAAATACAAATCTTCACCTTTAGAAAGGCTCTTGAAAAATCTTACTCTTTGATCTTGCAATTTGGTGGTGATGTTTACTCTAAAAATTTGGAAGGATATACTTGAATAAGTTAACAAAAAGATACTATGATTGGATTTGCTAGAGAATAAATATCGATGAAGATTTTAGCCTTGCTTTGGGTACAAGTACTTTGAAGCAAATTTGGGCTTCAAAATACCATTGTAAATTAGGGGTTAAGGATTCATTTATAAATGACCTCATATCCATTATTAGTGCACTACTTAAACACATGAGCTTCAGAAGTGAATAAAGTCATCCCCGTCACCTTTTATTTGATTAGTCACCTTTGCATTTTTACATTCACATCCTAGATGTAGGGTAGTGTTGGCAAATTGATGCCAAATAATTAATTATAGTTCAAAAAATAGATTCAACTTTTAAAAATTAAATTTAAAAAAATTTGGCATTAAAGTCAAAGAATAAACAAATATTCAACAATTATCTCACGTAGCTTCTACAGCCACTTATTTTTTGTACATTGGAATAAGAAGACAAGTTGTTTGTACAAGTGGGGTGGTGGGATATGTAAATTAGGATTAGTAGGAGTTCAATTGCTCTTAGTTAATTCAAAACAAGAATTGTGTTCAAAGTAGAATTTTAGACCTCATTTTGGTAGTGTAGAATAACTTTTTCTAAAAATCTTTGAACTTAGTTAATGTGAATAATCAAGATAACTTTAATTTCCAAAAAATTGTTTGAGACTTAGAGCCTCCAATCAAAAGTTCTAGACAATTTTCAATGAGGGGTTGGAAGGGACATTTACTTCAACATTTTCAAACATGGTCTCTAAATTTTTTCCATAAATTTTTTTTGAATGCTTAAAAGCACAAACAAGTTCTTGGAGATGAAACTGTTGTCTTTATTTTCCAATTTGTTTTTTAGTTCAAAATTTTTTCAAAAAAAGTATTTTATTATGCCAAAATGAGGTCTGAAATTTTACTTTGTACTCAATTCCTTTGTTTTGGCAATGAGTGGTAAAGTTTTCATCTTCAAATTATCCCATACCCTTTGAAGATTCATGACAAACAATGAATTTCATTATAAAAATGACCTCTCCACCTTTCTCTCACAAAATGCCAATGGAGTTATTCCTTCAATTCACCATCAAAAAAATTTCTTGATGGCACATGGTACAATGACAATTTGGTATTGGTAGTATTGAATACCTGTGATTGCACTTGTCTTTGGATTGGATTGCATCACACCTTTCTATTATTTTCAACCAGCTTAAACCTCAAAGGACGAATTGGTGACCATGGAAATCAACCCTTAGGGAACTATGGGACACCATCTACTTTAAAAAAATCAAAAATACTTATTGGAGGTCAAAGTATTGTAGAAGATCTCCCCTTTCCGCACAAAATTCCAAGGATGAATACTTGCATTTTTGTCCTACATAGAGAGATTATTTGTCATCCATTGAACACTAAACGTCCGTGTCGACATTTATGGGTTAAACTCATGTTCTTCGATCATCCAAATTCCATCCAGCTTTTGCACGATTTTGCATGCTCATACAGTCATATCTTAGTCACTGTCTCGTTGTCATTGCAGCTTGATGAAGCTGCTCAATTCAATGTGACTATAGAAAAGATGAAAATAAAGCTTAACCCACAGACCCTTGCAATTTGTTTTTTTAAAGTACAAGAATTGAGAATACCATGTGTGTCGCCAGTAGGTTGGTTACAAAAATTAAATAATCTACACCATGGTGAATGGAAATTGAATAATTATTTCAGCAGATTTTTGTTTTAAATCTTAGGATTTTCTGGTTCAGATACAAAGTAAGTTTTCATAAGAAATAAATAATTGTTGCACTACTTAATTTTTAAATATGACATTATTGTGAGGTCAAAATATACTTTTTAAAACTTTAATGCTAATTTTAATCTCTTAACTTTAAAAGAATTTACATGAAAGAAATGAATGAAAAAATTCCACCTTGCAACTTTGAAGATTGATATTTGACCACTTGAAAGCCAAAATGATTTTCTTTTGCCAACATTTGAGGAATTCATAGTTCAATGATCTCACATTTAACTAAATATAAAAGATCAAGTGTTTTTGCATAATATTGTATATTTAGCAATGAGAAATGAGTATCATTGGATGTCTTTAATGCCTAGAGTTAATTTTGCTTATTTGACCTATACCAAATCATCATGCAACTAATTGCCAATTTCCTATTCTCTTTATTTATGTATTCTATATGAAATGTTTTTTAAAATGCTATAGGGGTCCAAAGTGTTTTTTGATAAATCATCTAAAGCAATGTATTTGAGTGGTGCCTACTACTAGCAGGTAGGAGAAAATCTCAATGCTATTCCTCTATGATAGACTAAAACACCTTCCATAGGACATAGCCCAATTGTCGTGGCCTGACCCAAGTGGCTTTCCTAAATTACAAGATGAGGAAAAGTTAGAATATCCTAAGAGATTGATTTTCCTTGTCTTCTATAGCTCTCACGAAATAGAGTCACCTCGTATGTGCAAACTTCAAATTCCAATGGATTCCAATGTGCAAAGATAGGACAAGAAAAGAGGTAGGACTCACATAATGTTTGTGGCACCAATCCCTCATTGTAACCTTAGGCAAGGCAAATTAAATCTCTTCCTTAGGCATGCACACATGTCCAATATGTAATACACAAGGTGTTGCATGGATGGCCAAATCCATTCTTCTTAGATTCTAAGAGTGCCCACACTCGCAACATTATCCTTAATTACCTTGTAGAGGAAGGAAGTAGATGGTTCTCATTTGATTAGTGCCATGCCATCTTTGGTGGTTTCCCTCTAGAGCTTCTCTCGCACTACAAACAAACTAGGTACTTATTTGTAGTAGTACCTTTGGGGTCTTTTGGACTACCATGAATAAGGTTGTATTTTTTCAAAGAGGTAAGTGGAGTCACAAAACAACTCCTAATTTGGTTTGGCAAAGTCTACATTTTTACATTTTTACAATAAAACTACTTGGACTAAATGTCATAGCTAGGTTGCTAGGAAACCCCAATTTCTTAGTAACTTTGATGATTATTGTGTTTGCTTTTAAAAGTTGATGTGCAAGCAGCACAAATTTCAAGTCAAATGGATCAATAGAAACCCAACAACTAGTATTGGGTAGTTATTAAGTCTCTTCAAGGCTTTGTTTCTTGGTCTAGTTCTCCCCATTTCGGGTGTTTGTATTACATTTGGTTCTCCTTTCAATGCAAAGGGTTTGACCTTTTGTTCTAAAAAAGAAAATGATTCTAAGCTATATTCTCACTTCTCACTTTGAGTTAAGGGTGGCTTTAGCAAGGGGACTTACATTAGGAACAAGTGTTTTTTTTGGACTAGTGCCCCATGTGTTGGCTTCACTGCATAGGCTAGATTTTGGAGGGACAGATTCATAGTGGTCAGATTCTGATAGATCTAGCAAAATTTCGCTACAAAAAATCCCATGATTAGGAGTGAATTCAAGGACATCTTTAGATTAAATTCCCCTTTTAACATCATTGTTGGCACAATAGCACCACATGAGAATATATCTATAAATAAACACAATTCATATTGTTAATAAAAGTTACCTAATATCATGTAAGTCACGAAATATTACACTTCATCTCCCCCTTCTTTCTAGATTGCATTTGGATTTGAGGGGACTTGTTGAGAGCACAGGATGAGTCAGATCCAAGAATTTTTCTCTCAACAGATGCCTTGCTTGTCCAGTTGTGATATGCCCACAACAGAGATATCAATGTTGTCACGCAACTTGTCTGAATGTCCGTCCATCTCCACAACAATAACTTCTTGGACATGAAGCAAATATAGGGTTGCCTCCACAGACGAGGAAGGGCCACCTATTCAATGGTTTAACTTAGTGCAAGGAAGTTTGACATGAAATCAATATGCAAACTACAACTAATATTCAGTGGCAGGGAACTTAACTGTGACTGCAATTAGATATTCAAAACTGAAATGACTTGCATCTGCAGAATCAGCACTGCCACATGAGAATCATCATGGACTCTTGTCACAAGCATGTGATCTATTGATCCATCTATCAATTTTGTGTAAAGGATGGATACTTAAGGCCTTAGGGGTCCTCTATACGACTCCTATTTAGCCTTATAACTCCTCAATTATGGTGTAATATAAAAATTGTGATACATTGTTATTTATGTACTATCACAATCATTCATTTACTTTGTATTGAAAAGTACGTGGTCAAATGATTTTCTGATCAAACACCAACAAATACATAATATACTAAATAGCTGCAAAGGGCTTTCGGGCCCTTGAAGAGTTAACTTAGTGCATTCGGAATAGGTTTTCCAAAAAGAAAATCCAATCATGTACTGAGAGTAAAGTGTAGCGCACATTTGCCATGGTTGGTCCGCAGGAACCAACATTCAAAGAAAACCTGTCACTCAACAAATCAAATACTTCAACGTCATAAAATTACTAAGCAAGTCACAATGTCCCCACGATAACCCCTACCCCCAAAGGATGGAGGGTATTTTGGAAGAGGAGAAGGCCACAACTGTTAATTCTCAATGGATTGTCCAAAATCCAAAATTAAAACTTTTTTTTATTTCCAACTATACAAAAAATTATCTGAAAAAATATGTTAAAAAGTAAAATATAGACCATTTGACCATGTGGATTGAAAGATTATAACATTTGAAGTAAAAGTTGAAACAAATTTTCATCATTCATGTGATATGGGTTCAGAAGATTGAGAGCTTCCTTGGAGTAAATTATTTGCTCCATACAAAATGCAGATTTTTTACCATTCATAAGAATATGATGTTAGATTCACTCACAAAAATTTTGGAAGCAAATGTGAAGTCTCACTTATTCAAAATGCATCCTACAATGCAAGGAAGTTAAGAGAATTGGCAATACACTAATCATTTTTTGATGATTTCTTGTGCAATGAGGAAATCTTTTATTTGAGATCCAACTAATGAAAAGTTAGAAACAAGCATTTGGAATCTTTGGGAAAAAGCCTCAAAAACTTTGACTTCACAAATTGTAAAACAATGGGGTTTGAAATTAAAAGATTTTTTTTTCAAAAATGCCTTGACATAGCTAACAAAGTTTAATTCCTTTGAGAATGTGGTTTGAGAACTAAATTTTTTTTGCACAATTGTAAGACATGTTTCATTAGTTACATACATGCCAAATTTCAAAAGTCAATGATTGCTTTAGCAAAAAATGCCCCAAAGATGCTCAAATTGCCTTTGTTGCCCCAAAAGTTTAGGACAAAATAACTTTTGATCTAGGCACCTAATTAGATATAATTATATATTCTTACTAAGGGGGTACATGCCTATACCTTGTGTCAAAATTTCATGAAAATCTGATCAAAATTGACTTTGTAAAAACCTACTTGGATTTTCAATTGATCCATTCAATAGACAATCGCCCTTTAGGGGTGAACCCTAGAAGGATGACTTCTTCATTGTGGAAGTCACCTTTTCTAGAATTGTGTGTATCATTTGCTTAAAAAAATAACAAGGAGGTTAGACTATTGTATAAGACCTCCCTTTTTACACCAAATTCCGAAGATGAACATCAACACTTTTGTTCTACATAGAAGGATTCTACCAAATTTCTAGTGTCTTTGGTATCTTTCTAGGGTTAAATGGCTAGAAGCAAAATATCCTCTAGTGTCTAACCTTCAATCGTGAGCAAATAGAAACCAAAAAGTTATGTACACATGTCTTAGTTTCTTTGTTTTCCCAAACACATACCATCTTCAAAGATTATAATATTCCGAGTAGTAAAAATATGGAGTTTGAATTTGTATAAAACTACGTTGAAAATTGCTGAAAAAGATCAAATAAACTAATCTTTTAATCTTTCAATAGTATTTATTTTCATGGTTTCATTTACATTAAAGTCACTTTGATGTAAGACATTACACATGTGTGACATATTCAAATCTAAGCAATGTCAAAGAAGATGAAATTCCAAATCAACCAGCTACTTTCCTACAAATCAAACGAGCACTGTAAGATTAAAACATTGGGGGACTACCTAGGGGAGGCAACCAATGTCCATTAGATGGGATTCAGCTGCCCTGGAGGGCCGTTTCAGGCCAGTTCCCAAGGCTGGGAACCAGCCAGGGCTGTCCAGAATTTAAAATTATTAAAAAATTATTAAAAAAATTTAAAAAATTTAAAAAATTTAAAAAAATTTAAAAACAAAATAAAAATATTAAAAAATTAAATTTTTATTATTATCCGACGTGGCCGTCGCCTGACCACGTCAGCGAGCTGCTGTGGCCGAGTTCCCACAGTCTTAGAACTTGTGGGAACTCGCAGTCTTCCGCAGGAGCTCATTCTCATCTAATGCTGGGAAGAACTGGTAGCTAGTTCAAAGTTAGCCGGTGGAATTGGTAAAAAAACCGGTTGCAATTTGAAAACATCGGCTAGAAATTGGTGGAAACCCCCCAAAAAAATCGATTTTGAATGGGAAATAGAGAAAATAACTGGACTTTGTACTTGAAAAACCGGTTCAATGTGGGAACTGTAGGAAAATAGCTGGTAAAACTCAAAAAACTTCCCGAATGCTGGAGGCAACCCATTCTTGATTACCGCCCCATTTTGACAATGTACGGTGAAGTAATTTGAATCAAGAGGTGATTACAATGATTAATTCTGACACAGATCCCAGCGCAGTTGTGGTGCATTATGATTGGCTACAACATTCTCAATATTGCAACCAATCCTTGTTGGATTTTACAACTAGCTCTTAGTTAGAAATAAGAAGGTATATATAACCAATATGGGTAGAGCAAAATCTTCAGCCAAAAAGTTTATAGTAATTATGTTTTGAGAAATAAAAATCTGAAAAATTATGAAAATCTTATAAACTCTATTTTTGCACATGGGAAAAATTCCCACCGTTGAAATCTCCCTTGTGAATATGTGTATATGTTTAAGTAGTCAAAAATGGGTTGCCTCCCCTATCTATTTTCAAAAACATTCTTTGCCATGCAAGGGTACCTAATGCTTCTCAATGATACAAATCTCAGATGCAATAAGAACATCTACACTAGGATTTCTTTTTTGCAATACAAAGCTATTCTCATGGACAATGTTTGACGTCAAATTTTGGAGGGATAGTTGAACTATCACCATAGTTATATGCATGTATCACAAAAATCCCCATTGGTCTACTCTTCCTATTTTCTTATTTGAGTAAAATATTTCCATTATATAGTTTTAAAAAATAAAATATTATTCTAAAATGTTTGAAGTTTTTTAGTAAATAGGATGCCCAAATTTTACATGTTAACATTCATACTATACATATTCATGTTGTACATTCAGAACAAAAATAAAAATGATTTCATCTCTCCAACGATGATTCCCAATCATGCCACCCAACTTGTAAATTTATTTCTAAAATGAGTCATTGTTTCCTTCCCACCTCATGAGCCATTTTTTGCCATGGATTCCTTCCTACCTTCCTAGCCACAAGATGCTAAACCTATATCACAAAGTGAGACTAGCACGGTGAATTTACCATGCAAAAACATGCAAGAATTTTTTATTTACTACACATGAAAAAAAAATTAATTTTAAATTCATATTTGCAATTAGAGCCCCTCAATTAGCGGTGTGTGTGTGTAAAGAATATAGGATAAATACAACACAAAATACATTAGAGGATTTTTGGGGCCTTCGAAAGATTGTGAATTCTTGCAATTTCCTAGATTGTGGGAACTTTGGGAACTCTACCACAGAAGTAGTTTGATGTAGTTGAGACATTGCCATGTCAAATAATAATTACATTTAATTAATTCTTAGTTTTTTTAATTTATCAAATTTCAAAATGAATTTTTGAATTTTTTTAATATTTTTGAATTCTTATTATTTATTTAATTTTTTCTATTTCATTTATTTAAAAAAATTTTGGTCAATAGTGGTTGGTTCATAGTATGGGAATAGGCCTAAAACAATCTTTGAATGCCCTTAAATCTTCCCTAATAGAGGGGTCTTCTTTTTTATATTTATCCCACATAACACAAAATTCATTCTATTGGTTCTAATTCATGGGAACCACTTCTCCAACCTATTTAACCCTTGAACGCTAGGCTGGTGATTGTGAAAATCAAGCATTTTGGAATTGTGTGACATCGTCTCCTTTAAAAAAAAATCAAAAATACTCATTGGGAGTAAAACTACTGTTGAAGATCTTCCCTTTTCACCCCTAATTCCGATGATGAATAGTTTCATCTCTGTCCTATATATGAGAATTCCTTGTCATTCATCAGACGAAAAACGTCCACCTCGGTGTTTAGGGGTTAAGAGTCTTTGATTGCACATAACTTATGAATTCAAAATTGGCAAATCTTGTCATGTGTGTCAAATAAAAAACTCCTGCATTTCCCCAGGGTAAATCCAACCTGTCGGTCCCACTTCATGATCCCAGTTTAGCGTCCTGCTGCACGCCCAGTCGCCCACCCAAATCTCTCCGACATTCGACCCACTTAAGTTAGTTACTATGATACTCCAGAATCAAGACTATACTTAACTATTCAGAGCATCTCCACCGGGGCACGGGGAAATGGTGTCAGTTTTCAGGATTTGGCGTGTGCAGAAGCACTGGAAGGGCCCGCCTGTGTACCGCGCCCCCACCAGTGAAGAGCGAAAACCCCAATTCCCGGAGGTTCCAATTGTAACAGGCTGACAAACACACATCCCAAGGCCCGGAGGTGGGGTTCACAGTTATTATATTACTGCCTGAGCTCGGCGGCCTTGGGCCCTCTCCCAAGTCCCAACCCACAGCTCAAGGGTCATTCAATGCAATCCCCCAATGAAGTGAATGCAGGGCCGGGATTCATGACCACCCCACCATCGAAGACAGGCCCTCGCACTTCTTTTCGTCAGTACCGTGCCAGAAGTCAAACAAGGGAGACACCGGAAGATGGAGTGTGGCGATGCAAATTTTCTGTGGCCTGCGTTCACAAACGCAAGAGATAGCTTAGCTCAAGCTTAACCCCTAAAGGACCATAAGGCCACCAGATGGCTTTTGCTACACTGTATTTTGCATCCTTGGTCCTTTAGGGGTTAACTTAATTTGCAATTTTGTACTTTCGAAGGCTCACGGAGGAGCTCAGGGCCTCGATCAGACCCAATGCTTTGAAGACCGACTACCAGGTGGAGAGTGAAGACACCACCCACCCAGACCTGAGGGACCCTGACTTTGTTGCAGGTGTCCCTAAGTTATTGAGGGGATAACTTAACCCCTAAAGTTCCTTGACTATGTTTTCACCAAAACCGCTCTCAAACTGCCATTTTTAGCACAAGTACCAAATTTAAGAAAAAAAAACATTTTTAGACACATGTAACCGTTGGATCTTGTAGGAAATTGGTTAGCAAATATGTGGAAAAAATTTCAGAAATTTCCACCTTGTGGATTGCAAGATATTAGCATTTGAATTGACAAAAATCATTTTTTTGGCCCTGCGAAAAACCGGGCAGCAACACTTCAGAAGATCACATGTGTAAGAAAAAATGTTCAAAATGGTGATGCATCTTTGGATTCATTCTTCAAGGCAAGTTTGCTATACGCTTAAAAAATTTCGAATCATTTGGAATTGCACAACATATAGGGAAAAAATAGTAAGTAGACAAAAGTAGAGAATGATTCAAAATACTAAATTGTCAAGAATTTAATTATGGAATTGAAAAATCCCAATCCCAATGGTTGTAATGTTATAATAAAAAATCCATATCCTTTGAATTTATTTATTTTTTAAAATATTGAAAATTGAGTTAAATAAAGGACTTCAAAGTTTATTTTAGAGTAGAGATTCCACAACTGCCTACAAACTGAAATTCCTCATAACTTTCATCTCATTGATCAAAATAGAATGATTCAAAGCTTTCCCCTTACATGTATATCTAGAAAACCAATTTCAAATTTTTATTTTTGAAAAAAGTTATTTTTTCTGATCTGCCCGGACTGCCCAAGTTGAGAAATAAACAACATTTTGCATCATAACTTTTCACTTGTGTACTCAAATGAAATGAAATTTAGCACTCATGGAAGATATTCCTCGTCTTTATGTTGTAATATAAATTCAACCTAAATAAGTCAAATCTCCACTCACATGTATCTGCCCCCAAAAGTTATGTTGCCAAAAATACAAGCTCGGTCCTTTAGGGATTAAGTTAAGGTAGGAGGTCCATAAAGCGCCTATCGAAGAGCTGAAACTGAATTGTGGGGAGGGGAAACTTATTGAAATATTTTTCAGTAGATTTTCCTTGAAAGACAAGTGGAATTGAAATCCAATACAAGTCATTTCATAATTTTAGGAGCTATATGGAATTAGTTATGAAATTTTGAAGTCGAAATGGCATAGGGCTCTAAAATTGCCCACCTCCTCAAATGTACACTATTGGTACATTCCTATAAAGATGAAAAAAACCATGTACAAATAGTGTACATTTGAGGAGGAGGGCAATTTTAATGCTTGTGCAAATTTTAAGCCTCCTACCTTAGTTGCATACTGGACGTGAAAGTTTGATTTGGCATTTGGGTGTGGAAATTGAATTTCCATGTTAGATTCTCATGGGCTATGATGCCTCACACCAATCAGAAGATGACATATGGCACTTTTAAAATATAATAATAACTTAATTTATGCCAAATCTGACCTTCATGCAAGAAAGTTGCATAGTGATGTCAAGCAATGTGTGCCTCTTTTGAGGTGAGAGTGAGTGAATGCACTTCACTATCCACTTACTTAATAAGTGAAAGAATTGATATGAATATTTTTCATTTCCGCCTGTATCTATATTTTTTATGAACATGATTGTTAGATTACAATCGATATGGGATTAACATTTGTATCCTATATTTGTACCCATATGTCATAACCATATTAATATTCTATATAACACAACCATAATTTGTATTTCATATCCATATATAGTCAATATTTTATACTCAAATCAAATTTTATTTTTGTTTTGTTTTGCTTATGATGGGTGGGCAAATTAGGTGTTTTAGTTATTTATTTTTGATTTGCAAGGGGTAATTAATTTATCAGAGTTGTATATGTTCCTTTTCAAGGGATAGTGAAAATAATTATATTATGTGCACCTTCTGGTTTATTGAATTCGCAATTTTGTTTTCTTAAGATAATGGCATATTATGGAGTGTTCTACAAATATTTTGGTCATTTCTATAAAAAAAACTCTAAAAAATTTATATAGTTTAAACTTCACTTGTCCCAACTTCTTGACATCAATTGTGGGACCTTAAATGAATGTATCCTTTAAGTACATGAGTCACCTTTAGTCGTTGGATGGTTGGAGTTATTTTCTTAATGTGATTCTATCAATTACCCAAAAGTATCACTTAAGAGTTTGGAAAATGCGTCAATCTCTAAATACCCATGATTGTATAAATTTTGCGACTACATCTATTGAGTTTGTTCAATTTGTCATTTTCTAGTCCAATTTCAACCCTCCTAGCACCCATTAATTTGACAGTGTAGTGAGCCTATGTGAAGGTGAAATTGAATACTACAATCCTTGAATTAGGATGCAATAGTAGGGCTTGCAATTAGTTAGGGTTGGGTTTGCTTGTAGTCTATATTACCTACTTCTAATTCAAGAACCCAAATTAGAAGTACATTATTTTCCTATTTTCTTTATTTTTGTCTTTTGAGGCGATAGTCACTTATGGTTTTCAATTTGGTTAATTGTTTGATTAATTGTTTTTTGACCTCAAACCCACCTCCACCAACTTACTTGCATTTTTTTCTAGATAGTCCCCTTGCAAACAATATGAGATTGTGTGATTTTCATATGTACATATCCCATATTATATATTCATATTCCATAGTTTGTGTCATATCCATATATTAATTTCCATACTTTATATCCTTATTCCATATTCCATATATGTATTCCGATCGATGGCAGTGGAGGGGGTCCTATGTTTTTTTATAAACTTGGATTTTTTGAACTCCGGGGGAGGGTGTGCCAAGGCAAGAATGTCCACTTCATCACTATTGCTATTCCCCCCCCTCCAAAAAAATAAGTAATCAATGGTAGGGGTGGTGGGTTGATCCCTCAATCAATGGTTCACATTTTTCCTTGAAGGGTTGGGGAGAACCAAACCACATGGTTTTGTAATCACAAGAGATAGTTTGAATGAGATAAATTTAATACAATGTCGTGGCCGAGTAGCCACCTACAAAAATTTAGCCTAAAACATAGATGAAAATAATCCATTTTGCCTTGTGAACCTCAATGATGTTTGCCATTCATAGTACAAAAATGACAACCTCCTTATATTTTTTAGGATTGAAGCTTGACAGGGCTTTTCAACTCTCGTACATAGGCATTTACTGTATTTTTAGTGTTAAAGCTTGATAGGGTTTTCCACTCTTGTGCAAAGGCATTTGCTAATTTTTGTAGGGTTGAAGCTTGGCAAGGCTTTCCACTTCTACAACTTAGGCATTTGCTATTTGTTTTTTTTAGGGTTGAAGCTTGGTCCAAGGCTTTCCATTGAGACTTGTGCAAATTCCTTTCTACAATTATATTGGTATGCCACGTACTTAGCCCCTAAATGCCCAAGCCTTTTCAAGTGTGTTTTGACTATGAAAAAAGAGCATTGGCTTGTAGTTATCTCCAATGAAGCAAATTGTATTTTTTTCCAAATCTAATTGTATAGATGTTAATAGAGCTTACTTATTAGTATGCACACCAATTTTGAGTGCGAAATTTCCTAGGAGTTGTGAGATTATACCAAGGAAAATATACATTTTTTATTTTTAGTATGTTATCTTTGTCCACAATGTTTCAAAAATTTGCATATATATGTTTTTTGGGATTGGAGGTAACATGAACAACTTCTAAGAGTGTTGTCACACTAAAATGCACTTCCGAAAAACTTAATTTCACATGAAAAAACATCAAACTCATTACACAATCCACCTTGCAATTGCTGAAATGTAATTTTTGTTTATAAGTAGAAATTGCAAATAGCTTTAAATAAACACTTACATTTTGAAATTTTCAATGGTGAAAAATATGAAAAGACTTTCAACTTTTCATTGGGACCATTCTCAAAGCAAATGGATAAGTACAATTTCTCAGATCTCAAATCAAACAAAATTGCCAAGCTTTGCATAAAGCCGGGAAATGAAGTAAAATGAGCAAGCTTTACACTCCACTTTCAGAACATATATGCCTTTGAAGACCTCTCAATAATTGAATATGTGCTTTTCTCAATGAAAAATGAAAGTTTTCCATAGTCAACCTTCAAAATTGTCTAAATTTTTTTTAAACCGGTCACAGGAATTTAACTACCCGCACAAAAATGGGCCTGAAATTTCAGATCGACCACATATGGTCGACTGGGCAGTTAGGGGTTAAAAACCTTTTTCATGTTTTGCATATCCCTGACTATTAAATTGCTCATTTGTTCCATGATTGAAGGACGAAGGGATGATTGAGGTTCATTTGATCATGCATCCCAGTGGGTGTACTAACTTGGGGCCTCTTGCCATGTGAGCCGGGCTGGTAAAGTTGTCCGAATGAGCTATAGGGTCCAACTGAGAAAAGGCACTGTCATATGAACCGGTTGGGTGGAAGACTATCGAGTAGGAATAGTTTGCATATGGATTCCCTCATAATAGTCCAATCTGGACCAATGGGGTGGTCCATCTATATCAGTCAAACTCGAAATCTTTCTTTTCTGCTCACTGAGGCCGGCAAGAGAAGCTGTGGGAACTGCTTGTCTTCTAGTGCTATATCTACCTGGCGGACTCACATGGCAGGAGGCCCTTACTCTTCCTGCAAAACTCGCTGTTCAGTTCCCCCCGCCCAGTCAGTTATGGACCAAGCACTTGTTGGGTCACCAGCTTGCTCTATGATTGTGCACTTGGTCGAGGCCGGAAGCAGCTTCGAAGACGAAGAAAACGGAAGCTCCCCAAGCTCCGATTACAAGTAAGTTACTGTTGTTACCTTACCTTGCTTCAGTGCGTGGTGGTGGTGTCGACAGTGAAGAACCTGCAGTAGCTAACTTATTTTTGTTGATGACGGAACTATGATTTTCCATCTGATTTGCTTCGGTACCTTTCCCGTCTTGCTTGTTGTCTCTCTCGCACTCACTTTTCTGGCACACCAGTCAGCATTGGTTAACTGTAACGCCTTAGATCAAGTCTCAGATCCTTATTTCTGTCTTTCGAGTGGTTAGGCACTCATGGAAATTCACTCATGGGTTTCTTTATTTTTTAAGTTGTTCAAAGCCATGAGAGGCTGGGAGGGGGGCAAAAGCCCCCTTCAAATTAAAAAGAGCATAACATAGAAATCAAAGCAGAATGGGAGACACAGTGAAGTGCCAAGTTCCATCACCAGAGGTACAAAACAACGGAGTCCATTCTGCTGTGAAAAGCGATTCAGTGCTAGCTAAAGTATTCTTGTCTTTAACAACAGAGTGAAAATGATTTCTAATGGCCATCCCTGTGTGTAAAGTGGAAATCCAAGTGGAAGTGAGAATTCTCTAGGGACTAATATCCTGATTTGCATATCATTTACTACACCTATTAGTCCAGGGATGCCAAATGAGAAAACTCTGCATAATATTCCATGGCTGATTTTTATAAACGTATTTACTAAATTCAGCCCTAGAAGAAGCACTCATGGGTTTCAATCTGGTTAATTTTCTGATTAATTGTTTTTTAATCTCAAACCCACCCCCACTAGCTTACTTGTATTTTTTTCCAAACAGTCCCCTTGCAAACGATATGAGATTATGTGATTTCCATATGTATGTATCCCATATTGTATATTCATATTCCATATTTTGTATCATATCTATATTTTAGTTTCCATACCTTATGTCCTTATTTCATATTGTGTATATGTATTCCGATCGATGGCAGTGGAGGGGGTCCTATTTTTTTTATAAACTTGGATTTTTTGAACTCTGGGGGGAGGGCGTGCCAGGGCAGGAATGTCTACTTCATCACTGTTGCTATTCCCCCCCCAAATAGGTAATCAACGGTAGGGGGCGGTGGGTTGATCCCTCAATCAATGGTTCACATTTTTCCTTGAAGGAGGGACCAAACCACATGGCTCTGTAATCACAGGAGATAGGTATATGGATCTCTGAATGTCACCATTTCAGCACTCTTGAAACACACTCTTTTCACGAAGAGGGCCACCATTCCTACTTAAGGCCCTCTTTACTTTGGATAGGACCAAGTTTAAGCCGTTGTCACCTTCAAGAGCCTTGAGTTCAGAGTATGTACCCTTTTCGCACAGCAAGCCCTCGAACCGCCTCCGCTTGTCCCCTGCTGAATGTAATGCATGACTAGCTGCAGTTGCTGAGAATGGACTTTAGCTTACTGTAACTTCGCATTGGTGTGTGGATCCCGGTGACTTAAGCCTGCCATAGGTTAGCAAGCTCACAGGATTCGTCTTGCAAGGGAGAGATTCAGTCACAAAAGTAGAGAATTTCTCATTACAGTAGAGAGGTCCCACCAGAGGTTGCCACGAGGTTGGGATTCACTCTTACCGCGATTCTCGTGACGAAAAGGCGCTTCTAGATTCAGATACCCCGCGATGGCTGCGCCGCATGACGAGCCTTGAAAAGGAAAGGAATGCACGCTCTCGCATGGGAACCCCGTCACACCTACAATCCTGACTCCACTGCGGCCATAGCCAGATCGACTGGATCGATCCCGGACTGTATAACGACTTCATATATCTCCGACGTACTTTGGAGAAGGCATGAATCGATAGATCGACACGAAGGGGCGCGTGCAGCATGTCCGAGTGTGAGAGTCCTTGTGGAATGCCATGCATGCCGTTAGCGAGGTCGGAAGCATTCGAATAATGACCGGATTGCTGGGTTCATGGGTATTGCACTAAGAAACAGAAAGGGGTGAAATAAATTGAGGAAAGGTGGTGTGTGTGCTTGGAATCTCGAGACGGAGGTTCTGTTGTCGATGGCTATGGTTTGAGTAGAGTTAGAGGTGGTGAGGATGGTGAAATTTGCGAAGCAATTGGAAGGCTCTCTGGTGCCGGAATGGAAAGATGCCTACTGCAACTACAAGGAGCTCAAGCGAGATGTGAAACGGATCAAGGAGGATCGTCATCTGCAAATTCATGGCGCTGGGATTGTTGTTCCGCTTCGGGGACCCATGTCGCAGTTGCATAGCCTGGGGTCCCATCTTAAACGCACTGCTCATGGACTCAACCCCTTGAGCCGTGATCACGATCAGGTACCACTAGCAAGCTCTTATGGTCAAATTCTTGAAAATGGGGTGCTTCAAAGCTCGGGAACCGTGACATTCGTGTGCACAGAGCTTCAAAACCTCGCAAATTTCACGATTATGATGATATTTAGTGCTGTATGCAGTTCGAACCGCTGCAGCTATTTTCATTGTTCACCCAGACGGTCAGAATTGGTCATAAACTTGGTTTGATCTATGAAGTCGAAGTGCTGATAGTTGTTGTGAACAGGGGCACAAAAACTCGTTCGACTGGAACGTCGACGACGAGACGTTCTGCGCGCTATACGAGACCGGATTGTTGGACCCCATCGGCCATGCAGAGCAAGACCGGATTTTCTTTAGCCACTTGGACGGGGAGCTCGAGAAGATCAACCGGTTCTACAAAGCCAAAGAAGCCGAGTACATGTCGCGAGCCATTCGCCTGGAGAAGCAGCTCCTGGCTTTATTCCAAGTCCAGGAAGCGCTCGCCCGCCAGAACCTCAAGATGCGCACTTCCTCCTTCAACCAAACACACCAGTTCCACCACACGGACCCCCTTCAGTCGAGTGCGTAACCAAAATCTCACATCAGACTTAGCCCAGAATCTAATTCTTCTTTTAGTTAACACCACGACTCGGGGCTCATAACATTCTTGAACTTCAAGTTCAAAGCAGGGGAGCCTTTACTTAACTTGAATCAAGTCTCTTTCACTGAAGAACATAGATTTGAAAGCAATCTTGCCAAAATATTGTGGGCTACCGTAACACAAATATATTCTTGTTACATTGCTATTGTAGATGGACCCCCTCCCTTCCCATACAAGAATGTTATGCTCGCTGGAGAATTGTATTTCGAAGGTCGCAATTGTTTAAAATGGCGTGTTCCATCGCGCGAAAATTGGTATAACAGTAAAGTACAGAGCTCTAGAAACTTGAATTCTTGACTGGAAAAGAGCCGATTTCTTGAAATTTCGCCATTGCAACGTGTACAACGATGCCGATCTAACTGCAAATTTGGTAAACTCCTACAGTTGAGAGCCCCCTCCTCGAAGTCATCACAATCCGTAATGATGCCCCCGTCAACACCACGAAAGATCCGGAGTTTTGCTCACCTAGCACTCAGAGCTCATCGGATGAGGAGATGGAGATCATAGCCAACTTCATTGAGAACATGGACGTGAACATGGACTCTGCAGAGAACGACTCCTGCAACTCCGAGGACCGCAATATGAGCAGCCGAAGCTCCCGGTGGTTAACTCGAAGCAGCAGCTCCATGGACAGCACGTCCTCCCGACATGCGCAACTGGGCGACGACGTCGACGCGCCGTCTTCTCGATGCTCCGAAGA
Source organism: Straminergon stramineum (assembly GCA_963920665.1). Classification (NCBI taxonomy): domain Eukaryota; kingdom Viridiplantae; phylum Streptophyta; class Bryopsida; order Hypnales; family Calliergonaceae; genus Straminergon; species Straminergon stramineum. The sequence goes on along the minus strand of OY987264.1, from coordinate 33,717,008 downwards.
TGCGAGTCCTCTGCAGATGGTGCAGAAGAAGGGCGAGTTCAATGCGCGGCTAAGGAAGACGAGAGAGACGGTGGAGCATCAGGGGGTAAGGAAGGGGAGGCATAGTCGACATAAGAGCATCATTCAGGATATGATTGATATGAGTTTGGGCAAGAAAAAGGTGCAAAGCTCGGAGAAGATGCTACGGACAGCGTTTGTGGAGTTTTATCGGGGCCTTGGGTTGCTCAAAAGCTACAGGTACTCACGCACTAGCAACCCTGACTCACCAACATGTAAGGTATAGTAGAGGATGCTCTGTCGTTCACTTTAAGCATTTTGACCATAATGTATTAATTAGTGAACTTCAATTGGGAGATCACTCCACAGATCTCACTGGAGAAATCACTTTGGGTGCTGCGAAGAGCCCAATATACTCACTTGAGATCAAATTCTTTTGTCACCCTATGTATTGGATGATTTCTTATGCAATCATTGAAATGGGAAGTGATGGAATACTTATTGAAGGGCCAGTTGAAAATCACATTTTCATTCAAAATTTTAGTAATCATAGACACTTTGCTAAGTCATGCAAACATCAAGAGAATTGAAGGCCTACCAAGTGTACTAGATGCATGAGATGAGTTGGTGATGGCAACCGGGTTTAAAATCGAGAAATAAACGATTTCGTATCCTCGACTGTGACAGAGTTTTCACAAGTTGAAGGCAGTTGGTTGACCTTGAGTTTCAGAGTGCATTGCTTACTAATGGTCCGACGATGACTGGGTGTGGCTTCAAATACAGCTCGTTGAATATGGTGGCGTTTGCGAAGATTATGAAAAAGTATGATAAGGTAGGAAGGCACAGATTTGGACCCTTGTACATCAGAGAAGTGGAGCGTTCCTACTTCGCAACTTCAGACAAGGTACTGTCCAACTTACCTACAATTTGATAATGCCTCGCTACTCCGCTATCTCCTGAGTGAGCTTTTTGTAGTTTCTGCTTCCTGTCAAGATTCCTGTCTCTGTTATTGGGGTGTAGGAGATCATCTGTATAACTGAACCCTTGAAATGTCAATTAGTTTGCTGTTATGATTCCGTGGTTCCGATATGATCATCAGGTGACGAAGTTGATGACAAAAGTGGAGGAGATTTTCACCAAGCATTTTGCCGACCATGATCGACGGAAAGCTATGGCGCAGCTCAGACCCATGCAGCAACATGGAGGACACAGCATAACTTTCTTATTAGGTATCAAATATCAACATGTATACCCTTTGTCAATGAAGCCAATTTCTAAAGAGGCGACAACCAAGCACCGTATATGGAGTGTATGGTTGTGTCTAGGAAAAAAATCCTTTAGCATTATGATGTCCTTGATTGAACAGTATTAAACCATTCAAGTTATGTCCAAATGTGAATTTCGTTTAATTCACAAAATTCCACGACTTCGGCACTGAACGTAAATAAATACCGTCCTAGTTTTGTGAGCTTTTTGTAGATGAATGTCACAGTTTTTGGAGACCACAATCACGCCAATTTATTGACATTGACGATTCTAGTAACATGAAATAACATCCCGGGTCGCTCCTGTGGCCAGGATTTTTTTCTCTCATAAGATGGCAAGAAATTCAATTACCTCTAGAGTTACCTATTCCATACGGACCACACTCCTTCCAGATGCGCATCAAAAAAACCATTTTAATTCTAGTGACACATGCATCTCTCAACAAATGGTATATTGTTAATACTAACAAGTTCCATCTGGCGAGTATAACGATGGCAGGTATTTTTGCCGGTGCTTCATTAGCACTTTTGGGCGGCTTCCTGGTGCTGTTGACGACCACCTCGGAATACCGAGCCTTAGGAGGCCACAATTACATGACCACGGTGTTCTATGTGTTCAGCACTTTGGGGTTGGTGCTGCTGCACATGTACATGTACGGCGTCAACGTGCTGGCCTGGCAGAGAGTTCGCATCAACTACCCTTTCATCTTCGAGTTTTCACCGGGCAGCGCGCTTCGTTACCGGGAGGTTTTCTTAGTCTGCACGGCATTCACCAGCTTGTTGCTGGGCACCATGATTGTGCACATCGTAGCCAGCACCCGAGAGTTTCTGCATTACTACACCTCCGAGTGGGCTCCCATGGGCATCACGCTGGTAATTCATTTCATCCCACAACTATCAGAGGCTCCTGCTGATCGATACATTAGAAGTTTGAAAGTCTGCGAAGCCTAATTTTGGACGCAACGTGCTTTTTTTTTTTTGTCTATTTGACACAGAGGGTCCATAAAATTGAGGTATAAGTTACACTAACTTAGGAGAACGGTTTGTATTCATATTGAGCCAGATCGAGTGACACATGGCACTTCCAATTAATTAAGATCATTACTGTACCTCTGACAAGTGTCAGAAGCTCCAGAATGGTCACACATTCTATGTGTATGATGCCATATTTGAGCATGATAAGGCTCGGATGTTAAAAATGACATCCAAATGAAAGATGTTATTTCCTGAACTATCAAACCAATGTTTTGTGTCTTGCCGTATTTTAGTATTTAATTTTTTTTCTAGGAGTCAAGTATAGTACTGTATGCATGGTTCCCCAAGGGTTAAGTTTTGAGGTAGCTTTAGGAAATTTAGATAGACAACTTTTGCCCACAAATTATGAAAAGGTCACTCAATGATCCTCCCGATGATATGTACTAGAAAGAAGGCTTCAAGTGATCACTACAGTGAATAGTGAAATTAGGTTGCCCCTCACTAATTTCTTGACATTTGACACTAAATAAATATTTACAGAGACTGTATGAGAATGAACTACTTTTGAATTTCATATTGTTGTATTTGGGACTCATGAACCTCCATGTGTACAAATAAAAATATTTTTATAAATATTTGTTGACTTTGATGACTTGTAAAGTAACTTTCTTGGGGTAAGGCAAGCTAATTGTTAAGGCAACCTGATTTCACTATTTAGTGTAGCTATTAGCATAGGAATTATGGAGAAGATTCTACTGGTTTTGTGTAGTAAATAGTACTGAAAAAGTCTAATTTTATTTGACTGGAAATTCTCAAAAGTTTTTTTTACTAGTAACCCGACATTCTTACCCAGGTGTTCCATTGCCTCGTGTTTGCAGCTATTTCTTCTAGCTCTTTGCACACCAATGAATGTGCTGTACAAATCCACACGTATGTGTTTCCTTCGCTGCTTTCAACGTGTTATTTGCGCTCCGTTTTACAAGGTGGGTACTAACTTATCCTTCCCAACTATCCTTCCCAAAATGTCACCTTGAAATTGTTTGTTAACTGTTCACTGTTTGTTTACTCGCTCAAGTTTCACAAACACGATCATGTGTTCAGATTATCATACCAAGCCATGATACAATTGAAGTATATTCTAGAAGTGCTTGGAAATTAGCCTGGAAGCAGGACAATATAATTAGCAAGTCGGTAATTTTCTTTTGTTATCCATTCCTCGACTTCGCAGGTTGTGCTGGCAGATTTTTTCCTTGGCGATCAACTGACAAGCCAAGTTGCTTCGTTCCGAAACGTGGAATTCATGTTATGCTATTACTCGGGTGGGTACTTCCAAAATCGACGGGGGGACGCTTGCACTCGCAACGACACTTTCAAGGCGATGATGTATGTCTTCTCTTCGATGCCATATTGGTTCAGATTCTTACAGGTAAATAATCTTCGTCAAATTTAAGCAAATCCAGCCCTGACTAAAGATCCCTACATCATTAATCTCAATGCAAGCGCTAACCTAGCAAGTTTCATCCCCACTGTGGCAAGTTGTGATTGCCAAAGAAGAGTCCAGTTAAAGACTAATAGTGCAAGAGTTCTGTCAATGGACTCTAACTATGTCCACAAATGCTAGGAAGTATGTCGGCACACTAAAGTTGAGAGCTGTAACAAAAGAGTTACCGTTTCTGTTTCTGTTTTAGTATTTTGAGATCTTCAGACAACCGGAAAACTCAAACCTGCCTACCTTGAGATTATGTCAGGCCGGAAATGACAAAGGAAGCTCGATATTGAAGGATAACTGTAGTCAGTACCTCCTTCACAGCTGATGTAGATACTAACCTAGGATTATCTTCATTACCTAGTACCGGTAGTCATGCATGCCCTATTAGTCCGTTTATATTCCAATTACCGAATTATGGTTTTTGCGAGTAATCCACTGAAATGTTCGTGCAGTGCTTGAGGAGATGGCGAGATGAAGGAGACAAGATGCAGTTTTATAATGCTGGCAAGTATGCGTCTGCAATGTTGGCCATGGTGATCAAACTCACCTACAATTACAAGGCAAACACCACCTGGCTAATCCTATTCATCACCTTCTCTTGTTTTGCAACACTGTACCAACTCTACTGGGATCTTGTCGTCGATTGGGGACTGCTTCAGCGGAGCTCCAGGAACCCGTGGCTCCGTGACAACCTTGTTCTGAAGAAAAAATACATTTATTTTGTTTCTATGGTAAGGACATTCAACACATTGGGTGCATGGAAAGATCTGAGTGATCTCATGCTCAATCAGGGGGTCTCAAAGGAGGTTATCATACCACTAAAGAAGGTTAAGATTATGAAAAATAACCATCAATGCTCTTCATGTGTAATGCTTAAGTCAACCTCTACAGAGATAGGCTCCATTGAGGATAATATGTTAAAGAAATTATCCTTTCCGCTTTGCTTTCTTATTAAAAGAGTCTCAAGATAATCTCACTCGTTTCTCTGGTGTGGCATCATATCATTCTATAACCCAAAGATTTCCTCCCTTGGGCCTTCTGTGACACCTCACCAAAGATGGAATACTCTGTTCTGAAGATACTTAGATGGGATGTAATTAAACAAACTACTTAAACATCACTTGGTGAAAAGGCTTCAACCCTTTAACGCCTCGATCCTTATTTGAGTTCTGCACATTTTTGCTTTTCCCTCCGTACAAACTATTTCGTTTCCTCAATTTCCTCAAATTTTTCACAAAAGAATTGTTGACGTGAAGAACTCTGTTCATCTTCCAGAATATGGACCGGCCAGCTTTGGAACGTGCACGGGTTACTAATGATATGACTGTGATGTGCAGGGCTTGAATATTGTGTTAAGACTTGCTTGGGTGTCGTCCATTCAACATGTGAACAATATTCCTGGACTCAGCCAACCAGGTTGGGATACCATCTTTGCATCTTTGGAGGTTATCCGCCGCGGTCATTGGAACTTCTATAGGTGCTTGCACCCTCCTGAGCACACCTTTCCGTTTTTTTGTTTTTTTCCTTCTTTTCCCTTATTTTTTGACTTCCATCTTACAAATCTGTTCGGGTCTTTTAAGCAAATGTTTGACTCAGTTACACGATCTTTGATGTATGTGCACGCACAGATTGGAGAATGAGCATCTTAACAACGTAGGCAAATTCAGAGCCGTGAAGACGGTCCCTCTCCCATTCAAAGAATTCGAGGGTAACTCATCCTTATAGCCGCAGCTTCATTCACACTTGTACAAAGTATTTTTCAAAGTATTTAGTCCATTTTTTTTGAGAATGTCAGGGATCTGAACAGAGGTAGATGACACAAATAGGGGTGTCCAAGAAATCATAAGTGTCCAAGGGAAGAGTCTATTGCTCCAGAGTCCAAAATTCACATTGAGACCTGTAAGAAAAGTATGGCACAATGTCATGGAATTGAGAAATTATTGAGATGAAAACCATGCTCTCAGATGACACTAGATGTCTCAAGTTGCATTGTAAGTATATTCACACGGACATGCTAGTTATGTGCTCAGAACAGAAACGCTCCATCTTCCATGTACATATAGCCTAGTTTTATTATTTTTTAAATGAAAGGGTGACAGCCTGTTGCTAGTAAGAAACATGTAGACAAGTTTTCCCTTTGTTCACTCCGAGGCATACCCAACTTAGTGGAAAACTAGATAGAGGAAAGACAATGAACTCAAATTATGTCATTGGTCTATTAGATTGAGTGGCTACCACACTTGATGATTAATTCCCACTCTTGGGTGACACATGAAAAGATGACAAGGAAGACGATGAAAGAGCAACTTGGACTCTTATCTATCTACCTACCTACCTTGTTATAGAGTGTTACAAAATTTCATGCATTTTGTTGACTAGTTTAATCACAAGTCACACACCAAACTTGAATGCCTTCAAAAGTGCCGGTTAAAATCCCACACAAAAGTTGCATTTCGGGATTGATCAACAAGTTTGGCTTTTGACAATTGACATGCTCGAAGAGCTTCTTGCCCCCGGTACGCGACTCTTGTATTATATATAGGGGTCATCGGCATTAAAACAACTCAGAGGACAGCTTTTGTTAAAATTATATCAAATTAAAGAGACCAAAAAGCTAGGTGAAGACCAAATTAAAAGAAAATTAAGTGTAAAAAATGATGAATTGCATACATTTTAGAAAAAAAACTCACAATATATATGAAGAATTGAAACACCTATGCATAGTTTCTAAAAATGCATACAAAGAAGTTGGGTCTAGTTAAAATTAAATTTTTATTAGAAAGCCCCCAAAGTTGCCTAGCTCGGCCTATGATACATGTATTAAAAAAACTCATATAATTAAGTTTTTAATGCTTTTCTTGTCTTCAAAAATATTTGTTTCATGTACATAAGTACGTTTTTGGATCCCTTGTTGAAAGGGCTACAAGCATATTCTACATTAAAACAAATTATATCCCTTAAAATTGGATTAAAATGCATTATAAGTGATTATAATTAGGGCCATTTAATATGGAAGTTGCATACCCGGGCTTCTTGCAAATCAAAAGTCTGAGCCTTTCCTTTCAGAGTCCAATCACGCCTCTTCAAACCAGCTTTTCTACCACTGCAACGCTCTCCATCTCAAAATGACTTTGGCTCAACCCAGACAGCCAAATGGTACTCCGCTTGAAACCAGCAGGGATTCATCCAAGCCTTGCTATGATCTGTAGGCTCAGTGTGCCAGACTTTAGAATTCCTTCATGCCTTTGCCAAGCAGGAGGAGGAGCAGCAGCAGAAGCATTCCCGTCTCATTGCTGCAAGTATGGTGTTTGATTCTCCTGGAGGGCGTGTTGGCAAGCAAAGGCCACTTGTACAGCTTCGAAGTCACGCACCGATTCTCCGACAAGGCTCGGAAGGAGCTGCAGCTTCGTCATGGGGAGCAGTTCCAGGATTGGCCTCCACAAGGCTCGCTTGATTTTCACCGCATGCTCTTCCACTTCGACTTGCTTCGCCGTCGCAGCCACATCCATAGCCATGGAGCTTCAGCTGCGGGGGCGACGAAAGCTTCTCTACCGCTCATGGCGAATTCCATGGGAAACTCGACCTATTATAACACACATGATGGGTGAGCGTGCTGTGATATAGCTTTGAACGACTCTTCATTTTTCTCAAGCTGGGGACCACCCAAATTTTCCACTGTCAGCACTGGTCACGTGTTTCAGTCGGGTTTAATGAAGGACTGGTCCATCAAAGGATGCATAATTGAATACTGTATGCAAAAAGCAATGTAGATTTAAAGTTTTTATCAATTGGTGGAAGTCTTCACACCAACTCTTAAATATTAGATGTTTAGGTGGTTTATATTTTTTTCATTGATATGTATTCATAATCTAAGATTATGAAATGGCAATTGGAGATAGTGACAATTTTAGGTGTACCTATCTTGGTTGCATAACATTCTTTAAAGAAATTCCATGACGTGCATTCTTCTAATTGTTATATAAAGATATCTTAGTTTAATTGCACAATGAACATTGTTGCTCATCAAATTGCTCCTCAGGTTGCACTATACGTACATTGAGATTGGAACCCCTAGCCAGAGCTACTTCGTGACCTTAGACACCGGGAGTGACTTGCTATGGGTGCCTTGTGCACATTGCATCGCATGTGCTCCTTCCATCTCTTCCATCTATGTAAGTTCACCGGGCTTCAAACAAGGGCCATGAGGCTTGCATGATTTAATCCTACCTCAATGTATGATTCTAGTACTTGTACTTGTTAAGAACCTCCATTTTGTAAAAGTGGCAAAATTTCATGGCTTTGGCAACTTTCAGGGCAATTCGCTTGAAATGTACATCTACTCCAGCTAATACTAATTTATAGACCTTTGTGATGATGATTGTCACAATGATTAATACTTAGAATCATACTAGTTTAATGAAGTTGACAATTGAGACAAGTTGTAAAGGATGCAAAAATCCCATTAGGCACCTATCCCTTACATTTCCTAAATGGATCCTGTCACCAACAAGTCATGTACACATTCATTTGGTTGGACTCCTTAGTAATGGGCATAAGCATGACTTGTCTAAAATCTTTTGAAAGAAATGGGATTATCTACTTGTCTACTTCAGTAGGACTTGGATAGTGTAGAATGGACTCCACACTTTGCAAGAAAGGAAATGTAATTTCTGTACTCTCTCTCTCTGACATTGCCCTCTATATTATAGTGTGAGATCTTCAACCAACAAACTCTTGATGGAACTGGAGTTGGTCATCATGAATTAGACATCAGTTTGAATGGTTACATATTGAGAAATTCGTATGTCCTAATAATGAAATTTGATCTCAATAGATTTGAATCTTGTATCCTAACTATTTGGTGATGGTTGTGAGCAGAACGCCACATTCAACATATATAATCCCTCCAGCTCTGCATCGTATGCACAAGTGACATGTGCTAGTGCATACTGCGACCTGCCTAGTTCTTGTTCAAGTATCACAGCATCATGTCCTTACCATTTGCAGTACCTTTCTCCCGTTTCCACCGATGGCTTCCTTGTGGAGGATGTGTTGCACCTCGTCCCACAAAAGGGTGGCAATAAGACTGCTACTGGTGTTATCTTTGGGTATGACAACACTCCTCTTTGTTATGGCTTAACAGTGATTTTCGGCAGTGTTAAAAATAAACTTTTGAACATCATAAAACAAATTCTTCCCATGATTCATGGGAGGTATCCCTATGCACTAACCTTAGAGAGAGTTTGAAGGTTTGACAGAAGGGTATTGAACAGAATGTCAATTTGTTTCATTTAATCTCACTGACCAAGCTATCTCGTGGAAGTTTGAACTAGCAGATATGTTCTTTCAGTTGGTTGGAGGGCTCACATTGAGCAAGCTGTTTCATTGAATCTTGAATGCCTAGACATTTACTGTTTGGCTGGTTGAAGGGCTAACATTGAGGAAGCTATTTTGAATATGTGCTTTTTGGTTACTCTCCCTATGGAACAATGCTAAAGAAAAATTTCTTAAAACAATTTAGGGTAATTACACCTAATTGCAGCCCCTACCTAATTGCATCACAATGTTGTCCATGCATTCCCCATCTTCATTTCATAACCTAAATCTTAAGTTGTCATTTTTCTCTCATTCGTGTGACACAAATCGAAGAAGAGAAGAATGGTTGTCCTAGACTTACGGTGTTCATAGTGACGCAATGAGACGAGGCTTGCAATTAGGTGTACTTACCTTAATTTGACTGAAATCCTAGTTCATTCGAATTAGACTCTCAGCTGAGTCTCCCGTGGCTTTGGCCTGGCTGGGTGTGGGCTACTACCCATCGCAGATGTGGAACAAATCAGACAGGAGCGTTTGTGAATGGCACCACAGTGCCGGACGGTCTTCTGGGCCTGGGCATGCGCGCCATGTCCGTTCCCAGCGTTCTCGCCCAATCCAAAGTGATAGCAAACTCGTTCTCCCTTTGCTTTGACGATGGGTTCAGCACCGGCAGGCTGGTGTTGGGAGACCGGGGCTCCTCCAAGGCGCACAGCACAGCTATTCTGAAAACCTCGCCGTAAGATATGATAATCCCCCACAACTTTTTGCTATAATTTCTCATTCCTTTCATTCTTGCATGCTCAAGCAGAAGCAGCAGCAGCAAATGCAAGTACTACTTTGAATATTAACATAGCTAATTTGATTATTATAAGTAAAGCAGATATAGATAAAGTTGCTGTTTTAAACAGGACGAAGATATCCTATGGCATTTTCATGTTCAGTCATAGCAATTTAATTTGGTATCTGGTCATGGAAATATTGTTTTTTGATATGAGACTAGTTAGGTATCGATTTTTGTTTGTGACCAAGCCGGTCCAATTATCTAACGAATGTGTAGGGTTTAGGGTTTTAGAATTTAGGGTTTAGGGTTCCTACAGGAATTTGCACTGGTGTGCATATATGCAAGAATGAAGTCATGATCTGAAAATTTCATAGCAAGCCGGTTTAGTATCAAAGACCAGTATTCATGTGCGTGTTATATTTTCAGGTCACAAACAATATGCAGATTCAACGTTAGTCATTTCTCACAATTGAAAGAGGGTTTTTGTTGATGGTATCATGGTTTTTGGCAATTTGTTTTAAAACTTGGAACAAATAATTTTATTCCATACAGAGGTCAAGTGGTTGGAAGTCTAGAGGATCTGTCATAGCTGTTGAATTTAAGTTGAGTCTTGCTGTGGGTGATGAGCTGTTGTGTGCTTTCTTGATAGACAGGGTTGGTTACTGGGTGGGCTTGACGTACGTGCTTGTGGGCGGAGTATCTGTGAAGACGAACACGGCGGCCATCTTCGACTCGGGAACCACGTACTCTTACCTCGCTACAAATGCTTACAACCTTGTCGCAACTGCTGTAAGGCCTGCTCTGTCGTCTTAAAATCTAGTTGTTGATAAATAATATTCCTAGCATTGTGCCGAACTGAGAGGAAGCGGAACATTGTTGAGCTGATTATTTTCTACCTGTTCTGTGTTTTGAATTAAATCGTCAGGCTTTAATTCTTAAAAATTTGTTGGCTCTGGACCGAACATAACATTCGTAACTCAAAGATCTCTTCTTTTAAGCCATTTGTGACATCTCACCGTAAGATGAAATATCCCTCCCTTGGGATTCCTGAGCATTTTAACTGATTAATAATGTTATGAAAGGGAGGAGGCATTGCATCAACATAGGCTACATCTACAGTGGAAAAAATCAGTAGGATTCTTGAGCACGGTGTTTTTTACTACTTGAAAATTGACCTAATTCCTAATATGGAGTTAATTCACATCTACAGAGCACCTCCTCTATCGAAGGAGCAAAGAATCTCGTAGTGAAGTTGCTTGCCAGCTAGAGTTATTTTACTGAAGTCACAGAGGGTGGCTTTTGCTGAGGTCGCTCGTAGATGATGATAAGTTGCAGTGCGATATGTTAGTGTTTTAAAGATCTTGTATTTTTAATAGAAAACGTCAAAAACCCCGAGTCGGAGCTTTAATCTTTCTGAGATATATGATTATGTGATTAAAGTCATTGGGTCATTCGCCAGCCTGCAAATAGAGACTGGAGTTCTTCTTTGAAAGTGGATCATCTCACCAGTTGATTTCTGTTGATTTTCCTGTCTGCAGTAGTATGTGATTTCTAGTTTTATTTTCATTTCATTTTTATGTTTGGACACATGCAGGTAGACAAGGAAGTCCCTTACAGAAGTGTAACAAGCCCCGTTGACGCCTTTCAACACTGCTATTCACTACCGTAAGTAATTAATCATCTTGTTCAAATCCAGCAGCTCCTAGTTTGTGCCAGTTAATTCTGCATGCTCCACAAATCCACATTCTTGTGATCACAATGTGTAATTTCTTTTTGTGTGATGGCCTGTTGATTGTCCAAGTGCAGGAATACAGATTCTGTAGAATTGCCAATTATCACCCTGAAATTTTTGGGTGGGGCGAAGCTCGAAGTTCTGAGACCCTATGCTATTATCCCTATGCTGGTTCGTGGAGTTATTTATTTCAGTCTCTGAGTTTCCCGGAAATCTTGAAAAAATGATTCGCTTGTGCAACTGATGTTAAATCTCAAGGTTGCAGGTGAATGTGGTTGTGCCTGCAGGATAATTCATATATAGTCTGCTTGAATCTGATGGACAGCAAGAGTGAATATAGCATTGTTGGGCGTATGTTCTCACTGCTTTTTATTAACTTATCTTTTTCATGTCATTCTATAATTTAGAGATTTCATCCTTTTGGTCTTTGTGGCATCTCACCAGGGGACGAAATATATCTCCCAGGATTGTTAGGGAGGGATTCTAATTAAAGTGATCAGTGTCACCTCATTAGCAGGTCCCTATCTTTGTAGAACATGCTAGAGTTGGTTAATAATGTTGTGCTTGGTTTCAGTTGAATTGTTTTAGAATTGATCATGTTTTCAAGGGCCTTTCAGTATTCAATGTTTAAAACTAGCTACGTCCCACTAGGGACCCGGTGCATCTGGTTTTGAACATGAAACTCCCGTGTCATTAAGCTGTGGATTTTGATGGCATTGCAGACAATTTTATGGTCAATCAAAGCGTTACTTTTGATCGTGTCAAGAACAAAATCACGTGGATTCAAGTTCCATGTACGTGATTGCTCATGTTTTCCTCTAAACTCTCCAAACAATGCACAAATAAGACTTGTGATAGCTTTTACATTTGAACCCTGAAGTTTCCAACCTAAAAGTAAAAAGTTTACTTTTAAAAACAAATAGTTAGTAACTTCCAAAATAACTCTTTGTTGTGGAAATATGTTGTGTTTCAATTCTTTTTTACTGTCATATTGATTTTCTTCTTTAAAGCAACATAATTGATTTATTTCGACTCCAAAAAATATGAGAAGTCACTTTTGGCACTAACAATAGAAAAATTCCAGAGTTGTTGAAATGAGATGTTTCGGGATTGGAGACCTCGGATCTAATAAATGGTCTAGAATGTGGCATGCAGCATGTAACAATTACCGTACAAGCTTCGGATTGAAAAGTCAAGTGCAGGATAATTGGCTGAGCATTGCCTTCATTGTTTTCTCATCCTACGTTCTCACCTTAAGAACCCATTAGGACTACTCGATACCGTAGGGGTGTACAATTTTACCATGAAAGGGATGACATCCAAGGAAACTTCTCAGCAATCAAATTATGGACTGAAATAATGCTTGAGCCGTTAGGCTCCACAAAATTATTGACCATATTGCCAATATTGCCACGTCGTTTGACTCAATCAAGAACGTCTACATGTGAACTTGTTTGATCGAAGGGCTCAGAATGAGCAGATGAGTAATGGCTTATAATCGTCTTTTAAATAACCAAAAGATGTTGACATGATTTCCTCAAAAAACAAACTTGGCATGATGGTGTTAACCTTCTCAAATTATTGAAGTTTTGGAAGCTGTCATTTCATACTCATAACTGAGGTGAGGGACAAAGCTTACGCCCAACATGACTATGTAACAAGATTCCGAGAGATAAGTATACTTGACTAGGCCTTACTGGAATGCGAAGAATGCATTTTCTGTAGCACATAGAGCGAACCAGCTGCCAAGAAAATTGCAACGGAATACATCAGTAAATCCAAGGAACTGGCAATGCAAACCGTCTTACTTTTTTCAAACAATTTCACAACGAGGATCATCACGATGCAATGCCCCAGCATTGTCTTCAGTGCATCCAAAGTAGTGATCTTCATCCACGGTGGCCGTGCCTGTTTCATGGGCAAAAGTTACACAACGTTTATTAGCTATTGACCATTGCACACGTTGGTTGAGTTGATTTTAAGAATATGAGCACAGCATTTACTGACTAATGTCGTCTAGGCATTGAGGCCGGAGATTCATGCCAGGGTCACATAGGCCTTAGAGACTTTGGAGACTATATTGCCAGACAATCTAAGCTTAATATCTGATTTTGGTAATTGGAAAGCCATTGTTTGAAAGGTTCTAGTTTGTCTTTGGCATGACTAACCAGTTACGAACTGTAAGGTTGACTAGCGTTTGAAAATTTGATTGCCATTTGACAAACTGAGAAACTTAAGATAAAAGTTAGAATTCAAACTGCTTTTGACGCAAACCGATCAGATCTAAACTTTTACATTTACACACTTTTACAAAAAAATGTTCTGCGAGTCCAAATTCTAGCCTTGTGCAGACCCTGCCTCCACTGTAATAGAGAAAAGTGGTAGCTTTTATGCGTACCGTGAGTGCGAACATTCCAAAGAGGGTTGTGTTCTTCAATGCACGGTCAGTGGGTTCACCCTGGGACTCATTGCTGATGAAGAGTCCAAAGAGGCCCATCGCAAATATCAGCATCACAGTGCCGATAAGGTATATTTCTGGTTGTTCCCCACATTGATAATAAAATTCACTCCATCAGTCTTCTGACATCAATAGAAAGCATGTGTTGGATCCTTCACCACAAGAATGAATTTGCAAGTAGGGTCTCTAAGCATCAAGCAATTAATTTAAATAGATTCAGCTGACGTGGAGGTGAGTTTAGTGCTTACCGATGGCCTCAACAAGGCGAAGGATCACCTTGCCAGTGTGCACACCGTTCAAATATATTGCTAAGTATGCACGGTAAGAGTCGTATACAAATCCACACCCCTGCCATGTGGGACACCATTAGTACGGAGTAGGTCGAACATTTTCATTTTCACAAAGCAGAAATTCATTTCTATTTTTAATTTCCAGATACTCTTAAATCACCCAAGATCGTGGTATCCTCATCAAGAGTATGTTAAATAATTCGTATCTTGAGCATTGTTTAACATTTTTGAACAGCTCAATTTGCTCCCTATTGCTCCAGTGGAGGATATTCTGACCAAAGGTTCATTCGCATTCATCGTAATGAAATGGATTGGTCACAGAAAAGCATTCCGGTGATCAAGACATATCTTCTTACCTTCTAAGGTAGTCCACTACATTTATTCTCTAATGTTCTGTGTTGTGCAAAAGTACATCCTCTGCGCTTTCGTGGCTTAGCACGTACTATTTTCGACAACAATGCTTCAGATTTGAGTTACCTAATTCATTATGCAACCATTAAACAGGCCTAAAGGATATTACCAACTATATTCTAGGCATGAGCAACACATGTTTCTCTTTAGTCCAGCAGCAGTGCTCTCTGTCCTGATTACTTCACATCGATATTCATAGGGGGAGAGAAGCAGAGGACTGAAAAGGTTGAAATGGGACCTTGAGGAAGCAAAGTAACGATCCACCAAGAGAGCCGGTAATCGCCATCAGTGTGAGGAACCGAAAATCAAAGATGGCCTGCAGACATTATAGTATACAGTATCATCATCGCATCACGGTAAAGCTGTACCACAAGCAATCAATTCAAAGTAAGCTCCTTCACAAACCCTAAAAAAGAATCATACATACACTCATCGCCCACAAATAAAACAACAGGTTCAAGTCGAT
Organism: Straminergon stramineum; assembly: GCA_963920665.1. Taxonomy (NCBI): domain Eukaryota; kingdom Viridiplantae; phylum Streptophyta; class Bryopsida; order Hypnales; family Calliergonaceae; genus Straminergon; species Straminergon stramineum. The sequence goes on along the minus strand of OY987264.1, from coordinate 33,701,828 downwards.
CATCCTGTGCAGCTCAGAAACCCTAATTCAAGATGCCAGGACTGCTTAAAACCCTGATGCAAGGTGGATTTCGGATACAAGGCAACCGCAAACGCATCAGAAAGGTTCGAGTCCACAATTAAAACAGCTAAGTCAAAGCCATACCCTCTCGATTCTGTCCTCGGTGCGGGCAATCCATGGCTCCTCTCCTGCTGTCTGAGGTGCTAATTTTTCATTTTTCAATGCATCTGAATTCACTAATGCAGGAGCAGCTTGGGAAGTTTTCAGCACCGGAGACTTAGCATTATCTCCTGATTCAGCGTCCAACCTACCATTGACGCAGCACCTGAACACCCTGTAATCATGCACTCGTTTCGATATCACTGGTAACTGTGAAGGGATGCGTTGCAGTCGCGCTGTTAGGCAGGAATTGTAGGTCAAAGTTGGGAGGAGACGGGTACTGTGTGCGAGAAAGAGCGTCATCTCATGATGTTTATGAACTTGAATTGTACTCTGAGTAAAGAGCTTTGAGTTCTATTTCACAACCAATATTTCTAACCAAAACATCCAACTACAGATTCTTCAGAGCACCAGTATCAAGTCGAAGGCGCTTAAGCTTAACTCAAGAAGGGCCTGAGCCGACACGCAAAATTTTTGTTTCAGAATCAGAATCAGAATTGACGAATGAAGGGAGAGAAGAATATTCTTATCTATAGTCCGTGATATTTCGGGGATATTTCGGCCACCGGCATGCATCCATTGTCCACGATGGCAAGGGAAGACTGATTCTCGTGATTGGTTTCTCGTCTGAGAGTTATCGAATTACCATGACTTTAGATCTGGCAAATAGGAGCGATCATGCCAAGAAATTATCGGTACAGCTCAGTATCAAAGATTCAAATTGGATAAGTTAAAAATCATTCATAGGCATTGATCTTGTTCTGGAATAGTTTAAAACAAAGATAATCAAAACAAGAATCCATTTGAAGAAGCAACCACAAAAATAAACAACCACAATCACAATTACACCTTTCAATATTATGGGGATTAATTTCATTGCGAAATGAAATGAAACACTTACTTCCCAAAAACATTTGGTATATCATGTGACATGCAAAAGAGACAAAAGCAATTGATAAGAAAGAGAAGGAATTAGTGATGGAGAACAATGACAATCGTTTGGGTTAACTCAGACTTCCCACTAATTCAATTGATCAGTGATCTAAGAAACCAATGAAATCAACCCAGGCGAAATCCAGTTTTTCAATTACATCAATTACAAATTGAATGAGAAGGTCCAGGAAATCAAACTGTACATTACCCCTACATCATCTTCACCTTTTAGCTACCTTGCATGTGCGAAGATAAACGCACAACAGCAAATCAAACTAATTCTGAGTAGGAGTCCCCTTTGCTCGGGATCTCCTTGATGATGGTTACATCGGAAATTTTGTCACCAAGTGACTTTCCTGTTGTCCAGCGGTACAGCATTTCCAGCGAGTTCTTGGGTTGATCCATTGGCACCATATGGCCAGCATCATGAACCTGGTCATGCAAACCAATTAATTAACATCTATGAACTTCACGACACATAAATACATCGCATATTTTAACAAGTGGATAATTACAAGTGCCTCTTACCCAAATTGAGATGTGTAATTTCCATATGTCTGCTTCCATAGAATCCTTAGTATAATCTTCAATATACTCCTTGACATAATAATTACTTACTCAAGATTAATCACCTAAACAGTAAAACGTTTTCCAATTTATTAAATGCTAAACTAAATCATCGTACAAAGCAAAAAATTACGCGTAAAGGCAATAGGAATAATACCTTAAGGAATTGCAGAGGTCCATAGCCTGTTATAAGTCCAGCTTCTTCACCATCGACTTCAAACTTTTTCCAATCAGCCTTTGCATACTCTATCTGGCCTGACCAGTCCATTGCGGTTACCCACCTCGAATTTCCTGCACTCAGCAAAATGAAAACACTATAAGAACAAGGTAACATAACTACTCTCTAAAAGTGATAGTATCACCTGGAGACCCCCAAGTGGTTGTCTTTCAGACAACCCAGAACTTGGCCATACAAGATAGGTATAAGTTCTCTGAATAGCGGCCACTGAGTGCATTTGAATATTCATTAGAATGAACATGGAGAGTTATGACGGGGCTAAAGGACACTGGACAAGCAAAAGTCCAAAACAGTTGCAGTGCCAAAGAGTTCATGGTACTGACCCAACCAATTACAGATCAGGTCATACTCTCCCGCATAGACAAGAAGCTCAATTCCATCCTCCAAGAGCTCTGGAATTCCCTTCTCAAGGTTCTTCATCCAATCAACCATCATGGCTTCATACACCAAAGGACTGCATGCCACAAATTTTCGGTCTCCCACACCTAAGGCTTCTCGAGAGGTTTCATTATTCAAGAAGTCGTCCAGTCTTGAGAAGTCATAGCAAATACCACTTGAGCACTCTTCTCTCACATCATAGTACTGCAAACAGAACACGCACATTAACATGAGATTTCCCGAGGAGATTCTCTTCGAAATAAAACCCTGCAAGCTCTCGCTCAACCTTTTTACTGAAAGATGCCCGCTATGAAATTCTTCACGGAAGCAAACATACAGCAAAAATACATGCATAGCAACACAACTTTAATCTACCCCAATGCATGTGACATTCCCAGATGCATTGAAAAAGGGGCACGCGTGCATTGGTTGGATTCTAGCAATATCATGGACTATGGATTCTATGCTGGTATCTTTAACAATAAAGCACAAATAGTTAGAAACTTACGTTAATATTTCCAGCAATTGACAAGATAGAATTGAAGATGCTCTGACAGACTAGGTAAGCTGCAATGCAAGTGACAGTTCCCTTCGGACCTATACATCAAAAGTCGTTTTCATATCAAAATCAAGCCTGGATTGTAGGCTCAATGCATCTAGCTTCTACAGAAATTGATTAAGAGAGAAATGATGATTATCATCACAATCAACTAAATAGTGATGATCTTGGGGACTCACCACAAAGTTTGATGGATGTAGCACAAGCTGGATACACTTTACTTAATCTAGCATGGTCTGTTTCGGTAATTAGATTCATATTAAGTGCGTAATCAGCATATGCTTCATACTGAATATCAGGTCGGGTAAGGCCATTTCCAATTGCAAAGCCCTGCACGCCAACCAACATGTGAAATGTTACGACTCTGCGTAGAATCGATCATAGGTTGTACAAGAGTAAGATGACCTAATATGATTGATAGCATAGAACAGATTTTGATATTTATTACGTCTCAAAATGTAAAAGCACTTTACAGAAGACCGAAGTGAAACCAAAAACAAGGACACACTTTTGAATTATGCAAATGACAATATCGCTAGTAAATAGCACCTTTAAGTTGATGGGGACACCCTCTTTGTCCTTCACTGCCTTGTGAAGGCGTCCAGTCACGGCAGGAACGTAATGGCCAGCATAAGATTCGCCAGTAACATAAAACTTATTCTTCAAATACTCAGGATGCGCCTCAAAGAATGCCTGTTACCAACATCCATGTTATTAGAATGCAAGTTCTTTAAAATCACAAATAGAGTTCAGATTGAGGTTTAACAACCTCAAAAAATACTTGCATAGCTAACCCCTCATATAAAAGATAGCAAGATAGTCGTACAAATTGATTGCCCAGACAAAACTGCAGTTACAAAGAATAAAATCACAACCTGAAAGAAGTCGAACATGTCTTCACTCACTCCCTTCTCGTCGTGACGAATGTCACGTACATCCGTGCTGTAACTAAAACCCGTTCCAACTGGCTGATCCACGAAAATAATGCTAGACACCTGTCCAATCGCAAGAGTCATACTGCATTAGTATGATAAAAAAAAATGTATGGCTCTTCAATATGGCAAATTCTACAATGTCTAACATCTCTTAGATAACTGGAGGGTATCATTAACCCCTAAAGGACGAAAGATACATGGATACAAAACAACCAATTCGATTGAACACACTGTGAAAATAATAGAATTCAAATGGACCAAATTTTATATCACCAAAATCAGAGAACATTGCACATGCTAGTCCAAAACTAAATGAAATTAGACCAAAAAAAGTCTCCATGTGACATGTACCTTATCCCATCCATAATCATTCCAGACGAGGCTTAGATCTTCCGTGATCTTGAATGGTCCATTTTCGTAAAACAATGCAAGTTCACTCGCACAACCAGGACCGCCGGTCATCCACAACACCACAGGATCATCGGTCTTGTTCCCTCGTGACTCAAAGAAAAAGTAAAACATGCTGTGGCAAGATTACAGTGCATGTCAGCAACTGCACATGACTGATGATTTACACCAAGTTCTTGCAGTCACAAGCCAAAAAGCCTTCAATGAAATGGAAGGCAAAACAATTTGAACACGTCCAAAAACTACATTTGAGTAATCTGAAAACCAGTAATATAGAACAACCAGTATTTCTAAGACGAACAGATCAGATGACAAGCATCTCTGGGAGGGGCCCATTGACGTACTCTTGAAATATCACCACTGTTCATGAGCTAATTTTTGAGGTTGTCGGTGATTCAAAAGCTAAAGAGTAACGATGGAATCAAGTTTGAGTTTCTTACTTGGCAGCATGCGTCCTTGCCAGCTTGAAGTACCCGGCATACTGCCCCAGCGTCTCGGTACTGATCCCGGCATCTCCTTGAATAGCAAGATTAAGCTTCCGCTCCTGCAGTCGCGGCCCATCGTGCAAATTACCGCCATTGTCAGAGTCATCCGCTGCACCCGGAAGCAGATTCAACGCCTTGATGAGACGCTCAGCTTGGCCTTGCGGGAAACGAGAGCTCGGTGGAAACGCAGGGTTGATCGCTCTACTCGTGGAAGCAATGCAAGCGAGAGACGAACAGAGCAAGAAGCTGAAGATCAGCTTCACTCTGAAGGATCCCATTTTGAAATCTTGCGAGGTTTAGGGTTACATATACACCATCAGTGCTCTGAATTTCAAACCACACCTCAGTTGCGATGAAAATCACACCAAGATCAGAAGAATTAAAACCTACACTACCCCACACAACCCCGATCTCTTCTCAAATCAACAAGATGCTCTTCTACAGCATTTATACATGGCCTTGAATTCGAGCATTACAGCTTATCACCACCGGATTACCACCACCGCATTATCAGCCCTTCGCGTGATCAAGAAGAGATACCAGGACATCACATTAGGGTTTCATCCACATGTACACAATCTTCAAAGATTCGACCTAGCCATGTGGCAATCATCTGGAATCATATTACACATGAAACTGTCTTCTTCTATCTTCAGACGAATCGGATTCTGTGCGTGATGCCTTCGTTTGGGGAGTCGGTACTTAGCGCAATTTCGCGATCTAGGTTTTGCGTAAAAAACTTCGGGGTGTACTTCCTGAGATCTCGAATCCCGTGATGTCTCGAATTTCGTGCGATTCTCTGTGAAGTGTTGTTTTCTCGCGATTCGTGATCCTCGATGTCCTCGTTGTTACGAATTGGGCACAACGGGGTTTCGTCTCTCCTTAAAGTACTAGCTCTCCCGTAGAATCTCGAAATGCGACTCTGGTTGCGTTTTGTGTTGCGGGCCAGCTCTGATATAACCTTGAGAGTGAGATGTTGGGGTGACATTTTTTAGGTTTAGGGTTTACAGAGTAGAGGATTCGGAACACTGATGTTACGACGTGTAAGTGGATTCGACGTGTAAGTGCTGGTTTGCCTTGGATAGGCAAGGTCATAATGGGATCATTTCGAAAAGGACGTTCAACTCTTCAAGCTTTGGTGTTTGTATCCCTCCTTTCCGCGCTCTGTGTCGCAGCAGCAAGTCCGAAGAAGAGTGGCAACACCATTCTGTTGTTTTTAGGCACAGATTCAGACGAAAGGGATGCAGGCGTTCCCGAGAGTGAGGAGTACGAGCCATTAGAAGAGGTGGAGACGGAAGTTGAAGAAGCGTCCCCCGAATGGGACGAGTTTAGTGACACTCCAGATACGCAGAGCAGCGATGAGGATTTGGATCCAGGGTCGTGGACCCACGTCCTGGAGCAACCATCGATTGGGGACACTCGCAATCAGGAGGTATTGGACTCGCAGCAACTCTCCAAATTCTTTGTTGATTGTTGATTGCAACGCACGGAGAACAATGTGATTCCTGTGCACAGGATCTTTTGGTTTTGGTTTCCTAGCCTTTGTGGACGAAGGTGAAGGGTGGTTTAGGGTTTAGCCAAAATCAAAAGATTTGTGGAATGAGTTGAAGGTGGCTTAGGGTTTCCTCACTGCTGGAAGGACATGTGCTACACGTTTGTTTTCCCTGTTACTGGATTACGTCACAATGTTAGAGGGTTTCAGAACTTGAGGAATGGGTGCCGAAAGCGAATGCGGCTTGATCAATCACGACATTGAACATAGAGACTTTGAGGCCGTTATCACGTTGAGCAGTCATCAACAAGCGAACTAGGTATCTTAGGCACTTGAGATGATGAATAACATGATTGATTGATGATGTTCATTTTAACGCAGTGACAGAGATGGAAAGCAAGTTGAACGTTGAAGACTTCGGTGTCCACTCCAAATTGTCAGTTGGACATACGCATTCACCAGTGACAGCAATTACTGTGAAATCTTCACATTTAACGAAATCTGAAGTGAACATCGATTCTGTTCCTCTAAGTGTGTGTTTTGCTCTGGTTCAGTTTGCTTCCGGAATTCGGAAGATGGTGGCGGCAGTCACTGAAGAAGAACCCGACTTGTTGAAGGAAGCTATTGAAGCCTTGCGATTGGGAGCGGATGTCGGGAACGCGCATGCACAGTCAGCTCTGGGTTTTTTGCATTGGATGGGATGTGGTGTAGAGTATGGGGATGCAAAAGCGTTTCTCTATCACGATTTTGCCAAGGAGGGTGGAAATTCTCAATCCAAAATGGCCCTTGCCTACCGCTACTTCCGCAATCAGGTGCGTTATCTGAATTGCCCACGTTCGTGAAAGGCTAGAGATGGACATAATGGATTAAACCGGTTTATGCTTTTGTGTTTTACTTGGCTAACTGTATGGTTGCGTAGGAATTTGATAAAGCTGTGAAGCTGTATTCGGAGCTTGCTGCCGTAACCATGACGAGTTTTGTAAGCTCCAGGGAGGGTCCTCTTTTGGAGTACGTGAGATTGAACTACGGACTTGAGGAGAACAAGGATGTGCTGAAAAGATTCCGGGGAGAAGAGGACGATGACTTCCAGTTTTTGGAATATCAGGTATGGTTGGAAATATGCCGCTGAAATTTTTCCAAATTTGGTGAAGTCACAATTAACCTGTGAGTTTACCATAGAAAGTCCACTGTGGAAATTAATAGCCTATTTTATTTACTTTCAACACATTCGGAAATTTAGGATATATTATCTTCTTTCTCTCGGTTGATTTTGCTGCGCTTCCTAAATTATTTATTTTTAACTCCTATAGATATTGAAGCAACCACTTTCGCCCATTTGGGCACTTATTAAGAGTTATGATTTCATTTACTTTGGGAAGCCTTTGCCATTTTGCTGCATGCTGGAATAACTATTAGAGTCTTGTCATGGCATCACTATTTGTTGAGTATGTTTTCAAATTCAGGCTCGCAAGGGACATCCAGATTTCATGTTTCAGCTTGGAGCGTTTTACTACTTCGGTTTGCGAGGAGTTCGCCGTGATCACAGTAAAGCCCTCTACTGGTTTTTGAAGGCAGTGGAAAAGGGTGAAACGCGACCTTTTGAATTGATTGCGGAGATTTATGCTCGTGGGTATGGTGTTGAGAGGAATTATACTGAAGCTTTGGAGTGGTTTGAGGCGGCTGCAAAACGGAAACAGTTCTCTGCCCTGAATGGAATAGGCTTTCTATACATAAAAGGGCAAGGTGTGGAAGGCAAGAATTATACCAAGGTGAGAATTTTGAGACAGACTGTCAATGTGTGCCATCTCTAACTCGCTATTTTGCATGCGTAATCCTTTGTCAGACCTTCTGAATTGTTGGAAAATGGTCCGGTTGTAACAGCTTCAAACTCGAAAACGATTCTATAGTCAGATGTGACTTCTGCTGTGTAGCATAATTATGTTGATTTAGTGACTGCTATAACCTGGGTGTGTGGTGATGGATGCCAGGCAAGGGAACTCTTCCAAGGAGCTGCAGCAAACAACAATGTGGACGGGTTATACAATCTGGGCATTCTCTACTTGAAGGGCCTGGGAGTTGACAAGGACTATGCACGAGCAAGGGAACTCCTGGTGGACGCCGCCAATAGGGGTCATCCTAAAGCGCGATACTATCTTGCAAACATGTTACACAAAGGGTTGGCAGGCATGAAAAAAGATCTTGCTCGCGTAAGTGCTCGTTTCCTTAGTTACACATCTCTTGCATTGCATTTCACTACTTCAAAATACATAGTTACAACATTATCAGTACATTCACTTTGTTAGGATTCTCAAGATGTCTTCGTAACAGACTACCTTATAAATGCCCTTCTGTACAGGCTGCTGCATTATACAAGCTTGTAGCAGAGAGAGGACCCTGGGGAAGGTTGATGCGTCAAGCGTTGGAGTTTTATACCAAGGGTCATTTTGGCAAGGCTCTTCTATTTTACTCTCGCTCAGCGGAGCTTGGATATGAAGTTGGCCAAAGCAATGCAGCCTGGATGCTTGAAAAGTACCGTGGTGTCTGCCTCGGAAGTGATGGCATTTGTACAACAAAAGAGCGACATCAGCGATCTCACAACCTGTGGCGACATGCCTCCGAGCAGGGCAACGAGCACGCATCGTTGCTGTTAGGAGACGCTTACTATTATGGTCGAGTACGTGCTATCATCTTGTTTTTTTAACGTTTCTCAATTTATATTGGCTTGTTTGTGCATTCTTGGATCGGCTCTTGGTGAATAACTGGTCTACTCGATCAGTTCCTCGTCGCCATTCTCAGTGAGGTCACTGGTCACACAAGAAACAAGTTCGAGAGGATGAGCTTGGTCTATTTTTAATTTAGATTATTTAATCACGCACATGATCTGAACCAGTATTAGCAACTTTAGGGTTGGTCTCATGCCGGAGGTCAGCAGCTTAGACAAACACCTCAAATGTCTTCGTTTGTGGTACCAGGGAGCAGCAAAAGATCTGGAGCGAGCAGGAGAGGCTTATATTAGGGCAAAGGAGAAGCATAGTTCACAGGCAATGTTTAATCTGGGTTACATGCACGAACGAGGGTTAGGGTTGCCATTGGATCTTCATCTGGCAAAGCGATACTATGATGAAGCACTTCTGGAGGAGCCAGCAGCATTTATACCAGTGACACTTGCTCTCGCCAATCTCTGGTTACGACAGCATTACAGCGAGAGTTTTCTGGTACGCTGTTTGATCAAGAATAGACTCATTGCTTTTTATATGAGTTAGTTTCTGGAGGACTTTTTTGAGGAGTCTTCTTTTTTGACGTGCTAAGTTCTTAATGGGGGGTCGTCTCATATGTTGCAGGTGAGAGCTATCGACTCTTTGCCGGAGGCCCAGACAAATATCGAGGATTGGTTCAACAACATGACAGTGGATGAACTCGATGCGTTGCTTGTTACTCTTCTTGTGAGCCTATTTTTCGTCATATATTTGAGGCAAAAACACCGGTTGGAGGTTGCAGCGGCTGCGGCCCAATTGCCTGTTGTTCCACCGTAATGGTCCATCTTACGTTGGAATGTCGAGTTCAGGGTTTTCGGTTGTTCTTGCAATCTTGAACTATTGATACTATCTTTCAGTCGGTTGATATATCATCAACCTGTTTTAAGTCTTGGTTGACGAGTTGCATTTAATACGCTCAAACTCCCTTAATGTGACTGCTTGGATGGCAGTCATGTTCAAGGTTAAATAGTTTGAATGTGAGACAAGTGTGCTACAGTGAGTGATATTGTGGAAGTGTGCAAGATATTCCGGGATGACATTGAAGAGAGGGTCGAGTCAACGTGTCGAGAATTAGAATTGGGACTCCAATGTGCTGAGAGCTTGTGTTTTTTAATTATCTTCTTCACCTGGGAGTGCTCTTGAAGTTAGCTTCAAATACCGAAGTGATAGTGTACAGTTTGTATTTTTCTCAGGTCGGATTCTTATCTCGTTGTCTAGAATCTGTAGAGCAAGGATTGACAGAAACAATTTATGAGGGTTTTGAGATGATGACTGCCAACGAGAAGTTATCATTGATTTAGGGCTTTCTATTGTAATATATCGATTTCCAAAGTCATAATATGATCTTTTATGAATGGATGGACTCCTGCCTTGCCTGACCATAAGTTATTGGTCTTCAATGAATACCTGAAGGACCAAAATTCCAATTTGGTTTTCATATCTTTTTTTTATTTTTTCTTAAAGTAATTTTAAGCAGATGTCTGATTTTATTTACTTTGACCATCACATGGAATTTTCTTTCCATATAGTTTATTTTTTTCACAATTGTATTGGTCAATGCCCAAAAACATTTGATGAGATTATTAGCAAACTCAAGAGAAAGTAGTTCTATAAATTTCCTATGCTCTAATAATATTTTACAAATTTTCAAACTTGTAAATATAGGATAGTCTATATGTAACGTGATACACACCTTAAGTGAACACCCTTGAAGTACAAAATGTCTCTACTTTCATTGGTTGCTTTAGAAAAATCCTCACCTCTCATTGGTTGCTCTGGAAAAGTTTTAGTTGAGTTAAAGAAGTGTTCATTCAAGGTCATTTCTTAGGTCTATGTCAGAGAATGGAAAGTGTTATACTTAGGTGTTGCTTCCTCGAAGATGTCTATTTGTGAATAATTAGGAATAATGCATCAAATATAATATGAGTATCCTTGTCCAAAAAAAAACTCATTCAAAATGCTTTAATATTTGTTCGGTCTATGGTGGGTTTTTGGGTTTTAAAGCTAACATATTATTATAAAAAATTGACCAAGGTGAGTTTGCATTGGGACTATTGTTATGGATTGGTCAATTTTGGACTTTGAGGTAATAGAAGTCCTTCCTAAGGGGGTAAGGCCCAATAAACACAAACTTTGGATGCGAAGCACAATGACATTATTTAGCAACATGACTAGTACTTAGTTGTTCTTCATTGTCTATACCAAGGATTAGAACATTTTTATCATTGTCACATGTTGAAAATTCAACCAACAAGTCAAACTCGTTGGCAACATTGGCATTGAGAGTTGGCACAAGTAAGAAAATATAAAAGGAAAGATTGGCATAGGGCTTGAGAAAGAGTTGTGCCATGCAATCACACAAAAAGAGGGGCAATGATAGTAGAATTGTAGGCTACTTCAAGTTAAATTATTTTTTATTTCATGGCCCCTAGTGACAACCAAGCTTCATTTGTATGTAGTCAAAAAATAGGAGCATAGAATTGGAAGGTGATTATTATTATTAAGTAGAAGCAAAAGTACAAGGTTAAACTTATTGACTTGAGTCGCAACATCTAAACCAAAGTTAAACATGTTTGAAGTATAAATCAAAGGGGAAAATGTCAAAGACTCGCTTCATGAATAAAAAAAATATTCAAGCAAGTAAAGAAGTGTTAGTTGATGATACAAGAAATAATTTCCCTTGTTGACTTTAACACTCATATATTTGAATCAAGGGGGGGGGGGGGGCCAGTTGGAGTAGCAACATACATGCGAACAAATGATAGGGTATTTTAAAACATGGGAGCTAAAAATTATAAATGGGTTTAGAGTAATATAGGTTATCAAAAATGGCATTGGACGTCTTTAAAGTACTATAGGGTATGGAATAATAGGTCCCATTAGAAAATTATATAATGATAGCTTGTGAAAAAAATTAAAAAATAAAAAATTCATACCTCCCCTATAAATAGTAGTTGTTCGCACCTGTATCCTTATTTTTTTAAGACACTGTCCCCCCCCCCCCCCCTCCCGTGATTTGAATTCCTTTAAGATATGGTCTTTGTATATATAAGGTATTCTTTGTTTGCTCCAAAACAAAGAAAAAGAGACTTTGCATTGACCAAAGCTACATGTGAGGAAGGTTGAGTAGGACCTTCCTCAAAAAACAAGGGAGTATTACAATCACAAAGACTCTCTTAGAATAGTGTTTGTTGACTCTGGATCAAAGTGGAGGAGCCCTTGCATCCACTAGAGATAGCTGTGAAGAAGTGTGAGTATAAACTTCCTCAAAAAATAAGCTAGTGTTACTATGATAGAGCCACTTTGCTTGTTGGCATTGGATTGAAGGGGAAGAAGCTTTGCTTGAATATAAGCTACAAATGAGAAAGTTTTAATAGGTTTCTACTCAAGAAGTGAATCTATATTACAAAGACAAAGCCTCTCTTACCATAGTTGCTTGTAGGCTTTGGACTAAAGGAGAAGAGGCTTTGCATTGCTAGAAATTGCATGCGAGATAGTTTGAGTAGGACTTTTCTCAAAAAGTGACCCAAAGTTACATAGACAAATCCTCTCATAGAATTGTTGGTTGTTAGTTATGGATTGAAGGGGAAGAAACTTTTCACTAATAGAACCTCCTCTAGAGTAGCTACTTGTTGACTCTAGACTGAAAAAGAAAAGTATTTGTATAGGAAAAAACTACTTTATATATGAAGAAGCTTGAATAGGACCAATCTCCAAAAGGAAGTTAGTGCTCCAAGGACACAATCTCTCTTTCCATTAGTTAGGATCACCTAAAACCAAGAAAATTTCTTTAGTAAGCATTGTTGAGTGTTCAGAAGTTCTCATTTTTTAATTACATAGAGATGAATTGCAATCAATTTTAGAAAAATCCAAGAATGAAATTTATTAAAATATGTAAAAGTTATAAGAGCTCAAAGTTGAATTAGTAGATTTGTATGTCCTATTTTCAATGTTCATACCTTAAAGAGAGTACAACAATAATTCATTTTTTCTCTATCTTTTCTAGGTCTTGCTTTAGGAAATATGCTCAAATTTAGATGATCCTACCTTAATTCTAGAATGTCAAATTGGTCACCATATATAGTAATCATTCTTTTAGGTACCATGTGAATCATTTGCTTAAAAAAACCCAAGAACATTCATTAGAAGTCAAACTATTGTGCAAGACCTCCCTTTTTAAAAGCTATTTGAAAGATGAACATCTACATTTTTATCTTACATAAAAGGATTCTATATCATCCATCAAATACTTTTAGACCAATATATCATTATAGGGTTAAACATAGTAAATTAATAGTACCCACTCTTGACCCTACATCACAAGCCAACTCCTATGAATGACCCTAAAACCAACCAAAGAAAGCTATTATCTACACTTCTAGTTGTCCAACTCCACGATTTTTGAGTAGTTGGGAAGAGCAGTTTGAGGCTCACATTTATAACATCATTAACCAATCCATGCACTTCCCCCTTGGAAATTGGAATAATCCCTCTTGGGATCACTATAGGTGACTTCATTTTAATGTGAAGAGTGTCATAGACTAGCCGGGTTCATGAACACACAAGAGCTCTCAATAGTGCCAATTAATAATTCTCGAATCCCTTTTCTCTTTATTACATATAAAAATATTAACCAACTAGAAAATAAAACAATGATGATTGTTGTAGATATTTGTTCTTTTGGTTTTGGCACTAGCAAGGGCACTAGGAAGTTGCATTGTTGGGAGGCTCCCACTTTGTGGAGAGTAAAAGAGACCCAACTTTAGTTAGCCTACATGAACCATTTGGTGGCCTTTGGGTGACAACGTGGCAATTCTAGATAGAAATTGGAAGCATTGATTCATGCACGTTTTCTTGTTGACCTTTCACAATGGATTATGAAGAGTATGTGATTGAGTTTATAGTCTTGCAAGTGTTTGTCTTCACATAAATGAGAAGTTAGTGAAACAAACGGATCTCAAAACATGGTATTTAATTTGTGTATTTTGGAAGGTGGCTACTCCTTGCCCTAAATCTGAAATTTCTCCATAAAAATTATATTTTTTGAGTTTGAAACCAGCTAATGAAATGAAGTGCATCTTCTCTAGTTTCTTCTCCAATTTGAATTTTGAAAAAATTCTTAAAATTGAATATTTCATTGCAATTTGAACTTTGGGTGTATTTTTAATGTCTTCCAAATTTTAATTATAGAATGTCAAGAAAATTGAGTTTACACTATGATGTTCTTCACTATAATATATATAGACATAGTGAAATTTTCAGATTTTTTTCAAATAATTTTCTAATTGATATGATCTATCTTCACTTTTTCTTCAAAAATTCTCACAAAAATCAATTCCTCCAAAAAAAATCTAAAATTTCTGTGAAGTAAAGAAGACGTGCAATTTCATCTTTGAAAAATAAAAATAAAAATATCCTTGAAATCCCATCAAGAAATTCATCGCCTTTTGAAAAAATTTGATTCTTGGTTCAATGACTTTCCTATTGCAAATGCTAGGGGAGGCACCCCATTCCTAATCACCGCCCCATTTTGGCAATGTAAGGTGGAGTAATTTCGATCAAGAGGTGATTACAATGATTAATGCTCGCACTATTCCTACCGCAGTTGTGGCACATTATGATTGGCTACAAGACTCTCAATATTGCAACCAACCCTTGGTTGGAAATAAAAAGGTATACATGGCCAATATGGGTAGAGCAGAATCTTCGGCCAAAAACTTTATAGTAATTATGTTTTGAGAAATGAAAATCTGAAAAATTATGAAAATCTTATGAAGTCTATTTCTACACATGGGAAAATTCCAACTCTTGAAATCTCCCTTGCGAATACGTGTATATGCTTAAGTGGTCAGAAATGGGTTGCCTCCCCTAATGCCCTGACTTCATCCTCTTCCATGTCAGAAGCAATAGAGTCTAACTTAGTCTTACTGACTTTTTGTTAAAGGTCGGGGATGAGTACGGCTGCCTCAGCTGCTTGTTTTGCCTTTCAGGTGGCGGTGGCGGTGGCGTTTGGTCGGCCTCAAACTCACTCCTGATGGGGAGCCATTCTTCAGTTCAGTTTCAGTAATCATGGCCCATTCTTTCTCCAAGCAAGCGAGCACGTATGCGCTGGGTCGCGCCATCTACCCCGCGTCCTTGTTCAACTTCTTGGCGTCGCTCACGCCCTCGCACTCTCTAGCCTGGGATGTCGGCACTGGAAACGGCCAAGCAGCCATTCAGGTACGTGTTCTCCTTCACTTCCGTTCGAAAGCTCAAGTGCTCACAAATATCTGGAGATTTGCAACGAAAGTGAGTTTAGTTAATTGGAATCTGTCCAAATTTTGGGATGTGACGCTATTTTATCCAGAAAAGAATGACTACATCGAACGGCTTGGAGAAATTCATTGCATCATAGGAGCACGCATCGTGGTGGATCAGCTGGACTACTGTACAACTGTGTGAGATCATGCGCTCTTGAGTGTAAATTTAGGGTTTGGGTTTGGGTTTGGGGAACAATCTGATTTGGGTTGAAAATCTAGTGGGGTCGGTGTGAGAGTCTGAACTAAGGCAACCAGTCCCGAAACTGACACTTTGTCTCACCCGGTCATCGATCCCACTATTTGGTTGAGGAGATCTGTAAAATATTCACATAAACTCATCAGCGAATGAAAGAGAAACACAATACAAGTCGTCTCGTGTTTAATTTCGGACTCTAGTAATTCATATTTTACAGATTTCCTAAATGGACACTAGACTACTAATGCCAACATTAGGCTATCCTCGAAGCATGAAATGTGTCAACTCCAACTCCCAGTGGTCGCTTCATAGACTCTTCAACTTCCAAAACTTGTGAAAAGCTTGAGACAGTTTTGGAGATGATACGTTTCTTTAGTAGTACCAAATCTTAATCGACTTGGTGTTGCATTCTGGATGGTACACTTACACCTCTTTAATCTGACCCTCTCTCTTCAATGTGATTCAGGAATATTTTGCACACTTTCATTGACTGTACGTAGCCGCTTGTCTCAATTCTCTTTTAGGTTTACTTCCCTTAAAATTAGTGTCATGTTTGCAGTTGGCGGATCACTATGAGAAGGTCATTGCAACCGACGCAAGCGAGCAGCAGATCCATCACGCCACCCAGCATCCCAACATCACCTACGCAGTCATCCATTTCCAGATGGCAGAGCAGCATGTGAAACCTCTCGTAGCAGATGGATCTGTGGATCTCGTGGTATGTGCACAAGCCTTGCACTGGTTCGACTTGGACACCTTCTACGGACAAGTTCGTCGTGTGCTGCGCAATCCGGGTGGAGTCATTGCAGCTTGGTCATATGGGTATCCATCAGTAACGCCCGCTGTGGATGCCGTCTTGAGCTCCTTCACCGACCGAATCTCTCACGACTGGGCTCCTCAGATTCATTATATCAGAGAAGGCTACAAAACCATGCCCTTCCCGTTTGCACCTGTCGTGAGCTCCAAGCTCACCACGACTGGACCTTTCCCAATTGAGTGCGCGAAAAAGGCGACGCTGGTGGAGTATATGTCGCATTTGCGGTCATGGTCGGCCGTCCAGAGAGCCATTGACGCTGGACGAGATGTGTGGAGTGAACAGCAACAGAAGCTCTTCACCGATGCTTGGGGCGATTCGCCTCGGAGAACTGTGAAGTGGACTCTTAATACTCTCATCGGCACCTTATAGACAGATTTCACAACAGAAGCTAAGGTAAAGATTGACTTCATGTAACTGGCCATAGTTGCTATTATTAGAGTTTCAAAATTTTCTTCACTCGTCTTGTTACCAATTGAAAGACCATTTCAGTATATTTTAGCGTGTATTTATAGAATTCTATGTGAATAAGTTACAAATTTCCGAAGTTTGTACCAAAATCTGACTCTAAGTCCTGCTATTCAGATGGTGTACATCCTCATAATTGATATACACATTGTTGTGTTTCGGTGCTGCTACCGTGAGCAGCATTGAACACGAAATTACTAGAACTGAGGATGTGGACACCGACACATGCATTTGGAACTTGCAATGCATTTGAGAGTCCACTTGAAAGTAGGAGAGGTATAATTACAACAGTCTCTTCTTGGTTTCAGAGGAGCATGATCAAAGTACGCTTCTCAAGTTCAATGGAATGCAAGTGCAAACCTACTTGAAGCTCAGACGATGGTCTCTGTACAGGTCTGTCTCTGATTCTTGCATCTGCTCCTTTGTGTTGAGCTTCAGAACGTGCCCCAAGTGCTACTGCTGCCCTAGGTGTCCTGGAGCTAGCAGATCTATTCTTGAATGCTTTTAAAAATGGCGGGTTTGAAGCTCGTTGCCTCTGTATGGATGTGCCGTATCATCCTCGTGCGAAGAGTCTCTTTGTGAGCTCTTCCAATGGACCAGTTTGCTACAACGGCTCCCCTAGCCTGTCTTCGTATACTTTCTGAAGGAAGCTAGAAGGTGCTAGCAGACTATGGCAGGTGGTGTCCCCGAACTTTGACATCCCATTCTGATAATCGAAGCCAGTGGATAATGAATCCTGCCAATCACTCGTCTGCAGCTCAAAATTGAGTGACTTCAGCGTCATGTCTCGACTACAGTTTTCTAGATATCACCTCCTTGAATTGGTACAGGAGAGTGTCTTCGGAGGAACTGTTGCTGAGAGAAATAGCTTCGGTGTGCTTGGAGCTGTACATGTCGACGTAGCGCCGCTGGTTTGCGGTTAGAGATGCCTTGGAGGTCATACTGTCGCCTTCAGATTGCATGGGAAGGAGGGAAAGCAGAACTTGTGATACGTCATACATTGATGGACGGTGAGAAGGGTTGAGCTTCGAGCAAAGAAGAGCGAGCTTGAGAGTTTTCTCCAGAGCGTCCAGATCATGACATGTAGCTCGAACGTGTGGATCGATCACATCTTGGATCGTTTTGCCTTCCAGTTTAGACATGACCTGCAAGAAGGTTGCACAAATCTCAGTTTCCACATTGGTTACAGAATCTGCCAAAAGGTCACAGAAATTTTGCTAGGTAACTATTTTTGTAAGTCCACCTTTGCTGCAAACACTTCTTCAGCGGTTCTGCAACCTGAGAAAATGGGCTATCAAAGATTTGCAGAAATCCCAGTTTCCAGTTTCCAGATCATCAATGAGAAAAAAGAGTTGTGATTGGTGTACCCAATCAAGCAGATTCACTTCGTCATCGACGGCCTTTTTGTTCGTGAGAAGCTCCAGGAGAACAATTCCGAAGCTGTACACATCCGATTTTTCATTCAAGCGGGACGTCTGTGCATACTCAGGATCTATGTACCCAATTGTGCCCAGGACGTGAGTGGAAGTGTGCGTTCTTGCTGGCTGAATATTTTTTGCAATGCCGAAGTCAGCAACGTGAGCTTCCATATCAACATCGAGGAGTATGTTGCATGATTTGATATCTCGGTGGACGACTTGAGGTTTGCAATCTCTATGAAGGTAAGCTAGTCCTTGTGCCGCTCCCGCTGCAATTTTGAGCCTTATATTCCAGTCGAGCTTGTTCTTCACATGCCCTACATCGGAGATTCATATTTTCCATCGTCAGAACAAAGTTTCTTGTCAAAGGAACTATTCAGAAATTGAAATTTTCTTATGAAGGTCAATGGATATATGTTTTCCAGATGCAGGTGTTCGTTGGGAGAGTTACCATGAAGATGATCATAAAGGCTTCCATTTTCCATGTAATCGTAGAAGAGGAAGTTGCCAATGGCGGACATGGAGTAGCCGCGGAGAGTGACAAGGTTCCGATGCTTGATGTTCCCTAGCGTCTTCAACTCCGTCTCAAATTCATGAACATTTTGTGCAAACTGGTTGTACAGCTTCTTGATTGCAATGGGATGGCCATTCTTAAGGGAACACCTGTAGACTGTGCTTGAACCACCTCGCCCGATCACATGCTTCTCGCTGAGGTTCTCTGTGAGTCGCATCATCTCGTCATAAGATTGTGGAGCCATGCCCAGGTGAAATATCACAAAACTTGGTGGACCTGCTTTCCGTTTCATCCAGTGGAAATTAGCACCTGTCAAGTTGGAAGAACCTTGCTAGAAGTATGTCTAGATTTGAATATCATTGAAAGGCGTGTCATATTCTCTGAATTTGCTGTAAGAAAACAGAAGCTAAGAATAATATATACTCACATCTAGACTGTCTACATCTCCGTACCTTGAGATGTTTTGTTGGAGGTTTTCAAGAACACTCGTGGTTGCGCATATCGAATGGCCACAATAGTCAGGAGAGCGAGCAAGCAAAGTGCTGATATAGTAATTCCCCACGTTGCCGATACCCCAAGCGCGCCTGCACGATGTTGATGTTAGTGACTGGCTGCTGGACATTAGCACCCGGAGCAAGACTGGAGAAAGTTACGAATCCAAAAAATTGTGGAAGGAGACATTGCATAAACTTTTGGAATGAAATCTTTCTAAGGTTTCATGCAAACCTGAGGGTTGCGATGCAATTTCTTTAGGCTGCTGAGTGACCAGTCCACAAGTTGAACTGCTGTTCATGCAAAGCAGCGGGTTCCCAGTGTAGCTGCCATTAACCAAGTGAGGTTTTACTAACCATAAGAAGAAACGCAACGGGAAAATGGTGGAGACTTTTAACTGTTCGAATAGACCTCATGGTTGCATGTCAACTGCAATAGTACCTGAATAATTCCAACAGCAAATGCTTTTTCCTATTAATGCTCAACTGACCTGCTGGCTGGAAACTTTGCGAAGATCTGATCTCGAGGAATAGCACCCGAGAGATGATTGTAAGACAAGTTCCTGCATACAATAACATGATTTGAGAAATCATGACTCTCTTGGAAGTTTTTAGGGTACAAGTTAGACAGAACGCTAATGTTTCAAGGGACATTGAGAATGACCTTCATCACACAACTATTTCCTCAGTAAGCAATGAGTGCTCTCTTAACATACCCTGACATTGATGTAGAAGTACAGGCAATGAAACGATCTTGCCAAGAATTCAGAACTTACAAGTGTTTCAAGCTGAAGCATTCTTTGAGAGGCACCGGGATGGGGCCTGAAAGATTGTTATAACTCAAGTCCCTGAACATCATAAGAAACCAAGAAACAATCAGAATATTGCGTGGTTTGAGTACCTATCAGCAGAAAAAGCGTGTAGAAGATTAAGATATGTAAGGTACTTACAGGTACAACAGCTCTAGAAGTTCACCTAGCTCTGGTGGAATAGGTCCTTGGATATGGTTGTGCGACAAGTCACTGCAATTACCCCAATATAAAAAAACTTAACCATTTTCTCTCTTGAAGTGCAAGTATCCAATTCAAATCAAAATAGTTACAGAAACATTAATCGAGTCGTTCTCTTGACAGAATACATCTCTCGCTCAGCATACAGAGGCATCATCAACTCTAGACAGTTTTGACAAAAGATTTCAACCCAGCTCTACCATTCCCAAAAACGTTTTGAAGCTTGTAACGTACAGAAAGTTGAGACTCTTCAAGTTGCCCAACACAATCGGGACTGTGCCATTAAATTTGTTGTCATGAAGATCTCTGCAATCACAATAAAGTAGGTTGCTTAGCTATTTGGTCCCCAAGCCTCTTAATTCCCTGTACTACTGCACAAGTGCAGACCATGGGCTTTGCATGATGACAGAACTACGTTGCGAAAAAATACCGTGCTAACACAAATTCCGAATAAGTGTATTAACTTTTTGAGATATGAATGGTCAAGTACCCTGGCACTGAATGGAACTCAAAGGAACAAATCTGCAAAGTTTTCTTCTAATGGTTTACTTGTTTTGACGATAAGGCAGTGCTTAAGAATTTCATGTTTTAGTGGGTCTTACACTGTAAGCAGATGCTCCAGGGTCGAGATTGAAGTAGGTATTTGCCCACTCAGATTGTTGTGTGACAAATCCCTGCACAAGAATTCATAGGAATTTAGACGACTTGCGTACATTGTACAAAGATGTGGGAAAGGACATTCATTGCTCAATTTGTTTTCACAAATTATCTTATTCCAGTAACATTGGAGTTGCTGTTATTTGGAGCGGCAAGAAGAGAGTTTAGACTTACAGTATGTCGAGGTTCACAATCATTCCTATCTCTTCTGGCACACTTCCGGTGAAGTGGTTGGATGACAGATTTCTGGCCAAAATAACCGGTTGCTGATAAGTACTCAATTAGAATGACCAAGGAATGCCTTTTTGAAATCTCTTGAAGTCAGATTCACAACATCTCAAGAAACTCACAGTAGGGTGAGGTTGGTCAGCTGCTGAAGCTCTGGAGAGATGCTTCCACTTAAATTGTTTCCGTGCACATTCCTGATCATACACCACAAAGCACATCAATACTGCATCTCGCTTATGCATGCCAAAGATAAGAGACTATGAATGAAAACGCTTTCAATCAAAGTAAACTATTTACTTTAGGAACTTTTGGATAATATTATAATGAGAATCTTCTCAAAATTCATGAGGTCTCCCTGTGGTTTGACCATAGACCGATGAATCACAAGGAAAATTCTCCTCAAGAAATTGTCTAATTTTACTGAAATCCTTGTTAAATATCAGACTCACACATTTTGATACAGGAATAATTGAACCGAGAGGGTAAATGATGGCATGTATCAGAAAAGCAGCCCTCTGAACTAAGAATGGGAATATATATGATCTTACAGAATGTTAAGAGCAGTCAGAGAGCTGATATTTTCTGGAATTGACCCAGAGAGCAGATTGCCAGACAAATCCCTGCGAGATGGCGATTGTCACTTTTGCTGATCCTTTGGGTTTCATCAAAATAATTTCGGGAGACTGACCAAATTGAAAATGATACTCTCACAGATCAGTGTCTTAAATCCGGAGTTAAACATTGAAGACTTACAATTCGAATAGCCCAGTGAGGTAGCTTAATTCGGACGGTATCGCCCCCGTCAAGCGGTTACCGCTCAGTTCTCTGTGGGAAATAACAAACGTTTCAAAAGATATCCCCTCCTTTTCCAACCAAGAAAGACACTACGAAATACTGGTTACAAGAGTTTTCACTTAGCGATTATGAGCACATGGCAACAGAGTCGGTTTAAATATCTTTAAACCAAAAAAGTACTGTGAGAGAAGTTTCTTACAGGTAGTTCAGTCGAGACATGTTTCCAAATTCCATCGGTATAGTCCCTGTTATGTTGTTATTGTAGAGATATCTGCAGATTTGAATCTCATTGTCAGCCCATTGCAGTAGGTAACTTTCTGGAAAGTCACCGTACAACATTGCTACATCTTTCAAGCATAAAATTAGTCTAGCTAATTCAAAATTTAGACAGTAAACTGGCTATGAATTCAACTTACAGTTTAGTAAGTGAAGTAAGATTCCCGAGGATTGGAGGAATCTCTCCATGTAGCTGGTTGTTACTCAGATCTCTGAACCAAATAAAAAGTTACTAGAAAATTCCCCAAAACATGAATAAATTCCCAGTTTGCAATGAAGGTGGCTACAGGAAGGAAGAATGCAGTTCCTACTCGCACTATTATACTAATGCTATCCTTGATCCAGCACTCTTTCAACAAAATAATCAGATTAGAAGAATATATTAAGCAATCCTGTGCAGCTTGAGTGCAGCATATAAGACATTGGTAAAAAAACAAATATACTTACAGAATCACAAGGGCTTGCATTAACCCTAAAACTTCAGGAATTACTCCCGAAAGCGAGTTCGATTCCAACGACCTGCATAGGGGTAGATAGAACATTAGTTGACGGTCAGTTCACTTACACTTGAAATCTTGTGCTTGGGCACATGGAACAAAGTACGTGAATCCACTCCAAAAGTCGGGAGAAAATTGTACTTACAAGGTGCTGACTTGTAAGTAGCCAATGTTATAAGGAATCTCCCCCGAAAAATTGTTATAGCTCAAGTCCCTGCCGAAAAGTATTCAAGAGTCAGACTTTAAAATGCTACGTAACCGTTGAAGATTCTTAGAAGCTTAGAGAATAATGTGAACTGAAAAATTAGGACCAAATGAAGCTTACAATATCTGAAACGATGTGCAGTTTCCAACACCGGGCGGGATTGGCCCTGAAAGTTTGTTCTCTCGAACATTGCTGTGATCAAAACAGGAAACCGAGCTTCTGTCAAGGTTTATTACGAAAGGCTGGTACGATTCCAGTCTAGACTACGCAAGAGGAGTTAGGTCCGTCCTGTTTCGCAAACACATCTTCTTCAGCGAATAAGGTGGATTTAACAACCATTTCACTACGGACCATGATTAGTAGTATTCACAAATAATTTAGTGGAAGACTTTGAAACTCACAAATAGGCAAGCTGTGTTAATTTGCACATGTCATCAGACAACCCCCCCGTGAGCTGGTTTGACTTCAACATCCTGCAAGTCAAAAGTTAATAAGGTACAGTCGATGTGGAAGTCTTAGTTACAGAACCAGATGAAATATAGGGACAATCATGATCAACACAGACATCAATCCAAGAATCTGTCAAAATATTATTGAAAGAAACTCAGTAGTGCAACAGAGGTGAAAGACCATTTGAGATTGACGGGACAGAAATAAATGTCGGGACATAAAGAGATTGTTGCAAGGCAGGAAAACTCATTAATAGAAATTAGCTTACAAGGACGAATAAGGTAAAATAGAGTCATTCCCATGAATTGCAACTTACAAGTATTGCAACGTTTCGCTCCAATAGAGTAACGAAGGTATGGGACCCGAGAGGTTGTTGATCTGCATATCCCTGTTCAAAGTGGAAGCCTTTGCTGTCAGTAGCATACATGACCAAATGCAGTATGCACATGAATGATGAAGTAACCACCAAAATCTACTCAGAAAACACGTTGTTACTGGTTGGAGAAGCTTACAGGTACTTCAGATTTGAAAGGCTTGCAAATGAAGATGGAATAGGTCCCGAGAGCTTGTTGTTCCTCAGACTCCTACACCCGATTACTCAGCACTTCAGAAGCTGTTGTTATGGATTTTTTCATATGAAAACAAAGACTGAAGCTAGCCGTGCCAGAGAGAATGTCTACAAGCGTGGAAAATACATGCAGCTCATGTTTCAGGAGGTACAAATAACGACTTACAAGTGTTCAAGCTGCTGCAACTGTGACAGAAGATATGGAATCTCGCCATCAAGATTATTCGCAGACAAATCTCTGCAGCCAAGGGGAGCACCTCTTAGCCACCAGTCTCAGAACCTCACATTCTCACCTTTTTTACTGAGGTACTCAAGAAAAAAATTTCAAAGCTACATTGGTCACAAATTTCAGTTACTCCTGTAGTGTTGATGTCAGCAATGCAAGACATTGAAAAGTGATATCGTATGAACAGAACACCGAAGTTATGGACGGAGTTTATTACGACCACAGTGGCATACTACCATTTACACTTACAGCCATCTCAGATTCGTGCAATTGCATATCTCAACCGGAAGCTGGCCGGATATGTTGTTCTGGCTGAAATCCCTGTGCAAAATAGAGAAAATTTGACAATTAGCTGGATGAACATCCTTGTTCAAGATTGAGCCCAGCTTGGGACGTACAAGGTGAGGCAAATCTCTCATTACTCCTCGAGCGAATCTCTTTAATATAACCACCTCTAAAGCGGCATTCTAGAAAGTCCTGCAAATTAACTTTTCATAGTTACTTATCACAGTAGCGGCAGCTTTAGAACTTGTCACACTATCAACTGCTCAACACTTGAAACTATGCCATAGCCATTTTAGAGACCCCAGGCTGTCAGATGAACTCTCAGGTCAGGGTGAACCTCGTACAAAAGTCGACTGGTGTTATAAATGTGCTCCCCTCAAAAGAAATAATCTAATGCATGCAAAGTATTGGGTGCTTCAAAAATGGAACTCTTGTCAACTTTCTAGGACACTCGAATATGAGTCTTACAAGATTTCGAGGCTCGGTAAGAGTCCTATCGAGGGTGATATTTCTCCTCCAAGACCTAGGTCCGATAAATTCCTGTACACCAGACAGAGCTTAGAAATCTTCTTCAACAAGAAAACCCACAAAGAGTGGAACCATGTGCACGAAAATCAAATGCTTGGCAGATAACAACCTCACTCCCCTGGAAGTTCCTTTCTGGAGTTCCATAGCCACTAAACCCTGAGGACCCTAAACCACCAAGAACTCTCAAAATGGCGATGGACACTTGTCACTTTGGAACTTACAATGCAGTCACTTCGAAGGTCAGATTGTTGCAGGTCACTCCTATCCACCCACATGGCGATTGGCTGCCGCTGTTCCAATCTTGCAACTCGTGGTCGCCATTCAGAAATGCCGCTTTCAGGTTCACCAGAGCGCGCACTGCGTGGCATTGCACAATATGTCCTCAGACTTCCATGTAGAGATTGCAGTAAAATTTTCTGAAACTGTTGTGAAGCAGGCAATAACTTCGTAGCTGCTGGGACTCCAACTCTCTTGCAAAACCTCGGTAGTGGCTCAAGATGAAGCATAGTGATTTTCTTGGATTTCAGGCTTGCGTAGAGTGTTAATAGTTCTCGGACAATGCTCAAATATTTTAGCAGTTATTATCAATGGCAAATAATACTGAGCGTCTACCGTCCCTGCATTACATCTGCGGGCATGACATTCTCGGACGTTTCTTCATAGACATTGCAGTGTCACTTGGTAGAAAATAGTATCACTACAGAAACTTCTCAAAAAGCTGCGTTATTTAAGAACTGTAATTTTTATTTTTTCAAGCTTCTTGATCACTCGAGACTGCTAACTTTCGAGGGAGCGTTTTGGAAAAAGAGAACAACTACAGAAACTTCTTGCACGCTGCAATACATTAAGAGCTACGTTCACATGAATTTTGTTTCCATTGCAGCTTCTTGACCTTCCAACAATGTTAATCAACCCTCGTAGGTCATGGACATGAGCTCTCCCAACAGCGAGTCATCCCAGATATTAACTCAACGAGCCAGCACAGGAATTATCTGCATAAGAAAATTTACTCACCCTCCTCAGGTAAGGATATTGCTACCGCCATTGCGCTCCATGAGGTGAGAATAATAAGAATCATGACAACAAGCTGTTGTGTCCATTGCAAAGAAGCTCCTGTCATCTTGCTGCCTAGCTAAGTTTCAACGCCTTCAGGAAAGTCGATCTCTCACCACTGATCCCCTACACACAATTTGCAACCGAAGCTTGGGAATGGACGCAACGGCTTGCTAACAGCCAGCAATTGCAAGCAAGCAGGTGAGCCGCAAAACATCCCAACGAAGTGACAGTCCAGGGTCTGAGCTAGAGGAAGACAATGCCGTCACAAGGCAACACCTTGAGCTGCGCTAACTTAGCTGCAGCCTACCTGAACCTGGTAGCCTCCTCGAAAACCTCTCCTACCTGAAACTCCTGAAGGTCTACTGCCTGACAAGCTGAGGCGGCAATGAGTATCACGGGTCAGAACTCAGAAGAAGTGGGGCACCTCAGACAGGGAGAGAACCCTCCTTGAACTTGAACTTGTAGCCCACCTGGGATCATCGGTTTTACAATGAGTACCTACCTACAGTGGCAGACAGTCAGACAGACCCTTCAACTAAGTTAGTCTTGCAAGCGAGAAAGTAAAAGAATTGGTAGAAAATCCCAAGCAGCTGCAGTCAAGGAGAAAAAGTCAGATTTATGGAAATTGCAATTGAATGATTCTATTCATTGACTACAAGCTAGCTAGCTAAACCAAAAAAAAATCTGCTGTGGAAATCACCTGCAATTGCACTCATCAAAGCTTAGATCTGGGTGTATTATGATGGGGAGTAGTGAGCAATCCCAATCGGGGATTCCATCAGCAGTCGTCAGTCCTGCAGATGAACCTATTCTATTACTGCATGCACTTGGTGCAGCAGTCGCTTCTGTACCGTGAAAACCATGATCGAGTGTACTATTCTTAACTGCGGTAAGCTTAATTTGGAAACCAAGGGAAGGCCGGGTAATCAGGGGGGGCATTTATTTGGGGCAGTGTAAAAGGCGATCTTTGCTGGACTGATGAAGCTGTTTAATTTACATGTATAGAAATGGATGAAACATGAAGAATATGAACGAAACTTAAAGTATTCATCTAGAAGCGTACACTCACCCCGGAAAGAGTGATATCGGCATAAGAAGATGTAGTGCTCAATTCCGCAAAATGGGGGGCTTCGATTCATCGCCAAATTTTTCCTCCAAAACAATTACTTATATGTGCAGAACTAACTTAACTCGCTCCCAGACAAAAGAAGAAGGGCTGAAGGGAAGGGTTTCACTTTGGTATATTTCTGGGGTACGCATACTCTGTCGATCTGTTGCTGTAGTACTGATCATCCATTTAACCCCCTCCGTAGGCCAGGCTGCAGGTACCCCACCGTCCCCGGAACTTACTCGACCCTTGACAGAGTCTGCTCCCGGCCAGTACTAACTGCCTGGTGAAACTGAAATGCGCAGATCGACATGCAGGCAGGGCTTGAAGTGAAACTGGAACTGCAATGCAATGCGCAGACAGGGGGGGCAGCCGGGGCTTGAAGTGAAACGTCCCACCGGGATGAAAACAGGAGGAACTGCCTCAGGCAGGCACCTTTAATTTGTGGCGAAAACAAATTAAGAACTAGAAAATAAATTCAAAGGACAGGAGGAAAGGTCT
The DNA here is from genome assembly GCA_963920665.1 of Straminergon stramineum. NCBI lineage: Eukaryota > Viridiplantae > Streptophyta > Bryopsida > Hypnales > Calliergonaceae > Straminergon > Straminergon stramineum. Next base: position 33,674,328 of record OY987264.1, on the reverse strand, counting down.
AGTAAGGTAACCCTCTCTCTGACACAGCCATGTAGATATATACAGTATAATTATATCATAAAGAGAAATGCTCAACAACCTGCGTGATGCCTGGTAAGTACAAGGGTTATAAATTTATAAAACTCGAGGATACGGAGATTGAACCCCGAATAAAGAATTCGGAATTAACTGGGAGTGGCTGAATTGTGTCATGGTGCTAATCATTTGGCTCAGGACTGATCGGATTGAGTAACCGATTGGAAACTGTGCACATTTTTGCTGATACCATACTACCGTAGTGCAAATATATTTTAACTTGTACCTTATAATGTCATCAGAGTAGTTCTGCTGGAAAGTTGTTGTTTAAAAATTCAGAAGAATATATTATTTCAATACTTTGAATGAATGAGAGATGATTTGGACAAAATATATACATCGCAGGCCTCTGTTCATGAGAATATATCATATGGACGTACTGCGGAGCACTCGAAGGGAAAAGAGAGGGAGGGGTGGGAAGCTCCTCAATCTCCTCAGTTTCGTCAAATTAGTCACGAAAGAAGGTTGCCTTTTGAAGATTTCAACATATAATTTTAATACTTTGGACAAAACCTTGCCTCTATTCATCGTCTAGAATTAACCCCTCAAGACTCAAGGAGGTTGTTTTGGGCCTCTCACTTGTTCAACAGGTCAAAGTTATAACTTCATTTTCCTACATTCTCCTAAGTATATTTAGGGCCTCTTCACACTATGGCCGTCCAAGTTGAGAGGCCGTGGGATTGAGTGGCCAAACTTTGGTGAGAGTCTAAGGAAATGAGCAATAAATAGGCCAAAAAAACTAGGAATTGGAGCCCTTGGCCGGCCATAGTGTGAAGCCTCCAAAGGCCAAAGTCCAAAGTCCAAACCCAAAGTCCAAGCCCAAAGTCCAAACCTATTCCATTTTTTAAACTTCTAATCCATCCAATTTCTGAAATTTTCAGTAAATTGTCACCCATGTGACAATTTTTTCAAGCAAAAGGTTAAAAAACATGAGAAAGGAGTCAAAAATGGCCTTGGAAAAATAATTACAGCACATGCTCTCATCATTAAACAAGGAATATGAAGGATATAAATGGAATAAAAAGGTGACATTAAACATTGAAGGGAAGTAGGTTCATAGAATGCAAAGACTCCCCATTGTAATGGTGGAGACTAGGGTTCAAACCCCAATGGGGACACAAAAAAAAAAAAAAATTTTTAAAGATAATAATAATAATAATAATAAATAAATAAATAAATAAACAAAAATAAATAAACAAATAAACAAAAGAGGGCAAATAACTTTGGGTTGTGCCTCCTTGTGTGAAGGCTCGAGAGGCCAAACTCTTGGGTTTCTGCAATCTCATTGGCTGAAATCGACGGACTCTCGACCTTGTGCCGTAGTGTGAAGTGGCCCTTAAGTAAATTTCATATTAATATGATGTTCATATTGAACGGGGATGTTCAAAAGTGCAATTGACATCATGTAATAAACTTGATGTACAATGCATACTGTCAATCAAAGTTCAACCTTGTGAAAAAGTACAGAAACTGCTTGGGCCTTGAGGGGTTAATGAATATGAACTGAGGAGTGCTTGGGGGTAAAAGAGAGGGAGGGATGGGAAGCTACTGTAGCTCCTAAGGTACCCTGCTCAATTCTTCCCACTCCGTCCAGCAAAGTTTCTCCCAGCAGTTAACTTACAATAAGTTCACTTCGTAAGGTACTCGAAGACCTGACATTTTCTGTGTGTGCCTGCACAGACAGACAGTCACACAGACAGACGCGCAGACAGACAGCAGAATCGAATATTTGAATATCTGCTGCGTGAGAGTGAGAATGATCGTTCAGTTCAGCTCTATTCTACGTTTTGTGTCATGAAAAGTTGATACCGGTATTGGGCAATTTGAATGGCCTTCTCCAGAGAATCCTCCGCAGGCTCTGCCACTGATTTTCGGAAATTGCAAACATTGCAACCTACTCCCAACCAGCCATCGATGAATCCAAAGGGGCTGCGCAGAGGGACAAAAGCACCTGAGCGGCAGCGGAGATGCGCTAACTTAGGTCATCAGGCTGTTCGGACAATGACCCACAAGAAGATGCACATGACCACTTCGACCAGTTCCTTATGTCTTTGGATAAGGGGATCATTTCCCTAGTCAAAGGAGGCCATGTTTTTACTAGTAAGTGAGTGTGCATCGAGTTGGAGACCAGCCATGATTGTGGAGGTGTGGGAATTGGAAAGTTCAATATTTCATGACATTTCTCTTGTAACTCTTTCATATTAAACATTCGTGGGGAATTTTGTTAAAATAGGGATATTCCATACACCATTCTCAAACCGCGTGGCCTAAATTGCAAAAGTGCCATCTAGGGTTGGTACAGATTTCTGACATCTAGAATTGGGCATAGATTTCCTATGTATAGAATTGGCATAGATTTCACAACACATGGGCTAAATTATAAAAGTGCCAAAGTTGTAGAATAACTGCCATTTTTATAAAATTCCCTATATTCTTTCATAAAATCTTATATCATCATGATCAATTGAGTTTGTGTCATTGGATATTTTCAATTGAGAAAAGTCAAAGGTTGATTTAGGAATGAATGCATAGAAGAGAGTTTAAATTAACACTTAGCAATTTCTTTTTACTTTCAAAAAAGAGGAAGTCAATCATGAATTTTCAAAAGTATGTATTTTCTTCTTGTGAATCTTAATGATTGATTTGAATTTTCAATCCATGACTTAAAGAGATCTAAATGTGTCATTCTTGAATCAATTTCAAGAATATTCAAATCCATTCACTAAAGACTCTAATGGCCATGATCCACCTTGTATAAAATTGAATTGAAGTCATTCCATACTGACAATTATGGTCATTTTGATCACTTTACACTTCAAGTGCCCCTTGTATGGAATAAATTGTTTTAGATACTTCTACCTAAACCCTAAACCTTATGTAACCTTATATGTTGGTCTTAGTATTGGTGATGCAGTGCCATGAGAATATAAACAAATGAATTCACAACTTTGGGTCTTCATTTACCCCCTAAAGCTCTTTGGTTGAAACTATCCCAAATCATCTTCTACTATTACAATGCTCAAATATTTGTATTGTTTTTTTTTAAGATTTTGATAGATCTAACCACAAGATTTCCTAGTTGAGTTTGCCAATGTACATCCTTCTAAATTTTCAAAGTAAATAACCTCATCAATTGCAACTGAAGATGAAGAATGATACTTGATTTCAAAACAAGTTTTTTCAACAATACCTAGTATGGTGAAGTTCCATCTTTCATACTTTTATTCTTATTAAAGTAATGTGTATGTATTTCAACCTATACAAGAAATCTTCTACTGAGGAAATAAATTGAGAATACATATTAAAAATTCAATAAAAAAAAGATACACTTTATGTACATACTTGAAAAAATAATGAAGGAGATATAGGTTGACAAGAAGCTAGCAAATTATTAATGACTTAATATATTGAGAATTGAAAAATGTGAATCTATGTGGTGGATAGATGACAATGATGACGATAGGAAAGTACAATTAACCCCTAAAGGTATTTGACTATGTTTTCACCAAAAACGCTCCAAAACTGTCATCTCTAGTACAAGTACAAAATTTTAGAAAAAAATACATTTTCGACAAATGTAACCATAGGATCTTGTAGTAAGCTGGTTTGGGAAGATGTGGAAAAAATTTCAGAAATTTCCACCGTTTGGATTGCAAGATATTAGCATTTGAAGTGACAAAAGCCATTTTTTGGCCCTGCAAAAATCCGGGCAGATGCACTCCACAAGGCCAGATCATAATGCAAAAATTTCCAAAATGGTTTTAACTCTTTGGATTCATTCTTCAAGTCATGTTGGCTACATGCTTGAAAAATCTTAGGTCATTTGGAATCGTACAACGTATAGGAAAAAAATAGTAAGTTGAAAGAAGTAGAGAATAATTCAAAATACAAAATTGTTAATAAAATATTTATGAAATTGAAAAATTCCAATCCCAATGGTTAAATTGTTTTAAGAAACAATCTACACCTCATGTTTTTATTTTTTCCCCCAAATATTAAAAATTGAGTGAAATAAAGGTCTTCAAAGTTTATTTTAGAGTAGAGATTCCATTACTACCCACAAACTACCCACAACTAAAACTCTTCATAACTTTCATCTCATAAATCAAAATGGAATGATTCAAAGCTTTCCATGTATATAAAAATCAGGAAAGTAAATTTCCAATTTTTATTTTTAAAAAAAAGGATTTTTAAAGAAGTTTTTTTTGATGCCCAGGTTGTCTGCCAAGTAATGAAAATAGCATATCATACAATATCTTTTTAACCATGTATTCAAAAGTTATGAAAAATTTTGGGTCTTAAAGCTACTCCTCGGGCACATGTAATGTAAAAATTTCAAAGAAAAAAAAAATTCCATCCGTAGTGAGCTGCCCGAAATTGCTATGTTGCCAAAAAACACCGTTTGGTCCTTTAGGGGTTAAAGTTGGGTATGGTAATTTTGATTGTATCATTTTAGTCAAAGATGTTATATATAACTTAGGAGAGCATTAAACAATATCCAAATGTAAACCCAATAAAAATTTGAAATTATTCAAATACTTTGAAATAAATGATTATATCCTAATGCTATTATCAATTGCTTTCGATCTATATATCTATTTTTAATGGAAAAATCAAAATTTTCCTACATAAAGTTAGAAACTTTAAAAAATTGTGAAGAAATTTAGAACAATGGAAAAACTATAAACTAAATAACATATTTTATATGATCGTAATATAAAAATATCTAAATTAAATTCTCAATAGTTTATAGCCAAGCACATTCCATGTAATAATATCTATGTATAAAGCATGTATCCTCAATACAAACTAATTCTCTTGGTCAATTTGATAATTAGGAGTTTAGATACAATTTTCAATCCTAACTACCATAGAGAAACTCTTAGTCATGAGGTCCCTCAAGCAACTTTAAAACAAATATTTTTTACTAAATTTTCATGGTTCTTTTCATTGTTGAAGTTTGATTATGATCCTTTGATTAAGTGTGATTTTTTGTTCCCATAGGTGAAACAATTTTATTTATTTATTGATATATGTGCTATTCAAAATACTATAATATTTTTGGGAATAAAAAAAAACATCTATCTTACTTAGAGAATGTCTTTTCACTTATTAGTTGCTATAAAATATTTGAAAGATTGATTGATTTGCTAAGGCAACAATTTCTCACCCAACTCAATCTCCTTAAGAATCATCTCAAATTTTGCACAATGTTAAGTATTTTCCATGTGGTATGGGATCAATTATTTATAGTTTTTTCATTATTTCTATAGAGAAGTATACTAACCTTGTAACAAAGTTGAGACCAAAGAGTAGTCAAGAGATAACTTTCCAGATCTCTATAGAAATGAAGAATACATCTACTGGTCCACATATCACATCATTATGAACAAAGTACTTTGGTAATAGGTCTTGTCCTTTCAAAGTTAATCATACCATTTTAATTTCAACTTGCATTTGATGGTTTGCTTGATGATGCAATGATTCAACATCAAGGTAATTTTAGTGACTTGAAAGTCTTGTACTAAGTCACACAAAGTTCATCTTGAATGGACAAGCCAATTACTTATTCAAACTTTACAAATTGTCACTTCTGTATCCTTTCATGATGTAACTATAAATGAATACGATTTGTATATGTATTTGTCAGAGATGAAATTGCACGTCATTTACATGTCAAAGTATTTGGATTATTTTCCCAAAAAATTGAAACTTTTGAAAGAAAATTGGAATTTTTTTACATCAAATTCAAAATAATCTTGAAAAAATGACCTTTCCATCATGTATATCTATATATATATATATATATATATATATTATATAAATATATATATACTATATATATATATATATATATATATTATATATATATAGTATAGTATAGAACATAATGGCAAAAAACAAAGTTAGCATATCATTCTAAAACTAAAAAACCAACGGACCATTTCTATAGACCAAAGATTAATTATTAAATATTATGGAGTAAAATTTAAGGATTTTCAAGTGGAATGTAAACAAAAGTTGATAAACTTTCAAATTGCAAAAGTTTATCAAATCAAATTGTTCAAACTCTTGCATTTGAATTTAATTAACCTTGAAAAAATGTTGTAAATGTTGTAATTATCCTAATTCAAACTAATTCAAAAAACACTAATTGAATGATTTATAGATAAATGTGAAATGATTGGTGTGAAAAATTGAACGAAATTTAGATGAAAATTGTATGGAAATCCAATATTGGAGATCGTTTGAAAATAGAATAGATTACATTATATTAATTAGTGTGCCATGTGTTGTTGCCACAACCATTGCCAAAATAAAATTAGTTTAAAAAAACCAATCATAAAAACTATAAAATTCAATCTTTTCTTTCGTGAGTTGGAATGCCACAAAACAAAGCGTGTGCTCCCCTCTGTACTATTAAGGACTTTTTGGCAGTACTGAGACTACAATCGGGAGAAGTGTGGTTCGGGAGATTTCAATGTAACAAACAAATAGTCTAACCTAAAGGTATGGATTTTTTATCTTAAATATTATAAATTATTATGTTAGTGTGCTTCACAAACTTGGATAATTCCCAAAGCAATGTAAATTAGTGTTATCTATGTGGGATGTACTAGTGAAATTAACATGATTAGACAAATTTGATTGAGGGGTGTCATGATTTATGAAATTGCTTATTAGCTTGATGATCAAAGTGTCATGTCATAATATCATTTGTTGTGTTGATTTTTTCCCAAGAAAAAATGAAAAGACCTAGAATAATCCTCTATCGGTAGTTAATAAATAAATCAACATACTAGACAATTTTGCTTTAATAGGTTTGAAATTTTAAACTAGGTAGGAAAAAAAATTAGGAGACCAACAATTTACCATGTGCATGGTGATTTCATATACTTAAGGTTGGATGCTATAAAAGATTCTTCTATACAGTCATTCCTTTTCAAATGTTCGATCCTTTAACTATTTTTATACATTTTTTCCTTAAAACACAAGAAGAAGATACATCTAGTATTTTTTCATTAATTTTAGGTTGCATGCAAAGTGATGTATAGTTTCTTTTGTGGGATATTCCTTTGGAGTGGATAGTCATTTAAGATGGACACAAAAGTTCCTTCCCCCTAATAAAAACTTATAAATTATTTATTTATTTATATTTCAATATCTCCCCTCCACCAAAAAATAATAACCCTGAATTTATATTCATTTTTTATTACCTCCAGCCATCAATATCTTTTTTGAACGTACATGTGACAACAGTCAATATGGAAAATGTGACCATATGTCATATCCATATTTGTGTATACAACATCCATGTTCGTGCCTTGTACTTGTACTATATAACTTTAACCCGCAAAGGACCAATGGTGTTTTTTGGCAACATAGTGATTTAGGATAGCTCACTATGAATGGAATTTTATTTTAGTTCTTTGAAATTTTCACACTAAATGTGCCTGAGGAGTAGCTTGAAGGCTCAAAAAATTTCATAACTTTTGAATACATGGTTAAAAAGTTATTGTATGATATGTAGTTTTCATTACTCAGCAAGCAACTTGGGTAGGAAAAAAAAACTTCTTTAAAAATCACTTTTCTAAAAATAAAAATTTGAAATTCGGTTTTTGGATTTACATATATGTGGCAAGCTTTGAATCATTCCATTTGATTTATGAGATGAAAGTTAAGAAGGTTTTTAGCTGTGGGTAGTTTGTGGGTAGTAATGGAATCTCTACTCTAAAATAAACTTTGAAGACCTTTATTTAACTTGATTTTCAATATTTTTTGAAAAAAATAAAATCATAAGGTGGAGATTGTTTATTACAACATAATCATCATTGGGATTGGCATTTTTCAATACCATAAATAAATGATTAATAATTTAGTATTTTAAATCATTCTCTACTTCTTTTTACTTACTAATTTTTTCTTGTATGTTGTACAATTCCAAATGATCTAAAAAATTTCAAGAATGTAGCCAACATGACTTGATGAATGAATCCAAAGAGTTTCAATCATTTTGGACATTTTTTTATAATGATATGGCCTTGTCAAGTGCAACTGCCCGGGTTTTTGCAAGGCTCCAAAAAGGCTTATTGCCGCTTTAAATGTTGATATCTTGCAATCCATATAGTGGAGCTTTTTGAAATTTTTTCCACATCTTCTCAAACTAGCATACTATAGGATCCTGTGATTACATTGGTCCATAATTGTATTTTTCCTAAAATTTAGTACTTGTACTAGAAATGGCAGTTTTGGAGCATTTTTGGTAAAAATATAGTCAAACACATTTAGGGGTTAACCATATATATATATATAAAGGGTGTAAAAATATTTTTTACGAGGGGTTGAGTGGAGGATTAGCTTTTGGAGGACATGTGGGTTGTCGGTTTTCAGGAGATAGGAAAGTGATGAAGCTATTTACATCCATTGAAATTAATGAAATATGAAAGCATTAATGAAAATACATATATTCATCCCAAAGTGTGTATGGTCATCTATGATAGAATAATATTTTCCCTTGATTATGTAGCAACTAATCATATTTCATCCATAGAAAATAGAAGAATATATTAATTAATATTCCTTCAAAATAATTGTATAATTATTTAATGATGAATCGCCTCCAAAAAATACTAGCTATGTTCAATCCCAATTGTATTATACCCCTTCTACACCATAGTCTTACTATAGTTTTTTCTTGGTAGTAATGAAAGTATTAAAGAATGGTTTGGTGAAAAAAATTATCTATTTATGTAATATTACATAATTCAATATTGAATGGGCAATCTATCCTCTCAATTGCAATAGAAGTTGACTATTGTTAATAAAAATTGAAGAGAGTTCCAAAAACTAAAATATTCCTTTCTTCCTTAATATACTTGAAATACTTGAAATTTCCACAAATGGGTATTTCATTATGAAAAAAATAAAATATAATTGATTAACAAGAAAACGTTCAGATTCCTAAAATTTGATTAAAAAATAGCAACATATGCAAAGCCTTCTGATTTAACCTAGTCAACTTCAAGTTACTAACTTGTGAAAAATCTTTTTTATGGAATTCTTTTGATTTGCAAAGTCAATAATAAAAATAAATTCAATTTGAAGTAATTATCACAAATAACTTGAAACAAAAATAATAATTGTACATCCAAAATTCAAATTGAAGTAATTACCAAATAAAATCAAGTTCAAGACATGTCCCTCATCGAAAATACTACACTCAAATTTGTATTTATTATTTTATCGTATGTAGTGTCATGAGCTAATTACTATATTGACATTTATGATACTTGACTTCTAGTGTCAATGATTGCATACAAAGTTTTTAGTGTACACTCAAAATTCCTTTAGTTTTTTTTGTCACAAATAAAAGAGACCTTTATTGCAAGGAAAAGAAGAACAAGTACCTAGCTGCAAGTGGCCTAGGAAGGATTAGAAAGTTAGTGCTAAAATACAAGAAATAGCCCCTCATGGTGCCACCTATAGTAGGAGGCTATAGCCATCCCCAGCTAGAGTAATGTGACTCTCACACAACTAAAAATGAAGTCGACATGTAGTCCAAAGAGAATCCAAGAGGACTAATACTTGATCATTTCATCAAAGATTCCATGGCAGCACCAATGCCATTCAAAGCAACCCAAAGCTAAATGTGTCTAATGTGGGCATCTCATGATAGTCATACGAGTAGCCTCCCACTCCATCCTACCATGATCTACCATGCCTAGCTATATGCATTGTGCTTGTTTGGCAAGGTACGGAAGAATGTTGTTGAACATAGCATCACAAACTTCTATAGTTTGACCCTTCCTTCAATGGCATCATAGAATATCCTACAATATCATTGCTAAAACATCAATGCACGTTTCTCACTTCACAATCATACTATTTAATTTGTAATATGACTAACTTCCAAACAATCAAATCAAAGGGTTAAGAGTATAGTATTATAATCATGGTATTGGCTCCCTAGGGGGAGGAGAGGCACAAGTTGTACTTCATGTAGCTTGTACAACCAAAACTTATCCAACACCAAGCCATATCAATCAATGGAACACTAGGGCAAGCCATTGTAGTTCTACAATTTCATGTGGGTATGGCACACCAAATTATTTCATTTGTCCACAAGAGGGCCAATAAGAGGTTTTGACTTGTCAATGTTGTATATCATTCAAGAGTATCTTTAACACAAGATCAAAAACCACTTACACTCCCATATCTAATGCAAAGAACTATTTGCAAAAAATTAAAGCAATTGATTTTTTGCATATACAACTATAGCTTCTTGCACTAAATTGGTATGAAAATGTTTGGATGAAATTTCAAAAACTTTGATTGTATAGATTACAAGATATAAGTCTTTAAAGTGAAAATTAAATGAGATTTTTTTGCACCTAGCTTGACAAGATTATAAAGCTTTGAATCCTCTAAATTTGAATTTTTGGTACTGCAAATGTTGAATTTTGAATATTTTATGTTGAAGACTTGAGATGAGTGTCAATTCTACTTTTTCGCTCTCGTTCTTTAATGAGCATCATCAAATTCCCACTAAATTTAGAAAATATGTGTATGCCTTCATTTTGAAGTTGCAATGTCAATTCTCTTGTTGTAGCCAAAGAAGTGAGATGTTAGAATCCGAGTTCAACCAATAGCTTTCCTTAATCACCTTGAGTTTGAAGCTCAAGTGATAGATGCATGGCTTATAGAGGTGAAGGTGAAGGAGCATAAGCACACTAGAATTTTGTCTTGTTTGTAGAAGACTACAAGCATAGTTTGCTTACTCTAAACAAAAGTTATCATATGCCAAAAAATCCTTAGCCAAAATAGTGGCACAATTTGTTTTGAAGACACATTGCAAAAAATTTAGGCTGGCAACAGAGGTAGAATTATTTTGAACATATGAAGTAATCATTCATGGAATTTGGTCAATCCTTGATGACAAGGGGATCGATGTCTTAGAAAGAGTTGAGTAGGCATGCAACTACCATGCGTCTTTAGGCAAGAAAACCCATAGCTTAGTGTCAACTAAAGAGGCACCTAATCGTACAAAAGAGAAAGGAGGCAAAGTTGTAGACAAGGACAGTGCCACTTGTTAGGTTCCTCAAGGAACTCCAATTTATTTTTAGTGACTCTTGCAAGAATTGACATGCCCCAAACAACCATCGTCAATTGGAGTTCCAAGTGAATCCTTCTGAATAGTAGATTAAACCATCTACAAATGTCGGAAACAATGACTTAGATGGATGCATCCACTTCAACATTTCTAAAGACAAAGGGCCAAGGATGGAGGAAGAAATTGGAGAGGGGAGGAGGTTTGAAGAAGGGCCAAGAAAACGTTGAAATGGATGCGCTCTTGGTCAAAAGAGGGGAAGGGAGAGGAAGAGACCAAGGTAGGAGGGAGGTAAAGGAAAATGAGGCCTTGCTTTGTTGAATGACCATGTTTTTTTTATAGTAGTGAAGTTCATGCAAGGACATATAATCAAAGCCTTGAGGGATGGGTGTGGCCTCCAATTTTGTTAGATGGAGTTGTATCACCCTTGATTTCAAGGCCAAGGCATGCAACAAGAGGGAGATTTTTTCACAACATTTTTGTAAGAAAAGAGGCTTGTCTAAGGCCAATGCTACATCATACCTCAAAGGACTGTGAATCTTACAATGAAGAATGTCTTTAGGAACTCACTTGGTTAGGAGTTCATTGACTAATGGTTGTTGAAGAATCAGAGTCATTTGATTATACAACAAATGACATGTAACTTGGTGAAACACAATTTTGGCAAATAGTAGAAGTAACACCCAAGATTCCAAATAGGCCTCTCACTATAAATGTTCAATTACAATAAGGTGAAGGCTAAGAGGTAGGGATTTTCTACCCAATTTTTTTTATGGAGATTCATGGATTAGTATTCTAGTTGCAATGATGAGACATGTGAGGATTGGAGGATTGTCAAGCTAGCTTCGTAGCATATAAGGGAAGATTGAAAGTAGTAGGGATGATGGTGGATGTATGAAGAAATGTCTTCTAAATGAGCCATGTTGTTGAAGCTCAACAATTTTTCTTAGAAGTAGTAACATGCATGCCCATTTTTACATGTTGTTACAAGAATGGATATGTGTATGGTGTACTTCCCTAGCTATTTGGTCCATCAAGCAATAACCATGAGACTTTGTCGCCAAGTGTGGATTCCTCATGGTGAAGGCACATCTAATACATGAAGAGGAGGATGAGGCATGCCTGAAGAGGTGTAGGCTCTATGAAGGCAATTGGAGAGTGTACTACAATAATTTGTTGTTACTTCCAATGTCAACATTCCAAATCTTAGTGGCAATAGTGGAGTGAGCGTTGAAGGATGGGGTTGTTATAAACAAAAAGAAGACTATGAGTATCTTAGTAACTTTGGGCAAATGGTCTTTAGTAGTAGCAATGAAAAAAGAGATGACATTGTAGAGGATGGGGATGGCAACTCAACATCCAAAATATATTGCAAAATCAAAATCTATCATTAGATGAAATCTAGACCCATTAAAAGACTGCGAGTTCCCTGCAATGGAGAATTCAATGAATTGTGCCACTTCATCATGTTGATGTGGTTGGGAGGCGGCTGCATTAAATTTTTTAATTTTTTTTTGTTCGACTTCTTTTGTAATTTCAGGGCAAAATTTTTTTGTCTTTATGACAACTCACTGTAGTCAACTGTTCCCTCACTATTGCGGGAACATCGTGGGGGACAAGCCTGAAACGACTGTCGAGAGTCGCTCAAAAACATCTAATGTAATTATGATTGGAGAAGGAGGATGATGACACTGCAACAATATTAGATGAGGGCATTGATTTTGAATCCTTTGATTTCATCCATAGGTATAGAGATGACAGTCAGCAATCCATTGAGACAATGCTCTAAGGGTCTAGAAGTAAATTTACCAGTCATTGAACTTGATTCCTTGGAACTATCATTTGTAAAGTGCATTCTTGGCACATTTTGAAAATGTTTGTAAGTACCTTGTCTTTCAATGTTGAATTTGCATAAATTGCTTTTTTTTCATCTCTCGAACTCTAGTCCTCACAATGGCAATTTTTAAGTTTTGGGATTGATGTCACCACCTTTGTTTTTCTATGCTAGGATCAATGTTACATCAATAGTTTTTCAATATCGGGATTGATGTTACGAGGGCATTTTTAGTGCGAATAAAACAAAGTCCTTTCCACCATCCGATTTCCTCTTCACACACAAGTTATTGATTTCATGGTGGACAATTGAAGTGACTAAGAGCTAGTTATCTAGATGAGCAAAGGCAAAAGTTGCCACGTAGGTAGATTCAAATAGTGATCCTTTATTTTTAGAGACTGTGAAATACTTCAAAGCTATCTATGACTATCTATTAGTCTGATTGGCTTCAATTATTTTTTCTCATATTATATTTTGAAGGTATGAAGACATCCATTGTTCAAATCTTGAATCCTATTTTCTATTTTTTTTTAATTTGGAAAATTTCACTACAACTTAGTATTTGAACATACTCACTTTCAGCATTTGAGTTGAGCAACAACATGTCAAATTTGTTTCACATACATTATAAACTTTCTACATCCATATCTTCATTTTGTTTTGGACTATCCATCCGAAGGAAAAAAACCAAAATGTAAATTCTAATTCCTTGGAACCAATTATTATCACCCACACCCGTCAATGAAAATAGCATGCTATGGTCTGTACAAATTACTCGACCTTACCAAATAGTAGATACATTGATTTATGAAGTTGGATTTATACATTAAAAGAGATTTTGGGGCAAAGGAGGGGTGTTCCCCTTGTAGCTTAGGAACTCTTAAACCAACCATTCTTGTCAAAAAAAATTCAAAAAGTGTGAAGAAACTCAAACTAATTTTAAAAAATATTTACAAATATATTAAATAAATAAATAATATTATTTGATGTAGCCGTCTCCTAACCATGTTAGATTGTTGATGTGGCAACCCCCCATAGTCCAAAAACTCTAGGGAACTCATGGGCTTCTTTAGTCCCAAATTCTCTTCTACTGAAGAAAATTGAATTCTTCTTGTATAAAAATCACAACCACGCATTCTTTGTTTTCACTTACTTTAGTGAAAAGAAAGGAGCACCAAGTTGTTAAAAATTGTTAGAACTGAGTACCCACCAAGGCCTCAATATGTATGGAAATTTGAATTTGACAAGGCAAAAGATTGTATTGGATATAGGGTCAAACTATCACTAGTTGTGTCATTTCAAGATGCAAATTGTGCAATTTTTATAAGAAGAAAAAATATGACTCCATGATATATTTTACAGCCTATTACGTGATGATATATTAGTATTTGAGGTAAAATACAATATAGTCAAGTAAAATATAGGAAGTTAAGTAGAGCAATATTCAAGTACTAAGAGATGATGTCATATACATGTCAAGCATGCTATTCTTTCAAAGGGTGATTAGTATAGCATGTAACCATTGTAAAATTTATTACTTGCAAACCACTCCCATCCCTAAATGCACTCATTGCACCAATGTTGTACAAAGAATACATGTCCTATTCCAAAAAGTGAAGTGCAAATCAAAGTTAATGGATGCCACACTTGGAGAGTAAATGTCACTTACATGTGCTGCAAAAGTCACAATTCCCACAAGCAATCAACGCATGCCCTTGTATGCACATACCATTCTCTTTGTAAGCACCAAGCCTATGGTGTTTTTAAAACCAACGCCATACTACATTTTCAAGCAATGTATATGACTAAAGCAAATGTGTGGTCACTTCCTCAACTGACAAGTCTATGCAACTTTGCAATTGGCCAATAATTTGGACCTTCCTTCCATGCATCACCCCCTAGCAAAGTGCTTATATATGTCGAATTGCACAAATTTTGCATGTTTAATGAGTACAAAATTTTACGAGAAGTGCACTTGAAAGTCCCTTACAATCCTCAATTTCATTGATACTTTATGAGTTCACACAAAAATTCAGACCACCTTTGAAAACTTTCTTGCATCTTCAAATACATCTTTGTATCTGAAAATGTACAATATAAGGTAAAATAGCCCATTGTGGACCTTTTACACATTGTGGACTCCTAAGAATGACCTCATTATGGTTTTCTTTTAGTTATTTAGATTTGGGCCACATTCAATGTTTTAGCTAATTGGAATGGAGTAATTAGTGACTGTAATAGGAACTTTCAATTTTTTAGAGTTAGTTCATTGTAGGAAGTGCCTTTTTCAGGTCTTTTGTGTTAGAAAAGTTTGTGACCCCTATAGTTGAGTAAGATGAGTATTATGGATCAGTTTTGGTTGATTTTGGGGTATTTTGTAGACTCTCTTAGGCTATGATGGGATGAACACTTCGGAAATTCATAACAAATTCACACTTTGTCAAAAAAGTATAGTTTCAAATGCTCTCGCCATTTCTATCACTTGACTTTCTCTGAAAAAAAAAGTAGAAAATTTCAGAAATGACAAGGGGGCAAATTCACCATTTGGTCCGTAATGGGCTGTTTTACCTTACACCACAAGGGCAAAAGTGAGGACCGGAGGAAACCCAGAACTCCAGAAGCAACTAGCAACAGCAGACTGAGGAAGAGGAAATCCGTCCCTTTGTTTTCATCAAAGCAGCAGCCGATTGCAGCAGTTCTTTCATCAGTCATGAAGAGTTTCAGCAGCGAGTGTCTAGAGTACGAAACTGATTTCCGATTTAATTATGATTAATCAGTTATAAAACCATCTTATTGAGGGAATGTCTCCCTGAATGATTCTGTGTTCCCTGGCCCCTTTTTAATGTACCATTCTGCTGCCACCCAGGCGTTGTTTAATTCGAAAGATCCGGCCAGCCCTGACAGCGACGATACGACACCAGCAGCCAGCCAGGCCGGATGATATCTAGACTATCTTCCGAGTTGTTCATCCTGCTGCTCGAGGGAGGCTAGGAGACTAGCCAGGAGAGGGTTTCATGTTGATCAGCTACGCTCCCAGCTTGGATTGTCAGAGAGTCATCAAAGAGTGAGGTTACCCTACTTTGGCCCTGGCCTGGCCCGGCCTGGCCTGGCATTGCAAGGGCTTGCATTGAGCAGGAGCCATGTGAGCCACAGTGTAAGGATTGGCAGAGCTACTACTAAGCTACCAAAGCTAACTTAAGTAGCATCAGTCGATCGATCTGTTCAGCAGTCCAATGACACTCATCCAAAACTTATGAGAAAACTCCAGAATGACGGACAGACGGAGCCTCAGAAACTCGCACAAGTTTTGCAATCCATGGCAGTTGGCCTGACCGCCCTAACCCAGCTAAGATAAGATAGTCGTCATGGAAAGCTAGAAGACACCGGACGGAAGGGAGGGCTGCCCAGCTGGGTTTTCTTAAGGCAAGGTAGCCTTTCTTCTCCATTAAATCTGCCAAGAACTGAAAGGTTCTGAGTTGACAGTTCGTTTATTTCAAAGGAATCCTGCCACACAATAACAAGTTCCAGTGCAATAGGAGATTGCAGTTGCGTACAAGGAGCTTAAATTTGTGGGAGTGGCACAGGTTTTGGCAAAGGAAACCAACCAGACTCCTATAGTGAGCTACGTTGCGTAGGGTAAGCAGCAACAAGGGTGCTTGACGAGAATTGAAGCACTTGCAATGATAGAGGTGGCTTAACCCTTAAATGTCGACACGGACATTTTGTGTCCGATGGATGACTTCACTTGTTGATTGTAGAGAAACATAATGCACCTATTGGTTTAATAATCGGAGAAATTTTGGTGACTACCTTGGGTCATGGGGATTGCATCCTTTTAAGGGTTAACCTCTAACAAATGGATCACCCCAAAGCAGTTCTAGTTGCTTTATTTGCTTTCAAAATAAAAATTTGTAATTTGGAGGAAATCTTACCCTCTTTTTGACAACACCATATTTGAGTCATTTGAAACTTGAATGTATTTGATGATGAAGAAAAATGTTCTGAAATGTTAGGATTGGCAATTCATTAAAATTTTGCAACCAATTGGAGGTGCCACCTCTTTAATTTGAAGAGACATTATAGGAGTTGTGTGGGATTATTTCAAGACAAAGCTAGCTTGTGTGAGTCAGCAAACAATGGCAAACAAGTGACCATGAAGGCCTGACTCCTAAATTGTGAATTTCGTAGATTTGCAAGGGGCGTGATGCAAATTATTTTATTTGAGGAATAAAATAACACGACTTTACGTTACATTTTAGAGCAACACATGAGGTTAATCCCTAAACACGTTGAAGTCCATTTCTTGGACGATGAACAGTTTGAAACACCAGTTTCATCCTCCTAACTACTTGGATGAAAATTATTTTAATTTGTGAAGATACGTTATCAAGTTTTTGTCCTATCTAAGGGTTGGATTTGGTTTCATTAGAGTTCATATTTTTCTAAAATTACAAATGTGCAAGTATGTCAAGTGGTCAAATTGCATTGACTTTAGTTCTAAACTGGATTTGCCAAAATGAGGTCATAGATAGGAAGAACACAAAAATTTCAAAAAATCACCATGTGAAGAGAACCTCATTTCAAATCCATTCCAACAAATTTACTCAAAAAAATGATAATATTTTACTTGTAATCAAATTTTGAAGGAATTTTGGAATTTTTCTCCCAAAATTTATAAAACAATATTGGTGATAGAATTCATGAATCTAACCATATAGATGGAATCTAAAAATCATAATAAAAATCATAATCTACGACTTTCATTTGTATATCAATTCCAAAATCTACTTTCAAATAGCACTTTATAATGATTTTTCTCAAATTGTGAATTTTGGAGATGAATCTCGATGTTTAGGGGTTAACCACAAATATATTCTCAAAGTATAGTTGAAAGATAATGATAGGACCTACATTTCTCTTCAATACACATATTACCAATAGCCATAATCATTGCATTTTTTCCAATACCGTCTACGGTATAGTAGTATGTTGTTACTTTGACCATCTTCTTCAAACAACCCATTAGGTACTTTTGAAATGGATAGTAAGTGGTTCTGAAATGGATTGCCAACAATGTGAAAGCATAATTAAGCTTTGTTAGGTATTGATTCATACTTTGCCAATGGATGGAATAAGAGCTAGAGAGGGTCCATTTCAAAGCCAGGGTGTGTCCACTTAATTTTTCTAAATGAGAATTGATTGCCCAATTCCCTTCTTACAAATGTTAAAAGAATTTAGGGTCCATTTAAGTTTAGTAATGGTTACATTTAGGAATCTTGTGTATTACTTTTTGAATGCCGCAATGCTTATTTTTTGTCAAGCCATATCTTTTTTCAAACTGCATGTGTGTGAGTTTTACAAGGCCTATGATCAAGAATAGGTGCCTACCACATAATTCTTTGGAAATTCATAAGTAATTCATAAATGCTCCAAAAAATATGAAACCACTTGTGTTAAATTCTGCATCAATTTTTCTTCAAGTGAAAAATAAGTGAAAATATTTTTGGGTGTCTGAAAACCATAAAAAAAAAGGTCCAATAGCCCTTCAATGGATGGTTTATGAGCACACTACTAACCATACAGTACAAGAATGCATGATTGAACAAAGGATGCTACCTTATTGATGTCTATCTTGTTAGGAACTATTGGATGCTGAAGTCAACAATTCCTGAGGCTTCCACATTTGTACCACCAGTGCAATGTTTGAGCTCCAGAAACCATTCCAACCCAAGCAACAAATCAGGCAATTGGTACTTTCTTTGTACTGACCCCATTCCTGTAAATAATATGTTAATCCTCGATCTTCATTTACTAATGAGGTCTGCACTGGAATTTGCTTCATTTGAATTAGTCAAATTCAATTTTTTTTAAATGTGGTATATTAATTGTGTGCATCAATCCACCAGCTGCAAAGCATACAGTCAGTTGTACAAATCAACCGATAAAAACGTCGCAGTCTCGATTTGAAGTATATGAACGCAGTTGTTTTCACCCATGTACAAGTCTGATGACTGTTTTGACAGATGCATTGCTACGTTGAAGTGATAAATTCCTTACATTTTTGTAAGGCTGAAGGTGCAAAATCAAAGGAAAGATAGGGTGACACATGAAGTCCACACTTACCTTACAGGACAGGAGTTTTTCTTCTTCCACATTTAAAGCCACTACGGGTACTATGCAATAAATTTAGGTATGTTCACACTTCACACTTGCTATTTCGAGTGGAGTTAGCAATGCAAATTTGGTACACGGTGCACCTAGACTCATTTTGAAGACTTCACTAACATCAATGTACCCTGTTTTTATATTTTGAGAAAATGTCAACATAGTAATCCCTAAAAATTTGGGAAGCACTATACATTTACAACCATCCATCTTTGGAACAAACAAACGTTTTTCAATTATATTCATATTTTTTCATCTAAAATTGGATACTTCATCCATATTTTGAATAGAAATGAAAGAAAAAAATTGGTGAAAAAATGAATTTTATATGAGAAAGAGATAAAGATTTACTTTGAAATGGTGTAATTTGGCTCCATGGTGCCCAAAACAAAAACATTGACAAAAATCATTCTTATTGTCGAATAATAAGACATTGAACACATCCTTGAGGGTCACCAATGGAAATATGGTTTGAGTAGATTAGAAAGATGACCCATGAAAAGACCCAAATGACCAATTAGATTAGTTGCAAATATTTCCATGGTCATTTCCTTGGTCTAGGTAGACTATGTTTGAGCTCGTAGACAGTAGTCTTCTTTAGGAAGAGAAAAGAAAAGGTACATGTTTTATGTTTTTTGAAATTGTGCATTAAAAAAATTCAAGAGCACATAATAAAAAAATTTCCACCAAAATGGAACCTCACTGCTTCACATTAACTAGGGCCAAATCATTGAATCAGGTCTAGATTAAGGGCCTAAACTCATGCAAATCCAGACACCCTTCCATTCAACCCCATGACTAGTGTAAAGTGGTCCTAAAATATGTTGTGTTCCCTATGCATTTTATCATGTCTATTACACACCAATATATTTGTA
The DNA here is from genome assembly GCA_963920665.1 of Straminergon stramineum. NCBI lineage: Eukaryota > Viridiplantae > Streptophyta > Bryopsida > Hypnales > Calliergonaceae > Straminergon > Straminergon stramineum. Next base: position 33,654,272 of record OY987264.1, on the reverse strand, counting down.
TCATACTATTTCATTCCTAACGACTAGGATGTCTAATTTTGGCTTTGTATTTGTTGAAGAAGTTTTTTGTAGGTCACTTGTGGACTTTGCTTTGTTTAATTTAATTTTCTTACCAATATAAGTGATCTTATTCAAAGATTGTAGTAATATAACTATGGTCTCATCTGAAGTATATTTTTTATAATTGAAGTGGTCCTTTTCAAGCCTAACATCTTTTGTTATTAGGGATTAACTTGATGACTATAATAAAAGCATTTTATGTCAAAAATATTCATAAATTGAAGTAAAATAGAAGAAACATTGAAGGATAGATTCAACATAATACAAACTAGATACTAGTACAAGTAAAGAAGTTAAAGTATCTATTAATTGTTGAAATGTCCAATAGATGGAATTCATTTCAATGAAAGAATCCTAAGAGATTTTGACATTTTGAAAATACTACTATTCTAAATCATCCTTCAACAATCACCTTATTAACATGTAAATATTAAAATCTCTTATTATTAAACATTCAATTTGAGAAGATTTTGTATAATTTGTATGCTAAGACTTTTCAACATAATTAAAGGTTTAAGGTTGAACATTGAAATAGATCAACTTGTATTATTTATGCTATTTAAACTTCTTATGCAATAATTTTCTATAAAAAAGATTTGTGAGCAAAAAAATCACTTTCACTGAAAATTCCAAAATTTTAGAAAGATCTAATAAGTTAGGTGATTGTCTTGAGAATTCCAATAGAGAAAATTAATAATATTGGACATAGAATTAGACAAAATTATAAAAACTTGAATATTTATTGATGAATCATAATTAATTTTTTATAGAGCATTCAACCACTTAAGAAAAATCTATGTTCTTTACAACAATTGCATTGATCTACACCAAACATAAAACATCCAAGCATGATTGTGTAAATGAAAGTTGTAGTTTATTATATACCCATTATGATATTTTTTATATCATACTAAAAAGGCAGGTTCAACATTCTCTACTAGATAATTCTTTTATTAGCTAAAAGCTAGGAATAGACTATCAATATTCTACAATATTATTTAATTACTATACAATTGAAGAATGAACTAATTTCCAAATATTTTGTCATCTATTTTTATAATTAATTTTTGCTAGCCCTAAACATTAGGTATGTACTAAGTTTGGAGCAATCTTTAGGTTATAAAAAATATTGGAGATTAGGACCTTAATATTTTTCATTAATAAAACTTTTAGAATAGAATGCTTTTTTCCTCTACATATATCAACAAGTTTTTGAATTAGTCATAATTTGAGGTGGTCTAGTGCAAATTAGAAAACAAAAAAAATTATCTTTGAAGAAGAAATCATCTCAAATTTCTGCTAGCTTACTAGTAAGTAAAAGAACATGTATAAATGTGGGTGAAAATGAATAAGGTTAAACTATTTTATATTTGATTTTTTCTTTAAATAGCACATATGTAGATTGGATGCTCATACTTTAGCTCTTGTATGTGAACTTTAGCCACTTTTATATTGTTGGATAATTCTTGTACAATGGTACTAATCTACTAATCCTTTAAAGCTTAATTTCGCATATTGAATTGACCTACAACAAGTGAATTCGATTGTTTTCTCACAAAATCACATTCATGATAATTTACTTGGAAAAAAATCACAATATTTGCAATTTTTTTGCTTTATCTTATCAACTTTAATTACTTAATTCAACTTATTCAAACATTTAATGCATTCCCTATCATTTTGTTTTACAAGGAATCATAATCTAAAGATTAAGTATAATTATTCAAAGTATTGGCATATAGTTTCTCACACCTTGTTGAATGTATTGATTTTAATTCTATTCCTATTGCCCCCCCCCCCAGTTGCCTCTAAATAACATTGGGCATGTCCTTTATTATGAAGAATGGATAGAATTCTTTTTCATTATCTACTCATGTCATTATTATACACACTTGGGTGTAGGATGTCAAGGTATAATACAAAATCTCCTTTCAAGGGAACAATTCATACCAAGGGGGAACACTTTAACCAAGAGTGAGACAAAATAATCCCATTCAAATCAAACAATCAAAATAATTCCACTACACTCTATTCCCTTTACATGACAAATTACATATTGTGGCAAGATTCTTGGAAATAGATGTCTCTAGTCAAGAATGAAATATAATAATGTGACTATTACATTCACTAATGCGACCTCAGTAATCAAATAAATGTGTTAACATAAACAAGCAAACAAGTTGTAAATCACTAATATCATATTGTATATTATATTAGAGAGAGAGACACACACACACATATACACTAATATTCAATTCAATTCAATCCTCTGTTATAGGAGGGGATAAACTTTTTTATGTTTTCCAAGGTTAAGACATCACCCTCAGTGAGCACATTCCCTAAGAGAGAGAACATAATTTTTGAAGCTATCTCATCATTTCATGAATTTTGAAGTCCATTCATAAACAAACATATTCTTCTAATATGTTAGTTCCTAAAAAGAATTGGAGTTTCCCCCCTTTAAAACAAACATATCCTTGATTTACAACCAAAAAGATTCTTGATTTCTAAGTCCAAAAAAGGAAGTTAATTTCTTAAGTCCTCTAATCTTTAGGACATAAAGTAAACTTATACTCCCTCCATTTGGAAATAGTGTATCCATTCTCAATGCAATCATCATTGAGAATGGATATACTATTTCGAAATGGAGGGAGTACTTATTAGCAACCATGACAAAATATCAACCCTTGCTTTTGGATAATAATAGAGCAAAGTTGTGAGGAGAATTGAAAGCATTTGAAAGGGGATGATGTTCAATAAATTTATATTTCAAGTTAATCACTCGTTTGAGCAATGATTTGAAGTAATTAATTTTGGATTTGCCTAAATTAAACTAAATATAACATGAGTCCTATAACCTTTCACCTCTAAAGTTTATTAACTAATGCATCATGCCTCCAAAATTCATGCAATCACTTGCATTTAGTTTCACGAGCATTTACACATGTGCAATAATTCTTTTGTGATGTCTATAAGGGCCTCTTCACACTATGTTTGTCCAAGTCAAGAGGTTGTGGGATTGAGTGGCCAAACTTTGGTGAGAGTTCAAGGAAATGGGGAATAAATAGGCCCCAAAAATAGGAATTGGAGCCTTCGGATGGTTATAGTGTGAAGCCTCCAAAGGCCATGGCCAAGCCCTAAACCCAGATCTATACCATTTGTTTGACTTCTATCCTTCTCTCTCTACATTAATCTATCCAACTTTTTAATAAATTCATGAAACCTCACTCTATATGTCAATTTTTTCAAGCAAAAGATAAAAAAACATGCAAAAGGAGTCCTGGTAAAATAATCATAGCACATGCTCTCATCATCAAACAAGGAATAAGAACGGTATAACTTGAATAAGAAGGTATCATTGGTCATTGAAGAGGAGTAGGTTCATTGAATGCATTTTAATAGTGGAGATTAGGTTTCAAACCCCAACAACGACAAATAACAAATAACTCTTGACTAGAATTTGGGTCTCTATTTTCAGTTGACCCATACTTTGATCGAGAGTCCCTCACCATGTTGGCATTTGCTGACCATGTGCTGTAGTGTAGTGTGAAGTGGCCCTAATTTGATCAAGAGTCCATCACCTTGTGAGCATTTGTTGACCTTGTGCTATAGTGTGAAGTGGTCATAATTTTTCTGCGATGCCTATGCTTACAAGGGCCATTTTAGGTGTAACTTAGTAACCTCCTGGAGTGGGAATTCTTTCAAATTCCCACTTTCCCAGCGGTTCGAGAGGCCAATGGAGTAAGGTGACTTACCGTGGACCGACATGCCGGGTGCCAGTTCATTGATGATGCCCGAGAGTCCCCATGCTAAAGAGTGGTGGAGTGGTGGAGTGGTGGGGAGTTGCCAGGCAGTTTGACCATCATTCTCCAGGCAGATGTAGACCAAATTTGTAAAGACCCATTACCTGTCAGATTTACCAGAAGGCGAATCCCTACGGGGGATTCCCATGAGGCACAGCATTTTCGGTACTGAAAGCACACACACAGGCAGGCAGGCAGTGAGGCAGGTCATGGATTAGATTGACAACATTCCCCCAAATTCCCATAACTTAACTTACATGGCAGCAGTACTTTCACCCCCTCCCTTAGATTCACCCCAACCTGTCAAACAGATATAACCAAGTGAACACATGGACATTAATTAACTTTGTTTCAGTGTGCAATGGAAATTTCACCTCTGCTTTCGTGTTAACTAAGCTTAAGTGACAACTGAACGCTGAATTGAAGCTCTCAAGTGCACAAGTATTTGCCAAGTAAATACTTACAATGGGCATGCGTGGAATGCGTCTACCAAGTATGGATATTTTTCATTGAGGTACTGTACATGTGGTGTTCATTGTGGTGGTGGTGTGGGTTACGGATGTTGGACAGAAGACTTGTATGTGCAAATTGGGTTCTGTGGTACAAGACTGAGTTAGGTGGGTGTGTTAGCTTTTGTGTGAAATTGTGACTTCAACTTGTTGTGCATGTGCCTTGCACTCAAACATTGAAACCAACATGCAAACCAGTCAACTGATATATATATATATATATATATATATATATATTATGAAACCTCCAGCCAGGTTTTCTTTGTTGTAGGACTGGATTATTTTCTCAGAGCAAAGTCAAAAAGAATCTGAAAGTTGTGAATTATGAAATTTGAAAGCAGTCCGTCAATGAAAGAGTACAGGCAGTAGGATGAATTTAGTTTGCAATGCCACAAATCCACTGCTTATTTGGCATGCTCTCTTCTCCAAGTGGAAGCAGATGAAAATGACCTTTTTGAACTTGGAAGGCCAGGTGTCACACAATAGACACTTAATAAGGCCTGGTTTATACTTGGGGCTAGATTAACCCCTAAAGGACCATTGTCCCTTCTAGGGACAAATGAGATTTCGGGCAGGTATCTACGGTCTCAATTTTTGTCCTGATTTTTTAAAAACTTTTTATGAAGACAGAAAAATTGATGAGCTTCGTGGGAATATAATTTTTTTTTCATTTGGTGCCCAGGAACAAAAGTTATGCCCAAATAAGCTCAAAACAGGGGAGAGGGGGCAGCAAAAAAAAGTTTCTAAAATTTGAATTTTTGAATTTTTTACTCTTATAGATTATATTTTTGTCTACACGGAAAGCTTTGATTCATTCTATTTGGATTTTTTATGAGAAAGTTATAGACAATCTTGTTTTTCGGGCAACTAGAGCATCTTCCTGAAAAAATAACTTGTAGGATTCATTTTTGAATGCAATTTTTCCAATTTTTCCAAAAAAAGTTATCCCTATGGTTTTATATTTTTTCTAGAAAAATTTCACCATTGGGATTAGTGCATTTTAATTTCATCTTAGAGATATTAATAATTTAGATTTTCCTTCTATCTTGTACCTACTTCTACTTAACAATTTTTTAAAGAATAAAAATTAAATTTTTTTGTATTTTCTTTTTTTCCCTAGACTCTCAACTCAATTCTCCACCATAAAGATTTAAAGCTCAAAACTCTGTAGTGCAAAAAATTAAAGTTAAGAAGGTTCAAAGTCAGATAACCTAGTCCCGCAATGTGTGAAAAAACTTGTTTTCTTCACTTTAAATGAAGATATCTTGCAATCTATGCGGTCAAAATTTCTGAAATTTTTTCCACACATTTTCATACTATTTAGGTGTGAGATCCTACGGTTAGATGTGCCAAGAACACAATTTTCAATACTTTTTACTCTTTACTCTAAAAATGGCAGTTTTGAGTGTTTTTTTTTCAGAAAAAAGGCCTTGGTCCTTTAAGGGTTAAAGGCTGGTCCAAACTCTCCAAGTTTGAACCATTAGGATCGTTCAATTCTTTCAAATCCAACTGCCAAGGGCTTTATATCAGGGCCGGGTTGGAACAACAATTCATCCTACTTGGGTGGAATACAATTATTTCAACATATGCACCTTTGTTAGATTGCAAGCAAATTCAAGTGTTACTAAGAAATCATAAATCCTCATAGGGCGGAAAAAGCTAAGGCCAATGGTTGACAGACTCTCTATCTTTGGTTATGGGAGTCAACCCATTCTTGATCAACACACACCTCCGCCCATTTCAACAGTGTAGTGAAGGAGGTCAATGTCCATGAAGGTATGAGATGAGTAAGTGATTAGAAATGGCGCATTACGATTGAACTAGAAGACTCTCAATTTTGCAATCAGCCCTTGGTCAGAAATAGGATGATTGACCTGTATGCCTAGTATGGGATGAACAAAGTCTTCACACAGAAAATTCTTGGTAACTTTGTTTTGGGAAATGAAATCTTGAAAAATTATGAAATCCTCCTCCTGAACTCTATTTCTGCACATAAGAAACTTTTTCCCTCTCAACGGCGTACCTGTGCTCCAGATCTGCTCAATTGCTGCAGTTGTCGGAAATGGGTTGGCTCCCTTTATTCCCCTTTTCACAAATGATCTCCAATTCTCCATGACCAGCATGACGGATGCTACCTGTAAGTTAAGCTCAAAATTAAGTTGGCTCATTGTAAGTTATCAGTCTCCCTCCTCCAGCCAGCTTTCTCTCTCCTATATTGCTGGCTGACTTCTTCAGTAGTACTGTACTATTAATTATACTACTGGTCGTCGTCTTCTGGGTCAAGGTTGCATTCATTTGGTTATGAGCACATGAAATCAATGAAGGGAACAAAGACTGTTCTCATTGCAGAATCCATTAGACACAAATTGCAGGGGTGGGCTGCTGTTGCTGTTGCTGCTGAATACGAACTATTACGAGCAGAGGCAGCAGCCAGGCCAGGCCAGGCCAGGGACGATTCTGCCTGAGCTTACTGCAAAGGGTGGCTTGTCCTCAAACACTTACATCAATATGATTAAGACTCTGCTGTGGCACTGACCGCCGGGACTGGACAGCACAAAGGGAGTTCGTCTCAAAAAGGTTTCTTCCATCTGTTTAGGGAAAATCATCAGTGAAATATAAGTTGTGAAGGCGAGATAAACTTACAGGAATAACTTGGTAGAAGTCAAACACTCACTTGGACAATGATTTCAATCTCATTTGGAGGAAAAACCAACCATGTCAATAATAATAATAATTTAAGTAAAAAAATAAAGGAACAAATACAATTTGTAACCATTGGGGTGCACAAAGTTGTTGGTTCAATATGGGGAAGGAGTTCACTAGATTGTACACAACTGCTTTAGTGGGGAATTGAACTCAAGAGGGGGTTGCTTTGAGAGCAAAAATTTGGGCGGGAAAGAGTCTTCTCAACTCACTAATTGGGCCAAGATTTGCATGATGGGCTCAAATATTCATCACAATTATTCAATCTATCTCTATGATTTCTTGGCTTAGCCCCTAAATGTTTCAGACTATGCTTTCTCCAAAAATGCTCCAAAACTGTCATTTCTAGTACAAGTACCAAATTTTAGGAAAAAAAAAATTCTAGACACATGTAACCATGAGATCTTGTAGTACACTGATTTTAGAAGATGTGGAAAAAATTTCAGAAATTTCCACCATGTAGATTGTAAGATATTAGCTTTTGAATGGACAAAAATCTTTTTTCAGGCCTTGTGAAAAAACAGGAAGCTGCACTTCACAAGGCCACATTTATATTAAAAAAATTCCAAAATGGTGGTTACTCTTAGGATTCATTCTTTAAGGCAAGTTGGCTACATTAAAAAAAAATTGAGATTACTTGGGATTGTACAACATATAAGAAGAAATTAGTAAGTAGAAAGAAGTAGATAATGATTTGAAGTACTATATTGTTAAGGATTTTGTTATGGAATTGAAAAATGCCAATCCCAATGGTTGTAATGTTGTAATAAACAATCTATATCCTATGAATTTATTTTTTCCAAAAATATGGAAAATTGAGTTAAATAAAGGACTTCAAAGTTAATTTTAGAGTAGAAAATCCGAAATTGCATGCAAATTCAAACTCTTCATAACTTTCATCTCATCAATCAAAATAGAATGATTGAAAACTTTCCATGTACACCTAAATCTAGAAAATCAATTTCAGATTTTTATATCTGAAAAAAATGTTTTTTTAAGAAATTTTTGGGTTGCCCAAAGATCAATGAAAATCACATATTATGCCATAACTTTCTAACCATGTAGTCAAAAGTTATGAAAATTGTTGGGCCTTAAAGCTACTCCTTGGGCACATGTTGTGTGAAAATTTAAAAGAAAAAAAAACTCCACTCGTAGTGAGCTGTCCAAAATCGCTATGTTGCCAAAAAAATAGTTTGGTTCTTTAGGGGTTAATGGACAATCATGATTATTTATTGATTCATAATTCAAAGCAACACTTAGAGAAATTCAATAATGGAGGTTATATGAAATAGCCATGGTGAATTTGGGTTCGTATTCCCTCTTTGGCATGTATTTGAATACATGCCAACCTAAATTTTAGATTGCATGTGGATTCTTAGTCAACTTTGAATGTGATTTTTTCTCTCCTTCAACAAACATAGAAATTTAACATCAATCACAAAATAGAAAACAAAGATCAATGTCACCAAATCAAATGTACCTAAGTCAACTCAGGCAACAACAAACCAACACTAAGGCACAATGGATTGGAAGTGGACCTAAGACACTTTGAATTTTTCTTTGGCACAAATACCCTCAATCAAGCCCTATTCTTTGTCAAAACTAGCTCAAGCCTTGATTCTTTCATAACTTGGCTGAGAGTTTAATCCCTACAACCCTCAAGTAAATTCTTTGGCAACATAGTGTTTTTGATCATCCATTTATGAATGGAATTTTCATTTTTTTCTATGAAATTTTGATGCAACATGTGGTCAAGGAATAGCTTGAAGGCACGACATTTGATTGCATGGTTAAAAAATTATTGTATGATATCTAATTACTTACCGAGTTACTTAAAAAGCTTGTTTGGACAACTGAATAAATCAGTTTTTTAAAATAAAAATTGAATCTTGGTTTTTTATATTTATATGGATTTGAAAAGATTTAAATAATTCTATTTTGATTAGTGAGATGAAAGTTCTGAGGAGACTTTCTTTCTCAAAATAAACTTGAAAGTCTTATTTTGAATTCAATTTTCAATATTTTTGGAAAAAAAATTAAAATATAGGGTGTAGATTGTTTATTACAAAATTTCAACCATCGAGACTGAAACATTTAGGGGTCAAATTCTCAATGATTTTCAAGAGGAATTTTGATGTGGAGTTTTTTTGTTTTGTTTTTGAAACAAATGGAGTATCCATTGCAAAGTGAAACTGTACACAGCAGCCAAGCCCACAGGCTGGACAGGAGGCAGGAAGATGTGGAGTTTTTCACTAACCACAGGTTTTAAGGGCACATTGGTTCAGACTTGGGTGCAACATTTTGAATCTCATAACCTCCTCATATGATGTTTGCACTACTGAACAAATACTCTCTGTTATGTTGTGCTATTCAACACAACATTACTTAGATATTTAAATGGTTCAAATTAATATTACTCAAAATATCAATCCCCTGATATTTTATTAGACCCATAAATGCCCAAAATCTAAAATAAACTTTAACTTGTACCCTATCAGTGGAACACTTAGGAGTTATATAAGAAACTCAGTTACAAAACAAATCCAATCCAATTCAAATCATCATCAACTAACTTATGCCTAGACCATGTCGGCCATGCTAGTTCTATTGTATGTTGGGTTGTCCTGGAGGACAGTCTGAACTCCTTGTTGGAGGGTTTCTGATGGCCTACGTTAAGTTTTTTTGTTTTTTTGTTTGAGAAGAGCGGTGAAAATTAAAAGACAATGAAGGAAAGACGATGGCCTGAGTTAAGTAAAGTTACCCCAGGCTGGCCCATTCCCTTTGAGAAGAGTGCTTTCAGTTCAGTTCAGTACCATTTTGTTTTGTGTTTTTTTTCCATTTCCCCTGCGGAGATTTTCCATATCTAGTCCACATGCTTTTGGCCCTTGCCCCTTTGAGATCTGAACACTGGCTTTCCCAGGGAGCTCACACAGGTCAAGTGTGCAGCCCACTGGGGAGAGGGGGGAGGGGGAGGGACACATGGTCAGCTTTCCAAAATTGCTTACAATTTACAACTCCATCCTAACTTAACTTAAGTTATTCACAAAGTTAACTAAACCCGACTTACAGTTAACTTAGAGTTAGAGGACCCTTACTAAGTTACTGCCTGTGTTGAGCATGCCAGTGACTGGACTGGACTGCAGGTTCATTATGGAGCACCAAATGTGAATGTAACTTAAGTTAGTTTGCGTACCCTTAACTTACTTCGGTTGTATTCTCTACTGTATGGAGAGCAACAACATGGAAAATCATCCAATTAAGGTAGGAACACCCATAATATTAGTGTACCCATAGTTTGAGAGTGAAGTTCCCTCTCAAAATGTTCCCTAATGTACCTTGAAACCATCTTCAAAGTACTTTGAAACCATCTCCATACTTAATAGTGATTGGTAGGCATTAATTTTTTCAGATTTTGGTGCTAGAATCAAGGTAGATTTAATAGAGTGTGGCTATGGGTACCCTAGGGAGTTCTACTTTGAAAATTCAAAAAAATTAGATGCCTTATTCAATTAATTTTTTTAATTCATGATTTTCAATTGCTAATATAGAAAAAATATTTTTTTCTAGATAAATTTGATCCCAACTATGTTGAATTGCTTAAATTGACAGTAATGGATGTTCCTACCTTAACCCCTCAAGGCCCTCACTTGTTCATCATGTCAAAGTTATAACTTCATTTTCCTACATTCTTCTAAGTATATCTAAGTGAATTTTATATTATGATGTTCATATTGAACAAGGAAGTTCAAAAGTACAATTGACATCATGTAATAAGCTTGATGTACCATACAATGCATATTGTAAATCAAAGTTCAAACTTGTGAAAATGTACAGAAACTAATTGGGCCTTGAGGGGTTAAGGGCTTGAGCATGGTTCCTATTATTGAGTTGTAGAACGTTTTGGTTTGGCTCTTGGTGGTAGCTAATCCTTAACCCCTCATCGCCAAAGGAAATCCAAAGTGTCCTCATATAGTTCAAGTCCAATTCAAATTGTTGTAACTTTTGCATCCACGATTCAAATTCAATAAAACTTCTTTGGAAATTTGCCCTCTCTCTTCTACTTTTTGTGGTAAAATTTTCAGATCAATCGAAGATGTACTGATTTTTTAGAAGCCAATCAAAGTTTATGGGTTCAATTTGAGTTCACCAAATTGCATTTGATGGCTGCAACTTTGGAGGCTTTTATCTCCTTCATCAAATGTCCATTTTCAATAAAAATTTGTTGGGTTATGTTTTCCTTGAAGTCTAACTATTGTATTAGAATTTTCATGTCAATCCAAGATGTTTGGAATGTTTGGGAGCAATTCAAAGCTCAAAAGCCTGACGTTTTTGGATTGAATGAACTTCAATGGCTTGTTTCTTCTTCAAATGATTTTTGTTACCAATAATTGTTTTTAAAAAAAATTTGCATACTAATCTAGTTTGTATGGCTAAAATTTCATATCAATCCAAGAAGTTACAAGTGACTAAGAAGCATTTTAGTAGAAGGAGGTTCATCCTTAGATATGTTTTTTTGCAACTTTTCTTGCTATTTTTTTGACATTTCAAAGCCATTTTGCAAACATAATGAGTCAATTGAATGATGTTTTTTTCACCAATGTATTTGCATGGTGGGTTTGAATTACATTCTAGTTAAAAATTTTCTCATTTGAGTAGGTTTAGAAATCAAATTTCACCTCCAAATGTGTTAGGAAAATTTCAACATCCTTTTTCAACACTAAAACATTCTAATCTTGCAATCTATGTGGCCAAATGACTCCTAATTTGTGTCACTCCATTTACAACACATACACTATGAGATTGTGTAGTTGGGATATTTGTAACTAAGTAACCTTTAGATCTTTAAGACTTCAAAAGCAACGATGTTTTTGAACTTGTTCAAGCTTTAGGCCTGGCTTTAGCAATGAGGGGTTAGCTCTAGAAACCTAGGTTGGTCACAATGGAAATCGTCCTTTAGGGTATGATGAAAATTATTTGCTTAAGAAAAAACAAGAGCTCTCAATGGAGGTAAACCTAATTTGCAAGATTTCCTCTTTTGGCAAAAAGTGCTAGGATGAACATTTGCAATCATGTCCTACATAGAGAGATTTGTTGCCTTCCAATGGATGCTTTTAGGCTGCCACATTGTTACAAGGTTGAAGAACATTTTAGGTTATGGGAGGGTTGCCCACACTTGGATTTTAAAATCCTTCTTATATGAGCATCATGTCACTTGTTCAAATGATCAATCAATGATGAGTTTCCATCCTCCTAAAGGCCATCAACAACTTCAAAGCCACAATTCAAAAAAATTCCATCTTTCCAATGCAAACACTACAAGTTCAAAGTGTGATTCACCTGCCCCCCCCCCCCGAGACTTCGTTTGATAGATGCATCTCATGAATACCAAGAGAATGATATCAAGAAGGTCACATGTAGTTGAGTATTGGAAAAGTTTTTGAAAAGATTCTCTTGAAAATCCATATCCTCTGGCTTGGGGTTATTTCCTTTTTGAAAAGGATTAAAAGAGGGATTTTTAGATTCTCTTAGAATGCATTTTTTGGGGATAGTAAATGAGTAAAGTATGAAGTTTTTAGAACCATAAACATGATAATGTTTTCTAGCAATTCAACAATTTCATTCACTAAGAAATTAGGAAATCGATGGCTACATATGTTCTCAAATGTTTGCTTTTATTGCTTTTGAACAAATTTTGGCTCAAATTAAAACCCACGGATTAAGATGAGCCCTCCTCCCCACTACCACACAAATGCACCATTGGCCCAAAATCTCCATCTTAATTTGTATACATCTCCAAAATCGATATGTACCTAAAATCTAGTTAAACATTCCTTGCAAACCTCCTATGTGGTCATTGGGTGATGATACAAAATTCTATTCTTATTACAATTGAATTGGTAGTTGCATCGTTTGGTTCGTGTTCAACAAATGACTATGGTTGTTGTGTGGTCTGGGATGATGTGTGTGATAAATGGCATGTTTACTCCACCAAAAAAGCTTTGAACCTTCATAATGTTTGCATACGGTATCCAAATGTCGCAGTCTTTTGTGTGTTAACCTCTAAATGTATTTGTCTATGTTTTCACCAGAAACGCTCTAAAATTGCCATTTCTAGTACAAGTACCAAATTTTAGAAAAAAAATACATTTTTGGATCCATGTAACCATAGGATCTTGTAGTATGCTGGGTTGAGAAGACGTAGAAAAAATTTCAGAAATTTTCACCGTGTAGATTGCAAGATATTAGTGTTTAAATTGACAAAAAACCTTTGGGGGGCACTACAAAAACCCGGGCAGCTGCACTTCACAAGGTCAGATCATTATGAAAAAATGTCCAAATTGGTTGTAACTCTTTGGATTCCCTCTTCAAGTCAATTTGGCTACATGCTTGAAAATTTTTAGATTATTTGGAATTGTACAACATATAGGAAAAAATTAGTAAGTAGAACAAAGTAGAGAATGATTCAAAACACTAAATTATTAACAATTTATTTATAGAATTGAAAAATGCTAATCCCAATGGTTGTAATGTTGTAATAAACAATCTACACCTAAATCTTTTTATTTTTTTCCAAAAATAATGAAAAATGAGTTAAATAAAGGTCTTCAAAGTTTATTTTAGAGTGGAGATTCCATAACTACCCACAAACTACCCATAACTAAAACTCTTCGTAACTTTCATCTCATAAATCAAAATGGAATAATTGAAAGCTTTCCATGTATATATATAAATCTAGAGAACCAATTTCAAATTTTTATTTAAAACAAAAGTGATTTTTAGAGAAGTTTTTTTTGCTGCCCAAGCTGCTCGCCGAGCAATGAAAACTACATATCATACAATAACTTTTCAACCATGTATTCAAATGTTATGGAAATTGTTGGGCCTTAAAGTTACTGCTCGGGCACTTGTTGTGTGAAAATTTCAAAGAAAAAAAACAAAAATTCCATTTGTAGTGAGCTACCCCAAATCGCTATGTTGCCAAAAAACATTGTTTGATCCTTTAGGGGTTACTGACCCTCCTTACACTTCCTAACCAGAAAATATGAAAAGTTTGACCAGCCTAATAATAGAAACTGTGCACAGTAGCGAAAAAAGAGAGGACTTTACCATGATGCCTGGAAAAGCACTGGCACTGCTTGAAGTGATGGAAGTGGGAGGTGCTTGCAATGCCTGTGCCACAGACAGACACCCAGCCAGCCAGCCAGGGTGATTTATGGGGATGCGTTGGGGTAAGATTGTGGGGCTCAGGCAATTTATGGCCCCAAGATTGAGTGCCATTGTCGTCATCGTCGTCATGTAACATAACATAGTAGTGGGAACTGGGAAGCTCCTGCTTCAGTTGGACCGAACTTATCTTAACCTGGGTTGATGCCTGACTCTGGTCAACAGCAGTGGCCGTAACTAGCTAGGCTAAGTTAAGTTCTCTGCATCAGCCATCTCACGAATTTGCTGGGCCTTCAATCAGTTGTAAGTAAGTTACCCATCCGTCCATCTGTCTGTCCCTCGACATAACCCAAGCTTACAACAAAAACAAAGGACAATGCTGCATTGTGAAACCGACGATTTGAGGAATCACAACAGCTTTTAGCAATAGATCGAGGGAACCCTGCAACACAGCTACTACACTACGGAGGATGTTTTGTGTCATTTGGATGATTTCAGGGAGGGAGGCAGGGAGGGTTTGTTGTACTTACTGTAACTTACATAGGATGAGGGGAAAAAAATTAGTTTTTCATTCATATTTTGGGGTTTGAATGGGAGGAAGTTGCTTGGATTGGCTGATTTTCAAGGAATAGTACTGCGTTTGTCTCAAAATACATCTGTGGGTTCTCGTGGGGAACTGTGGGAGTACTTTGGATTTATTTTGGGAGAAAGAAAAAGGAGTACGTATTCCCTGATTATATGGTATTATTATTGACTTTTCTCTAGAGGAAGATGCATAATCCATGGATCACCTTTGTGAAGTGTATTGTTTGGTCAGTTTGTGCAATTTACTCTTGATGTGAATTTGAGACACAAAAATTAAATGTATTTTTTTGTGTTTGAACCCAACTAGTGAGATAAATTTATCAATTTTCGGTTCTACTTTGATTGGAAAACTTGAAAAAACTTTCAATTAAAATATCATATTTTATTGCAATATGAACTCTAGGCCTATAAACATGGTCTATTGTCATTATAATTTTAAGATGACATGGTAACTTTGGTTTATAACATGATGTTATATACAATAATGTAGACCAATGGTGAAATTTTTAGATTTTTTGAGAATATTTTGCATTGGATATTTGGATATGAATTTTTTCACATTTTCCTTAAAACAATTCCAATGATTTTAAATTTTCACTGAAAAATTTGAAAATGAAATGACTAATAGAAGACATGTAATTTCTTCTTTGGTAAATAAATGTAAAACATTTCATTGCTATATAGTTTCAAAGCAAATGCAGAAGCACCGCCCAATTGGAGATAAAATTAGGGTTTGGATGTGAATGATGAAATTGAAGAAAAAGTTAATTGGCCTGAAAGGAATGTGTGAATGTGTTAGGGATTGGATCTATAGAATTAGGGAAGTGCATGGTGTCAATTTAGGAAGAGAGTTAGAATTTTGGGTTGTTTTGGTGTGCTGAAATTTAATTTCAGAACACCAATTTGACCCATTTGGTACCCCAATGGCCAATTTTAGGCAAAGTAAGGCCTAGAAGTTGCCCTAACCTCCTAGAGTAGGTATTAGGGTCATTTGGGGATTTTAGGATGCATATTTGGGTGATGTAGGGGTGCTGCCCCCATTTCACTTAAAGTGGTTCAATTAATTAAAAAAAAAATTGATCAAAAACGTATAGGAGTCCATTGTTTGGAAGGCGGACTAGGAGTAGATGTGCCATACACTCCCCATTGGCCCAACTCTTGGGACTTTCTTGCCTCAGTGAAAAAGTCTCATAATAGTTCTAAAGATATATACGTAATCAACATTTTGAAAATGTAATGTTTATTTAGATATGTTTCTTAAATGCATGTTAGCCAAAGTTGGAAAACATATGCATTCCAAATACAAAATAAATATATGAGTACAATCTTGTAGAAGTTACTAGTCTTGATTTTCCTAATACATACCATTAAAACAATTCTAAAAACTTATTGTCCTTGAGTTAGATGGTTTATACATCCATAATTTAAACTATATAAATAGTTGAAATTCTGAATGATTGTATTAAATTCTAGCTTGTGTATGAGAGTTTAAAGACTTTAAATATTTATATAAATTAGTTGAAATATTCTTTGATTTCTTAGACAATGATTAGGAATTATTGGCATGATGAATTTATTTTAGATTATTTTCAAATTGAATTATTCATTATTTATAACTTTGGTTAACATTCAACTATTTAAAAAACATTTGAATGATCTTGGCATCTCATGCTATAGAAATTCTAAACAACTTAAATTGATTACATTTGAACGAACAAAATAAACAACTCTAGGTGCTCTAGGAAGTCTAAGACAAAAGCATTCAAAGTTTTAAGAGAAAATTCATAGCTTGAATGACTACTTGAATGTCTAATTGTTTGCCCTCTCTATTTGTACGCTACCTAAGTTGTTCCTAAACTTTTGATCCATACATCCAATGGTGATAAATATTATGTTTTCATAAAGCTAATACAAAAGTACACCTTCTATAAAGAAAAGACCTTCCTCTAATTTATTCAAAAAAGATTTTGTGTGAACCTAATCAAGCCTTCAAAAAGCTCCATGAGAGCGAATTGCCCTTTAGGGGTTTATCATGAAATCTATTTTTTTTCAATTGTGATTTTGAGGTTTAGTCCAATTGATGTTTAATCCCTATATGTATGTGACTATATTTTCACCAAAACTACTCTAAAACTGCCATTTCTAGTACAAGTACCAAATTTCAAGAAAAAAATAATTTTGGACACATGTAATTGTAAGATCTTGTAGTAAAATGGTTTGAGAATATGTGGAAATTATTTTAGAAATTTACACCGGGTAGATTGCTTGATATTAGCGTTTGAATGGACAAAAATCCTTTGGGGGGCCTATAAAAAAACGGGTAGCTGCACTTCACAAGGTCACATTTGTATGAAAAAATTTCCAAAATGGTGGTCCTTCTTTGGATTCATTCTTCAAGTCAAGTTGACTACATACTTGAAAAAATTTAGGTCATTTGGAATTGTACAACGTATAGGAAAAAAATAGTAAATAGAAAGAGATAGAGAATGATTCAAAATACTAAATTGTTAAGAATTTAGTTATGGAATTGGAAAATGCCAATCCCAGTGGTTGTAATGTTGTAATAAACAATCTACACCCACTATTTTTATTGTATTTTTCAGAAATATTGAAAATTGAGTTAATTAAAAGAATTCAAAGTTTATTTTAGAGTAGAGATTCTATAACTACACGCAACTACTTGCAAACTAAAATTCCTCATATCTTTCATCTCATTAATTAAAATAGAATGATTCAAAGCTTTCCATATATATTTAAATCTAAAGAACCAATTTCAAATTTTTATTTTTGTAAAAAGTGATCTTCTGAAGACTTTTTTTTATTTGCATGTTGAACAATGAAAACTACATATCATACAATAACTTTTAACCTTGTAGTCAAAAGTTATGAAAATTGAAGCACCTTAAAGCTACTCCTTAAGTACATGCTGTGTGTAAATTTCAAAGAAAAATAATAAAAATTCCATTTGTAGTGAATTGCCCAAAATCGCCATGTTGCTAAAAAATGCAGTTTAATTTGGCGTTTAGGAGTTAACTATTGACTTTATTGACTTGTTTGTGTCATAAAATTGATTTTGGGGATGGCAATGGCATCATCATCCATCTATAGAATTATAAAAGCTAGGTTTCAATTGTGATTCCAACTGGGATTCCAACTAAATATGTTCCTCAGATATAACTTGCACTAGAATCTCTAAGTATATTGATGAAAATCAACTTTATAAACATGACGATACTATTATATTGGTAACGAAAATCATTAACAAGGGAAAAACACATACATATTGGGAGCAATGTTTTTTTTCTAGCAATTTGTCATCAATTTGCACCAAAATAATGGGCCTTGCACCAAGCCCTTAGAACATATATAGTAAAATCTTGGATGAAATCACCAAATTGTATATGAAAATAGAATTGTAGATATGTAATATGTGCTAATGTGATATTCTCTATCCAATGTTGAAATTTGTAGCACTTCTATAACATCTAATATCGCCACTTTGGCACTGCCCCCAAATGAAAAAAACACCCTGATTGGGAGCATATTGGTGGAATCAAATCTATAAACTGCAGTCTTCAATGTTGAACTAAATAACAGTAATTCATAACTTATAATTATAGGAAATTAGTTGATGTGATGTCGGCCTCAACTCCATCAATGTAAATATAATTAATGTTCAGTCACAATTTAGTTGACTCTCTAGGAAAGGGACCTTAGGGTAGAGACCTCGGTAAAGAGCAAACCAGGTTATCAATATTGAATATATGTATCCAATATGTGCAAATATGTGTACTCACTCACTTGTACTCAATGTATTCAGAGTACTCAAATTATTGAGAATATATTTATTTTACATGTTTCCTTGTACAAGATACCAAGTATGAGTATGTACATGTATTTTCTATTTGGAACCCTCACTCTCTCAGTTTCAAAAAAAGAAACTGATCCAATTTATTGAGAGGAAGGTGAAGGCACCCATAACTGATCAAATAAGCAATTCTGGACATGATTTGGAGTAGTGCAAGGCAAAGCAAATATTTTCAAAGGTGCAATGATAGAAATGATGGGGATTGCAAAAACTTTGGTAATTTTATCACTTGAAGTGAAACTACTATGAATTTTTAAAGCCAAAAGTTTGGTCTAGACCCATGTCCAATGTCTACAATCTTCCCAAACTACTCACTCAAAGTCATTCAAGGTGAGGGAGATGAGTCGTTTAACCCCTAAAGGACCAAGTGTCCGTTCAAGGTATGCAAGAAAAAGAAATCTCAAGTAGGCTCCTACGATGTCATTTTTAGTCGGATGTTCATGAAATTTGGACATAATGTGCAACTATGTATCCCCCTCTTGAAAATCTTTTTTTTTTTTGATTGGGTGCCTGGATCTAAAGTTATGCTACCTTGAACTTTGCGGGCAGCTCGGGTAGCTTCGGGCAACATGTGCAAAACTCTTCTGATGATTTTGAAATTTGGCAAGTGTGGAGCTTACATGATCCAAGAGGCAAATTTCAAAAAAATAACCCTATTTAGTGTAAGAATCTCATTCTAGAAGGAGTTAAATTTTGTAGGCCATGTCGGGTAAGGTTGGAAAAAAACTTTTTCACCTAACTTCAAACATTATAATCTTTCAATTTGTGCAATCAAAGTTTCTAAATTTTTTTCCATGTCTTCCCAAAGAAGTCTAGTTCAAATTTGTACAGTTGAATTTTGAAAAAAAAACTTTTTCATTTTTTTCTTGTTGCCCTAAAAAGTGGTAGTTTTTGACAATTTCTGCCCAAAATGTGCCTTAGTCCTTTAGGGGTTAAAAAAAACTTGAAATGAGTACCAACCTTTCTTGAATTTGAGACACCCTATTGATTGTTGATGTGGCCCTCATTAGTAATGGGTACCTTTACCTTAATAGCAAAATCAAAATTGAAGACTCAACATTAAATTAGTGCTTATATTTAATTATCAACCTATATCACACATTTGATCACAACTAAGATATAGGCTTCAATTATTGCCTTGGTTATTGCATGGTTCTAGTAAAGACTAAGGACCAACCTCCATGTGGAGTCAGGCACCGGTGAAGCCCATCGATTAGCACTGGAATGGAAGTTCCAGAAAAGCTTGACTCCCATTCTATCAATGATCAGTGGGCTTCACCAGTCCCTAACTCTACATGGAAGCCAACATCTAAGAGCATATATACTAGCACATGCCAAATTTAATGTGCTAAAAAATTTTCATCTATTTTTGAACAACCCTCAAAATTCTTGTCTCCCACCCCTACTCAACAAATGTGCCTTAGAAATAGTCAATTGATCAATATATCACTAAGTGGAATATAGGATACAACTTATTAAACTTATGATGAACAAAGATTCCATGGGTCATTGCTTACATTAGTAGCGAATGAGCTACTATTGAAGTCCACGAGTTCCCACAAGTTCTCAGATTGTGGGAACTCAGCCATAGCAACTTGCTAACATGGCCAGGTGTCGGCTATGTCAAATAATAATAATAAATTTAAATTTAAATATTATTTCTTTTTCTTTTCATATTTTAATTAAAGTTTTTTTAATAGTTTTAGATTTTAGCCATCCGTGGTTGATTCCCAGCTTGGAGAACTAACCTAAAATGGGCTTCCAAGGTAGCTGAATCCCATCTAATGACTTGCAAGGATTGTGCACTATGAGAACATTTTTGAGGTGCATGGAGCACTTGTCATCCAAGTTTAGAGTGCTTAGATCCTTGGCGAGTGCTAGCGTGGATGTTCTATGTAGAAAGTTGCTTTCCGGTAGTCTAAACTTGAAGTTTTCTAGATAAGTTGCATAGGAAATGGAGCCAAGGAAGTGGCGTGGGATGGTATTTCTTACAATGAGGCTCTACTTTCACATTACTAAATATAAACTCAATGTTGAAGGGTTGGATCTTGGTCAATCATATTCAATTAAGGCTCTAAAAAAAAGGAATTACAATATAACTCTCAACTAGACCCACATTATGGAAAAGAATATATCTCTTCTCATCCAATGAAACATTATCATCTAAAATGGGCTCCATTATGGTATAATAGATTTCCAATTAAGTGGTTAGTTACAAGTCAAAACTTTACAAGGATATGGTTAGATTATGATGTAAAAGAAAAATTCAATTACTTACTTTTTGGAACATACATGGATCTTTGTCTAAATCTTTACCTTCACACATGGTATCACCCCACGAGGTGCTTGAGTGAGATAGAAAACAAGGTGGATACAATGTGACAATTTAAGGTAACAATACATAATTGTGATGTGTTTATAAGACCATCTCATCTAGATTCTTGCCTAAAATATATAGCCCCCATGCATGAGAGTTTAGGGGTGATTTTCAGGAAACTTATTTTGAGTTCTTTAAAAATTCATAATTTTCTCAAGCAAAATCTAAAAAATGCATTCTAAAAGAATCTAAAATCCCTTTCAACTACCAACAAGATTCAACAAAAGCTTTTATAGTTCGATAATAGAAATCATATAAATTTTTTTATTTGTACACATGGAATTGTAGTTATCTTGGATGAAAAAATGAAATGAAAACCAATGATTATGCTCTAGTCGAGAAATATAAACTTGTCTAGGCTATACTAGGTTTAGTTGAGTAATTCCAATCTTTAGAATTAGGCTCTAAGTTAAGAATA
The DNA here is from genome assembly GCA_963920665.1 of Straminergon stramineum. NCBI lineage: Eukaryota > Viridiplantae > Streptophyta > Bryopsida > Hypnales > Calliergonaceae > Straminergon > Straminergon stramineum. The sequence goes on along the minus strand of OY987264.1, from coordinate 33,632,785 downwards.
CAACAACAATAGACATTGCTCATCAATAGTTTGACCAATGATAAGTCTTCACTAGTATAGTATACATACCCATCATAGACCTTCTTCCCACTTGTGTCCCTATCTACATATGTCTGATATTAGCCTATGAAATGTAGGACAAATGTAAATAAGGATGCAACTAAGAAATGTGCTAACAATCAATATGCCTACTTTAATGTGGCATCAACGATATTGTGAATATAATCATGATTCAATGGCTACAAAATATAAGGCAACTATACCTAAAATTGTCTAAATAAGCATTAGAATTTGATTCCTATTATTAAAATTTGTAGGACCTTGTCAAAAATTGAAAGAATATTCAAGATAAACCTTTGCATGCATTTTTTGGACTATATCACTACAAGAGAAAGGGGTGTTTTAAGTATAGTCCTTCAAGTAATGACCTATAAGGAGTCTTTTAAGTAAAATTTTACTTAAAAGACTCCTTATAGGTCATTACTTAAAGGACTATACTACGAGGACTAAAAACACCCCTTTCTATTGTAGTGTATGAATAAACTACAAATTTTCAAAGTGATTGTTATTGTTGTTATCAAAGTCAACCCTAGGCTCTCACGTTCAAGACATTTACATTTTAGGCAGAACTCTACACTGCACAGTTCAGTCAAGGTCAAAATCAGGTGTGCTTACCTTAACTTAATGTTGCAGTATTGTGTTTTGCTACTCTGACAATATGATAACTTACTAGCATAGGCTTAAGCTTATTAACTTCGAATGATTGCTTGCTTTCTATCATCTTTCCAACTTAACTTAATGAGCCCATTCAGTTAGATACTAGTATACTACCCTGCATGAAGTCATCAATGCACTGCAACGTCTTCATATCAAAAGCTTCTTCAAGAGCTGGAGGTGGTTTAATTTATAATTAATAAGTGAAGCTATTAAAAATAGCACATAAGCATTTAGAAGTGGAACTGTGGAAGACAACTTTCCACGAGTCACAGAATGTCTAATTCAGAGACTCAATCAGTACGCACAAGCTCTCCAAAACTCAAAGAGTACCAATATTCCATGGAGCAAAAATTGTTGCAATTACATGCCTATCAGGATGCTTGCACTGCAATTTTGCAACTTCCCTCATGCCAGTACAAAATCAGCCTGATTTTGCTGAAGCAGCTGGTGAGATAATAAGGCGATCAATATCTGTAGTGGCACTCTTCAAACCCCACAAAATAGCAGCAATCAAACAAGCCGAGATATTAATATCAGATGTAAGCAATAGAGCTCGATTATCAACTGGCATAGACAGGACTCCAAAACCTCAGACACAACTTCGAGGTATTTATTGATCAGGCAGCAGATTGTTATTGTGTTTAAGGCAATCACAAGCAACATAAATTCATCAGATTGTGAACTTACAAAAAGAAGTAAGAGGGGTTGGAACTCAAGTCCCTTGCGTAAAAGTTGCATACATACCTGATTAACAATTGTGAGAACGGCAGCTGCAACATCATCCGGAGTGAGAGCATTCTTGGGCATAGTATTTCCCTGGCCAGCTGGACCTGCCCACCTGTTCGCAAACCACCCAGACAGGCACTAACTGAAAAATCGGGCGATAGTGGAGAAGAAAGAAGGATTCTCAGCAAAAGTTTATAAGATTCAAACACCGTCAGGGACTTAATTCCGTCTCCAATAATAACCCTTGTTACCAGTAGCAAGTGATATAAGTATGACCTGGCTAAATGTTTATGGCCACTGATCTGTGAATGGAAATAGGGTCATCTACTCCCCATTCCATAGTGGTCAGCAACCTCCCAGGCTCCCACTATAAAATTGAAGGAGAGTTTTATATGTAGAAATGAACAGTTGAACTCAACATAATAGGCTCTTGTACCTGGAGTGATCTCTCCGCAGCTCTATAGCTCTCCCAATGAGAGCATTTAAAGTACGGTGCAGCCCTACATTTTGGATAAAATGCTTGAAGTAACGCAGATAAGATCCTGTACTCTTAAAGCTACTGGCATTTACTGAAGGTGCATCAAACGCTGTAGATCGGTCTATTCCTCCCGTCGATGACGAATTGACGATATCTTTACAAATACATCACCGTAGTGCTAAATGATTCCAAGGGCTCACCATTCTGTTGCAATCGCTCCTGGAAGTACGGTGGCAGCCTTGACACCAGTCCCTCGTAGCTCGCCACGAAGCCCTTCAATCATCCCCTGCACTGCGTGTTTCGTTGCACTGTAGATAGACTTACCTGCTGCAGCTCTTTCTCCGACCACACTGCTCGTCACAATTATCTGACCGGACTTCCTCCCCTGTCACCATAGCCAAATTCTTAATTCAGAAATTGTCACATGCTTGTTCAATTGGAAAAAAGTAGATTACCAGCAGCGAGGTACTGAAATGGGCACATAGAACAAAACTTAATAACATGGTTATCAGCAAAACTAGGGGGTTTAAGGGGCTTTTAGACTACACTATAAAGGTAACCATCCACGATTCAAGAGGATTGAGGAGGCCTCCATACGATTAGTGTCACCATGGACAGACCTCCCCAAGAACCATGAGGAAGCTTCTCTTTGGAATGCTGTCTCAACGTTCCCGACACAATCAAATTTTGCAGAAAACACTATTTTGAGAATAACCACTCCCAGAAATTATGTTAGAGAATAGAATCAATCCTGAAACCTTCATATGGGGTAAGATGTGCTTGAGCCAAAGAAACACGCCGCGCACATTTGTATTGAACTGCAAGTCGAAATCCTCCACTGAAACGTCCTCCACATTCCCATGCCGGGCAACTCCAGCATTTAGCACTGCGACGTCAATACCGCCAAGTGATTCCACAGCTTCAGAATACAGTCGCGCAACATCAGCCTCCGCAGCCACATCTCCCAAACCTTTGAAAACATCCTTGGCCCCTGCAATGTAATCCCATTTTGTCACTCTCCAGCTGCCAATTGGGGCTTGCAACCATCACATTGGGTTGAGAATATACAAGAATAGATATACAGTACACATACTACAGAATTGACCACAGGATTACACGAGAATAGGAAATTATGAGCAAGGGCACTGCTGCATTCGGAAAAATTTGAGAAAAGTGTTTTAAATCCACATACGGCTGAATTGATCTCATCTTGTACAAGAGAACAGGAAATTATGGCCAATGGCACTTGATACATTCAGAAAAATTCGAGATAAGTGCAACCATCAAATAGGGTTGAGAAAGGTTTTTAAATCCTCATAATCCTGAATTGATTTCGTCTTGTACACAAGAACAGAAGATTATGATCAAAGGAATTGGATGCTCTGAAAAAAAATCAAGATAGAGTTGAGAAATTTTCTTGAATCCACTTACAGCTAAATTGATCTCCACTTGTACACGAGAACAGGATATTATAGTCAATGCCACTTAATGCGTTCAGAAAAAAAAATCTTGACAAGTGCAACCATCAAATAGGGTTGACAAAAATATCATTGAATCCACATCCTGCTGAAAGGATCTCATCGTGTTCAAGAGAACAGAAAATCATGATCAATGCCAAATAACGAGTTCAGCAAAAAAGTTCTAGAAAAGTGCAACCATCGAATAGAGTTGAGAAATATTCCAGAGTCCACATCCTGCTTTTTTTATCCATCTTGTACACGAGAACAAGAATTTATGGCCAGTGGCACTAAATTCGTTCAGACAAAACACGAGAGAAATGCAACCATCGAATGGGGTTGAGAAATATTCTTGAATCCACATAAAGCTGAATTGATCTCATCTTGTACACTAGAACAGGAATTTATGGCCAATGCCACTTAAAACGTTCAGAAAAATTTCAAGAGAAATGTCTGGCGCCAAGGATGCACCTTTGCAATCGTCGGAAGCCTCCCCAAGTCGCCTCGGATCTCGACCCGTGAGGAACAGAGCATGCCCTTCTCGAGCGAGGTGCACGGCCACCGCTTTCCCCAACCCGCTGGAGGCGCCCGTCACCAACACTCGCAGTGGCTTCATCCTGCTCAATCGCAGCTCTCGCAGCTCTCCAAGGCGCAATCCAACGTTTAATTCAGCAAAAGCTCATCAGCAAAAAGAAGCCCACTACGCACCACTCTGTTCTGAGCTCACCAAACATGAAAAGTGATGCTGAAAAAGCTCAAAGTTAAGGTGACAGTACAGTTCATCTGTGAAGAGAGATGGGACACTTGTCGGGAGGCAGGCTTGTTGGTTGGTTGGTCTCTCACGATTGCTGCAACAGGAAGCTTCGACTTGTGCAGGCACAGATCATCGGCATTGGACAGAGTGACGGAGAATGACTTGTTTGTTGCCATCCAACATGGTCCAGACGTCCAGACCGAAGACAGCATGGAGAAGGTTTTGCATGGGAGCTTTACCATTGGAGGAAAATCAAGGGTTTATGGGTGAGTTAATTCTTTAGGGTCCGGAGACTCGAGAGCATTATGGTGCCAAGTCCTATTAGAATAGTTCATCTAAAACATTTAGGTCTGTATTTTTTTGCAAATCTAAGGGGTAAAAAGAGGGACAACATAATGAGATATAATGCTTTGAGACTATCCAATGGGAATGTTGACACATTTGCCTTGAAAACCAGATGGCATTATGGTTTCAAATTGACCAATTGGTTTGCTTCAAATCAAAAGGAAGGAGAATTTGCATGGTCAAAGAGCTACAAAAAAATATAGGTGGGGAAGTTTGAGTAGGATTTTATTGCAAAATTGTGCCAATAGTAGAAAGATAGAGCCCTTTTTTTTGGTTGAGATGCTTCTTTGATTATATGTATCCCCTCCCTCCCCAAATGATCTTCTGGTTTCCTTTAATTATTTGTTTCAAAAGGATCTTCCGGTTGCAAGTTGTGATGTGGAAGGAAGAGGGTTGGTTATAATTCCAAGAGCAACATGACAAAATTGGAATCACAATGTCTAAAGAATAGTAAGATGCATTGACAATTTCTTTAGTTGTGACACCTAGGTCTAAGCCACAAGTCTACCACAAATTTGGTTGCCATTCATGAACCTTGTTGGCTCCCATGTATGAACCTCATTGGCTACTATGCATGGGCATGGGCTACCTACAAGTTAACCAAGGACAAATCAATAGCCACATGGGCTTGGACTCTCCTTCTACCCCCTCCATATGATTTTGGAGAATACCTCATAGTGAGCAATCAAATGGCCACTAGTGCTCTTAAAAAATGCCCCCAAATTTCCACTTTTGACCACTCCAAAACTACACTTTGAAAAGGATTGTAGAATTCAAATTTTCAAGACAATTAGAGTGCTCCGAACTCATTTACAGTTCAAAATGGGAGGAAATAATGTTATTTTCAGCCTTAATCTACAACATTTTGTCCTACATTAAGATCATTTTGGGATGAAGGGAGTAGAAAACAATAAGTGAAAAACATCATCAAGATTCATTCCAAGACTTGATGCAAATACAATACTATCTCTTGAAAGCTACAAATGATTTGTCCTATTAGTGAAAGGGGGGGGGGTTGCTTCCTATAGAAAATGAGTGTCACCCCCAAAATTTATTTTTGTAGAAATTGATACAAAGCAATATTATTCCAACTACACTAATTCAAAATAGTGTGAATTATTACACTTTGGTAAATTAATGCCATACTCTCTATTAGAACAAATCAATATACTTTAAGAGAAACTTTCATGAGATGGTATATTTTATACCATTAGAAGCAATTGAAAACTACATAGTTATTATTATTAAAAGTGAAATAAAATTGGACAAAGTTAGTTTTCAACTTCTATACTTTGACATAGCCTTTGACATACACCCCCCGTTCCAAAATGATCTTTTTGTTGGACAAAATGTTATGGATTAAGGTTTAAAATAACATTATAAAAATCCATTTCACACTATAAGTAGTGTCTTTGCACCCCTAGCATTTTAAAAATTTTGAGTTTTGAAGCCCTTTTCAAAGTGCAAGTTTCGAATATTGGAAAGTAAAATTTATTGGGTATTTTCGAGGTGCTCCATTAAGCACTTAATTGTTGAGTGTGAGGTCATCATTTTGTGGGCATTAAATAGAGGCCCAAGACCATATGTGGATCTCTATTCTGCCGCCTAGAGCTTCATCTCTTTCAATCATGCAATACTCAAGGAGATACAAAAAATATGAAAAAACAATGTTGATTGACCCCTTCAATCATTTTATTTGTCTTTCGATTGATAATTGTATATGCGGAGGGGAAAAATTAGATGAGATTTGGGCCAAATAGAAGAGTGTGAATTCCCTGTAGTTTCCAAAAGTGGGAACTCGTTGAATTGCACTACTATAGTAGGGCTAATGTGGTCGAGTGTCAGCCACATCAAAAAAAAATTCTAAAATTCTAAGAGAAAATTTTCAACTTTTTTTCAATTTCAAGACCCCCCAAAACCGTTTTTTATTTTAGTATTTATGATGATTGATAGTAGTCAACCATGCCCTCATTGTTGTAGGAACATGGGGAACATGCTTGAAATGGCCCTTTCTTTTCCCAAATCTCATCTAATGCTACTATTTGGAGTTACTTTGTTGGCTCTAGATAGCAGTTCAAAGTTAAATCTAACCAATTTGAAATGTCACAAAGTGAAATAGGAAGATCATTTTGGGATAAAAAATTAAGGCCAACAAGAAGATCATTTTGGGATGCAAGTTGTACTATTAGGAGTTACAATAGAGGGTAGAGGTTTAGGGAACTCATTGAACTTTTATACTCACCATTTTAAGTGGAGAAGAAAGTTCAATGAGTTTGTTGAAGCACTAATTTGTTGCCAAGTAGGAGTTCAACAAACTTGCCAAATTGACCTCTGCCTATTGATTATCTATTGAAGGTATTATTCTATAATTAGAAGAGATCTAGCTAAATAGAGGGCTACGAGTTCCTAGCAGCAGGGAACTCAAAGAATTGTGCCACCATAGCGTGTTGATGTGGTTGGGAGGCAACCACGTTGGATTTCTTTATTTCTTTTTCTTTTTTGTAATTTTTTTTACTTCTCTTTTGATTTCAAGACCAAACTTTTTTTTTTGCTTAAATTTTTTTTTAAATTTATGAAGGTTGACTGTTGTCAATTGTGCCCTCACTGCTGGGGAACATGCCTAAAATAGCCTTCTTTTTGGCCAAATCTCTTCTAATGTTGATGCCATCTACGACTACAGTGGAATACTTTCAAGAAGAGAATTGTCCATACAAATTCCAAATATTACATTGCAAACTTCAGGAGTCCTCAATACACACTTTCACGTGCTATAACAAAAGTTGGTAAAAAATCTATAGTGGAAATTAGCTACAATTGTTTTTACCACCATTTGCTCAGTCCCAAAATTATTATAGATTTTTATTTTTATTTTGTGACTACAACTTTGAAGATTTTAGGGCATGTAACAAATCATTGGAGATGTATTTTCAAGACCTTCTAATTGTGTATTACATGCCCCAAAATTTCCAAAATAGTAGTCACAAAACAAAAACAAAAACATTTGTAGGCATTTTGGGACTTTACATGATGGTGGTCAAAATATCCATAGGTGATTTCTATTAAATTTTTCTTACAAACTTTTATAATAGTGTTTGTACAATTGGATCTAATAGAATACGAATTTTGTTCCTAGACAAATTCAATAGAATGTTCATGAACTTCAAGAAGCTCTAGTATAAAAAATAAAAATAAAAATTTCAAACCACAAATTGTGTTGGAATCTTAGTGAAGGCTACCTAATCATCATAACAAATATATATACTCAAAATTGTACAACAATTTGCATCTTTTTTACACTCTATCTACTTTCTAGTATTGCCACCCTTTGTTGAAATTATAGCTTGCATTCTATTGGGCATATTAAAAATGACAATTTGTAATTATTGTAGAGATACTTGATCCCATACTGCTTGATTTATTTGCTTGTTTTTCAACGTGCTCAAATGTTGCAACAAATCTTTGACTATCTTCCAGAAGTTCTCTATAGTGAATTAGGAGGCCAAACTAGCTTCTTCATACCTTGAGCTTGCCTTCACTTCTTTGGAATTTGTCATACGATATTCAAGTATGCTTTACTATGATTCCAACACAATTTGCTGTTAGAAAATCTATGCATTTTTAAGCATGTAAGAGCTTCTTGAAGTTCATGGATATTTTTGCTAATTGAATTTGCCTATTGTAGTTAAAAATTTGTAAGATTATTGAACTTGACTATACATATGAATTGACCTAGCCTTTTTCATTTCAATAGAAATGTGATGCCTCCACTCTAAAATGTTGAAAAACTTATAGTACTCATTTACACTCCATTACATTTTTCAATAAACCAAGTTCTCTTTTTTACTTTCAATTAGGTCAAAATTGTTCTTCTTATTTGTGTCCACCACCCAAAGTGGTTGCATGACAAAAACACTAGGTTCAAATAGGGAAAAAATTTGGACCCATTATTGCCATTAGAAGAAATTTAGCTACTTTAGAAGCTTGTGAGTTTTTATGAGTACTCAAATTGTAGGAACTCGACATCAATAGTAGGCTAACATGGACAAGTGATGACCATGTTAGATAATAATAAAAAAATGATATTTGGAATTTTTTTTGGAATTTTTGAATAATTTTTTATTTCATATTTTCATCCTTTTTAAAAAATTTTAAATTCTAGCATGTAGTGACTGGTTCCTAGCATGGGAAACTAGCCTAAAACAATCTTCTAGTGTAGTTGAATCTCTTCTGATGACTTCTCAATTTGTTTGTTTCATCCTTAGTGTGTAGGGGCCGTACTAATTTTCTTTGTATTATTCTGTACCAATTTTATCACAAGTCTTCAAAGAGATGAGGGTAAGTTGACTAGTACAAGCTTATATTTCCTTCTGGATCTAGCCAACAAATCTTATGGAAACTTTAATTTTACCACCATAATCATATAAATATGTAACAAGTGGAATCCACTATCTTTTGTGATTACAAGATAGACAGATTTGGTTCCCCTCTCCCCTCAAGGAAAAATGAGGACCATAGATGGAGGGATGAACCAACTATAGCTATCGTTGATTTCCGTTTTTTGGAGGGGAAATAAATTACAAAACGCAAACAAGATTTCAAGCCTGCCCCAAATTGAACAAACAAAAGCCATCAATTGGTACGAGGTCTAAAACCATCTTAGCCATAGAAATTGCTGAGGGTTTATTTCCTCAAAGTATATATATATATATATATATATTGTATACATATTAATTACTAAATACTAAATATATTGATTATGTATTGAATACATAATGTATACTGAATATGTTGATATAACCCATATTGTTTGCCAAATAAACTGCTCATCAAAAATACAAGTATGCATGGGAGTGGGTTTTAAAAAAGAATTCGGTTAAGTGGGGTAATGAAATAAATAATCAATCCCATTGTCTTTTGAGTGGATACCTATTCCTCACTATCCACTCAAACGACAGATTACATGACTATATTTTCACTATCATGCAAGTGGAATCCACTACATGAATAATGTACCAATGATGACAAAATTTGGTACATCAAATTAACCCCTAAAGGTATTTGACTATGTTTTCATCAAAAATGCTTGAAAACTGTCATCTCTAGTACAAGTACCAAATTTTAGAAAAAAATACATTTTTGGACAAATGTAACCATAGGATCTTGTAGTAAGATGGTTTGGGAAGATGTGGAAAAAATTTCAGAAATTTCCACCGTTTGGATTTCAAGATATTAGCATTTGAAGTGACAAAAAGCCATTTTTTGGCCCTGGAAAAATCCGGGCAGATGCTTTCCACAAGGCCAGATCATTATGAAAAAATGTCCAAAATGGTTGTAACTCTTTGGATTCATTCTTCAATTCATGTTGGCTACATGCTTGAAAAATTTTAGATCATTTGGAATTGTACAACATATAGGAAAAAAATTGTAAGTTGAAAGAAGTAGAGAATGATTCAAAATACTAAATTGTTAATAATTTATTTATGGAATTGAAAATGACAATCCCAATGGTTAAATTGTTGTAATAAACAATCTACACCTCACGTTTTTATTTTTTTTCCAAAAATATTAAAAATTGAGTGAAATAAAGGTCTTCAAAGTTTATTTTAGAGTAGAGATTCCATTACTACCCACAAACTACCTACAACTAAAACTCTTCATAACTTTCATCTCATAAATCAAAATGGAATGATTCAAAGCTTTCCATGTATATAAAAATCAGGAAAATAAATTTCGAATTTTTTTTTTTTTAAAAGTGATTTTTAAAGAAATTTTTTTTGTTGCCCGGGTTGCCCGCCGAGCAATGAAAACAACATATCATACAATAACTTTTTAACCATGTATTCAAAAGTTATGAAAATTATTGGGTCTTAAAGCTACTCCTCGGGCACATGTTGTGTGAAAATTTCAAAGAAAAAAAATAAAAATTCCATCCGTAGTGAGCTACCTGAAATTGCTATGTTGCCAAAAAACATTGTTTGGTCCTTTAGGGGTTAATAGATAAAATAAATCTTCATCAATGAGTGAGATGTGGTAATGCAAAGAAAGCATTACCATTCAAGATTGTATTGAGTTGGTCCAAGATGACCCTAAACTACCAAATGATGGTGGAAAGGTACCAAAACCAAATGGCATGGTTGTGGCTTCAATACTTGGCTATAATAAGTTAATTTATTTGGCATGAAATCAACCTCTCTACCTAAAGGAACCCCTTGCAGTGTGTTGTTCAACACGCTTGTGTCAAAAAAGAAAGATTGTATTTAATATATAAAGAAGGCTAAAGCATGACCAACCTAAAAAATTGTAAAGAGTAAGCCAATGCTTAGGATTCAAAAGCTCACATCTAAAAGCAAGAATGCAAGCTAGACATTAGAAAATTGAACTATTGCTACATTTTTCCTTGTTTCTAATCACTCCTCACATGTGTTGTAAGTCCAAGTTCAATATATTTTTTCATTAGGGGACATTTGAGGGCTCCAAGAGCCTGTTTCAGGGTTGTTCCCTGCATTGTTCCCTGTGCTGCCAGAAATTGGGAACTAACCTATAATGGGCTGAATTTCTGAATTTTTGGAAAAGAAAAATAAAATAAAAAATTTCCCCCAAATTTCTAAAAAGTACTGATAAACTTAAAACTTAGTTAAAAAAATATTTTTTTTCAAAAAATAATTTTTAAAATAAAAAAATATGACGTGGCAGTGACTGTGCCACGTCATACTCTTGCTGTGGCGAGTTCCCACAGCTTGGGAACTCAAGATAACTCGTGGGCTCTTGGAGCCTTCAAATTTCATCTAATGCTAGTGTCTTTGTTACTAGTCAAGTGTATGGTCTTCTTGTATAAGGTAGATACACCCAAAAGCGCCAAAAGTTGTTCTTGTGCGTTGTTACTATTATTGGGCTGATTAGATATTTATATTTTCTTGTTGGCAAGAGAAAGGAGGTTCCAATGCACTAAAGAACCCCTCATTTGGATATTATATGCTAAAGTTATTCACAATCAAAGTTTGTTTTTAAAAGCGCTCTATGCAAATAGGTACATAACTGAATTTAGGAATGTGCACCTGTTGTAGATGGTGCTTTTAGACACAAGGCGATTTTGGGGGTACCCATCATAGTTGTATTGCTTGGTGATTTGGAAAAAAAACTAAAGCAATGAGGTACCAATTGTCAAATTCACTAATTAAAGAAAAATATATAGAGACCCTTTTTTAGGAATCTTCTATTAGAGAAAAGTCAATAATACTTTCCATGAGTTCATTTCCACCACCATCCACTTCAAGCACATTCAAAGTACTTCCCAAAAAATGGATGAAAAGTTGTAGTCCTTAATCCACTATATTGTACATCTAAAATTGTTCATAAGACCACTTTCTAGCTTCCAAATCATTTCACACTTAAAGCGTAGCTACTTGTAGTGCCCATCCTTGTCATTTTCTCATAGCTTCCCATCTTCACCCCTCCATATAACCATGGGAAAAATTGGGAAGGCCTTTTGTATGTGGTCACCCAAGAAGACTAAATGAAGTTGGAAACTCTCGAAGATTCTCTAAATTTCAAGAGAGTTTCAAGAAAGAAGCTAAAAAAGTGGGAGACAAGTACTATTGACTTCTTATTTTAGTTTAACCCTTAAATGTCAACACGGATGTTTTGTGTCCGATGGATGACAAGGAATTCTCCTATGTAGGATAGAAGTGCAACTATTCATCCTCGGAACTAGGGGGGAAAGGGGAGATTGTCTACAATAGTTTGACCTCCAATGGATATTTTCGGTTTCTAAAAGTAGATGATGTCACACAGTTCCAAAAGTCACTAGTCCGTCCTTTAAGGGGTAAAAAATTAAAGAAAGGAACCCGTCAAGTTGGAAGACCTTGGACCACTCAATTTTGAAAAGCCCTCATTTAAAATAAAAAATATTACTGAGCCTGTGCATCAACCTGTCCCTTCCAAAATTGCGGGTTGGGAGGTGCATGGAAATCGGCTCTTAAAAACACATTCCAGCATAGTTCTATAATAAAACAGCTTACACTGATCACATGTAGAAAGCGGTGAACTGTTTGCATACTTTTGCTGAAACGATGATCACTCAATTATTTCAACATTCAACAAGACGAGTCAGCTAATGCGGCGTATAATGAGACAGATTTCCAAAACTATAAAAGAATGAATGACAGAGGAGACAAAATGCCAATGCCAGTATACTTTCCAAATTCGTCAGGCCAATGAGTAATTGATAAACTTCTAAAATCCGCATCATTACCCAAAGTAACCTTTCGCATACTTCGTATTCTCACGGAGGATTTTTGACATCGATCATGAGACTTGATCGTTCTTTCGTCAATGCGCCATTGACGTATCACCATGGCTAAAAGCATGTGGAAGTACCCAGAAGATTTTAAAGACCCCCAAAGCACCATAGAATCTGTTGGAATCGGTATACAGTCAATGTGATGCAATAGTTGCAACTTCATTACAGATCAGAGCCGCAAATGGCATTCACGAGCATTGCCTTCACACTATTGAGTTCAGATTCTTCATCGCCCTCATCTGTCACTGATTCTTCTCTCTGCGATTTCGATCAATATTGGATCACATTAGGAGGCAGCAATGTAGTGTTAATGTTGTGGAGATCATATTCGTTAAAATGGTAAATTGCGGAGAAATTGGTGCAATTTCGGTAGCCTAGCTGAAACCTCAGATCTATATCGGTTCTGTTTTTACACCGGAGAAAACCAGTATAGAAGTTGGACAAATGTTCTTTTGTGCCTATGGAAATTGGACAAATAAATTTCCTTCAGTTTCCGTTTCTAGTGGGATCCTAGTGGATCCGAATCTATCATCACTGGACACTGACTACGCAATTCTTCAAAAATTCCATAGATGAACATTTTGGATTTCCCCTGTGTTAGAGACTTGGCACAGTTTTGATGCCCTGAACCACGCCTTAATACGGAATATAACCATATGAAGCTATAATTTCTTATTGAGTTGGCGGGTCTTACCTCCAGGCTTAAATATTCGAAGACAATGTTGCTGTGGCAAGCAATTTTCGCGTCCATAACAGTCAGACCACTGGACTCCACTGCTTCCATCACGTCAACCAGAAGTCCAGGTCGATTAGCGCACACCATGTGTACTTCCAAAACCCCATCTCTTTTCATTACTTCCACCTGCTTCAATCGATTTCGCCAGCGTTCAAAATTTCAGAAACACAATGACAACTCAGATGGCTAGAACCATGTCCATCCCTCAAGACATCACGTCTACAATCTCAGCTACAGTATCGATCAATCAGGAAATGTTTGGTCGATCGAGTCCGCGATTAAAAATGCTTAAAGAGTCTGGCTTAAGCAGGGTCTTAACTGTGTTTAATTAAGCCCATCTCATCATGCTAAGAAATAAGGCAAAAGTTCACACAGAGAACTTATTAATGCGACCTTACCATTGGCAAGCTTCGAGCATCAATTTCTTCATCCTGCGTTCGAGCAAGCGAAGCATCTTCCAGAAGCTCGCTGCTGAGATCTTCCACTTGCTTTTGTAATGTCGCAATGTAATAGTACGCATCCACGACAACAGAATCACTTCTTTCTCGTCTCTGCAACATACACATACACAAGTAACTTATCCCCGGATTTGAAAGTTCATTTCAAACACAACCACGAGTCCATACGTCAAACCTTTCAATAGCATCTCTAAACTTTCAAACAAACGTATCCTCACGCAATCCAAACAACAAGCCAAGCTGCAACTTGTAATACCACCATAGTCCACGACGGAGCCAGTGTTGGTACGGTTTGCGGGCTCATAAATTTCAAGTTCCGCCACGGACTTACCCTTGTAGAGTTCGGCACAACCGCTCGAAGTCCGTCAAGTTGCTGATCCAGCTTCGAAAAACTGGGCTCCAAACATGAACTTCGAACGCCATACGTTCGTTTCACAAAACCCGCTCCCTCCATAGCCAGAACCTCACGTTGACGTCCCTCTTCCATCTCAGAATCGGACTCAAAATCAACGTCACCTCTCTCACTCTCTCCCACTGTAAGCGGCACAACGCCCATCGTGACCGACTCTTTCAAATGCCAAAATACAAATCAATATGTTATCAGTATCTCTACTATAGCACCACCGACCCCTTCCTTTCTGCCTTTGCAAGCACTAAGGTATACCCCCGGGTATACCAACTCTTGAAGAATAACCCAATCACGTCGTTCTCATTTCTCAACACTAAACTGCAATGAAGACGATCAGTTAGAGCGGACTCAAGCGCGCGCTTCCCATAAATAGCCTCTCTGACCTGGACATGTTCCTGTACGGATGTACCTAATCGGGAAAAGGGAAAAATTTCAAGGAATTCTGAGGTGAGCTAAGCTGTGGTGGGGTGGTTCCAGTCTCGGTTTTAGAAAATCTCTGCGGGAGTTGTGACCACTCGCAATGAATGGTTCAATGTGCTTCCTCCGTTTCTCGCAAGAGCTTTGTGCAGATGGATTAAATGCGGGGAGCCGGGGAGTCAACGAGAATCACGACAGACGCCAACGGTTTGTCTGATCCAGGAAGTTAATAAGCAAACAAAGCCAACATTCCGCCCGACATCTCACTGACACAACAGGTCACAGAGAAAGGTTATCACTTATCAGTCGTCCAGGACTCCAGGCAATGGGGCAAGGCGCGATGAGTGATGACTGATGAAGTAAGCTTGAGTTTTGGCAACAACTAAGAGTTCTGTGGGTGGTGGTCAGGCTAGCTAAGCTTGTGTGGAGAGTGCGGCAGTCGATTCATGAATCATGAAATCTGTGAACTGGCAGGAGCATGTACGGAGCCGGCCCAAGATTTGTGAGCTTCAAGAATCATGAAATCTGTGAACTTGCACGAAAAGGCTCTTCTGATGATAAGGCTCCTCGCGGGGCATTGCCACTTCGCAGCAGGTGTTGGTGACGGCTGCTCCTCTTGGTGCAGGGTCTGGCTGAGCCTGAGGATTGCATTTCTTTGAGGTTGTGTAGAAAACAATTTTTATGGGAGGGATGGAATAATTTGTATCCATGGGTATGGAAGAAACAAGAAACATATGGACGAAACAAGGATATTACGGAAGAAACGTAGAAACAATGGATGGAACAAGGAGATTGGGGTTGCAACAATGAAACTACGGATGGAAATCATTTATTTATCCACAAGTGTGTAAGGAAAGTATACCCTAGATGAACATTATGTTTTAGTTGTTGTTGGACAATATGAATATGATGTCTGTAAATGTAGGATATTAGTTCATGGTGTAAGTCTTCTTCTATCATCAATATTAGATATATTTATACTAGCATAAATGTTGGCTATTTATAAATACCAAAGAAAAGGTCTACACAAAGAGCCATTGTATGTGCAACAAACTAGACAAATTGTGGGTCTTTTAGACACATCTCTCTCATTAGTGTTTCAACTGTGTTATTGAGTAGGAAAAGTCTATAGATTCCCTACATTGATGAGCATATTTGTAACGTATAGTTAGTTTCTTAAACTCCTTTGATAGGAGAGGTCTCAAGATTTCTTACATTGATGGACATATTGTACAATATGGTCAATTTCGGAAACTTTTCTTATAGGAGAGGTCTCCAGATTCCTTAAATTGTATGGTATAGTTAATTTTGAAAACTCTTTGGATGAAATAATGATTTTCAAGTGCTTCTATTATGATATTATACAATAGAGGGCTCCAAATTATATATGTGGGGATATCGTACGTTGCATTTAGTTCAAGAAACTAATGTGATGAAATAAGTTGATTTTCAAATAGCATTTTTTTGTTTGCAATAAATAGTGATTATAATGATGGCCACAAGAAAACAGTCCTTTCAAAATTTGGCATCAAATATTGGCTACAAGAATAGCTTTATATGGCAAATTTTTTTTTTCAAAGTGTCACATAAAATTTATCAAGACAATCAACAATTGGTACCATAACACATGACATTTAGAAATTTAAGCATTATAGGATTGAGTAATTACTAACACAAGTAACTTAATGTAACACCAATGATTTAGCTTAATGGGACGAGCCATCAAATTAAGATAGGCATAACTATAATTGATCCCCTTCCTACATCATATCTCTATCTAAATCTATCTAACATTTCAAGGGCAAAAATGTTGATCATGGCCTATTTTATACTTCCTACTTTGGCTAAATTCTACATAGTATATAAATTATACTTATGTGAGGTATTAAGCAATTACCAAGTACCAAAAGCCTAACTGCTTCATTGATTTGTCCTATCAGCCAAGATAGGGAAATTATTGTCACCATAAAATCTTATATTTTAGAAAATTCGTTGAGTGATAACAATTGGCAACATATGCTAATTCAAAATAGTGTGACTATGGTAAATTAGTGTCACACATACTATTGGGACAAAGCCTACCTTAATAGGGGAGGCAACCCATTCTTGATCACCGCTCCATTCTAGTAGTGTAAGGTGGAGTCATTTCGATCAAGAGGCAATGAACAATGATTAATACTGGCACAATTCCTTCACGAAGTTGTGGCACATTATGATTGGCTAGAAGACTCTCAATATTGCAACCAACCCTTGTTGGGTTTTGAAACCAGCCCTTGATCGAAAATAGGAAGGTATATATGACCAATATGGGTGGACGAGAATCTTTAGCTAAAAACTAAAAAATTCTTAGTAATTACATTTTGAGATATAAAAATCTGCAAAATTAAGGAAATCTTATGAAGTCTAAGTTATTTCTACACATGGGAAAATTTCCCCACTGTTGAAACCTCCCTTGCTTCATTTGTGTCAAAACAAAAAACAAAAAACAAAACACAAAAAACAAAACACAGAAAACAAAAACAAACTCCCTTGCAGACACGTGTATCTCCTTAAGTGGTCCGAAATGCGTTGCCTCCCCTCCAGTCCTCCAGTAAGTTATTCCAGTGCCGGTCCCAACTGACTGATAACTAAGTTGGGCTCCGGACCTCCAGTGCCGTGCAAGCATGAAACTTGCTTGATGGCGACATTCTGCCACGCTGATCATCAGGCCACGTAGATGATGGTGCCCTTCCTTTCAATTATTAACTTACAAGGCAAACTTCTCGCCTTCAGTCCAGTTGTACTGCAACACGGGATTTCAAGAGTTTTACAGGGGACAGTACATTACAGTAAAATTCTACAAAAGTTCATTTGAATTATTGCTTTGATTCTGGAGGCAAAGCTTTTACTCAGGCTGGCTGAGATGTACCTTACCTTATGATAGTCTGCTCTAAATCCGCTCGTCTTCTAAAGACTGTCCTTAGCCAGGTTCTAAAATGGACATTAACAAGTTGTAAAATGCATATGTGTAAAGCATTGAATGTTTTGTCAATATGGCAGAGCGGTTTAAAATTTGTCAAGCGTTCCTTTATACTTTGCTAGTGGATGGAATAAGAGCCAATGTGGGTCCATTTCTGAAATGTTTACCTGTGTTCAAAAAAACTTTTCTTCCCTAACTTTGAATGTTAATATTTTTCAATCTGTATGGTCAAACTTGATAAAAAATTTTACCATATGATCTCATACAAGTATAGTACAAGATCCTACGGTTGGATGTTTGAATTTTGAAAAATTTTCTTTCTTAAGAGAATGCAACAAAAATGGCAATTTCAAGTGATTTTTGTCAAAAAATAGGCCTTGGTCCTTTAGGAGTTTAGTTTAGTAAAGGTTGCATTTTGGAACCTTGTCTAATACTTTCTACATGCTGCAGTGGTTGTTTATGGTGAAGCCATATCTTTCTCCAGACTACACATGTGTGGGTTTTGTAAGGCCTACGATCAAGAAATAGATACCTGTAGCAAAATTCTTTAAAAATTCATGAGTAATTCATAAATGCTCTGAAAAATATGAAACCACTTGGGTTAGATTCCACATCAATTTTTCTTCGGGTGAAAAATAAGGGAAAATATTTTTGTGCATCGAAGAACCATAAAAAAGGCCAACCAGCCCTTAAATGCACGGTTTATGAGCAAACTACCTTACCTCATCTTCTTTGATATGGAGTTGGCAATTATTTGCCTTGTTGATTGGGTCTTTATCTCCTTATTAACTAAGGGTGGAAACACACAAAATTGCACCCCTCATGGCCAATGGCCGGGGACCATAAGGCCCTTAGGCATTTAATCAGTAAAGTCTCCACCCCGTATAGATTTCAACCGAAGGTCGGGGACCAAAAGTGTCCTTACATAGTCTAGAAGTCCAATTCAAAGTGTTGTAACTTTTGCATCACATGTCTAAATTCAAGAAAATTGGTTGGGAAATCTTTACAAACTCTTATAGTTTGAGTGATAAAATTTTCAAATCAATCTCAAATGTGATGATTTTTTGGAAGCCAATTGAAGTTCACAAGTTTAGTTTGAGTTCACCAAACTGCATTAGATGGTTGCAACTTCAAGGGCTTGTAATCTCCTTCATCCAATGTTTGTTTTCAATAAATAAAAAATTGGGGGGTTATGTTCCCCTCGAAGTCTAGTTATTGAAGTAAAATTTTCACGTCAATCCAAGTTGTTTTGAATGTTTGGGAGCAATTCGAAGTTCAAAATCTAAACATCTTTAGATTACTGTGAACTTTGGTGTCTTGTTTCATCTTCATGTAGTGCCCATTTCCAATGACAGAAAATTCTAAAAGTTGTGCACACTCGTATAGTTTGTGTGGTTAAAGTCTTTTTGTCAATTCAAGAAATTATGAGTGACTAAGAAGCATTTTAGGAGGAGGTTTAGCGTTAGCTCTACTGTTTGCAACTTTTTTGTTGTGTTTTGAGATTTCAAAGCCATTTTGTAGACACAATGAGTCAATTGAATGATACTTTTTTTCACTATTGTCTTTGTATGTTGGTTTTGAATCACTTTGAGTAGGTTTAGAAATCAAATTTCACTGTTAGATGTTTTTCAATAGCTTTGGAGGGTCGTTTCAAGCCTATCCCCCAAGTTGTTCCTGCAATAATGAGGAAACGGTTTACGATTAACTATTGTTAGCTGTCATAAAGACTAAATTTTATTTTATTTATTTATTTGCCTTGAAATGGAAAAAAAATGTTAAACAAAAAAAATTCAAAAAATATCTGACATGGCCACCTCCCGACCACATCAACATGCTAAAGTGGCGCAATTCATTGAGTTCCCCACTGTAGGGAACTCACAGTCTTCTAATGGGGCCAGATTTCATCTAATGCTCCAAATGTATTGCTAGGAAAATATCAACATCCTTTTTCAACACCAAAACATTACAATTTTGCAATCTATATGGCCAAATGACTTCAAAATTGATTCATGTCATCTACAAAATGTACACTACAAGATTGTTTGGTTGAGATTCCTATAAATCCATGACATTTAGATCTATAACACTTCAAAAGCGATGATGGGTTTGAACCCATTCAAGCTTTAGGCGATGAGGGGTTAAATTGCCATCATCACTCTGTTTACACCTCCATAATCAATATTTACATGTGTTGAAGAAATGGTTTTAGAACATCTACCAAAAAGAAATTCGATCCTTCATATTAAATATGGTATCTAAATAACATGTTCTTTGTTGCTGTGGAACCTCATTTCACTTGCCAAAAAGAAAATGTGAAATATTGACTAGTCTAATAATAGTAATTAGGCACAATAGCAAAAAGTGTCAGTTTGGGGAGTAACTACCTAAATGAATTGCAAGTTTTGCATCCACAGTGTTTTAGAGATTTTTTTAATTGCACTTGCAAAACATGATGCTGGAAATTTCTTTATTGCGATCTTTGTATAGTATTCTTTAACCCCTTAAAGGACCAAGTAGCATTTTTTTGGCATGATAGTGTTTTCAGTCATCCATTGACAAATAAAACGTTTTATTTTTTTTCTTTGAAACTTTCACACAACACGTAGTCAAGTTTTGACTTGAAGGCACAACAATTTTCATAAGTTTTGACAACATGGTTAAAAAGTTCTTGTATGATATGTTGTTTCTTTTGCAGCCCAAGCAATGTGGGTAGCTAAAAAAATCACTTCTTTAAGAAATAAATATTTGAAATTGATTTTCTAGATTTATATGTACATCAAAAAAAATTCGAATTATTCCATTTCAATTAATGAAATGAAAGTTATGAGGAGTTTTAGTTTGTGGACAATTATAAAATCTCTACTCTAAAAGAAAATTTGAAGTCCTTTCTTTAACTCTATTTTTTATATTTTTGAAAATAAAATAAAATCATAGGATGTAGATTGTTTAGTACAACATTACAACCATTGGGATTGGCATTTTTCAATTCCATAACTATATTCTTAACAATACAATATTTTAAATCATTATCTACTTCTCTCTACTTACTATCTTTTTCAAGCATCGATATGATTATTTTTTGTTGAAATTTTGTATCCATTTTTCCAACTTATTTCTTCAACATATTATGGAGAGCTAGAAGTTATAGGATCAATACATTTTGGGGTAAAAAGTTTGAAAGATGAAATCTAACCATTTGTGAAGAATTAAAAACTATGCTTCTTTTTTAAATCCAAGAATCATGATCTTGCAATTGTAAAGGTTTCTTATCTTGAACTTTTAGAAGGGTGCACTCTAATAGGTTGACTAAAGGATCCTACAATAGAATTTGTTAAAAGAAATATAGATGAAGATTTTAGCTTTGCTTTAGAGACTAGTATTTTGAAGGAGTTTTAGCCTCCAAATATGCAAAGTGTCCTGGCTATCCAAGTCAAGAGGCCATGCAATTAAGTGGCTAAATTTTGTTCAGAGTCCAAAAAAATGGGCAATACATTATAGGAATTGGAGCCTTTGGCCAACCATAGTGTGAAGCATCCAAAGGCCAAGCCCAAAGTCCAAACCTATACCATTTGTTCAACTTCTATCCTTTTCTCTCCAAATTGATCCATTCAATTTCTGAATTTTTTCATGAAATCTCACTCCTTGAGACAATTTTTTCAAGCAAAAGCTAAAAAAATATGAGAAAGGAGTCAAACACGGCTTAGGAAAAACAATCATAGGACATGTTCTCATCATCAAACAAGGAATATGAAAGGTATAAATGGAATAAGAAGGTGGCATTGGTCATTGAAGGGAAGTAGGTTCATTGAATGTAAAGAGTCCCCATTGTAATGGTGTAGACTAGGTTTCAAACTCCACTAGTGACTAAGAAAGAAGAAATAAGTAGGAAAGTAAGAAGTAAGAAAGTTTAGTCCAATCTAATGGTTGAGACCTTGTTAATTTTAGGCCGACCCAAACTTGCTTTGAGAGTCCGTTGCCAAGTAGGCATTTGGCTACCACTTAAGCAGCTTGGAGGGTGACACACTTTAGATTGTGTCTCCTAAGGTAAAGGATCAAGAGGCCAAATTCCTAAATTCTTGAAATCTAATTGGTGGAAATAGACAAACTTCGACGATAGTGTGAAGTGCCCCTAAATCACCTTCACTAGTAGAAAGGAGGTATTTGAACACCAAGCTAGTGCCCACATGGGCCATTAGTACCACACCCTCACACTATCTTTTAGTGCTCAAATACCTCCTTCTACTAGTGCTTCTATAGTATTTTGTCAAGTTTTAACATTTTATTTAGTATTGATTTGAATTCTAGACAACATTATGGCCTCTTTTGGATAGAGATCTCAACAAAATTAAGCTTACAAAATATTGGTTCTATTCCAAATTGAATTCTAAAATTTCTAAAATTTATTTTTTATTGCATATTTTTGGACTTTGCAGCCTATGACTAAGATTTATCAATTTTCTACTATAGAATGACACCAAAATCTGGTATATGCTATGATATTTTTTTCACTACTATAAAGACCAATAGAAGAAGTTTTTAACTTTTCTAGGTTATTTTGTGTTTGAAATGAGTCCTAAACCATATTTCTTTGAATATTCAAAACAATTTAGAATGTTGGGTGTAAACCACTATATCAATTCACCATTAAAAAACAAAATAAATAAACAATAGGCATGAATTTGCAAGTCCGGAAGTATTAGTACTACAAATTAAGCCACAACTATAAATTAGGGAGTTTTCCATTAGATAGCAATGAGAACTTCGGGAGGTTAGGACAAGAAGCTAGAAAATGCAATTAGGAGAAAATTAGGGGAAATTCTAAAAAAAAAAATAAGAACTTATACTAAAAAGAGCTTAAGCATGATTTGGTAGAGTAACCAAATTAGGCTAATGGTAAAATGAAACCAAAATACTATAAGTAGAAAATGAAAATAAAATAAAATTGCAAACCAAAAGGATATAAAAATATTTTAAAAATACAATTAGAAATAAAAAAAACTAGGAGTAGGAAGTGAAACTTATAGTAAACTAAAAATCACAAAAATAAGAAATGAGGAAAAACATAAAAGAAGTTAGTTAAACTAAAACTATGACTAAAATAGTGGTGTAGTGAGTAAAACACTAAAAGAGTGCTAGAAACACTAAAATAGGACTTTTGCAGTAATTTAGGGTGTTTTATACGAAATTAGTGGGGTCTACACTAAAATAGCACATTTTCAATCACTTAATGCAATTTGCACTAATTTGGGGCATTTGGCATCAAATTAGCGAATTAACAATAAATTAGGGGGGATGAAAGTTGTTAGGGAAATCGATCCATTAAGAAGTTTGGTTATAGAAAAATTAGGGTTGCAAACTCTCTCTCTCTCTTTCAACTTTTGATGTTTTAAAGGAGCAATTGTTTGGGGAAGAGTTTTGAGTAAATTGGGGCAATTTAAGCATGAATTAAGAGAGATTGTAGGGAAAAACCATGTAGGACAATTTTTCAAGAAGATTCACTTTTTTTATGAGAAAAATGGGTGAAAGAGGTGGATTTTTTAGGTCTAACAAAGAATTGCTTGAGAATGATGGATAAATTTTGAGTTGAAACTTAGTTGACCAACTTTGGTGAGCAATACCACAAAAATGATGATGCGGATTGAGATGAAAATTGGTGGAAAGATGCGTTTTGAATCTAGACTTCTGGAAAGCCTTGGCTCAAACCATTTAGAGCATAGAAGGAGTGGTGATCATTTTTGTGGTAGGAGGTTTGCTACTTCAAGGAATTTAGAGATGCTTTCTTCTTATACTTTTAATGTTAGGCCATTAAAATTACAATCCTTTTAATGAAAAACAATGA
Source organism: Straminergon stramineum (assembly GCA_963920665.1). Classification (NCBI taxonomy): domain Eukaryota; kingdom Viridiplantae; phylum Streptophyta; class Bryopsida; order Hypnales; family Calliergonaceae; genus Straminergon; species Straminergon stramineum. The sequence continues at coordinate 33,609,191 of OY987264.1, read as the reverse complement.
AATTTTAGCTTTTGAGTATATATTTTTGTATATTTCAGTATTTTGGTGAAAATCAATGAAAGAAATTATATATACGTCTATATATACTTTTCATTCTTTAGAAAGATATTGCATTGTAGGTATAAATATAAGATGCAAGGTGCAATTTAACATTTACAAGCTTTAAAATGAAAAAATATTAGTCTAATGGTCAAATTATTGTAGCAAGCATTTTAAACCTATAAAAAAATCTTGAAAATTTGTGAAAATTGAGTTTAGAAAATCCTATATGTTCTTTTTTGAAGAATTTCCTTTGATTGCCCTCAAAACAAGACTTTTAATCATTTTCATATCACTAGCCCAAGTGGAATAAATAAATTCTTCCCATGTAGATACAAATGTATCCAATGATATTTTTTTAGATGCATTTTGTTTTGTTTTTTGTTTTCAATTGCCTAGGCTTGAGCATTTTGTCCTTAGGGTGGTACAAGTCTTGCTATTGGGCACCAAGATCTTCAATTGGTGATAGAACAAGCACTATCACCAAGATGATGTCAATAGTGTTTACAATGATGTCATTAGGATTTAACAAAAAAATGAATTAAAAAATGTGTAGATGAGAGTGTGCTAGATGAATTGGGATACAATTTGCATTTAATATTTGAAAAATTCTCCAAAAGACAATTTTCTCTCACAACCTCAAAAAAAATTACACTAAAAGTTGAAATTGTAAGTACATGCAACAAATATTGATTGTTCAAGGATGAAGGATGGATGCATTGATGGAACCTCATTGTAAACACTGACAATCTTGAGATTACTATAATAATAAGGCAATTCTACCTCTTCACAGTTTGTTCCACCTTATTTATCACTTTTCATCTTCTAATATTTTAAACCCTAATGTCTCAAAGTCCCCTCAAGGGACAAAATGGATTTCAGAAAAAAGTCATATGGCCTCAATTTTTGACATGATATTTTGAAATCTTTTTGGAAGATAGAAAAAAGGCATTTTCTTTTGGGGAATATAATTTTATTTCAATCAATGAATGGGAGAAAAATTTATGGCATCCTAAGCTCCAAATGTTGTTCTCTAGGCAATACAACCCACCCACCCCACACACAAAATGTCAAAAAAAAAATTTGAATTTTTTTTCTATTGGAAAAGATTTGATTCATTCCATTTGGCCTAAAGATAAAGTTATAGGAGTCTTGTTTTTTTGGCAATCTAAACATCTACTTCACAAAATAACTTTTAAATTCAATTTCACAATCTAAAAAAGATCTCCACGAGGTTTAATTTTCTTACTAGAACAATTTTGTAGTTGGGATTAGTTATTTCAATTCCATCTTAGAGCTATTAACAATTTTGATTTTTCTTCTATTTCATATCTACTTCTATGTAAGAATTTTTGAAAGATTGAAAATTAAGTTTGGTTTTTTGAATTTTTTTCCCCAAACTCTCAACTCAAGTCTTCAACATAAAAATATAAATTCAAAATTTTTAGTGCAAAATTTTTAAATTAAGAAGTTTCAAAGTCATATAATCTAGTCATACAAGTTGCAAAAAACATGTTTCCTTCAAACATTGCAATTCAAGTGGTCAAATATCAAGTGAAGAAAACCTGGTTTTTTCGCAATTCAAGCACTTAAATGTTCTTAAATTTCTTCCATACATTCTTATACTAGTCTATTCTAGAATCCTATGGTCAGATATGCAAAAAAAAATAACAATTTAAAGACTTTTTTGCTATTTGCAATAGAAATGGCAATTTATATGGTTTTTGATTAAAAGAAAAGGGCATCAAGCCTTTGGGGATCAAAATGCTCTTGAACAATTACCACTTCAAATTCAAACCACTAAGTGCAAGTCCTCATGAACATCTAATGAGAGTTGAAGCAATTTGTACTCACGGGTGTCCATCTATTATTATCTATAGTGTACCTATATTTTGAGTTAAAAAATTTTGCAAAAAATTTACATGAGTATTTGGATTGTCTCCAGTTTTTAAAATAATATCATCAAAGAAAATTTGTCAATTCATTACCAAGTTAGTGGGATTTTAAAAATGTTGCATGTGCATACCATAATGACTTTAGTAATCTTTATGGACCTTTGACAACTAAGCACATTGAAAAAATCCTCATTAACCCTAAGCACCCCACACCTCAAATCTAGCCTCCCCCAAATGAAAGGTTGTCATGTTTGATTGTTATAATATTTTCAACGATACGATGAAATCATTTGTCCTTTTCTTCACAACTCCAGGCTTGTCTCCAATATTGATTACTATGGTCAATTTATGTAGATCTTGTTTTGGGTGACAATTTGATTAGGATGAGTTCAAAAGTGTTTGGATTTTAGTAAACATGTTATGGGCACTCAAGGGTTAAACTCATCTAGCACTTTTCCTTCAAAAATATTAGAATTAGTCTATCTTGGAGAAGTAATAACTAAAATTCATCTTTTGTAATAAATGTAATATGTCTTGACCTTCTGTTACAATTTCATCCATATCACATACATGGTGATATTTCATCCATGCTCTAATATCATGCATATGAAGTACACTCAAACTTTTAGAGAATTTTTGTGTTCTACTTCACCTTGATTATTTCAATTCATGATTCACAAATTGTTGTGAATTTTTCAGTGAGATATTAGGTTGACATATAAATTATCCCTAGAAACTCAAGTTTGTCCTCTTGTATTAATGATGTATATTCTAGAACATGAATGGAAGGTAAATCAACCCATTATAGACACCTAGGGAATGACTCATCAAAGTCTTGCATCAACCCATGAGATTTAGACTACATTAGGATGAATTAGTAGCCACAATCAATGTCTTGAATGATGGTGATGGAGTGATTGGTGACTGCAATAGTAACTTCCACCTTTTGAGTGTAAAAAAAGTCACAAGAAGTGTCTTTTTTAGGCCTTTATATTTTGGCCATGTTAAGAAATATTGTGATCATAGCTTTAGATAATTAAGATGATGACCACTAAGGATACACTTTTTGTTGGTTTTGGAGTAGTCTAAAGACTCTTTGGGGCCAATTAGGCAATACATTTCAAAAATTCAAAAAATTCATACAATGTCAAAAATAAATAAAAACTCAATCAATCTCTTCATTTTTCACATTTGTCAATATGTAGAAAAAAAATGATTTTTAAAAAAAAGGCCAATATGGCAAACTAAACATTCTACTAGTATGTGATAGGTTGGTTTACCTTAGATTGATGGTACAAGTTAGAGAATGGAACTATTATCAATAGCAACGAATGCCCGTAGTTGAAGAGTTCTTTGAGGCAAGCATTGAAAATTGAAGCATTATATACTTCAAGGGGGGGCCATTCAAGGGGAGTCTATTGTCTAGAATGCTTTTCAACTTTGAAAATTCATAGAATATTGTATCATAGGTGTGATAAAACTTACAAAACTCCTTGGGTTGATTTTCTCTCTCAAAGATGACATTCTTCTGAAATAAAATATCATTATTTGAACGACTCATCTAATGGATTCATATGAGCTGATTCATTTCCCCATGCATATAGCTAATTCCTGAATGAGAACCTTTGACAAATTACCACTCTATCCCTGAAACGACAAACTGATAACTTTGGAAGAAAATAGACAATGAACAGTACGCATGTTGTTGTTGACCGTAGTTAAATATATTATTCCTACACTAAGCAAAGATTGGAAAGCATGCATCACATGTTGCCCTCATGGAGATTGAAAGAAGGGCAACATTGACTCAATGATTGTCCATATGAATCTCCATGACATTTTCTTGCAATTTACACCACCTAATAATGAGAATGCATTCAATGACCCTATTCCTGGACTTCCTTGGCGTAGCAGAACTGCATTACCACTTTAACACAAAAAAAAATGGATGAAAAAAGCATTCTTCCATCCAATAGAGAGGTTTTTGTCATCTATCGGACACAAAACGTCCGTGTTGACGTTTAAGGGCTATACTTCCAAAAAACCAGTACATTTTTTCAACTGAAATTGCAAGAAATAACCAAAGCATACAACCAAGTGATAGACGATAGAAACCTGAGGTTTTGGATACATGATTTGCCTCAAATTTCTCTCCAGACATTCCCATGTGTTCCCCGTGCCCTTCAGTCCAGGCCAACGAAGCTCCTCACTTTGTGAAAGACACACAGAAACTCCGAAACTCCGAAACTCCGAAAGGCAAAGGCAAAAGTGCGAAGAATTTCAGGCGGGGGGCGTGATCCTCTACTGCAGGTAGGTGGCCATGAGACGATATTCCCAGAATGGCAAAGCCGGGCGGGCGGAGTCACGGAGTGTGCCGCTTTTGGAAAGACAGATGTGCTCTTGAAGTCAACCCTGGAAGTGCGGCTGACTAGCCTTCATTTCTTCCATTTGCTGTCGAAACAAAAGTATCAGTTTAACTGAGCAACTGAAGGCCACTCACTGGGGCACGCACAAATTCATGGCGCTTTCATCACTTTCGGCTGCAACTTGCCCACAAGGTACTTATGTTAAGTTAGTTGGGTTTCAGTTGTTTCCTTAGCTCTTCGCCGTTGAATAAAAGCCAGGGCTGATTGTGGGCTGTGGATTGTGTAGCAGGAGCGGCGGCATTCAGAAAGGATGCCGGCATAAGGTAATCTGCTCTTAAAGCGACCTTTTAAGAGCTCATTGCCTTTTCAGGGAAGGTAAAGTGCTTGAAAAACTTTCCACCAAATTTGGGTAGGAAGAAAAATGGAATTGGCATCTAACCTAAGTTGTTTCGTATTTTTCGGAACTTTGTGGAATTAGTTACAAATTTTTTAAGTCGAAATGTAGTGATGATTGAAAGCAACCACCCCTTGCAAAGTACATTGTTGGTACATTGAAGAAAGCGAAATGTACCTCTATTAGTGGTTGCTTTTAGGGCATGGTTGGTTTTAGAGCACCCTACCTCAAAATCGTATAGTGTGGATTTCACTCTAAGGTGGATTCCCCTAAAACTACCACTTTCTGCTACTCATTGGTCAACTTTTCATATTTTCTTGTTGGCAAGTGAAAGGAGGTTCTAACGCACCAAAGAATGTGACAATTGAATACCTTATGCAAAAGTTATGAAGGGTCAAAGTTTTTTTGATAGATATAATAAAATTGTTTCATCAAATTTTGTATTAGGTACATATTGATTGTGGAAATGTACACAAAATGATCATGGTGGTTTTAGGCAAGGTGTGATTTGGGGTGTACCCACTTTATGTATCAAGAGCATCTCCATCTCTATGTCTATGAGTACATAATAGAAACTCAAAAATATCTTTTCCATCATTTTATTAAATATATGAATTTGTATGAAATGTGGAGGAAAACAAGGGCAAGCCTTCTTTGAGAGAGCGAAAAATTCAAGCTCCGCTTCAAAATTTTGCCTCAAGAAAAATGCAATACTAAATAATTCATTACAAATGATATATTTGCAAATTTTGAAGTTTATGCTTGAAATCAAATAGACCCTGAATTCAGCATGAGAGGTCACAAAAAACAAAAATAACAACCCAAAATAGGAGATAGGTTTTTATAACCTTGGGCAAGGAGGGTAGGAAAGACAATGTTTCATCTCCTTTAGAAGACTCACAATGACAATGAGGCAAAAAGAAACAAACAAATGTTCTTGATTCAATTTCTCCCCTTCTTTGGAAAAATCCAAAGATGTTGATCTCGGTTCAATTTCTCTCCCTCTCCAATGTTATTGATCTCCAATTTAAAAAGTAGAGCATCACCATTGATCATCACAATGATTGTGAGAAATGATCTTGGCTGTTGCACTTTGGGATATGGATACAAATATGGAATATGGATGGTATATGTAACACATATAGAATACATACAAATATGTATGGGATACATATGTATCTATATGAATTATATAAATTTCAAGTATCCCTTATCCTTTGCAAGTGAAACTGATGTCATAGAAATACAAACATGGTGTGTGGATGGGTATGTTATATAGACCCATCTCATTTTATCAAACAATGGAACAATTACACTTGTACCCTTTTCAAAAAAATTGAAAAATTGAACCACCAATGTTGAAATGACACGTGTACCCCATCAATTTTTCATGTATGGTTTTCTCAAAAAGCCACGATCTTTCACAATTACAATGAGCTCCAAAGAGGTAGTAACTACCTTAACTATCTTAATATATAGCACTATTATAGACATCTCTAGAAATAGCATGATTAGGACAACCTAAAGAGAATATTTATTGTAGGTTACTTCTTTAGGGAGTAGATCAATTGATTAACCTACCCTTGCAACTTGTTATATTTACTTCCTACCAATTGCAAGTTTACTAATGTGCAAAAGCAAAAAAACAAAACTACATCATATATTTATGCCAATGTAAAATACTAGTTTACTAGTGTGCCATGTGTGCCATGTGTTGTTGTTACAACCAAAATAAAAATAAAAATAATTTTCTAATTTTCTAATTTATAAAAACTTTGAAACTCAATATCTTTTATGCAAAAAAGAATGAAAGGGCTTTTTTGCTATGTGAGAGGTTGCATTCTTGATACGAATAGAAAGCTTTGAATACAAAAGAGTGCAAGGGCTTTGTTTCATGGTTCTTGGACATGCAATGTGAAAGTGTTTTTTTTCAAAATGAAAGATAATTTCATTCCATTCTAGAATTTAAAAATAATTCAAAAGCCATAACTTTCACATTGCAAATTCAAACACCACAAAACCAAGTCCATGCACCCCTCCTTGAAGAAAACTTTCCAATTGTACCAAGAACTCAACCGAGGAACTCACAATTTCTTAAATCTCAACATATCAAACAAAACAAAATAAACTAATTAATTTAAGGTATAGATGTGTTATTTGCAAGAAGAAGTAGTATTTGTCACAATTGTCCCCTTCTTGTAAATAAGTATATTTGGTTGTACCAAAGAAAATCATCGGAATGTCTAAATATAAATTGTGCACTTTTCATCTCTAAAATGCCATTGTCTCCTTATTTGTTGTATAGGTGGATACAATCTACAAGCATCTCATTGTCTTGTCAAATACCATCTCTACTATTTTATCAAATAGCATCCTAGCTGGTGAAAATAATGAGTCAAATTCTCTCATGGTAAAACAAGAATTTAGCAGCATTGCATTAAGGCCAAGTTCTTCTAGCACTAGTATAGTGCTTCAAGGAGAAATCTTGGAGCATCAAACTACAAAGTCAAATCTTGGTTCTTCAAAAAAATATTTCTACTAGCTAGTGAAGGGACAATGTCGCAATAAATCCGTTTGATTAATTGGAACATTTATCCATATTGAAGAACTTTGATATTTGGTATTTTTTCTTTCTTGTTAGAATATTTGCAAGCAATTTTGTTGCTTTTAGAGGAACTTTTCTTATTCTCAACACAAGGAGGTGGTTTCCTAGCCTTGTTTTAATTTAAGTAGGGTAGTTTCCATATAGGAGTGTTGCATCACTTGAATAAATATTGGCCAATTAATCCCAACGATGCTGGTATGTGAGCCCAAGAATGTGAGCTTGTGAGCATTGAGCCTACATTATAGGTACCTATAATATAGATACCCCATACTATAGAAGGTGTATGTATCAAAAATACCTATAATATGGGTATTTGTAACATATACACCTTATAATCATAGACGGTTTCTATAGTATATACACCTATAACATAGGTGTATAATATTATAGGCTCATAGGCTCACACTCCTATGCTCACATAATAGCAACCCTCCAATTAATCCTAAAGTTCTAGGACTATATTTCACAAAAGAAAATTGAAAATTGCCAAACACTATGATAGAAAAAAAACTATTGATTTTGAATGTTCAACTATAAGATCTTGCATTAGACTTGTAGAACTTTGTATGGGAAATTTTCATAAACTTTGACTAAGTAGATTGTAAGAATACTTGAATAACAATCTTTGCTCAATGCAATACAAAATTTTAAGACTTTCAATTTTCTTAGTAAATTTTAGAGAATTTCAATCTTCTTGTGCTATATAGTTTTGGAGTTTGAATTTATATAGTTGAGAATTGAATTGAAAAAACTAGGAAAAAATTGAAATAAATTATGTGATTTTCATTTATTAACCTCTAAAATACTATAGTGTTTTGAGGCCCCAAAGTATTCCAAAATACTCATCCCCAAGGCAATGTCAAAATCTTCTTCCATAATCATTCCTTGACAAATCCAACCATTAGTTCCTCTAGGTGACTTACCTAGTTCATATATGTCATTTCAAAATTTTAGAATAAAAATTGCATTGGTTGCAAGTTCAATGTACCTAAACTTCAAATGTATTATTTTTCTAACCCTTTTTAAAAAAGAAAATGTTTGTTTTTTAAGATTTTAAGAATAAAACATGTATGTCTAGAACTTTTGCAATCTAGACAATATGTTGGAAGATGGATTGAGAATATATGTAAAAAATTTAACCAAAAAACTTATATATTCATCTTCAAAAGAATTACATAGTGAAAGGTGGTATTTGGTAAAAGAAAAACAAAATTGCTATTAACTTTGATAGAAATTCCAATGGTGAAAATGTTCCAAGAAACATCACCTACATTCTTGTTTTTCTGCTTAAATTTAAAAAAAATTCAAACTGTAGATCAAAAGACAACTTTACTATGTTTTTTCTACCATCATTGCTTGCAAAATAAAACTCCTCATAACTTTCACTTCATTACTTGTAATTGAATGGTTCAATGTTTTTTTTATTTTGGTACTAATCAAATATCTAAACAATCGAATAAATTTAGTTCTTCTTATTTTATTATTTATTTTTAATTGTTTGGTTTGACATTGAAACTCCATTTAAAAAAAAATTTGCAACATTTTTAGGAATGACGTGAAACAAAGCTTCACATATAGATTCCAATGATTAGCATCAATTCTAAAAATCTCATGCAAGAATTCTAAATTATGAAATCAATAGAGCTTGCCCAAGTTATCCTAAAACCCAAAGTAGGCTCCTTAGACCTTTAGAGGATAAAAAATTTGTTAAGCAAAAGTACAAATACTACGGAAGGAAAATTAAAATCAGTTGTAGTTCTAAAATGGATTTGAAATATGTCAATCCTAACGTTGAGATAGTTGTAGAAAATATTCTACACCCTATGGACATTTTATGATGGAAAATAACAAAAACTCAATTCAAAATTGAATCCTATGCATGTTTTCTTTCAAGGAAAGTGAATATATCATGATTTCAAGACCAAAAATGAAACAACTTTTCATAACTATTACATCACTAGTCCTACTGGAATGAATAGAAGGGTTTTATATATTTCATGAGAAAATAAGAACTATATTATTTTTTGACATATTCTTTAGAGGCAAGGGTATGCTCTTGTATATAGTACTTAGGAGGTATAACTTTGCTCTTGGAAATTGATAGAAATAAATATTATATTTTCATAAAGCTATTGTAAAGAATTTTTTGGAAGAATTAAAAAAAATCACAATAAAAATTGAAGTAGGAACCTACTCCCAATTTTCAATAAAGAATTTAAGGACTTTGTTCCTTTATGGATTACATCCTTATCCTGTCGACATTCTTGTTTGCAAAAATTTAGGTTGTTAATTTGCAACATCAAGTGTATTTGGACAATTTGATGTTTGTGGTCGTCTAAGCATTAGATACATATGACGTTTAGGTGGGATAAACATGTTAGAAATTATAGTTTCATAGTCCCCCTCGTGCTTTGGAGTACATCATTTGTGGATTTTTGAGATTTCTGTAGGCAAGGTAAATAAAAAAAAGTTATACTATTTGATTCACCTACTCTTTTTGGCTTGAGTTTTTTTAATCTCAACAAATTAAGACTTATTCAACAACCAAGAATTTGGCCAAAGGTAAGGTAAACCTCTTCCTTTGGATTGAGTCTTCTTCCTAATTTTTTATTTCGAAACATTAATTTTTTGTAAATAATTTTAGAAAGTAAGGTGTATACAATGATATATTTTTCAATGGAATAGATGTAAACAGATTGATTTTATAAATGTCTTGATGCATTCGATTGATTTATAGTTGGAAATCACTAGACCAACTAACATCTTGGCTTCATTCTACAATTGCAAAGACTATAAGACAATTTTGACAATTTTGATACTTTAAGTCAACTTCTGCAAAGACTTTAAACTTAACAAAGTAAAAAAGATAAAAGTCAACTAGTTCTTTCATCCCACTTATTGGTTATTCACTTTTACAAATGTGTTCATTATGGTTCTATAGATTCCCAAACATTATTTTTTTTTCCAAATCTCACATCCATAAATTCCTTTATTTTTAAAAATTGCACCATCAATATGATGTGGAATTGTAGTGGAAAGGGACAAAAGGGTTGTTCCTCATCCAACAACCTACTTGGAACTTCATCAACAAGCTCTTCTGATATGGTTGCTTATGTGGTATTTGTTGTCACTCAATTGACAAAATGTGCAACTTGTTGGTCACCAATGTATGAATCATTTGGATCTTGTCTATGACTTGTAAATTTTGGAGTTCTAATCTCAATGATTTGTAGATTTTAGAATTTCATATCTACCTTCTTTTTTAAGACTTTAAAATTTTGAATATTGGTAATTGATATATTTCATTGATTTAAGAAACTTTACAATTTTATAAGTTTTAAATTTTTTTGGATTCTAAATATAACCATAGAAAGCTAGAGATGTAGAAATTTTAGAAATCCATTTATAGAATTATGTACGTAAGAGTGCAACAACTTACAAGTCTTATATGTCCAATTTAATGGTACTCTTGAAAATTGATATGGGGCAATTGATATAAGACAGTCAAGAAATGACTTTGAAAACAAATAGAAATTGACTAAGAAACAATTGAAAAAATGACTATTGTCATTTTACAATTGCAGTCTTTTCCTAGTCTTTTCCTTGTCATTTCTTCAACTACAAATTTACACAGTGGATTCCATAGAGCGTTAGACTTGTCCACATTGACAATTGTGATGAATTTTGAATGGAGAATAGTTCACATACATTCTACATTTGAACTTTGTTACAACCCTTGTGATCCTACACTTCATCCTACGATTGCTTTTCGTCTAGAATAATGTATATACTTCATTCTACAAGTGCTTTGCAACTAAAAAAATATATATACTTCATTCCTAGACTACCAAGTGACTAAAACAATTTACTAATGATGTAAAATGATGTTGCAAAAAAAATTATGTAAGATTTGGTGCTAACAGAGAGGGCTACAATCATAGGACAATTATATAGGACACTTAGTTGCTTATTAGTTGGTTGTGGCAAACACATTTTTTTTCTAGTGAATAAGACTTGAGATGTCCAAAGTGATACAATTAGTTACATTGCGTAAACTTGCTTTTTATTTTTGAAATGCGTATGAACACTTCTTCAACAATAATTTCATTGTAGATACTATCCAAATTAGAGGGTACTATTAATGTAGATACTATTTGTAGTGCTTAATCTAGCTAATCACAATTGCACTACTCATGTCTGGCAAATTTCACCCCATGACATTCATAGGGGGCCTTTTAATTTTTTCCAAAATTTTCTCTTTGGTTCAATCCAAATCTAGAAGGTAACCACATCAGCCATGCAATTGAGGCTTGCCTTACTTGGAACATACATGTGGAAAAAGAATTTCAAGAATATTACAACAAGCTCATTCAAGACCAACAAAGGCCATCTCGATGACAATCACTTGAAAGCTTAGACACATGTTTTAAGAAATTAGAAAATTGAATGAAAAACTAACTTCTAAACAAGTAATACGAGATTATAAAATTCATAATATCATCAACAGAGGGAGCTTGATGCACCCACTTACCACCGTCATGAGCACCAAATATGTGGACATCTTTTACAACACCTATATGTGAAGCAATGACCACTTATTTGAGGAGCATCTAATTCCAAGATTTCATATTCATATTCTTTGTAGTAAGCTAAAGAACATGAATGGTTCCTACATAAGAATCACCAACCTTTGAAATATTAATAACTGTAGCTTGAGATTTTGAGCATTACCTTAGAGAGACTAAAAGTCCTATGCAAAACCGTAGGGATTCTTCTTCATATAGTTTAGGATTCCAATAATGAACAATGTAAAATAAAGTCACAAACTTGAAGACAAACAATTAAGGTTCAACACCATTCTAAACTTAATAAAACATGCCCAAATTATTAGTTTCATGATGGTATCAATTATCAAACATCTCAAGGGATTGGATTGTCTCTTTGTTTGTCACACTTTCGCAAATCCACAGTAGATTTGACATGGTACAAACATGGTACAAACATGGTAACTATTCTCAAGACAAGTCCCAATACTTTGCAAAGACATGATAGAAGATTGAGAAAGTTTAGTAGAATTTGTTTTAATTCCATATATAAACATGCATTATTGACTTGAATTTGCAATTATAGGCTTAAATTAAACAATGTTGGCTCAAAATGTTGGTCTTGACTTGAGAGCATGGTTTCATGTCAACTTCTATAATGAAAGTGAGTCTCCTTTGGAAGCATGAATTAATATCCAATAAAATACAAGTACAATACCTAGGAAACCTATTGTTTTTTAGAAGCCACTTTGGATATGGCCTCAAGGTTGGATCATCGAAGACTAAAATTCTACTAGTTCTCTTACCATTTGTAGGACTAGATATACCACACACAATCATTTTCATTCCTAGATCTCTCTAATAAAGCCATACCTACTAAGCAATATTCACCTAGATGGAATCTCATCCTTCTTTTGCTTCATCAATGCCAGAATTTCTCTTGTTTTTGAGACATTCTATTGGAAAATGTCAACATCTATAAAGTGTTGGATGCATGGATAGCTTGGTTTCAAAGTGAAGGTTTTTGTAATAGGAAACAAAAAACAAATCGAACCCTTTGCATAGAGTAAGTGAAGGATTGTTGTCCAATATAGATTTTGACTTCTAGACTTTGTTACAACCACCTTTTTGGCTTCTGAGTTGTGCATGTATGACTTGCTCCATTTGAAGCATTGTGATTAATTATCATATATGTCTATGGTTGTTGAATGAATTGGAAATAGTGATAAATGCAAATGTTGAAGTGACAAAGGCAAATTTGATTGTTCAAAGTCACAGAAGTAGTAAGAAAAGACAAAAAGTGATGAATGTATAGAATGCCATTCTATATGACATGCACCACCTTCGAGTTAGATAAAAATGAATCTTAATTTTTACAATTGGCATGAGAGTTTTTGGTAGGTTAATTTTGGAATTGCAGTACTACCATTGGATATCATAGATAAGCCATTGATTGTGCACTTCCACCTTTAAATGGCTTTACTATTCAATAACGTGCCACATGTAAATTATAACTATCTACAATTTTCATCATGAACCTTCTTCATGTAAATTGATGTAATAGTAATGTATATCTAATGACTAATAATGCATTTAATGATGAACCTCCAAAACACCTTTTGTTTTGTTTTATATGGATTTGATGAGGAGTAATTAGCCCCTTTTGAGACACACTTCCATATTGATTTTACAATGTTTAATTTTTCATTGAATATGATTTTATTTTTGGAATTCAAATTGAAGTTAAATGTTTTCACTTATTTTGAAAGAAATTTTAGTCATTTATTGTCTTTGGAACAAATTTCAACATAGAATTGAATTGAAGTTAAATTGAGATTCAAGTCATTAATTGGAAGTAATAAATTTGAAAATATATTTTTTCATTTCTTGCATATTTAAATTTTATTCATTTCAAAATAATATTGCCAACTCATCTCTTGAAAATATTCTTGTTAACTACTCATTTAACAATTGAATAGCATTGGTAGTTTCAACCAATTGAATTACAAATATGCATATGAAGCAAAGATAAATCAAGTTCAACAAATATGCATTCTTCTTTACAATAAGGTGTACAACTATATCTCTAGAGATAGTTTATTTTGTCTGATATAATGTATTCCTTGCATATATGTAATCATCCATTTTGTTGGAAATAAATTGTGTGCTATATTTAAAACATTGTATTTCAATAGATACACTAAAAACTCGTAACATGTAGTCATTTGAATTAAATGAATTACATGTGTGTGATCTTCATGATGAATTTTGCTTTAAATTAGATTAATGATTAGAAAAATGTCTTTTTGTGGTGGTGGTTTTTGTCGGCAATTTCATAGATCTTAAGGGACTATCAAACTATTCACAAAACCAATTAGTAAATGAAATATGTAAATGAAAGAAAATTGAAGAAGTTTGGTAGTGGATTTGATGAAACTTGACATTTTGCATTTAGTTCCTTGCACGTTCAACCAATCAATGATCAAAGTCCAATAAATGTCTCTATTGAACTTGCTACTATATGGACAATATAAGTTTAGGTCTACAATACATAGACAACAATGAAGGCTACATTCCTTTACAAAGACATTTATTGCTTAGAAACAAAATGGAATAATGTTAATTAGATTCACATTGTCAAATCTCACAATGAAAATATTGAAAAAATCGATTTATAAAGTATAGAATATGCATATTATGTTGACTATTTGAACTTTGCCAATTCAAATTTTTCAACGTAAAATCTAACTAGTTGGCAACCAGTTGTGTCCTACGTGCAAGTAGGTAGTTGTAATTGATAGATAATTGTGTTAGTTTAGATGTTTAACTTGACCTATTTGGAATTGTTTTTTACCATTGGCTAGGAGAGCATGAGAGTCTTGGTCCTTGGTGGCTATGTATTCTCTAATATTATGAATTTCATGGATTCTAATTTCCAAGTAGGGGTGTGTTGCAATGTGATGGTTGATTGAATGTTTATACATTAGAAGAAAACTATGTTGGGTTTAGCAAAATCCAGGTGACATTTTTTGTAAACTACGTTCACTCAAACATAGTTTTCTGAAAATTGCGTTTTAGTAAACACAGTTTACAGAAAATGTCACCTGGATTTTGCTAAACCCAACATAGTTTTCTATTAGTGATATGATTATGTGTATGTAATTTGGTTGAGTTATGTATGTGATTTGTACATGTCACTTTGCTTTCCAAGTTGCATTGATTGTAAGTTTGTAGTTCCAAGCTTGTAGATTATTTGCTTAAATGTGATTTGAAGATTACTAATTTAAACTGGTATAGTTAGAGTTGAGAGTACAAGTTAAATTCAAAATTGTAGATTGTTTGTGATTGTTGATGTAATTTGAAAATTATGATTTTGGAGTTGTTTGATAAGTGTTGGGAGTATAAGTTTAATTTTGCTAGATTGGAAGTTGTAAAGCTTGTGTAATTAATAGCAATTTGGAGTGTGTTTTAATTTGATAGTATGCTATAAGCCATGCTTGAAGTTTGACAATGATGTTGGTTTTGATATTTATTGTCTCTTACAAATAGATTGTAAAAGTGTATTGTGAAAATTCTAATTTGTTGAAAGTCCTAGTTAGAAGTTTCATAAATTGTATTATGTTTCTTAGGATGATTGTAGCCAACTTTAGCATTGTGTGCTTTGATTAATGTGTACAAATTTGTTGAATTGGAATTAATAATATAGATGCCTTCTGAGTGAACTTAAAAATTAATCAAAGTTGGTGAAGAAAGATTGAGAGTTATTACAAGAAAAAACATAGCAATCAATTTGTATTGATGGACATACTTAAGACAATTTGTTGATGGAATAGTCATGATGTATTAAAAAGGAGACAATCTAGTTCTTATAAAGATGTTAAAGTTGATTTGGAAACTATTGAGTTACTGCGTGAAAAATACAAATTGAAAGATAAACTAATCTTACCTTTGTGGCCTTTAGGAGGGGAGTGAAAAAAAATTTAATTAGACAATTTGGAAGGAGTTATTCAACCTAGTGGTGACTAATGATAAAAATCTTTGGTTGTGCTAATCGATATAAAATGTTTTTAGTATCCTTCATTTTTTAGTTTCCTTGTTTGAATTTAATGCTAAAATTTAATTTCCCTATTTGGAATATATTGAATCTTACTATAGAAAGTGATAAAAAAAATCAATCAAAAAATGATAGAATCAAATATCATTTCAAAAAAATTATGAAAAATATATAAAAATCAATTTAATAGTTTAAAGGGATTCCACGAGACCTATACATTTGTTGAATCTCATATTTCTTGCCTTTGTTATGAATATAATGGCAATAGTGTTACCCTAGCTTACAATGATCCATGTTTTATACCATATTTATGTATTTTTCATTAATAGATCTTCATATTTCAATAATACATAGACTCTAGACTTTCATTTATTCCTCATGCACATGCCCAATGTTAGCAATGATATTAGTTTGGGACTTAGCCAACATGAGTGGTAGTCAAGCCCTCACTTTTGCACTTTTCAATTTCAAGAGAGACATTGTCCTTCCCAAAGTACAATGTGAATTCACCATAACACTAGTGGAAAAGTTGTTTACAAAGACTAGATGTTAAGATTGGAGAATTTGTTGTAGTCATATTAGTAGAGAGAATTTATTTTTAAATAGGTTGTAACTCCACCTTCTTATTTTTCGACCTTTATTTGTTGTAAATTCACACATGCATCACAAATAGAAGGTCTAGTCCTACCTTTATAGTCAAGTACATAGTTCATGACTTAATATCTGAGTACAACTAGTACTCAACAAATTGAAAGTAAAAAAAATAAAATATCCTTGTTTTTTTGCGATCTTGATTCCAAGGACACAAGTGCACTTTTCTTCAATTGAATCTAGATTTACTACTAAGGCATGAGAAGTTATAATATGTTTTATATGGATATAGTCTTAATTTGGATTTTGTACAAAAAAACATCTGGGTGTTTGCAAGAAACATTGGTATTTAATTACATCACATGGAGAGTGACAAAGCTTTCCTCTGCAATAACTTTTGAATTATGACTCGCATGAACTTGAAAATTTTATTAAATATGTTTGTCGTGAGTGTAATTGTAACCTTGTTTTTCAAAAAAATTAAAAAAAAAATTATAGTTAAAAATCAATTTTTCTAATTTGTCATACTTAAAGGTTTGGGGGTTGGGGGGGGTTGGGGACTAGGAACACTTAAAATATATGATCTAAAACTCAAATTTATATAGTCTATTTCCAAACTAGGCCATCATATTCCTACTGAGGGACATTTAAAAATATATTATTTTATGCCCTCCATATTTGTGCAAAAAGTGCTCCCTTGTATGTGCACTTTTGAAGATTGAAGATGGTTTCAAGCTCATTCTTTTGGTGAAATCTCTTTACCATGAATTCCTACCAAATGTTAAAATATTCCTTTTTTTTCTTTTTTTTCTCCCATTTTTTTTTTTCCAATTTTTTCCAAATAAAAACATCAAAGTGTCTATTTTCTTCAAAAATTTGTCACTCTATTTTGTGAATAAATTTTGACCTACATTTTTTTAGGTTTCAAAGGTTTGATAATATATCATTTTTAGTGTTATACTAATTATCACCATTTTATTTTATTTTATTCCGAAAGGTCATAGTACATTGAGTACTAGCCCAAATGGTGCAAAAATAATGTCATTCTTACAATCACCCACCTATATTAATTAGTATAGTCTTAAATGAGATAGTTATGTAGGACCGACAAATTATAAAATATAAATTAAAAATGTAATGTGCACATGCAAAATTGTAAGGTGTTATATTGCTTGAGAGCCTAAATGACATCTTCTTGTTGAGGTTGCCATGGTTGGAGGATGTCATGGGTTTGAGACCTATTGGTGTCCTTGGCTATGTGTACCATGTGGTGGGTAATTTCCATACATGTATGTCTGCATGCATAGTAAACTTAGATCATGTTGCAAATAATATTTTTTTATGGTACATAGTATATGGAGTGAGGTGAAAAAATTGAACTATAAAATTTGTTCTAGCAGATGACTAACTTGATTGAATTCAAGTTGTAAGTCTTAAAGATCACTAACAATGAGGCATATTGTCAATATGAGCTCCAAACAAGTGTCTCATGCATTATCCAAAATTCCTAAGCTATACAAGCAAGATAATTGATTGAAGAGTTCTTCCCAAATTCTAACTTTGAATAATTCTACACACAAAAATTAAACACTAAAAGTATGAAAGCATAGAGAGAATCAAAATCCTAGAATCACAAGCATTTTGTTGAATATTTATTTACTTCCACCTCTTATGGTAGTTCTTTTATTACTTCAACTTCTTTGTAAGAGTTGCAATGCTTACAACTCTATGATAATGTCCATTGTGTGTTTATAAAGATATATATACAACAATTGTCTTTGATGAGTTTCATGAATAGTTTTTCTTATTCAAAAAATCATGTATAGAATTGCAATAAAATTATTGGAGGTTTTATGGCAAAGACAATGCATGCACATGATAAGAGAATATTTGAAATTGAATGTAATTGAATGGAGATTCTAAAAATTTGCAAGACCTACCTCCAAAGAAACATCCAAACTTAGATACTAAAAAAGCCCAAAAACCAACAATCAAAATCCTTGTCTCCACAAAAAGGATGTGTTGTTGGTCAAAAAGCTTGTTTCTATAAATCTAATCTACACTAGTGGCAAGAGGAAAAAAAATGAATAATATAATTAAATGAATGATTCAATTTGTTAAATTTTTATTATTCAAACTAAAAATGACTTTTAATTTGCAATGATGAAATTTATAAAAATTAATCTACAATTGAAACTAAATAAATGATTTAAGCAATCATATTTTACAAAAAATTCATATCCTATCAAATAATTAACATCTATTCATATCTAAAATTTCTATTATATATATAAAATTGAAATATTTGACGAGCTATGAAATTACACTATTTTTGTTTATCTTTCTTATACTCTATGCACTCTAAGCTCTTCAATGTATAGTATCCATTGTGATTCATGATCTATTGCTCAATCATATAATTGTATCCTCTTCATTAACTTACTTCCCATCATTGGTTTTCTTACTCTTTTGTAGACAAGCTTCAAGAAGTTGCAAAGTAGAATAATTTGTAGAATGGTGGAAAATCTGTGTAATTGTTTTAGCTTTCAAAATTATGTTATTCCTTAAATTGAAGTTATGAATATGTAAAAGATAGAGAGCATGTATATTATGTCTTAAGTCTTATTCCTTGTTGAATTGGGGCATATTTCAAGTACAAATTGTTAAAACCTACCATTTTCTTGTGTGTTGATTAGATTGGAATGAAAAAATATTTTCAAAATAAAAATTAAACCATGCAAAATTTTATCAGATACAAAGGTTTGAGTGAATGAGTAAAATTATTTTAAGAAAATTTGGATAAATAGATTGCAATATTGTAGTATTTGAAGTTAGATGATACATTATTTTTAGCTATGGCCAACATGGTCAACAAATTTCAACACTTCTTGGCCTAATATTTTAGTAGTAAAAACAATAAATATGGTTTCTTTACCATTGCATATGATACAATATTTTTATATATTTGCCAAAGTTGAAAAAAATTTAATACATACTATCCAAAGTTGTGCCACCCTATCATTATTTTCAGACAACATTATTTTTAAATTGGAAATCACATCGGAAAAATATGTTTCGTTAAGGGGTTATAAGAACAAATTTAGTTCCAAGATCTAAAAAATATCCTTTTCTAAATTGAATTTGTAGGAACCTTCATGAATTCACATTATAATTCATTTGAGAGATAATTGTCCTACATGGCAATTATCCAAATTTTGACCTTTTTCAAATGTTACAAGTTCATCATCATTTTTGTTTGAGATTAAAGATAAAGACAAGTTTCTATACATTACAAGCCCATTGGATTTATATTGATCAAATAGGTATGACTGAGGGGGAACAAACCAATGTTAGTCTACTAGTTGTTGAATTTGTAATAGTCAAGTTGTCTAGGTATACATGGAAGTTTTGCCCAAGCCATTATATTGAGTGATTGAACTCATATAAAGAATTGAAAAACAAAGTTTGGCTTATAGATGGTACAAGTTTATCCATAGTATTTGAAAATTGGAGCTTTTGTACATCCATTAGCTAGGGACAACTTTATTTTGAAGTTCTAGCTTGCATTATCATTAATTGGCCAAGTCATGTATGGTATGCATCACTCAAAATAAAAATACAATATTTGGAGGGTAGGCTCATAAAAGGATAACAAACTTTTGTGGCCCGATGTATCAAATGTGTAATTTTGAGATATTTAAACAATCATGAACAAATATAAAATATCAATCTTGGTAAAAAATTAATTTTGAGGTAGTCTTGAATGTCAAACTTGTGCTATCATCACCAAATTTAAAAAAAATAAAAAACAATTATATTCTCAAAGAAACATTAGATTGTAAAAAACAAATTTTGTATTGTTACACTTTGAAAGTATACCCCAGATTTCATGAAGAGGGGGTCATTGATGGAATTTTGAGCTATACCTTTTTCATACACTCAAATATATGAAATCTTTAAAAACAATGAGAGTCTTTTGAAATTGTCCTTTTCAAATCAACTTGTTCTAGTTTACCTCAATTGTTTCTCAAATAAACTTGTGTTGTAGGATAGGGTCAAGGAAACTTGTAGATCAATCAATCTAAGTAGAACACCAAGAACTAAAAGTGTGTGATAAATGACTCTCAAAGATATAGAAGAAGAAACCTTCATGGAAACAAAAAGTGCACCTATTCATCCTAGAGAATTTTGGGTGACTACCTTGGTGATAGGGTCACATCCTTCCAAGCTTGCTTGATTCCTAGGTTTCTTTGGACCTTTTAACCCTTGAATGCTGGATTGGTGACCATGGAAATCAATCATTTTGGAACCGTGTGACATCATTTACTTAAAAATAAATAAAAAATACTCATTGGGAGTCAAACTATTGTAGAAGATCTCCCCTTTCCACCCCTAATTCCGAGGATGAATTGTTGCACTTTTGTCCTACACATGAGAATTCCTTGTCATTCATTGGACAAAAAACGTCCGCCTCATCGTTTAGGGGTTAATCATTGGGAATGTCCACTCAAAGCAATTTTCACTAGTGTACGTCAAGATTGAATGGTACACTGCGTTGTCATAAGGTTGGGATTTCGGAATTCAATGAAAGCCAAGCAACAAGAAATTTTTTTTGGGTTTCACAAAAACTAGCCTTAAGAGGCAAGTCCTGTTGTCTAGAGCATTTTCTATGATTTGGGCCTCCTTTCTCTCGTAATTGTGGGTTATTTTTCTCCTCCAGCAGTCTAAGTTAGTGGCCTCTGTCTATGCATCCTGTCCCTTTTCCTATTGTCCTTGCAATTAAGTCGTCATAACTGAGTGGATTGAAGCTGCAGTGCTGGGGACGAATTCAGTTTGATGACTGTTTTATGTCTTTTGGTCGGAACGAACGGGACGTGCAAATGGGCTTCGTTTCGGGAATTTACTATTCTTCTGGGTGATTGAAGAATCTCAGGAATTCGGTGTTGGAGAGAGCTTTGTGCTGGACCTCACGAATATCAATATTTTACAGCAGCAAGCATGATAACAGCCTCCTCTTTCAATCTGGAACAACCGTTGAGTCAAAGCTTAGCCGCTCACTACAGGTTGTCTATCTTTCAACCCAGGGACGGGAACACCCACTTTTCTATTAGACCACGGCATTAGCTTAGCAGCCCTCCACAAAGGGAAGTAGACGTAAACATTTGCAACTCTCTCCCATATTCCCTTTTCTCTGACTAGGCCGCATAGCTTTGTTTACCAATGAGGCAGAGGTCCCTTTTGCAACCTTGAAAAGGGCATCCCTACAGTGGACAAAATTGTCGTATTGATGGCTCCTCAGCCAACCCCACTCCTCATGAATTAACTGATAAGTCCTTCTCACGCATCTAGCAAAGAATACCACCTTCCCAGCATGGGTACAATGCTGTAAGGTGGTCAAAATGTCAACCACCCGTACACAATCGTGCATGAAATGTATATATATATTTGCGAAGTTAGACCTCGGACTTTGTCTGCACAATCAGTTGCTTTTAAATCTGAGCCCTTATTACTCGGGCCTGATTTCTGACGAAATTCTGTCAAATTTTCATCCCAAATAGTGTTACCTGAAACAAAACATCCTTGGTAAGGTCCATCGACACTCATGCAAAAGGAATCCAGATTCCTTTGATTGCACAGAAAAGGTATCCAGATTCTGTTTTTTGCACAATTATTCTGAGTTCCGTCATTCCAAGTGGGAAGTACCAAAAGCTCATAACAAGACAGGCGCTAACCACTCGTTGAAAACTTGGAACTCCATGCACACACTCACAAAAGGGTGAATCTGAGACTTTCAGGTTTTCCTTTCCAGGACTTCCTTTTGGTTGCCATCTACAGTGACATAAAGCGGTTCACAAATCACGAGGATTGGTGGGGAGTTGAGCAGACATTCCTTCAATTAGAGCTTTCCAGGTTATGGAAATATTCAAAGACATGATATCAATGCTCGCCTTCTAAAACCAATGTACCAACAGTTCAAACATTAAACAATGCATGAAAACCTTCCTTCTACTGTCCACGTTCAGCTCCATCAACCCTGAAGCACAAACATCACACAATTCCTATCCAATCTCGTCGTCACGCCAACAAAAAACATACGAAAGCAACCATACACGTATCCACAAAAGTCATAGATGAATGTAGAGTACTATCTTTATTGCAGTCATTGAGCCGACCAGCCTGGGAAACAACACAATCCATCATGTGCATCAAAAGGTCCAGCATCTGGAAAAGAGCCAAGAGCGTGAAGCGTGAAGCAAAACAGGAGAAATCTCCTTGCTCACGAGCAACGGAAAGTCCAGAATGCAATGCAGCATCCACCGAAAGAGGCAAGACAAATGACCACGTCTATAAACAGGCGAGTAGTAAGCCTACGAGGAGAATCAACTGGCAAATCGGGAATGATCACAAGTGCAAAGTCTACTTGGAGGCTTCGGGCTTCCACAGGAGGGTGGTGTAGGCGATCATGCCGCACACCACGTAAGGGTCCATGTTGGAAGAAGGTCGGCGATCCTCGAAGTAGCCCTTGCCGTCCTTCTCAGTGTCACGGCCCACACGCACGGAGCAGCCCCGATTGGCCACACCCCACGAGAAGGTGTTCATGTCCGCAGTCTCGTGCTTGCCGGTCAAGCGTCGCTCGTTGCCTTCGCCGTAGGCGGCAATGTGCTCCTTGTGCCTCAAGCCCAACTTCTCAATGGCCTTCTTGATCACTTCGAAACCGCCAGTAGAACGCATCGACTTCGTACTGCGACCATGACAACGAAAAGAACATCAGTTACACCATCCAATAACCGACCAGCAAGGAATCACAACAACTCAGCCAGCAAAGCCAAGCCTACGAAATGGTCAGAATACAATGGAGAAGACATCAACGAAAAAAGGGAAATTACAAATGCAGAAGACATCAAAGGCACAAACAAAGAGTCAACGCTTCCATCGGAGAAGACATTAACGGCACAAGAGAATTTCCCGATGGAGAAGACACTTGACCGCAAAAGAGGAGATTCCAATGTAGAACACATTTACGTCACAATGGGAAGATTCCAATGGAGAAGAAATTTATGACATAGAAAACACTTTGAAATGGAGAAGACATACACAGCACAGAGGTGAGTTTCCAAAGGAGGAAAAAATTTGGGCACCACAAAGGGGGGTGAGATTCCAAAGCAAAACCCACCTGAAGTTGGTGTGGCATCCGGCGCCGTTCCAGTCTCCCTCGATGGGCTTGGGGTCCAACGAGAGCACCACTCCTGCAATCTCGGTGATGCGCTCCAAGATGTATCTCGCCGCCCACAACTCGTCCGCGGCGGCAATCCCCACGGAAGGACCCACTTGAAACTCCCACTGCCCGGGCATCACTTCGCCGTTGATACCGCTAATCTTGATGCCTGCGTACAAGCACGCCTTGTAGTGCGCGTTCACGATGTCACGGCCCCACGCCTTGTCAGCGCCGGTACCACAGTAGTAAGGGCCCTGGGGCCCAGGGTACCCGCCCAAGGGCCAGCCCAGAGGCCACTTCACATCCTTCTGCAACAGAGTGTACTCCTGCTCCAATCCGTACCTGCACAGGAGACGACGCGTGCATGCATCGGTCAGTCAGACAGACAACTGGAGGGCGTCCAAAAGACGATAACTTCCATACACAAAACGCTTCTTCGGCTGTGAGAGACCGGTCGTGCAGAACAGAGTAGAAAATTCACAAACCAAAAGGAATGAAATCAGTCACTCATGACCAATCCGCAATAAATGCAACCAAGATCCAGCTTTAGAAGAGCCCTCAGTGTCACAGAAGACACAGAAAACGAAGAATCTCGCCAAGATTCCAATTGCGAGCAAATCCTCCAGATCTCCAATGCAAAAAGAGGGAAACTGGAAACTTCGCGAAGAAAACAAATCGGAAGTGCAAAAAGGGAGGCAAGAGACCACAGCAACCCTCGCAACAGAGACAAAATCAGACAATTGGTGGACGAAATTGCGAAGCGAGAGAAGAGCCAAGAGACAGAGCAGGGGCGTCCTACCAAGTCACTTCCGAGGCGACTTCCTTGTTGTTGAAGATTTCCGCGGCCGCGAAGCGCTTGTTGGTGGGGATGGGCACGCCCTGCGGCGTGTACGCATCGCAAATCACCAGAATGTTGTTGCCCCTACGGAATGGATCGCGGAAGATAGCCTGCGGGTACAGAATGACCTCGCTGTCGGCGCCGGGCGCCTGGCCCGTGCTGGAGCCATCGTAATTCCACTTGGGCAACAGCTTGGGGTCCGTCACGGGCTTCGGCAGCGTGCGCGCCTTGGAGCGCAGGTCGGTTCCCGACCCACCGATCCAAATGTACTCTGCGATAATCTCTTCGGTGTGATCCTCCAGAGACAGGCACAACAGCTCGTTCAAGCTCGTCATCGCGAACTCTTCCACAAAACACACCCACACACAAACACACAAAAGCTAGCAAGCCAATTGACCAAATCTCCGAGCTCACGCAACCAAAAGCTGCGTTGCAAAGCTTCGAAGAGAAGAGGAAATAAAACACAGAGCTGCAAATGCGAGAACTGATCTTAAAGAGCGATCGCGAGGGTCTACTTGTGTACCCACGTTTCAGGCCCCCGGATGCCCCGCTTGCTTCAACTGGCCCCCGGAAACGCAGCAACCTGGAAACCTCCGCGTCTGGAGCTCTGATTCGTAGATTTTTAAAATACACATTCGTAGATTTCCCAAATCGAAGAATCTTCCGTGGTTTCCGTTTTCGAATGAATTTTCGTCCATTCTATTAAGGGGACCTGATTGAAAGGAAAGATATTATTATCTTTTTCGTAAATCAATTGCTTTTTAAAGGTACCCAAAGTCTAGGGTTGGCATTTCTTCTAAAACTTTTTCCAACTTATTATTTTACTTTTACTTTCTCCTCTTGTTTTGTTATTCGTTCTTTGCGGCTATTTCTGGATTCCTGGAAGTGAATTCCGTCAACGATCCCACCCTGGTGGACCCCACTGAGGTACAAGGAATTCCAAAATTTTCACCTCAAAGGACAAATGTAAAATAAATAAATAAAATCTGCATCCTCACTGTTCTGGAGTTGGTGGATTCTCTAATTCCCAATCTTGGTTAGTAACTCAATTGGGGTCCGAGATTCTAAGTATTTATTCAAATATCCCCCTTTTGTTTTATCCAATGCATGACAAATAATAAGTTCTTGCATTTTTTTGGAGCCCGGTCTTAAAGATCAAATTAACCAAGAATGTTTCCTGCAAGTACATTTTGAATGTTGGATATCCTACTTCAAGGTTGGTTTCTACATATACTAAATTAAAAATTGAGAATGTTGAATTTGTTCACAAATTGTAAACTATGGAGGCTTCAAACATACATATTTTTTTTTCCAAGTAGGCTCCCAAGCCAAAAGTTGTGGGGCTCCAAATTTTAGAAACAACATTGGTAGTGTACTAATAGAGTAGTCAAGAAGTTGGAGAAGCAGTCAACCAAACTATGAAGTTTTTCCCCCTAACTTTGAGCACTTAAATCTTGCAATTTATAGAGCCAAATGGACTAAATTTTTTTTCCAAACCTTCTTATAGTATTACAAAGAATCAATGTGAAGTTGAAAATGAAAAAAACTTTTTTCTTCCAAATCTCACTCAATGCACAAAATATGGCAATTTTTGAATAATTTAAGAATAATGAGTATAAATTTATGAAATTTATTTTAAATTTAAGATTTTTATACTCAACTAAGAGCATGAAAGATCTATATTGATAGTTGGGATTTTGATTCTTCCCAAAAATGAGCTTTAAAAAAAAATTCAAATCTTGTCCATGTACTTGCTTTATTTTAGACATCTTCTAAGTGCAAATTGCAGTCTAATGTACTAGGTATGTTAGACACCTCCATTATCTTGGAAAATTCGAATGTAAGTAACTAATATAACAACCTACCTAATGGTCCAAGTTCCTAAAATTCACTAGTGCATCATGTTCTGCAAAGTTGTGTCAAATTATGTTGACCATATTGGGAAGGGCCCAAAATTTATTTTCTTCTAACTTCAAACATTATAATCTTGCAATTTATTTGGGCAAATAGTCTAAATTCTATTTCGACAAATTCCTATAGTAGTCTAGTACAAATTTATATGGTTTCAATTTTGGAAAATGATTTTACATTTTAATTATTCTCAATGCACTATAAAGTGACAATTTGGGACACTTTTGTGAAAAATTATCAAAGAAGATTAAGATTTTAGAGGGGGCACACAATGAACCTTACATTTGGAATTAATTGAACCCTGAAGGTCATCACTAAAAATATCACCTAAACTAATTTTGACCTAAAGGTCATCTGATTGGAATAACTATACAAAAAAAACTTCTAATACTTTCTATGATCAAGATTAGCATTAAGTCATAATTAGGGATAATATTAACTTTTCATCAAGAATTCTATTACTAGGATGCATTATTTGGACATAATCAATATTATTCACATTATTTAGAAAAACTTGCATCTAACATTCACAATACACTCATCTTTTTTCTAAGGATATTATTCCATGGAGTGAGAAAAATAGACTTCTAAATACACTCTTATATGTGTTACTTGAACTTCGTTGGTTTCAACTTTTTTTAACTATAGATTAGTATGTATATGACTTTTACATTATTGGAGACAATAATTTCTATTTCTATTTGTTCATGAAGATGTGGTTAAGGTTTTGGGAGTTTAATTTATTTGAGGTGAGTGTATTGTGAAAAGTTACAAATCAGTCGTTTAAACCTTCACAACTTTTGCAATACATATTGGAATCTCATAAAACAAAGCTTCCTGTATATAGATCACAGCATACTAAAACAAACAAATAAATGATCAAAATCAACAGATGACCAAAATAGTCTTCAAAAATCTATAGAGTTTAACATAGTTTTAGTTGCTTTATACTATTGGTAGTGTGTGTGGGGTAGGGGGGATTGGTGTCCTTACAAAGCTTAATTCTTATTAGAATTGGTATTAAAAATTTAATATTTGAGCTTGCACAAACATGTGACCTCAGAAAATTAGTGTAACAAGCATTAATAGGACAAACCTGTGCAGTAAGAAGTTAGACCATGAAGTACTCCTTGTCAAATTCAGAAGAATAAAAAATCAATACAGGCAACTGATGGAGAAAGCAGAGTTTGATTTTCTTGGGCACTGGTTCGTTTGTCAACATTTCAAGGTTGGTGTCAAAAAAAAACATTTCAAGGTTGGCTTGTCAGCAATATTGGTCATTTAATATTTAGAGTTTGCAGATACGGTGTGATTTGGGGGAACTACATTAGGCAACCAGCCCATTTGTTTTTCCTTGAAGACTTGTCCCTCTTTTATAGTTGGTATTAGGACAAAATATTACTTCTTTATTCAAAAATTCTTTCTTCACATTCACTACTATACCTTGTGTCGTTGCCACAATCAAAATAAAAGTAAAAGTAATTTTGTCATTTCTTAATTCATAAATATTTTTTAATTCGATAACTTTCACACCATAGGTCAAAACGCCATGAAACGAAGCCCATGCATCCCCTTCTCACCGAGGGCTTTTCGACGGTACCAAGAATGCAACTAAGGGATGCATGGTTTGGGAGATCTCAATGTAACAAATAAAACAAAACAAATAGCTTAACTTAAATTATAGATGCCCAAGCCTTGTGGAAATAAGGTAGATTCATTATAGGCCCTACCAACTTTGAAATATGGGCACATTCTTGGATGAAGCATATGTCAACAAGGGGTCAATTCTACCTAGCTAATGGTAGTCCCTACAATGAATAAGGTAGGAGGTCAATAAAGCGCCCATTTTAGAATTGAAACTGAATTATGGGAGGTGCAACCTTTTGAAATACTTTTCAATAAATCTCCTTGAAAAACAAATGAAATTGGCATCTAACACAAGTAGTTTCATATTTTTTGGAGCTTTGTGGAATTATAATTGAGTTTTTGAAGTTGAAATGGCACATTAGGGCTCTGTAATTTCCCACCTCCTCAAATACACACTATTGTATTGGATATTGTTAGTACAACCAAAAAGCAATACGTACAAGAAGTGTACATGTGAGGAGGTGGACAATTTTAGGGCCTGAGCACTTTAACTCAATAAGGACATTGTGGACTAGAGTGGTCCAATGGATGACAAAGAATTCTCCCATGTGAGACAGAAGTGCCATTGTTCATCCTTGGAATTTTGTGCAAAAAAAGGGAGGTCTTGCACAATAGTATGACCTCCAATAAATATATATATATATATATATATATATATATATATATATATATATATATATATATATATATATATATATATATATATATATTGACACTCTTTCAAAAAAGAAGATTTCCACGGTGACCAGCCCGTCCTTGCAGAGTTAAGAACCTCCCTATCATAATTACCACCAATCCTTTTGTGAAAGGATGACTCAGAAACTTCCTCCCCAGGCCGTACTTCGTCTGGGGTAGTTGTATGTTACTGTATCTTGCAATGAAAGTGATTTCATTCGTGTCGAAAAAGAAGACAGACAGACAGATGCTTCAAATTCAAAAGAAGAAAGCAAATGAGTGTATAACGAATGCACAAATGCTCTACTGTACAATACATTAATTGGTAATGTTGACTTGCTGACACTTGGCTACCCTGTCCTTCTGTCAAGCTCTCATTTTCTGAAGGCTGGGGAGCAACGTACCTTGGATCCACATCGCATTAGAAGATAGTTTCGCTACTTTTTCCAAAATCTTCCCACTATCTGGGACAAGCGAATGGTTCACAGAGCACCTCGCGCCTGCCTACAAATTTTTCTATTTTGTTGTTTAGTTGACACGAATTCCAAAATTATTGCAACGAAAAGGTCCAAGCCGGAGCTGCCCACAATTCTTCACCAGCTTGTATGATCACGAGCAAAACCCGCTGGGCACAAGCAAATTAGTGGAGCCAGCCAGAGAGTTTGCAACTTCGTTATTACCAATTGCGAGTCAGCTTAGGGAGAGAAGCCCGCCTGCTTGTGGACCCGACTGAGGTGCAAGAAATCCCCAATTTTTCACCTTGAAGGACAAAACGTAAAAATCTGCATCCCGTTCTGGACTGTAGTTGGTTGCTTTTCTGTGTCCAAACTTGGTACAGGCAGTAGCTCCGTCATTTGGGGTCCGAGCGTGCCAAGGCAATTGTGAAAAGTAAGTTGAAAGGAACAGGAAAAGGGGAAGTCTCCGTCCTTGGTCCTTGGTGAGAGAGATGCATCCCGTGCCACTCCCGTTTTCTTGGAGGTGAGGTCCTCAATCTGGGCCCCAATCGGGTTTCCTTAATGCGTTTGATTGCTTCCCAGTTTGTAGGGTTTAGCGTATTTTTAGAGATGCTCCCAGCGCAGCACAGCGCAGCGCACGATCCGGCGTCGTTCCTTGCGCTGCGAACGGGACTGGAGACGTGAGTGGGCAGGCAATTGCAAAAGAAGGGCCGTTGCACAAATCTCCGAGCTCAATCACGCAACCAAAAGGAGGAGACAAGACATGGAGCTGCAAATGCGAGCGAGAACTCACGATGCTGCAGAGCGACGATCGCGACGGTTTGTGCCCCGCTTGCTCCAACGAGCGCTCCGAACCGCATCAACCTGGAAAACCACCACATCTCGTAGATCGAGTGTCCCGGATTGGTAGAGTTTGGAATAAAGATTCGTAGATTTTTCGAAGCCGAAGAATCTTCCGTGGTTTCCGTAATGACGAGTTTTCAATAATTCTATTTCGGGGAATTGATTGAAATGAAATGCATTATTATATTTTTTCCAGGTACCGAAATCTAGGTTTGGCTTTTCTTCTAAAACTTTTTTTCAACTTACATTATGTAACTTTTACTTTCTCCTCTTGCTTCGTTTCAATTAATTCTTTGCCGGCCTTTTCTTTTATTATTATTATTTTGGTTTGGGCCTGGTTTCCTGGAAGTAAATTCCGGTCAGGGATTGATGGCTACAGCTCCTTCCGTCAACGATCCGATCCCTGTGGACCCGAGGTGTTGAAGAAATTCCAAAATTTTCACCTGTAGCCATCAATCCCTGACAAGTAGAAGGACAAATGTAAAAAAAAAATATTAGCATCCTGTTCTGGTCTGGAGTTGGTGGAATTTCTAATACCCAATCTTAGTAGCTCATTTGAAAATAAAAAAAACTATTGTAATGGAACGCCAAAACTCATTTGAAAACTCAGTTTTCTAGCTATCCAAAAGAATCCTTTCAAACCACTATTACTGTACAAAATAAATGAAATCTATGAAGCTTTTAGGACCTGCCATAAAAAACTCCAATTGACCAAAATGGGCTTCAAGAAAATTCATTTCCTTGACTATCATATGTCTCCTTAGAAGGCACTTGAAACCTCAGGCGGGTTCTTGTGATCTCAATTTTTGATGTAATTTCCTCAAACGTTTCTCAAGATATAAAAACACTTCAACTTTCTAGAAATATTATTTTTTTAAGTCAATGGGTGCTAGAAGTAGAAGTTGTGCCACTCTAAGCTCAAAAAACAATTTGATGGGAAAATGAGGAAAAAAAATACAAAAAGTTGAAATGAAAATTTTAAAAGTTGGTTTCTCATAGCCATTGGATTTTTTGTCCACATGAAAAACTTTGATTCATTCTATTTGGATTAGTAATGTGCCAAAGACTAATCTTGCTGAAAAATATTTGTGTAGGTGCATATAAAGTCTTATTCTATATTCTACAAAGGAATTGATTTAAAATGAAATCATGCTTCAAAATACATTATATTCTGGGCTTTGTTATGGTACCTCTAACAAAAAAGACTCTTCATATATGCTAGATTGGTATTTCTAACAAAAGGACTATAATTATTTCTATCTCCAAAATAGACCAAAAGACTTTAAAGTGCCTATGGTTTCACTTCTAAAGGACAAAGGAACCCACTTTGGATTTTTTGAAAACTTAGGCAAGCCCTGTTGTCATTATAGTTTGGAATTCTTACATGAATTTTATAGGATGGATGCTAATCATCATAATCTACATGTGAAGCTTTGTTTACCATCATTCCAATAAATATAGGTATAAGTTTTAATTTATTTCAATTCAAACCTGACAACTAAAAATATTTTCTATAAGAAGATTAATTAATTTGATTTGATTGTATCGATTGATACCTACTCATAAGCATTTGAACCATTCAAATACAGATAATGAAGTGAAAATTATGAGGAGTTCTATTTTCCAAGTAATGAAGGTAGAAAAAACTTATAAAGCCATTTTTTAAACTCAATTTTGAAAATTTTCAATTAAAATACAAGCACATTTTCACTATTGGGATTAACAAATCTCAATTCCTTGTAAAAGTTACTAGCAGTTCATTTTTTTCTTTCATCATATACCACCTTGCACTTTATAGTTTACTAAAGATGAATATGAAAAATAGGTAGAGTGATAATATCTATTATATATTTTACATATATTCTCTATCCATTTTCCAACATATTGTCTAATTTGCACAAATTCTAGACACATGCACTTTATTTTGGAAATGTTAAAAAACAAAACCTCACCTTTAGGAGGGGCTAAAAAAACTACTTCTTGAAGTTCACGCACATTGAATCTGCAATGCGTGGGGATTTTTACCTTTACAATTTTGGGAAGATATACTTCAACAATTCAACTAATGGACCCTACATTTGAATTTGGTAGAAAATAAATATGGTTGAAGATTTGAGCCTTGCTTTGGATATGAGTATTTGGAAGCAAGTTTGGTTCTCAAATCACCATATTATTCTAGGGAGTAACCCTATAAAGACAAGCTCATGGCCACTTATTTCAAACCTCACTATCCATCACTTTATTTCTTGCCATTTTGCAACAACTAGATATAAATGAGAAATTTATATTTATTTTTCATAGATGAAATCATATTTCTACTACAAACCATTAACAACGTTGTATAAACCAAAGTTACCATGCTACTTTAAAATAAAAATCAACAAACCATAGTCATTGTCCCAAAGTTCATATTGCAATTACATATTGTGTTGTAATAATTTTTCAAAATTTCCAATTGGTGTAGAAATTGCACTTGATAAAACTTTTTTATCAGCTGGAATCAAATTTAACCCCTGAAGTCCCAATGTCCCTATGGGGGACAAAATGGATTTCGGGTAGGTTCCTATGAGCTCAATTTTTAATGAATTTTTTTGAAACTGTCTTGTAAGATAGAAAAACTTGTTAGCTTTCTACAAATATAATTTTTATTCCAATCGGTGCTTGGAAGCAAAAGTTATGCCACAATAACCTCAAAATGGGGGAGAGCAGGCAGCAAAAAAAATTTGTAAAAAATTGAATTTTTTTCTTAAATTTTTTTTTTCTCATAGATTATATTTTTGTCTAAATGGGAAGCTTTGATTCATCCCATTTGGATTAGTGATGTAAAAGATATAGAGTTTCTTGTTTTGCGGGCAATTGGAGCATCTTCGAAAAAAACTTTCTTTCACTTTGAATGCTAATATCTTTCAATCCTTACGGTCAAACATCATGAAATTTTCACTACATGATCCAAGAAAATTTTGGTACAAGATCCTACGGTTAGATTCTAAAAAATATATTTTTTTTATTCTTTAGATGAATGCATTAGAAGTAGCAGTTTTGAGTGTTTTTTGACAAAAAAAATGGCCTTGGGACTTTAGGGGTTAAAAAACATCATTTTTATGGGTTAAATTCATATTAAGAGTAAATATCAAGAAATGACCAAAAATACACTACAAGGATGATTTGTGGATTAAGCATCTTCTTCTTTACAAGAGTTGATAATACCATAATGATAGAATTTGCAAGACTACTCACAAAAATGTACTCAAGCAACTTCCACAAAAAATATTGGACGAGAAAACGATTTTTCCCACTCTACAATCTCGCTTGAAGTCATCCATTAGACACTTAGTGTCCTAGCAACATCCATTTTATGGTGAACTTAATTTTGCAAGGCATTGGCAAGTGTTACACATTGCTTGGGAGAAAAACCTTGAGGCTCATTCAACGTTAGCCGGTAGAATCAAGGGAAAAAATATTTTGCAATTTAAAAACATCAGCAAAATATTGGTTGACTAATAAAAATATCTATAAAATGTTTATCTATCTAATAAAATAGTATGGTGAGTGTGTAGCATAGCAAGCCCCAACCGCTAGTTTTGAATGACAAAATAGGGAAAATTACCCAAACTCGGTACTTGAAAACCGGTTCAATTATGAGATTTAAAGGAAAATAGCTGGTAAAACTCAAAAAATATCTCAAACACTGGAGCTGAGTATGCAGCGGGGATTTGAGCAGAAAATTGCAGCAATTGGGCTACAATATCTACCACTTGCACGAAGTACTTGTCTAATCTGATATCTTCATTCGTGTGCTTAGTAGCTCAAGGGAACATCTAAGTAAAACCTAGATTTCCCAGCGGGGTCCAGTTTCCCAGTGTGTAGTGTCGACCTCGGTCCGCGGCTTTGGTCCGCGGCTTCGATCCGCGGCTTTTGCCCCCCCTGCACCCCACACGACACCCGCCCCTGGAGGCAAGGCAAAGCCAAGCGGCCATAAGCAGCATCCATATCCATCCCCTGCCCCTGGCCCCCGCCGGCACCGCCTCCAGCGTCCCCTCGCTGGCTGCAACAAGCATTTGCCCCTCCAGTCCGA
The DNA here is from genome assembly GCA_963920665.1 of Straminergon stramineum. Classification (NCBI taxonomy): domain Eukaryota; kingdom Viridiplantae; phylum Streptophyta; class Bryopsida; order Hypnales; family Calliergonaceae; genus Straminergon; species Straminergon stramineum. The sequence goes on along the minus strand of OY987264.1, from coordinate 33,575,043 downwards.
TCCGTCGCTTCAGTCGATCTTCCAGCCAGCCATGCATGCCTCCCCCTCGGAAATGAAGCCTCGATCAATCCTCATCCACTCCGGAAGGAAGGACCCGCTCAATTCCCTCTCCAGCCGGACGGATTCTTGCTTCAACCCGAAGCAAGCTTCACGGGCAGACCATGGGATGATGTGCATGCAAGGATATGCTTATTTTAAATCAATTGGCGTCAGTTGTCTTATTTGGTACTGCTGGCTATTTGTGCAAGCAAGGTTTTGAATTAGTTCATGAGGAGATGAGCCGATGAGCCGATGAGGGAGGATGGAAGAAGGAAGATCTTCTGGATTGACGTACTGTTTTTATACCAAAGTTTACTTTGCATTTTATTATGCTCCAACGCTGCATTCGCTGTTCTAACCGTCTCTCTTCAGAGGTGAAGTTGTTAGCTGGCCATTTCCTAGATTGCTCTCGGAAGTGCAGTCCTGTAGTTCCATGGAGTCATTCAAGAACGAACCTGTTCTGCGCTTGGTTCACAAGAGTGGTAAGATCGGGTAAGCTTCAACTTATTGTTCTCCAAATTCTCTTTGTTTCCGCTAACTAAAGTGCTGGATAGGGATGATCAGAACTCGCTGATGATGCGATAAGTGCAATTTATTTTGGAACAGAATAGTTGCCTTGTCGAATTAATTTTCAGAATCTTGTTCTGTCGTTTTAAGAGCTTTATGTATGTATAATCAATGAAGAAGGAGGGTTTTCTACCTTTTTGATCGGAGATGCTGACGATATTGTCAAATGCCGGGCTTAGATCTAGGCTGGCATTGCACTGGCCCTGTGTGTTTAAAATTTTCGCGCTTGCCAGGCAGTCAGACGTTCAATAGGACCTCGCGGGCGATTAGTCAGAGCAGTTAATGTGGAATAAGATAATTGCCTTTTAGAAAGTAGAAACGACTTTCAGAGTGTTGTTCTGGCATTTAAAGATCCTTACTGAAGTATAAGCAATGAAGAAAAAAGTTGTTTCGAGATTGGCAAGAACTTGGCGTTCTCTCCGTTTAAGTTCTAGCTGGCGCTGCTCAAGCAGTCTGCGGTTCGGTCAGACTTCGCAGATGCAGCAGAAATATTGATGTGGAACAAGAGAATTGCTGAGTCCTGCTTAATCCACATCTGATCCATTCACATACCAATATCGACGAGCGATCGTTTGCTTTCATTTTCCTGAGTAATCGTCATACCTGGTATTTGAACTCCTTGAAAGTCCAGGCTCTTCTTGGAAGTCCGTTCTTCATGCTTCTCACTCAAGATTGAGTACTTTCTTTGGTGTAAGTGCGTTTCTGATAAGGATTTCAAGGCTACGCAAGCTGCCGATGGTCATGTCCTCTGCCTTCATCCTCCATAAGTCCTAGTTAGTTACCAGAGAGTTGGAATGTTCGCAAACACAACCAGAAACGTAGAGAATTCTTCTTTGCCATAGAGACGCGCACACTCTCCGACTGCTCCACCAACATGCGCTCATCCGAGTAAATAATAGAAGCAGGCGATTACCAGATTCTCATGGATACTTTACTTCCGCATTTTTCGGATGGAATTGATTCATGTTTCAGAAAGGAATGGCGACTAGCGAGTGCCATTTCTGTAGAAATTCTGTATAAGAACCTCGTGGCTTTCGTGGGAGGCAATCGAATTTGACACAAGAGAGGAGAGTGAATATTAAACCATACATTCCTTGGTTCCACTAAGAACATTACCTTCGGGACAATCACAGATAGGCTCCCATAACGGGATTGCTCACGACAGGCTCCCATAACATGCGCCACGTAACTTATCGTACCTCTTTATTGAATCCTCAGTTAGCTTTCATTCAGCGGCCCTAAAAGGGCAGACTTCCCTGCACCTAAAATCAGTCAAATCTAAATCTCCGCCGAGGGCTTGCTCTCTGGTTTGCTGTATGGTTTCCCTTATCAATGGAAATTGTCCATGTTTCAAGAAAAAAAAAATCATTCAAATCTTGCATGAAAGCATAAAAGACAAAAGAATTTGGAATGTAAGTTACATGGAAGTATGCAATTGATTGCAAGAGGAGAATTGGAATTGTTGGCTGCCAAAGTTTTAGGGAGAGTCTTGTGCAAAACAGGAGCGACAAGTGTCCCCGGAAAAACCTATTTTTACATTATATAGCCAAACTTTATGGTTGCCAACAAGGCAAAGCTACTCCAATAATGTTAGTTCTAGTTTCTTCCTACTCACATAAGTGACCAGTGAAAGCATTATGAAACTAGAGAAGACAATTCTTGATATCTAAAAATTTCTGAACCTAACGTACTCCGACACAACACGGAGGTTCACTCCAAATCCTGCAGACGAACTGACAACAGAAGAACTGTATGCTTAAATAAAAAAATAAAAAAATAATTCAATGCTTAAAAAAATTCAAAGGTGCTATGACGACTTTCTAGATCTTTTTCCATAACCGAAAAAATCTTATTGACAGTAGGTTTGGACCTCTTCGACTAAAGCATCAAAAAAGAGTTCGCGAAATTCTCCCACCAAGGCACTCTGCCGACATCTCTTCTGTGTCATGGAATAGATGTCCATTTGTTTCCAAAAAAAAAGATCGCGGAACATAATCATGGAAGTTCGTACTAATTGCGGAGTTACGCAGCAGCTCCTTGGACTACTGGTTGATGTAGCGCACAAGCACATTAATTGGGTCCAGAAAAAATTCAAGGCTCCCGGGCAGAGGTGGAAGATGACGATCAGTGACGGACCTCCGTTTGCTGGAATTCCACAGATGTCGACTTCCGAAGCTTTTGCATGTGCAGTACTCTGCACCTGTTAACTGCTCTCCGTCTTGGTTCACACAATATGATAAAGCACCGTAGCCTGCACACAGTTAAGTTAGTATTGACCGAAAGTCCCTCACTGATGTTCTAGCTAGCGCAGTCAGAATTTAACCTAATTTCGCCTCTCGAGCTCCTTCCCCGTGTCTTTCTCTGTCTGCGCGTTAATTTCGCTTCGCGCTAAGTTAGTTTTCCCTTCGTGCTTGCTCTGTTTTCTCCTTCCCGGGATGAGATCGCACTACTGCCTCTCCCAATTTTCAGGCTAACCGAGACGAGATGCGGGCTCCCCCCGCCATGGCCCGCGTTGGCTTGCCTTCCGCCACGGCCCTGGTTTTGCTTCTGCTGGTCCTGCCGCTGAGCGTGGCAGGCGCCGGTGTTCCCAAGGGCGGGTGGAGCACTCCATCCCTTCCTGTCTCGGGTGTGATCATCCCTGGCTTCGCTTCTTCACGCCTGCGCGCTTGGGCTCTACTAGATTGCCCGTACTCGCCTCTGGATTTTCGGCCTCTGGATCCCGTGTGGCTGGATACGACGAAGGTGCCCACAATCCCACTCTTTTGCTGCTATTCTTTTCGTCACATGCCTGTTGCAGCTAAGTCGTTCCAGCTGATCACCGCGCTTTCGCCCGTCCTCCTGTTTCTAGATTTTGAATTTCAGGTCCGGGACATGCCAAGTTTCGGATTTGGCAGTTTCCAGCGCCTCTCTTATTTTCGCCATGGTCTTATTCAAATCCGCTGGTCTTACGTGCGCTAGTAGTGTAGTTTCTTCACGACTGTGCTGGAAGGGTTCCCGTTTCCCACAGCAATTTCGCTGTATTTGATTCGTTCCAGCTGAAATTTGAGGAAGGGGGACAAGCACCATGAGCTACAGAGACTTGCGGGATTTTTTCTGAACTCACAGTCTTCCGTGATGGGCGGCTTGTTTATTGCGCAATTGAAGGGAAAGTAGTACTGTTTCAGGGGCAGTATCGTGCAAAGGCTGATATGGCAAGATCTAGTGATCCACTACTTGGATTCCATTCCACTTGGCCTACATACTCCGGATTTTGCAGCATATTCCATGAAGAATCGTCACCATAATCTAGAAATTCCTTTTTGGAGCTGGCTCAGTCAACATAATCTTACAATTTGGATTGAACTGGCAGGTATTATCAGTGCTCAATTGCTGGCTGAAGTGTATGCTACTTGACCCTATTACTCAAGCAGACCATCCTGAGTGCAAGTCGCGCCCAGATACGGGACTTCCAGCCATCACAGAGCTCGATCCAGGCTACATAACGGGTTTGTGAAGTGGACTCTTTTTTGCCACTGCTGTTGATGTTTGGTTCTCTGCGCTATGAAGAATGCGAATATTTTACTATTTTATGCATTGCACAATTGGAGTTTGTTCGTCTGCTTTTGGTGGTGAGATGGTCCTAAGTGGATACAAAAGTTATAAACCTACTTACTTCTTCATCTGGCCCTGTTTTGCAGGTCCACTGTCGTCTGTGTGGCGAGAGTGGGTCAACTGGCTGGTGGAATTTGGGATTGAGCCGGACGCTATCGTTGCAGTGCCTTATGACTGGCGTTTACCAGGGGCACTGTTAGAACAGCGAGACCTGTATTTTCACAAACTTAAGTGAGTATTGTGCTCGAAGTTGCGCTCTTGATTTCAGAGAAATAGATCGGTGGTGATAAGAGAAGGTTCTATTATTGGAAAATTAGTTGAGTCTAATACCTGCGAAATATTTTTTCTTTTTTGTTGTACTGGTCAGTCATATTGGCAGGTAGTTATATGGAGGACATCTGCGTTGCAGGTCCATTTCTGTACAAAAAAACGCTCTAGATTGTTTTTTTTAAATAAGTTTAGGTCCTGGATTTTAATAGTCACTTTGAGAGAGTGATGTCAATCTTTGCTGCTTTAACCAAGGTGTTCATGAAACTCTCTTCTGTACTAAGGTACTTATCATTTCTTTTGTTTATGATGTTCAGGATAATATTCGAGACTGCACGAAAATTGCGTGGAGGTCCTTCTCTTGTATTTGCCCACTCAATGGGGAACAACGTGTTTCGCTATTTTCTAGAGTGGCTGAAGCTGGAGATAGCTCCAAAACACTATTTGGAGTGGCTCGATCACCACATTCATGCGTATTATTCTGTTGGTCTGCCTGCTTCTCTTCCCGAGCCTCTCTTCCTCCTTATTACCTATGAACCTTGCCAGATATTATTTGCGGTAGTGTTGTCTTCCACTGTACGCGTTCATTGCGATGCTTTTGTTTACATCATTAGTTGTCCTAATTGTTTCTTTTCACATTTAATATAAGTTCATTTTATAATATGTAATCATCGGTGTGGTGTTCGTGGTCCACTAATTGGATTTACGGGCTGGACCTCAGGTGCTCCTATGCTAGGTGCAGCTGAAACTGTGAAGGCGCTTATGTCAGGCATCAGTTTTGGGCTGCCAATTTCTGATGTAAAGTTATCTTCAATTCCTCTTGCTTCGTTGCACCGTATTCCTCTTATCGAGATGAGAATTTTGGACGATACAAAGTTTTGTCTTCCATATTTTGGAATTCTCGAATGGTATTTTGCAAGGATGTTGTTTAGGTTGTATGTGGATTGTGCAAGAGTGTCAACTGGGTTGCACCATGGAAATTTAGTGGTCCATCGAGATAACAAGAGAGTATGAATCTGTAACATGCATATGTGGAGTGTGCATGTGCCTGTTGTGCCCGAGTGATTAGATCACCCAAGTGAAATAAGTATAATGTAATGGAGCCTGAGAATTACACTTACTTGGCCGAAAAACTTCTGCATAAACAGGGAACAGCAAGATTGATGTGCAATTCGTTTGCGTCATCTCCGTGGATGCTGCCATTCTCAAAGAACTGCCATGTTGATCCCAGGAGGTTCACTAATTTTCGAGAAAGTGATCCTGTGGTGGGGCCTTACCTTGTCTGTGACAAGAAGGAGTACGAAGGGAATTGGTCGAGTTGGCCCGTTCCAATATTGAAACTCGATTTGCCAGCCTTTCCAGGTAACCGAGGGTACGTCTGTTTCTTAGATGGCAAAGTAGGGCAATTAGTATGGATACGGTAATTTTCCTCACCTCATCTTTTTGATATCCTATATGATTCTCTTACCTTTGATTTTATTTTGATTTATTTTCTTTTATTGACTTGTACCAATCGTTCTGGGCTACGATACTGTACTTAACTTAGTCCTAGTTTTGTGATGTTAATTCCTTCTGTAGCTGTGATTTTTACGTTTTAGACTGACAACCTGGTTTTGGTTGTGTTAATCTAGGTAGCTGTCCAGCCACTGAATTGTCTGCTCATCCAATCACCTCACTTGTACCCGATGCCATGGGTCAAGCACCTCAATGCAGCATGCCATCTCAAAAGTCTTATTCTGCCCACCAAATTTCTACTGGAAGTTTTCTGCGGGATATTGTGGAGTATGATATCAACAGTTCCCATGTACTTCAACATCTCATCAAGTACTGTACCAACTATTTTTTTAGATACAATTTCTTAACTAGTGCTCGGTACTAATTTCCTCGAGAATCACCATGTCTCTTCGAATAGTATGTTGAAGCGTATCAGGTATCTAATCCTGGAAACCGAGGGTGAGGTCAATGGGAGCATTCACGATAGTGAACGTCTAGATGTTTGATTTGGTTACAGAGAAGAATAATTATCTGTGATGACAGGTATTACATGGAGGACCCAATTTTGAATCCGTTGACACCGTGGTCAAGGCCGCCCATCAAGAACATCTACTGCATTTATGGCGTGGATATGAAAACCGAGGTACGTTTTTTCTAAGTTTTTATTGTCACCTCTTTGGCTACCTTCCCCCCCTCTTTGAGACCATGTATGTAGGAATGCAGGATCAAGTGGAGACTTTTCAGTGATGATTGCGTTAGCAACTGCGAGCTTGTTTTTGATCATTTATCTTGCAATGATTTGGGGATTTTAACGTGTTTTTGGGTCAGGTGGGTTATCATTATTCACCTAGTGGTAAACCATATCCTGATAATTGGATTATGACTGATATTATTTATGAAACTGAAGGAGGTCTACTTCAGTCAAGGTTAGTCGTTTTGTATAGGTTGAGGCTGTTTATCCCCTCTGTCATTTGCTGTCTATTGAATCTTCCTCTCTTGTATGTTGTCGATCAACTTTGAATAATACATAGGTCTATACTTTTGAAGCGACCCTTGTGCGAGAATAAACTTTGATGCATTATATTATCTTTTTCTTCCTTGGGATGCTTGACTGTTGGGAGCATCGTATTTGAATTCATTTTGAGCCTTTGATGGATTTCCTGGGAGCAGGTCAGGAATCAAATTGAATGACAGCACGGCGTCTTTAAGTGGTGATTCTTCGGTATGTCTATTCAACTTAAAGCTGTATCTTTGCAGTCTTTTCTTTAATGTGCTAGATATAACAACTTTCTATCAGCGTGCCAGAATTGTGATCTGATTATGGGGTTGTTCACAGGTGCCATACAACTCACTATCATACTGCAAGACATGGCTCGGTTCTCGAGTGAATATTACCAGAACTCCACAGGTTTTTTTCTTGCATTCTCCTGGTGGAACTTGAATCTTCATACACGCAGATTCATTGGTAGGTTGTTTTGCTTAGTACAAACCCAGGTAGCTTTCTGTTTGCATAATAAGTTTCCATGGCCTTTAGAAAGTAGTGAACCGACACATTTCAGAGAATTTGAACTTCATGCACCTTGATCTCAGTTCATTGAGATTTCTGAGGTACACACTAGAGTCAGTATTTCCTTTGAATAGTCAAGCAGACTGATATTTTATCCTTAGGATTAGAACACTGTATAGAGTTGTCTGTCCTTTTAAATGACTGTCGGGTTGAAGTGCAGACTGCGCATGAAGTCACAGACATGCAGGAGAAACTGAATGTGGAACGTGATCGGTATGCGGATATTGTCCCCAACATGACTCGAGATAGCAGAGTGAAATATATCACGTATTATGAAGATGGAGTGAGCCTTCCAGGAAAACGAACGGCAGTTTGGGAGCTTGATAAAAGTACGTGAGTAGAGTAGGTAGTCAAAACAGAGGTCATATTGTGTGAGGCAGATCATGTTCCTGGTTTGAACAGTTTGTGCTTAAAATTTATACGTCGTTATAATATGTAATATGGCAGAACGTGCAGGTGTTTGTCTAATTGTTTCTTGTGTATCTGCAGTTGACCACCGCAATATAGTCAGATCATCAATTCTGCTGAGAGAGCTTTGGTTGGAGACCGCCCACAGCTACCATAAAGATGCCAAGCGACAATTTGTATCAAAAGGTCATCACCTGGGTCACGGCCCTTCCTTCAGTTTTAACTTTTGGTTGGATTGCAAATCCGCGGTCGAGTTGAAGAGGATGCGGTCAGTACACATATACTCTTTAAGTGCTTCCTTCAGTTGTAGCTGATGCGGTTGTCCATTTGAATTGATGCAGAACGACGAGAGCCTCTGCGAGATGAGGATTGTTTCTGGGACTATACGAAAGCAAGATGTGGTCGTCCAGATAGATGTGAATATCGGTACTTTCCTGCCTTTTCTTTTTGTAAGTTTTGATTTGTTTTTTCGAGTTGAAATCTTTAAGCCCAGGTAATGTGGAAAGCGATTCAAATGAAGAGACTTTTTTCACCATTCGCAAAGTAGCTATTGAAGGAAATTATCATTCTTTAAACCTGTAAAGTACGTGTCCTCCAAGAATTGTAAGAGATCACCGAGTGAATTGGTATGCAGGTATGTTTTTGGAGATGTCCATCTGGGTCAAAGTTGCCGACTGCAAGCTTCCTCCGACAAGGATCACATCTTGCGCTACATCTGATTCGTAAAAAATTCCTGTTGGCATTCAGAGAAGCACCATTAGCCTCATGGTTGGTTCCCAATTTTGCATCACTGGAGCAGCATGGCTCGGCACTTGTGAGATCAGGAATAGTGTGTAGTGTAGTTGCACTGTGATTTTTGTAACACTGGGCACAATTGAGTTGCAACTGACTTTACTGGATAGTACTCTGGCCCTAGACTGCTTGAAAGGTTAAGGTTATTTTTTCAAGAATTATTCTTCTCTTTGGAGGTTGTTTTCTTCATTAGAACCAAACGGAGAGAAGCGAAAATAGGTATGTACGGAGACTGTGTACTTGTAAGTTGGGTAGATTTACTGCACTGTACAGTTCCGAGCAGAAAGTCACATATCCCCACTTCAAACTTTGGATTTTTGATATACATTGGAAAATTGGAATCACTGTGCAAGATTTCAATATGTTTTTTAGTACGCACTTCATATGTTGCTTGGTTTGAACAAAGATTAAACAATTGATTTTTTTTTTTAATTTAAAATTACAATTTTCAAGCCATTTCACAATTTATTCCTACAAGCAATGCACTAAATATTTAGTAGAAAGAATGGAAATCCTCTTTGAAAATAGTGTGCCTAAAAAACAATGAATTTAGGAATGCTATTGGTAGAAATCTTAATTATTGAAAAATTTCCTTCAAAATTGCTTAAAATTCAACTAGGGCTCTTGTACTCTTTGTGCTAATGGTGATGCCTCACTAAAAGTTTCAACTTGGTGACAAGAAATTTTACACAAATATCAGAGCTCCAAAAGAATTGTTGATTGGGATTTTGATCTTGGCAATTAGGGATTTCTATTCAATTTCTTTTGGGTATTGTTTTTCCATTGATATTCATTTGTAATTTTAATTAAAATAGATAATTTTCTAAAATATTGATCCATCATTTATGTAAGTCTAATTGGGTGCCTCAAAAAACTATAATATCAACTCCTTCATTGTTTGCTCTTGAAAACTTGTTGCTCTTTATGACTAGAAATATAAGCTAAATGAGACCCAAGGTTTCACTAAAGGATAGAAAGATTGCACTCAATTTATAACTTTTGAAAAATCACTATGTGAAGTTTGCAAAGATATACTCCTTTGTCCCATAATTTTATTTATTTTCATTTTTATCATTTGTCTTGAATAATTTTTCCCCTCTAGAAATGTATTTCATATTTGATTTTAGGGTTGAAGATGATTTTTTTGTTTTTGAAGTTAAATGATGAAATGAAGGACAAGTCTAGTTTATCTATTAGCCTACTATTTTAGAAAACTTTTAAAATTGAATTTTTATAGCAATTTGAGTTGGCTAGGTCTAAAAGACCCAAAGTCATTAACTCCTAAAGGACAAATTGGTGACAATGGAAATCAACCCTTTTGGAACCATGTGACATCATCTACATTAAAACAAATCAAAAACACTCATTGGAGGTCAAAGTACTATAGAAGATTTCTCTTTTCCGTACAAAATTTGAAGGATAAATAGTTGCAGTTTTGTCCTACATAGAGAGATTCTTTGTCATTCACTAGACACAAAACATCTGCTTCCACGTTTGAGTGTTAAACTTTTCATTCAATCTATTGAATTCCAAGTTGTTTTTGTGCAAATTTAAACATACAAAGAGGGTATGGTAGTTGTGTAGGAAGTCTTCATTTTCTATAAAGCCTATCCTTATTTATACATGGCACTTTGTATCTATTGCAACCTCCTACTTTCCTATCTTTCCTTGTATGCAATTAATAGCCACATCACCTTTTTTTGTACTTGAGAGGACACATTGCACATTCTCTATAGAATCATTTAATAGTAACATGCATTAAACCCCAAAGTCCCATTCAAAAGAAAGTTATGGAGCTTCTTCTTTTATATGCAATCGTAGAAACTTTTTGAGAAAAGAATGTATTGGATTTGTTTATGAACTCAACTTTTACAATTCTAAGAAAAAAATTTCCTTTAGATTAAACATGCTTGCTAGAACCACCTCACCATTGGGATTGATGTGTTTCAATTCCATCTTAAAGCTATTAATAGTTTAGTTTTTCCTTCAATTTTGTACCAACTTCTACTAAATAATTTTTTAATGAATGAAAATAAATTATTTTTTATAATTTTTTTATCCTATACCTCAAATGAAATATTCATTTTAATTTATTTTTAAATAAAAAATGTTTAGTACAAAAATTGGAAATTAAGAAGATTCAAAGTCAAATCATCTAGTCAAGGAACATGCCCCAAAATTCACTTTTGTCACTTTAAACACAAATATCTTGCAATCTACATGGTGAAAGTTTCCAAAATTTCTTTTCAACATTATACTACTAGTCTAGTGCAAGTTAGTTCTTACAATTAGACATGCCCAAAAAAACAATTTGTACATTTTTTTGCTCTTTGCAATAGGAATGGTAGTTTTGAGTGGTTCTTGATGAAAAAAGGGCCTTAGGACTTAGGGGTTAAAATTTAGTCTCCAAATCCTTAACCTCTAAGTGCTCCAATGTCCATTTTCTAGACAATGAATAGATTGAAACTCAAGTTTCATCCTCCTAACTGCTTAGATGAAAGTTATTCTAATTTGTGGAGATACGTTATCAATTTGTTGTCCTATCTAAGGGTTGGACTTGATGTTATTAGAATACATATTTTTCTAAAATTACCAATGTACAAGTATGTCAGGTGGTCAAATTGTATTGACTTTAGTTCAAAATTGGATTTGCCGAAATGAGGTCATAAATTTGAAGAACACAAAAATTTCAAAAACTCACCATGTGAAGAGAAACTCATTTCAAATCCATTCCAACAAAATTTACTCAAAAAATGATAATATTTTGCTTATAAAGGAATTTGTAATTTTTCTTTCAAAATTGATAAAAGAAAAATATTGATAAAAGCATTGGTGAATCTACCCATATAGATGGAATCTACAAATCAAAATCTACAACTTTTATTTGTATATCAGTTCCAAAATGTGCTTCCAAATAGCACTTTATAATGATTTTTCTCAAATCGTCAAATCTGGAGATGATTTTGGACGTTGAGGGGTTAACACTCTAATTACTTCATAAAAAGCCAACTATTATTATGGGAAGGAGGGAGTGTATGCTATGAAAAGTTGATTTATTGTATGTCATTTTAGGTGTTTGTTAATCAATAGTGGACTTTATTATTCTATATTTTGGCACAAATTGCAAGAGAAAGAAAAGAGACCAAAAATTGCAATGGCCAAACAAGAAAAGGATTTCCATTTCACAAATTAAAGCAAAGCCAGGTAAGTTACATGAAAACCCTGAAGCAGGATCCAACTGTAGGAAGCTTATTTGAGGACTTTTAGGGATGCTTTACACCTACAGTCCAGGCCAATTTGTGACCCCTTTCTAAAACCTTAGTTACTGGAAAACTTTTGAGGTCTCAATAAATTTTGACCAAACATGCAAACAACATCAAGATATTCTTGATGGTTTGGGGTGCTTCCACCGAAAATACTAAAAAATAGTGAAATTAGGTTAACCGACACTTATTTGTCAACATTTGAAACTACATAAAATATTTCTTGTTATTATAGAAGAATGCACTACTTTTGAAATAGGTCTTGTTAGAATTGGGACTCGTGAACCTCCCTGTGTGCAAGTGGAACCATCTATAGAAATATTTGTTGACTTTGATGGCTTGTAAAGTAACTTTCTACAAGCTAATTATTCAGACCACCTAATTTCACTATTCAGTGTACAGTAGTTTTTTGAGAGCAATTGTTTGAGTCAGAACGGCCCATAACTGAACCATGACACCTGCTGTGACTGTTGCAATCTCAGTGATTTTTGGAAACTCTGAGGCAAAGCTGAAGTTAGATGCCAATAAGCTTAAGTTATTATGCTTATTAGAGCATTGCCACTAGTAAGACTTTTTGCCAAAGACAAATTATAGATGATTAATTTTGCCAAAGTTGTGTTGGCCCAATGGCCCATTGGGTGTTGTTCAACATGGACAGAACCTCGTGCAATGCCAAGGTCAAATTCTAAGACCTGGGATTTGCACTGTACCATACAAAGATATCTATTGATGAATTACTGTACAAAGAACTCTATTGTACAAAAAGTTGGAGATGAGACACTTTGACTCTAAGTTATTGCATGTTTTTTTTTGAGATTTTTCCCCAAAAGAACTCATTTAAAGATGGGGTGTCTTGTAAGGAAAACAGGGGCGGCAGCTCATGTAAATTATATATTTTAAAAATCTTCTTCATTTTGTACACACAGACAGACACAAGTCCCAATGATGTACATATCTGGAAGTTTGGTAGACACAGCAGTGAACCCTTTGCTAAGTTAACTTAAGTTGAGGTACATTACATGTGGCACAAACTCTCACTCTCACTCACTTGTTATCACTTCAGAAAGGGACCAATGATAAGTTATGCTGGATGAGAATAGTTATGAAAGTGCTGCCAGAGGAAATATATAAGCTTAACACCCATAGAAGGTTCTTTCTTTTGACACGTGCGGATGGCTATCACGACCAAGAAGAAGTAATTGGATTTCCATTGACTTATCCATCACTCAATTCAAGTCAAGTAATTGAGTGGTATGGTAGAACCACCCATAGTCAACCACTTAAGCAATTCCGCTCATTTTCTGAATAGTAGAAGGAAATGTATTATTTTTTGCCATGTAGAAAGATAGAAATCATGAGTATTGTAATTTTTTTTTTCATAACACTGAATTAAAAAAAAATTACTATGAGTTTTGGAAGTGAAAAGTTGGTTTGGACCCATATCCAATGCATAGAATCTTCCATAACTGCTCATTCAAAGACTACTTTGGCTCTCAAAACCAATTGAAGAACATGTGTCTTGACACTAATGGTTAGAAGATGGTCGGAAACCAAGAATTGATGGCTAGAAATCAATCTTAATCTTTGTTGAATTTTCCAATACCTCTAGATTGCCCACCAGGGTGTCATTGGGAATGGTAGTTCTACCATACTGTATAATAAGTAAATAACTTCCATAGAAGGTTCTTTTTCTAGGACATATGGTTGGCTATTACAACCAAGTTGCATTGAGAAGAAATTGGATTTCCATTGAAGTTTTAATCATGCAAGTGAAGTAATTGCATGGTAGTGTATGACACCTCAAACCTCCTTTAGTTAGCTTATTTTATTTTTCTACTAGAATATCATGAATAAATAACATCTATAGAAGGGTTTTTTTGGCACATATATTTGGCTATAACGGCCAAGTTGCATTGAGAAGTAATTGAATTTCCATTGGAGTTTCAATCACTCAAGTCAAAGTAATTGCGTGGTAGTAGATGACACCCTAAACTCTCTTTAGTTAGCTTATTTCATTTTTCTATTAGAATATCCGAACAAAAATCTACCTTGTACAATTAGTCAAAAAAATTGTATGAAGGAAGGGGTAACTAATATTGCCTCTTTTTTTTGGCCCAATCTATTTTACATCTAGAAGGACCATATTAAGCAAGCAAAAGGTTCATACAATCTTCTAAATTCTTATTAAGTTTTCAAGTGGAATCAATGGAAGTTGAGGCATTTCATGTGTCATGGGTGTTTGTTTCAAGAGAGTCTAGTGACATGTATAGGTAATCTACTACATTCAACTTTGAAAATTCAAAACATATTACACAAGGGTTGTAAAATTATGTAATGACTTCAATTGAATTTATCTTGAAGTCAATAATATTGAACTCATTAAAAGAAATGGATTTGGGTAATCACATTAAAAAAATGTGATGCTTTTAGGTAATCCCATCTTAACCTTGAATTGATGGGTCTATGATCATTTTTTCAAACTTGAAAGTTCCTTTCTATGTATACTCCCATTTTGTGACTATTTATGAATGAAGTTTTTTTGAATGATAAAGTTTTTTTGCATTTATTTTTCAAAGATGTGATTACATATCTTCTATAGGTCATAAATATTTCAGATTTTTTCATGAAAATTTTGAATTACTATATTTTGAATAAAGAGTGAAAAAATTCATATCAAAGACAAAATATGTTTAAAAAATCTAAAAGTTTCTCCATAGATGTGTATACATACATACATACATACATACATATATATATATATATATATATATATATATATATATATATATATATATATATATATAAGTTAGGATGTTTGTTTTGTTTGTTATATTAATATCTCCCAAACCGCCTATCCCTTGGTTAGTTGGTCGAGTTCTTAGTATTTTCAGAAAGCCCTCAATGAGGAGGGGTGCTCACACTTTGCTTTGTGATGTTGAGACCTACAATGTGAAAGTTATTGAATTTTGAAGTTATTTTTTAATTACTTTTACTTTTACTTTTATTTTGACTTTGGCAACAACACATGGCACACTAGATAGTGAATAGAACACCATGTTACAAAACAATTTACTATGTTAGTCTAAACTTAAAAATCAACATTCTATAGTAATAGATCCCATACTCAAATTACAACAAATATTCAAATTTTGGAATTTTTCAAAATTATAAATTGGAGTAGAAACTAGATTTTATAAGCTTCATTTCAATAGTTGGTTTCAAATTCAAGAAAGATCATTTTTAGGGTATAAATTCAAATCCATTGAAAGGAAAAAAAATTGTCAAAATACACTACGCGGTGATCCATATTTGGGGAATCAACATTTCAATCTCTAAAAATATTGCTATCATCATTATGTGAGTTTTGGAGTGTCCACACCTCCATCCTAGACTCCTCCAATGAATGTAAAATTTTATTGATGAAATGAATTGTTCTTCGTTTTGTCATTTGTGGAAAGGAGCTTTTTTATCCATGCCAGTAATATAGGATTAACCTTGGAACGTCTAGACTCATCTCTAGAATTGATGATTTGAGAAAGATCATTATAAAGTGCTATTTGGAAGCATATTTTGGAATTGACATGCACACAAAATTTATAGGCTATGAGTTGTACAGTCCATCCATATGGTTAGATTCACCAATGCTATCATCAATATTGTTTTACACATTTTGAAAATAAAATTTCAAAATTCTTTCAAATTTTTATTACAAACAAAATATTATCGTTTTTCGAGTAAAATTTGTTGGAATGGATTTGAAATGAGGTTCTCTTTACATTGCGATTCTTTGAAATTTTTGTGCATTTAAAATCTATGGCCTCATTTTGGCAAATCCCATTTTGAATTAGAGTCAATGCAGTTTGGGCTTGGTCAACCACTTGACTTCCTTGCACATTTGTAATTTTAGAAAAATATGTCAACTAGTAACATCAAATCCAAACCTTAGATAGAACAACAACTTGATAAAGTATCTCCAAAAATGAGGATGACTTTCATCCAAGTAGTAATGAGAAGATACAAGAGTTTCAATATGTTTGTCGTCTACTTTTGGGATGTTGGAGCACTCTAGGGTTAATCCTTATTGTACAATTGAACTTAAAAAGATGTCCTTGGAAAAAAGAAACATGAATCCATTGATCTATCTGTGCCCATGCCTATGATTCTCACCATTTTTTCATCTTTTAAAAAAACAACAATTTTAAACTGACATCTAAAGTAAACTAGTCTATGACATGCATAAATGCATAATAGCTGGTTTTCTTTGTTTGTCTAGTTGAAAATTTTTGAATTTTTTTCTATATAAAGAAAAATGTGAGAAATAGGGAGAGCCACTGAAATTTTAGTTTTTTTTGACTCAAAGTAGGAATTTGTTATGAATTATTGAAGTGTGCTATCCAAATTGGCCCCCCCCAGTTTATAGACTACCCCCAAACCACCAAAAGTGTATCCATAATGGTCATATTTACTCATTTAAAGTAGTTACAATATTTTCTAATGTGGCTACATTATGAAAGCCTTTAAAAGTCATGTCTTGTAATGAATTTACACTTCAAAGGGGGAAGTTTTAAGTTCCTATTGCACTCACTAATCACTTCATCACCATCTTCAAAAACATTGATTGTAGTCACTAACTCAATTTGATGTATCCTACATCTCATTCTTTGAAAAACGAGTGTCATGTCCCCCACCAAGACACTTGTGGGTGACGGGTTCTAATTTCGCCCTTGCAATGAATTTCCGTTTCATTTGTGTCAAACTAACAAAAAAGCTTGTCATGGGTTGATGCAAGACTCAAATGGGTCATTTCCTAGGTGTTCATCATGGGCGTTTTGCATGTTCTAGACTGGTTTACCTTATATTGCACCTTTGCTAATGGGACAATTAGTGCAGTCGGCCAAGTCATTCTACGGAAGTAGAAAAAGTCAGAAATATGGTTGAATGTTCTTCGTGGAAATGATCTCCTTTGGTGGTAATTACTAAGATACGAAGATTCTTTTCAGTAACCTTCAAAATCGCACCCCTGCTTTGAACAAGTAAAGATTTTCAACCCTTGTTCAACCCTTTCCACTTCCAGTCAACGTTTCAAACGCCCCAATTACAGGGCTCGATCCATTGAACCCGTACCAGTGAGCTTTGATTTGTGCACAGTTTGAAAATACATAAGCTTAATCTGCATGTGAAAGTACTTAAATTTCGCTTCTGCAATTGATTTATACCTTAATACAAAATAAATGTGCAAATTTGTTTTGATGGTGCAAGTCTCCGATCCAGATTGTTGTAAGTAAGGATAAGGGACCTTCAAAGGTTACCTTACCTGTGTGGCGAACGTAGACTCTACGTCTCATTAAAAACTGCCTCGTCGACATTGCATTCTTAAGATCGGACCTTCATTTCAGTTACCGATAACTTACCAATTGATTCATTCCTTACCTTGATCTGCACGTGCAAACCTTGAAATCGGTAGCAGCCAGTTCGAAAGTGGCATTGCTATCCAGAACTTAATTTTAATATCCAAAGGACTCATTTAATGGAATGTCTGTAAGCGATTGACACATGCATATATCTATTCAATCCAGACGTCATATATCCGACTAGCAGCTTGGAATATTCTTCTTGATCTTGCACCCGATTGCTAGAAAATTTAATCTACTTGTCCCACCTCGTCACGCACACGTATCAAGCAAATGTATATATAGTTCCGTAGAACGTTTGAATTGTAAGCTACAAGCATACTCTACTTGCTTGCAGGAGATCTTCAATTCTGCATTTGAACTTCGTATCGTTACGACGAGCTAGCTAGACCTCTCAATCCACGAGTACATGTTACCGAGCTCGATCGGTGCAGAGTCTTTCAGGGTTTTTGAAGTCCATTTACTAGATTCTCTACAGCCATCGATTATCCAAGGGTTGTATAAGTAAAGGTATCGATCATGGCACGAGTCGTCTCATTTAGCCACGCTTCGTTGAGCAAAACCTTCGTTTTGTTCCTGGTGATCCAAGCGGGAATGCAAGCCAATCTCGTGATCCCTGTCGCCGCCAAGGTCTTGACAGACTACATCGGCGCTTCCGGTGGCGCCATCGCCTTCACCGAAGTCCCTCTCAACACCAACGTGCAGTACATCTTCCCCTTGGCGTTCGCCATCGATGCAGACGCCAACGGCAACACCGCCAACGGCGTCTTCTCCAACTACTGGAGCAGCAGCTTGGATCCCGCTTCCGCCCAATCGTTTGCGCAAGCAAATTCCAACATTAGAATCTCGGTTAGCCTTGGTGGCGCCACCCAGTACGTGAGTGCTAGCAACCCCAGTCGCCAAATCGATTGGTACGACCCTCCCGACACCGCCGCTTGGATTGCCAACGCCGTGAGCTCCATCACGACTTTAGCTTCCCAGTACGCCATCACTGGGATCGACATCGACTATGAGAATTACCCACAGGGGAGCGGGACTTTCACGTCCTGTATTGGGCAATTGATTACTCAGCTTAAAAACGCAGGGACGATTGCGGTGGCGTCCATTGCGCCGTTTGGGCAGACGAGAAGTGTGTATGCTGACTTGTTTCAGAGCTATGGGGGTGTGATTGATTATGTGAATTACCAATTCTATGCGGAAGGGTTGACGACGCAGGCGGAGTATGTGAGCAAGTTTAATGATGTGGCGACGACTTTCGATGCGAGCAAGCTCTTGGCGAGTGTTAATGTGGATGGGAGTGCTAACGCTGGATTGACGGGGACGGATTTTATTGGTGCCGTGAAGCAGCTTACCACGTACGCGGGGATCATGATCTGGGAAGCTGATGATTCGAAGAAGAGTGGGTTTTCCATGGAGCAACTCGCGGCCGCGCAACTGACGAGTTGAGTTCTCGATTTTGGTAGGTAAAGCTCGAGGTCCAGAGAATTTCATCTTCAATGGAGAATTAATTTCCGAGGAGACCTTCGGTTTAATCTTCTATGGAAATTCGCTTGAGGTGACCTGATGGGCTTCCATTGAAGAGAAACAGTAAAATTGCGTGAGATCTCTGTCTGTTTCAAGCTTCTTTTGGATGAATAAATCCTCATACCTGTGTCATGACACTTGTTTGAGATTGTGATGACAGTTGTGTACGAAGTTGTGTCTTCTTCTGTTTGAACTATGAGCTGCTAGTTTAGCCTTGTTGTTGCGAAGTTGAAATTAGTCAAGAAGTCAAACCCTAATTCAAACACCTGAATGGCTTCGCCTTGGACGTCACCAAAATAACATCCCAGCAAGAACTTTCATTAATAATTTTCTTCCATACCTGTTCGAAGTAATCCAATCCAACGTAAATATTTTCTCAAAGATTTCCCGAGTCTGAGCGGCTAGACTCGAGACATGTCTTTTAACTTACAATGGACTTGTCGACGAATAGAGTTTAGGTTGGAAAAGGTATTATACTGGATTGACGGAGCCATTATAGCGGTGCCGGGGATGAGATTGATTTCAAGTATCTCAATAATTCTCAATAACTTGTGTCTTGGAAGAAAATTCCCCAATTCCTGAACTCAATCAAGAATGAGAGATCTGTCATCAACTAAAGCCATCATCAATCTTTGGGCAATTGCATCAGAAACAATCAGATGGTATCAAACTGAGAAACATGAAATCTGAATCTTTCCAAATCTGCATGCCATGTGGTGAGGAATTCATCCAGAGAGATTCCACAAATGTTGTGGGCTGGTCTGATATTGTGTGCACCCATTGAAGGGCTTCACAAATGTAAGGCAATTGTGCACGAGACATGCTCAAGTCTTGGTTGTCGTACATTGGTGGGCCACGAGATGGAGCAACTTATAGCTTTGTACATAAGGAACTGAGGAAATTGCATTGCTTGGCCTTCAAAGATTGGATTCAACTACATGCGACTACTTTAAGCTTCAGCATATGTTT
Organism: Straminergon stramineum; assembly: GCA_963920665.1. Classification (NCBI taxonomy): domain Eukaryota; kingdom Viridiplantae; phylum Streptophyta; class Bryopsida; order Hypnales; family Calliergonaceae; genus Straminergon; species Straminergon stramineum. The sequence goes on along the minus strand of OY987264.1, from coordinate 33,555,151 downwards.
TGTCAATGATGTGAGTGAATCAAGGATGGACTTTGAAGGGCTTGACAGTAGACAGGTGTTCACTTCGAAGTGATGGAGTGACTCTATTTTGGCAAAGTCATTAGTCGAAAGTCGCAACCTTTGCCTGCCTATCATCCCAACTCCAACAGCAGCAAATCGGACAAGATATAATCTTCGAGGGACATGAAGCTCCGTAAGGTTATTAGATGTAATTCCAAGTTCTTCTACTGAATTACAAACCACCATTGGATGCAATTTGGTTGCTCTTGAGGGCTACCATTCAGAGAAATTACACTTTGCTGACCCAGCAACTAGAGATTGTAGAGTTGCCTCCATTACAACTAGGTATCATTGGGTGCAAATTATTCTATTAGCAATTTAGCATTCCGAGTCCTTAAAATGCTTTCAAGTAGTTGGTTTTGGACCAAAGGAGTGAAGGCCATTTACACCTACTGCGAGTCCGCGAAAGATTTGAAATGACGGAGGTAACGAGTGCAGGTCAACGTCCATGGGTTCCAGGACGTTGTTGGAGACGTGAAGTCCATGATCCAAATTTCAGCGCTTCTTAGTACTCAAAATGAACCAGCTATGGCGGCATAAATTAGCACTATGCCATTCAGTACATTGCAATGCCGTTACCTACGTTATGTGATTACAACGAATTTTAAAAAATTAGTTGAACTCAAAACTGTGTCCAGGAATTAAAGTTTCTAGCTCAACAAAGTCTACTGATCTTGAACTTGGTAAGTCCGAAATCCATGGTTAGGGAGATGGAAACGCAATTAACGCTGAAGACTTCGTCTGCCACACCAAGACTGCCATCTGCACATTCCCATTCACAGATGAAGTGCTTCACAGTTGAAGACATGGTAGCTTTTGACCAAGCCTCAACAAACCGTATTGCTTTCCTCGTGGTTGGCCTACCCACTTCCAAACCCTGATTTCCTGAGACATACTGAGCCGCAATAGGCGTTCCATGACAGAGTTCCAGTTTTAGTTTCGTCGGGATGGGCTCCATGAGGAGCAGTCCAAAAAAAGAGGTATGCCTGTGACTGTACACAACGCACGGTATTCTTTAGTAAAAGGCGAAAGAATAGTTCGCTCTGTGTTGAGCACCAGGCTGATACTTCCGATAACGATGGCATTGCATATTTGTACTGCTTCATATTCAAAGTCCTGCCAAAGAAAATGGGATATATCCCGTGCTCTTTAAGGGGAATAGGCTGAAAGCAGTAATTAGGGATTGCTAGGTTCGCAATTTCAGTTTGCGAGGTAGTCCTGAACCCTAAGCCCTGAACCCCCAAACCCCCAAACCCCCATTAGAGTTTAGGTTTTACTCCGCAAACCCTAATTTCTACATGGCGATTTCTGTTCAGAGAAGAAATTAGGAATTTGGACTGGTTGTCGTACATGTTTATGTAAATGCTGGTTACTCACATGTAACACGAATCTTGACACGTCATTTTGCACCATGAAACCTGTGCAAGTGAAGCATGATCAAAGCTGTCAATATGACCAGTCCGACATGATTTGAGAGGATCACTCAGCCTGTCAAACTCTTACGCATCGGAATGGGACTTCGCCTGTTTTTCATTCGCTTTTAGTGGACGGAACCCCATGATAATAACGTAGCCTTCTTCTCACGCTATAGAGTCCTCGCTGTACCTCGACCATTCATAAATTGGCCTCAGCATATACTTCACTCAGAGCGGACAGAGGTTGCATCAACTATTGCAACCGAAACCCTGCCAGAACTGTGAGTTTCTCAGCAGGGTAATTTCGACATTGTGCAAGAGGAGAATATATGTACTTTAGTTTCCATATGCATGCAAAGCAGTTGAGAATATTTTCAATTCTTCACCTCAATCTCTGAAATTGCATGAGTGTGATTGTATGCTTGAAACCTTCCAGATTCTTTACTACTGCCTGTCCTGCACACATTTGACGAGCACACAGAATCTTGACATTCAAGTAGATCTAAGAAGTAAGACTCGAACAGATTTCTCTCAGGTTCCAATTTCTTGCTCTGAATTTCTCATATATCACATCATCAAGCAACATATTCAATATGACTAAGCATTGATAGTGATATGGTAGTAGGCGTAAGGTGCAGTGCAAATCGCAAGAGTATCCTTCGGTGTCACTTTTGGTGACAGGTATAGGGGCAGTGGCTATATAAGTCCTCCCCACCATAAAACTTAGAGGTGTGTAAACATTGTGTTCCTGCTGCTTAATTTCCCAAATTTATCTCGTGGTTTTCGTTTGCAGCTGCTGATTTTGCACACAAGCTGATGGCAAAACCAAGATTCATGGCACCGAAGCTCTTAATCTCAATACTTCTGCTGCTGCTCCTGGTGGAATCTGCAACTACCAAGGCCTTCGCCAGCCCAGCGGACGTGACCATCTTCAACCGAGTGGGAGGAACAATCCAAGTGCACTGCAAGTCCGGGGAGGACGACTTGGGAGAGAAGACTGTGGTGAACGGGCAGCAGTATGGTTGGGGGTTCACGCCCAACTTTTGGGGAACCACGCTGTACCATTGCAGCTTCCGTTGGGGAGCGAAGCGCCAAGCGTTCAACGTGTGGACGGATTTGGGATGGGCGGGGACCAAGAGTCGTCCTTGCAAGCATTGCGAATGGCATGTGGCTCCAGATGGTTTCTTCCGCAACAACGTTGGGAAACCACCTGTTTTCGTTTATGCTTGGCTGTGACAATTCAAAGCCTGCCTGGTTATAGTCATAGAAGGTGGTAGTGATAACTGGCCTTCTGGGCTTTGTAGGAGCTTCAAGGCTGTAAAGAATATCCTTGTGGGGTAGCCAGACTGAATGGATGTTGAATTGGTGTGTAATAAGGAATAAAAGATGGTGCCAAGCACTCGAGAATTGAATATCTCTCACTGTATGCCCCTGGGTCCATTTGTTGTTTAACTTCGAATTGAAGTGTTGGCACCATTCAGAGTGCCGATATTGTGACAATCAATTGCTCCATGCTCTTACAACTAGGACTGGTGCAGATTTCTTTTTCCAAACGTCTATATGGAAATGTGCCAATGTTGTATAGTTTTGCAAATATAACAAAACTGATGATGCTGGATCTTTTTCAAGTTGTGCTTGTGTCATTCGAGAATGAATGCGAGTCCAACCGCGAAATGCCGAGTCCGCCTGTAGGACTGATCTTTACTTCGTTCTCGCAATGCTCCCGGAGCCTCTACTCCTTGCTCAAACAGCCCAATTCAACAACACGATACCGAGGGCATGGTCCTAAGCCCGGTTGATTTTCATCCACGAGGGCAACTCAACTCCTTCCTGAGAGCTCTTTCTGAGTGCTCCACTTTTGTAAAATTTTATGCCAATCTAGCGAATATGGCCATTATACCTGCTGGCAGGACCAGAAACACGAAAGAAAGCTAAGGAGACCATTGAAGCCCTTGCCATGTGAATCCTCTTGTGCACTGAGTCTGGTACCGAGGACCTCCTGCTTTAATAATCAGGGATGAAAATGAGAGGTCCACGGCCAAGGAGACTAGAAAACCGAAATCAGTAAGATGGATATTTACACATTGAAAATTTAAACCTCAATTTTAAAATTTTCAGTATGCCAAAATTGATAAACTACACAATAGACATTGTGTGTGATCATAACAAGATGAATGATTTACAAGTAAACAGGTGTTTATAAACACGAACTGTAAGCTAAAGCTAAGGTACGTAATTTAACACTACAATATCATTGGCTAATGATATTCTGACTTATCTAACTAAACTAACGAATGACAATTCATTACTGTTCATATGTACAGAACTCCTGTACTGTACAAGAGTTTAACACCCTCCCTCAAACCCTAATTGGATTCTTTCGATTCGGGTTTGCTTATGCGCAAGCAAGAGATTGTTGTGCAGTGGTTATCATGTCTTGTCGCCTTCTGATGAGTTGTAATTCGGTGGTGAACATCGTGATTGCTGTGGGATGTTCCGTCTGCTCCTGATTACAGTTTTTTTCGGTGGTGAACTTCGGGATCCCTGTGGGTCTTCATCATCTGCTCCGGATCATCTGCTTGTTTCTCCTTGCTGCTAGGTCGTTGGTGAAAGTGATTAGCATTGTGGACATTGGAGGTCCTTCGACTTGCTGCTAGGGTTTGGCGTCAAGTAGATTGGGTAGGGTTTAGGATACAGTAAAGGTTCAATCTGAAGGTTAATGTATAACCTCGATTGTTACTCTGCCTAGAGCATGAATTGTACCGATTTGAGGTTAGGGTTTCAGGTTTAGGAGCCTTCTACAGTTTTCGAATTTGGTCCGATTGAGGGCCTTTGTAAGTGTGTCTGCCGGCATTTCGTCGGTTGGTAAATATAATACCTGGATCCGTTTCCGTTTCACCATATCTCTGACGAAGTGAAGGTGTATCTCAAAATGTTTGGTTCGAGAGTGGTAAATAGGGTTTTTTGATATCTTGATGGTGCTCATGTTGTCGCAGTGGATCGTTACAGCCCCTCCTTTGTTGTAGCCTAATTCGGTGTAGAGGTTTTGTATCCATATTGCCTCTTTGCATGTTTCTACTAGTGATCTGTACTCTGACTCTGTTGAAGATAGTGATACGCAGGTTTGTTTTCGACTGCTCCAGGATATAGGTGTGTTGCCGACTGTGAATATGAATGCGCCTGTCGACTTTCTTTCGTCTAAGTCTCCCCCCCAATCGGCATCGGTGTATCCGGTGAGCGTGAAATCCCCCCCTTTTTTGTATAGTAGCCCTAGGGTGGTTGTGCCTTTGATGTAGCGTAGTATGGATTTTACAGCTTGTAAATGTGCCTCTTCAGGTTTGTCCATGTAACGGGAGACTAGGTTAACGGAAAAGGCTATGTCTGGGCGAGTATTGGTTAAGAAAACGAGCTTTCCTACCATGGACCTGTAGAGTGTGGGATCTACTAGAGGGGTGGCTGTGGATTTCTTCAACTGATGGTTTGGAGATAGAGGGATTTTGGTAGGTTTGCAGTCTTGCATTCCATAATCCGCAAGTATGCTCTTTGCATAGGTTGTTTGATGTAGTCTTAAACCTTGGGTTGTCTGTTCAAATTCTATCCCTAAGTATTTGCGAATGGGTCCTAAGTTTGTCATTTCGAATTTGCTGCTGAGCTGCTGTGTGAGAGAAGCTATTTTTTCATGATCATCGCCTGTGATGAATAGGTCGTCAACGTAAAGTACTAGGACTACGGACTTGCCATTTTCTATAGAGAAATATAGGTTGCCATCTGAGGTTGATTTAACAAGTTTTCTACGTTTGAGGAAGCGGTTGATCTTCCTGTACCATACTCGAGCTCCTTGCTTAAGTCCATAGAGTCCCTTGGCTAATTTGCAGACATGTGAAGGTTTGCTAGGATCTATAAAACCTAAGGGTTGTTGCATAAAAACTTGTTCTTTCAGTTTGCCGTTCAAGTAGGCTGTTTTGACATCGAAGTGATGGGTGTTCCATCCCTTATGTGCTGCTAGGGCACTGACTGCTTTTATGGTTGTCCACTTCGCTACAGGGGCAAAAGTTTCACTGTAATCTATGCCTTCACGTTGTTGAAAACCCCTAGCTACTAGTCTTGCTTTGTAGCGTTGGCCTTTGCCATTGATCCCAGGTTTGACTCTGTAAATCCATCGTGATGTGATGGCTTTTGTATCTGAGGGTAATGGTACTAACTCCCAAGTGTGATTCTTGTTGATGCTGTCTATCTCTTCTTGCATTGCCTTCTGCCAATGTGGGTCTGTTGAAGCTTGTTGGTATGATAGTTCAGTTGTTTGAGTTTCTAGGTAATTTATATATCCCGCTAGTCGTACTGAAGGTTTGCGGTTTCTATTGGATCGTCGTGGCTGATGTTGGTTTGGAGGTCTTGTTGGATATGGGATTTTCCGTCTAGTATATGTTTTGGTGACAATATCTGGCTGTAAGTCTATACCAGGATCTGAGTTTTGTAGGCTTGGTGTGCTAGGTACATCATGAGGTGTTGGAAAATAGGTGGTTTCTGGGATCTGTTGCTGGGAGATGACCTGTGGAGAGGTAATAGAAGATGAATTGAAAAAAGAACTTTTGAATTCTTGTAGTGGGGTAGGGGAATTAGGGGTACCTGGTTGGAGAGCGGTGGTGTGGGTGAGTTGTTCATGAACGATGCGATATGGTTGCTCCTCGAATGACTGCTTCGTTTCAGCAATTTGATGCGTTCCAACTGGTACGTGAGTTTCATCAATTGTCACATCTCGGGATAGCATGATCGTCTTTGTTTGAGGGCAGTAGCAACGATAGGCTTTTGTGTATTCGTCAAAGCCTATGAGTATACAATTTGAGACCTTGGATTCAAGTTTTGAACGTTGATGTTTTGGTACCTGCACATAAACTCGTGTTCCAAAAACACGAAGATGCGATATGTCTGGTTGTTTTCCATAGAATGTTTCCTCTGGTGTTGTCATACCTAAAATGGAAGTAGGTCTGCGATTTATGAGATAGCATGCTGACCTGATGGCTTCTGACCACATGTTGGATGGAAGTAAACTTTGGTGTAGTAGGCATCGAGCTGTTTCCACAATTGATCGGTTTTTTCGTTCGGAGATGCCATTCTGTTGTGGTGTGTATGGCTGCGTGAACTCATGTTTGATTCCTGAACTTTCGCAGAACTTTCTGAACACATTAGAAGTGTATTCACCTCCATTGTCGGTTCGCAATGTCTTGATTCGATTGCCTGTAGCTGTCTCCATGCGGACCTTGAATTTTTGAAATTCGGAAAGGGCTTGGTCTTTGGTTTTGATGAAGCTTAGCCAAGTCCATCTGCTAAAGTCATCTATGAAGGTCACGAAATATCGTGCTCCATTGTATGATGCGTTTCTAAAAGGTCCACAAACGTCACTATGTACTAGTTCTAGGGGTTGTGAACTACGGTTGTTGCTTTGCCGTGGGAATTTTTTTCTAGATTGTTTCCCATGGGCACATGTTTCACAGATGTAGTTGACCCTGGGTAGCTTAGGTAGTCCTGCTATATTCCCTGACTGTGATAATTTGTGGAGAGTGTCAAAATTAACATGACCTAATCTGCGGTGCCATAATATAGCCTTTTGTACGCTATCATCTATCTCCACTGAACAAATTTGATTTGTGATGCACTCTGCTTGAAGTTTATATAGAGCTCTAGAATGAGGTCTAGTTCCTTTGCATAGTATCTCTCTAGTTTTGATGTTGCGAATCAAACATGTTTTGGACAAGAATTCTACTGAATATCCTAGGTCTGCTAATCTACCAACTGAAAGCAAATTTTTTTTGATACCAGGAACGTAGAGAACATTAGGGATATTTTTTATTTCACCATTGGGAAATTGTACAAGGACAGATCCTTGTCCTGTTACCTTGTGTGGTTCACCTCCTGCAGCGATCATTGATTGTTCAGTATGATAAGCTCTAAGTCCTGAGATGATGTCGGGGTTCCCTGTAACATGTTGTGTCGCTCCTGAGTCAAGCATCCAATATGGTTTATCTCGGTGATCATTCACTAACATGTTGATTTGATCTTCTTCGAGGTATGCATCCATCACTTCTTCAGCGGCATCACTGTTGGAGTTGTGGTCTTCCCTGCTACTGTCGTTGGAGACATCTCCGCATTCAACTGCATTTGCTTGGTAAGGTTGTCGTTTCTTCTTCTTTAGGTCTCTTAGCTCTCCGTCAAGTTTCTTCATCTTCTCGACTACCTTTCGAAGTTCACAATTTCGCTCCCAGTGTCCGACTTCTCCGCAGTAGTTGCAAACATCTTCGTTAGATGCTTTTGGCTTGTGGTCACCACGTTCACGGGTAGTTGTCGTCATCTGCTTCAAAGCCTGGTTCGGTGTTCTTCGAAAATTGTTGTCGCGTTTCGATCTAGTGTTGTAACCCCGTCGGTTACTAGTTTGTCCCTTCTTGAGATATAGCGCCTCTTCAGTGCTCTCACGATCTCCTTCATAACGGATCTGAAGTTCTTCATCGAGAAGCTTGGATTCCAACTCTGCAAAGTTGGGTAAAACATCTTTTGTCCTCATAGCGCGTGTGAAAAATTGGTACTCCTTTGGTAAAGAGTTTAACATGAGAAGGATTGCTAGGTCTTCTGGAATGTTGACGTCCATTGTGTCAAGTTGATCCAACACTTCTTTAACGTCCTTTAGGAACTGCTCCATGCTTGTGTTGTCCTCCTTCTTAAGACCAACTAACTTCCTGAGCAACATAAGTCGTCTAGATCCCGAACGAGATTCGTACTTGGATCTTAAGTATTGCCAACAATCATGAGGGTCATCAAAACGTCGAATCATTGGGATTAGGGAGTCCCTTACCGTTTCAGTGATGACTTGCAGTACTTGTTGACGTCCTTCGTATTCTCCGTCCGACATATCTGGTCTTGCTGGGCGTAAGCAGAATTGATAGATGCGATACCTCTCAAAGAGTCGTTGGAGACGAAAAGACCAAATGCCGTAGTTAGATTGTCCTTCCAATCTACTGGAGTCTGGTATCGATGTGTCGATCGTTCGACTCGACATCTGTTGAGGTAGTCTAATCTGCTCCCGATCTACTCTTGTGCTCGCAGTGGCATTGAGCGGTCCTTGCATCGGTGTGGTGGGAGATCTGGTGGGGCTACCTCTAGTCGTTCCGCTTCTCTCCACCGTTGCAACGTCCCTCCTATCGCCTTGTTCGGTGTCCATCGGAAACCGTGCCTTCTCACTTGACTCGTACAGGGATCCTGTGCTACACTTTGATTACTCACGTTGACTAGTCACTCACGCTAACTTATCATTCATACAACTTGGATCTGACTAACTTGATCGTGCTAGCTAGATCTGATCGCTTGTGCTAAGCAGATGAATCCAGGAGATCGACGATCCAAGAGTTCGGAGAGTACAGTAGTTCAACGAGACACAGTGAGACAGAGATTTGACCGATCTAACAAGTTTAGAGCAGGATCTTAAGCTCTGATACCATGATAAACTACACAATAGACATTGTGTGTGATCATAACAAGATGAATGATTTACAAGTAAACAGGTGTTTATAAACACGAACTGTAAGCTAAAGCTAAGGTACGTAATTTAACACTACAATATCATTGGCTAATGATATTCTGACTTATCTAACTAAACTAACGAATGACAATTCATTACTGTTCATATGTACAGAACTCCTGTACTGTACAAGAGTTTAACAAAAATGTGATGTTCAAGTAAGGAAAATTAGGACTTTCAAGTGCTCTAATAGGGTTTTACTTGGCTAATCGAAACTTCAGATGTTGTAAAATCTAGGACGAGTATAGACAAGAAATTTGAGATGAGCGTCTCAAAACACTCCAGTTCCAGACGGGTGCATCAAACCGCTCCAGGTCCTAGTGAAGAGCTCTCTTTTGAACACCCCAATCTGACGAACATGACCACATATTCAATCATATATTAAAATCATATATGACCATGGAATTTTAGTCAGTAATGATTATTAAGACATTCAAGTCTTTTAGTTTGAAAATTTAACCAGTTATGGAACCAAAATGACCTGGACTTCGAATTTGAGGCATTCTGAGCTTTCGCTCGCTCTAATTTACGAGGCATGGCCAACACACAATTCAATCCTATTTGCATTTTTAGGGTTTAGGGTACGTAAGCTTGTGTTTTCAGCCTTTTCTCTCCGATGGGGGAGGGATATTCTATTCACAGCCCGATTGACAGGATCTGGGTCAGAAGGACACTCAGTAACGTACACACAATTGAAATGGCTAGCTAGCATCTCCAAAGCATATTTCTACATCCTATCAGGGTCAGCATGCAAGTAGTCCAACTTACATATCTGGCTGCGGATCTACCTTACACATTGTGACATGTCCACGAATCAATTTATTTATCCATCATGATCCGATCACACAGTATATCCTCTTGGATTGATATTGACGAACATGAGATTGTGGGAACTACATTAACTTGACATCGAAGGGGAGTCAGTTCCACTGCCAGATTCTCGTCTTTCTTTTCCATTGCGAGCCCTGCGTGATTCTAAGCTATAAAATATTGTCAAAAATATTAGCCCTCACATAGAGATTTCATATCTCAATTGAGAGTTTAATTATTTTAAATCTTTTTGAGAATGCAGGTCTTGCATTCAGATACTCCTAATCTCCAATTTCACCTGGATCTCTGTAAAGATTCAGTGGTTTTCCTGTGGGACTCAAACAACGATACAGAAAACGAGTTCCTCCTTTTCACTTCCTATTCTGACATTCAGTTAATCACTTTCTAATCAAGATAATTCCTTTTTCTTAGACTCCATGGATCAGTCCAGATCGTTGGCTTAGCATTCAGATTAATATGCAAGATATGAACGTGAATCCATAGCTTGGTCATAAGAAAAGGACAGCTTTCACATCATGTGTTGGTTTCTGTAACAATGCTAGCTTGGAATTCAAGTTGCTTAGTGCGTAAAAATCATGATTCAATCCTTCAGGATGTGACTAGCGTAGTGTAGGAAAGGCTCATCCGTCAAAAGTCTGAACATTTGTAAAATAGCAACATGGCAAAGATCGAGTATATAAACACATTCAAGAAGTACCTTGTGTTCAACCTCCACTATTCATAGCTAGTGCTCAGCCCCTGGGCTTTGAATTAATCAACGCGTGCATCATGGGGCGGGTTACAAGAGTCACCGCTGCAGTCTTAACATTCCTGGTCTTGATGGACTTTGCCATTGTGGCCTTGGGCAGCACGGCTAACGTGAACATCTACAACCAAGTGGGAGGGACCATCCGCTTGCACTGCAAGTCCAGGGAAGATGACTTGGGAGAACACACCCTGCTGGATGGGCAACACTTTGGATGGGGCTTCACTCCCAACTTCTGGGGCACCACACTCTATTCCTGCTCCTTTGTTTGGGGAGCGAAAACGCAGAGCATTGTGGTGTACGAAGCCGGCAGTACCAAAAGAGAATGCACGCACTGTGTGTGGCAGGTGCACAAGGACGGCTTCTGGGTGACCGAAGACGGAATTGTACCGTTCACTTTTGTTGCTCCATGGAAGTGAATTCAACCCCACTTTTGATGTCGGTAAGATTCAGCAATTTACTGCTCTTTCTCTCTCTCTCAAACCTCTCAGTTAATATCCTCTGGAAGAAAACTATGCTCTCGAGAAGGAAAACTATGCACATATATTTTTGGACTTGCTTGATAAATTTCTATTCAGTTCCCACATAGTTGACTGGCCATCTGTGTCTCGAGAAGTCTGTGCTTAGAATGTGTTTTTATTTTGGTCACGAATCATATATGTCATCATGCAAACCACAGTTCTTCAAGAGTTTTGCAATAGTGAATCTCGGGAGTGCATACAGGGAGGTAAGAGTCTTGTGGAACAAATGAAGTATTACAGTACGGAATATATATCTTTTACTGCTTCTCAGAATTCACCTCACTCGCACAATAGTTTTTCAATTTGTCCATGATGCACAATAAAACTAAGAAACTTAATTGATAGCCTCATATTTTTTAATTTGGCAAATTTCAGTGTGTCAATATTTGAGGTTCTAGTGCTTCTGTGGGTTTTGAGTTGCCCTAACTGACAAGTCAAAGCTCTAAAATCTAGGACTGGCATGGCCACATGGCCGTTACAGATCTGAGATTTTAGATGAGTTTCTTCAACTGCTCCGATTCTTGAATTTTGTTACATTGCGCCCATGATCTATGAATATGAACATACACTTGTTACTGTTGAGAATGGTGTCAAGTTCCATGCAAATGATCCATTAACAGTTCTTTTCACTGAATTGCAGGCTCCTCTCGAGACGGGCTCCAGATGTGAAGCCGGGCGTTGGCAAGCTCCAGAGGAAGAGCACACCCGCAAAGACTAGCATCTGATTTCAGTACCTAGATGGAAACTACAGCTGAACTGGGAAACCAGCTTAATGTGTAAAGTGTTCTGTGTAAAGAGTTATAATAAGATGCCGCCGGCATCACTTTTCTTCGACGTTGTTCTACGTGGAAATTCTCATGATCAATGTACATTCCTATCTACAGTTACTGAGCAAGTCCACTAGTCTACGATATTTTCATAGAATTCAAGCGTGAAGCCACAATCCTATCGTCCCTGGGCACACACGCAATGCTATGGGATTAATGTTGGCCGAGTGTATGGCATATCTTTTATTACGTGAACCACTGATCAAAAGCAAATTAAGAAATCTGCCCAATTTCACACCGAAGAGACGAACCAAGCTGAAGTATGCAGCATTACTTTACTATATATGCTACTTCCGTAAATGCTTTTTGTTTGCTGAATGGCATGTTTCAGAACGTCGGAATTGTGACATTGATGTCACAAAGCTCTAAATACTGAGACTGGTATTACTTGTATTGACCTGAGTGGTCTTGTAAGTGGCAATTTCTTGGACATGGCAATAAGGAGCTTCTATTAACCCCTAAAGGACCATAAGGCCACCACATGGCTTCTGCAACTACATTTGTAGAAAATTTGGAATGTGAACCTCACCAATAGTCCGTGACCAACAAAGAGACTCTAGATGATTTTTTTTTTGCTGAATCCATGGGTACAATCTGATCAAGAAATGATTGAGTGAGAGATTTTCTATGAATTTTTTGAGAATAGAAAAAGTACTCTGGGCTATCACTTTACATGCTCATATCTTTTTTTCCACATCTCTAAATGATTTGAAAAAAATTGCACATCGAAATCGTGATGATATGTACTTGTGGAAAAAAAATCAGAGTTTTCGGATCACTTTTGAGCATTCCGATTTCAACATTTCAATTTCAGCGCATGTACAAAGTTCTGCAGAATTGGATATCTTTCATCAATTTTGTCAATAGTGGCATTTTCTCAAAAATTGTGCGATTTTGTTGATCTTTTTTTCATTGGAAAGCTACGTAAATCTTCTTTCATTTCAACGGTGGCAATCATCAAAATCATATCACACATTTGAGAAATTATGCTTGTTACAAGAACTAGTAAAAAAAACAAGAGCTTTGGTCAAACACCCCCGGTCCTTTAGGGGTTAATGCTTTACGGACGGTTAGAAAACATATGGTTTCATAACTCTCATTGTTTCCATTGATAGAGAACATATGGTCTAATTGTTATTGTTAATGGAGGAGCCACATAAGGGGTTGGGTTGAAAAATTTAGGTCCTTTTACAGGTTGAAGTTGTTTCAACGAAAGGTAGCTCATGAGACTTATCTCAAATTTATTCTCAACTTTTGATTTCCCTCATTGGGATGAAAAATTACACTACTTCATTCACTGCGTCCCTCACTCCAGCCAGGGTGGATTGACCCCCTTGCTTGTCCCCAAGGGGAAACCCTGAAATTTTTTATTTTTCACGCATGATAAAATTTGCAAATTTTGAATTCATATTTGCAATCAAAGGCCCTAAATTACTTCGAAGAGATGCAGCAGATAAATGAATGAAGCATGAAATACGGGGTTTTTTTACATGCACCCCTAGATTGACTTGGAGGGGACAAGTGAGGGGTCAATCCACCCCGGCCCTCACTCCAAGCTCAAGAGCATGGCTGGTTGAAAAACTCATCGCAATTTCAATCCAACCCAACCTCCAATGCAAACTACCGTCCATAATTTCTACTAGTGTGGCATGTGTCTTTGCCACAATCGAAATAAAAGTAAAAGTATTTTTCTAATTTTTTAATTCAAAAAAACTTTGAAATTCCATAACTTTCACACCGTAAGTCCAAACATTGTGAAACAAAGCCCATGCACCCCTTCTCGTCAAGGGCTTTCCAATGGTACCAAGAACTTGACCGGGGGACACACAAGCCCGGAGATCTCAACATAACAAACAAAACAAAACAAAACAAACAATCTTAAGGTATAGATACTCAAAAATGAAAATAAATTTACAAATACAACAGAGAAAATATTAATTTAATTTTTTTCCCTAAGGTGTTGTTGGATACTAAAACCTAATTTTGAGGTGAAAAAAACTCCCCAAATTGTACAAAGAAATTATTTGTAAATAAATAGTATTTGCTTAGAATAAAGAATAAAGTTGAATGACACGTGATGTCTTACTTCTCAATGGTTGTCTTTACGTTAATGCCCGTTCTACATAAATGCACATTAGGTTAACACTTTATGAAAAGAAATGATAGGATCAGTTGTTTGTGACAACATGTTTATAAAATTGTGATCCTATGCTAATATTTGAGCAATGTGGGCTTCTTGAAGGAAAAAATTGACCTATAGAGGTTTACAATCTATCATGACTTGATTGGTTTTATTGATCTATAAATTTAGTGAAGATCAAATTTGTGATCTTTGTACACTTTCTACAATGGGGACGGGATATGAGAGCACAATTGACATCTTCCTTCGAGTTCGGCCAATTCCTAATGGAAAAGCGTCCCTACTTGAGTTGAATCAAGAAGAAGGCCTTGTAACATGGACAATCCCTAGGCAAGTTTCTTTGGGGATGGTGAATCATCAACGCGAGCGTTATACTTTCAAGTTTAGTGGCATTTTTGATATGGAAAGTAAACAAGATGAAGTGTTTCAGAATGTCGCTCACAAGGTAGATACCCTAACTACTCTTTGTCAAATTTGCCTTTGGTGATATCAAATCTTGTTTGTTTAACATAATTGTTAAAGAAAACTCTCGTTTGATTAACATGATTGATCTTTTTCTGCTCCTTTTTTTTTAATTCTTTTGTACATGCAAGAAAGGCTTGAGACCATGAGTATCATGTGAAAATATTCTATTGCCTTGTGCTATTAGCAAGCATGTCCTTGTCCTCTAAACCCAATATTTTAAGAGATCATTTACAAACTTGAGAAAACTATAAGATACAATTAGGAATTTTTCTAAAGAGTTTCATGTTTGGCTTAATGAGAAATCCTTGAACTAGAGAAGTTGCAATATTGCTTGCATTTAATCCTTCAATTCATATTGTTATCTCTATTTGTTGTGTAAACATCAAATCTAGGGCTATAGTGATTTGGTTTCAGTATTTAAGGTTCAGAAATGCTAGGATATTAGAGATCCTAAACTTGATTTTATTAAAGCTAAAACTAGATTGTAACACTTAATGAATACAATACAAGCTACAAGAATTCAAAAAATGTGTGTTAATGCTAAGGGATGTAGAATGGAGGCAGTGTAGGTGGTGGTAGGCTCTTTGGATGGTTACAATGGTACAATCTTTGCATATGGGCAAACAGGCTCAGGCAAGACCTATACCATCACTGGAAGAACCGAGCGCTACGTTGATCGTGGTATCATTCCACGTGCCATCTCCCTCATCTTCAGTGAAGTTGCAGAACGGAGCGATTATACTTACACATTGCATTTCTCATATATGGAAGTTTATAATGAAATGGGTTATGACCTACTTAACCCTGACCATGAGACAAAAGCTCTTGAAGACTTGCCCAAGGTAAGTTCCTTCCTTTGTCAAATAGTGCTTAAATATTGAAATTTATATCTTTGCAAATTCCTTGAGTCCAAGCATAAAAGTTTGAACTAATTAAGTTTTACATACATTTGCAACTCTAGCACTAAGAGTCCCAATAGACCAATAGTAGCAACAATAGTGAATGATATGTGCTTTTTGGAAATTGAAATTTGGTATGCTTGATTGTGATTGAATAAGAATTGAATGTTAATTATGCAAGATGAAAAATGCCAATTGTATTCTATATTATGCAAAATTCTTTGAATTACTCAATACACAGACCTTACTGTACATATGTCTTGTAAACAAAACAAAAACAAACAAACTTGATTGTTGGAGGTCAAGGAACTAAAAAATGAACTTCCTTTTATTGATTTTGATCAAAGTTTTCCATTTGGATTTGCCTGAGCTGATGTAACTTGCAATTTATTGTATGATCATGCTCTTTATCTGGATAGGTGACATTGTTAGAAGACGAGGACAGTGTATTTCATCTCCGCAATCTTTCACAGCACCTTGCCACGTACGTAGGTGCTTATTGTCACCCCCCTATGGAGATTGGCAGATTCATTTTTGTTAGATTCCAATGTATTGTTGGACACTTGGTTTGTCGCAACAAAGGAGCCAATTATTGTATTCGATTCATTGAACCGTTGAAAAACTTTCACGAATAGCACCAACAAAAAGTCTTTATTGTGAAAAAACTTTTACTATACATTGAGGAAGAAATATGTCCTCATCAATGTTGCTCCAGAAATTCATTCATCATTTTACCGATTTAGAAAGGAAATTTAGAATTAGCATGTGGGTGTTGTAACCTCAAATGTTGAAGTTGTGACAACGCGTTCCTAGAGAGTTGTCGAGAGAGTTGTTCAACTTCATATTTGGAGATTTCATTAAGAGGATATTGTTAAACTTGGTTGTTTGAATTGCAAAATTGTGTGTGACATTGTTGCAGCAATGAGGAAGAAGCCTTGAATCTTCTCTTTGTTGGTGATACCAATAGAATTATAAGTTCCACTCCTATGAACATGGCGAGTTCGAGATCGCATTGTATATTCACAGCGCATATACTTGCTTGCAAAGTTGGAAAAGAAACTGTTCGCAAATCAAAGCTGAACCTTGTGGATCTTGCGGGTTCGGAGCGTGTATGGAAAAGTGGAGTTGATGGCCAGGTACCGCCCTAGCTACTCAATACCTGAAGATTATCTTGCAAACAAATTTGCCTTTAATAAGCATAATTATAATTCCTTGAAATTGACACAATGACACTCATGCACGGCATCAGATTTTCTAATTTGCTGGTGAAAGGTGCAGATTCTAAAGGAAGCGAAGTACATAAATTTGTCTCTGCATTATTTGGAACAGGCATTGCTCTACCACAATTCTAATCTGCCATTACATATGAACATAGAGTTGAGCCCTTTCTTCAACAAATTAAACAATGATTTCATCGACTTTATGCAGGTCATTGTAGCCTTACAAGAGAAATCTCAAGGAAAAATGCGCTCTCACATTCCTTATCGTAATTCAATGGTGACTTCTGTTCTACGAGATTCAATTGGAGGCAACTGCCGCACGGTAAATTTCACCTAAGTTTCCAATTGGAGACAATATGGTACACTCACCTTTAGGCATATAAAAGGTTGATTGATTCAAACTTTTTATGTTAGTTTCAACCCAGACTTAACACAAAATTGTCAATTTAAACTTTATGTTAGTTTCAGCTCCCATTTTACACAAAACCATCATGCGGAATGTTTTTTTCAATGTGGATTTCTGCTAGTGTAAAATCATTGCAACTACTTCACCAATTTGGGTCTGCATTGCACATAATGTAGGAAGTACTGAGTCTCTACATTTGGATCCATTCTTGTCTGTTTTATTGCAGGTGATGATAGCTACTGTAACTATAGCACAAGATCAATTGCCAGAAACCATCTCCACATGTCGTTTTGCCCAGCGCGTGGCAATGATTTCAAATCAGGTGCACAATTTATTTGGGTTTTGAAAGAAAAATGATATTCAACACCAATCTCCATTAAAATTTTACATTCATTATGTATATACTTCGTTAGTGAGGCTTTTTAAAAGAGGTAGAAATCGAGATTATGTACAAAAATGTTTAATGAGCATACATTCATGTTTGATCAGGCAACAAAAATTGTTTCTAATCTTACGCGTGATGCAAACAGGTAACACTCAATGAAGAAATAGATCCCAATTTACTGATCAAGCAACTCAAGCAACAAATTCGAGAGTTGAAGGTAACTATAGTCTGCAGTACATTTTTTTACTTAAGCACATTGTTGTCTTCAAAACTTAGGTTTAAGTGATATTGAATGTGCCTACTTTTGATATTCAAGATTACTATTACTCTAATTTTCAATAAACTTAAGAGTGTTTGCCAAAAGAACAACTTCCTAGAGTTTTAGTTTTTTTTCATTTAGAATTTAAAGTGGCTAAAAGTGATGTTGGTGGAGTTCTAGCTCAAATTTCTCATTGGATATGTTTTTGGTGGTGATAGGAAGAAATCACTTTGTTGCGAGGGATGAATGAAAATCGACCTCCCTTATCTACAAGTGAACTTGAAAATGTTCGTAGTGAAGTCATTGGCTTTGTCAAAGACAAAAGTGATGATGCAAATCTTCATTGTGGTGGTTAGTTAAACTTGCTTCAATTCAAACTTTTAATGGATATTAGAAGTTGATTATATAGTAGAATTTGCATGTGGAATGCTTAGATTTTGTGACTATTTGAGGATTGTAGCATCCAACTACTTTCTAAAATATGGTCACTTGACCTCTTATATCCAAGTAAAACAAAGTTTTATTTTTCAATACACCATCAAATTTATAGAAGAGGATCCAAAAGTAAGTAATTTTTTGTAAATTATTGATAAAATGGCCCTCATTGTTGCTACAAACCTATAGCCACCAGATTGCATGACTTGCATTGAAACCTCATGTATTGACCTTTAATTCCTTTTTGGAAAAAATAAATTGAAGTGCAATCTTCAATTATATTGTATGTCCAAATCCATTGAAAATTCTTATGTATGTAACTCCTTGGCAAATTAGGCTAGATTTAATGGTAATAATTGTATCATCATCAATTCAATGGAAATAGAAATCTATAATGTAACCATAAAAAAATTAAACAAGAAAATGAATTATCCAAGAAAATAGATTAATATGGCTTGCATCATTGTTGACACAACACAATCTATGTTCAAATCCATTCTTAGGCTATTTTGTTTACTTACGACAACAACAAGACTTGTATATGTATATTTTATTATTAACCCCTAAACGCCCAAACTGCATTTTTTGGCAACATAGCGATTTTGGGCAGCTCACTACGAATGGAGTTTTTTTTATTTTTCTTTGAAATTTTCACACAACATGTGCCCGAGGAGTATCTTTAAGGCCCAACAATTTTCATAACTTTTGACTTCATGGTTAAAAAGTTATTGCATGATATGTAATTTTCATTGCTCTTCGGGCAGCCCAAAAAATTCTTAAAAAAATACTTTTTTAAGAAATAAAAATTTGAAATTGGTTTTCTAGATTTATATGTACATGGAAAGCTTTGAATAATTCCATTTTGATTTATGAGATGAAAGTTATGAGGCGTTTTAGTTTGCGGGCAGTTCCGGATTCTCTACTCTAAAATAAACTTTGAAGTCCTTTATTTCACTCAATTTTCAATATTTTTTGAAAAAAAAAAAATCATAGGGTGTGGATTTTTTAGTAAAACATTACAACCATTTGGATTGGAATTTTTCAATTCCATAACAAAATTCTTCACAATTTAGTATTTTGAATCATTCTCTACTTCTTTGTACTTACTTTCTTTTTCCTATATGTTGTACAATTTCAAATGATTTGAATTTTTTCAAGCATGTAGCCAACTTGTCTTGAAGAATGAATCCAAAGAGTAACCACCATTTTGGAATTTTTTTCATACAAATGTGGCCTTGTGAAGTGCAGCTGCCCGTTTTTTCACAGGGCCAGAAAAAGGATTTTTGCTAATTCAAACGCTAATATCTTACAATCTACACGCTGAAAAATTCTGAAAT
Source organism: Straminergon stramineum (assembly GCA_963920665.1). Classification (NCBI taxonomy): domain Eukaryota; kingdom Viridiplantae; phylum Streptophyta; class Bryopsida; order Hypnales; family Calliergonaceae; genus Straminergon; species Straminergon stramineum. The sequence continues at coordinate 33,535,639 of OY987264.1, read as the reverse complement.
TTTTTCCACATCTTCTCAAATAAGTTTCGTTCAAGATCTTACGGTTACATGTTTCGAAAAATGTTTTCTTCCAAAAATTTGGTACTTGTTCTAGAAATGACAGTTTTGGAGCGTTTTTGGTGAAAACATAGTTGAAATCATTTAGGGGTTAATAGGACAACATGTTTGAAATTTTTTTTAAAGTAAATTACTATTAATATCAACAGCTATTTCCTCTATGAATATAGAGATTTATGATATTATCATAATGAAAAAAATACAATGTACTATAACTAGGCATCTACAAATTTTTTAGGTGTATTTTTTTCTTAGGGTGCATCCCTCAAAAATCTATTAAATATACATTAATCAACAAAGGTGTTATTGGAACATTGTACAAAAAAATATAATGTGCCAATACATATTACAATTAAAAAATAAATAGATACATGGGAGTTAATAATTTAGCCTTCAAACACTAAAATTGGCCTCAAGTTGTCTTTTCCTTTCAATGTATTTTCAAAAAGTGCCACATTATTTCAAGATGAAAAAACCTAAGATTTTTTAGAACTTGAATTCAATGAGAATACATAATAGGATAAAAACATTGCATCAAATATTTATAAAAATTTATCATATATAGAACAAATTGCACAATTACAATTCATTAAAACTATAATAGATCAAAATACTGAGTATATGATTTAAAATGAAATAGAGTGGCAGTGAAGAAAGAAACAATGCCAAAAGTATATTTAGCCCCTAAAGTTCTAAGGTCTTTTATCCATCAAAATCTATAAAACTACCATTTCTAGCCCAAAGAACAAGAAATTTAAAAAATTGTCTTTTTTTTCATATCTAACTACAAGATCTTGTACTAGACTAGTATAAAAGTTTGTGAAAGAAATTTCAAAACTTTGACCCCATAGATTATGAGAAATTTCCATTTCAAGTGAAAAGAATGTTTTTCTTGTACCTTTAGTGACTAGATTATTTGACTTTGAATGTTCTTAACTTAAATTTTTTGTATAAAAGACTTAGATTTTTAAAAAAACATTTCTATTGAAGAATTGAGTTGAATTTTTTTGGGAAATTATTCTTAAAATGAAAACCTGATTTTCATTTTGTTTTTAAATTGTTAAATAGAAGCATAAACGAGATTGAAAGAAAAACTAAATCATTAATGTCTTTAAGATGGAATTGAAACACACTAATCCCAAGGGTGGAATTTTCATAGAAAACATAATAAACCTTGCAATTTTTATTTTTATTTTGAAAATTGAGTTTTTAAGTTAATCTAATATGTTATTTTTTCAAAAAGATGTTACGATTGCTTACAAAACAAGATGGTCCATACCTTTCACATTACAAATACAAATGGAATGAATCAAATCTTTCATGTAGACAAAAATATAATTTGTAATTAACAAATTTTTTATTTAAATTTTTTAGTGGGTTTTTTATGCCTATTTTGAGCTTATTGTAGCATAATTTTTTCTCCGAGACACCACTTGAATTCTATTCCTAAAAAGATAATGTGTTTTCTATCTTAAAAAATATCATAAAATGAAGACAAAAATTGAGACCATAGGATGATAGGAACCAACCCAAAATCCATTTTGTCCCTTGTAGTGGCAATGGGACGTAGGGGGTTTTAATGTAAATCTTGACATGAAAATAAAAAATGATTTTATAAATTTTATTTCTTTCGAATCTTTCAAATTTATAATTCTTTTTTTTTAATGAATATAATTGTATTTTGAAAGACAATGGGTTGGACAATACCCCATCAGAATGGATAATACAATTTTATTTATAATTTGAATGAAATTTGCAAATGTTCTCCTTTGGCTTATTAGACAATCCCATTAGTTGAATATATTATAGCTAGTTAAATTAGAGTAATAAACATGATCTATGGGTCATAATAAAGTTGGAGGAGATTGTTATTAGAATAAGTTTAGATTTATAGGCAAACAAATTGTAGTTTATGAAGAAATTAAATGAATGAAAGGAGTTTTTTAGACTTTGTTCAAAAACAAAATAATAGATTTTATACAAACACCTTAAACTCATAAGAAAATTGTTGAATGAATCCAATGATCACATATATGTTGTAAAACTTAGAGATTGCATATTGCATTTGGTAAACATCGTTTTTATTAATTACCTCAATTTTCTATACTTTATGCCCCAATTTATGATTATTTCATAAACTACAAATTCTACAAATTCCAATCTATGAATTAAAGGGCTATTAAACAATCAATGAATTATAGTCTAAAATCTATCTTTAGGGATAAGAATTGTAACTATTTTATATTATCCATAGCCAACTAGTCACCTTATGATTTATTTGGTTTAACCCATATTTTTAATTGTATTAAAATTAATTTTCTATTTTAATTTCAATAGCATATTTCATAGAAATTTAAGCTCAAAACAATAATTTGGGCATTTTTATATACAATGGAACCATCATAGAAATTGATAGGGTTGTTTTCCCAACTTATGGAAAGAACAAGTAGCTACTATAAATTGAGGTAGTTCATTTTGATAATATTTATGTTAATTGAGAATAAAATTTTGACAAATTGTCAAGTGATACTTAAAAATACATTCTATTTCAAATAAAATTATGTCAATGAACCAAAATTTGTCAAGGAATAATCAATTCATAGTAACTTATTAAAATACTAAAATTAATGATCATTAGTGGAACCAAGGGACTTGTAGATGAAGACAATGACTCATAGTAAAAATTGTCATGTGAATCTTCTTGTGAGTCATTTCCCTAGTCTCTAAGGCCCTTATTTTTCAAGTGGATGTTGGTTGGCTTGGCTAACTCACTTCTTGTAGAACACTCGTAAGCTTGTAGTTCTACACAAAGCAATTGCACATTACAACTAAAAGATATATTTTGACTTTTTTCATGTTCATTTTTTTAGAATACTATATTTTAAAGTATTACCTAGAATGCATGTATAAAACATTTCTTATTTGTAACCCTACTATATAGATAGTATGATGCATATACAAGCTGCATTTCAAATCTTTAAAGAACTTCTCAATAATGGAGAATTTCGTCCAATTAAAGTAATAGAGGACTTTATTAAAACTGGCAACCAATCATCAACAAGTGGAGAATCCACCAACACGGATTTTATCAAGAATCAAATTTCTGACTTGCAATACCAGGTCTTTACATACATTTTCAAGTTTTTTATTTAAATTACTTAGTCTAAAAAGATATGTAAGTAAGAATCAAAAATATATTTCCCATATTTTCATAGAATTCAATTTTTTTCTAGTTATGTTGTTTCTAAGTTTGTTTCTAAACATAGCTTTAATTTTTTGTTCATACTTTAGGAGCCCAAGATATAAATAAATTCTTCTATTATCAATAGTACATTAGTACATACATAGGAATCAACTTGTAAAAAATTGCAATCTGCAGTATTCCATTTTTAAATTATGTGATGAGTTTTATATAGTCTTAAATTTGGAGAAAGAATAATTATATTGTATACAAGTTGGTAAGAACTTGAAAATGGTATAGCAAGAACAATAAGGTTTGTGGTTTATTACCTTAATGAAGACTAGTAGAAAACCACCTATGATTTAAAACCTTTTCATGTGAAACTATATTATTTTTAACACAATACTAATTTTCCTCACAATTCATGCTAGATTTAACACAAATTTAACACAAAACTATTCTAGACCTTGAATCAAGTTGATGTTGGAGACTATTCTTGTTGCAAAATTGAAGCAAACAATGGATTTGCTTGCTAACATGATTCAGTGGTATTTGTGTAGTTGCAACAAAGGGACAATGAGATCCAAATTCTTGTTGCATTCATTCGCAAACGAGAGGCAGTTGCATGGGATACAAACCGACCTTTGTCTACCCAACCTTTTAGAAGCCAACCGTCATTAGCTCGTTTAAACTCATGCACAAAAGAATATGGCCATGAAATAACATCTTGTCAACTCTTCGCTGGAAAAAATGTCCAACCAATGATTTCAAATATTTCGAAATTGAAGAAACCCATAAGTATGGCATTGAGCATTGCAAAGTCTCCACCAAAAATAGCCCCTGATTATGCTTTGATGGACAAGGAAAAAGCTTTTGAGTTGTACGTAGAGCTGCAAATTTATCCTCCATACTAGCAAAAGTAAACTCTCATCTACATACATGGATTTTATTTTACTCATAAAGATATACTAAAGTATAAGGCAAACGTTTCTTCCCCATAATTCAAATTTGATTCCAAATTCATTATAATCCCTTCCTTTTCACTAATATTTAAACTAGCCTAGGAGACTAGAAAAGGCTTAAGAGTTGGGATAATGCCAAGTTGTTCCAATCAATCAAGAATGTATAGATATGTATTTTTGGGTTGGCATAAGGGTTTAGAATGAGGAAAAAGATTGTGAATTAGTATACTTGTTTGTCTAGCAAATAATCCAAGGACGAAATTGCCTCAAATACTAGCATTATGTTTTTGATATTAGCATTGCATAAAATTCATGTCCTATTTGATTCAATGTAGAAGCCACGGAAAAATGAAGCATCTTGATAGTGCAAATGTGAAGGATACTAATCAAAAATCATACTCTTTGTTGTGTATGTTCTTTAGGGTTTAGATTTTCAAACATACAAGTACAAATACATTATAGAGGATACTACAACTAAGAATGAAATCTTAAAAATCCACTTTCTCATTATACGATTTTTTTGAGTATTAAGTTTTTAAAGTATTGATAGAAGTTAAATAACTATATTATTAATGTATGATTTTGAAATATTAGTTTTAGAAAAAACAAAAAATAAAAGGTCAAATATTTTTGACCTTTGATCCCTTGTCTAGTCTTGTCTTTTAGTATCAAGGTACTTCAAATGTCACACTAGAGTCAAAGGGACAAAGTTGATAAGGCCTTAAAATTCATTAATCATGTGCATTATTTCTTCAGTGTGTAATTGGATAAACAAGATACTACTTGCAATTGATTTAAAGAGATCTATTAATAAAACTCACTTGGCAGGTTCATAAAGGACAATGACAAAATGGAAGCAATTGAAGAGAATAAATCTTTGTTAAAGACAATATATGCAAATGCCAAAGCTCTTGGTGAGAAGGTTAACCACTCTAGAGATGTGAGTTCTCTATTCTATCTCTATGAGATATAATTAAGCATGTGATTTCCTGTAATGAATTTGAAATCCGCATAGCATTTTGTCTCTAATTAGAAACTACTACAATTGAGAGTTGTAACTAAAGTGGCTTGTACTTTATATAGAGAGATAGATAATAGCTAGTATGCAACTTTTTTTGACATGGATTTTATATTTTACAATTCTTCTAACCTATTGCTTCATTTCACATTACTTACATTCCTAAAGTTACTATTGAGGAAGAAAATTATGCCCAAAAAGTGTTGCATACAAAATCTATGTTTACTTTACATAATTAGATATTCAACCAATAAATTTCTAATGGGTGCTATGGATACCCAATACCAAGAAAAAAAATGCATTAAATGGTTGTTACAATACTCATACTTTTTTGGGTCAACAATACTTTCACTTGTTCCATCAACATAGAGGAATAACTTGCACAACAACAATTTATTATCAAGATTGTAGTTATTAATTTTTCCTTTATGTTTTGGTCCTGTTTGAGATTAATAGAGCATCAACGTTTTAAAAGAAAGGATTGAAAAGCATCGTGTAGAGCGTGCACATGACTACCTTTTTTCTAGTATTTCTAATGGATTTGTGTTGGAGCATAATCAAGAAGAAGATGACCTTTTGTGTTGTATGAATGCTGAGAAGGTAAATTGTGTTTGACTATTTGTTGTTCCAACTAAGGTTTGAACCTAATTTTGAGTAGAATGCAATCTTTGGAGGATCTTAAAATCACTTGTGATATGTTTGTAGCGAGCATATAAAGAAGGATTTGGACAACTCAGAGACACAAAGAAAGAAATTGAACATCTAAATAGATTAATTGAACAAAATAGATTTCAACTTCAGGTGTTACTTCATACTTTCTTACAACCTACTCAAAAAATTATGTTATCCACATAGATGCAATCTATCTTAAGTATACATACTAAGCGTGCTATAATTTTTCAAAATTACTTGCTAAATTCTAATATTATTTCTCAAAGAAAATAAGTACTCCCATTCTTAGATTTTCATCATTAGAATATCTATAAAGTTCAATACAATGCTAATTTTTAGACACAAACAATTTTTATTCCATCTTTGAATACTAATTGGTCTATTTGATTTATAATGGATCCTTGGTATAGGCTGAATTTGAGGTGTATTGGAGTGCGATGAGATCACCACATGTTGAGACAAAGAACTCAATGAAAATTTTAAACATTCCCAAGTTGCAACTTCCAGTAGATTCAAGAAAAGGGACAAAGTCTCCCAAATGGCAAGAATGCAATCAAGAAACATTTCATAGCCCATTGACAAGTCATAATCAAGAGACAAATTTGCATCATATGCATGTAGTTTCTACCATGGTTTTTCCTTCTTCAAAGCACTGCAAAGGCACCCCAAGGGAAAAATTCACATTAGATCATTGTGGTAACCAAATGATACCCCACTTAATTATAGAATTGAAAGCATAAGGAATATTGGCTTGTATATATGGCTTATAATAATGTTCAAAGGTAATTATGTTCTATAGTCATGATTAAACAATTCCATTGCCAAGTCATAATCAAACAATTCAAAAAAGCAAAAGATTTTATGCAATTATTTGTGAATTAATTTTCTGGTAGTATTTCAACATCATTAAAATAAGTTTAAGTAATTTTAATTTTTTTGATGATTTTTTTATTTTAATGCCAAAAAAATCATACCATTGTAGTGTACCTCAACATGTCTATCATATTATTCTAGAAACTCAATTTTGATTTTCCATATAAAATCTTTGTTTTTAATAAAAATAATGAGAAGAGGAGAAACAATAACAACAATTGCACTTTAGTTTTTGGTCTGCTTTAAATCTAAAACAACAAAATTATAAATGAGCATTTTAATTGTAGTTTGAAGTTGAAAATCTAAGATCTTGTTTCAAAATATAGTGATATAAAACTTGGTTTACATTACAATGTTCTACTCACTAATATATTCATATAGTGAAATTTTATAAAAAATAGAATTTATTTTTTATATAAACTTTATTGATTTCATGTCAAAAATTCACAACAAATTTAAATCTTTACAAAAAAAGTCAAAATTTTTGGGGCTAATCAAACCATGTAATTTCATTTTTGAATTAAAATAATCATTCATACACAACGGAAAAATAGAGCATATAGAATGAAAGCTTTTGAAATCTGACTACGTACTTGTATGCTTTGCATCCTAGGTAACAAGATTAAATAGTCATGGCTCTAGATTTGTCCACCATAATTTTGAAGACATTGAGATTCATAAATTAAATATAATAGTATAATATATACAAAATTCTATAAATTTTGTGGGATTTATAAGGCTTTTTATTCTTGTGGTGAAAAGTGATATAAATATAATTTTCATATGCAATAAGAAAATAATAATGTCTGAGTGAAACAATTAATTTTGCTATACCAAAAACTTATCATATAAAGATTGTCAAATTGTTTGTACAAAAAATTTAATTTATAACATGTATTGACACAAATAAGATCATTATTTATTTCAAAACAAAAAATTTGATTTTAGATATCAATAATATTTGTTAACACTAAAAAGATCAATAATTTTTTTTTAAATAAAAAAAAATGATATGATTAACATATTATGGCACAAATTAATGGTAAAAAAAACTATAATTTTAGCAATCAAGGATATATAAAAGAGCTTCCTATATTTTATGCATACCAAAAATATTAAAGATTTGTTTGAATGGTTGTCTTAAATTTATTTTGGGAATTCTATTCATAGGTGCAAGAGTTGTTGAGAATTCAAATTGCTTAAATCATTTTGATGAAAAACAACACTTTATCGAGACAATCAACAATGCAAATCCTCTATCAATTGACCCCGTTCCTCTCACCGGTAGTGTAGATGCTGATGTTGACATTAGAGCTTTCTATAAAGCTCGCAATCGAGTTCTCAAAAAAGTTTCTTAGAACATTTTATATCGCTTTGGAATGAAGTTAAGAGGCCTTGTATTGAAAAAACTATGTTTATAAATCAATGAATATGAGAAAGTTTGTAAGGTCACTAGTTGGAAAGTGAACTAGTATTACTATGCTTGTAAAAATAAAGTCTTTTAGTAGATTAGGTGTTGGTTGGTTTAGAAGGTTTACATTTGTCAAAGAGTATGAAGATGAGGCTAACAAGGATATAATGTACAGGTTGTGAAGCCACTTTGTAATGAACTTTCTTTGAGAATGCATTTCAAAGTAAACTTTGCTCTCTACGACCCTTTCATTGTTTGGCACTATTTTTTTCTACATTTTATATTTATTTATATTATCTTCAATAATATTAGAAAAGACAAAAAAAATTCTATAACCATATTTTTTTCATTGAAATTGAATTTTATACCCACTTTGAATTAGAGATGGTTGTGAATAATTTTTTTTAATAATCTTGAAAAATAGAAGATAAAATCATAACTAACTTGCTTTAATTTTTTGGTAACTTCTGAATGAATGTAATAACTAATATTTTAATTTTTCATATGAAGTCTAAATTCTATTAACTTTAGCTTGATCTGTTCAAAATCAAGATTGATATTAATTTATTGGATCAAAATCCAGTAAATAAATAAAATAAAAAATGCTAACCTACTCAAGTTGAAAATGCTAAGAAGGATTCATTGAAAATAATAAGGAAAATATTTGTGTCTAAAAAATTAAACTTAGATTCTAAATTTCAAAAAAAAATTTCACTCCTTCTATTATAAAATAAGTGTCCACTATGTCATTGAAAACTTTTATCCCTTTAATTTTGAAAGCTTTTTTTTTCATCAAAATATACTTAAACTGATTAATTGACTACCATTTCTAGTGTAGAGAGTTAAAAAATGATTTTTTTTAATTTTTTAATTTTTTTGCATATCTAACTATAGGATCTTGCACTTGACTAGTAAAAGAATGTGCGGAAGAACTTTAATAAATATGATCCCATAGATTGCAAGACATATGCATTTAAGAGAAGAAAATGGGTTTCGGCTCTACACCTATAGTGACTAGGTTGTAAGACTTTGAATTGTCTTAACTTAGAATTTCGTTTTGTAGATTTTGAATTAAAAAAAATTTGTTCAAGAATTAAGTTAAAAGTCTAGTGGAAAAAAATTCAAAAACAACAACTTTATTCTTGTTCTTTAAAAAATTCATAAATAGAAGTATGTACAACATTGAAGAAAACTAAATCATTAATAGCTCTAAGATTGAATTGAAATTGAAATACATTAATCCCAAAGGTGAGAGCAATTTTTGAAAATTGAGTTAAGAAATGAATCCAATAAGTTATTTTCTTGAGAAGATCATGTGATTGCCCGCTAAAAAAGAAGCTCTATAAATTCACATCACTAATCCAATGGAATGAATCCAAGCTTTTAGTATGGACCAAAATATAATCTATGAGAGGGAAGTTTAATTTTTTTTATTCTTTCAATTTTTTTTCTGATGCCCAAGCTCGAGCATTTTATGCTTCAAAGGCATTTTTGCTCCTAGGCACTAACTAAAATAAAAATTTCATTTTTAGAAAGACAATTTGTTTATTTATTTTTTTCTATCATATAGAAAAGGTTTTAAAAAATCTCACCAAAAATTGAGACTACAGGAACCTCCCTCAATTTTTCATTTGATCCATGAGGGGACAATGCATGGGACTTTAGGGATTGATACCAATTTCATTTATTACAAATGAATATGAAATTAAAACATTTGATACCACTTTCATTGATGATGCATATGAAAAGGATAAAAACACAAGATTCCAAATTTCATATTACCAAAATCATTGCAACCTAAACAAAATTGTGCAAGAAAATTCCTCCCTATGATTACTCAAACAACCTTGAAAATCATTAGCTTCATATGAGACACTTATTTCAAGCCATGGAAGGAGTAGTATTCAATTTTAATTATTCATTTGAAATATTAAATATTTACTAAAATTATAATCTACAAAATTTTATATATATATATAAGGGATCCCAAATCCACCACTTTTTTTTACTACATACTGCTTCTATTATTGTTAGACTACTGATAATTTCTTAGGGTCACATTGGCAAGAGATGAGAGATTTCAATGCACCAAAGAATGCATCATTTGAATACCATATGCAAAAGTTATAAAGAGTCAATTTTTTTGGTAGATGTTCTAGGACCATTTCTACAAAAATAGGTAAATATTAAATTAGGAGATGTACACAACTAGAGCACTTCATCAAGTGGCGCTACTAATGAAGACTGTTTTTTGGTTGAAACTATTGCTGCTGAGTGTTGGAGGTGCTTTGCAAGAGTAAGTCACGGGGTCTTCAAGAGCAAATACTTGTCACAACCTTGCAACCATCATGAACAAGTTTAGGTGAGCCAATTGCAACCTTCAGTGAGAAGCCACTTGGTCCATCTATCCACTGTCCACATGCAGGGTAACTTGAAAGCACGAAAGGATTGACAAAACTTGGAGTAATAACAGTTCTCAGAACTACACCTCGGCCAGAACTGAGCAAGAGGAGCATATGGCTCAGATGCTTTACTTAGTCCAAGGGAGCTTTACAATTTGATTGAGTCCAGCCATTGATCAAAAACCATAGGGTTCTATTCAAGCAAAAATCTTGTCAGAGATGACAGTGATTTAGCTAAACAACACACGTATACGAAATCTACAAAAGAAAATACAACAAAAATAGGAGATAAGAGGTAAAATTACCCCAGCCAGGCAACCGGAGATTTCATCAAGCAAACACGACTTTGGATCCCGCATTGCGAAGATTGAGAGAATCACTGCTCTGATCGACCAAGACAGACACAGTTCCTGACACTCTCGAATCAGCATCCACCAGCACCGTGTTGTCCTTCACACTTCGCAAGACATGACGAGGGAAGTCCTTCCCATTCACGTACATGGAGTACTGACAGTTTTGGATGAAGTCTCGGAACAGCAGCCGCTCATTGAGGTTGAGACGCCAGGTGTAGGAGGATGCAAGAGTGGCCCTGGCCACAGTCGCCTTCAAAGTCATCCCATACGCAGTGTTCTGATCCACCAGTGTGTCATACACAGAGGAGAAACGGCCTGCAGACTCGTCTAGCTCCACAATAGGAATGCTCCGTGAGGATCCCGTGAACATGTTGTCCGTGATTGTCACGTAAGACACGGCATGAGTTTTCTTGGTTGATCGTAGCAAGATATTGGCATCGCCTGAAAAGTAATTGCCTGATATTACAAGCTGTAATGGATCTTCAGCAATGATTCCTGTACCCTGTAAGTGGCATCCAACGATTCGCGTCTGGGTATAACCTGGTAACTGCAGATAGATACCTACACCACCTAAATTGGAAACCTTGTTATAAGCAAGCACACCGGTAAGGTAGTTCCCCACTCCACTGACTGAAACTCCGTAGGCTGCAGAGAAGATTACAACATCAGAAACGACGTTGCCATTGCCGATGAGGTTGATTCCAATTCCTGAGAAATCCTTTTCCCTTGCATCCCCGCCAGATGTGATGTACTGACCGAAAAACGAATCACGGATCACAGCTTCATGACCCCCTTCCACCAAGATGCCATCTGTCTTGAAATGAGTGATGTATACATTCTCCACCGTGACGCGGATGGAATCCACTATGAGTAAGCCTCCACCCCTGAAATTGGCGTCCAGCAAGAGATCTCTTATGGTGATGTCTTCATATGCCAAAAACTCTTTGGAGAGAGGCAACCTTCGCCCCTCCCGGTCCCGAAGTGAGGACTTTGTTTGATTTGCTCTCAGAGACTGAGAGTATGACGACCAAAGCTCAATCAAGTACCCGTCGGTTGGGAAACTTGAAGTTGCCCTGATGGTACCACCATGTATCTGCATTTCAATTAGTGCAACTTTTCAGTGCAACTAGCAACTGCGACTTAGATAAAACTGTGAGTGCCCCAATGGCCAAAAGTGACCGCTTACATATCTATACGAGTTGAAATGAATAGTTAAACCCTTCATCGCCTATATCCTCGATTTAGATGAATAAGATAGGTATTTGAACGAACGAAGCACTCAGTTCATCACCCACAATATGGATGTTGGAGCGCTTTGGGGGTTTACCTTGGAAGCTTCAAAGGAGCTCTAACAAATTATCTAATGGAAAGAGGAAATCATGCTCTACATTTTGGAACAATAGAAATGAGTTCCTATAATCAACTATTAGCTTCCAAGGTTTTGTAATTTGAGCACTTAGGGTCTAGCAAGGAGCTAAGCAGGGGTCCAGTGAAAAAAACCCAAGATTATTTACACTTCAAAGCGAATGATTAATGAATGCCATACCACAAGATTGCCCCCGCCTTTGCTGGGGAACTCAAGAGGGGAGCTGATAAGGTAATCGCCTCCTTCTAAGTGAATCTCCACACCACCAAGATCAGGGATACCAGGGACAAGCTCGTGTTTAGTTGCCACACCAAAGGCCTGGTTAATAGTATTCTGCAGTGCCCGAGTGCTATCATACTGACCCGTGGGATCGGCATTGTAATCCGTCACATAAAATATTCTGGAGTAAGCTCCATTCCTCTGCACGATCAGAGCTTGACGTTAATGAAAAAAATATCAGTACCTCAAGTTCAAAAGGTTACAAGTTATAGTGAAGTTCCTGAAGTGCCCCTTCACATGCCAAGCCATGAGTAGCTGCTGCATCTGAATCCCAACCATCTGAAATACCAAAACAGATCATTCACATTTTCGAATGTTGCAAGTAAGTGGGAAGATATCCAGTGAAAAGGCGACCGGATGTCCAACCTCGGCCCGCAAGCGACCTTCTTCAGCAGCCCTAGACTTGGTCTGTTGCCATAACGACAATTGCAATTTGTCAACTTTCGCTCTACTGGGATGAAGATGTGGTCCGTGTTGTGTGGAAAATCGTGGAATCTTCCGATCCGTCTTCAGCTTCAAACCATCCGACAATCGGTCGCTGTGCCCAGGCGCAACCAGCACGACGACGATGCACACAAAGAGCACCACGCTTTGCACACGGAGGCTTCTCATTGTAATGACCTGCCAAAAAAACACTTTCACTACGCAATTGCAAAGTAATCTTCACAATCAACACACATTAACAGACTTCACATTTGTCTCTGTTTAGCAGAGCTCAATCCAGAGAGACCCTAAAGGCATGAATCATTCAGAAGACCTAAAATTCCATTGCAATGCTCTCTAACTTACGCTACCAGCTTCTAGCAACGGTGGAATGGGACGACCTAACTTTTTATGAATTGGAGAACATATGTCCTAACCCTATAAACCCTCACCGACAATCCTCAATCATCGAGAAATCTCTAAATTAACAGAAAATGGCATCGTACATTCAATACGAAATTGCGAAGTACTACTTACAATCGAAACACATAACCAACTACACATTCGAGTTGGTCAAGAGAGCTGGAATCCAGAGAAACCCTGAAGGCAAGGATGATTTCTAAGACCTAAAATTCCAAAGCATTGGGTTCACCTTCCCTTACTCACTTGATATTCCAGCTTTTAGCAACGGTAGAATCTGAAGACCTCAAACTCGGTAGACATTCATCTCCCAAGCCTAGAAACCCTCACTGAAAATCCTCAATCATCGCAAATCCTCAAAATTGACAGAAAAGAAAGCATCCTAAATCCAGTCCACAATTTCAAAGGAATCCTCACAACCAACACACATTGAAAAACTCCGCACTCGTCTCGATTTAGCAGAAATGCCATCCAGAGAAACCCACACAGACAAGAAACTCATTCAACCCATTCGGAGGTCCTAAGTTCCGATGCAATCGGTCAGCTGACACTAGCATATGAAGAGCTCTAACTTCAAATGACTTGGAAGGACATTTATCTCCCAAACTAGAAACCCACACCGACAATCAACGAGCAACAAATATCAATCATCGTGATACCTCAAAAATTGACAGCAAAAATCCTTCATGGAAGATCTCTGCGAGCATTCAAATCATGTGGTAATCCCAGAGGCTTAACATCAACATAAGACGACCTTCAACTTACCGAAGCGGGGTCGGTGATGAGCTGGGTCAGGAGGGCTTCAGGGGTAAGCTAAAATTCTAACTTATCCGACCCATTTTATATTTTTCTTAGCACCTTCTTGCCAGGCCCACGTGTTACATGATTACGGATTCTAGAGTTTTCTCGTTTGTTTTTTTCCGCCAATACAATTTACTTGACTAGCTAATGGGACATTCACAGTAGGTCCTTTGAAAAAATGAGTACTTTTGTATTAAACCTTTAAAAATTTTCATAACTCTTATATCCTAGCACAAACCTACTGCAGTGTAACATTGAAAATAGGAGAATATAGATTGGATAGCCGAGCAAAGTCTTACGAAATTAGATGAAAAACATTGGGGATGATAGGATGAAATATTTGGGATGAAAATGTGACCATATTTGTGATAGTAGATCGTGACAAATCGTGTGACAATGTGTATTTAATTTAATAGATGAGTGACTTGGTTTTCAATGTGAGTGGTTGGGATTGGTTGATGCAAATGGGTGAGATATTGAAGTGGTTTGAACCATTATTTAAAACTTGAAGACTTAAACTCATTTCCATATTTAGCTAGTACTCAATGTTAATGTCCCATAATTATATACTATCTCCTTTTGTGCCAAAATGATCTTCCTATTGGACAAAGTGTTTTAGATTAAGGCTAAAAATAACATTTTAAAAACAAGTTTTATGTTCCAAGTAGGGTTCAATGCATTCTTAGCATCCTAGAAACTTTGAGTTTTGGAGCACTTTTCAAAGTGTAGTTTTGGAGTATTAGAAAGTGAAATTTTGGAGGCATTTTCAAGGAGCACTAGTGGGCATTTCATTGTTGAGTGTGAGGTCATCATTTTGTAGGTAGTTAGTACAGTCCCTAGACCATGTGTGAACCTTTGTTCCACCTCCAAAAGATTCATCTCCTTCAATCAACCAACACTCAAAGAGATGCAAAAATAGAAACGAACAATGTAGATTGACTTCTTCAATCATTTCATTTGTCTTTTGATTGATGATTGCATAGATGGAGGAGTAACTTCTGTTAGGTGTTGATTTATTAGTTCCAACAAACAAACAAACAACAATCAAAAGCCAAAATTGACCAATTTGCGATGTTTCAAAGTGCAATGTCACAAAGTAAAAAGGAAGATAATTTTGAAACAAATAGGGTACATATTAGTAATACAACCATTGCAATATTTGTAACGACCCCCCTATAGATGAAAAATGAACTTAGTGTTTTTTTATTTGTCAAAAGTGGATTTAAATTCAAGAATGCTTCGAAATTTTGGATGAAAATGAGTAAAGATGATTACATGCCCATACAAATGGATCAAATTGTAACAACAATTATTGATATTGCGCACCTAACCCATGAAGTCCCAAGGTCTTTTTTTAATCCGTAAACTTTCAAAACTATCATTTCTAATTGCAAAGAGAAAAAAACTTTTAAAAAAAATTCTTCAAAAAATTAATCCTAGAAACTTGCCCTTAACTAATAAAAAAATGTGTGGAAGAAATTAAAAAAACTCTAACCACATAGATTGCAAGATATTTGTGTTTAAGGTGAAGAAACCAAAATTTTTTGTACCTTGTGTGACTAGATTATTTATAAGACTTTGAATCTTCTTAGCTTAAATTTTTTGCATTACCAATATTTAATTTAAAAATTTTCAATGTTGAAAATTTAATTTGAAATTGTACAAAAACAAATTCCAAAACTATCAACTTGATTTTCATTCTTTGAAAAATAATTATTTAGTAGAAGTAGATACAAGATAGAAGGACAAACTAAATTGCCTATCATATTAGTTTAACAATTTTTAGCCATTTTGAAGCTTTGAATTTTTCCATTTGGATTACTGTTTTGTATAAATTTTAGATTTGGTGGCCTAGGTGGTTATACATCATGCAAAAAGGGCAAAGAGCTGGCATCTTTTGATTTTTCATTTTATGAGTTTTGGTAGCAACTTGTATTTATTGTTATTTTAGAAGCCTATGATAACCAAAGTTACATTTCTGTAGGTGGACTAGGGAAACCAAAATCTATTTGTTGTAAAAGTTTTAAAACATTTGAAATTGAGGTGATTAAAATTTGCAAAAATCATGTAAGAATTCAAATTAAATAAGATTTCTTGGATACAATCCTAGTAAAGGTAATGCATTTGTCAAATTACCCATAAACTACTTAAGCAAAAAAAGATTGGATGCCACATCTTTCTACATTGTGTACATACTAGCTAATATTGTTCCCAATCATTGTTAAGTTTAACATAGTGCCTCCAAGCACATTGTATCAAAGGCAATGACCTAGTGTATGCACTTCTAGTAGAAGCAAAAAATGAGATTGAGGTATGTGAATTCTTCAATTGTGCTTTCCTTTGCTTTTTTTTATCAGCAAGCGACGCTCCCTGAAGGAACTAATTGTTATTTGCAAAAAATTACTTGGATTGAATTGAATGTCATCAATTGTAGCTAGACAAGCATATAACAATGGCAAGGCCAATAAAGGTACATGTCCTATTGTATAATCTATTCTTTTGACTTACATAAGAAGACATTATTTTTTGGTTATATTCTATAGCTTTGATATTCAACTATGTCCGAAGTTTGGCTACTATATTTGTGGTCAAGCAAATGGCTTCCTAATTTGGTATGAAGCCACTAGAGAGGTATGAATATAAATAGAGGCTACAATCAAAACATATGAACCTCGAATTTGCAATGTCTACATAATGGATACTTTTATAGTATGTGTATATTATTCTATCTCTAGAGAGAGACATTTAGACAATCGAGATATAGAAATTATTACACACTTATGAAAGACCTCCCTTTGCTGTCATAGATAGCTACATTCATAGATAGTTTGTAATCATTAGTGAATTGATGGTGCTTGTATTGTATTATTATACCATATTCAATTTTGGATCATGGCCTCTCCTGATATATGTGGATAGTTTCTTATACTATAAAGAATATGTGCAAGAATATATTTACATTGCAAAGTATGCTAAAAATTGCTCATTGCCATTGTTGTCATGAATTTACATTTCTTGGAGCAAATGCTTGCAATAGAAGTCCTTGGTCTCTAATGAAGTGTGAGTCCCCAATTTGTCACCAAGGGCTTACTTGTTTTTTTGTTTTTTTTCGTATTTTGTTATTTTAAATGCAGTTTTATATACAAAAAGCCCCCCAAAGAGTGTAGAACCAAAATAGGTGTGTCACATATCAATATAGTATTTGGTCTATATTTGGAATATTATAGCTAGAATCGGCCAACCATGAGTTGCAAATAAGTTAGAACCCAACTAATCGTGGCAATTTGGTCATTTACAAGTGATGGACATACCAAGCTCAAAACCCTGCGTAGAAAGGACATCTCTAGGAAAAGATTGGTTGAGGGAACCCTCATGAGGCATATAGATTAGTTCCCAGAGATAGGTTCTAGTTTCCCCATTTCTTCAATGAAATAGCAGAACCCCAATTGTTGACTTGTAGATGTTAAAAATACCAAGATAGGACTGTGGAGGAATCTTAAGTCCAAGGGATGTGTAACTTAGGGTTAAAACCATGCCTGGGAACCAATGGCGAAGTCAATTTGCCAAGATTCTCTCCTGTGTGGAAGATTCCCCAGCTACCGATAATTAAACGAAAGAATGGATTTTTTTCCCCCTAAGCCAATGTGTAGAGTAAAAATATGAGCTTACACATGTATTGTGGGATCACATGGAAAGTTCCACGAAAAGTTTCGGAATTTTTTGATAGTCAGAAGATCTCTTTCCAGACGGTCAATTGCCTAAACGTGTGATGGGAAATTCCTAGAAATTCTCTAGGTGGCATAAAATCCCACTAAAAATTATTATAGTTTATTTTATAATATTAAGTTATCCCGACAAGTTTAAAGACATTTCAATAGTCAAAAGTATCTGGACCTTCAAGATTCCCCGACAATTAACAGAATTTAAAGTCCACGACGGAGTTGACCAATGGAGCAAGAGCATAGGGAAGTGGAATGGGACCTAAGATAGGTCTTTTCTTACTCCCCCCCCCCCACTTAAGAACCTAGGCTAGTTACTTTTGTTAGAAAAGTCAAACTCCAAAAGTTGGGACTTTTCTCGGTTTTGGGTGTGAAGTTGGCACTAGGTTTTGTTGCGATTTTGAAGAGGGGAAGGGCCATTGGACTTCTGAAGCCAATGGTGCAATCCGTCTGCGATTCAAAGTTAATCTCTAAAAGTTAGTTTAGTAGGCTAGTATAGGATGAAAACCTTGAGGATGAGGATGAAACTCCGAAAAAATTAAGTTAATTTAGATGAATGAGAGGAGATGGGTACTTGGGAAAGAGTATAAAAGGGCACCCCTTCTCCTCTCTCACCACCCCTTTTTTGTGTAATTGGATCTGTTGGGTTCAATTTATATTGGGAATTGTGACATTTTGAGGCACAAACCTTACAACGGTGTTTTTGGGGCACTTTTGGCCATTGTTGTTGTTTTCCAAGCTCGTGAGGTCTTTGTAGGTCCCTTGCATCTTGAGTATATGTAGGACTAATTCTTCCAAGCTTGAGCTTAGAGGCCTTTTTACCTTACCATGTTACTAGATATTGTGTGCATTTCCTTTTGAGGGTCTCTTTTATCACCCTTTTTGTCTTGTCATTGTACTAATCCTAGAGCAACCCTCCCATATGACTAGGGATGTTGCTTCGGGGAGCCTTTAGTTCAAGTCTTTATGATACTAATCCTATGTAGCTAGTCCTTTGATTGTCGAAAATTCCTTCTTTTTGTCCCTAATATTGACGTGGTGTTCCCTACTGAGAGACACGAGGGTATGAGGGTAGTGGGTCCTGCCTTTACGGCGAAGCTTTGAACCTCCTTGGGGTCAAAAGTTTTAGTGGTATGTTAAAAAAGGGTACCATGACAAAGCTTTGAACCTCCTTGAGGTCAAAAGTCTTAGCGGTGTGTTAAAACCACCCTACGGGGGAACCATGAGCTCCTATGGTCCCTCTCCCCACAAGGTTTAGTTCCCAAAACATAATGAGAACAAACCAAGGTTTAGGCCCCAAAAAATAGGAATTAGAGGTTAAATTGAATATGAAGAATAATTAGTGAAAAATAGAGTGAGGCGTTTGCTTCCACAAACCTAGCCTACTACCTACAAACCATAGATACAGCTTCCCCCAATCCCCCTTAGAAGTTAGTAGAAAATCAACAAAAAGAGGAGTCAGCCCAACACCTAGCCCAACACCCAACACCCCCAGACCAAGCCCCAACACCCAACACCCTGATACCCATGAAGGATTAGGGTCAAGGCCGGGCATCAGGCGTTGGGTATAAGTCTATCAAATCATTAAGGTCAAGTAGAAAGGGATTCCGATATCAAAAAGAGAAGTAGGGAAGGTTGTCTAGTAACTAAGTTGGATAGAGGGGCTCTGGTAATCAAAAGGGACAGCAGAGAGGGGTTGTTTGGTACCGAAGGTTGGGAAGGGGGGTTCCAATGAAAGAGATGTCGGGGGTGGTCTATCCAATAATTGAGAAAGAGGGAGAAGGGAAGGAGGAGACCAACAAGATGTGTCCACCGCACTAAACAACCTTTGAGGGGGGGAATCCAACTCCCCATCTCCCATAATATCACCAAGGCAACAAGCAAGAGAATGATGGAGTGACAAGAAAGAAGGGCTATTTAGGGGAAAGAACTTGAGAGGAGATAGGATAGGAAGAGAATTTCCAAGTTTCATTAGGGCCCTTAGATTAAATTTAGGTGATTTACATAAGATTAAACGTAAGACGTAGGATGTAAGAGGTGGTTCAACCTTGGAGGATGATATGTCGTGTCCTTAGGATTAGCTTCATAGGTAGAGGTGAGGGTAGTTGGGCCACCATAGTATGTATGAGGAATAGAATGGAAAGAAAAGAAGTGAGGAAGAAATAAATATGACAAAGCCAACGAATAAACCCTTGTATTACATTATTTTATGATTAAAACAATGGTTCATTGTTTCAAGGCATAGGAGTTCATGGCGGAGGAGGAAGAGCTTCCGCTAGGCACGATCAATAATTCAAGTTCCAAGGTATGAGACAAATTCTTCCTAACTCTTCGAAGGTCCCTAATTAGTGATTAGCAACTCTAGCCAAGGCCACCCCTAGGTCAAACCCTTAGGACTATAGCTCAGGTCACTTCTTACGGTAGAACCTTAAAGAGAAGGACCGTAGCTTTCCAAAACCCTAAGGCATGCCCCCAAATCGGATTAAAAAACAAGGAAGTTATTGTTGGAAGAAGGTTAGGGTTGATTTGGATGAAGGATAGTTAGACCTAGAATCTGACAGCGAGTTAAAGAGGATAGGAGGAGACTATCAATTAGGGTCCAGGGCTGAAGAAAATAGTTAATTCCGAATTATAGGTTAGGAAAAATTAGCGGATGAAATTTAGGTAAGGTTCGGATGAGAATTTCATGGGAATCCCCAATTAGGTCCAAATCTAGGTAGGAGTAATTATTTTGACCCATCCCAAAAAATTTCGAATATTTTTGAATTAGGGAACTAGGTTCAATCGATGGATGAAGTTTGAAGAATCAAGTAGCGGTCAAACTTCATCGACTCATAACTTTGGCTAGGAAGGACGGATGGGGTCAAGTTTTAGGTTTATAGAAATGGAAAAAGATGAACTAGAGTCTTCTTAGGTTATTTCTACCCTAACATAGGTTCCATCCAAAACATACAATGGGCCATCCATTCAGTTGACCAAAACACTGGATATAGATTAGGAGAATCTTGCATATTTGGAAGTCACTTTAGGCACTTAGTAAAAAGATCCATTTCTTGAAAGGCACAATGGACCACACTTAGGCACCTAAGAGTAGGATTCACTTAGCCAAAACCAAGAACCTGGTTGTGCTCACAATTTGCTAAGGGTGGATAAATTGGCACTCACATGAAGTTGACATAAAAATTGCGAAATGAAAAAAAGAAGTGATTTGGAGCTTCTTTGGAGATTTCCAAAATTTGCAAGATGGCTTAAATTGACATTACATGTTTGTGCTCCCTCAATTGCATGACTCTTATTGCTTCCTTGATTGTAGATCAAGCGCCTTCTTCTTATTCCTTCAACTACAATTCAGGCATTCCCTTGTATTGGTAAAGTATCATTGATCCATTTGAATGTTGATCCATTGATTGTAGAGTTAGATGTGAACAAATTGTTGTTGGAAGTTGGAACTCCAATAGTTATTATTAATAATGGGGCCCTCTGTAAACTCCATATATTGCATTTGACGGTTGCAAAGGATTATAAATTTTTGTTTGTTTGGTTCCAAGATGGTGAGGCCATGCAACTCTAGTCCTGTGAACTACAACCTCAAATTGCCTCTAATGTATACAAGATCAATTCCACAAAGTGCCAATAAAAAGAGTGTACAAATCATGATGGGGTGTTGTGGAACTTGTCTAGGATTTCTCTCCATGTACTTATGGACGTGGAAGAACTTGACATGCAAAAAGCTTCTATTTTTGTGTATTGCATACTGGGAATAATCTTCTAAGCAAGTCTAATAAACAATTTTTGATGGTTCTTTGTGTCTCTTTTTTAGCAAAGATAGGAAATATGAGGTGGGAATGATCTCATTTTGGGGCTTGAGGGTGATTGCAAGAAATACTTGTCCTATTTCTTGTCCTCTTGTCCTTGGACACGTGTTTATTTGTTGATAATGTTTGCATCGTTTGTCCATTTGGTATAAAATTTGGAATGGAGGCCTATATAATAGTTGCAAATATTGAGTAAATTTATTAAAAAAATTAATTGTTTTTACCCTTCCTCCAATTGGGGGTCTACCTTGACCATTTAGGGGGGGGAGGGGGCATAGTCCTATTGTTGACCCAAAAATGTGAATTCATAGCCACAATTTAGATGTGTTGGAGGTCTTCTAAAATTACAAGGATTGACAATGAGGTGTTATGAAAATAGCAACTTACATGTTAGTTGCGCATATCGGCACATGGGGTCAAAGTGACCTTTGTGCTAAAACTATGAAGAGGGAAAAAATTTCCTACATTAATTCTTTGGTGCAATGCGAGTACAATTTTTTTAGCAAAATAATTTTTCTTGGTGATTTTTTTTAATTACTAAAAGGGTGATTGCAAGAAATACTTCTCATTTTTGTATCAAAAATGTAGTTTCTAGATGTAGGATTGGTAGTACTACATTGAACTATCAATTGTGTGTGTCAATAATGTGCCTACGAGTTTGAACAGTCGATTCAATACTATGCAATACTATAGACTACTATAAAAGCCATTGGGTGCATAAAATAGCAAAAAAGGGGTCTGTGGACCTTTTCATTTTTAGTAATTAAAAAACACATAAAAAATTCTATAAATAAAGTCATTTTGCTAGAGAAGATTGCGCTCACATTGCACCGAAGAATTCATATAGGAAATTTTTTCCCTCTTCATAGCCCTTGTAGAAAGGAAGGTCACTTTGACCCCATGTGCGCAACTGACACATTTCTATTTTTCATAGAAAATCTTTGTCAATCCTTGAAAAGATAGTACACCTCCAGCATATCCAATTTGCGACTTCTAATTTGCATTGTCTGATCAAAATTAGTACTGAATCCCTCCGAAATGGCTAAAATAGACATCCAATCAAGGCAAGTTAAAAATAGTAAATATAATTTGAAAAAATTTGAAAAAATTATGGAATGATTGAAATTGCCGCATCTACCTTCCTTCTAAATTTCACGCCAAACAAACTAACGATGCCAAAGTTATGAGCATAAAACCACCTATTCAAGGGCAAGAAGACAAGAAATAGGACAAGTGTTTCTTGCAATCACCTAAAAATGAAAAGGTCTACTAACCTCTTTTCTACTATTTTTTGCTCTCAATGGCTTTTGTATTACCCTGCTATATTTTATAGTATTGCATAGTACATAATCAACAACTCAGATCTACAAGTGCCTTGAATCCACAATTTTTATTTGGAAGGGCATTGCTAACATATAGTACTAGTAATACTAGTGCCAATCCTCTTGTCAAAAATTGCATTTTTGAGCCAAAAACATGAAGCATTCTTCACTATCAACCTCGAGTACAATCCTTCATCTAGGTTTTGCAATTGATTTTTCCAAATTGTACTTCCATCACACCTTGAGTAAGGTTAATCTTGACTTGGCATCAGAAGTAAGACCTTTACATGATCATTTAGGGAGATTGTATCTATCTTGATTTTTTGGATTCAATACCTGATGTTGTCTTTGAATCTATCTAATCTATATTTGAAAGTGATTATACTAGAAAATGCCTCCTTCAGATGTAACACTAGTGATTTCTAATTTTTATCATATTTGGGACTTTAGGGTCATGCACTCATGCTCATGCTTGCACATATGTAGCCAATACTAATGACTTTGATGGTAGTAGAAAATGGTGGTTTCTAGAATAATAAAAATGATAGGCTTTATTACACAAGATGGTCTAGGTTTATTTGGAGATGTGTTTGAAATTTTGTAACTTTGTAACTTTGTAAGAAAGGATATGTGTGAGTACTTTTCATCACTTAGAGCCTTATTGTGATTTGATCCATCACATGCATACAATTAATGCTATGAAAATAATATTATCTAATTTGATCTTCGATTTATTGTACAATGTCTTTTAGCTTTTAGGTGATAAGGAATTTTAGCTATCGCTTTTCATTGGGCTTTTAAAATGTAGAGGGATTGCAACTAATGAGTTTGCTTAGGCATAGATTAGAGAGAATAAGAAAAGAGATATGTATTGCTTGCCAAGTGGATTTTGTGTGGTAAACTTTGCAAACCCTCTTATAACTTAGTGAATTGCACATCAAGAAGTTGTAGGTTAAGTGAGGCTTGCACCAACTCTAGTAGCATGTGTTTTATCCATTTCATATTGAGAAGACCCTCTTTCTTTTTCAAGTCTTTTTTGCAACATGCCTTCTAGAGAAACATCCCAAGAAGTCAAGTTTCTTGAATTAGGCCACCTCACCAAAGAGTTTACAGTCTCAAAGAAATGAAAATTAGGCTTATGGTCAACGTTGTAACTTCCCCAGTTAGTCCATTGTCCATCAATGTTTTCCTAGTGATTTAGCTTTATCTAAGTGGTGGTGATAATTTTAGGTAAACTTTCGATGAGGTGGCTATTTCTATTCATCCTTGGGAGATAGAAAATTTGCTAAGTAGATGAACATTAGTAAAATATGGCTATGTATAGATATTGATGAGTAAAGTAGGGAGGCAATATATGCATCTTCATAGTGGATGTGTAAGTTTTAGCAACCTTGTTTGGAATCTATGGCTATAATGAGAGTAGTATAGGCAATTACAACCTAGTGCTTATCTAACTCAATGGCGATGAGAGGTTTTGGTATAAGGCCAAATGGCTAAATACAAGTAGTGGATAGTGAAATTTGGCAAAAAAATACAATTTCTACTTGTTTAATTCCTATAGTAAAATCAAAGTATATGGACAGTGGGTGAATTTTGGCGATTTTTTGCCACTAAAAAAAGGTTGCCACCTATCATTGACACAAAGTCTTAGGTCGTAATCTTAAATCCAAAGGCAACATTGCCCCATCACTCTTGTGCCAATAGTCCTTGCTTTGTCATTTTTGCATAGAAACCCAAGCCTTATGGCGCTTGGAATGTTGATTTGCATTGGTTTCAATAGAAAATGCTATCTAATTTGACATCAAATCTTCTACGTTCTAAAATCACTCTTAGCACAAATTCCAATGCAACAAGACAACTAGTTGGTAGTGATGTCTTTGAATAAATTTGAAGCCAAATTTTCTTTGCTTTGGCTGAAATAGACAAATTTTGGCAATTAGTATATCAAAATTGTTGTCTAATTTTTGGAGCCCAAAAGAATGTTTACAATCTTTCAAGGAAACCTTGAATCTACAGTGCATGCAATGCAAATTCATAGCTTTCAATGAAAGTCCTAAGTTCTCCAAGAACATCACGTTTCTCATGGGAAGGGATGGTGTTCTACTTTAAATTTTTGCCATCATGGTTACCAAAGTTTAGAGCAACTTTGATTGTAGGGCATTAGGCTTGATGTCATCCTTGCTCCTATTGGCATTGTCTCAGATTTGGTTGTCCAGTTCAAGCTTTACAACCAAATGTCTTGTTCTAGCGACACCATAGGAACTCTTCATTGTTTTCATGCAATGGTAGTAAGTGCAAATTGTAGAAATTTGTTGCAAAATCATGGAATCCCTTCAACTGAACCAAGTCTACCTAAATTGTAGGAGTACTACGCAACTTCTACTTGAACCAATATCATTTTGAATCTTGGATTCTCAAAGCAACCTAGTGCATTATTTTTGTACAAGGTAAATATTAAACTAATCTACGAAGACCCTGAATCAAAGCAACATCGTTGATCAACAATGGAAAGATCACAAAGAGTGTGCAAGAAAAGTGCAAAAAGATCATTCAAAGTTCAATGCTCTATGTCAAAGAACTAGATGCCATTGTATTCTCTACTTCATCAACCATCACCAATTTTAGCCCATATTGTTACAATGTCTACAATTGCAACTTATAGGTCAACAATCTACAAATAACAATCACTAAGGCAATGAAGTCCACTTAAAAAGATTGCAGATCCTAATCCTAAATTTAAAAGAAGAATACGTTGCAATTACAATTGGGGGCAAGTTATGGGGTAAATCCATATAGGTAAAACTATTGATCCTTATATGAAAACACCCTACTTTGAAAGATTGTAGTCAACTATATATAATAACTTTCCAAATACATTTGTATATTTACAAAAAAAGTGAAATTTAGTTGGTATATTTTACTACTTTCCTTGAAGTTTTCTAAGCAATTCATTTTAGTTCCAAGACATATCAAAGTAGATACTATTGGCCATATAAGTTATTAGCAATCAACAAATACTTTACTAATTTATGAATTTCAAGACAAAAAAATGTTTTCAAATGTATGAAAATTGATTATTGGATTACCAAATTGGACTTCCTAATTTCACTTGCAAATTTAGAAATTCATTTAAATGTGAAAAAATATGGAATGGAATTTCTTCAAAACTATAGAAGGGACTGCGAGCCCCTAATTTGTCACCAAGGGCTCACTCTTTTTTTTTTCTTCATGTTTTGTCATTTTAAATGCACTTTTATATACAAAAAGCCCCCAAAAGAGTGTAGAACCAAAATAGGAGTGTCACATTCCAATATAGTATTTGGTCTAGTTTTAGATTATTATAGCTAAAATGACCTAACCACAAATTGTAAATAGGTTAGAACCCAACTAATCGTGGCAAATTGGTCAATTATGAATAATGGGCATATTAGGCTCAAAATCCCACATGGGAAGGACATCTCTAGGCTAGAATTGGTTGAGAGAACCCTGGTAAGACATAAGAATTAGTTCCCGGAGATAGGTTCTAGTTTCCCCATTTCATCGATGAAATAGCGGAACCCCAATTGTTGGCTTGTAGATATTTAAAATACCAAGACGGAACCATGGAGGAATCTTAAGTCCAAGGATGATGGATTGGGATTAATCCCATGTCTAGGAACCAACGACGAAGTCAATTCATCAAGATTCCCTTTAGGGTGGAAGATTCCCCAACCACTGATATTTAAATGAGGAGGTGGAATTTGTCCCCCCTAGGCTGATGTGTAGAGTAAAAATGTGAACTTACACATGTATTTTGGGATCCCATGGGAAGTTCCACGAAAAGTTTCGGAATTTTCTAATAGTCAGAAGGTGTCTTTCTAGACGGTCAATTGCCCAAACTTGCGATGGGAAATTCTTGAAAATTCCCCAAGCAGTGGTAAATTACCACTAAAAATTAGTATATGTTATTTTATGTTAATAATCTTCCCCAACAAGTTTCACGACATTCCGATATTCAGAAGCACTCAAACTTGCCAAATTCCCTGACAATTAACGAAATTTAAAGTCCACAACATGTTTGACCGGCGGAGCGGGAACATATGAAAGTGGAATGGGGACCACGAAAGGTCTTTTCTTACTCCCCCACATCCACTTAAGAACCTAGGCTAGTTAGTTTTTCTAGAAAAGTCAACCTCCAAAAGTTGGGATTTTTTCCGGTTTTGGGTATTAAGCTAACATTAGGTTTTGTTGTGATTTTGAAGATAGAAAAGGGGGAAGGAGATTCCTCTACACCAAAAATGGCCTTCTGAAGCCAATGACACTATCCATTTGCAATTCGGAGTTAATTTCCAAAAGTTAACTTAGTAGGCCAATATAGGATGAAAGCCTTGAGTTTTGGATGAAAATCTAAGAAGATAAGGTTAACTTAAATGAATGAGAGAGGTGGGTGCTCGGGAAAGAGTATAAAATGGCACCTCTTCTCCTCTCTTACCACCCCCTTTTTATGTAATTTGGTTTGTAGGGTCCAATTTATGTTGGAAATTGTGGCATTTTAGCCACAAACCTTGCAACGGTGTTTTTTGGGCACTTTTGGTTGTTGTTGTTGTTTTCCAAGCTTGTGAGGTTTTTGTGGGTCATTTGCCTTTTTTTGTGAGTGAACGTGGTAGTAAATCTTTCAAGCTTGAGCTTGGAAGCTTTACTAACTTATTATGTTGTTCAAGGTTGTGTATGCTTACCCTTGAGAGATCCTTTTTGTTACTCTCCCTGCTTTGTCGTGTACTAACCCTAGAGCAACCCTCCCATATGACTGGTGATGCCACTTTAGGGGGCCTTTAGTTCAAGTTATTTATGTTACTAACCCGTGTCGCTAGCCCTTTGAGTATCCAAGGCCCTTTCCTCTTCTTTTGTCCTTGTTCCTAATAGTGATGTGGTATTCCTTGGTGAGAGACATGAGGGTGTGAGGTTAGTGGGTGCTGCCCATACAACAAAGCTTTGAACCCCCTAGGAGTAAAAAGTCTTAGCGGTGTGTTAAAAGAGGGAACAATGATGAAACTTTGAACACCCTAGGGGTAAAAAAATTTAACAATGTGTTAAAACCACCTCACAGGAGCACTGTGAGACCACGTGGGTCCTATCCCCACAAGGTTTAGTTCCCAAAATGCGTTGGGAACAAACCAAAGTTTAGGTTCCAAAAAATAAGAATTAGAGGGTAGCAAGAGTATGAGATGGGAAGGACATTTCGCCCCCCACAAGCCTAAAAACATCGCCTACTAGCATAGTTATGACCACCCAAGCTTCCTATAGAAAATAAGTACCAAAATTTGCCAAAGAAAAGGTCACAACCAACACCCCAGTCCAACCCTAATACCCGGGAAAGGGCTGGCCGGGTATTGTAGGTCGGCCGACGG
Source organism: Straminergon stramineum (assembly GCA_963920665.1). Taxonomy (NCBI): domain Eukaryota; kingdom Viridiplantae; phylum Streptophyta; class Bryopsida; order Hypnales; family Calliergonaceae; genus Straminergon; species Straminergon stramineum. The sequence continues at coordinate 33,507,178 of OY987264.1, read as the reverse complement.
GGCAGGGTCGGACAATGGGAGAGCTGGGTTACAGTATCAAGAGCTTGAGAGTCAAGGTCCAGTACAAGCGCTTATGGGGAGTCGGGTTCCAGTATTGGAGGCTTGGGGAGTCGGGGTCCAGTATCAGCGCCCAAGAGAGTCAAATTACAGTCTTTAGGGCGGATTCCAAGGGTCCAATAGTCGCAATGAAGGGGGGGGAGTGGAAGAAAAAAAAACAGGCCATGGATGAAGGAAGAAGGAAAAATACTGACTAGAGGTCTCCATTACTCTAACATAGTCCTTGGGGTGGGGAGTCCAACGCTATGTCTCCTGGAAAACTTGCCAGGGTAGTCAGAAGCAAACAAAAAAGGAAAGGGTGGAGATGGCGGGAGGCCAGAAGAATGAGAAGAAGTGACAAGAGGGAAGACAACTTGAAGGAAGAAAGTTAAGGTAGATAGAATAGGGCAGAATCCTCAAAGCTCACTTTAGCCCTTAGATTAGAAGTAGGTAATCGCCACGAGATTAAGTGTTGGGACATAAGTGTAGGGCGTAAGATGCAGGACGTAAGAAGTAGCTCAACCCATGGAAGATGGTATGACATGTCCTTAAGGTTAGTTTAGTAAGTGGAAGGAAGGGTAGTTGGGCCATCTTAGAGTGTGGGAAGAAAGAAAAGGGGAGAGAAGGAAAGAATTAGGAGAAAATCCACAATTAAACCCTTGTATCAATTTATTTTATGATTAGAATGGTGGTTCGTTGTTTCACGACACGGGAATTCATGGCGGAGGAGGTAGAGCTTCCGGTGGGTGCGATCAACGACTCGAGTTCTGAGGTATGAGTCAAACCTTTCCGAACTTCCCTAGGTCCCTAATTAGAAGCTAGTGGCGTGGGCCGAGGCCTACCCTTAGGCCAGACCCTTAGGACTGTAGTTCAGGTCATTTCCAAGGACATAAATGTAAAGAGGGAGGCCGTAGCTTTCCAAAACCCTAAGGCACGCCAAAATCACGTAAAAATTGAGAAAGTTTTCACTAGATGAAGTTTCAGGTCAAAATGGATGAAGAATAGCCAAACTCCGAATTTGACCGAGAACTAAGTAGGTTAGGAGGAAGATAACAATTAGGGTCCAAGGCTTAAAGGAAAAGTTAATTTTGAAGTATAGGTTAGGAGAAATTAGCGGATGAAGTCTAGGTAAGGCTTGGATGAAAATTTTTTAGGAATCGTTGATCAAGTCCCAACTCCAGATCTAGGTAGGAGAAATTCTTGTGACCCATCCCTAAAAATTTCGGATCTTTTTGAATTGGGGAGCTAGGTGCAATCGATGGATGAAGTTTGAAGAGCCGAGTAGCGGTCAAAACTTCATCCATCCATAGCTTTGGCTAGGAAGGTCGGATAGGGTTGAGTCTTATGTTTTTAGAAATTGAACAAGATGAAATAGAGGTTTCTTAGGTTAGTGCTGACCTGGTGTAAATTCCATCCAGATCATACAGCAAGCCATCCATTCAGTCGGCCGAAAAATTGGACGTAGATTAAGTGAATCTTGCAAAATTGGGGTCACTTAGGCACTTAGTAAAAATATCCATTTCTTGGAAGGCACAGTGGACCACACTTAGATACTCAAAGGTAGGAGTCACTTAGCCGAAACCCAGAACCTAGTTGTATTTATGAATTATCAAGGGTAGGTAATTTGGCGCTTACAGGGACCAACTTTGAAGTTAGTACAATTAAATCAACTTAAAAAAGTATGCTTCTATTTGCTCTAGGTTGTATGTTTAATGAAAATAATAGTGCTATGTGTTAATTTGGCTTCTACTATTAATAGTATATATTCATCAATCTTTTATAGTTGTTTTCTAGCATGAGATAATTGTAGGTCCGAAAAACATGAACATCTCTAGGTGAAAGCATAAAATCTCAATACAAATGTGCCACTTATGCATCAATACTAATACTTTGCAAATGGAGCATTAGATGTAGAGTGAAAGTTACATTAATTGTAGAATTATTTAGCAATGGAGAGGTCTAGGATGCATCTATAGAATGGAATTGAAATCCACTTTCTAAGTACAAATAGAAGTAGGAGGGACCCAAAACTTTGCATTTTGACCAATAAGTTGTTTCAAGCTCATCTTTCATTGGCTATTACCAACTTCTACATATCCTTGAACTCCTAAAATGTTAAAGAGCCTACTTTGGCCAAACTCTAGTGGCATAATACTTTTGAATTTTTGCATATATTTTTCAAATTTTCTTCTAATCATCCTACTCTATATGCAAAGCTTTGTTTTATATTATTCTCATATGTATTGCAAAGTCAAAGTTTTTTTTACATTTCGATCTCATAGCACATAGCTCATAGCACTTACTCTAAAAAAATTAAAAAAAGTGGATAGGATTGGATAGATTAGTATCTCTAAACCCAATTTTAATGCAAATTAATGAGATGGAATTTAACACGAGAATTTTGTTTTGAGGTCAATGGTTCCTTCTGAATTCAATTTTCAAAATTTTCAAATAAAAAAATGAAATTCTGAAATATTCTTTTTAGTTTTAAGAAATTGGCTCATCATTGGGTTTAAACATTTCTAAAATTTTATGTCAATTTTTTTAGGAATATGGTGAATTTCATTAAAATGGAGGTATTTCGGTAAAATGGCTCAACATACCATTGAAATGGCATGGAATACTTCCATTTTGGGGGCAATAATATTGCCATTTTAATGAAATTCACCATCAATTCAGTTTTTTATCATTATATTTTTTTCCTTTCAATTTTACTATAGATTGACTATGAAATTTTCTGGAAATAATCATTTTTTCATATATTCTCAACTCATTTCCAACACATTGTATACAATGCACAATTTGTAGGATAGAAGCATTTTTTTATTAAAAAAATTGAAAGGCAATACTTCACTTTGCAAAGAGCTATATTAATCTTATGATTTAAGTTTATGGACTATTGAAGACCATTAATTGATCTTATAATCAATAAAGACCACACTTGTACAAGTTAAATGATAAATCGTGTTAGGTAAAAATTAATGAAGATGATAATTTTTCCTTTGCCTTGGATAAAAAGATGATGAAGCAAGTTTGGGTTGCAAAACTTTAAGAACTAGATGCATAGAACAATTTCTCATAAATATTGCTACTATTGGTTCTTTCATAGTAATAATAATTCAAGGGTACTATGACCCCACTCTAAATGTTACATTAAAAAGACATAAAAAGCTCTTAAAACAAATTGTAATTAAAAAAAATATATCCTTGATATATGAGAATAACAAAAATGCTACATGAGCAATGACAAAACCAAACTATTATTGGTTTGAAAATCAATATTTCAAACTAATTTTGTTTTTTAATATCGTTTCTTATTACTTGTTCGCAATGGAAATACCATCCTTGTCCGATTGTGACAATGAACTCTTCGTCTACGGTGGCTCTTGCAATGCCGTTGATGATGATGTCCTATTTTGTGATTCTTCCGCTTATGATATCGTCGCCTTTTATGATGCCTTTGTCTTTTATGATGTCTTCTTCTTTGTCTTCTATGATGTCTTTGATGGTGTCTACGGCGCTTTGAAAATGATTTATAATACTTCCTATGTATTTTGCGATATTTCCTTCTAAGGTCTCTGTTGGGTATTGTGGCTTCTTCTTCACCCTTTGTATGGTCTTCTCCCTCTTTCAACATATACCTAGAGCCATTTTTTGTCAAATTGCCAGATTTTACCATGCCTCTTAAAGCATTTGAAAGATTCTTTTTATTTGTGCAATCTAATTGAGTGCCGTTTTGATCTTGGTGTTCTAAATGCTTCCAAATTTGTACACGAGTAGCACCCCTACGTTCTTTTAGGTGAAGCATAGCATTACGGAGGATAGATTCACGTTGTGAAAAGATTTCCATGATGGATATTTGAGTAGACAATTTTCAAAACCCCTGCATAAACCCTCCATTGACTATTTAAGTACGTGATGATTAAATTTATTGGAGGTTTAAAAATGCAAAAACATGATTACAACATGGTAGTTTGAAGAAATTTTTTTCTTGAAACAACAAGATTTTTCTAATGTTATCTACAATTTCATACCTTTATTTTCTCTCCAAAATTTTACATAATGTCATAAGTAGAAAATTACTAAATCCAACTCCAATGAGGGGGTTCCATAGTTGCATAAGGTGAATTTGTGATTGCAATATATATAATAACCATCATAGATGAGATTCAACAACTCAGTGAAAAGTATACTTTGTAAGAGTATAGTTCAACAATAAAATTTTCTAAAATGCTAGCATTTGTGTCTTCTTGTGATGAAGAGTCACGTCCATTGTGTGATGGCTCAAGACATGGTCTGAACCTCAAAAAATGTATATAAACCACTTGGCCTCCTACTTAATAACCAATCAACAAACTTTTGTATATTTATTTAACTTTTATTGTTATCGGTTTCTCTCTAAATTACTAGTGATGGAACACTTGCACATTGTTGTACACTAATTGTCTAAAAGTATTCAAATTGCATGAATTGATCTTTTTAACTTTTCCATTGAATTTATACAAGAATCTATTTTATTATTGAAATTTGCACTTGGCTTTAAATAGGTTTTGCCACATCTAATTTATGACCTTCACTAAAGATTTGAGACCAATTCCACTTCAAAACTAATATACGGTACACAAATCAAACAAGAAAACTAATGAAAAATAGGTTTTCTTCAATTCATAAAAGGTTTCATTTGACTCCATCTAATACAACAAATTACTAAGATTTCCTTAAATATAACATCGTACTAATGACAAACACTCAAAGATTAGAGACTTTCAACACATTGTTATACCAAAATGTAAGAATTTAAAAATTGTTGTTACTTGGAATTGGCTTTGGGGAGGGCACAATCTTTTCATTGTCAATGCACTTTAGACGTGCACCCTCATCAATTACACAATATACCTAACGTCTTGTGTAGGATGTGGCGCACAATGTCAATGGCATACACTATTACAAAGAGTTTGCACAAAGATGGTGGAGACATAGCAATATATGGCATATTGTCTCAGGAAGGCAACAAAATCCCCTATCCAAGTCTCCATGTCAAGATACAACTACCTTATTTGCGGTATTGAAAAGGTTGTAGAAGGTAGAAGGCTCTTGGACTTGGAAGAGGCTCATAAGGGCAAAAATCTAGTGAGCACCATGAATGTTGATGAACAACAAATGCAATCTTTAAAATGTGTGGCACATGGCAAATTGCATCAAGTACTAATGCACCTTGTAGACTTGACTAGACTATAGTTTTGTGTAATATGTCAAGTGCAATCTCTAGAATAATTGTTCAAATGGCAAAATTTTAGGAAGAGGCTTGTGAAAAGTTGGGGAGGCAAAGTTTTTTTGAATTCTAGAAAACGATTTTAACATGGGACTTAAATTTTTTTGGTTGTTTTCAATTTGACAATAAGGCAAAGCTACTCACAAAATATAGTTCCTCTCTACTTTCATAGAAATGAGGGTAATTGCTTGAAACACTTGTCCTATTTTTTGTCTTTTTGTCCTTGGACAAGTGTTTTTTTGCTCATAACTTTCACATTGTTTGTTCATTTGGCGTGAAATTTGGAATGAAGGTATATGCAATAGTTTCAAATATGGAGATTTTTTTTCAAATTTTTCAAAATTAGTTTACTACTTTTAAACTACCCCCGATTGGGTGTCTATTTTGGTCATTTTGGAGGTTTATAGTCCTATTTTGATCCCAAAATGCAAATTGGAAGCCACAAATTGGACATGTTGGAGGTCTACTAACATTACAAGGATTGAAGATGAGTTTTTCTGAAAATAGAAATATGTCAATTGCACACATGGGGTCAAAGTGACCTTCTTTTGTGCAAAGGCTATGAAGAGGGAAAAAATTCCTATATGAATTTTTTGGTGCAATGCACTACAAAAAAATGATGGAAAGAATGATTGGCAAAAACAACATCATAATGACTACGAAGCATACCTTGTGGTCACTTTTACTGCAAAATGACTTCAAAGCCCTAGAGTCATTGTAGTCAAGTTGTTTCGGTCAATGACTATAGATGTATTATTACCATCCATTTAGTACTTGGATGTGCAAATGGATGAGAAATTTAGTGGTTAACTAAGTGATAAAGAAAGTTTGGTTTAAGGAAATGGCTATAGAGCCACCATGTGTAAAGCGCAAATACATCGAGAATCTGACATGGACATTTATGTGGCTAGTCATTTTGAAGTTATGACATACCCATTGTAAATCTAATGTGGACAACTACATGGCCAGTCATTTGCAAGTCATTTCAAAGTTATGATAGACTCATTAAACATTTGACATGGAGAGCCACGTCAGAAGTCATTATGTAGTCATTTAGAAGTTGTCATAGAGTCTTTGCGCTGTTTAGATGGATTGACAAGTGGCAAGTCATTCTAAAGTGACAAGAATTTAAGGTTCAAGTCACTCTTCTAAGAAGTAGGAAGTCACTTTTCTATCATTATCAAGTTGTGGCAATGTGTGCAAAAAGGAATGTAATGACAATTGTATAGGGATTAGTGATTTTGCGATCACATTTAAGTACATTTGAAGTTCCACAACAATACATTATATATAATATGCCATATATATACACAATATGCCATATACCCAAAATGATATGATAGAACAATTTTAGGACTCAACACCTTCATACTCATAGTCAAAGTAATAATTTCTTTTATTGCCTAGATCTTTTGATCAAGATACATGCTTGTTTTTTTTCCTCCTCCCCCTATTCTCTCCACCTTCTTTTCCACTTTCTTCCCACCTTGAGCTCCTAACCAAAATTCCCCCAAAGAAACAACCTAACCGTATTAATAACTGTCCAGACTTGATGTATGATAACAAATGGTGATCACCTCCATGGATGAATTATCAATTAGTGACTAGTTTGCATGGAAAGAACATGATAATTCAAGCCTAAATTAGCCGACTCATTTCCTCCCTAGGCTTGGTAGTTGAAGCGGCGAGCTGAGTCTGCTCATACACCACACACATTTCACCATATGCCATACACCATATTCAACAAATGTATTGCATGGCTTCCCAAGTCACTTAGAGTGTGAGTGTGGAGGTAAAATGATAAGCCTTTTATACTAGTGGGTGGTAACAAGCTAGACAAACCATATGAGATATGAAAAACATAGGAATTGTGTTACAAGTATTATTTTAGACCTCATTTAGTTATAGTAGATTGACTTTTTCTAAAAACTTTGAACTTAAGAAAGTTAGAAAATCATTCTCACTTTCATCTCCAACAATTATTTTAGATTTCAAGCCTCAAATCAAATATTGTGGACAAATTTGAGAAAAAGATTGAAAAGGATATTTTCTTTGACAATTTTTAATGTCATTTCTAAATCTAGTAGCGCAAAAGATGTAACACAATTATTTTTGTTACTACACTACAATACTATAATGCAACTTCCACTTGACTAAGCCTCATCTGAATACTCAATACTTTAGTATATGTTTGTTGGGACCTCTAGAAACTCAATTGAATCATATGAAGTGTTCAGAAGTAGTGAAATGACCATGGCACAAATTTCCAAAAGTCATTGCTAACATACCAATAGGGGGTTAAATAAATCATGTAGTGGATGCTAAGGAAGAAAATAGTATATATCAATAAAGAGAAAAGGCCACCGACAATGTATAATTTCAAAGAAAAGATAAGAAAAGCCTTTTTTTAGAAAAAGTTGTAAAAAAAATGGAAAAGATAAATTGGAAAGATTAAACAAAACTTGAAGAAATAAAGAAGGCAAGATAAAAAAAAAATAGAAAAAAAATTACAACAAATAAAAAATAAATAAAAGGTTAAAAAACTATAAAAAAGAGAGAAATATTAAAAATAAATAAAAAAACTTTAAACATTTCAAAGTAATGAAATAGATAAATGAAGAAGTCTAAAATGAAAAAGAGGAAAAAAAAATTCATATGGAGAAAAAGAGAAATTCAATTAAACTTTGGTATGGAGCATGAAAGAAAAGCACATCCATCTATAAAGAGGAAAAAAATACGAAGAGAAAAAAATTCAAAAATAATATAAAAGACAAATAAAATTTTGGTATAGGAAAAAATAATAGGAAAATTAATAGCTCTAAAAAAATAGGAAGAAACAAAATACCAGAGCAACTCTCAAAAAGGTAAATAAGATTTTGGTATAGAGAAAGAGGGAATAGAGAAATAGATAACTGAAAAAAATAATGAAGACATTAAAAGAGTAGAAAGAGCCCCAAAAATGAGAGAAAATGAAGAAGACAAAAAAAATTTAATTAATAATTATAGAGAATTTTTTTAAATGGAAAAGTTCACCGAGGAGTTACATGGATATATTATTTTATGAAGCTGTGACTTCCTACAATTTACAAACTCTACATCTCCCTCTGTTCTTGTCATGAAGTCGCAAGGGCAACTACAAAATGGCTCTTTTTATGGCTTTTTCATTTTGTTTTTGAATTACTAAAAATGAAAAGGTTTACAAACCCCAATTTTGCTATTTTTTGCTCTGAGTGGCTTTTGTAGTACCCCTTAATAGTCTATTGTAGTGCATAGTACTATATAGTATTGAATCGACAGTTCAGATTTGTTGGCGTGATGCTGACATACAATATTGATATTTTGCATAGTACTCTTAGTCCTATAGCTAGAGACTACTTTTTTGTTAAAAATATGTAAAGTGTTTCTTGTAATCACCTATGAAAGCATCATGAAACTCAGCAATGACAATTCTGACTCTAGAAAACTCAAATTTATCCCTTTTGATACAACAATGACGTTTACTCTAAGAGTCTAAGTTGTTCTTGCAAATTACTTACTTCCTAAACTAATTGACAACGTCCATCTATAAAAGAGTGTATGTTGCCATTCATCCACTTGTTAGAAGAAAGTAGGGACAAATTGAGGAAACCCAAGTGGGAAAAGATGGTCTTGTGTAGAAGCTAGTTGCGTTTATTGTTATGTTGTTTTCAATGATATCAATACAAATCAACAACAACACTACACCAAAAACTATATTTACTACCCTTCATACGGGTAACTACTTACTTAAGATTATAACTTTTTATAATAGATGAATATTTTTACCTAGAACATAGATATTTATCACTTTATTAGTACTATTGAAAGAGGAGAATCTTTTTAAACATAGTTGGTAAAAATATTCATCAAGAACAAAAAACTTATTTGGAGTACCATTTTAAAATCAATTAGTGTAGGTGATACTAACCCTTGAAGGAAGGATTGGTGACTATGAAAATCATTGCTTTTGGAACTATGTGACATCATCTACTTTAACCCTTAAACATCGACATGGATGTTTAGTATCTGATGGATGACAAGGAATCTTTCTATCTAAGACAAAACTGCAACTATTCATCCTTAATATTTTGTGCGGAAAGGGAAGATCTTCTACAGTAATTTGACCTCCAATGAATATTTTTTATTTTTTTAAAGTAGATAATGTCACACGGTTCCAAAAGGCATGATTCCCACGGTCACCAGTCCGTCCTTTAAGGGTTAAAAAAGCCAAAAATATTCATTGGAAGTCAAACTAATGTGCATGATCTCTCTTTTCTGTGCACATACAATTTCCAGGATGAACAATTGCACTTCTGTCGTACATAGGCAGATTCTTTGTCATCCATCGGACACAAAACGTCCGTGTCGACGTTCAAGGGCTAAATACAGTTTTTTTTAGTGTAGTTTAGTCATAGTCATCGCTCGCGGTGAGTTGAGTCTCATCGTAGGCCAACGTTCCACTTCTTTCATTTTGATCTGAATGCACGCAACAGCATTTCAGTGCTTCCATTCTGCCGGAATTTCAGTTTGAAAGCGGCTCACGAGCATTCCAGAATCTGCATCATGTAGTAATTAAGTACAACTGTTAGTATATATATGCTCTGTGGTTTTGAAATTTCTCCCGTAAGTTCGGTTATGAAACTAAAGGACATGCACGGAATGGCGGTCCTAGCTAGCTCATGAGGTCCGAATTTTTTATCAGACGTGCGCCGTAAATGATATGTTAATTAAACATTCAAGACAAACTCTCTGGTTCGTCGTTGCTAGCTTCGAGCAGACACTAAGTTACGAGCGTCGAGACTGGAATTCATTTGCAAGAAGCTTCTTGCTGGTGCCAGGCGACGAGATTATTGACTGACTCGCTAGCGCAATGGCATGTCCACCTGCTTCGCCATTTCTGTCCGCATATCTGGAGCCGCATTTAGTTTGAGCGCAGCTGGTGGTGCGCATGCACGTATAGGTACGTGCAGGTCTGTAATATTGCCGGATTTTTCTACTTATGCAGTTGTAAGTACTTCTGTGGGAGTGTGGGTTAGTATTTGTCGATCGCTGATGTTCGGTTTTTCTTATTTATGTGCATGTTTGAAGATTAAGATAATAGATCATTGTGCGTGAATTGGACGATGGCGGATCGGAAGCTTTGGCGAGTGGAGGTGAGGAGCAGGTGATTTCTGATCCGTTTTAAGAGGGAGGTGAGTGATCGACGCGTCTCTGATTGCACATATTCAGTTTTTTGTCTGACTCAAAATTCGCTAAATTTTGGCAGTTCTCCGATTGCCCGAAATTAGATGCACGTTAGAAGCTGTAAGTTCTCCCTATGAAGACTAGCTAGGTTTGTATATTGGTTTTCTTTACTGCATGAAATATTGCGAGTATAATATAAGATTTCGATCGAACCCCTGCGCATGATGGATTGCGTTAGTCATGGAGTTAGTGAATTTCATCATATCTCCTTTGTATGCACTCCGGATGTTTTTAGCCCTAATGTGGAGCGAAACTCTTTTCAATGGTCAGCAGAAGAAAATTAAAGCAACGGAATGGTTTTCAACATTCACCATTATATGAGCTGCGATCATCTTGAAGTCAGTTGGTCTGTTGAGGCTAGTCATGGTCCAATTTACTTTTTACAATGGATCGAGAGAGGCTTCAGGCTTCAACTAATAGTCGCGTTGTCTTAATTATCGGTGCAGAGGCTTTGACGATTATTAATAGCTGGATCTGACCAGTGCGCGGCAAGTTACCTTAATTTTGAACGTACAGAAGCCAGAATGCAAGGTCCCGGCCCGAGAGAGATCAAATTCTCATTAGGAGTTGACGGCAACAAAGCAGAGGATTCACGATTATTTCGCTTTGATTTAAAGACGACATCAATGTCGTCAACCAATACTCTTCTACTACAACTCATCTTCCTGTCCGCGTTCGTTCTCTCAGCTGCGAGCGAAGGCACGAGATTCCACTTCCCCTACTTCTCGGCACAAGACAATATCATGGCATTTGGAGATGCTGTCTACAATCCCGAGAATCGTTCCTACATCATCAACGCTGGCGCTAGGTCGCACTCCACAGGGACTTGCGGGGAGCTCCTGTATGGGGAAAACGTGCACATTCAGGATGTTGCAACTGGGAGAGTGGCTTCTTTCAGCACCTCTTTCTCATTCGCATTCACTACTCACGGCTTGGTTTGGGACAACAGCAGCAACCCCAGGGATGGGAGCGGATTCGCCTTCGCGTTTCTGCAGAGCACGGCCCTAGCTACAATGCAAGATTTGGTGTCCCAAATGGGACGGTCCGGTGGATGCCAAAGCCCTCGAAGTGGGGATCTTGTCACGATCCCTCCAGGCTTCGCATTATATTTCGACACTGATTACAACCCTAATCACGACGAGCCTAGTAACAACTTTCTCAGAATCTCTAAAAACCTTCAGTACGAGTATGATATTCCAGCGTATACTCACAACCTCTGTGGCAACGACACCCATTGCTGGTATTTCTCCAATGGCAGAATCTTCACAGCTTGGATTGATTTCAGTAGCGCATCAGAGACACTGGAAGTGCGGCTTGCGAATGGTTCGAATCCCGGTGTGAAGAAACCTTTACAACCTCTGCTGCTCATTCCCAATTACAAAATGGCCCATGAGCTGACAGACGACGTATACCTATCGTTTTGGGGAAGCTCGGATGTCAACCATGTCGAAGCCCATGAGCTCTTGTCATGGAGCTTCTATAGCAGTGGGGTATCACATTTTATTCCTTCGTCTCAGATACTTCATCATTTTTCTAAGGAGAGGAAATGGTCTGGCGTCACTATAGGAGTGTTTGGAACAGTTTTTGTTCTGGGACTTCTCTGGTCCATCTCTTGGTTTGCTCGGCCATCGGAAAAACTCCGTTACACTGCATCAGGTGTACCACGAGAATTCTCCTTCAAAGAGCTCCGCAAGGCAACTGAGAACTTCAATGACAGAAATCTGCTTGGAAGTGGCGGGTCAGGAACTGTTTATAGAGGGTCTTTGGAAGGTGGCAATTTGGTTGCCGTGAAACGGATCAATTCCTCCGAGTCGAAGCATGCAGAGTCCGCTTTTGGTGCTGAAGTGTCGACTCTAAGCCAAATTCGGCATCGAAATGTGGTTCAGTTGCAAGGCTGGTGCCAAGAGAAAGGCCAGTTGTTGTTGGTGTATGACTACATGCCCAATGGCAGCCTGCATGAATGGCTCCACGAATGTTGTAAAGGAGAAACACGTCCATTGTATATGCGGCAGTGCATTCTTGAAGGGGTGTGTGAAGCTTTGGAGTACTTGCACGAGGATTGTCAGAGTGTTGTTTTGCACCGTGACATTAAGTCTAGCAATGTGTTGTTGGATGTGGAGTTCAAAGCCCATCTGGGAGATTTTGGACTTGCTCGTTTGATGGATCATCACAAGTTGGACAAAACCACTTTGGTAGCAGGTACTCTTGGGTACATGGCTCCTGAGATGCCATACACTGGAAAAGCCACAAAAGAATCAGATGTTTATAGTTTTGGCATCTTGGTGCTTGAAGTTGTGTGTGGAAGGCGTCCCTTGGATATGCAAGCAGTGGAGCCTGAGGATCTTGTTTTGTTGTACTCAGTTTGGCGAGCTCATGAAGCTAAGTCACTCCTTAGGGTGGTAGATCCAAGACTACTTGAAACTTTCCAACTTTCAAGTGAATCAATACCTCTTCATGATGAATCTTCACATGAGTATCCAACACAAACTATTCCCTCTTCTTCGAATTCTCATAATTTTCCTAACAACAATGAATCCAAATCGACATATGTAGATGTGGACATTGAAATCCAAAAGACAACAGTTGTAAATCTTCTTCATTTGGGTCTATTGTGTTGCCTTCCTAATCCAAAGGCCCGACCCTCTATGAGACAAGTGAATCGTATCTTCCAACAAATACGAGACATGGAGAAAGAATCCAAAATATCCATTATATCAATGCCTTCGTTGCCGGCCACCAAGCCATTTGGACTGTACCGATCCTTGGAATTCTCACAAACAACTCTCTCATTCTCAAGTGGAACATCTTCTCTCTCATCACCCTAAGCTCCCAGTTAATGATTCTACATCTTTAGCAATTTAAGAAAAGTTGACCATTCTTAAATACCCTTGCCTAATACCCTTGCCTATTACGCTCCTCATCTGTGAATCCCCAAGTAGTAGTAGTGCAGTTTAGCTGAAAAATTGACCTTCAATTTGCTTGCAATTTTGCAGAGCAGGAGTTGCAAGGTCTAACACCCCTACTATAGAATAAATTGGTTTACGAAACAAATAATTCACAATCATAATTCAATCATACCATGAAGATTTCAGACATCAATATCTATTCTCGTCATACATATCTTGGCTCTCGAGAGTAGAGATGTGTTTGCACTTGGTGTTAGGGGTGATGTTTGCAATGTGAATCTGGTCCAGAAATAGGTCTAAATTCATTCTTAAGATCCTCAGTAACAACACTCTTTAACACCAATTGTGAACATACCATAATCTTGTTGAATATTTCAACCCTCTCTCCACCTTCGTTCAACTCCCTGCGTCTGGATTTCGAAGTGCTGGCCTCTCAATTGTGCTTCGGCGGAACCCAAGAAGTCTTTCTTGGTGTACGAGAGATCACTCCCTCCATCAGGTGGAGCTGGAAGAGAAATCAATTCTCGGACGAGCTTCAATTGCAAGTCTTCAACAGCTCAAAATCAATTAAGACCGCAGCCTCGCAGGTCAGAGCTCTTTGCCTTCAATTGAGTCCGTCAATGATCTTGAGGGGTGTAATGGAGCGAACTCGCAGCTTCGGAGTTTTATTTTGTATTAGGAAGATCTTCATGTGTGTTTTGAATTTTATGTTGCAGTGTAGTTTAGCTGATAAATTGGCCTTCAACATGCCGTACGATATGCGTCCGACTCATGATGCACCGCAGTGTTGTCTAGGTCTTATCTACGCTTCGAAATTGTCAAATTTGCATCGTTTAGGGTTTAGGCCGAAGATGCATGTAGAGCTTGGTTGACTAACCTAGTGGTACTCTGTAAATTTCGAGCCTTCCCTTTTAGTGCGAGTTTGGCTAATTTTAGTGGTGGAGCTTTTGAGCTTGTGTTTGCCTATGAACTTGCTCTGAATTCAAGACAAATTGTCGAACCGGTATTGTTTCATTAGGTGCTACGGAAGTGGGTTTTCATTTTGGTGTGAAATTTCATTCTGTAGTGTAGTTTGGCTGACGAACCGACCCTAAAGTTTTGCGTCCGACCTCCGCAGAGAAATCGTTAATTCTTCATTGTTTAAGGATTTAGGTGATTCTGAAGACGAAGATGTATGTTAAGCTTGGTTGCCTGACCTAGTAGTACTCTGCTAATTTTGCTTCCCCTGCTGGTGCAAGTTTGGGTACTTTGAGGATTGGATACGTTCTTCTTGCTGTGAATTCAAGACAAGTTTTTGGTTGAAATTCTGAATCCGTGGATGTTGCAGGATGGGCTCCACCGTCTACTCGTTTGCTTTCCTATTTTGTATAGCGTTGTGCGTGACCTTGGCGCCTTGCTATGGTAGCCTGAGTGATGACACCCCCGTGGGGAGATTCAAGGCCTATTTGAGAATCGACACTGTGCACCCGGAGCCAGACTACCAGCCGCCGGTCGATTTTCTGTTCGCTCAGGCCAAGGAGATTGGGTTGGATGCGCGGAGGCTAGAGTACGTGAAGGGGAAGCCCATTGCGCTGCTCACATGGAAGGGGACGGACCCGTCGTTGCCGTCCGTACTGTTGAACTCGCATGTGGATGTCGTTCCCGCGGAGAAGACCAAGTGGGTTCATGAGCCCTACGCTGCCGTCGAGGTACATGTGCTGAGCCTTTTCATTTGTTTTCACTAGATTCTCTACTCTTCTCTCCATCTTAATTGTCTTTCCGTCACTTAACGATTATGTAGGATCAATTTAACCAATATGTAGGAGTGTGCTGTCATTGGGAAATCGCTCAGTAGAGGTCCCTGGAGACACCAATTTGGGTACAAGAGCCAAACTCTTTTGAGATCAAATTGAGTGAGCTCGATATATGATTATTTCTTTTGGAATCATTCTAAGTGTGAGGTTGTAGACCACTATTAGAGGGACCGTAGTTCCATTCAAAGATCGTTTATTCATAGACGTGATAGACGATTAGCCAAGTCCTACTTACGCCCAACTTGCTAATTGAAGGCCAACCAAGTGCCTTCGAAGAGATGCTCTGGTGGTAACAGGGATCAGTCAATAAGAGACGGGATCAGGATCCTAAACGGTTTTGGCTCCTCTACTAAACTCTCTTGAGATCTAGTTGTTTTCTAATTCAATGAAAGATGATTTCTTATGCAATTATTCAGTCTTGGAGGTTGTCGACTACAAGTGAAGGGACATTAGACACCTCTTTCTCCATTCAAAGATCAGTAGCTATCGACCAATTTGGACAAAGTCATGCTTACTCCCAGCTCGCTAATTGAAGGTCGATCGAGTGTATTGGAAGAGATAAATCAGTGTTGGTATTGGTAATAGGGGTCACTGGATTAGGTCCTCAACGGGTTTTTGTATCCTCCAAGGTAGAGACTCCATTAACCATATAGTACATTAGAGGCTCTATTGACCATACAGGTGAGCTTTGATTTGTGTTAAGTGTGAGAATACTAAATCTATTGACCTTTAGTTTTTTGCAATTCATTTTTATCTTAATAAAAAATAAATGTGCAAAATTTTAGATCTATGGTGCAAGTTTCTAGAAGATTGTTGTTGGGAGAGGTTCAAAGTTCTCATGTATGGTGAATGGGAACCTCTCCCTTACTGTGTGGTGAATGGAGCTTTTGCATTACCTTATGCCTTTGTGGTATGGTTTCAGGATGAGGAAGGGAACATCTTCGCCCGGGGCTCACAGGACATGAAGTGCGTGGGCATGCAATACCTCGAAGCCGTCCGCAACTTGAAAGCGCAAGGATTCCACCCCACGCGCTCCCTGCACCTCTCCTTCGTGCCGGACGAGGAAGTCGGCGGGGAGGACGGAGCTGGCAACTTCGTCGCCTCCGAGGATTTCCAGAAACTCAACGTGGGCGTGAACCTCGACGAAGGACTGGCATCTCCGGGGGAGAATTACCGTGTCTTCAACGGTGAGAGGTCTCCCTGGTGGCTGAAGATCAAGACCACCGGCGCTCCCGGTCACGGCTCCAAATTGTATGACAACAGTGCGTTCGAGAATCTGCTCAAGAGCCTGGACAGCATCAGCAAGTTTCGGGAGGAGCAGTTCAGCCTCGTGAAGAAAGGCCTCAAGGCCGAGGGGGAAGTCACCTCCATCAATGCCGTTTATCTCAAAGCTGGAATCCCCACCCCGACAGTAATACACTCAACCCACTTTAATTACACACTTTGTAATCGCGCACTCCCTCCAAGATAACAACACATAATTGCGACGCTTTAAGCGCTGACCATAGTTACACTGGTCAAATATCTAAATATTATTATTAGCGAATCAAAGAGGATTTTAATGCACCAAAAACTGTATTATTTGGATACGATGTACAAAAGTTATAGGGTTTCGAAGTTTTATTGATAGATGATCTAAAACCGACACAAATCTGATTTTGAGTTAGAATGCTAGTCTTTTAGTGCCAAACTTAGGTCAATTTCGCAAATTAGGATTGATTATCCTACATCGTGAGAATCTGTCATGTTGTGTACATATTAATTGCAAAGCTTCCACGTACATAGTTGTGAAACACATGAAAGTGCATTCAGAAGCCCATATGTCCCTCTGAGGTAGAGAGGTTGTGTCTATGCAGTGACTAGTGCCTCTTTGATTGAACAGTGCTGCAGAGCTTGGGTACGTGTAAGTTTTTTGTGGTGTAGACGCAGCATTGGAAATTTCGGTTTTCCTGGTTTGGAAGTGAAGTGTCGAATTTGAATTAATTAGGCTAGAAGTGTGTGTGTGCAGGGCTTTCTTATGAACCTGCAACCATCGGAGGCCGAAGCTGGATTTGACATCCGCGTACCTCCTCTGGGCGATGTGAATGATCTCCAGCGCCGCATTGACGAAGATTGGGCTCCCGCTTCTCGGAATTTCACTTACTCGGTAACGACTGCAAATAATCGTGTTTTGAATTTGCTTACAATTTTATTTCTGATCTATCGATAGTGGCGTATTGATACCGTTGTTCTAGCAGTGGTAAAACCTCCCAGAAGTGTTTTCCAGAACCTAGACATCTTGAACCCTGCCGATTGTAACGCTATTTGAGGCAGTTTTTAATGTAACCTCTGTCTCTTATAACATTTCTAGATTTCCTAAAACGCCTTTGGGGGTGAGTTCTCTTCTAGTCTAGGTTTCTGTGATTTATTTCTGGACTTGAGCTTCTGGTAGACTGATGTTTTGAGTGAGTCTCTACAGTTTTCAGAGAAAGTGTATCCTCTGGACAAGCATGGCCACCCGACATTGACAGCAGCCGATGATTCGAATCCTTGGTGGGGACTTCTCAAGGACGCCGTTGCAAAAGCTGGTGGCAAGATGAGCAAGCCGGAGATTTTCTATGCAGCTACAGATTCGCGCTATGTTCGACAGGAAGGGATCGTCGCCTTTGGATTCTCACCTATGGCCAACACACCTGTCTTGTTGCACGATCACAACGAGGTTCAATATACTATCTCTTTTTGTAATTGAATTTCATGGCCAGATATCTTCAAGTACTTTCTGTTGATGATCGCCTATCATTAAATTCATTACTTTGCTTGAAACGTCCCTTTCTTCAAATTGTAGTGGCAAGTATGTCTGCCATTATGCCTAGATTTGCATAGTTGCCCCACCTGTTGTAAAGAATTTTGTGTTTGAATCTCCAGAGTAAACGTAGTTCTAACTAGGCAATATTGGTCACGTTTGGCAGTTTCTCAATGCAAAGGAGTTCATCAAGGGGATTGCAGTGTACGAGGAGATCATCAAGGCATATTCCAGCTACGTCCCGGCTGATTTGGACTCCCGGGCTGAGCTTTGAGCGACTCATACATAGACACTGCTGTACTGTACATCGGGAAATAGTCTTACACAGAGATTGTGTCAGGGACTTGTAGTCCGACCCAAAGTTTTCAGCTTCGGAAAGTCCTTTCAAGTATGTGAAGACTCAAGTCAGAAATATGAAGAGTTCGCATGGTTGAGAAGGTTATCAAACCCAAAGTCGCGTTACTCAATGTCTTGTTTTATTGACCCTTGGACGGGCATATTTATTCCTTATAATTGATTTTAAGGCGCAAATCTAGCAGAATACTTATGGGAGAGCTATTACGGCACAAAATTCTGATGAGATGCATTTCAACTGGTATTTGTTGTTATGTTGACATCAAGTAATACAAGAATTTGTATTAGGAGCGTTCAAGAATTTCCAAAGGGATCTCAGAACTACCACCACGATATCCTGGAACCTAACACATGATTCCACTCATCAACAGGTAAATGCACCCATGCTCGAAATGTTGCAAATTTCATATCACAACCACCGGCACGGCAAGCTCAATCTTGACGCACCATATAATACAATACAAGAATGTACAGAGATCATTTCTAAACGAAAAGAATTCGACAAATTGGTTAGCTTACTCTTCCAGCTTGGCCGTGATCTGCTCCAAGCTCAAGCCCTTGGTCTCCGGCACACTCGTGTAGATAAACCCCAGCGCCACCAAGCTCACAATCCCAAAGATCACGAACGTGTAGCTCTCCCCGACGAGGTCCTGCAGCGGCGCAAACGCCAGCGCTACCACTGCATTTGATCCAAAGTTCACAAGCGTGGTCAGACTGAGTGCCTTTCCTCGAGTGCGCAAGGGAAAGATTTCCGACACCATCAGCCACGAAATGGGACCGAAGGAGATTTGGTAGCAGCCCACGTACAGTAACAAGGAGCCCACAGCAAGGTAAGGATAGCTCTGCAAAAACGAGAAGTAAGCTGCCAGTGTAGCCAAGCTTACAGTAATCCCAGCTACTCCACCAAGAAGCAACGGACGTCGCCCAAGCTTGTCCACATTGACGACCGCGAAAGCCGTCATGATGAGCTTGAAGAATCCGAGTAGAACCGATAGTTTTGTAGCATCAGCTGCTGCAGAGAATCCTGCAGCTTGCAGAATGGGTGCGGCGTAGTAGAGCACGCTCGGTTGCCCCGTGAATTGCTGGAAGAACACCAAGCCCGCGCCCACGACAAGCGCCTTGAGATTCACGCCTTGGAAAAGCTCGACGAAGGAGACATTGGCGTTTTCGCCGGCTTTCAATGCAGCCCATTGCCGTTCCGTTTCTGCAACTGCGGATTGCTGACTGTAAGAATCCCCGCGGAGTCGTTGTAGTGCCTTCGCGGCTGCTTGTTTTAAGGTTTGGGGTTCGTCTTTGCCTTGGACTGCTTGCAGAAGGAGGTATCGTGGTGATGGTGGCAGCCACCACATGCCTAACCCCATGAGAGCTGCAATGGGAGCGCCGAAGCCGAGCATGACGCGCCATCCGCCTAGAGCTTCCACTTCGTTGTTGCCCACGAGGTAGCCGAGCAAAATCCCGCCCACGATGAAAGCTTCTTTTAGTGAGATGAGTGTGCCGCGAATCTGGGTTGGGGAAGTCTCCGCGATGTACATGGGCGCCGCGTGCATGGTCAAGCCGATGCCGAGCCCGAAGATTAGCCGGCCGACGACGACGACCGGGAGGTTGGGCGCGAAGCTGGTGATGGAGGAGCCGAGGATGTACAAAAACGAAGCGAGGATGAGCTCCTTGCGCCGGCCGACAAAATCCGAGACGTTGAACGCGAGAATGGAGCCTAAGAGAGCGCCGTAGAGAGAGCCGCTGACAACTAAACCTGTTTGGAGAGAAGTGAGGTTGTACCAATCCGTGCCGCTGAACTGCGAGGAGACTATGGACACGGCGGCGCCCGAAGTCGCGCCGATATCGTAGCCAAAGAGTAAACCTCCGAGCGCGGGGAAGAAGAAGGGCCAGAGCACTGCGTTCCATTCGAACGTCTGCGTCTCCTCATCGTCTATAGTTACGAGCGTCTGTTGCAATTCCTGCTCCACATCCACCGAGCTCAGCGGCTTGTCCCCCTCCATAGCCGTAGGTCGACACGAAAGCCGCCTTCTCACTGTTGCAACTCCATCGGAACGAAATGCCAATCCATCTCCCTTCGCTAAAACCTTATCCGCTGAAAACACAAACGCCGCATTTTCGAAAACTTCACTTCGCAGCTTTTGTTTCGAAATTCTTACCAAATTGGAAGAAACGAGAGAAGCTCGAAACGAGCTATGGATGGAGAACGAAATGGCCATGACGTTCTGCAAGAAACTCGAAACAATGGAGAGTGCAGGTTACGAGGTCACAGCTCGATTGCAATGGAAAAAACTGCAGGCTTTGGGTACAGTTTTATCGATTAGACCTAATTTCCATGACTCAGGGTGTTGAGTTTTGAGGTTCAAAAGGACGATGATGATGCGCTTGATTGCGCTTTCTACGCTTCTTGCGCTTTTGAAGTGGCCACAGCTAGAGACGGAATAAATGCAATTCCAGTTGGCGAGTCATTTCATTTCGGGAGATGCCACTTGGTGAGAGTCAGCAAGGAGCTATGTATCAGTTTAAGCTCCACTTGGAAGGCAGACTTGGCAGTCACCGCTTTCATGAGTCTCATCTTCTTCGACTCGCAAAACGACATTCTCAATCTGCCATGCCGAGAAGACAGGATCGCGACAGCGTTCAAGCGAGTGCCTCGTGGTGGGGTAGTACTGGGCGTCTGGGCCTACTACCGCTGACGAGGATGAAGTCTGTTGAAGCAAGTCATAGTGGGCAAGGTGGAAAGCTCAACACTGTTCAAAACCAAACCCTAATGCTCTCATTCTGCTGTGCTATTGTTTCTTCTTCATGAGGTACGAGAGTTTTTTGGAAGGGCTGCAATCGCCACACCGTGGTGTTGGCGTTTGCGTGATTTTTCTTTGATTTTTCATCCGGTAGTTGTATGAGTGGCTTCTTCTTGTTCGCTCTCTTTGAGGCGTTTGAGTCGTGGCCGGCCGGCTTAAGAGTCCCCCATAGAAACGAGTTCCTCTTCGTCCTTCCAATTTTCTGTTAGACGTGGATTGAGTGCGTGATATTCGTCGTCTTCGGTGGATCATATCAAGGAGCGGATTAGATGCTTGCTCTGGAGCACTCCCGCTTGCGGATTGTTGAAATTTCTTTGGCTGGAGTGTGGATTTGGCATTGCCGAGGTTGTGTTCAACCCCACAGTTGAGTTCGCTAGTGTTGTGAAGACTGAGGGATTCGTGAAAAGCTAGGGTTAGGTTTCGCATATGATCCAATCAGTCTTCCTTTTCCATTTTTTTCCTCGACAAAATTTTGGTATTTGATCAACCATAGTGACGAGTGAGTGATCTTCTCTGGGATTTTTTCCGGTTTCTTTTGATCTTGATAATTTCGGTACTTGTCAACCATAGAAGCCACCGTGGAGCTTCTTCGATCCCTCCGAGGTGTGTTTCGCGGCAGCGGACGCAACATGCCGAGCGACGCGGTGGTGGCGAGGTCGATCGGGGTGCTGCTGGGCCTCGGAATTGCGGGATTCTTCATCCTCCGGCGCACACTCAAATTGACAAGCAAGAAGGACAATGGCGCCTTCATAAACTACTTCGAGTTACTGCCGCCGCCGCCGCCACCGCCACCGAGCGCCCCGCATCCCCTCTCGGGACTCACCTTCGCCGTGAAGGACATGTAAGACAAGCATATCCACTCTTGCATTTCGCAGTGATGACGTCTCGGTTCATCCATAGCAAGCCAGTGACTCTGTTTGTTGCCAATCTCAGGGTTTATTGCCGGTGACCAAGTAATGCTTATCAAAAGCGTTTTGGTCGAAGAATTTGCACGATTTGTCTGAACTTTGATTGATTGTAGAGACAGGTGCTGGAAGTTTCCTTTTTACACAATGACATTTGGTCACCAAATGCTCGTCAGGAGTTTTTCGGGTTAGGAAATTTGAAGATGTTTCCGAAATTACGTTGATTGTAGAGACTGGTGCCGGACATTCATCTGAAATCTCATGTTTCCTTGGTAGTGAATTATGCGTTGGAGTGCTATCATGAGAGGCAGAGCGTATTTTATATGAAGAGAATGTACCAGAAGTGTTAATTTCTTTGAGTGGTGTCTCCTGAGCAGCACTCTACCTCCGTTACTGATCATCCATAGCAGAACAATGTAGATCATGTGAATCTTTTGTTACGCTGGTGCTGTACTTCAGGGTTTATTGTTGTTACCACTTAATGCTCATGAAGGGTTTTCTTAGTTAGAAATTTTATCATGTTACTGAACTTACGTGTACTGTGGAGACTTGTGTCGTTCTTATGAAAACTCATGTTTTCATCACAGCGAATTGTGCTTTGGAGAACTGTGTCATTTGATGGGGTGGAGTGCTGCTCAGGAGACATCCAGTGTACTCTCTATGGAGAGAATTTTCCATAGGTGCACATTTGATGGGGTGGTAGTCCCCTGAGCAGCACTCGTCCCATTTGGTGTGCCTTGTTCAGATACCACATCTTTCGCAGAGTCATTGTAGGGTCTTTCAATTCTATGCTGTTCAAATTGTTTAGGGATATTGAATATTGATTTTACTGATGTTTGTATTTTGGTGGATCAGATTCGATGTAGAAGGCTATGTTACCGGGTTTGGGAATCCAGAGTGGGCAGAGACGCATGAGCCTGCCACAGTCACCGCCCCGGCCGTGAAACTGCTCGTGGAGGCTGGCGCCAAGTGTGTTGGGAAACTTCACATGGACGAGCTTGCATACAGGTCATTTTTCAACCGTTTTCATAGCAGCAGCATGCTCTTGGTTGACTCTTAACGAAAAATAGTACAGCAACTCAGCTGGAAGATACTATGTGCATCAGTTCAAGCGTTTTGACATATGTAGGAGTGCGATTTGGGGGAGATTTGAGGATAATGGAGATATTCCTGTGCGCAAGAGTTGAATCTGTTTGAGGTTAAGAAATAAATTTATCATGATGTTCGAAATTCTTATGCAATTTCAAAGTGGGAGGTTGTTGACCACTGTAAGTGATAGTAGACAACCCCTTCTCGGTACCAAAGAGTACTGTTCACAGACAAGAAGCCAAGTCAGGTTTACACCACTTGGTAATTGAAGGCCACTCAAGTGTATGAAAAGATGAGTTGATGTTGGTAACAGGCCTGAGAATATGAGGCTGGACCAGTTCCCTAACGGTTTTAGTATCATCTACCTTAGTTTCAATCAGCAATTGGTCATGTAGTGTATAAGAACTAGTACATAGAGTTATGGAGTTTTTGTAGGTTACCATTCACTGCTTGTCACTTCGCACATTCTGAGGTGGTCCTATGTGGATTGTGCAGCATTAATGGAGAGAATTATCATTACGGAACGCCTGTGAATCCAGCAGCACCGAACCGAATTCCGGGAGGGTCTTCTAGTGGGTCAGCTGTTGCAGTGGCTGCGAAATGTGTGGATTTTTCTTTAGGTCAGTAGACGCTGTTGATTTATGGAATTTCTCTTATTCCTAAATGCCATTTTGTGTCAGTCGTTGTAATACCACATTGATTTCTCCTATTAGTGAGGGGGGAATTTTAGCGTCACCTAGAAATTAGTGTCTCCACAAAAAATTTATTTTGGTAGAAATTGGTTCAATACAAAGTTTATTTCAACCTACACTGTTTCAAAATAGCGTGACTTTGGTAAATTAGTGTCACGCGCTCTATTAGGACAAATCAGTGTAGCAGAACAGAAAATAACGAGATGTTTTGGAGGATGAGGTGTTGGCATATGTGTTGTTTAAAGTGGCATGTTGTTTTTGGTTTGAGACAGGGTCGGATACTGCAGGGAGTGTGCGAGTACCTGCAGCGTACTGTGGCATTTTAGGATTTCGTCCATCTCATGCTGCTATTTCAGTTGCTGGGGTGATTCCTATGGCACAAAGTTTTGACACTGTTGGTAATCATCCTTTATCGTCTTACTGTTTGTGAAATATTACCACAAGCCTTTGAAAAGTTGAGGAGTATTGATTTGGTTGCTACTCTGAACTGACCCTTGTATGCAGGATGGTTTGCAAGGGACCCAAAAATCTTGCGGCAAGTGGGACAGAGTTTACTCCAGCTGCCTTTCTCGGACGTGAAACAGCCTCGGCGTATTCTTGTTGCTGATGATTGCTTCAAGCTGTCCTTAATTCCAAATGAAGACACTCTGGGTTCAGTAACCCGATCAGTTCAGAAGCTTCTCGGCCGTAAGTTCCCTTTCTTTTGCAGAACTGATGTCAAAAGTCCTAAAGGGGTTTAACAGATGTCTAGGTCTCATCTTTTATCATGGATGCTTTACAGGTGACTTTAGTTAGAAATTTTAGGATCGTAGTTCATTCTGTGTTCTTTAACCTGTGTTCTTTTATGCAGAGACATATGATCTTCTTAGTTACAACCTGATTTTACGATTTGTGGGCTATCAGTGAAGTGTTCGTTATTTTTGCTTGGGTACTTTCTTGGGGGGTTTGTTTACTTTTTTTGTTTTGGTGTGGACCATTACCTGCAATTAGCTTAGACTTTATTTTATTTTGGTTTCTGTTGCTTTTTTTAGGGCAAGTCCTGCAACATGTAAATCTAGGAGAATTCTTGGGGCGTAATGTGCCAAGTCTGAAAGTGTTGGAGAAGGAAATCAGCCCCGGATCTTCCGTGGGAGCACTTTCTCTTCTTCGAACTGCTATGCAGTTGCTTCAGAGGTGGGTGTACATGCGCTCTAAATACTAATTGGTTAATGCAGCATTTCGGGTGAGAATGCCTTGGCAATAGTATTAGTCTGTTGACTTGAGAAGTTAATCATAGACAAGTGGTGCGCACAGATGGGAATTCAAGGAGAACCATGAAGAATGGCTAAACACCGCAAAGCCTGACCTCGGTCCTGGCATAGCTGCTCGTGCTCAAGCTGCCTTGGAGACTAGTGGAGAACTGGTGTCTTTAGTAAAGCAGATTAGAAACGAGACTCGCTTTGCCATCAATGACCTCCTTAAGGTAAGTCGTTTGATTGGTGGTTTGGGAGAAACTTAGGAACTGGTTGTAAGCTGAGAGCTGCTAATAGCTAAATGATGTGTCGGGTGGCTGAGATGAGCCATTGCAAATTCCTCCTAATGTGACCTGTGAAAGGTTTCTTCATTTATGATGATAAGCTCGTTTTCTAGCCAAGTGCCAAGTCCATGGAGTTTGGCAGTTGTGCGAGAATGGAATTTTTGCTTTTTGAAACTAAATAGCTGAAGCTGTGTGCAACAGAATGATACAGTGATGGTTATGCCAACTGTCCCTGATATACCTCCCAAGCTGAACACCAAAGCAGAGGCACTGGAAGAATTCCGAAACAGGGCATTTGATCTTATTTGCGTATCAGGAATGTCAGGCTGCTGTCAGGTGCGTTCTGTCTGATCCCTACTTGTCATCTGAGATTGTACTCTCAGCAATCTGAGATTTCTGGATGGTCTTGATATATTTGCGGACACCACTGTTCTATGGGTTTGTGTGACGCTAAACTCTGTGTTATCCAAGATATAAGTATAAGTTCACTTTGGAATCTAATTTTCAATTATAGTAACTTCCAAATCTTAATTTCCGTCCAACAATGTAGGCTTGATATTTTCGCCACCGGTTAGACATTAGACGAAAGGTAGACCGTTTCCTGGTCCGTTGGAAGGAACTTTTTAGGGGCCTAACACAACCACAAAATAGGGGCTAGTTTTGGAGGAGGGTTCCACCTTTTGTCTGACATCTTATTTGTGGCAGTCGCTTCTTTCTATTCGTACATTTGTCTACCTTCCGTGAAGCTTACTAGATGACTTATTTCAGTTCCTATAATATGGGTTTAATTTCATGAGTGGTATGATAATAGTCGATTCTTTGTTTTCCTCACCGTCTACATCATGAAGGCTAATGATGAGATTTGCAGGCGAGCATTCCTGTTGGAGAATACAATAATGTTCCTGTGGCCGTTTCTCTGCTTGCTAAGCGGGGGTCTGATAAATTTCTTTTGGACTCAGTCTTGGCTTTTTATCCCACCATTCAAGAAGAAGTGAAGGCTGTCTCTGACCGTTCCTCTACTGAAGCTGCCGAGCTGGCCAAGGAGAAGGTGTAGTGACATGATCCCAATTTTGAAAGATGTGAAACTCATTTAAGCTAGTCAAAAAGCGTATTAGTTGCTAGCAAAGAGTTGCAGATATAATTTCTATTTTTATTTTGTGGTGAATTCTCTATCATCGTTATGTGCTCAGCATCTGCCTCAGATATCGCTTATACAGGAGAACCTCTCTATAGTAATAGGGCCGGGACCGGTCTGACTCATTACATTAGGGAGGGTCATTTGCATTCATCACTCTTGTTTGCGGCCCGGTCCGGGACCGGCAATCAATATTACCTTAGAGGTTTATTACTTTAGAGAGTATTGCTGTAGAGATTTTGTAGGGTGTGTATTCGAACAATTCGCTTTGGTATTGTAGTCCTGCGACTCCTGCCTTCCTACACGTTGGCTTTCTCTTGGCTAGGTTTCAATGTTCATTACAAGAAAGATGTGGTTCGTTGTAGGGCAATGCTTCATTCAAGGGAAAAGATTTTAAGAAGGCCATTAGTCACTACACTGATGCAATTCGGATGGATGGAAATAATGCCACATACTACAACAATCGGGCTATGGCATATATTCAGTTATGCAGGTGATTCAAATTTCACGTTCACCACATACATGTAATTATTAATTTTTGTTGTCCAACAAATATTGTTTAGACGTTTATGGAAATTATTTTATGTAACTTTCCACTTATTTTATTGTCACCACTGTGCAGCTTTCAAGAAGCTGAATCGGATTGTACTAAGGCGCTTTGCCTTGATAAGAAGGTTAGTGGATGGAATATTCAGGTCTTCGAATATGACTTCTGGGGAAATTGTGATGGAGTGCAGTATGCTAATCTGCAGTGATGAAATTGGTCTATGTCCGTTGGTCTAATTTGCATTTACTTAGGATCGGTACTATTCATTATCACTATACAATCTAATGATGTGGCTGATTCGTTTGCAGAGTGTAAAAGCGTACTTAAGGAGAGGCACAGCTCGTGAGTTTTTGGGATACTACAATGAAGCTAACGATGGTAAGAAACAGCTTCTCCTCTTCCTGTCGCCTTGGTCAAGTCCGTCAGTCTGAGCTTAAACCTGGAACTTAGTAACCCCTAAGTTTCCAAACTAAAATTAGAAAGTACCTTTTGGAAACTGAGAGTCGAATATGGTAACTGCCACACAGATTTCTAGTGTCCAAAAATGTATGGTATGGTTTCTGCTTTCTATTTTTGGTACATTGTGTTCCCCTACCTCAGCTTCTTGAAGGAGTTATCTCAAGCTCTATAATATGGAAGTGTCCACTTTGGGCTATTTGGTTACTTTTTACGAGATGAACCATGCCCACATTCTTTTAGCGGCCGCATGTGTTTTTCTAGTTATTTTCGTTTCCATTTAACATATACTCATAACAAATGAGCGACTGAAACCTTGATGTTGTGTTGGTGCTGTGGTTTGACAGACTTTAGGCAAGCCCTGGTCTTAGAACCCACTAACAAAACAGCCATCGAAGCATTGAACAGACTAAAGAAACTTCTCCTCGGTTGAAGATCGATTGTCTATTCTTCTTGATTGGTTGCACAACGACATTAACCACATGGAGGCGAGTTTATTGTAACGGATCAAGATCACGTCTTGTGAACTACATGAGATTCTTCGATCTGCCTTTGAGACGTTTCACATCAAGGTCAGCGACTGTTTTCTCAAACAGTACAGAGAGCTCGACGTTTGTCCAGAACAAGTGAGGTGTACTCCAATTGTGTTTTTGAGGAGGTTTTCATGGGAATTGTGCCTCGTGCAGTAGCTTAAATAGATAGATGGATAGATAAGTAGATAGTTTGGGGCTTTCTCCGCTCGGTGATGACAACATGCTTCGATGCCTTTAGTGCTTCGTTAGTTGGCTGGTTTTGGAAGCATGTGAAGAACAATTGTGAGGCACTCTTGGTTTAGTTGTTGTCATCTTTGTCATGAGATACTTCGTCAGAGTTGTGAAATGCAATTTTTAGCAGATTGTGCGCTCAGCATGTAAAGCACTAATGTTCTGGCTTTGGTTACCCGAGATGAACCTGACATAAAAGGTTCTATCTTTTATGTTGACCCTATAAAAGACTGAACTCCGTAGTTAAGAGGGTTTGATTCGTACTCTCAAGAATCTTTCCATAGCTTTACATATATCTCCCAAAATTCGTACTTCTATATAGGTTAAGATATTCGAAGTGATGCAAATAGCATCTTCTACTTTTGTATGTCCCTTTTGTTGTGTTTAGTGAAGATGTTTGAAGCAATGCAAATAGCATCTTCTAAGGCAAGAGCACCTAAATTTATCCAAATTAGGGTTTAAGCATGATTCCTATTATTAAACAATAAATGCTTTTGTCGGGTCTATTCAATAGTCGAAAGGGGATTTTAGAATGCATTTTTGGACATTGTATATATAAACAATGAATGTTTTTATTGTTCAAATGCTTGTATTCAAAATTACACTTAGATTCTAATATATATGTACTATGTGTATTAGGCAAGAATCTATTAGGGGTTGGTTTCTATTATAGGTAGAAAAAATAGGTGTCTTGGATGATTTTAAGGTGAAAACACCCAAAACTATCCTTATATTCATTCTTGACAAGTAGACTTTCATTGATAGTGTCCCCCAAAGTGCCATTAAACCATTCTCTTACTTAATTGCAATTACAATAGTTGCTTGTTAATTCTCTAGATTTTGAATTTATGACCAAGCTAATTGATAGTTTCAAAGGCTTACATGTCTCATTCAAAATTCTTTTCTTTATTTCTACCTCCAATTATGCTGAATTATTTATATTGACGGTTTTGGGTGTTCACACATTATCATATTAACGTTACAAAGAAGCACGGAGTGAACGATCTACCAATTCCAAACAACATATCAACACTCAGAATAGACAGAAACTCTACAGTACAATTAACTTACTCCACATGATCTCCATTTCAAGGAAGTGTCAACGATGGGCCTTGAACTTCCTTCCACACATCTTAACCTAGTAAGGACGCCATGGACTAGAGTGGTCCAATGGATGATAGAGAACTCTTGCATGTGAGACAGAAGTGCCATTGTTCATCCTCAGAATTTTGTGCAAAAAGGGAGAGGTCTTGCACAGTAGTATGACCTCCAATGATTACTTTTGTTTTTTTTAAAGTAGATGATTCACGTTGTTTCAAAAAATAAGATTTCTACGGTGACCAGCCCATCCTTACAGGGTTAACTTCCCTCTTCAGTCCTTGAGCATCACCTGCTTTCACAATCCTCTCCTCGTGTATCTGCGATCAAGGGTAGCAATTGTAGCAAGCGCTTGGGATCTAATCCCACTTCAGGGCTTTTCAATTCGAAGCACACTCTTCAATCCCTCCATACCGGTCCTAGTTAGTGCAGGAGCACTAATTAACTCATTCCTTTCCTCATTTCTGGGAACAATTGTCGGTAGGGAAGAACTAGCTGGGCAACAGATCTGCAGTACCGGATTACAGTTTCCTGCAGGATTTTACGTCGATGGTCATGGATTGTTACAAAGAGTACGCCGAGCTGCGTGAGATACACGTCTGCGTGGATGCTCCTGCCCCGCACAATCCCGGTCTCGCTTTGGCCTTCTAGCTTGCAAGCTCGTGTCCGGCTTCCAATCCCGCTGGAAATTTTCTTGTGGAGTGCGTTCCATATGATGCTCATCGTGGGAGGACCAGCATTTGGGGGTCTCGGCTAGGTGACCGCTTTCTCCTTCAGCATTGTATGGATTCCCTTTATATTTAGCTTCAATTGTGTTTGCAGTAATTGGAGAGAATGTGGTTCTGACGTTGCCAATTGATTTTGTTCTCCTAGCTCCTTATTCTATCGATTGCGTTTTGTTGGTCATTAGTGTGCAAACACGTGATTTTCTTACGAGTCATGAGTCGACAATTGTAGAGTGGAGTGTGTGTGAGTTTATTTTACATTCCAACTTTAGGATTTTTTTCAAGAATGCGACGTTCGCTTGGCTTACTTAGTTGTCCCGTTTGGGTTGCCGTGGATGACTGACTGACAGCTTGTAGAAGACAAAGAAGGATGACATGTTGGAAGTCTGGGTACTGTGGTGTACAGAGGTGGTGCACATGCTCGACGATGCCATTGCCATTTGATATACCAGAATTCATGTCCCATGAAAAAAATTATAGAATGTAGGAATTCAGGACTTGTGTAGCTAGTGGGATGATTCAAGTGGAAGGAGTTTGGGGATTGAAGGGTGCTACAAACGAGAATTGTTTCAGTCTCTGGATAAGATGAACTCAAGATGAAAAGATTCTTATTACTTTACACTAACCTCCAAAGATGTTGATTTCCTTTTCTATACAAATTTCACTGATCAATGTCTCCTACATAATTATTGTCATTACATGTAAAAGCTGAAAATTGCTACAACAAACAAACATGAATATGTCACCTGACTCATTAATAGTAAAAAAGAGTATCAAAATCCTTATGAATAGATATATTCTTAATCTCTATAGTTTGCCAAAAAACATTCATCAACAATTTTAGTTTGCATCGACCTTCCTAGTTTAAAGCATGATTTGGCTAAATTTCCATGGTCATTGCCTTCGGATGGAAGTTCCTACATTATTTGTCTATTGTCCTCACTTGTAATGACATCTACAACTTATAGTGTTTTGAATGATAGAGTAAGAAACCATCTAATAGATTGAGTACGGAAATAGTTTGAAGAGCCCTAAACCACTTTGTAACCACTTTGTCAAAGGGTTATTTTGAACAAACACTCAATTGGTTTAAAAGCTCAATCAAAATCTTCTAACTGGGTGACTGCAAGAAACATTTGTCCTATTTCTTGTCTTCTTGCCCTTGGACAAGTGGTTTTGTGCTCATACTTCAGCATCTTTAGTCCATTTGGCCTGAAATTTGGAAGGAAAGTAGATGCAAAAGTTTCAGACATTCTCTAATTTTTTTATAATTTAAAAAAATTATTTTACTATTTTTAACCTGACCTCGATTGGATATCTATTTTGGCCATTTTGGGGGGTTTTAGTACTATTGGCGATCCAAAAAAGCCAATTGGAAGCCTCAAATTGGATATGTTGGAGGTGTACTGCCTTTTCAAATATTGACGAAGAGCTTTTGTGAAAATAGCAACATGTCGGTTGCGCACATGGGGTCAAAGTGACCTTCCTTTGCGCGAAGGCTACAAAGAGGGAAAAATTTTCCTACATGATTTTTTTGGTGCAATGGGAGTGCAATCTTCTCTAGCAAAATGGCTTTTTTCTAGAATTTTTTGAATTTTTTTTTAATTACTAAAAATGAAAAAGTCAACAAAGCATATTTTTCCTATTTTTTGTTGCCAATGGCTTCTGTATAGTACTACATAGTACTAAATCAACAATTTAGATTCACAAGCGCGATGCTGATGCACAAATTTGACAGGCCTTTGTAGTACTACCAATTTGATGGCCAAAAACTGCGATTTTGATCAAACCAGTGAAGCGTTTCTTGCAATCACCCAAGTTCTATTTGACAATAACGAAAGCAATGTGTACATACACTTATTTATAGTGATCCACAATCAAGATGTCTTATTAGAGAAATACTTGGACTTATATAGTTTGTAGAGGCAATGTAGGTAGACTTGAAGTTAACGTAAACTATGAGATGAAATCCAACAAGGTTGATAGACTTTTTTCATGAGCATGAGTGGATTTTAGGCTTCCATCAAAGGGCAATGACGTCATGCATGTACACCACCTCTTCACACCATTGTGCCCAAGTTTTCAACTTCTAGCCTTTGATCTCCTCAAACAAATTGAAACCCATACACAATACTTGGAACAAGGGATAATCCCAAAATATGTCCCTCATTGTATCCTTCAAGTCCTTCCACAATTGGATGGTCCATCAAGCACCACCTCTCTAGT
The DNA here is from genome assembly GCA_963920665.1 of Straminergon stramineum. Classification (NCBI taxonomy): domain Eukaryota; kingdom Viridiplantae; phylum Streptophyta; class Bryopsida; order Hypnales; family Calliergonaceae; genus Straminergon; species Straminergon stramineum. The sequence goes on along the minus strand of OY987264.1, from coordinate 33,474,825 downwards.
CGACAGTTGGCTCATGGCACATTAGGAAGCCCACTAATGACCAACAAAACCTAATCAATTGAATAAGGAGGCGAATCAAATCAATTACCACCGCAAATAAAACATATGTCATATAATTACTACCTAAACAGATTGCAAAGATACCGAATATACAAACCACGTCAAAGATGAAGGTGGTCAACAAGCGGAGTATCCAAAATACTGGTTTGTCTTCAAAATCTTTCCTACCAACAATTGTTCCCAAAAATGAGAAGAAAGAATGGACTCCTAGTCTAAGTAACATTGGCATGAATGAGTTGAAGAGTGCACTTCAAATCAAAAAGCCTTGAAGTGGGATGTGTTGAATAATGACGAGCCCTGAATGACCAGCTCACAAACATAGGTACATGACATACCATAATGAGTTTACTTGGAGCTAAATCAAGAAGCACTAACGACCTGTCCATTCCCACCTAGTACCTTGACAATAAGAAGAGTATTGTAGCATAGTTCTCCCTCTCTCATTTTAGGCTTTTAGCAATGTTGCACTACTTAGTGCCTGCTTAGATAGCTAATGTGTACTCTAATACTTGGTGTAGTACAGAGTGACCTTGTATGTCAAGTATATTCAATTTGATATATGCTATTGGTTTTGACCATCTAAGATTCTGAGTTTCCTGTTCATTATTATCACATTTGAGTTAATAAATTAAACTTTGTTTTTTCAATAGGCTATGGGTCCAAAAACATTATAACTAAGTTTTACATTTACTTCAATCGTCACTAATTGAAGCAACATGGCTAACAATAGCCATGATGTTGGTAGCATTATTTGATTTAAGGGGGTGAATTTCTACCTATGGAAATTCCAAATGAGAGCGATCCTTCTATGCAAAGAGCTTATGGAAGTTTTTGACAGCACTGAGCCACAACCTTCCAACACTACCACAAGTGATGTGAAACCTTCCTGGAAAAAGAGAGACAATCAAGCAGTCAATCTTCTTTACTCAGCCATAGATGAAAGTTTATTCAAAAATATCACCTAGCTTGATGTTAAAACTACTTACCTCAACGCCACCCTTCATGAATTGATCTACATGCAACAAATAATTGGTTTTGAGAACAATCGTTCTACAACTAGGTGACTTGATGGTAAACTCAACAAAGCATTGTATGGGCTATGTCAAAGTGCAAGAGTATGGAATCACAAGTTTGATTTATTCCTTCAACCTTACGATTTGATTGTTTCACATGCTAATTGTTGCATTTATATCAACAAGGCCAATCCAAAACTCATCCTCTATATTTGGGTAGATGACAACATGATCTATAGCATTCTCAACAATTCGATTGAAGAGATCTTAAACTATATGGGCAGTGCTTTTCAAATTACCAAGGTTCTCGCCAAGGTCTACGTTGGGTTGCATATTTCTCGAGACCAAGATCAAAGGCTCATCCATGTTGATCAACACAAGTACTTAGAGCACATCCTTCTACATTTTGGTCTTGAAGAATGTCACCCCGTCACTGTTCCATCACATCCAAGTAGTGCTACCCAACTAATGCTAGCAAAACCAAATGAACCTAAGTCTTTTTTTTCCATATCGAGAATGCATTGGATGCTTTGCAATTTACCCAAATCAGTACCATGTTCAACATCAGCTATGCTATTAGTAACATTTCAAGGTTAAGCGACCACTAGGGCGACCACCAGGGCGACCACCCAACAATGGCCCTAGTTTCTAGCTTGAAATGCATCTTGAAGTATATCAAAGGCACCTTAGGCCATACAATCACATATGGACGTGGCAACAACACTAACATCCTGACTTTATACTGTGATGCTAACTACGCCGCCGACTTGAATGATCGGAAATCTCGATGAGGCTTCATACTGCTATTAAATGGTGGGCCGATTGCGTAGGGGAGTAGGAAACAAACTTGTACAACACTTAGCACTACCGAGTCTAAAAATGTCATGGCATATCTAGTTACCCAAGAGCTACTTTGGTTGCACCATTTGTTAAGTAGCATCTGTTCCCCCTAGTTACAAGCTACCTAGTTGTTTTGTGACAACCAATCGACAGTTCGACTAGTGCAGAATTCCGCCTTCCATTAGTGATAAAAGCATATTGACATGGAGTACCACAAAATTTAGGATGTTGAGATTGACGGCCACATCTCAGGGTTGGCACTCACTATGATTTTTTGCATACACTTGAGATAACCACAGAATAGAAAGAGGGTATTATTTTGAAATTTGAGTATTAAATATACCCTTTCATTAGAAAAAAAAGGAGAATTTTTCCATTTCTTAGTACCTTATGTTTCGTTGAAATGAAAAGCTTGCAAATTTTTTAGTACCCTATTTTACTTGTAAAATTTTTATAAAATACTCCGGTGCATCTCATTAATTTGCAAGACTGGAAATATTTTACAATAGTGTATGTTATTCCTTTACAAAAACAATTGCATCTACAAAGTACAAAGAAAAAGCAAAGAAGCATTCATGTCTAGAATTCCATTGACATGCAAGAAATCACAATGAAATGGCATAAATTTAACAAGTGCAAAACTAACAAAGAAGGGCAGGATTGAAATACAAGTGTAGAACTGAAACAAAAGTGTTGAACTAGAATACAAGGGTAGAACTCTAGGAGTTTCAGTAAATGAAGCAATCATAAGTCCAAAGTTTTAGCAAGTCAAAACTTTTGGCTATTCTAACAGTACAAGGAAGTAAACTACCAAAAAGACAAGAAAAAAACTTAAAGTGTAGAACTACCTTAATGAACAAGAGTTGAATTCACCCAAACAATACAAGTCGTTTTTGTGTTACAAAACACAAACACGCTTCAATTGAATCACTCCATGCATTTACAATACTTCTCGCATTCACAATTAGAAGTTGTAGAGCATCAAAAATTCAATAGAAGCATTTAATATGTCCTACTATAAACCTTATTCATGATACTAAGTTGTTTGCGGAGTACTTAGTGACCAAAACTGCAACTAAGTACTCTGCAAACAACCTTGGCCCCCTACCAAAAAAAATATAAACAATGCAAAAATGAAAGCCCCTAAATCCACCTAAATGCAAAATTGTTGTTGAATGAAGTGACTTCCATGTCACCATCACCCTACAAATTGAGGACATTGGACACATAATTTGCATTCAGATAAACATGTTATCACCCATTAAAAACTAGAGTAACAAAATTGGAGAGTACTATAATTGGACAACATAAGTGATTGAAAAAGTTAAGGTTTGGGGTTTATGTACCTGTAGATTTGGCACTACAAAACTTGCATTCAAGTGAAAATCTAAATGCCCCAAAAAATTAGAGTAAGAACTTTGTGCAACATACACCTAGCTCATACAAATGGCCAATCCTTAGAACTCGTATTCATATGCAAGTTCATATGCAACAAAAAATGGGGTGGTAAGAATTTTGGGGAACTCACTCAAAGCTAACAAAAATGACAAAAGAGAACTTGTATTCACATGAAATTTTTGAATGCCAAAAAAAATGGGGAGGTTTAACTTGTGGGCCACTCACACTGATTTAATACAAATGATAACAAAGTCTAACTCGCATTTAGATGCAAATCCAAATGCCAAAAAAAATGGGGAGGTAAAAAATTTGGGCAACTAATAACAACCTAACATAAATGATGATAGAGAGTTGCATACCAGAATGGAATTCAGCCTCTATCGACTTGGCGATTTCACTCGACGATGAAGGCGTGGTTGCCTTGCCCTCTCCCACTAGTGCGTTGCTGAAGCACTCCTCATTCAGCACCACCACTGGGACATGCTTGGATGGAGAGAACATTTCCAAGTACTACACAAGCAAAACTTCAACCATAATGTGCAGTGCCACCCAATGCTCTCCAATGGTGTTGTCTATGTCCACCTGAGCGAGTTGCAGACATTTCTACTTGACAAAGCTGTCGAAGCTCTCACGTCCTTGGAGATCAGGCACGCCTCGTCTACCGCCACAATCTCCTCAGTCAACCAAGGAAGAGGAATCTTGAGCTCCCACGCTAACCCTAAACCTAAGAGGCCAAAACACAGAATGCAACATATGAAAGCAGATTTTAAAAACAACCTGAATATAGATCCGAATCCTAAAAAATTCACGAGGTGGTCAAAACAATAGAATTCAAGAATAGCAAGGTAGCAGATAACAACTTATTGTAGTTTCAAACCCTAAACGGCTATAAAAGAGGCCTCCCAACCACCATTGCCGAACTACACATCACATTTAGTCAAAAAAACAACTGTGCAATATGCACGGCAAAGCAAGATTAAAGCAAGATTCGTATTCTCCAAAAAGCTGCTTGTTTCTCCCTCTAGCAAACCCTAGAGAACTCCCACGATAATTCAAAATCTAGCAACAATCACCCACTAGCACAATGAAAGCAACTGAATTGAATTAAAATTAAGCTATTGATTTGAGCCAACGAGCATCCAAAAGACCATCATTAAGGGTCTACATTCAGTTACATTGAACTTAGTGAATGCAAGTGGCTAGCATCCAAAGGCTTTACACTTTAGTGTCCACTTGTAAGCAATTATGTACCTCGGTCCATGTCTTATTTATTCATCAGTTCATCCAACCAATAGACAGAACGTGAAGGTTTCATCCACATTCATCCACCTTTATCTCTTCTAGAACCCTATATTTGAATCTAAAAAAAATTAAAAACCTTAACTTATGATGACCCTATATTTTTTTATAACACCCCTTTCTCTTTTTGTGATCCCTAATTTATTTGTACATTTTTTCAAAATTTTAACTCCAACTAATAAATAATACCCTAAATTTTATCACACATTGTTTCTAAATAGTCGTTAGTGCTGCCCTCGAGGGCCACATCTCCATCACTTATATTTGTACTGAAGACCAAATCATTGATCTAATGACCAAGGGTCTACCACAAGATCATTTTGAGCACCTCACTAGTTTAGCAGGCTTGCAACTACATTCTAGAAAATTGTGCTAAAGTGGGAGGTTTGAGCTGATCACCATAGTGCTCATTGGGAGTGTTGAGAAATGATGAGCCATAAATGACCAACTCACAAACATAGGTACATGACATACCATAATGAGTTTACTTGGAGCTGGATCAAGAAGCACTAATGACTTTTTCATTCCTGCCTAGTACCTTGACAATAAGAAGAGTACTCTAGCATAGTTCTCCTTACTCTCATTTTAGACTTTTAGCAATGTTGCACTACCTAGTGCTTACTTAGATAGCTAGAGCATACTCCGATACTTGGTGTGTGGTATATAGTGACCATTCAATTTATTATATGTTATCAATTTTAGCCATCTGAGTTTCCTATTCATTATTATTGCATCTGAGCCAATAAGTTAAGCTTTATTTTTTCAATACACTACTAGAAAATTGTGACCAAATCAACAAAAAATCAATTGTTTTCTGTTGTTTGGGCCACTGTAGTGACCGATTTCATTGATTTTTGAACTTTTTGTAAAAATCAACAAATTGCTACCAACTTTCTGTTGATTTGATTAGTGCAATGATTGAATCAACAAAACTTTTAGGAATCTAGAATCTTTTAGGAATCTTTTAGAATCTTGTTGAAAATTGTTGAAAATTGTTAAAATCTATTAGAATCTTTGAAATCTTTTGCAATTTATGGACTCTACTTGGTACATTTATAAGATTTTTGAATGTTCTTATATTGTAGCAATAGGGCAAGGTTGGCACATTTATGCCAAATAAATAATTAATCCTCAAAATCATGAGTCATGATTTCACACCATTTTTTACTTAGTTTTGAGTAGGCCCTTCTTGATACAATATTTGTTGAATACAATTTTTGTACAAAATGTGAAATATTTAATAAACTTGTGTTTCACTACTAGATTAATGCCTAGAATTTTTTTGATCAATCCAAGTTACAATTAAAAAGTTATTTCTCAAAAGGTGATTGTTTTTAGTTTTGGGTGATTTCGGGCACTCATGACAAATAGATCCAATTGGTTTGAAATTCCTTATACAAACTCTCAACAAGATATTGAACATAATCTCTAAAGTTGAAAGGCATAAAAATATACAATTAAGACTTTCAAAACACTTAAAACATTTAAAACACCCTCATTTGGGCAACATTTAAAGCACAATGGTTGAAATTCTATGTACTATGAAATCTTTTTTTTAACTTAATTATCATTCACAATTCTTTTTTTGAAAAACTCAACAGACTTTGGGGGCCATTTTGGCATAGTAGAATAACTTTTTTCAAAAATCTTTGAACCTAAAAAAAAGTTGGAAAACCAAGCTAACTTTCATCTCCAAAAATCCTTTTGAGATTGTGAGCCTCCATTCAAAAGTTATAGACAAAATTCAAAGTAGGGTAGCAAGGAATATTTTCTTTGCTATTTTCAAACACCCTCTTTGAATTTTGTCTATAACTTTTGAATGGAGGCTTAAAATCACAAAAAGATTTTTGGAGATGAAAGTTAACTTGATTGCCTAGATTTTCTTAGTCCAAAGATTTTCGAAAAAAGTTATTCAACTATGTCAAAATGGTCTTCAAAGTCTGCTGAGTTCCAAAATACCAAATTGTAAGTGTATATTTAAGAAACAAATACTTCTTTGTACTTTGAATTTAAATAGTGGCGAGTTGGTTAAGGTGATGTGATTTCAAGTGTGAGGTTCCAAGTTCAAACCTGGGTGGCAACCATGGGTGTGTGGACTAGCTACCTGGAGGCTTCAGGCAGTTGAAAAAAGAAAAAAGTTTTGTTGCCTGAAATTTTCGGGCAGCAAAAAAAAACTTTTCTTTCATTTTTTTCTTCCATTTTTTTTTCATTTTTTTTCCATTTTTTCTTCCATTTTTATTTTCTATTTTTTTTTCCATTTTTTTCTTCCATTTTTTTTTCATTTTTTTTTCCATTTTTTCTTCCATTTTTTTTTTCTATTTTTTTTTTCCATTTTTTTATTTCATTTTTTTTCCTCTTTTTTTTTCTTTTTTTCTTTTTTAAGATTCATACTCCAAGTATGAGACTGTTGATTAAGTACTGCTCTTTTATTACATTGCTTTGTTTCAAAAAATGTAACAATGAGCATATTTATAAACATTATGATTCTACACTGGATATGCAAAGGATGTGATTTTAGTCCTTATAGACATCCTTGAATAATCAATGAGCAAAAGCTTAGTCATATAGACTAAAGTAAAGGCATTTTTGGCATAGACAGTTAGCCTTGATGACATAGCAAACTAATAACAATCCTTAGTTATTGTTGATTTTTTGACACAAATGAAATGGAATTTCATTACAAATACAGTTATTATTGTTTTGGAATGTTTGAGCCTGTCACATAAGTTATGACAAAGTAAAAGCATGGGTGGCATATTCAGCCCTTATAATTCTACAGTCTTGCTTCATAACTAGTGTATGACCAGGACATTTAGTCCACACTTACATGAGCCATTGACAAAAATTTAAGACAAGCATTTTATTAATTAATCTGAGAAGGTTATACTGGATGGCTAACAAGTTAGTATTTAATCCAAGTCCTCCAAATTACTCACTACCTATAATAAGCAAATCCATCTCATGGAAAATATATAGAAGGGATTTTAGAATTGCCTTGGGCCCCTGTTTCCACGTGAGATCATTTGACCATCTGGTTTTGTCGTTGGATAGATTGTTGACTTAGTTCACTAACTACCTAAGTAACTACACCTGTTCAAGCTTTTGACAGGATGATTTTAATACCACTGAGGTAATGCTCACCTTGGTAACTGAAGTTGATAGGCGGTGTTTATCACTTGTCTACACCCCAGTTTGTTGCTGTGGAGTTTACGAAGGCACTCAAACTGTTGCAATTTTATACTAAGCTCTGTTCCGAAGCATTGTTCCAAGGCTTGATTTGTGCTTTTGAGTGTGGGCATTGGGACACACCATGGCGTCATCATAGCATTCTAACAACAATCAGGTTCAAAGGGATTTTTTTACTGTGGATTTCATACATTGTGGATTTTTGCTTTTGAATGTGTGATTTGTACCTTGTGAAAGCTATAACACGCGTTGTGGTCTAAAGACCCCCGTTGCACCTCACTAACACAACATTCGTTTGTTTTTGTTTTTGGGATGGGCACAAGTGAGGACCACATCCTCTTGGAACATTTCAACGTTTTTGGCAAACCACAACTTCTACATGGTTACTAGATGTTTTAGAACTAAGTTCTTTGAAGGTTTTGACATACTTTATGCAAACTTGAGCTTACATATATGGATACCTTGTTAATCCTTGAGTTTCAAGGAAGAAAATAGGGTGAGAAATTTAGAACCTAGAGCTAAATGTCTCTTGTCTCAGGAAAAAAATAGGATTTTTTTATTTTGATCTTTTGAGCCAAATGCTTTTACTACTTGTCTCAAAGCTTGGCATTACTAGAACATACATATATAGAGACCTTGATCATAATAATATTTCAAGGAAAAAAATATGATGTTGATGATGATGGTTGGCATAGAATTGTTGCTTACTACTCTCTCTTATGTCAAGTAGCAATTAATTGATGTCTAGACAGAGGAAAAAAGTTGGCAAATTTGTGATTTTGTCAAGTAAATAGTTAAACTGTATTCCTCACAACTAGAAATTAATACCACTCATGGAAATGAAAACTACATGACAGATGATTGATAGAATCACACCTTCTAGCAAGGAGTTCGAGAAATAGATCTTTTTTCTAGATTCAAAATTCAAGCATTGAAACAAAATTTAAGTTTGATCTAGAAAATCAACACGTTACTTTGTACGTGGAATGTATTAGAATCCTTTAAACACAAACTTCATTAAGTAGTGCCGGTTTTATGCCTTACTAGTGAAGCTACAACAAAAACAACTCTCCAGTGATATGTGGCAGTTTCATATCGGTTGATTTATGCCACTACAGAAAATGGGATAAAGAGCAAGATTCTATTATCTTGGGAATTTACTTCTCTTTTATTACTCATGGAGATACTACCTCTTATGGTATTTATAAAGCCACTATATTTATCACAAATTAATTAGCAAACTAGGACTAATTCCCTGAGACTTGACATAATCTGTGTAACTGCTTGAATTGGTGAGTAATTTAACCACCAAACAATCACAGAGAATTATATTGCTATGGTCACATGTCACAATTACACATGGCACCAATACAAGCCTGAATATCCACTCGATTTGGTGGTAATAAGCTAATAAGACCCTGATCTAACTTTAATTTAGCTTTAATCAGGTCATAAATTCATACATGATACCCGAGACAACAAGGAGTATTAGCTCAACCAACGGGTCCCTGTTGTACACTCGGTTACTAATTGTACTTAGTAAGTTTGCACTCTCTGCACTCTTTGCTTCATAGGATACGCACTGTATTATCAATACTGTTTGGATGGTTTCGAAGGCAATGATTTGGACTCCCTTCAACTGTTGATATGCTTCACTTAGCTTCTTACTAGCTACTAGCTCAAACAATTTTTGTCTTGTTTTTGGATCCTGTGAACTGAAGACAATGGGCTGTAGCAACTATGGCATCTACACAATCTACATCAAATAATCATGTTCTTTTGACTGGATTCCAATCCATTTGCTTCATGCTATAGACTATAGATTGTATTGGATTAAGTTATGTTTTGTTTCTGAGTTATTTTTAAGTGAAAACGATAACAAGTGACACAAGGCTTAAGACACCTTGCATGCGCACTAAAACATACTAATTGTTCGTTTTGGTGTATGGGTGCAGGTGAGGCCTTTGTCCTCTTAAAATTACTTGGAATATACAAATGGGGATCTTGCTCCTATACTCCTTATTCCTTATTGCCTTTCTTTTTGAAAAAAAGCTTGTATATTGAGATAGAGGTTTTTTATAAAAATCTTATTGTCCTTTATATGACAATACATCTATACGTTGAGCCTGCTATGACACAGTCTCTAAAGACAAATATATGATTGTTTATTGACTATTGACTAAATGCTATTTTGTGGAGCTTGTTGTTGGAAACCTTCTTAAGGCCCAACAAAAATGCCCTCATTCTATACAATTTTATGTATAAAATTAGACTGCATGCATCAACTATGTTGGTTGTTTAAGTTTTTGTTGCATTTAAATCATAAAATAGGATATCAATTGAAAAGGCATTTGAATGGATAAATATAGATCAATGCTCTTTTTGAAAAAGAGATGTTCTAGAAGTTGCTTTTTTTTCTAGCTACTTCTTTAAGTTCCGGATACATGATACATATTTTGAGTTGAATCTTCAGATTTTATTGCTTAATCAAACAATGGTCTCAATGAAGCTAAAGGATTCTAATGTCCTGTTTGCCAATTAGTTAGGAGAATGAAATCCAAATTCTAGAGCTTAAATTTCCCAACCCCCCTCCCAATTTTGATTGTGAATTATTTGGGAGGAACATAATTTATTGTACTAGTATATGGCTGGGTTGTCACTTTCAATGCACACATGGTGGCTTAAGGGAAGTTGTATAGTCATGCTATCATAAAGTGATTAGTACTATAAATTTTGGATAGCCCCTTGGAATATATATTTGCCTAGAATAATGCAATGGTTAATAAGAGTAGTTGAACTGAGATGGTCATTTACTCATGGTACCATGGTCATTCGGATATGAGACCATACTTGGTAATGGAGGTTGATACATTGACTATAAAATGGAGGCTACATTAATTGACATTTCTTTTGGGCCTTCTTACCTTTACGAACCAATTATAGCAATAAATTGGACCTGGAATGTCCCTTGTGGCTAACCAACTCCTTGTTTGTAAATAACTTAGAGCTTTCATGAGAGATTAAATGCCTTGCATTAGTTTCGGGGGTTTGTTTTAAAAAAAAACCAATGAAGGTACTATCTGTTTTGGAAGAAGACCTTTATTCTCCTCCATTGTAGCTGAACCTGCTGTAGCACTTGTGATTGAGCAATAGAGGCATCTACATACAGGCAAGGTAGTGGTGCATTAGGGGTTTGTTATTGTTACTGAGGCTCTAATTTGGTGCATCAAGGCTCTTTCCATGGCTGCTTCTTCTTCTCAAACTATTTCTGCAAATGCTCAAGTTGTGGTCTCTTGAAATGATTGAGGATTAACATAGCTGTTGTTTTGTCATGTTCTTTTACGTGCGAAAATGATAACAAGTGGTGTAGGTTGCAGACACCTAACATATGCATTCTAACTCACTATGTGTTGGTTGGTTTGTATAGGTGCAGGTGAGGTCTACACCTTTATGGAAGAGTACTGGACTTTAGGCAGTTATGCTTATCCTTTATAATTGCACTCTTGCTATATGTTGTAGAATCTTTGCATTATACAATATTGGAAAATGTCATAACTCTTGGCTTTCCTCCTTGAAGTTTTGTAACTATTATGGTGTTGTCAAAGATAATGCTTAGAAGTTGGCTATACTTTCTATACTTTGTCTATTTTTTGCCTTGCAAAACAAACCATTAGTGGTTGGTAGACATTTGACAATAGATTTTTTGAACTTTTTTTGCCTTGTCAAAAATATTTGAATGGTTGAAATGTTATTATGTGTACTCTATATTTACTTTTGCCTTAGCAAATATAGTATATATATATATATATTATGCAAGCTCTTAAGCTTATGACTATTAATGTCCTAAGCATAAGTACAATATGGATGTTGAGAAGACTTTGAATTAGATTGTACAATGATAAGGGTACAAGCAGTGTATAAATATAATATAGACAAGCACAAGAAACATAATCTGTTCCTGTGAAGCAAATGGGTTAGCTTGGAAAAGCTTAGATGTGCGCCCAATTCTTGGGATGTTCCAGCAATGTTCTTTTTTTCTAGGTTCCTACTTCAAGTCTTTGACATAAGATTTATGTTCGAATTTCGATCTCTAGAATCTAGGATATCTTAGTGCAATAGAGTAGTTATAAGGTTGGGATTCTAATACCTCTTATATACAAAAAAGGATTGGGATCACCATGTTTCTCTTCTAAATTCACAAGTTTTCCTTGAATAGGAGAGATTTTTACTTATAAAATTTGTTCGTTTAAGGGTATTTGAAAAAGTTGTTTTATTTGGGTCAATATTGTTGCATTTTGAATGTGAGAGGATGTGACTAATATATTGACCACAGGAACTATATTTAAATATTTACAACCGGTAATTTATACCAACTCAAAATATGTCATGCTTTGATTTGTAGCCTAATTATGATGTGCCTTCACATGTTGTTCATATTCTAGAGTATATAGGAAGCACGATGGAAGATTTTACGAGGGCACATAATCTTTTCTTATTAAAGATTTGCTTCCACATTATGACATATGTACTACAAATTAAAGCTATCTACCTGAAGCCTTGCTTGAGTTGTTTATATTCCATGGACTTTTTACCAGTCAAACCTAGTTGATCTCATATGGTCATTTGATGTTGTACTAAACCAATTTAGTACTTACTGAGCTAGTTAGTAGAAGTTAATTCTAAGGACTTATTGACCTTAGTGACTTGTAGTACTCTTGACTTACCAATGATACTTATTAATCAAGGTAGGTGAACTTACTAGCAATGGATGCACCATACTAGTTCATACATGGGGTAAGTTGCATTAAACTAATGCATTAAATTAATACACATGGACCAATAACTTTGAATGCTTGGGGTCTTTATTGTTTCCAAGTTGGTGTTTTCATGTAGATAGCATGTTTGGTTGCCTTAAAACAAAACAACTTTTAGCCACTATACTATGAGCTTGAGAGTACTGAGTATTACACAGGACTTAAATGGTGGCATTACTCTGAATAGTGAAATTTCAGAAGAACTTTTGAGTTGGAGCTTTGTTACTTTCATATCACTGTGAAGTCACTGAGTTGCATTACTACTAGCATGGCATCCTCACAATCTATCTCTGCACAGGTTCTTTGATGGTTATTCTCTTTGAGTTTTTTGAATGTTTGAGGATGTAGTGATTTTTTGTCTTGGCGTGGTTTCTCTTAGTAAAAGCTATAGCATGCGTTTGTGGATTGTAGACACCTCGTGTATCCTCACTAACTATGCATTCGTGTTGTGTTTTTGGGATGGGCACAGGTGAGGCCCCAAACTTCTTGGAGATCTATTGAATTTAAGACAATGCCTATACTCCTCAAAAAAACTTCTCTTTACTCTATGTTTTAGATACTTTGCAATGTTTTCTAAGTTGTAAAATGAGCTAATACATGCATATGCAATATATGGCATACTTATATATCTTCTATTGTAAACTATGGGTATTTTGCCTTTATGATGATGTCTGAGGAAATATTTTAATGGGTCAAGAGAGAAATGCTAAGAGAAAGCACTCCTGAGCATCAAAGTTTCTCCAAGTAGCTTAGGAAACAAAAGGGTTGTTTTGACATATTTTGAGTTGGTGTTGCAATATTTGCACAATTTGAGTCTACTTGCATAAAGATGATGCTAAAGAATTTTCATAGTTTGCATACACCTCTATATGAGAACCAATACTAAAATAGTAACTAGTTACTGCACTGTGACGCTTTCTTTAGGAAAAAGATATAATAAGCGCCCAAGAAATTGGGATGTACCAAATTAAAAATCTTTTTTTATTTGACCAAATCAATAGAAAGAATCAACATATTTCTATTGATTATTGTTCAAAACAATGAGTCTAAAACAACAAAAGATATCAACACTTCTCTATTGATTTGGACACTAAATTTTCTAATAGTGATAGGATGAGATCACAAATGCTTGCAAAAATTGTTCCCCTTGTTTGCAAATACACAAAGAGAATATTGTGAAAGCAGGTGATGCACAAGGGGAAGAAGAAAGGGAAGAATTGTGGCAAGAAGGTGAAGGCTATTATTGATACTTTCCTAAAATGGAGATGCCAACTAACGACTATAAGAGAAATTGTGTCCTATTTGACAGAAAATTGACAAAAGTTTGTCAATTGCTTTGTTAGTGGGAACCTGTAGATTTGACCAATAATTTGACAAAATTCTGTCAACTACTTTGTCATTTTGCTAGAATTTTTGTCAACTTCTATTCCCTAATACCCTCCGTTGTTAGTTGTTCCATTGCCATGCTGGCATGATGGCCTAATCGATGCTTACAAGTATCCCTATTTTTTGTGTAAGACGAAATATCAAAATTGAAATTTCTTTAAATTTAAACCTTCATATATTAAGCGAAAATGAAAGTACTCACAACCAATTGTAGTCATGACATTGCACTTCATGAACCACTTTTGTCTTGAAGATTTGGAAAGAGAAGAGAGCTCTCTACATACACATGGGGTGGTAGGAGGTAGAACAAACCATGTAGGATATGTCATTTAGAAGTTGCAAGTTGCAATACTGCTCATAGTTAAGTTTGAAATAGGAATTGTATTAAAACTAGAATTTCAGACCTCATTTAGGCATAGTAGAATAACTTTTCAAAAAAAATTTGAACTAAAAAAATTTGGGAAATAAATTCAAGTTTCATGTCCAAAAATTTGTTTGATGTTTTGATACTCCAATCAAATGTTATGGACAAATTTCAGAGAGGATGTTTGGAAAGGTCAAAAAATAAATTCCCTTCTACCGCCTCTCTGAAATTTGTCCATAACTTTTGATTGGAGTATCAAAACATCAAACAGATTTTTGGACATGAAACTTGAATTGATTTAGTAACTTTTTTTAGTTCAAAGTTTTTTTGAAAAGTTATTCTACTATACCTAAATGAGGTCTGAAATTCTAGTTTTGATACAATTCTTATTTCAAACTTAACTATGAGAGGTATTGCAACTTCTAAATGACATATTTTACATGGTTTGTTCTACCTCCTACCACCCCATGTGTATACAAAGAGCTTGACTTCAACACACAACTCAAGCTAAGATATCTTTGCCATATGATCAAAAGGTAAATGTATAAAAATCCTAATGAAATCTTTGGGGTTTTGGCAAATGGTCTATCTTTACAACCACTAGTGAGTCAAATTTGACAAAAACATGACAAGGTCTCGCAAATTGACAAGATGAAGTAGCAATAATTTGGCCATTATCATTTCGGACAATTCTTTGTCAAAAACTTGTCATCTTAGACTGCATTTCTTTGTAGTGAACTGTATTGTAGATTGTCTACTCTGAGCATTGAAAATGTCCACTTTTAGTTGGACCTGAGTGTGGGGAGGAACAAAATCAACCATCGCAATAGAATTCAATCCGAAATTAGTTGTAGGAAAAACAATCCTAGTTTTCTAGAACCAAGATGTACAATTCCGTAGAGATGTAGCCATGTGGAGGTTTGAGGATTACCGAATCATGAGCTTTTTAACAAATCCAAAGCTAGAACCTACCTAGGTATGGCTTGAGTGCAACAATTGAATCATTGTTCTTGTTTCCTTTTTGAGAAAGATTTTAGCAATGCCCTTCAATTGGGGCTTTTTATTCTAGCAAATGAACAGGTTGTAGAGCTCCTACTGGAATCTAACAACAAGCTTAGATTCAGTCTAGTCTTCTTCATCTTGTCCTCCTGGAGGTACTTTGTTGATTTTCTTCAAGTGAAAGGAAGTTGACTAGCTTAGGGATTGAGGATCAGTGTTTGTGGAGAATAGTTGGCTAGTTCATTGTTAGGCAATGGAATTGGGAAAAAAACTTGGTTGCAATTTGAAAACATAAAAAAAAAATCAATGGAAAATTCTACAAGATTTCTATTCAATGTATTTTTTAACAAATAGAATAATAACAAGACTCGATATTTGAAAACTGGTTCAATATGGGAATGAAAGGAAAATTACTAGTAAAACTTTTAAAACCCATCCCAAACACTATTGAAGATAGCTTCTCTTCTAACAAAGAAGGGAGGCTAGGAATCCAATAAAATTGCAAAATTGCAAGCCTTTGGTACTATTGAAATTGATTTCGAGCTCTCGGAGACAACATTGGACCTCGGGGGGGTCAGTGGGTTAAAAAAATAAGGATATAGGTGCAAACAACCACTATTTTATATGGGGGTATGAATTATTTTTAAAAAAAATTTTCACATGCTATTATTATGTAATTTTCTAATAGGACCTATTATTCCATACCCTATAATACATTAAAGACGTCCAATGCCATTTTTGATACCCTATATTACTCTAAATCCAATTATAATTATTAGCCCCCATGTTTTTAAAATACCCTATCATTTGTTCACACGTAGGTTGCTACTCCAACTGCTCACTACACCACCACCCCCAAGCATTGGACGGCATTTAGATTTTTGACAAGTTTTTGTCAAAATCTTACCTCATTTTAATAGTAGCTACCATTTCAGGAGGAAAAATTGAATGAAAAGTTGTGGGTGATTGCAAGAAACACCTATCAATTTTGTTGTGTTTTGCTGATTTTTTTTGGAGTACTTTAAAATTAGAAAATTAATTTTTAAAAAATTAAAAAAATATGGCTAATGTTCATACCCTTAAGATGAAGGTACCCATGGAAGGAATTGCATAAAAAAATTCTCTCAGTAGGAAAACTAGGAAAGTGTTAAGTCTCAAGAAAATACAAACCTTGATGTTTTAATTAAGGAAAAATAGTAAAAATAAGAGAATACACAAAATAAAAACTTTCTATTTGCAAAAACCGTATGGAGATGGTCATTCACGAAAAAAACCACCAAAATCATATTTTATATATTATAAAATGAAAGCAAAAAGAAGCTCACTTTGTAGACTTCCACACCGCAAAAAATTAACTATTTTTAAAATTCCTTCACTGAATAGCTACAAGTCTAATAGAAGACCATCTCATCCAAATTTCAGCATAAAATTTTCTTTTGGGGGTTCTAAATAGTACTAAAAACCTCCATATTTGGCAAGTGTGACATTGAATTGGGGTCTATGTTTGGATAGTAAATTATTTTTGGAAATTATGAAAAAATTAGGGAAGGTGTATGATAGTTATGAGTACCTTCCCTATAAATCTTGAGTCATTTGGAGCCAAAACACAAAAGTTATGGGCAAAAAACAAATCAGCACACACCATGTGACACAAAATAGGACAGGTGTTTCTTGCAACCACCCTTGTATGAAATCTCCAAAAACGTCCCAAGAGATAGAAGCTTTGCCAAAACTTGGATGAAGTTGACGAAATGTTAGATAATATTGTGCATGAAAGCATATATATGGTGGATGGTTGTTCTCTTCTAAAATGTTTTTGTAGAAATGAGAAGAACAATGGCTCTTACTCTAACTAAGATAGACTTGAATAAATTGAAGAGCAAGCTTCAAATTGAAAAGCCTCGAAGTTGAATCATATCACAAGTGCTTACTACAATTGCTACCCATGATTGCAAGTACATAAAGAAAGGATTGTGAAAATAAGTGATGCTCATAGTGATATTGAAGAGGAAGGGAAGGAAGTGAGGAAGGGAAGGAAGTGAGGAAGGACATTCTTTGAAAGCCATGGTCCCACTGTTCATTTGAATGAAAATCTTGCTGACTCTCAAATGATATTGGGTTCAATTGTGGACTTGTTTCTTGCACGGTCTACTTGGCACTTGAGTAAATCCATTTGGGACAACTTAGTGATAGAAAAAGTTGGGTACCTTTAGCTATGATGTTTTGTTGTTTGAGATTGTCAGCACACTAGTACAATTTTGGTCTTCCTAGACTAGCTTCATCCCCTAGGAAAAAGTCCAATTAAGTTGATTGTGAGACCTAAGTCTTACCTTGGATCAAATTGGTTATATTTTGAACAATTATAACTTTAACATTTTCGTACATTTAGCTATCATTCAGCAATTGAAAACTTCATCCATATAAATGTGGTCATATTCAAAATCAATGAGTGCAGTACATGAACTCATACATTGATTCAATCAAGGAAGCACATGTCCTAAGTGAATCCTATTGTGCAGGTTACCTACTGTTCATGTGGGGATTTGAATACGAGTCTTTACAATTTGTGCAAAGCAACCCTCAAGGCAAAGGTAGCAATCCCTTGTAGTTCATCCTCATGTGTTTGAGTAGAGTTGACGTGTCTATATCTAGCATTGGAGGTCGTTGAATCAAGAGATAACCAAATCAAACCTTGAACAATTAAATTATTCTCTTCATCGCCCATTCTTTTTGTTGTATCCTAGTAGACCTTATTAAAATAGGAAAATGAGACATTATAGACTGTTATCATGTGATTTGGATTTGAGGTAATTGAATATCAAGTTATCAACATCAATTTAATTTTCTTAGTAAGATATGTTATAGTTAATGCCAAAGTTGCACCTACACCTACGCAAGATTGTTTTGTAGCAACTGACCACACCCAAGTCTATTTTTGCATATGAATTATTAAGCTTGTGTGCATCAAAGTGGTCAAATTCCGTACTAAAGACTAAACCAACAATACACACTTATAAGCCTTTGTATTGTGATTGTGTACATCATATGTAATCAATATTATTCTAGTATTTTGTGATCCTTTTTGGTCCAAATGTAGGTGTTGCATTTTGGGTAGTATTGATTATGTATGCTCATACCTTACCCTCTTATAGTTTTTCAAGTTTCTTGAAAGAAAAAAAACTAGAATTTCATGAATTTGCCAACAATCATGTTTTTGCATAACTTGTGAAGTATTTCATAGTGCATTATTTTTTCATGTATGGTGGGATTTCATGAAATTGGCATGCCAAGTGAATGCACAATTTGTGCAATCAAAGACATTGATTCACCACATTGCAATCTAGAGCTCAAATAAAAATCATATTTGTACACCTCCTACATTTTCAAGCTCAAGGTTTTAGTGGACCGGGCGACCTCAAATCCATCGAAGCACTTGAAAGTCTTAGTTTTCAATAGTGGAATGATGTGCAAGAACTTGTTTTTAGAGGTTTGATCAAGCACTTGAATGTTACATTTCCAATAGATTGAAATTTGTTGTTTCAATACATGAGATGATTGTTGGTCACTTGGTCCAATTCATAACAATCCAACCATTCCATTTAAGGTACTATTTTACACTTATTCTTGAAGGAGTACATTCAAAGTAAGAGTTATTATAGTTATCTATGATCAATTTCACTTCCAACATTTCAAAAAAAATTGCCTAAAGAAAAGACGAATACAAGAGAATCTTCTTCACATAGTATGGTCTTGTCTGTCAATCCATACATTGAAGGCATCTGAATCATTAGGGGACATTTGCGGGCTCCAAGAGCCCGTTTCAAGGTTGTTCCCTACATTGTTCCTTGTGCTGCTAGAAATTGGGAACTAGCCCATAATAGGCTAAATTTCCGAATTTTTGGAAAAGAAAATTTTCATTTTTTTCCCCAAAATTTCTAAAGTGAATTGATAAACTTAAAACTGAATTAAAAAAATTAATTAAAATTTTTTTAAAACTAATTCTTTTCTGATGTGGGAGTGACTGTGCCACGTCAAACTGTTGCTATGGCAAGTTCCCACAGCTTGGGAACTCAAGATAACCCAAGGGCTCTTGGGGCCCTCAAATTTCATCTAATGTGGTAGGTCAATTGAAGTCAATTCTAGCTTGAATTGGAGCAAAAACTTTTGTGTTGATTGTTAGAAAATTGGCATGAAAATTAGTCCTAATAACACCTCTTCAACTACAATTAGTTGTGAAGTGGTTTGAGACAATGCTCATTGTTCAATTCAATACATAAAAGCTTGATCTAGAGTTGACACCAAATGTTCTTTCATAAGTTTTCTTGTTTTCTTGTCCTTGGTTCTATCTTTGAATAATTTGTAGGAGGCATTGTTTGTATTATAGGGCATTGGAGTTGGGTGTTTGAAAAATCTTGTTTTGCCCCTCTTTAAGAAGAACCAAGATGAAATTCCCCAAATTTCAAATTCTAAAGGTTCTCAAAATCCAAACCTTGTCACCTTTAATTATCTCCCATATCAAGGCAAGTGCATTGGTATTTCACATTCTATACCAAGTTGAATAGCTAACATTATTGAAGACCCATGAACATAGGCTCAACTCAAAGAATCCACTTTTATGTGAGCTAGGGAAGTTAGATCACCTCATGTTTTTAGAGAACATTCTTTCCACAATATTAGGATTGTCTTTGAAGTAATAGGGATTCTCCTACAACTTGACAATAATGTTTTGAATATTCAAGTCATATTACCCTAATTTAGTACTATATAGACCTCAATCTAAATTTCAAGAATTATCCCTCCAAGACTTCCAAATTGCAACAACAGATATAAACATTGAGAAAACTACATTATTAGGAACTTGAATCACTTGATCTTGTCTCTGGTTACCATCAATAGCTCATCTCTTTCAAGACACTTAGTTGGCCTTCTATTAGTAGTTAATCCTTAAAAATCTTTTGCATTTTGATGTCTAACTAAAGTTAAAAAACCCCGATAAAATGGCTACTTTTGGATACTGTTATGAATAGAAAAAAGCCTAAAATTAATATTGGTAATCATACAATTGGAATTTCACCTTCATATTTGAACACATACATAAATTTTTCAAAAATCCAATTTTTTTCTATATAAGGTCTATGTAATCACATTAGGAAGTAATTTTCCTCTACATATCCCACAAGGATGTTGTCTTACCACCAAGGTAATGAACCAAGCATTATCACAATCCTTATGAATGCTTGGTTACCAATAGATACATCCTTCATTTCTATAGTTCACCTAAAAATCATTCATCAACACTTTTAGTCCATGATGACCTTCCTAGTTTAAAGCATGACTTGGCTAAATGTCCATGGTCACAACCTTCACATAGAAGTTGTTTTGTTGTCTATTGTCTTCAGTTATAATAGTATCCACAACTTGTAGTGTTTTGAATGATAGCATAAGAAACCATCCAACTAATATATAGAGTGAAAATAGTTTGAAGAGTTGTAAACCCTAAACCACTTTGTCCATCAATTGATAATTTAGCACATACAGTCAACTATTTCAAAAACTCAATCAAAATCTTCTAACTTCTATCTGACAATAATGAAAATATCTAACAATAACACATACAATATATACATTCTAAAGGTATGTTCACACATGGTGTTAAAGAGTGGTGTTATTGAGGATCTCAGGGATGAATTTAAACTTACTTGTGGACCAGATTCACATTGCAAACATCAGCCCCTAACACCAAGTGCAAACATACCTTAATCCACTCAGGATGGTTTATTGAAGAAGCACTTGGGCGAGCTTATATGTACTGTACAGGCAGTGCAAACGAAACCAAAGGATGCGAGACTATCGGAAAACATCAGATGAAATCCAGCGAGGTTGACAGACTTTTTTCATGGGCATGAGTGAGTGGATGTGAGACTTCCATCAAAGGGCAATGGCCTCGTGCATGTGCATCACCTCCTGATACCAGCGTGCCCAGGTTTCCAACTTCCGGTCCTTGGTCTCTTTATACAAGTTGCCTCACATACACGGCACTCCGATCGGGACAAAAGCCCAAAACATGTTCCTCATTGCAGCCTTGAAGCGCTTCCAGAATTCGACTGTCAAGCAGACACCACCCCTCCACTCGAGAATTGGCTTGTGGCATGCCAGGAAGCCCACTAATGACCAACAAAACCGAATCGATCTTCCAAGCAGGAGAATCAAATCAACTGCCAGTACAATCAAACCGAACACCGCAGAAAGAATAATATAATAGATCGCCCACTGGCCAAAAACATAAACCCCGTAGATGATGAAAGCGGTCAACAAGCTGAGCACCCATAATACTGGTCCAGCGACGATGAGGAGCATCACATGGAGC
The DNA here is from genome assembly GCA_963920665.1 of Straminergon stramineum. Taxonomy (NCBI): domain Eukaryota; kingdom Viridiplantae; phylum Streptophyta; class Bryopsida; order Hypnales; family Calliergonaceae; genus Straminergon; species Straminergon stramineum. The sequence continues at coordinate 33,453,099 of OY987264.1, read as the reverse complement.
ATACTCCACAAGAAAATTCCCAGCGGGCTAGGAAGCCACGAGCTCGCTAGAAGGCCGAAGCGAAGGCGTTGGTAGAGGCCAGGATTGTGCGGGGCAGGCGCGTCCACACAGACAAGAATCTCACACTCCTCGGCATACTCCTCGTGGCAACAATTCATGGCCATTAACGTACTATCCGGCAGGAAACCCTAATCCGGTTTGACTGCTGGCCTCTGTCTTCGACTTCTTCCCTACCGACACTTGTTCTCAGAAATGAGAACAAAGAATGGCTCCTGCTCTAGGTAACACCGGCATGAATGAGTTGAAGAGTGCACTTCGAATTGAAAAGCTAGCCTTGAAGGTGAATCACATCACGAGCGCTTGCTACAATTGCTCCCCTGGTTCGCAGAAAAGTGAAAGCAGGTGATGCTCAAGGTGAAGAGGAGAGGGAAGAAGTGCGGAAGGAAGGTGGGTAATTCCCGGTGGTCTAGTGTCGGAAATCTCCCAGAGCTTGTATAATTTTGTTACCAATAATCCAAACTGTCAAGTAACTATTTCATTACGATTTGTACAAGATCAAAATCGCCAATCTTGACTCTGATTGCTGAAAACTAAGCTAAGGTCTGCTGAAACTGAGAGAAACAAGTTTCTACGCCTGAGCTTTTGGAGAAAGAGATGAAAGGCAATCGATTCTTAAGGTCGGATCTCGACTATAATTGTCTACTTTAGATAACCTGCACAGAGAATCCCACAAACTTTTCGGCTCTTGGAATTCTGTGAGTTGAGACAAGAAACTTGGCGTACTTGACATAGTCATTATCTAAATCAGAAGTTCTTCTCTACCCTCCTCAGATTCCTCTCTTCTCGTCATGTGAATCCTTCTGTTTCGAACTAGCTAGAGGCTTGATCGACCAGAAAGGCTTGACTACAGTTTCTCCTTTTTTGCTAAACGAGTTATCAGGTACTTCCATAAGTGAAAGTTTGATGAACTATTTAGCTTGGTCTCGTCTGGGACGACTTCATCTTTCGACATGATACTGGTTAACACGGACAAACACGAAAAATAAAAGACTGTTTCTAAGTAGACTCGTGAGTAAGCAGAGAAGTTTCGGAAGTAGAGAAGTTTTGATAAGCAGAGAAGTAGAGAAGTAAGTAGAGAAGTTTCAATACTGTGTCGTACTAGCCAAGGTAAACAGATAAGTTAGGACCACAATGAACGTTCCAGTTTCACAACATCACTCTGAACCCATATCCGATAATAACGTAAAGTAACATATATATAAATATTGATCCATTCCGGATGGTTTACTAATTAGAGAAGCACTTGGGCTTACTGTATGTACAGCAATGATCGGAAAATACCGGCAGCTAGTTCAAAGCTAGCCGGTGGATTTGGGGAAAAAAACGGTTGTATTTTGAAATTAAAGGATGCTAAACCAGGAAGAAATTTCTAGAATAGGAAATCAACTGGTGCCACCCCAAATTTGGAGGATATTTGACTACCTCCTTAGAATATTTGGGGGATTTCAGCTACCTTGCCAAAAAAATTATTGGCTAATACCCAACTAATGAAGGTCTGCTACCACCAGATATCAACCTCCACTTTCAAGTTGCAAGGGAATAAAAAGTGGATGGATAGAACTTTTGGAGATATATGGACTTCAATTAGTTGGAGTCCATCTTTGAAATTAAAATACCCTAACCTACTAACTCTTGTTGAAATTTCTCAGTGTCAATGTGTGAGCACGTGCACATGTGAAAGGGCATTTCCAGTGCAAAATAACATCAAGCAAAAACTTCAAAATTGTATGACAACATCTAATTTGGATAGTGTCATGCAATTGGCCTTGGAAGGACTTGACAAAGACTATGACAACATAATAGAAGAGGACATTGTCTTGTGGAAGAATTCTTCTAAATTTCACCATTTATATGCGAATCCTGAGCCATACCTTATAGGGGCAGCGGAAAAAATATTTGAAGAATGTAAAATTGGTAATTCTTAAACTCTTTTGATTTCATGCAACCTTTTCATAACCATCCTCAACTCCATAATGCATGGGTTGGGAGGATCTTTGGCCTTCAAGTGGTGAAGGGCTTTGCTAGGTTCAATTCCTACTAAAGATGCAATATTAATTAGTACTTTCATTTTCAAATTGTTTTTCTATATTTAAAAGAAATTTTTCAAATTAGCCGGGGCCAATTTCAATATGGAGGAAATTTGCTGGTGAGAAATTGAAATTGGAGGAAAGAAATGGGTACTTTTTGTGATTCAAAGGATGTAACTGGTGCCCATTGAAAAAAAACTGGTTCATTTTCGTGGAAGGAGGAAATCAGCTGGAGGACCTCAAAAAATTTCCCAAACACTGATGTACAGTATAGACAGTGCAGCCAGATATGCAGGATGCGAGACTGAAGGAAAACATGATATAAAATCCATTGAGGTGGACAGACTGTCCACTACAACTTCCCATTGTGGATCATGGTGGCAACTATCCTTGTCTTTTTGGATGTTACAGTGACTCTACTAATTTCCTACACCAATACAATGATAATCCAGATGCATCACTCAAGTTTGTGGGAAAATGAGTGAACCTCTCATATGAACTTCATGGAAATTGTTTGTGAGATGTAAATCATTTGATAGATGCACAAAATTGCCATTTTCCAACCCAATTGTGACATGTTTGCCCCCATTTAACACCATGACAATTTGTATTTGAATCCAAGTGCAGAATGAGTTTCATTAATTTAGAATGACTTACTGGAATTGGATGTAGATGAAGGACTAGCAAATGGACTACTCTGTGCGCTATTCTTCCTTAACCCTGAAATGAGGTCATGACCATTTTTCGGTTGATGAATGACAAAGAATCTCTCCGTGAAGGGCAGAAGGGCAACTATTCATCCTCCTAATTTTGTATAAAATGGGGAGGTCTTCTACAATAGTTTGACTTCCAATGAGTACTTTTGCATTTTTTTAAGCCAACAATTCACATGGTACCAAAACTGATATGATTTCCATAGTAACTAGCTTGTCCTTTAAGGATTAAATTGTTCTCTAGCTTCCTTTGTTAAGCTCAAATTCCATACCACATTTGAGACCTTCTAGCCCTATCTCCAACTCCCCACCTTCAATTCATGAATAAAATCTTTGTCTTTATTTTCAATTTCGAATTCTCTCTGGAATGTCTAAAACGTAAAAAATTAGAGTATATTTTTTCAATAGAGATGGTTTGTGTCATGCAAAAATTGGGGTTTCCAATTTCCAATTACTTAAAGTACAAGGTCCATAAAGCACTCAAACTCTATTGAAAGCATCCTTTGAAGTAAAGTTTCTCGTTGCACCAAGCAATGTACAATTAGCATACATTTCAGGAGGTGGATGCTTTTGGTGATACTACTTTTCAACTTCAAAAATTCATAACTAATTCCACAAGACTCCAAAAAATTTGCAACGACTTGGGTTAAGGTGAAAACACCAAAAATCATCAAAATTAGCAATTCAACATATAGTAGATTCTCTCTAAAGCAATAAGATTGAGACTGGTTTGACACATTAGATAAGAGAGGTTATTGCATTAGGGAGGGGCATGATCTTTGTTTGTAGCACATATTGTTAAGTCGGGACTAACAATCAATGCAGCTTGATAGAACTTTATTGAATTAGAGAGTATTGAATTAGGGAAATTCTACTGTAGTTGGAGGCACCTTTTTCTAGAAAAAATATTTTTATAGTATTATAATAATCCAAAATTATGAATTTAAAAAGAAAAATTGAATCATTGGATAAGGCATCTAATTTCTGTGAATTTTCGAAGTAGAACTTCCTAAGGCACCTTAAACCACATTTAAGAAAAATTGCTTTGGTTTTGAAACTATAATCTAGAAAAATTAGCAATCAACCAACTACACTTAAGTACAAGGACAATTTAGTGACACTTTGGGGGGACAATTTAATACCACTTAGAGGGACACTTTAAGGGAAGTCTATTGTGCAAGAGTGGGTATAGGGATAGTATTGGGTGTTTTCACCTTAGATTCCAATTCCATTTGTCTTTCAAGGAAAAATTAACTGAAAAATATTTCATGAATTCATGAAGTCTAACCTCCCCAAATTAACTTTCAGCTCTTAACCCTTGAACGACACGGCGGACAATTATTGTCCCCTGAATGACAAGGAATTCTCCTGTGTAGAACATAATTGCAACTATTCATCCACGGAATTAGGGGTGGAAAGGGAAATTCTTCTACAGTAGTTTGACTCCCAATGAGTATTTCTGGTTTTTTTAAAGTGGATGATGTCACACTGTTCCAAAATGGCTGATTTCCATGGTCACCAGCCCGGCGTTCAAGGGTTAAATGGGCACTTATGGACCTCCTACCTTACAATGACCTGTGCATACCAGCTCTTGAGATTGAACTTCGATTCTGACACCGTCCACGCATGCATGGAGGTCCCACTAAGACCATGATAGTGATGATACTCACTTCCACTTCCATAAAATCTACCAAGGCATTGTAAGCACCCATTCAATATTCACGAGTAATATGCATTGTAATAAATGAACGAAGTTGAAACAATACATAATTTGAGTGCAAAGCATGTACGGGAATTAATCAGTGACAACAGAATTCGAAGTACCAGCCACGCTCCTATTCTGTAGTGGTACTTTCAATTGTTATTGGATGATACGGAGTAATACATTTGAGTGTGCAGACATGCAGCTGGCCGATGTTGCAAACCAATCTACTGGATTCTATCTTGAACCCTAGCTACAAGTTGTAGTTGGGGACAACTCTTAGCCAAAATAATATACGTTACAAATAAGACTAAAGGAGAAGATTACCAATAACTGAAAAAAATCCCTAAAATGTTGCTTCATGAACTGCAATTTAAAAGTCCCGAGGCAAATTGCTACCTCGTTGAGGATATCACGGGAGACGAATTATTGCAACAATGGAAATGCAATGGAAGAATCCATATGATGATGAATTAGTCACTTTCATAGCCGTTCACATTGAAAGAGGCCGCTTTCTCGGCCTGCAAAACCAACACCAAACATTTTCAGAATTGATCACTAATGTCATTCAAGCTGACCAGTAGAGCTGTGGATTGAATGTGCCCAGCAGAGCACTGAATGACAGATTTTTCGAAAGTAAGTATTCTTGGCACAATTACTAATCCAGAGGTACACCAAAGTTTCACCTGCTTTGAAAGTCGCGTGCGGTTCAGCTTTTTCGTCCGCGTCTTACTTGCCATAGAATTTGGTGAAAACAGCATCCTCTGCACCCAGGAATCATTTGTCATTAAACCCCATCCCAAAGCTCATTGTTATAAGACTTACAAGCAACTTTGCTCTTTGGAGCAACAAAAAAATTTAGCATACTGCAATGGGATCAAGTCCCGGCCAAATCAAAGCTATGAATCAGTTCACAATCGGAGAAAAGATGCCAGGCTTTGCTAAACACTACTTCAAAAACAAATCAAAACATAGTCTAAATTTGAACATAAGTACCTTTTCAACTTGATTCAGCTTCATATCACAAGCACGCACACGACTTCCCTCCAATTCAACTTTAAATATCTCTTGTAGAAGGGTATTGCCCTGCTCACACAACCATGGATTGAGTCCCAAATTAGCTGAAAACTCCGAGCGCAAAATCAGGGCTCAAGGCGGGAGTCAAATGCCCGGAGGACCGAAGGTAAAAAACATACACTTGCTTCGACCAGTGTACAACACACATTCTCCAATTCACAAGAGCGTCACTGAATTGGGGAACGTAAAGCTCCAAAGATTTTGACCAGGTGATGAAAGGCCACACAGTTCAAAGGAACACTGAGGACCGAACCAAACCAATTGATCGAAACTCACCTCCGCTCCTCAAGCTGCTACTAAACAACTATACGCAACAAGATCGAGTGTCGCCAGTGACCATAACCTCGCACATTTGAAAATGGAAACAAAACTTGGCATAGCTCATGAACTTTATCATACACTGGTATGAGATGTTGCAACAAAAGAAGCCTTGATCAGAAGTGAGCAAAAGGAAGCAATCATAAAGATAGGATGCACACCTGCATGTGAGCTTGAAACCCTGAATCCCCAAGATAATGCTTGAGCCTGTTCAACTGCAATTCAAAACAAGGCCATTCGACACACAATTTTAATGGAAAGTACTTGAATCAGCAGCTCCTGAAAGTCGTTACAGGGATTCAACTATCAAGGAAATAACGAAAAGCAAAACCCGAGTGATAGAAAGCGTACCGCAGGACCGAATGAGTTGACCATATTCAAGAGTTTACTAAACTACCAGGTAAAAGGTGACACTAACCTGTACAGTATCACTCCACGTGTTGATGATCAACACCTTACATCCTGAAATCTTAACTTTCACTTCACGAGGGACTCCATCCTAAACAAACAACCAGGGCTTGAGTCCAAAAGTTCATTAAAATGCAACATTCCCTCAGCGATTACATTGCAACCAATCCAAAAAACACAAACAATATTAGCTGAAGGAGTCAACAGAAAGTGATTCCTCTTTGGGACGCAGGCATCTAGGATGTCACAGAATACAGTAGTACTTGTGTAATGGTGGTACAACAACAAATCCCAGGCCCATATCAACTTACATCCAGAGTCGTCAGAAGCTGGCGAAATGATTTGCGCTGAACAACCCGTTCTTTCCGAGTCTGAAATTTCTTACTATTATCAACTGATAAATTCTTCATCTCATGCAACACTTCTTGCATCACTTGCTCTTTTGTCACATCTTTTGCATCCTCAGACACTATTGACAGGTGCTCATCGGTTTCAACCTCGCCAACCAAAGTCTCTGCGTTACCATTCCCTGCATCGGTACAGTCAGGAGCTGTCTCGTAAAGCGTGGCAGCTGCCTCGCCTGCTGCTTTACGCACTGCCAGGTCGGGACTTTGCAATAACGAAGATAAAACTGGGAGACTCCTGGAAGAAATGGAAATGGAACAAGAGTCAGTTGCAGAGACTATGGACTCCCAGTCTAGATACATGCGTGCATGAGGTGCTAGGGTACTGCTTGGTCCAAGTCAGGAAAAACATAAAATAAATACGATCAAAGTCGTTACCGTCGACATCCAGCAGAGTGACGAAATGCATGAGTCCAGCAAATGGTCTCGAGCGACATGGATAACACTGGCAAGACTTTCCTGACCTAAGTACTTCGCGACCAAAACTGTAATGATATTCATAAATGTCACAAATTCGAACATGAACTTACAAGACTAAAAGGGGTTCAGATATCAGGTAGGAAGGTAAGCTAGACAACAGCAGAGTCCATCCTGATAATGCTGCTGCTATTACAGCATCCGGCGGCCTCTGAACCCTTAGTTTCTGCAACATCATGAAAGAACTGTTTAGAACCTCAAATCTCAACTAGGAATACTGGGGAGAGTAATTCCAGAGACTATGTCATCAGGTGACAGAACTAAGCTTCCACTGAATACAACAAACTACATTCATCCAAGCACAGATTACAGGTTTGATAAATTGCAGTCGAGAATTGCTACCAACTTCAGATCGGTGACAAATAATATTCAAAGTTGCTTGGACGTAATTAATAATTCATCAAGGTATTATTCCTGGAAGGACCGTCGCAACTATATACCTGATCGTCATGAGCATTATGACAAATGATTTGCCACAGGAACGTCATTGCATCTTTCGTATCTTGGGCGACATTGCAAACAAAAGTTATGATCGCCACTGCATCCAAGGCCTGCCCATTCAATGTAAAATGCATTAAAAGATGTCCAAAACTAAGAGCGTTGTATGTCTAAAACATGACAAGGTTCAGAATGGCAAAAACTTACAGCAACTCTGGCACTGGAGGCAGATGCCAGTTTGGCAGCTTTCAGCAGGCCCTGTTCAACCTCTTCCTTCACTCGCAATGTAGCATCACCAGCCCCAAGCGTTAAGACCAACAACCCTGACATTGGCCATTCTTCACATTAGAACATAACAAGAACATGGGTCGACAAATTCAGGTCCAAGATTACAAAAACGTATGTACAAACTAAGATTACAGCAGATTTCACTTAAAAGACAGGTAATCTACTAAGTCGCAGGCGCTAATCAACTACACAAAGAAAGTAACCCTAAGCATTCTGGAAATACCCTACAGCAAAGCACAGAAAATCCCCTGATTAAACAGTCGAACACCGTAGTCAAGAATGGTATAATGATAGTTCCATTTTGCTCAAGCATTACATCCTAATACAGTTCTTCCATGCATTCCCACATCTTCGACAACTGAAGGAACGACATCTACAAGCTACCACATGTCACGAAGCTAGTACCATTCTTGAAAGAGGGTGGAAACTTGTCAATGACCGTATCTCAAATAGTCCATACACGCAGAATTGATGTGACTATCACAGATAAATGTGAACATGAACTGTTTATCTTATTTAATTTAGAGTTCAGAAAAACATCAACTGAATGAAGAGATTAGAAACCAACCCAAAGCTCGAATTGCTAGAGCGACCTCCGACGACCCTCCCTTCTTCATGCAAGCAAGAATTTGGTGTGTCAAAGTCTCATACCTGCAAGCCACGAATTTGAATTTTACTTGCACACCGAAGATTCAATAAAATTCAGTAGAAATGACAATCCATCCTCACATTCCACAGCGTTAAGGTGACGATCAAAGCTTACTTATTCGCGATGTATCTCGTCCGAACCTCTCGCGAAAATATTCTTATGAGGCCCCTCAGCCCAGCTTCCCTTGTTGCAGCCCTTCACATAAAACGCACGTCAAATACATCAGTTACATAATTTCAGCTGTTTAGAGTCGCTGCGTACTTCTCACAGTTACTGCTGCGAAAAAAGGCACCGTCAATACCTTTTCTCATAGAGGGCGTCCAGAGATTCTTCCAGTTCGGAACTGTCGGTCTGTACCTCCTCTGCCATATTGCCTGCCCTATTGGGATTTCCGTCCGACCAGCGAGTCTCAGAGTACAAGGAGTAGAGCGAATCATAACCATCGCCACCATTCTCATCCCCTCGGGCAACTTTGCGTTGCAGCCTACCTGCAGTCCGGTGATTCTCATTATACTAGAAAACAAGCCCAACTGCAAAGACCTCAAAACAAGTACACCAAAACCTCAGAACTAGATTACGGGAAACGGAATGGTCTCAATCCCCGATTTGCTAATCCAGTAAAAAAAGTTAAAATTTTCTAGCGTTTTTCAATCATTACATATGAACTTCTCTTACGAACCCTGTACAATCTCAAGAATAGAGTCTTCTGATACCAGAATTCGAAAAGAACGCAGTGTAAGGCAATCTTAAACATTATGAGAAAGGGAACGTTTTCCAGTAACACGATCTCAAAATATATAAAATATATACAAAATATAACAGCTCCTCTACTCAATTTCAAAAATCTCCCAGGATAAGAACATGACTAATCGAGAAACTAAAGCACAGGAACAAAAACGTTTTATAAGATCTCGCAAAGCCGAATACAGAATAATTCAGTCTCGGGACTTAGAGAATCGAACACAGAATAAAACACGTCAAAAATAAATGCAATTCATGAACCAAATTAATCACTTACTTCTTCCCATTGCGGTTGGCTTCGAGAATCACCTTCGAGATCAATCTAACGATTCAACGAAATGTTATTCCCTAATACCTCTACCACCACAAGACCAGATGGTATGGTTTCTACCGACCGCCGTTCTCCGCAACAAAAAACCCTGAAGGCAGGGACTCAACCACTCCAGCGATTCACAGTCCATCGATTTCTCTCCTCAACAATAAATTGCAAGGTCCCCTTGCAATCACTCTGTGCTTCTTAACCCTAGTAGTACTCCTGCTGCTCACTTAAATCCTAAATACAAAAGAACACCCGCATAGCCATTTTTTGGTTCACTCAATCGTGAGAAAAAAGAACCTGAAAATCCTGAAATCTGAAAAAAGGATGGCAAGATAGATGTGATTCTAGGTTTAGCGGTTCAGCGATTCAGCTTCCTCGGAGGATCGACGAGACTCTTGGAGCGTGTCCGAATTCCTGGAGAGCACTGTTGACATGTTCAATCGATACTCGCCGATGTTGTGAAATTAGGGTATGTTTGCGTGAGGCTTGGAAGCAGTGGGAACGGGAAACGGAATTGGGAACAGTGAAATGTCAAACTTAAAATGTGACACTTCTTTATTAATTTAACTTTTATTTTTGGGTACTGCCTCGACGTCTAGGTGCCATTTGAAAGTGCCCAAACTAAACAAACAAAATAAACAAAGAACCTCACCTAGCAAATGTATAAAACAATAGGTTAGTAACATTATTACAAAATAAAAGATAATTAAAGCATATTACAATGTAAAAGATTATTAAATCATATTATCAAATAATTGTTAATTAAAACATAAGAAGGAAGAAAAATGAAATATGTTACAAAGTAAAATATAATTATAGCATAAACAAAAAGCAGAAAGGATATGACAAAGAAATGAACAAAAGATCTAAAATTTAGGATAATTTGAGATCCAAAAATAACTTTAAAATCTTTAACTTTTACACCACATGTCAAAATGCTACAAAACAAAGTCCATGTCCCCCTCCTTGCAAAGAGCCTTCTAATAGCATGAAGAATGCAATTGGGAGATGCACAGTTTCCAAAAAACACAATTGAGGATAATTTTAGATTCATAAATAACTCAAAAATCCATAACTTTCCAATCATACATGTAAACACCATAAATCGAATCTTGTGCACCCTTCCTCGTTGAGAAATTTCCAACAATCCCAAGAATGCAACTAGGGGATGTACAGTCCAAGAGATTTCACTATAACAAATAAAAGAAAACAAATAGTCTAACTTACTTTTGATTCTTCTCATTTGCTTTGCTATATAGGGTTTGTGATATTTTTTCTTGAGCTTTTAGTTTTAGTTGGCTAAGAAGAAGAGCTTGTGATTTTGCCAAAGGATGTAGAAACAACTTGCCCTTTTGATAATGAGAGTGTGCTTGACATTCCACTTTCATTCCCTCACATTTTCCCTACAATAAAAGACCTTCATTAAAAGTCAAAAATTGACTTCCAAAAGGGCTTAACTTCTTCCACAATAAATAACCAAAAAAAGTTATGAAAAGTGGCAAGCTTTTGAGGACATTATATGTAATTGTAATGAAATGAGGTTCAGATATATTTAATACATTCAAACACATATGTCCTAATATCCAACAAATACTTACAAGATCCAAGTAAACATTTTTAACCTACATAATTGCCAAAAAAACATGTGTTTCATACACACCGATCTCTCAATAGTAGTCCAGACCTCACATAACATAGAATCTACCATGTAAAAGGAGAAATTTATTTTGGTGCTATCACTGGCTAGGCCTTGTGGACTTTGATTAGAGTTCAACAAGTCTCTTCAACATTTCACCACCATCTCCAAATTAGAGTCATAATCAGAGAAAAGAAACTTCAATCTGATATCTTATTTGAACCACAATCTAACCCTATACAAGTATCCCCTCCCCAAACAAAACTAGTATTGACGTGGGACAAACAAACTCTCCAGAACCGGACTAAGTTAACCTGAACTTAAATTTCTTTCTCTCCTTCAAGCTGGGTCTTGATTTAAGTTACTGGGAGTATTGGCAAGAGCCTGCCGCATCTCTGTCCCAATCCCGAAAACCGAAAACCGACTCCGGAGGGCTTTCTTAGGGTTTAGGGTTTAGGGTTTCAACCCAGCTAGTCAGCGCTAAACAGCGATGTGCGTGCTCATCTCCACTAGAGGCAATCTGCACATAGGGCACGTAGTGCCGCCGCTACTCTTCCACAGATCCACGCAACCTAAGTGAAACGTATGTCCACACCCGATTGTGTGTCCCGTCTTCTGTTTCAGTCTGCCGAAACAGATCGGGCAAGAAGAATCCACGGATATTACACATCCTGACGCTGTGTCGTCCTCATCTGAGGTGTGTTCTTCGCTTGCGACCCGATGCTGGTGGCGCTTGTTGTAAATTCGGGAGGTCGGACGGCGCTTCGCGATGATGACCAGCGATTCCCATAGCACGATGTTGTCTTTGGTTTTGAAGTACTCGTACCGGTGCTGAGCTGTGTACCATGGACTCACGATCTCCCGCTTGGCTGCAGCGACTGTGGTTGCGGTCTTGATCGGCTCTAGCGTTTCAGGTTTTGGGGTTTCCGGCTCCAGGGTTTCAACTCCCCGGGTTTCGTTAGGCTTCAAACAGTGCTTGAAGTGGTTGACGATTCTCGCACCGAAGGAGGTCGGGCGCGCTGGGACGATAGGAGCCTTGTGTACGAGCTTGGGTGCGAGCTTGGGAGCTGCCTCGAGAGCAGTCTTGGGTGCGGCCTTCCGTCCTTGGTACATCCACACGCAATCGGTGAAGGAGCAAGTGTTGGCCTTCACGGTTTGGCCACATCTGGGGCAATGGTTCTTTTCCTGGTCTGTGACGTTGAAAATTACGTAGCCTTTGCCGCAAATGACCTGATGGCCGAACGCCTCGCAGGAGCCGTTGGTGCAGAGGCCTTCCACATTCAAGCCTTTCGACATCTTGCGCCAAGGCTTGGCGGTCTTGCTGAAGGGTTTAGTCTTCAAGGAGCTTGCGTTCTCCAAATCCACGAAGAGCGTGGGAAATGCTCCAATTCCACCGCGCAGCCGAAGCAGCACGTGCAAGGTATCTTCTTTCTCGACACCGTAGTCGCTGAGAGTGCGTTTGTCGTCCAGCTGCAAACCCCGACTGATTAGTCTCTGGTGTTTCGGTGGGATCCCTTCTCGTGCCTGAATCTTGGTTTTCACATGCTTAATGGTGTCGGTGCTCTCCACATCGAGCGTGATGGTTTTGCCGGTCTGGGACTTCGCGAATATCTGCATGTTGGCTTCTTTCAAAATGAATAGCTGGAATCTGCACGCATATTACCACCCATTCTCGTTATCGTATGTTGAATGACATGAAGTAAAACTTACATTTGCAAAAGCTCCAAAAAAATCAGTATTCCGGAAATACTTCATTCAATTGCCAATTATTGCTGGAGAATCATGGCAAATTGGTATGAATAATCCTTTGCAAAAAGTAATACAAGTGGCGCTTCCTCTTGTGCAGAATTGCAGGAACAGAAATGAATTGAACCAAAGAAACGGACTGCTTCTTCTAAGATCACCAAAGAGAGCTTGGGAGTCCTACCTCTTCTGATGAATTGGAGATCAAATTCAGCATGCGCTGGACAGGTTCTACACATTCGTGCTGCAAACTTCGACCAGAAGTCGAACATCGTAGTAAGGGGTGTCAGAGTGTGAGCTTTCTATTCTACAACAGCAGGCAAAACTCGAATTCCGCTTACTGTTAGAGTTTCTAATTAAGAGAACTTTTGAGGAGCCCTCAAATCGTGGGGCTCGAATGGAAAGTCTCGCGCTGTCTCCAAAGCTTGAACCCTGACACCTCCAATTAGAAAGTTGCTACAGGGGATTCCAAGACTTACGATCCAAGTATCAGTTAATTTACAGCGGATTTGGGCAACATAACTGGAAATTTCTACAGGGGACCTCCTATACACTTTAGAACTCGGAGAACACAACTGCGCATCGACGAATTGACTGAAATCATGAGCAATGGCACCCTCTAATCTCAAATCTTATCAACAATTCATGTCAACCGCCAGGATCAGCACATATATACAGACTGCAACAGACACACACACACACACACACTCAATCAATTGATTGTTCTGAAAGAATTGTACAGTAGCAGAGTTCATGTTCAGAGATGACCCACCTGACCCGAGAGGACGATTCGAACGTACAGCACCACTCGATCTAGACTGAAGGCAACGAGAAGAGTACGTGGCTCCACTACTCAAGTGTATAGGTCTAACAAAGAGGTACATTTCATTGGCAGGACTGCAAATTGATGCAGATAACAATTCAAGTTCGTCGGTGGTAGTCGGCAAGCATGATTGAGCTGAAAATGCTGATTCGCTTGGAAAATAGTGCTCCGTAACTTTAGGCATCTTCCCCGAAATTAAGCGAATGATTGGAAACCACTTGTCACCACCAACGGTTTCTGATCGTGTGGATGACTTCCGTTTATCTTGAGGAAAAGATGAAGCTTCTTATTTTCCATATAAAGATCAAATTTGGAATCAGAGACCCGGCTTTTGCTGGTTAGCGAAGCAATGCAAAATTTACCAATCACATTAACAAAATAGGGGACACATTATTACACTTATTCTCAAGCTGGTGGGAAAAAAAAGGAATAATAACAAAAATCCCCATCAAGCAATATTTATAAGGAGTGTTTAGCCCTAAAGTTTTGTATTGTTTTGAGGTTCAAAATTGGTTAAATATTCCTTCTTGAAGCAAGGCCAAAATCTTTATTTTTTTCAATCTTTAACAAATCCAACCATAGGCCCTTTAACTTAACTTGTTGGAGTATAATAATTATTCTAAAATACTAGATTGAGAATCCCCATTGATGAAAACATCATAGTAATTAAGTTTCAATACGGTTTGCGTTTTTCAGCCCTTTTCAAAGACAAAAGTTTGTCTATTCAGTTTTGGGAGTAAATACAAATATGTCCTACAAACTTGAACATTTTATAGGAAATTAGTTGGAAAAGAGCTTATTGATGTATAGGGGAATAATTTTATAGGTTTTTTTTACATATTCGTCTTTAAATGCTTTTTGGAACGACATGAAATAAAGCTACATATATGAATCATGATGATTAAGAGCTATCATGCAAATTTGTTTTATAAAATTTGATCTACCAACATCATAGTCCAAATCTCACATAAGATAGAATCTACCATCTAAAGGGAGAAATTTATTTTGGTGCTATGACTCTCTATGTCTTGTATATGTTGATTAGACTTATATAAGTTTCTCCAAGGTCTCACCAACACCCACAATCTAAGATGAATATCTCATACTCAAGCAACACTAGTTTGAGCCTTTAAAGGTCTGGTGGAGACCATACATGTCCAATATTTTATCCTTAAAATACAAAATATGTATCATAATAAAATATGGGAAGTCATACACTATTGGATTGAAAATTCAACAACTAACCATTTTCATTTGGAGGTCATTTTAGTATCTAAACCTTATCATGTTCAAATACAACAACATACATGTAGAATAATGACCATTCTTGTTACAACTTCTCAAATATGTAGGAGATGTAATGATGATCTAAATTGGAAGTGCCACGTGTCATTGGATCTAGTTGAGCATGAATACAAACTTTTGTAACTAGTGTATATGCCAATTCATGCACCTTGTATGTCAAATACAAAAAATACACCATGTTACAACCCAAATTGGGCTTCTCGGACCCCCTTAAGGATTAACAAGGGACCCTGAACAAGCTCTCATCTACACTGGTCCCGGACTTATTTCTCACTCCTTGGAGCTGGGTCCGGAGTTATTGGGAATTTGGGCCAGTGCCCGATGCAGCGACTCCGCAGGGTTAGGGTTTAGGGTTTAAGGTTCGCCCCACCTAGAGAGCCGAGCAGGGAGGCGTTGCTGGTCGTTCTCAGGCCCTCCACTAGAGGCAATCTGCACATCGGACAGGAAGTGCCGCCGCTAATCGTCCACAGACTGACGCAATCTTCATGAAACGTATGTCCACACGGGGTTGTGCGTCTTGTCTTCTGTTTCAGTCCGCCGAAACAGATCGGGCAAGAAGAATCCACCGATACCACACCTTCCGATGGTGTGTCCGCATCATCGGAGGCCTCTTCGCTTGCAACAGGATGCCGGTTGCGCTTG
This sequence comes from Straminergon stramineum, assembly GCA_963920665.1. Taxonomy (NCBI): domain Eukaryota; kingdom Viridiplantae; phylum Streptophyta; class Bryopsida; order Hypnales; family Calliergonaceae; genus Straminergon; species Straminergon stramineum. Next base: position 33,437,329 of record OY987264.1, on the reverse strand, counting down.
TAGTACAGTCCCAAGGGCGGACGCGGCTTCGCGATGATGACCAGCGACTCCCATTCCACGATGTTGTTGATGGTTTCGAAGTATTCGTACTGGTCCTGTGCTGTGTACCATGGACTTACAATCTCCCGCTTAGCTGCCGCGAGAAGGGCCATGTCTTTGACAGGTTCTACGGTTTCGGGTTCTGGGGCTTCGTTAGGCTTCAAACAGCGCGTGAAGAGGTTGGCGATTCTCGCACCGAAAGAGGTTTGGCGCTCTGGGACGATAGTTGCCTTGGGTACGGCTTTGCGTCCTTGGTACATCCACACGCAATCGCTGAAGGAGCAAGTGATGGCCTTCACGGTTTGGCTGCAAGCGGGGCAGCGGTTGTCTTTCCGTTCTGTGACGTTGGAAATTACGTAGCCTTTGCCGCAAATGACCTGCTGACGGAACGCCTTGCAGGAGCCGTTGGTGCAGATGCCTTCCACGTTCAAGCCTTTCCACACCGTGCGCCATGGCTTGGCATTCTCGATGAAGGGACTCGTCTTCAAGGAGCTTGCGTTCTCCAAATCCACGAAGAGCGTGGGATATGCTCCATTTCCACCGCGCAGCCGAAGCAGCACGTGCAGGGTATCTTCTTTCTCGACACCGTAGTCGCCGAGAGTGCGTCTGTCATCCAACTGCAAACCCCGGCTGATGAGTCTCTGGTGGTTCGGGGGGATCCCCTCTCGGTCCTGAATCTTGGTTTTCACATGCTCAATGGTGTCGGTGCTCTCCACATCGAGCGTGATGGTTTTGCCGGTCTGGGACTTCGCGAATATCTGCATGTTGGCTTCTTTCAAAATGAATAGCTGGAATCTGCGCGCACATTACCACCCGCTCTCGTTATCGTATGTTGAATGGCATGAAGTAAACCATTTGCAAAAGCTCAGAAAACATGGTATGGTGGAGAGATACTGCAATCAATTGCCAATTATTGCTGGAGAATCATGGCAAGTAGTGTTGAAAAAACCTTAGCAAAAAGTATTGTTTACTAATGGCCATTCCTCCTAACAGTGCGTCGAATTGCATGAACAGATCTATGTGAATTGAACCAAACAACCAGACTGCGTTTTCTAAGACCATCTCCTGGACCATCTATGAGAGCTTAAAAGTTCTTTCTCTTCTGAAGAATTGGAGATCAAATTAAGCATGCGCTAGACTCCGTCATGCTCCAAATTTTGACCAGATGTTGAACATCGTAGTAAGCGGGGTGTCAGAGTGCGAGCTATCTACTCCACAACAGCAGTGATTACTCTCAAACTCTATTTACGGTCCGGTACTACTATTCCTGAGAGAAATATTAAAGAGACCTCAAATCGAGGGACTGAAATGGAAAGTCTCGCACTTCAATGCGTGAAACCTGACAACTAGAATTATAAAGTTATTGCCTGGGATTTCAAGATTTGCTATCCAATTAAGAGTACTGGAGATTTAATGTGGCAACACTACTGGAAATTTCAACAAGGGACAAAATACTTTGAGAACCAAATACCTCAATTCTGGACAACGCAACTGTGCATCGACGAATTCAGATAGTATCGGCAGAGTACGTGGCTGAAATCATGAACAACCACACACTCTGATCTCAAATTTTCATCAGCAAAGCTTCTCAAATAACACGATCTTAGCACTTACAGACTGAATGGAAACACACACACACACACACACACACACACACACACACACACACACAGTCAATTGATTTTGAAAGACTTGTTGCAGAGTTTACGTTCAGAGATGACGCACCTGAAGAAGAGACTGATTCGAACAGCACTACTCGATCTAGACTGAAGGCTGCAAGAAGTGTGAATAAGATACAGAGCTCTGGAAACAATGGTCATATATTGATAGGGCTGTAGATTTCTTACAGACACTGTACTTTTAGTCGGCATGCATGATTGAGCTAAAAATGCGGATGGGTTCGACAAATATTAACTTAAGGCGAAATCAAGCGTACGATAGGGACCACTTGTCACCACTGACTGGCTCTGGTGCATCCTTTCAAGGAAAACGATAGTTCAACTTTTTATTTTCTCGAGGTAACAGCACCCAATTGTCGGTGACCTGTTGCAAGACCACCTCATCGACTGTAGATTCTTGGCCTAAAATGTACATCTTCCATACATGAGAGCCTAGGGATGAATTTAGGTACAACTATTTTGGGAAATTTGAAAATCCATAGTTTATTCATATGCAGTCCAAAAAATGCATACTAAGAGATTCTAAACCTCTTTTCACCTACCAAGTGGAAAACCCAACAAAACCTCAAAGTCTTAAACAATTCAATAATAGGAACCAAACTTAAAACCTTCTTTGAACAAATTGAGGTGTTTTCTTACCTTACAAAAGATAAGATTTGGAAATTTTGAATTTATATATGAAACCAAGGACTTGGGATTAGCTAGAGAGGTGAAGAAATACAAAAATAACCAATTACAAAATAAGGGCTGGAATCATTTCATTACATTTTATTATCCCTAAGCGGATGAGGAAGAAAACATAAAAGAGAATCTCCTTTGAACAACACCTACAAGTTAGGTCCGTACATGTTTAGTCCCTAATGTTTTGTGGTGTTTTGAAGTTGCCTAATATCCTTTCTCATAGGCAAGACTAAAACCTTTCTTATTTTTTATTCTTTAACAAATTCAACCATGAGATCTTTTAGTCAACTTATTGGAATACATCCTCTAAAAATATTAGAATGAAAATCCCCACTGATTATAAGATCTTATTACCTAAACTTCAAAAACTAGTGGTTTTAGCCCTTTTAGATGGTGATGTTTTGTCTTTCAAAAAATTTAGTAAAAACATTTTTCCCACAAACTTGTGCAATGTAGTCAAAGTGTAGCTGATATTACATGGAAAAAAATTAAAATTTTTCCATTTTTCCATTTTTCCATATTCATCTTTAACCTTCGAGGGACAAAGAAAATATTATGTATTCTTTGGATGATTTCATGAAGGCCTCTTCAATAGAAAAAAAACATTTTCTTCATTAAACTTGGGGGGCAGTTGTTTGACTTCATTTCAATGATTGATATTGAATATTCCCTCCTAGTAGTATTTTTTGACTTCCTTGCATAAGAAAATGGTCAAAAACTTGATCACCATGTATTTTTGAATCCTCTTTCTTTTCTCTTGATCTCAGTATTAGCCATAAAAATGCTCATTTTTGAATTTGAGACCAACTAATAAAATGAAGCTTATCAAGTCTAGATTCTATTCCAATTTGAAATTTGGAAAATTTATGAAATTGAATATTTATTGCAATTTGAATTTTAGGCCTATTGCCATTGACTATTTATTGTCTATTGAATAGTCGTCTTAGAATGATATGGTATACTTTTTGTACCACGGTTCTTTACACCATGATGTAAATACATGAAAGAGAAACATATATGTCAAAAGAAAGAAACATTAGAAGAGAAATGAGGCCATGGGAAGACCATTGTAGGTTTGTTCTCCAAGCTATGAACCAGTGCACTTCTAGTTAGAATATTAAAAATGAATGAAATTTGAAAATAAATTTGAAAAAAATGGAAAATGAATCAAAATATTTTTAAAATATTTTTAAATAATTAAATAATATTATTTGACATGAAAATCTCCTAACTATATTAGATTTATGATGTGTCGAAGTTTCCAATCATTTGTTTACAAAGTTTTTTTTCCATTTAAAAAAATTATGTCATGAAATTGTTCTTCACAATTCAGGCCTTGCAATTCGTTGAATTTTTTTGGCCCTTGTTCCCTATTGTTACTAACTCACGGTCTTGTTTAAGCCTAAATTCTCATCTTATATGTTGAAGTTTGATAAAGTGGTCATAGACTTGTCTTTTCAAGGTTAAAAGTTTATTTATTGAAAGGTGGGCAATGAAAGAAACCTTGAATTGCTTAAAGCTTTGACATAAAATTGAGATGTATCAATACGAATGGAGAGATTGTTTATGTAAGCAAGAAATATCTTACAAGTTGTTTTTTAAAATCAAGAAGATGGAGTTATATGTTTTTCTAATCCTAATTGCATGAAAAAATCAACTCTTCATAACTTTCATCTTAGTGATTATTAAAATAGAATGGCTCAAAGATTTTTCTTTAGATACAAATGTACCCAATCTATTTAATTGAGATAATGAAATTATTTTTTTGACTTTATAAATTTAGTTATAATCTCATGTAAGAGATCCAAAATACAAAGTCATTTGAAGGAAGTTGCCCAAATTCTCAAAAATTCAGAAAATCTCTCCTTAGTCTTTTGAAAGTTAAAGAAATCCAAAGTAGCCTATCTATAACCTTATAAGACTCATGCAAAAAATGATCAATAATGTTGATTCTATACAAAGATAGAGTTGGTTATACATACATAAATCATTTCAAACAATATATGGTTCAAAAGTTATGTAGACTATAACCTTCTTATAACACTTTCATTATTACATAATACAATGCAATTGAAAACAAAAGAGTGGTTTACAGTCTTGATCTAGTTTGGAGGAGATGGCTACGTCCAATAACTAATTTGTGTCTAACAATCCTATTTGTGTTATTTAATATATAAATTCAATAAAGACAAGTTTTGCCACCATGGCATATTGTAAAGGCTAAAGAGAGCCATACTAAAAGTAATAATGCATGAGATCTAACAATTAGATTCAACTATGTTTCTAATAGCAATGATTAATTAACAATTTAAAAATAGTGTACTACAATTTGTTGTTTTATGTGAGTATTTTGAGATATCAAGGCAATTAACTACTCAAATTTATTTGCATTACAATTATGTCAAGTGATGGCAACACAAGTAAGGTTATAAAGAACAACTAGCATAGGTTTGTACTTGCTTTTTGTTGACACCGTTTGGTAAGTCCTTATTTGGATTGTTTCCTTACAACTTGGTTTCTTGTGTCCTTACTTAGCTAGTCCATAATTTTGTTTCTAATACACATACATGGATTTATAATGTTGTGCATGTTACAAAATGAACTTGCATATTTGTATAATCTTTTACAAAATAGGAATTTTTTTACCCATTGTATCTTGATTAGTGTTATTCATATTAAGAGTCTCTACTAGTATTATTGGTTAAAAAATCTCCATTGTAAGAATAAAAATATGTAAATTCATTTATAACACACACTTAATGGAACAAATTTGTGTGTTCTATTAAAACTAAAATTAAATATAAATGCCAATGAATTTATTCTTGCTGGTTGTAGCTGACTAAGAACCTAAGGTGATCAAAAGCACCTAATTCCAGCACCTTCCATTCTCCAAACTTTAAATGACTTCAAATGAACACTTATGTACTAAAAACCACTATAACTTTCAAAAGCAACTGATTTTTTTGAAGCAAACAATGAAAATTGAGACATTTCATCCATCTTATTTTCTCAACTTTGAGAGTTTGTAAAACACTATTAGAGTGTGGGAAACCACATGGGATACATTTCTCTTTAGTTCACTAATAATTTCATCATTTTTTTTTATCATTTGACCTTAGAAGTAGTAGATTAGAAGAAGTGTAAAATTTAGTTGTTGTTGTCTAAATTTGTTCAATTCTATTAACCCCTACCTACTTAAGCAACCATATTTGGTACTTGAAAAAAAATTCAATATGGGAATTATACGTAAATAGCTAGTAAACTTCAAAAATATCTCGAAAGTTGAATATGAATTTATCAAAACTACTCTTCAATGTATAATAAATAATTTGAAGCAATAACTATAGTGTTTTTAGCAAAAACTTCAAGTAATTTTCTTGAAAGGCTTTTCACTTAGAAAAATTGGAAAGTCCTTTGACTTTTATCTAATAAAATTCTGTGTTATTTGAAACTTCCATAAAATACTTATGGACAAAAGTCTAAAAGATAGTACAAAGTACATTTTTATTTGGTTGTTTGAAATTTGTTCCATAATTTTTGCATCAAAGCTTCAAATTACAAATAAAGTTTGACAAATGAAAGTTAACTTGATTTTCCACATTATTTAAGTAAAAAAATCTGATTTTATTTTCAATCATATATAAATGAGATCTAAAGTTTTGGTAATAATGCAAAAACTGCATTTTGACTTCATAAAGTTATTAAGTTTCCATGTATTCTACTTCACAAATTCTACATGCATAGGTGTACTTCCTATTGCCCAACTTGTATAATTAAAATACTTATCTTCTTTTAGAAAATTAAGGGAGAGATATAATTGGATTATGAAATTTTGTGGATTTCATATACTTCATTAAGTAAATATGGGAGAATTTGATTGAGAAATGTAGAATTTTAATAACTCTTCACTTGAATCCACTTCAACTTATTTGTTTGGTGAAATTTCAAATTATTAAATAACTAGGATCATTCATTTCATTTTGCCAGGTGAAATTTCTAATCCTCTAGAGGACCTTGAAATAGATCAAAGTTCTTACTTAAAAATATAAAGATGTGTCTTGAATTGAAATTAGTAAATATAAATTAATGGTATTCAAACAAGATTAAAAAAATAGGTCACATCCAAATGCATTAATCTACCATTGTAGTGTTCTATATTCATTGATAAAATTTGAAATCAAAAATTCAAAATTACTTCAAAATTGATTGTTTATTGAATATCAATGACTTTCACAAGAGGTTTTTTTACTATGAGTTGTAAAATATAAATTGCGTAATTATGATAAGCTTTGAAAAATATTTCATTCTTCCTTTATTGAAATATTTTGGGTTGGGTCAATATTACAATTAAAGACGTCCATTTTTTGAAATAAAACATACACTCTTTACACTATTGAATCTAGTAGTCAAGTTCTACAAAATAATTCTCTAAGAATAAATGCCAAATTTTTTGAGGATTTCATCTTCTCAGAAAATTTTATGAAAATAAAATAAACGATCTTATTTTTAGGCATCCATTTAATCACATTTGTCAATTTTAATTATTTGGCAAGGAATATTAATCTGAACCATGGTATTAAATTATAGAATATTATCAAACCAAGGTTTTGAAAAAATTTATTGTCAAAATAATTTAAAATTTACATATAAATCTTTAAAAAAATTGAACAATTATACTGGATACAACGGTGTTTGCAAAAGATGATGGACTGACTAATCAAAATGGATTGATTGAATAATCATTGGTTAACTAATACTTTTTAGTTTCATGTCTTCATTTTTAATATAATTTTACATCAAATCAACTTTGAAAATTGTAGTTGATCAAAACCAATAAGTTATCATAGGCTAGATATTTTCAAATATTCACAACACTACCGAAAGTTAACACCCTCTAAAAAAAGGCTATGAACCCCTAAAGTTATTTCATGTTTAGAGATCCAAAATTTCTTCAAAGTATTAGTCTTCAAAGCAAAGATAAAATCTTCATCCCTATTTATTTTTTAACAAATCCAATTATAAGATCCTTTAGTTAACTTGTAAGAGTACACCCTCCTAAAATTTTAGAATAAGAAACCTTACCAATTGCGAGGTCATGATGTTTGGATTTTGAAAAGAAATATTTTCAACTCTTTCCAAATGGTTAGATTTCATCTTTCAAACATTTTACCCCCAAATGTGTAGATCCTACAACTTATAACTTTCCATAATATGCTGAAGAAATAAGTTGGGAATACATATAAAAAATTCAAAAAAATAATTTCATATTCATATTTGAAAAAAATAGTATGTAGAAAGAATTAGAGAATGATTTTAAAATACTAAAATGTTAAGAATTTAGTTATAGAATTGAAAAATGTCAATCCCGTTAGTTGTAGTTTTGAAATAAACAATCTACATCCTAAGATTTTATTTTTTTCAAAAAACATTGAAAATTGAGTTAAATAAAGGACTTCAAATTTTATTTTAGAGTAGAGATTCTATAATTGCTTGCAAACAAAAATTTCTAATAACTTTCCTCTCATTAATCAACATGGAATGATCCAAAGCTTTCAATGTCTAAGGTAAAACAACCCATTGTGGTCAGATGACCCATATTGGACACCTATGGAATGACCCCATTATGGGTTTTTTCAGACCCCATCATGGATTTTATTACTAAATGAGATTTGGACCACAATCAATGTCTTATTTGATAGTAATGGAGTGATTAGTGACTGCATTAGGAACTTCTAACTTTTTAGTGTAATTTCATTGTAGGAAGTGACTTTTTTAGGCCTTTCACATTAGAAATTATTGTGATTGCTTTAGGTGTGTAAGATGAGCATGATGGATACAAATTTTGTTGGTTCTGAGGTAGTCTACAAACTCTTTTGGGCCATATGGATTGAACACTTCAAAAATTCATAGCAAATTCATGCTTTGTCAAAAAAATATAATTTCAAATGCTCTCATTGTTTCTCACACTTGTGTTTAAGTGGGAAAAAAATGAAAAAATTTCAGCAATGGCATGAGTATGAACTCCTACTTTTGACCACAATGGGCTGTTTTACCTTATATAAATCTTGAAAACCAATTTCAAATTTTTATTTCTTGAAAAGTTGTTTTTTTAAAGTTGTTTGGGTTGTCCGGGTTGAGAAAGAAACTACATATTACAAAATAACTTTCTAACCATGAAGTAAAAAATTATGAAAATTGTTGCGCCTTGAAGCTTCTCTTTGAACACATGTTGTGTGAAAATTTCAAAGAAAAAAAATTGAGAATTCCATTTTTAGTGAGTTCACTAAGTTGCTTAAAATTTCTTTGTTGCCAAAAAATTTCTTTTGGTCCTTCAAGGGTTAATCAAATTTTATTCATTCTTAAGAATTTGTAACTATGGGTTCTTATTCTTGACTAGTAGAAGAATCACCTATGATATTAAGGTCTAAGCAAAATGTATGAGTGAGAGTAAAGCCTTCAAAGTAGAACAAAATGTTTTCAAGTCTAATTGAGTCTTTGACAATGTGGCTTTTGTTAGGCTTTCAAAACCCATAATTTGTTTTTTTGCTAAGATGATTTTTGGGCCTCATATTTGAGTAAAGTGTCATGTTAAAAAGAAGTATGAAAATTTTCAAAGCAAATGATATTGCACTTCACTTGCCCAAGTGGACCCAAAACAAAAAGAATGCATAAGTTCTTTTCAACCATAGGATCTTTATAAAAAAAAGAGTCTGTAGAATTTTTTTGTTTTCCTAATTTCAAAAAAATAATAAGAAAAATATGATACCTCATTTTAGATGCCCTAATTTCTCCAAATCCATTTCAACTTGTATAGAGCTTTAGGGGATAAGTAAATAGATTTCCTACATACTTTGCTATTAAGAAACTCTTCTACTATAGATTTCATTTAAGGTCCATTCCCACCTAGTTACAAGTAGGTTAGAGATGTTGTATTCAGAAAAAATAAGAAAAACAAAACACAATTATGTTGAAGTTGTTTGGTTTAGAAGGGGAACTGTGGCAAAGATTTTGAAAGACAAATATTTATTGAAAAGTATTTCAAGTACTCTAACACTCCCCAAAATTAAAATCAGCTCGGAAATGGTCACCTTATGTATCTCCTACCTTCTACACATTCCTCCCAAATAGAACACTACAAAATTCTAAGATTTTATACAAATTCAATAAATTTCATCAAGAATGATACCATCTTGAATGATACCAATTAATAGCAATACAACAAGTTTCATCTAGAATGATGAATCTCAAGATTTTGTAAGGTAACTATACCTAAAATCGTAGACTTCCTGAAACCACACACTTCAACTTCTTGCCTAAAATGTACTCCCATGTATTTATGAGAAGCTATGATTGCTTTTAGGTACACCTATTTTCAGCACTTTGAAAATTGATAGTTTATTCATATGATGTCCAAAAAATGCATTTAAAGAGAATCTAGAATTCCCTTTTCACTTCCTATAGGATCCCACAAAAAGTTTTCCAATATAAAAATGGGAACACTGCTTAATAATGCTAAAGTGCTTATTTGTGCCATTTTAGGTGTAGTTACCTTACTAAGCAATTGAGCGAATTTCATCCAGATATGCCGATTCATCCTAACTCAAGATTTTATAGCAATTTCATCCCTTGAGAAATGGGCAAATATCCCCGCCCTCCGCCACATTCTGGATCGCTTTCTCGCGAATTCTTGCACCGAAACTGCACTTGCACACGCAACTTGCAAACTGCTTGAATTTCATTTGCAAGAGGAGTTCAAGCAGTTTACAAGTTGAGGGTGTAAGCAGTTTAGAACTTGCAATCGGAATTCAAGCAGTATGCTCAAGTTACTTACAATTTGATGTTCCAAGTAGTTTTTCGGGCTTCGGCGCAGTCGATTTGCAGAGTTTCCGACAGTAGCTTGAATTGCAGGCCAGTAGTTGTTAAATTTTCTATCAAGTTTGTACCTCCAGAGATTTGGATTCGCCAAGACATCGCCACTCTCTCGTTCTCATCAGAATTGCAACCACCTGCGCTCGCAATCTCCTTTGGAAAAACATCGAGACTGAGCAGAATGGTCTCACCTGCACGAAGATTTGTAGAGAGAGAAAGCGCTTGAAATTGTGGCAATCCGTGCAATCCATGGAGCCGCCGGAGTGCGTGGTGTGCTTGCAAGTGTTCGATGAAGGCGAACACACACCGCGCGTCTTTTCCTGCGGCCACTCGGTTTGCCAGAGCTGCGTGGCGGATTTGCGATCGCACTGGGGGACGGGGAGTGGGACGAAAGGAGCTGGCCATGGTTTGGTGCAATGCCCGGAGTGCAAGCAGCACACGAAACTGCCGTTGGGAGGATTCCTGGAGCTTCCGAAAAACATTGAACTCATGCGATTGCTCAAAGCTCCGATTGCAAAAACCCTAAACCGTAAGCCGGAGCAGAAGGTGGAATCCTTACCGTTTCCGCTTCACGAGGTGGCGTATGGAGAGCCTATTGTTTGGATGCTTCCGCAAGCGGCAGTCGAGAGGAGGAAGGACGGGGATGTAATGTTTGGTGAGAAGAAATTGATATCAGCGGTGAGGTTGCAGTGTTTGTCGAAAATTGATTCGGATGGAAAATTGAAGTACAAGGAGCGTGTGCGCTTGGCTTGGGAAGCTCTACACCCCAAAAGTCGGACCAAATTGATGCGTTTACTTGCCCTTCGTTGTAATTACTTCGCGGAGGTCGCTGGATTGTGGATGTCGGAGGAAGGGACACTCTTTCTCGTTTCGAAGGTGTATGCTGAAGGAATTAAGCAGGCAAGGAGTTTGTTCAATCATGAGGGGGACGGGAGCCCGAAGGAGGATAGGGTTAGGGTTAGACTAGCGCTGGAGCTTTGTGAAATACTGATGGAAATTCATGCCGCTGGGGTTGTTGTGGGCATGCTTGGGGCGGATTCTTTCACTTTGGATGCGTTTGGTCACCTTCGATTACATGTTGGGAAATGTGCTATTTGGACTGGGGACAGTGAGTGCTGTAGTCCGGAATTCATCAAAGAGACTGGTGGCGATGAGTTTGGATTAGTATCTCTAAAGGCCGACGTCTGGTCGCTAGGATGTCTATTGCTGCAGCTGTTCTCCGGAAGCTCTCTTCTTGGGGGTCTGATGTACTCTGAGGTTAGAAAGAGAACACAGATTGAAGCTCTGGAGCAAAAAATTGGTTTCAAAGAGCAGCTGCTCAATTGTATGGCAGCTGTTTCAAGTAACAGGCCACGGGTGGTTGATGTGTGGCGGGAGCTTAAGGAATTGCTTGATGAGCAGCCACTAGAGATCCCTTCTCATTTAATGGAGGACAAGCTTGACCTGGAAATATTGAAATCTGAAAGCACAATACCTGACGACAATTCCTCGATTCAGCCAGAAATGGCAAGTGAGATGGTGAGTATGCCAAAACCAACGCTTTAAGCAGGGTTCTTTTTAGTGGACTGACTAAAGTCTTACTGATTCTATTTAGCAAATGAAAGTGCATTCCGACGCACCTAATTATGAATTATAATGTAAAAGGGTTCAAATTTTTGTTGATGTATTTCCTAAAATCAACACAAGTTCTTACAAAAGTGTTGGGCATTCTCATAATCAATAAATGTTCCTATTGATTAAGTTGCAAAAGCCTCTGTATTAACCCTTAAGGCTTAAAGAACAAATCTTGTTTTAGTGATTTGTGACTTTTCGAGCTTTAACCTTAGGTGTAAATTGAAAATTGCATTCTTAGAATGCGCCCACATACGATTTACATAATTGTTATGTTTGAAAAATAAGAGAATCTCAAGAGTCCTTCTCTATTGTGATTAATTCGTGTGGTCAAAGTGTTTGATGACCTGAGGGTCACTGTTGTCCCTTTAATGGTTAAGGACGTGTCTACATTCAAACACACCTTTCACCCTATTGCTTTGCATGGTCCTCAGACTTCTACTGTGGAGGCCACTCCAAGCTCGTCAAGGGCATTGAACGATGTCATGGATTGCGACGCAGAAGTGAAGACTCTCCAAGGCCATCTTGATACAGTGTCATGCTTGACTGTTTGTGGTACGACGATCTGCTCTCCCGTAGAACATTTATTTCTGTATATTGTGGAATGTTGGTATGGGGAGTATTTTCATTGGATCTGACCGTATCTTTTGAGATCTACACACCGAATTTTCTTTTTGTCTTGCAATCCTCTCCTTGAAGATGTTTCACTAAGATACTTTTCTTTTTGGTTATGCAGGAAGTTACTTGATTAGTGCTTCATTTGATAAGACGCTGCGTGTCTGGTCTCTGAATGTAAGTTTTATATCATTGGCTTCTATTTGATTCTTCTCGTGGGGTTGCACCTTTCCTGCGTTGTAGTTGGATTACTACTTGATCATGTACGGGAGCCTGTTAATGATACATCGAGAGGTCTCCCTATGGTCGTCGAGATCATAGGGAGACCTTACCATGAATTATAAGAAATATTCTCTTTATGGTGTTGTCCCTAAGTTCTTGAAACAAGTTTATTTTATTGAAAGCCTTGTTACGTAATTATTGAAAGCCGACATGGAGCTGGATGCCATTTTAGGTCAATACATTTACCAAGTATTAATTGACACACTTATGATACTTGAACAGGACTACAGGATGGTCCAAACGTTCAAAGGCCATGAACAGAGAATCACTGCACTTGTGGTACACGAAGCATCACAGCTCTGCATCAGTGGTGACTATGGGGGATACATCTATGCATGGAGTGCCGCTTCCAGGGAGAATTCAGCTGCTCCGGTGGCCAGCTGGCAGGAGCATCAAGATTGGCGGTATTCAGGAGTTGCTTCACTTGCGATCTCAGGTGACGAATTGCTGTACAGTGGAAGCGGGGATAGGACAATCAAAGCATGGTCTACCTCGGTACTGCATCTACTTCCTCCCTATTAATGTTGTAGTATCGCCAGAGGGTACTATTTGCGTTTGAACCAACGTATAGGAGTGCGCGTTCATTGGGAGATCACTGTAGTGCAGTGTAGAGATCACTATGGGTACAGTTGTGTCACTAAAGTCTTAGTACCCCAAATAACGGTTTACAAGAACTCATTTTCATCGATTTGAATTTCTTTCTTGTTGGTTGTCAATAAAATTCTCAAGTTTATCATACTACCATTAAAATTTGGGATTTTAATATGGCATTGGGAACCAGAATTTACTTTTCAAATACTCTTATAAATATGCAAATAATCTCATATGTATGCAAATTTTGATCAGGAAATCAATGTTTTTTTCTTGGTTGTTAGAGTTGCCATTAACAAGATGCGATATTAGTTTTCTTGGCTTCAAGGTAAAAATTGCTGGTCTTGCTAGGTACTGAATGTGGGAGATATTTTCACCGGACCATCGCTAATCGATGTATCTACTAATACTGATTTCCATTGCAAATTTATCAGAACCGAACCCTATTTTCTTCCAAGGGTTGTATACTTTCATATCTAATTCACTTTGTTTCTTAAATTATAATGAGATCGTGCCACGAGAAGATTGTCCAATTTCTTCAAGGTGGTACTGAAACGTAGTTGACATCACTGTACCTGTACATGAGCCAAACTCTCTTGTTTAATTTCTATGTATGATGATTTCTGACGCAAACATTTAATATAGGAGGTTGTAGACCACTATTGAAGGGATAATAGAGAACACCCGATTTCCGTTCAGAGGGTAGTGGCCAACGTCCAATTCAGACCAAGTCATGTGGAGCATTGATTGATACACCCAACTTGCTAAATGAAGACCAACCAAGTGTTCATAGGAAGAGTTTTAGTTGATGTTGGTAATACGAGTCTCTATTGTATATGACATTATGTCCCTTCCGGTTTGAGTATCTTCTATCTTACGACTGGTTTTGATTGATGTGTTGACAGGATTTTAAGCAGGTTGCAACGATGGAGGGACATACAGGTGTGGTCTCTGTGCTGATGGTTGAAGAGCAATTTCTTTTCAGTGGCAGTTGGGATGGCACGATCAGAATATGGTGGCGTCCAGATCACAGTCCTTTGGCAAATTTTGGTGGAAGGTCGAGCGTGCCTTCGGGTGGTATTCGTGCACTTGTGAAATGTCCTGCCAATGGACTGTTGTTTTCAGGTCACGACTCTGGTGTCATTCAGGTGGACAACTATTCCCAAAGACCTGGACTTTGCTGTTTAGCATGGATTTATCAATCAGCCCTATAGAAGTCTCTTATATCAGCTTCTTGATGTTGAGCTGTCTTTTTTAATGCTTGCACTGTTAACAAGAGCTTACATTTTTCTTGTTTGGATGGTGCAGATTTGGAATGAGGAGGATTGTGTGGGCTCCTTCAAAGCGCATACCGCAGTAATCTCAGCGCTGACTTTTGACCAAGATTGGCTTTATAGTAGCAGTTGGGACGGCTTTGTTAAGGTCTCTCTCTTTCTCTCCCTTCCTCAGTTTTTTTTACAACCTTCGACACCCTAATCTTCGTTGAATTTTTCATCGAAAAAAATAAAAAAATACTAACATATTACTTACCTTAATATGATTTAACTGACCCAAATGGAAGGTTAATGCTTTTGAAGATTCAATCATCACTTTGGATGAACGAGAAGTCATCTCAATGAAGCAACACCCTGAACCACTCCGTTCCTCGTCCAGAAAATGAACTCGAAACCTTTTGGACATTTGCTGAAGCAATGTGGACCTTGTTATATTTTTGCAGGCATGGCCACTTCAAGATATATTGAGTGACAGTCCAATTCCAGTTGAGAGGAAATGCAGTCAGGCAGCAGTAACAGCACTTTGTTGCTCTGCACAAGGCAAGCTATTCGTTGGTACAACACAAAAAATTCAGGTAATCTCAGAGCCTGAGCTCGGGCATCATCATATTTTGCGGTCAAAATTTCAGTTATATTAAAACTGAGGAAACCAAAACTGTTAGGGACCTTATGATGTGTCCTTTTACCAATAGTATTTCATCTTTTCACACACTTGATTGCGCTTATTTGGAAGTGATGAAATCAATATTTGTCTGAATGTCTATGGCCACTAAACTCTGAATGTAAATGGGTTGTCCAATGTCGCGTTTAGCGATCTACAACCTCCCACTTCAAAATTGCACGAGAAACTCATACTTCGGGATTAAAATTTTTATCTCAACAGATTTGTCTTTTCTACTCAAAGTTCTCTCCAGAGCTCTATAGATCTTTCAAAACACTCCTGCAAGTGGTAAAATTCTTAAAGTGATACAGATTCATCAAATCTTATTGCTCTACATATCCCAATAATCATTCTTAAATATGTTAGAAGTCACACAAGTAGTATCCTTTACGTTGGGTTGCTGGTATGGAGGGAAAATGATGTCAAATTGAATTCCGTCTACTGTGATTCTAATGCGTCATTGCAATAACAGGTATACGGTCATGAAGCAGTGATTTAAAAGCGGATTACTTGAAGTGAAACATCTACTTATTGCTGCTGGTGTACATTGGGCATTCGCTTCTGCAAATTGAACTCCTTATTAAGTAGGTAAGACTTTCTGCTATAATGTTTTCTGCTTGCTAAAGTATGTACTTCAAAATGTGCAAGAGTAAACTCTTCGTTCAGGATTTGCTGCAACTTTTGGTGGTCTCCAACTCTCCATGTGTTCTGAAGTTTAACTGGGTCTGTTTTTTCTTTATCTAATTTACTCACATTGATCTTGTGGATGCAGGCAGTGATTACTCGCCTGTGACTTTGAGTAGAAGATGGTACGGGAGTACACCTAATTGCGTTCCTCACCTGAAAGGAACCCCTGTAGATTCTTACCTAAACTGTACATGATCTGAACATCAGAGCTTAGGGTGGACTTAGGTACACCTAAAATCTCCACTTAAAAAAATTGTGTAGTTTAATAGTGCAACGTTCAAATAAACACATGCTTAAGTATGTTTGACTTATTTCTCTTTTATAAGATTTCCACATGCATTGCTCAACGATCTTTGAAATGTGAAATTAATGACAGTTCCACAAGTGAAGAAGGCATATTACTTGCATGATAATAGTTTGTATGATAATAGTTTTAATTACAATATAGACATTAAGTCTGTACAAGAGAAAGGTAAAACTTAATTATTTCTTGTTTCACAATCCTACACAAATTTTAGGGCCACTTTAACCCCTTAGGTTGCAAGGAACCAGTAATATGCCTTCTTCTGGGTTTCCAAAACGTGGAACAGAAATAACTCATTAATTTGAGAGGAATTGGGAGTGAGGTAGTTACTAATTCATTGATAAAAAAATGAATTGGAGCAATCAGATCTAGGAAATACAATTCCATGCAACAATTATGTATGTTTATACATGGGTTTGTTTGTGAGCCTTGGTATAATATGTGGAAATACATAGAAAGAATTACAAAAGATGAGTCACTTTTGTGCCTTCCAAAGTATTGGTGGATTTTTTGAGGAAATCAATCACAAAGATAGTCCAAGTAGATGGCCACTTCTTAGGAAAAAAGGGATGTTGCAAAGAAATATGGCAATTACTAGCAATGTTTTCATGTATTATGGTTAACAATGTATTTTTTCTGAGTCTTCTTTCCATCTTTTGTTGTAGATGTTGACTTCAACTAAGGTAAACCTGCCTATGAGAGGCAAAATGAGTGGTCTGAAGTGTTGCCATTAGCAAAATGATTCAGATTTTTTTCCATATATAGACATATGTAAGAATTGAAGGAAGCAATTGAAAATTTATTTTTTTGACAAAGTAAGAATTTTTTATGAATTTTTGAAGTGTACAGCCCAATTGGCCCAACACAATCTATAGACTACCCCAAATCAGCAAAAAAGGTTTCCATAATGGTCATCTTACTACCTAAAGTAGTCACAACATTTTCTAACATGGCTATAACATTTCCTAACATGGCCATGACATGAAGGAATAAAAAAATAACTTTTTATGACCAATTTACACTTGAATGGTGTAAGTGCCCTATGACAGTCACTAATAACTCCATGACCATCTCCCAAGACAAGATTATGGCCACATATCAGCCTAATGTGGTCCTAATCTCATTCATCAGAAAAAATCTACCATGAGTTGGTGTAAGACTCTAATGGGTGGTTTTCTAGATGACTGCATCAAGCAATTTGTCTGCCATGGGCTAGTTTACCTTATCCCTCTATACAAAGCAAGTCTAAATATGTATCAATTTTGAGTGGAAGATTCTAAATATGTCCATTTAAGTTGTTTCTTGTATTAATCCCCAAAGTCCCAAGAGTCTCCTTGGAGGGCTTTCAAAGGTTCAATTTTTGGCAAGATTCTTTGAGACTTTTTTTCAAGATAGGAAAATTAATTAGCTTTTTGGAAATGTAATTTTTATTTCAATTGGTGCCTAGGGGTGAAAGTTACGCCACAATAGGCCACAATAAGCAAGGACAAGCACGATAAAAAACACAAATAATTTTTAAAAATTACAAATTATATTTTTGTTTGTGTAGGAAGATTTGATTCATTCCATTTGAATAAGTGATATGAAAGTTATGAAACTTCATATCTTGCAAGAAATCTTAGAAATTTTTTGAGAAAATAATGTTTTGAATTCTCTTATGAGCTCAATTTTTCTTAAAATTAAAAAAATGATATATGGCATAGTTTTCTTTCTAAAAAAATCTCACTATTGGAATTAGTTGGTGTTTCATTTCATCTTAGAGCTATCAAAAATTTAGTTTTTTTCTTCTATTTTGTACCTACTTTGACTTCATATTTCTTTAAAGAATGAAATCATGGGAATGGGGATTTTAAAAAATTTTCAATTCAATTCTTCAACATAAAGAAATTTCAATTCACAATTTGAATTACAAAACATTTAGGTTAAGAGGATTCAAAACCTTCTAATCTAATTAGTCAGGGAACAAAAAAAATTCATATTTTTTACTTTAAGCACTTACATCTTGAGATGGATACTATCAAAATTTTTGAAATTTCTTCCAAAAATTCCCATATTAGTTTAGGACAAGATCCTGATATAGTTTGATGTGCAAATGTTTAAATTTTTTGTTGTTTGCATTCAAAATGGCAGTTTTGAATGTTTTTTGACAAACAAAAATGGCCTTAAGTGGGACTTTACGGGTTGAGCATGTAATTTCATATATTGAATGTGTATTTTTCAACATTGATTGCTCTATTTGAATCATGATTGCTTTGTATTTGCATATTTTTCATACATCAATGTCAACAACATTGTACACACTATCGAGAAACTCAAAATTCTCGCAATACCAACGATGGATTGTCCTAATTTTTGCACACCCATTATCTAGCTATCACTCATTCTGCAACTTGATATGGTTACTTTCTTCACTTCAACTACTCTTCAATAATTCCACATCTACTAAAGATTTTATATATATTCTCACTCCATAACCAAAATAACTTTGGGACTATGGGGTTAAAGCATACTATGAAAATTTGATATTGAAACTAATGTGGTTAGAAGCTCTTTTTTGAGCAAGAAATCAAACAAGACTAATGTTTCAATAAATTGTTGTTACATAGCCATCCTATTGTGTGAGATGTTAGAACCGTTGAATGCATGTAAATATCAATAAGGGAAGCAACCCATTTCCAACCATTGGGGCAATTATACATATATGGAGTACGGGGTTTTCAAGAAAGGAAATTTTCCCATGTACAAAAATAGAGATTGGAAGGATTCTACAATTTTCCTAAATTTTATTTTTCAAAACATAATTATTGTGAATTTTTTAGTTGAAGATTTTGTTTGACCCATATTGGTCATATAGGTCTTCATATTTCCGACCAAGGGCTAGTTGCAAAATGAACCAAGGATTGGTTGCAATATTGAGAGTCTTATAGCCAATCATAATGCACCACAACTACATCGGGAACTATGCCATAATTAATAGTGCACCATTACTACCTGACTAAAAAGAAGTAGTCTGCATGGCAGAAATAGAGGGGTGATTGTAAATGGGTTGCCTCCCTTATAGACTTTGCATATAATTGATTATTTTGGTCATCTAGACCTTTACCATTATAATACAAAATCTTCAAAGTCTCAATCATTATTACCAATTAGAAGTTTGAAATTTCAATGACATCATATACTCATAAAATATAGCCAAGTAAGATCAATTTGTACAATTTGTACAATGGATAATTTTACTGTTCATCAAGTTCTATCATGTGCATTGAACGTTGTTGATATTGTATAGAGAGCTTTAGTAAACTGTATCATCATACAAGTTTACATTTCTATCTCTCAAGATCTATACAATGTTAAACAAATTTCAAAGAAAATCAATATTATAAGCATGTTAACTAGTCAAAAAGAATCATAAAATGTCTCTATATTAAAAATAAGATGACTAAACAAACTAATTATAAAGAGTAAATCATGACTCTACGTAATTTTGAGTACACATTTGTTGAGTGGCATGGCATCTTTTAGCAATGGATACTTGTTTCATTATAACACTTTTTCATAGAATGACTCTTGATCATTTTCTATACTTGTGATGTGGTTTGAGAATCTAGAGATGGCAAAAATGATGATGAAGACTCACTTTCTTGTGTATATGTTTGGTGATACTCATACAAGGCTTCACTATTGATTTCATTGTTGCCTATGAGCATGGCAACAATGTTTGACATGGAGAGATGCCTTGAAGCTACGTGATGTAAACACAAGAGCCCTATTTCAACCACCCTCTTAATTGTCGCATCTTCTATCTTGGTCATTTCTTGCGATGATTTATCTACAAGCTCCATAATTTGGTTCTTTGCATGCAATCTTTGGGCCTACACAAGACACAATAAGAAAAAATACAATCGAATTTAGGATTATTACAATAATTATAATGCCCAAAACAATGAAAGCAACCAATGAAAGTTGAAATTTTTTGTGCTTCAAAGGTGTCAATTCAAATTAAGTGAGTTTAATGTTATGTATAGGCTATTTGCTATCCTATGTTCACAAACTTTGAAAATTTGTAAAATATTACTAGAGCATTATGAAGCCACTTGGGTTACATTTCTCTTGAGTTCACTAGTAATCTCATCAAATTATTTTAGTCAAATATTCAACCTTTGATATGGGGGGACCAAGAAAAAGTATCACTTTTAGGTGTTTCTTCCTTGAAAGTGAAGACACTTTGAGAGTACAATTCTTTTATGTAATGCTTCAAAGATTTAACTTTAGCAAAAAATAAAGAAAAAAACTCTCAAATCTAGAGGTTTAAAAAGGTAGTTGAAGAAATATGAAAATTGTGCTATAGTTTTTATTAGAAAATATATTAAGTCTTCCAAACAAGCCAGTGATGTCCAATATCATCTTTCAAATTTAGATATCTACTAGTACCATGCTCAATTTGGCCTCTAAATAATTGATCAGATTTTCAACTTTTTTTGATAGAAGATAAGAACGAATCTTTCTTGTTAGTTTTGATTTCATAAATTGTTAAAAGAAAAAAGATTTGGCAATTCCTAATCTTCAAGATTTATAATGTAGCAAATTCTTGAATAGATTTTTTGGAATCTAAAAGTTTGAAGATTTTTTTGAGATACCAAATTTGAAAGATTTTTAGAATCTAGAAATATAACTAGATTCCAAAAATCTTCAAAAGACTTAGATTTTAGAAAAAATTCTAGATTCCTAGATTTTAGAAAATTCAGGCCTTTGGTCAAAGATTGAGTCAAGAATTGGTAGAAACTAAAAATCCTATATCTTCTTCAAAAATCACTTAAGTCTCTTGATTTTCAAAGCAATAAATTTGTCTACAACTCTTCTACTCGTATTACAAATATGAGCAACTAAATTGAAGTTGAAATTTCATCCTTCCAATCAAAATTCACTAGAAGAAAAATGTGTCCTATACAACTAGCCTTTGCAACTACAAATTGTCCACAATGACTCATTTTTAGTCATTGTGGACAATTTGTAGTTGCAAAGGCTAGTTGTGTAGGACACATTTTTCTTCCAATGATTGCTGCTACAAGAAGAAAAAATGAAAATTTTGAGGAATGTCTTTTGGAGATTTTTAAATTCTCTCCTCCACTTCCAATTACTCTATAAACAATCTAAACTTACTAGAACACACTTAAGAATTCTCACAAATCCAAGCAACACTCAAGAATTTACATTGGCCTCAATTCAAAAATTTGTTACACCACAAGTCTTAAAGAAGAAGATTATTGGCAAGTGAAAAACTAAGAATCTACACATAAGTAGTATAGGCAAGCTAGCAACTCTCACTCCACCAGGGAGAATCCAAGAGTGTACATGCATCAAAGAGAAAACTCAAAACTTTATAAATGGTTTAATTACTATAACCACAAATCCACAACAAAAGAACTCTCTCTCTAAAACATTCACAAAGCCTAACTTCATATGAATGACAAGAGGAAGCCTCAAATCCTAAGTACTCCAAACCCTAATTGACAAGAACAATGAGTCAATTTCTACATGGGGTTCATAAATGATTAAAGACTCCTTAAAACCACCTAGACTAAAGAAATCCAATTGGAGCCTAGTAAATAACAAACCATGATGTGTGTTTACACTAGATGCCACATCACTTGACAAATTGAAAGGAAACTCAAGATTGATAATGTACATTGTAGTTGGCATATTTTGGATGTCGCCATAAAGAATCTTAATAGAAAATTTATCATAAAGGTTGTGTGAAATCAAATGTTGGAAGTCTTGAGATGAAAACATTGAAAGATAGATTAAAAATAGATAGAAATTTATAGTTTTTGAAGCTCTTAGCTTATTTTTGTGAAATAGAGTTGAAATTTAACAAATAGAGTGATGTAGAAATTGTATGAGTAGAGATCACATTTTAGGAGATTTTTTTTTATGTTTGTAAGTTAGACACCAAAAGAATGGGCTTGCATAATTGTTCTTATAAGATCGTATTTGAAGATGAATTGTGGGTATTGTTCTTTTCAATTCAATGAGTGTAAAGAGGATTATGGAAGTGAATCTTTAGTTTAAATTTAGGTTAGGTATAGGCCATGTTTAAGGTATGCAATTTCAGGTAAATAGGATTTTTTGGCAAATTTCTGCATTGATCTCTACAAATTTTTTGTTGTCAATTCTCATTGTGATGGATTGCCCTTGAACCTTAATGTCCAAGGCACAATACTTTGACAAAAATTTGATAAAATTATTATTTTATTATTTTTAATGAAATGAATGTCTTTTTTTATTCTATTTTCATAATCAAAAATCCAATTTTTAAAACCAATGTTTATGACTTTTTATTCACGATTTTGTGCAAGTTTGTCCACTGAAAATTTTGATTTTCTAGTGTGAAGGGCTCTTGGAAATGAATCTCAAATATACTAAATCTTGGAAAAATAATCACTTGAGAAATTCATTTTAAAATATTGTAAAATAGAGTTGAGAAACCATATATTGATTGTGGTTATACATGTATTGTCCTTTGACCTCAAATTTTTTTCATAACCTCAATTTGAAGTTTATGATGTAAAAAAAATATCAATAGACTTCAATTCACTTTCACAATTTTAACACCCATACAATCAAATATGATAATCTTTCAATCTATAAGCAATATTGTTGTGTTTTCTTTTCCTATGTGATCCCTAACAATTCTAGTTTGAATATGCACTATTAGAATTCTAAAAATTGATAAAAACCCATAATTTTTTTGACTTTATGTTAAATTTAGAGAAATTTCTAAAAAGCTCAAAAAAAGCCTTGGGCAAAGAGAAGTTAATATTGTACTCCCCAATACAAACTTCAAAAAATGATAGAATTTATATTTTATAACAATTTTTTCTTTTGTCCAAAATCCTTAGACCTTTTGAGGTAAAAAGATCTTCTTTTAGCTATTTTATTGAGATTATTATTTAAAGGCAATTATATAAATTGTCAAGAATAAATATTAGAAGTAAAACACAAATCTTGTACTCTTTGAACCATAGAATAATTGCAAAAGAAGAGTTCTCAAAGCTAGATTTAAAAAAATTTAGAAAACTAATACTAGAATATAAAAGAAAAGTTTGATGGATGAAAAAATTTAATTTTTGGTAACTAGAAGTCAAAGAGCACCAAATCTTCACCTTCATCCATTGTGGTACATGACACAGAAGGTGGGTTAAGGTATGTGCATCCAAAATTGCTACAAAATGAATTCCATCGGAACACTTATTTGAAAATTGTAGGTGCACACATCTTATATCATAAATTAATGAAATTTATAATTTACGACAATCATGGGATTATGATTTTCAATATAATTAGATGCTAGAAGGAATTGTGAGGGATTTAGACTTTGCAAAAATGGTGGGATCTTTTTGTACTTTATTTACCCCCTTAAAGAATACACTTTCTTTCTTAGAATGACCCACTTCTCAATCTTATAAGGAATATTTATTTTCAAATGAGTTACATCAGTTTAAAACTCTTGTTAATCCCATATGATGAAAATTTATATTCCTCCTTTTCTTTACCCTTAGTATGAATGTATCCGCCTTGGAGGTTAGAGTGTTGCAACAAGGTGTAGTTACTAACCTTAGTTCACAATCCAACTTTTCTTTTTCTTTTCCTTTGGCTATCATTTCATAAAAAATGTTTTTTTTATTGGGATTCATCCCTAAATGTTTTTATACCTTTTACTGAAGCTATGTGAAGTAAACTCCTTGAGACTTTGTCTTAGGTGGTGGTAAAACCACACCTTGCTTGGTTATTTTTTCAAAAACATCAAAGAATTTTTGGTCTTTGCTTGAAGTTATTCTCATATCTTTTAAAAATATTTATCAAGTATATTATACTCCATATGTGCACAAATATATATAATTTTTTTCTTTTTAAGCTCTACAACTAAATACATCTTTTTAAGCCTCTATGATGAATTATTATTATTTTTTTGATAGATTTTTTCACTTTGAGAAATAGATATTCTATGTGGTGTACATCCCAAGTCTAAAAATTTATTGGTTTGATTACCCATATCACTTGGAATTTCAAGTTTCAAATAGCTTGACAAGAAATTTGGTACCATCCACCCACTATGGGTGGATATTCAATTGAGCTTATTCAACTACCAAAGCATGATAAATGACCAAAACTACCCCATCAATGCTCTTGCTACAATTTCCCCCCCAAACTACTAAACATATTGTGGCTCTTCTCTACCAGTTCTCACTTTTTTTTGGTGTGACTATGTGACGGTTCACTTTGGGTGTTGTGAAGATTGGTTGTGTAATTCTTGAGCTTCTAGGATTGAGTATGACAAGAGAATATCAAAGGTCTCTTGGTTCATGTAGTATAATCTAGAATGTGCTTTGCTTATTGGACAATTTGTGACTTTTAATAATTGGATTGTTGGCTTTGTGACATAAATAGCAAGTGGCATCAACTAGAGACACTTCGCACATCCTCATTGACATTACATTGGTTTGTTTTCTGTTTCAGGATAGGCACAAGTGAGGTTGTGCCATTTAACATCTGGATTTTCCAAAAAATTGGTTATTTTGGAACATGTTCCTCTATATTCCTCTTCAAGACGTCAAACATGACTCTATGTCTATGTTATGGTGCAAGGCTTATAGATAGTTGTATTTTTTTTTATCACTATTTATAATTGATTTGGCATACCTTCTATTGGCTTATGAGAATTACCTTGGTAATACTTTGACTTGTAGTGAAATGCTATGTGAGCATACAAAATATCAGGATTCTTATTTTTGGCTACAAGTTAGGTAATGAGGAGATGATGCAAAGACTGACCTGCCGTTGAACGAAAGCTCGGTACAGTCACACTCAAAATCTACCCTCTGGAAGGACTGAGGAATCTTCCAATGCACATCTCAGATCTACAAATCCCCAGATTTGAGACTCAGTAGTCTGTACTCTCTGACTCTGGCTGTCCGTGTCACTCTCGCAGTCTCTCTCTCACTCAACTTTCGGCGAAAGCTGTGATCAGAAATGCTTAGAAGCGTCCTTTCTCTTCTCACTCTCAACAGAATGGGCGATCACTCTGCTTCACGGAGGTACCAATACAGTAGTGTCTGTTTTTTTCTTCAAATGCACCTGCTAATGCATTTACAACAAGCCTCGCAATTTCCAAAGCTACCTACGTTTGTTGTTTTTAGTTCAATTTTCTGATTATTATGACTGCTCGATTGTGGTAGTGATTGATCAAGGAGCTTCTATGGTGTCGTAGTTGTAAGCGGGAGATGCACTGAGTGTGTCCTCTGGAAAGGTGATGGTGCGGAGTGAACAGCTGTTTTGAATCGGAAGGAGCTAGGTGAGGTGGTGGATTCTTTCGATCACAAGATTTCGGGTGCAAATTTCTGTGAAGCAATAATTTGAATTGAAAGTGGGTAGTGAATTTTACTGTGTATTGATGATTTCCTGCTCGATTCAACATCTGAATTGGCTGTTTTGTCTGAGATCGATCCAAGTGAAGCATCTGAATTCCTCGAGAAGTAAGTGTACTGTATTTAATAGAGAAAGCGTGCTTGTGATGAAATTCTTTGAAATTCTTTGTCACTATCGCTTGGAAGAGAACCAAATGTTCCTGGTCTTTTGAGATACTGGGCTCTAAGAAGGGAAAGATCACGTGAAACAATTGATCCCTGACTTGGATTCTCTGCGTGCGGATTTTCTGTTAGAAGTTAGTCGCTGAATCGCTCTCTCCGAGTATCATGCTACAAACTATGTTACATAACTTATGTCTTTTGTGACATACTTTATGAATTTTGTTCTAATATACTAATGACATACATGCCTGGTATAAGAACACGCCTTAGTATTAGACTCAGGAGTACAGTCTTTCAGTCCGAAGCTGATCTGAATTGCTGACAGTGTCAACAGGTAGGATTTATTTGTTGACAAAAGGAATGGAGAAGCTCTCTACAATGTAGACGGTTGTAGACAGTACCAATGCGTCAAAGGTCCCGCGTACAACAAGATGATGTTTCCGGTTACTAGACTAATATTTGAAGGGAATTTTATTAGTTCATCTGCGCATTGATCTTGTTCAAAGGCAGAAATCTATGAGAACATGAGGCCAATTGAATAGCAAGACAAGTGACTTCCAAGAGGTTATGTGCTGAATCCGAGTGCGTTCAGAGGTTTGGAAATGGTGCTGGTGACCGGATTTCCATTGAAATGGCAGCTTTTCTTCAACTTGGCAAAGTTTTGCTCGATTGTGCAGAACTTAAATCTCAAAGACCTGTCCTATTTAGCAAAGGAAAAGCCTCATTTTTGACAAGATCCATAAGGCTGCGAATGTAATGAAAATTGGGTTTGTAGGTGGTACAGGCGGAGGTGAATTGAAGGGAGCTTGGGAGGATCTTCACATATATGGGAGGCTAGTTTGAATCGGGCTTCCAAGGAGAGAGTTCTTGTGAAGGGGAGTGTGAAGGCGACGATGAAGATAGTCTTTGCAATCCAGCGTGTGGCTCTTGTTGCTACTTTGGGGTCCCTACTCCTACTAGGTAAGGATCTCCTCTTAATTTGCCATCAGTTTCATTCGGAGGTTGTAGTTGCAGGTGTGCAGAGCGTCTATTGCTCCATGCATTGGAGTTGTATAGGTATGCCACTTCCCATGGCGAGTCACAATTCCTGCAGATCCTAGCGCACCCGCAGAAATAGCCTCGCTTGCATTCAAGGGTTAGAGTGATGTGCGTCAAGATAATTAATCCTTGAGAGCTTTGAAGTCCATATTCCGAATTCAAGGCAATGTTTTGTCCAAATAACTTTTTCAAAGTAATTCTTGAATCTTGAGTAGAGATTCTTCCTTTTGTGATCAATTGATGAAATTGAGGTAAATAATATATTTGAATGAATATATAAGCAAAAACGTGCAAGATTTCATAAAAGAATTCATGCATTAAATGGTTAGGAGAAGAGTCAATTTTATTTAACAATGAATGGAATGATCACATTCATCACTTTGGCATGTTTCAAAGTGCCAAAATTGTGACATTCAAATGCACCGCAAGCTCTAACAACTATGATCAATATAAATCTACAGTTTGAGACAAGCATCTTGAAAAGTTTTTTTTTAAAATTTTGTCATTGTATTGAATATGACAAGTGGAGTTTCAATCATGTTACATGTGAGTAACGTACAATTTCCTTATATGAGATAGCAATCAGTCAATTACCAGACATAACCCTCTCCTCCTAACTAGATCAAGAACTTCAAATCGTGAAGATCTACCAAGAGTGTTGGGAAGGATGGGATTTTGCCTCTTTTCCAACCCCATACACATGTAGCAACAAAAGTGACAGGATAGAGATATATTTCTAAGAGTAGAAATAAAAAATTTCTGCAACGTGTTGGAATGTAACAAAGTGTACCCCAAAGACAAAGAATCATGCTCTACATCTTTCAACAGTTGGATTATATTCTAGAATTCTACTAATCGTTTGTTTATTTCCAAATTGCACTCTCGATTTTGATTTAGGGTTCAGGATTTAGGGTTTTAGGGTTCAGGGATTTTAGGCTTCCAAATTTAGATCAACTGCAAGCCTTTGTCCTCGATTGAGCTCCTTCAACTTGCGTGTGTGTTTGTGTGTGTGTTTCAGGAGTCGCACTGGGAGAAAGCTCAGCCACAGCCTTACAACCTTCCAATGTTCTCATGAAAGAGCAGGTGTACGGAAATTTCAGGCCTCGGGAACGCATTCTTACGACCACCGCAACAGTCTGGTGCATTGCAAGGTCCAACGTCTCCGAAGTCGACCTCCAAAACGCATTGGATTGGACTTGTGGACCTCTGCAAGGCCAAGGGCAGGTGAATTGTGGCCCCATTGCTGTGGGTGGCGCCTGCTTTAATCCTGACACCACGTTCTTCCATTCGAGCTACGCTTTCAACGAGTATTTCCGGCAAAGCAATGCATCCCTCACTGCTTGTGACTTTCAAGGCAACGCCGCGATTAGTAACTTGGATCCAAGTGAGTGAGACATTTATACAATTGGAGTAATCTCAAATCTACTCCTACCCTTGTAATCTCAAGTTTCCAATTGTGCATCTTGGTTTTGGATATCAGAAACTGGCCATTATAACTTAATTGAAATTGCCTTGTCCTCTTTTTGCTATCTAGAAGACCCAGTTTAGTTGCTACGATTTTATCATGATCCAAATCTGGAATTGTTTCTTTTTGGATGCACGAGGACAGTATGTGTTAATACTTGTTAACACTTGTTACTTGTTACTTGTTACTACTTTTTACTACATGTTCACACTTGTTAATATATAAGACGGTTGTTACAAATGTTCACTAATTGTGTGACTGGTCTGTTGAAGAGTGGTTCTGAAAGTGTAGCATTGACTGACCATGCTTGGTTTGGCTGGAACAGCTCAAGGGACCTGTGTATTTACGGGATCAAATGTGTAAGTCTCTTTCTATAATTCTATAATTTCCTGTTGAAGACTGGTATTGCCTCGTTGTGGAGTCCATCCTTATTTGCGTTTCACCTTTCTATCAATTTCATTTTGTGCGTGTGTTGGCAGCTGATCTCATCATTGGAGCTGAAATCTTATTACTTTTGAAATTTCTCTGCAGAATTGTGGATTCAAATCTTACAAACGTAACTGGAGCGCCCCCACCTGCAGATTCTCCAGTGTTGTCTCCTTGGCTTGCACCGCAAAGAGGCAACGTAATAGGTTTTGAACCAAGCTACCTCTTCTGCGTGTCCACTGTGGTCACTCTAGTCACATACCTCTTCACATGACAAGCCTCCAGTTGCGAAGGTAACTGCAAACCTAATTGTGACCTATTTGACCCTAAACCGTCCCGTCCCAACTAGATTCTTGCCTACCATGCAAGTGCTGCTGCGAACATGAGAGCTACACTTTCAGAACCACTAGCATTTTGGGTACACCTATTTTTAGCACTTCTAAAATTTAGAGCTTATCCTTACGTTGTCCAATAATACATGCAAAGAGAATCTAGAATCCCTTTTTGACTCCCAGCAACAAGATCCAACAAACATTTAGACAGCAAACATTTAGACAGCTCAATAATGGTACCATGCTCAACTGCTTATTTGGATGATTTAGGTGCAGTTAGCTTTTTCAACAGTGTGCTCCCACCACCTGTAATTTTCGAGCCGCAAAGTGAGTGAATAATTTTGACACCCAGATTGTCTCTGGCATGGGGAAACAGAAACTTCAAAGCCATGGCATGTGGAGAGCTCAAATCTCTATGTAGACAAGTACGCTTAGAACCCCAAGGAAAAGGACAATTGTCCACATTCTACGTTAATATAATTGCAGTTATCCAAATTCTTGGACATCAGTTATTGATCTGGAGGGCCCAAGGAAAGGCAGATGTGCAAGCTCCCCATTTTGTTGTTGAGGGTCAATGAAGGACACATTGATTTTGTTTTGTCAATAATTTGTGTTTTGTCTGTGGTATTTGTTGGGAAGTGGGAACCCACTCACAAGAGTAGTTGAACTGGAAGGAGTGGAAGAAGAAAAGACAAAACTTAGGACTACATTATTCAAAATCTTGACTTTTCTCCACATGTGTCTTGAAGTCATTTGGAGTCTCCAGCAAATAATTAGTGTAAGGTGGGCACCCCCAAAACTGCACCATCATCACTTTGTGTACATCTCCAAAAATCAATATGTATCTACATGGAAAAAATGATTTTTAAACATCTACCAAAAAAGACTTTGATTCTTTATAAATTTTGCATACGGTATCTGAATGTTGCGGTTTTAGATGCATTGGATCCTCCTTTCACTTGCCAATAAGAAGATATGAAATATTGACCAATCTAATAATAGTAACTAGGCATAGTAAGCAAAAAGTGGTGTTTTTTGGGGGGTGCCTATTTTAAGCTATTTAGGAATTTTTTTCACTCATGAAAAGCCATGTATCATATCTACTCAAATGACCATGCTTGTGTGGACTCTAGTTGTAGGAGATGTGTATAAAATCTATTTGTAAGTTTTGCCCAATTATAATGTGGCCCCTTGGATAGTTATCCTTCCTACCTCCCTTGCCTAAAGCGGTCCTTATTATATATTCTAAAGGTGGATAATCTTTGTGTCCCTCCTTTGAAGTGTGAGGGAACATCTATTAGGTAATTTATTAGGTAATTTATTAGTAAATGAAACAAGATAATTTATGGGGCTATAAGTGATACAAGTATACCATTGCAAAATTCACAACAATGACTTTACAAAAAGAAGAATATGTTTCTTTCCAAAAGATTACAGGAAATAAAGTCCAAATTGAAGCTTTGTCCCTCATTGCATCTATTTTAGTTTTGAATAAATAAATGAATGGATGAGAAAATAACCATCTTTGGCAATGAGAATGTGAATATTAATCAAGATATTCCTTAAAATGTTTTTATAGAACCTTATTTTCTTTAATACTTATACATTATAATTTTACAATATCCAACTTATAGAATTTTTAAGTGGATTCACCATACCACAAAAGTGTGTGTAAGATAAGATTTGTCTTAATAGGGTATGTGTGTTATCGATATCTTTGCTATGTCAAAATTTAAAAATTCATCATCAATAATATTTTGATCAAATATTATGAAAAATGATTAAAAAAAATGAAGTTTTTTAGTCATAAATGGAGTTTTGGTAAAAAGTGTAATTTAACATGTTTGAATAAAATTGCATAAGAAGGTAATGTTGATTATGCATCTTAAGAAATAACAATTGTGAATCTACAAATAAACATTTTGACTTTTGAAGGGACAAATGAAGTAGTACTTATATTTATGCGAGGGCATTGTACATTTAAATTTGCAAGGTTGACACATGTCTAATGAAATTTTTTCATCCTTATTGGTATTTTTAAGAGTTTAGGTGTTTGTGATTACCAAAGTAATGTCACTTACAATTGATTAATTCCTTTATATTAACCTTGGTAGTAACATTGGTTGTGATACTTAGTATGTACAATTTTGCATAAAATTTCAAGATATTACACTTATTTTTGGATGCACATGATTCAACCTCTACTACTTTTAAGCTACTTGTAGTGTTCACTTTGGCTACTCCAGATACACTAGGGGTGTTTTTTCATGCTTGATACTTCTATTCATGCAATATGCATCCAAAAAGTAAATTTTTAATAGTGGACAAAAATAAACCACAACAAGTCAAAAAAATATCAAATGTTTGTCACCTTTAACCTTTCAAACTTATTGGGCAAGTTTGGAGGAAATTAAATTCAAAAATAGATGCCATTTTTATATATAGAAATTATGTATTAAAAAAATTGATGGAAAAAAGGAAT
Source organism: Straminergon stramineum (assembly GCA_963920665.1). NCBI lineage: Eukaryota > Viridiplantae > Streptophyta > Bryopsida > Hypnales > Calliergonaceae > Straminergon > Straminergon stramineum. Next base: position 33,405,706 of record OY987264.1, on the reverse strand, counting down.
CTTGAAAATACACACAGCAAGGATGTGCCAATCTTGCACTCCACTTATACAAAATTATTGGTGGTTCCAACTTTAATGCTTTCATACTTCACATTGACTGTTCATTTCAAGAAATTAGGGTTCAAAATTGAACATATTTACAATAAAGATGAACATAGTATCGATCTAGTGGCTTGCAGAATAGGGCAACTTCAGAATTGCATTCCAACACTCTACAAGGGGCTACTGTAGTGAGGAAAGAATAATTGCATTGTACCCAATTTGGTAACGAGCTGACAAATTTCAGAGCAGGAATTGCAAGGTCTCACACCCCGAACTGGTATTTGCAAAATTGCAGAGAGATAAAAGAGAATGATGAATTGAACAAGAACTACTCCACCATATTTCATCATGTGAACAAATTGGGAGGTTCATATCAGGTTTGTAGCAAATCCAGTGGACATGAAAGCGGTGTTGTTGCAATGAATTCAAAGATGTGTTTTATTGAAACCTTGTATTCACAGGAGCAGCTGCATTTCAAGCTCCACTAGGCTGAAAGGAATTGTGCCTCGAGAGGAGTGACTCAGCTTCGGATCATTAGTGAGAATTTACCACTTGTACAAATTGACAGCAATGGGAAAAAATCAGAAGATCTCTACGCTAGCCCCTAAAACCACATCAGTGAAACATGGACCGCCTCTCTACCCCAGCATCTTGACGTAGCTGAATGTTAACATCACCAACTGATCAGTTGCATCTAATCAGCGCAATGGAAGTCCTGGTGTTTCTTCCAATGAGGAGGATTCTACTTGCCTAGTTACAGAGTTGTTATTTTGTATGAACAATCAAAATGAACACCCTCATCAAGAATGGGGAAGTCTAGAAGTGGAGTTGCCTGCACAGGGAGATGGTAGTCTCAGAGGGACAGTAGGGGCACTTGAACAACCGGTTGTGACCCTTGGCTAGCTTCTGGATGGACTGTTTGCACAGGACGTGGCCGCAAGGAAGAAGCATGGGAGGATTCTCCGCAGTGCTTTGATCTCTGGAAACTGGGCATGCGAAGATAGAGTGGAACTGGAAACCCTTGTCTAGCTCTATTTCCACGGGCAGTTGCCGCATGGACTGCCACTCGTGTTTCTTGGATGCCATCACGGTTGCCAGTTTCAATAGCGTTGGGAGGGCCTGCAACACGAAGGGAAAAAAGGAGATTTGTTAGAAATAGGTGGCCAGACCTAACAACTGCAACACAGAGAGGGAAGGGCTGGTAGAACTGGTCACAGAGCATTTAACCCCTGAAGGACTGAGATTCCATGGTCTCAAGCTTACCAATTTGATTGGTCATATTGTGAAAAACATAATTCAGATGCCGCCAACTTTGATAATCAAAGAATCAGTGAAAAACAGTCAAGTGAGAAAAACACAACGCCCAATTTAGATCTCTTGATCCTTTACGGGTAGGGCTCCTTTTCTAAGTTCCAATTTAGGATAAAGCACGTGTCATCCAACAAGTGACTTGTAAGAAATCAGATATTTCCAGATTCTATCACGATCGAAGATGCTTCCATGAGGTACATCTCAGGCGCAATACTCAGGGTTCAAGGATATTCCGGGCTCGTGATTGGGCCCATACTATTTCAAACTTCAACAATTCATAACTTAATCATATACAATCCAAATGATACATATTTTAATGGTCTGAATTCCTCTCAAAATTTGGGGACAAGTTCCACACTGAAAGGAACCATTCTGATAAAGGAAACCCCTCAAAACAGCAGAAAGCCACGGGAATGGACTCCCTGCGAAAAAGCATGAAGCACAAAATTTGGACCTGGTCTCAAGAAAGAAGAAAATCTGACCTGGGAACCAGCCGAGATAGTGACCAACAGAGGACTCTCATAGGATTGCCCCAGCAATGCACAACACTCCCTTGTAAACTCAAGCGCTATAGCATCCCAATGTGCTGCAGCCAGGATATCCGAGTACGGCGACATGTGCAGCCTCCCAGCCCACAACAATCCCCCCATCAACCTCTGAATTTCAGGCATATGAGAATCCGCAAACTGCCTAAAGGAGCTTCTCGCATACTCCAGTGCTGAAGCTCTGTCTCCCCTTTCCAAAAACTGTACAAACTGGAGTCTCTGTAGTTTGAATTCCAAAGATGACTTTTTGTTTTCCAAAGCCACGCGGTGCTCCTGCGCCCAAGTGAGAGCTGGACCTAAATTCGCCGCGTGCATCTGCTCTAATATCTGATACATCTCAAAAAAAGGAGCCTTCAAAATGGCAGGGTCTCCTTCCTGTGACTCAGTTACAAAGCAGTCCCCCAGGCTGAACAGGCCTTGTCGGTAAAAATGAAAGGCCACAAGCTGATTAATAAGTCGATTGTCAAACTCCACATCCCGATATGATTTAGCGAGGTCAGGATTCAAGAACTTGTCGATCAGTTTCCCACACTTGGTCATGGCAAGGTTCGTGTCCTTCATGGGAGCTGCAGCATGGCAGATCTGCAATTTTCCTCCACATCCCTGCAGGAAAATGAAGAGGAGAAAATGAAATCATGTGCAAAGAAAAGCCTATCCACTCTCGATTCTTTGCTTACCATTAAATGGCTGAAGCATGATACACAGATACACTGGCATCTAAAATACATTTTTTCAGATAGTTGTATGGCAGCATAAAACTGTCCGATACGCATGCATACAGTACAGAGACTACCTGCCATGAATTGCACAAAGTCTTATCACTAAATTGCACTTGTCAGAGTGTAGATCACCCAAAGTCCCACATAAATACGTCACAAACTGACAGTCTAAGCCAGTGATCACTAGATTCTGTAAGGTCTTAGCCCCTACAAGATTCTATATCACCAGAATCAGGGGAAAAAATTACATGTGTTGGTCGACAATAAATAAATTTGGACTGAAGAAGTGTCCAGATGACCTACCCAAAACTGCAAAAAAAAATGGAGTTCAATTTGAACTTCTAGATCCCTTAGGAGTATCACTCGCTATTGCACCTCTTTGAAGAACTGCTAACATTGACAATGTGGAGCAAAGCCTAATATCATGCACATTCTTGGACAGCACTTCTTGACAGAGAATTTAGGGTTTGAGAATTCAGGACTACGGAAGAGCAAGCAAGCGCACCTGCAGGGCCTCCATCACCGATTTATGATCCACTCCAAGAGCCCCCTCAGGAACCTTGGAAAGCTCGGCAACAGCGTCGGTTATGGCATCCAGCACCTTCTCGACATTCTCTTGGGTTTTCCCATACCAGACCTTCTGCTTCTTCGAGACACGATTAAACGCATCCCTAATGGACGGTAAGTCCATTCTTCCCTGCTTGCCTCTTCTTCCGTAACCCAGATTTCGATTCTACTTTCCAAGAGTTATCCAACCCTCAACCAGTTGGTAGAATTTATTCCTTCAGCGCAAAAGCCAGTTCTAACTTTCCTGTACCACAAATTCCTGAATAACAAAACTCTCCTGGAAAGGCTACAAGGCCTAGCTCTCACTGAAGCATCTTTACATCCTTCACGTGAAGAGCATGAAAGAAAACCCTAGAAAAGTGAAGGAATACTGCACATCAACGCGACAAAAGAGGTCCACTTCATCATGAAACCAATAGTGTCTCAAGTAAACATGTCCATTGTAGTGAAATTAAGCTGGTTCTCACCTATTCCGCAATTTATTTCAGAATCAGGAGGAATTTCGTCCAATTCTCCGTATTAAGTCATCCCATTTGCTATATCATAACAAACACGAAAACAGAATTGACACTCCGTATCGCCATCGTTACCAGAACACAACATTAGCAGTTGTTACCAAAACACAGTTACTTCTGCCGAGAAACTCATGGTCACGGCTTCCGAATACGCAAACCCCTAAGCTACTGCTTATGAAATAAGTCCAGAGTGCTTTCCAACACTAAAATCTCCGTGAAAAAACCTCAAGCAAACTCTCCACAACACTATCACGACAACAACATCCACAACCCCCGTTATCCCTCAAAACCCTAAACCTACGAAATCCAAATCCAAATCCAAACTGTGACCTGATAACCAAAACAAGCCCACTCCCATACTCAAACTTCACAGACCAACAAACTCCACAGAATTCCTCAACAAAACCAAAAAATGGAAAAGATTACTCAATTCTCCTCCAGAAAAACATTCCAGAAAACCCAAATGATAAATCACACACAAACGAATGTAGCATCAGTTTTTTTCATACAGAAGCCATCTCTCCCCATTGGAAAGAGCGTTGCAAGCATTCCAAAGAGTCTGAACCACATCGCTGTTATCCATAATGAGCTTACATTTGGAAGTTTGGATTCTACAACACAGAAACAGGATTGAGCGCCATGAATTTGATTCTAAAAGAAGATGAAAGCGAATGCTTGCGTGGCAAGATACGGATCATCGTAAGAATAGGAAGAGTGCGCTACAGAAAGGGAAGCATGGCAATTTTCATGCAAAGCACAGACGGTATTCTCGTGACACAGTTTGCAGGAAGACTGATGAAGCTTGCTTGTGGGAAAGGGGAAAGGTCACTCATGGGGGACATTGTTTGTGCCATGCTATTGATGGCCATTGGAAGAGCTAACATGTCTCATCTCTTCTTTCATGGAAAACTCTAAGGTAGGGGACGCTTAAAACCACTACTTTTTTTTAACTGTTAGAAGTTTCTATTATTAGACTGATCAAATTTTGATGTATTCAAATGAAAGGGGATTTCAATGCACTCAAGAATGCATCATTTGGATACGGTATACAAAAGTCATAAGGGATCAAAGTTTTTTTAGTAGACAATCTAAAATTGTTTTTTCAATAGTAGGTATGTTTTAATTTGGGAGATGTATTCAATGAGGTCATATGATCAAGTGGCACTTTTAGGCACCTCATGTTTCTAGGTGCCTCTACTTGAAAGGTATCCTAGTGAAAAAATAATTATTCTAGAAAATCTTTGAATGTAAGGAATTTTGAGTGGATAGTTAGGGGTCTCTTGGAGCTTGATTAACTCAACTGAAAGTGAACTATGAGATGGGCAAATGCACTTATAGAAATTGAATTAGAGATGTGAGCAATCAATGACACATTGCTTATGGGTTCTTTTGTTCTTATTTTTTGAGCAATACCAAACCATGGCTACCGCACCTCAATTGCAATTGTGAGATTTTTTTCTTTCTTGTGCTCCTAGGTTGACTCTTGCTTGTGCTTCTACATAGAATAGGGGTATTAAGGGGACCCATACTAATTAATCGACATTTCACACTAAATAAATATCTACCTTTATTGTACATCAATAGTTATTGGAGTGTCTGGGAGATGTACATCATGTTTCAAACATCTATAGTTTTCCAGAATTAGTCCTTTTAATTTTTTGGTCCCCTTAATACCCCTATTTAGTGTAGAAGAGTATTGATTCTCCATAGATTGCCCTCCAAATTGGGAAATGTTGTTTAAAGGTTGATATTGTAAAGAGTATAAATTTCTTTTGTTCATTTAGGATCCAAAGTATCTTATTTACAAGTATCAAAGAGGTGTGTAAAAAAATTAAACAAAATTTAAATGGATTTGATATTGAGTTGTATTTAGGTGTTATGGTATATTCACATTTGAAAGCACTCAATAATTGTCCAAGTGAGGTTCCTATTATAAACTTGTTTTAATTTTTTTGAGATCTTACTACCAACTAAAACAAGATTCAAATATATCTTAGCATTCATGGAAGTATTGTTTTATCCTTGATCGACTTGTTTTGCCACTTTCTACATTATTTTCAAGTTTAAAATTTTTTTTCTTGTAATTCAAAGTGTTTTAAATTATAATTTAACACATTTTTTTATTTTCTTGCAACATTTTGTTCACATTAATTAAATTCATTTTGTCAAATTTTTTCTATTACAAGAAATCTAAATAAAAATTTAAATAAACATACTTGCACTTTATAAATTGCTTTACAAGCATACACAAAGATATTGAATTTTCATATAACACAATAATATGGGCTTCTATTTTTATAAATATTTCTCAATCCAACCTCAAAAAGTGAGAATTTGGTTTGTCAATCCTTACATAATAATGTCATATACAACTTTTCTCAAATAGATAAGCTTGTTATTCTGAAGTGTCTAAATTAAAAATAAAAAAATTCTTGGATAGATAATAGTTGATTATAGTATATTCAAGGTCTATTTTTACTATTCAAATGTAGTTAATGATTCCTTCTTTTTATTACTCAAGTGAATTCAAATGAATTAACGGATCTTGCATTAATAACGCTAACTAATCTTACACTAAATTTAGGATTTTGTAAAGTTACTAGGTGCACAAATACTATACTTTAGATCAAATCAATATATTGTAGTCTTTATTATTTTCATATTGATATTCCAAATACTATGATTTTCAAAGAACACTCATCCGTAATGATTCATCTTTCATCTAAATTTCATCCAAATGTTTGTATTAATTAGATTGGATACGTCAAAATTTCATCCAATAGCATTCAATTAGTGTGAGTTGGTCTTGTGCTATTTAACCTCTTATACTAATTGAATTAATTTGAACAATATACTTTAATTTGTTACCATCCTTGAACCTCCTAAGATGATATATTTGAACTACAAATATGGAAGCAATTCCTTTTGACTATTTGGCTACCTAGTTATTGTATTTACATTGGGAATAACTCAAACTAGTCTCTAAAAGAGGTTCAAAAGACAACTCTCCAATGGTGAGAGCTCAATTGATTGAGATGGGATCATTGAAAAATAAACACATGTCCAAAAGAGTGTCTTATAAAATTGAGATAAATAAATAGATGCTTGTTTCACAATGTTCCATATAGAGGACATTGAAACCCAAGCCTCATTTCAGAAAATTTACTGCAATTTTTTTGACCTTTTTACAACTTTTGCATATTACATCTAAATGCTGTTCGTGGACTTTCATCCAACTTTAATTACGATTTTTTTATACTATCAAAACATGAGAGTTCCCCAACACACAACAATGGTTGTCAAACAATACACTTTGATTTTTGGTGATACTACCTTACTGAATATTCCAGACCATTCTATTCTATTCTTCTTCGTCTTGCTGAATGCCATGCTGATAAAAACTTCCGTAAGCAAATGCTGGTGCCATCCATTCATGGCAGAATTCACACCAGTCTACACACTCAAATCGCTAGTTACAAATGGCTTCCAAGTTGTAGTCATTATCATTGAAGATGTCTCAGAAGAAATGCCTGGTTTTGTAAGATTTGTGAAACACACAGCCGAAAATTTATAACACTCTCGAATAGTGTTGGGCTTGAATCCTTTAAACTACAGTTACACATTACCATGTGCACAAAATTGGGCTTGTGTTCTTGCAACTTTAGAAACGTGACGATTCATTAGGCCTTGATTTTGCCTTCAAATACAGAATTCAATATAGAAATGAGAAACGTGTAAAACAAAAAGCTAATGCCAAAAGATCATGAATATATACCACGATTTTACTTTGAATAGAAGCTGGTCAAGCGTGTTTGAAGCTGAATTCAAGTATGTTAAGTTTGAGTTCAGCTATGGTCTCGTGTTTATTGCCAGAGGAATGTATCGCTAGGTCTAATTTAGCTACAGGTTACGATACTGTAAGGCTTATGAAGCATCACCCACTTTGTAATCGTGACACTGCTCATATTATTTATCGAGTAAAGCTGTGTTTCCTGCTCTGAAATTCGACATTTTGCAGAGCAAGCAGAGTGAAAAGCAAAGCAGTGAGGAAACAATCAGATGAGAGACAGCAATTTGAAGTAATACTCAAACTTATGTAGAACGCGGCAAATTGCTTGATACATGTCAAGCTTAAATAATTCTGCAACTCTGTCTCTTGTGCATTAGTGTCAAAGCCTACAATATTTTCACCCTAGTAAAGGAAATGAAAAAGAATCTTACAGAAATTCGCACCAGTTCGAGCTTCGCTCACTCAAGAGGACTCGTCTTCTATGGAATTCGTCCTCTCCAGCTCCGAATTGGAGTCGCTAGGTTTAGGTTTAGAGGAGTCGTCTGATAGTCCACCAATGTTGAGAGCGAGCTGGAGGGAGAGCAACGTCAGGCCGATGGAGTTCGCAGCGAAGACGAAAGTGGCCAAGTAGCACATGCCCGTGATAATGGTGCGCACGGTGATCGTCAAGTTGCGGATCGAATAGTTCATCGACACCGCCTTGCCTGAGAATCCTGCATCCACGGTAACCGCGAATTTGTAAAGCACAAGCGCAATGGCACCGGCCACCGCGGCCCCAAAGAGCGTTTGCAGCGCATTTGGAGGAGGACCTTCCACTTCCGGCGTCTTGTTCAGCAATGTCATCGCTGCTTTGCGCGCATCTTCCTTGAGGTCCGTTTTCGCTTCGCCAGTGGACCGTAACTTCATTTCTTTCGCCCGTTTGGAACGGCGTCGGATGGAGCGGAATAGGAGCACGGTGATCAACCCGGTGAGAACGACGCTTGCCGCGAGTTGCAAAGGGGACGCCTCGGGGATTGCCAACGGGTCGAGAAGTTCCGGAGGAAGCTCAATTGGCCCGTCGGTTATCTCCTCGGACAGGAAATAGAGAGAATTCGAGGCTAGGTCGTAAAGCTCACTCACACTATCCAAATGCATCGACGCCGCTACTCTCAATAATCCTCTAGAGGAATTTCGTTTATTAGAGTGTCGCTTTAGATTCGGAGCAAAATTTCTAGGCAAGAGTGAGGTGCATCTATTGAGGCTGACGCCCGAAGAAACCAGGCTGCCATAGCCGCGGTAGCTGCCTACGCTACTACCAACGACGGCTGCCATTGTGTGCGCAGGAACTCCAATTCGCGAATTTGAGGAGACTTCTTCTTGGAAAACGCAATCAATCCCTTCAGCAAAGACACAGAAAAAGAATTTCACAACCCAATCTGAGATGTGAGAGGCAGAAAAAACGAAATTGAGCGTCAGGGATTGGAATTCGGAACAACGGACATAAAGTGGCGCCTGCGAGGTCTATCCTTCCGCAGCTGCAGCAACACACTCGTCGCTCAAGTTTCAAGCTGGTGAGAGGGTCCTGTAGATTCATCCAAAATCTATCCCGCCCTCATCCCGTCCTCATCCAATCCTCATCTGTGTATGTCTCCACTATGTCTACATCTCCACTATGTCTCGTGCCTCTCACCTAAACTCCCAGACCTCTTTAATGTCACAGCCAAGGTGATATGTTTTCCATACTCTGTTTCCACCCCTGATTAGTCATCCATTGAAGTCACTTGCCTTCCCGAACTGTTTCCGTGGAGGATGCAGAGCGCTCCGCACACACAGAATTTGCACAGAATTAGAATTTGATAAGTAGCGTCAAATAATTGGGTTCATTTGAAGCGCGAGCTTGTTGGAGTTCAGAAACAGAGATTTTCCTTTGCAGAACCTCCGGGCCTCCCTCGTGACCAATTTCGGATAACTTCCTGTTCGTTGCTTCCATCTCACCTGACGAGAATTTTGCTTTCAGTGACGCTGAATCCCCGAACGCAGTCTGAAATTTTGCCTCTCCTCCTAGTTAGAGAATTCTTTTTAGTGGGTACTCTCTCTTGCACTCACCATTTGACAATGTTCTGGTGAGAGGTTTTTTCTGCCAGAAGCAATTGTTTGTGTCAGTGAGGTCACAGAACAATGCAGCTCCTTTCGTCCTACCTCTGTGCTGCGACTCCTCTCCATCGCCTCCCGGTGTGTTCTATTTCGTCGAAGCAGTTCGGGCAAGCATCCTCTTGCAGCAAAGTGGAGCTCTTTGCTACAAGGTGGAGAGGATACAGGACGAGGCTGCATGCACAGTCACAAGAAGGTGTCGATAGCGAGACGGTCAATGTAACCGACCTCCGGGACGCAGAGCCCGAGCCTAATGAGGTTGAGCCCCCAAGCTATCCTTACGTGGCTGGCTTATCCGAGGAAGAAATCCGAGAGGCTTTGTTGTTTGAAGAAGGTAAATCTAACAGATTTCATTTCATTTCATTTCTGGAAATTCTCTTAATTGATGTGAGGGAGGTCTTAAACCCTAGGGTTTTCTTTCACCGCCACTTAAGGTGGGGGATTGTATTTTTGTCACTTTTAAGCACTTGAACCAGTATTTAGGAGTGTGATTGTAGGAAGATCTCTAGGCGACTTTCGGAAATTTGAGAGGCTTTTATTGTTAGAACGAGGTAGTGCAATCGGCGTCTTGGATGCAATTTCATATTGTGAAATTCTCTTATTTGATGCGTGTTAGCGCTTAAACCCTAGGGGTTGCTTTCACCGTTATAAAAGGTAGAATGTACTATGAGCTCTCGAGAGATCAGCTTGGGTGCTAGAACCAAACTCTCTTGAGATCAAATTGTTTTCTCAATTTGTTTCTCACTATGTATGATGATTTCTTACGCAATCATTCAAAGTGGGAGGTTGTAGACCCCAATTGAAGGGACGGTAGACTGTCCCATTTCCATTCAAAGATCAATGAACAATTCCATAGATATTTGACAAAGTCAAGCTTACACGACTTGCTAATTGAGACCCAACCAAGAATATGAATAGATGAGTTGCTATGGGGAATAGGAGACAGGATCAGGTTCCTGAGGGCTTTAGTATCACTACTTCATGTGTAGGAGGTGATGACGAAGGTCCTCGATTGGAAGAAGCAGCTCGAATGGGAGAAGGCGACATTGCCGGAGCAGGTTTAGGGTTTGAAAGAACCATACCGATTCCCATCAACAAGGGCAACGGGGAAATTGTAGCGAGAATGTTATCTGTCTTCAAGGGGCTTCTGGACAGACCATTTGGCAGTGGCGCCAGTGTATCAGCTGCAGGTCAGTTGGTTTTTTTGCAAAATTATTCAGTCGTTCAGCAATGCACATTCAGTAACTTAGCACATGTACAAATTGTCGGCAAGTTTCATCCAGAATATTCATAAGGTTTACAAATTCAGTCAGCTAAATGTTAAGTTCGCCTGTCTATCGTGTGACTACAACTTGGCACTACCCGTTCATTCCTACAGGTAGTGCTGTAATCGAAAGAGTGCAAGAGGAGATTGAGACTCTCACGCAGGAAGACCAAGTTAACGAGCAGCTTCTGTTTGAAGTTATTCGTGTTACTAGGTTGCTGGAGATGGACATGAAGCTCATTAGTGCTGCTCAGAAGGAGTCCACCTTGCTGGAACGCCTCGATAGCGCCAGGAACCATTGTCAGGAAGCCATCCTTCTCGCCAATGCTTTGTAGATAGCCAGTCACAGTCTGCTTGTTTTTTTAAAATTATTCAGCTTCTGTGATTATAACCAAGTGCAAACAATCTCGTGTATTTTTCTTATCTTTTTGATTAACTTTGCATCATGGGCATGATTCACATTGACCTGCTTCATCTAAAAAAGCACGCTTTTTGTGGTGTTAGTAACTAACAACTTCAAAACCCTCTATCAATTCCTAATTGTCATCTGAAAAAACAGACATGAACTAGTTAACCTTTGAGAGCCAGTATACTCGAGAAGATTATTAGATAAAATGCCAAGTTGTACTAAATCAAGTTCGTAATGAATGATTCCCTATTTTGTACACAGAAGAAGAATCCTGCTAAGGATGTATGCATCGTGAATTAGTAAGGAGGTGTATTGGCCTACATTGAATTCTCTCAAATGCATGTCATCCATTGCACAATTCCATGTTTTATGTGTTCAATATTTTGAAGTGACTAGAATGGCGAAGCCAAATCACCAACTTTACACATACCTTCAAATGTGCCTTAGTGGCCACATTTAAAGATCATGATCATGATAGGCATTCATGCACTTTTACATGCTCAATTATGTGATTTCATAGTTTTTATATTTGCATTATTTTGCCAACATTGTGCACCTTGGTTAGAGATAGTTGGATTTCTTTTGTAGAAGGGCTTGTGAGATTTTGGTGGAGTATGAGGCCTACTAGTTTAGTGAACTCTGCATATTGCTATGGTACCATCATCTTTGGTAGAATCTAATTTTTGTCATCTAAGTATATAGTGTTCTTGCAACTCTACATGTTACTACAATATCATCATACTTGGTCAAACCTCATCCTTTTATCTAAGTATGTATTGTGTTCTTGTAGATTACCAACATTTATTTACATAGCTACCATTCCCTTCATCTTCATCATTGACATTGTGCATTGTATTTCACAACCATAATTAACCCTTGAAGGACAAATTGATGATTCTGAAAATCATCCCTTTTTGGATTATGTGACATCTACTTTATATACACATTTGAAGTCAAACTATTGTGTGAGATCTCTCCTTTTTGCACAAAATTCCAAAGATAAACAATTACACTTCTATCCTACATAGGAAGATTTTGTCATCCATTGGACAAAAAATGTCCTCAACATTGTTTAAGGGTTAAGTAAGCATTGGTTCATTATCATCATTGACTAATTGGTGAACAAGAGTCATAAGATATCATGAGTGAAAAGGGCATTGACCTACCTTTTGTTTCTACATAATATTCTACCAGTTTGAACTACTACCAGGCTATATATAAGCTAGCAGACACGACATGGTCAGAATTATGTTAGAATAAGAATTTGATGCGAACAAATACAACTTTACAATAGAATGAAGATGATGGTTTGAAACTTTGCACTAATTAAAGAATAAGATCGCAGCAGCACTACCCTAATGCTTCAAGAGCAATATATAAAAAGCATTGCTTGACTTGGATGTCAATTCTCATGTTGGCCATCTCATGCGTGGCGTTCCCCAAGCAAGTGAGAAAGAGCAGCTTTGTGTAAACTTCTGCTTCCAGCTGCCAGTACTCCAATACTGTGTTCTCCTGTAACAAGCATAAGGATTCTGTGTTCAGTGGCCACCCAAAAAACTCCCATAAACCCGTACTGGCATCAAGGAAAACAATCACATTTATGTGGATGGGAACTCCGGTTCTTAGCTGGCATGAGTAATGAGTATGTTCTTTACTCTCCTGAGAATACTAGCTAGCTCCAGTATAGAAAGACTACATAATAACGGCAAAACCAGAAGTAGACATCATAACCAGCACTCAAAATAAAAAATTACAGAAAATGACGAGAAACCTACGATCGAACATTCTGACGAAGATAAATGCAAATATCAAGTGTTTTTAGTGACGCTCAAAACACACAAGGTCCTAGCCTGCCTAGAAGTACATATCGAGGTTTAGAAACTATCAATGCGCTTCCTCTAAATAACAAATTATCAATGTAATTTCCCAGAACTGACCTACCCATGCTGAACTATTGAGGCAAGAATTAATACCAATTTCAGGTAACCATTTAAGACTTTCTCCACTCCAATTCGTAATCATTCCACCAGCACCCTCGACCACTGGCACTAAAGCCAAATAATCATATGGCTGTTACATCAAAAAACAACCAATGCAATAATTGAATTTAGAATCCAACTGATGCAAATGCAACTGAATAAAGGGAAATGCTACGAAAAACTAACTGCAAAGCACTGCTGTTGCATCAGAATCTTGAATGCATCAATGAACTTCAGTTATCAATAAGACAAAACATGATATTAGTTGAAAAGTCTTTTGAATACCTTCAGTCCAGATTCAATAACCAAATCCGCGTGACCGGATGAAAGCAGCCCATAAGCATAGCAGTCGCAGCCGTACAAGGGTATTTTCACCTGCCACATGAAACATCAATCGCTTGAGGAAAAATTGTATGGACCTCAATCTAATGGAGTCGTCGATACTTGAGAGGAATTGTAATAAAAATTGGGTTGTAATTTGATAAAAACTACGAAGGTTAAAACCTCTTAAAAGTTAAATACCTCATCCCGAACTCGCGCAAAGGCCTTCTCTGTTTCTCCAGAGAACATATGAGGACTGGTTGAATACCTGTTGGCCAGAGGAATGCAAATACGATTTGGTTGGGCATAAAGACGACCTTAATTACGTTTGATAAACATTTGAAGTATTTAACTGATCATAAAACTATTTTAGGAACAGAAGTCCTCAACTGACAACCAGCAAGGTAGAGAGTATCCGTGACTTGCGAACACTTCAACGGTAATCGAAGAGAATAAGAGAATCCATACATGTATGCATCTCCAAGAAGCGCTGTGGAGGACCGCGTTCTAACCCTACGGCCATTCAGGGTAGTGACTTGGCCTTGAACTCCAACCCACCGCTCCCCAAGGACAGGCTGATCAATGATGCCAAGAACCTGATATTCCAAATTCATAGAAAACTTCAAACGAAAGAAGCGACGTGAATTGAGAATGTTCGTGAGATTTGCTAAGCAAACTGATTGGACCAAAAGGAACTCATTGGCAAAATACCAATCACAGAATTAAATCTACTGTAAGTTACAAGGATCCCAAAAAATCACTTAATGGCCATTCCATATGAGAGCACGCCATATAATACGTCAATGATGAAAAGTCATACACAAAACCACTGGAGGAAATTCAGCACGTACCGGAGTGCCCTTGTAGAGCAGACATATGAGTGTTCCGAAGACTGGCTTCCCTGCAGTTCCACATCCAGAAAATCAGTGGCTTATTTTTCAGAGCCTCTAGGTTTTCATATTCTTTTTGGCATCTATTCGCGAGGATCTTGGAATCGCCTGATTCTGAGGATTAGATTATGTGACATGATGCCAGTATCCTATGCACTATTGTGCAAAGAGAAGGTAGACATCAATGAAAAAAGAAAGATTTTGTGGTCACCAGTGATGAAGCTCTTAGTGCCATCAATGGGGTCTAAGACCCAGACATAGTCAGAGCCTCCTTCAGGCATCGTCAAGCCTCCTTCCTCTCCAAATCTGTCAGGTGACCTCGCTATTAGCTTCTAGCCCGCTCTCCCCACTCTCAAACATCCCTTGCAAATTACACATTATGATCTAGACACTTAAGATGACGAACATGGTTCCTTTTATCCTTAGGGATTCTTTATTATCTTAATTATCATTTGACCCGCAAATTATAAAACACTCCTACACAATTCAGTATTAGTGAAAGCTTCATTTCATCCTGAACGCAGATTTAAAGTTTGAGTTGTCAGAAATCTCAACTTAGATATATGAGTGGTGATGGGTCTTTTGAGTGAGTCACTTTCGGCAAGGAGGACTTACATGGCATGGTAGGGAAAATACTGAGCTATGAGTGAGCACATAGCTGCCTCAGTTTCCCGATCGGCAATCGTCACTGGACCTGCTCATCATCAAAATTAGTCAACTAGCGATGACAAGGTACATGTATTAATCTCTATCCTACAGGGTGTTGTGTAATAACTATTGCATCTCCGCACATATCCATGCCGAGTGCAAGTATTCCAAAATCTTCATCTGGGACTAAAGCATGAGTCAGAGAAAGAGCAAAACCATTACAATTTTGCGAACCACTCTAATGAGAGTGCTAACAAGCCTAAAGGCTCCATGCGAAAACCGTAAATTGGGGAAATATCATCTGGAGTAATGCAACCACAGTGAAAAACCTTCATCCTAGTTCCTTTACAAATCAGAACCTTGGCATAGGAGATGCTCAATCCTACCAGAATTTCCATTCACAAGAAAAGGAAAGAACACTCACTCAAATCTTCCTTGTCGATGATCTGAAAACCAGACCTAAAGTACTTCATGATAATTGTCCGCGCCGCATCTGCAAGCTTGTGCCCGACCTCAACAAAATCCTCCATGCTATCATCTTCAACGGCTAATGCACTCGAATGCTCGCCCCGTGTCGTAACGTGTGCCCACTTCGGTAACTCACCAGTAGAGGCCACGGAAAACCTTGCTTGACGGCGCGTTGAAGGAAGACCCGTCGCCGGGTCAATTCCACCAGACACATACGACGTCTCTAGATGCTCCTTTACATCAGCAAATGATGACGAGGCTCTTGAGCCTGCTCAAAACTAGAGTCGTGAGTCGAGGCAAAACTAAATAATAGGTTCTCTACATAGAAGCACATTATTTTGAAGACAGAAAAGTATAGTTTCTCACTAGACTTCAGTTACAATAAAATTACAAACTCTGCAGCTTACAAAGAAGTCCAAGCATTCCATCCGCATGCAATTTTCAAAAGTTTTACTACAGCTCACGAATTTTCGCAACAAAAGAGGGGTAAAAATTCTGACATCGACGCACAAGAAAGATTCTAGATGAGAACATTCACGGATCTCATGCAAGGACAAGCAATGGAAGTCAAGAAATTCTCTTACAAATTAGAGACAATGAAATGATCGAAACAAACAGGACTTCACTCGTTTCTCCCTGCATAACATCCTTCTTTTCCAAACAACACTTCTCTAAACAAGACGCAGTTCATCCGAGAGTTCACCTGCGCGTAATCTCTCTATCATCCTGCGACTCGCTATCCAATTCAAACAAAAGTAACACTCTTGAGCCACCTCAAGCGTCAACAAGAATCGACTAGTCACATTCCACACTCACCTGCTGCCAATTCTCCCGCAATTGAGCTCACTCCCTGGCCTGTGCACAATTCACCGTTCCGTAGCGCCGAAACTGCACGGAACGGTCCGCGGCCAGAAAACCCGGCCAGACCCTTCCTGCCAACGACCCTCGCCGCGCTATACATCTTTGCACGACACGCACTCCAAAGCTCTTGACGCAACTTCTTATAAAATCCGTTCAAGCAACGCAAAAAGCGCAGAGAAATTGGCGCCTGCAGACGACACCAGCGATCAAAATCGCTTACGCCACCTTCTCACCCTTCCAGATCATGTAGCTTATGGTTGCAACAAGACATTCACATGTACTCTTAAACTCGTGACGCAACTCCTAAAGCAAGGGCACAAGAAACACACAACGAGCGAGTATCGGTGACTGCAGATGATACAAGCGATCGAAATCGCTTTCAATTCCGCCACCTCCTCAGCCTCACAATTCACGCATGTAATGTACCGTTGCCAAAATATTTTCACAGGCACTCTGAAACTCTTCTCATAAATTCTCACAAAATTCTCGCGGACGGCACAGCTAACATAACTCGCCTCCTACAACGCACAAGTCACGAAGTATATATATATTTAGGACTAGCAACAAGGCATCGACAGGCCTCTTGCTCGTGAAGCATGCTCACAAGAACCACAAATTCCAAAAGAATTTGCGCTGACGGCACAATGATGAATCCAATCCTTAGATCATGCTCTATACCGTCGCAACAAGCGCGATTCCTACAGAATGCTCATAAGATCGAAACAAGAACTCTTCAAGCATTCGCGCAGACAGACACGGCACAATTGACGAAGCTCGCTTTACACCACATCCTTACCCTCACAGGTCATGTTAGATATCGTTGTACCAAACGAAAAACGAGAAACAACCTTAATGTAACTCTGCGTAATTGTGAAGGTTGACGATGGGCGAGAAATCGACAGAACGCGCGAGCAAGCTACAGCTGAGGCTGCGTCGACAGAGACTTGAAATTACGCTTTTTGGCTATGGCGGGCTGGCGGGCGGAAGACAGCATATGCCAGAGGAATCCTGAAATGGGCTTAGGAACTGTAACTAAGTTACTGTATACTCGGAATATAATTCAATTAGGGCAAGGGTTTGAAAAGTGCGAACCCCCTGACACTAATTGGATGAATTTTGGATGAAAGTAGGTTAAATCTACTAGGGTGATAGTGGATGAAGATAGATGAAGGTGTTTGAATGTTCTATATTTGAGATAGTATGAAAATAAGATAAATAAATATTGATTATATCTAATAATTTTTTTATATGGAAGTATTGAGCATTGTAGATTCAATTTGCATAAATCCTAAATTGGTATAAATTTAGAATTATAACTACAAGTCAAGTTTTTTCAAAGTAAAAATATCATTTAACCCTTACAGGACATAGTTCTCATGACCAAGGAAGTCATCAAAATTGCTCTGATTATTGGATCAATAGGTGCATTTTGTTTTTCTACAATCAACAGTAAAGTCATCCACCAAACACAAAACATCCATGTTGACGTTTAAGGGTTAACTCTAAAATGCCAGACTATTGCTTGTAGAAATCATCACTTTTGGAACCTTGTGTGACATCATCTACTTTAAAATATATATATTCGTTGGAAGTCAAACTACTGTAGAAGATCTCCCCTTTCCACCCCTAATTCCATGGATGAATAGTTGCACTTTTGTCCTACACATGATAATTCCTTGTCACTCATTGGACAAAAAACATCCACCACGTCATTTAAGGGTTAAAGTAACAGTACAATTAGCATTCATAATTTAAAACAAAGTTAAAAGCGTGTTGGATGGCTAGATCAGACTTTTTGCTAGATTGCTTGACATGGCACATGGTGGCTGAGACCAAATGCATTGGGAAGCCCATGAGTGACTCACGGCTTTGTCTCTACTGTAGTTTATGTGTTGTCCCTTTTGAGAGGGTAGTCGGACTCATTTGCAAGTCAGGAAAACCATCCATACCTTAAACCCTTAAACGTCCAAAGTCATCTCTAGAATTGATTAAAAAAAAAAAATTATTATAAAGTGCTATTTGAAAGCATATTTTGGAATTGGTATACAAATAAAATTTGTAGATTTTGAGTTGTAGATTCCATCTATATAGTTAGATTCACCAATGCTATCATCAATATTTTTGTATGAATTTGGAAAGGGAATTTTCAAAATTCCTTGTAAATTTGATTACAAGCAAAATCTCATCATTTTTGAGTAAAATTTGTTGAAATGGATTTGAAATGAGGTTCTTTTGACGTGATGATTTTTTGAAATTTTTGTGCTCTTGAAAACTATGACCTCATTTTGGCAAATCCAATTTTGAACTAGAGTCAATGCAATTTTAGCTTGGCCAACCACTTGACATACTTCCACATTGATAATTTTAGAAAATTATGTACTCTAGTAATACCAAATCCAACCCTTAGATAGGACAACAACTTGATGACATATCTCCATAAAATTAGAGTAACTTTCATCCAAGCAATAAGGAGGATGAAACTTTAGGTATAATTTGTTCATCGTCTGGAAAATGGACGTCAAAGCATTTAGAGGTTAAGTTAAGATATTTGTTTTGTTTTATTTGTTACGGTGAGATCTTCCTAACTGTGCATCCCCCGGTCGCGTTTTTGGTATTGTCGGAAAACAATTGGCAAGGAGGGTGTATAGACTTTGTTTTGTGGCATTTGGACATATGGTGTCAAAGTTATAGATTTTGAGTTATTTTTGGATCTTAAATTATCCTAAATTGTGGATCTTTAGGACCTTGCATATTCAAATTGTGTTATTGGCACCATTAGAAAGCTCTTTGTCAGGAGGGGTGCATGGTTTTTGTTTTGTAGTGTTTGGACTTACGGTGTAAAAGATATTGAATTGGAAAGTTTTTATGACTGATTAAAGGATTAGACAATGATTTTTACTTTTATTTTGACTAGGGCAATGTCATAGGGCACACTAGTCCATACCTTGAATTAGGTTGGTTGTTTTGTTTATTATGGTGAGATCCTAGGGACCATGCATTCCTTGGTTGCATTTTTGGTACCGTCAAGAAGTTCTCTACAAGGAGGGTGCACAAGCTTTGTTTTGTAACATTTGGACCTATCATGTGACAATTATTGAATTTTGCAGTTTTTGTAAACTAAAAAATTAGAAAATTATTTTTGTTTTTATTTCAATTATAGCAATGGCACAAGGCACACCGATCAATACCTTGAATTAGGTTGTTTGTTTTGTTTTATTTGATACACTGAGATTTAAAAAACTTTGAGTCCCTTGGCAACACTTTTAATACCATTGGAAAGCTCTTCATGAAGAAGGGTGCATGGACTTTCCTTCATGACATTTGGATCTATTGTGTGAAAGTTATTGAATTTCAAAGTTTTTATGAATTAGAAAATTGAACTAAATTATCTTATATTTTGGAAAACACATAACTTTCACATTGTGTGTCCAAATGCCATGAAACAAAGCCCTTGTACTCCTTCATACATAAAAGATATCGAATTGAAAAGTTTAAAAAAAAATTAAAAATTAAAAAAGTTATTTTTACTTTTATTTTTGGTTGTGGCAAAGGCACAAGGCACTCCATGCATAAATATTTCTACTCGTATTAAGAATGCAAATTCTCACACCACAACAAAAGTCCCTACATTCCTACATGTATAAAGCTTTGAATTTAAAAAAATTCAAAAATCACTTTTATTTTTATTTTTATTGTGGAAACTCACAAGGTATAATAGTAATAAATTAAAAAAACAAGTATACATGTCATTTTCTCATGTGATGAAAAACATCCATACCTTAAGTTAGGTTGTTTGTTTTGTTTTGTTTGTTGCATTGAGATCTCCCAAATTGTGCATCCCTCGGTTACATGCTTGGTACCATCGGAGAGCCCTCGACGAGGAGGGGTGCACGAGCTTTGTTTCATGGTGTTTGGACTTATAGTGTGAAAGTTATTGAATTTCGAAGTTTTCACAAATAAAAAAATTAGAAAAATACTTTTACTTTTATTTTGATTGTGGCAATGGCACAGGGCAGACTAGTTTGAAACAAATTCACTAAGGTCTATACTAGTCCTTTTTTCAAAAGACTTCTATTTTTTATTCAAACAATAAAAACACAACATGTGTTTTTGAAATTCTTAATGGCAAAGGGTAATTCTTTTGGTTTTCCACAGCCATGGGCAAAGTTAAATTTCAGAATTTGAGATGGATGCTTGGGAGGTGTGGGGGGATGAGATTTCATAATTTCACATTTTGGCCACGGGGTTTAAGATAGGGTGTCCCTTTTCAGGGGATATTTTTAGTTCGCCCCTGGGTTTAGGGTTTTAGGGTGTCCCTTTTTCAGGGGATCATTGGTCTCCCACTCTCCCCCCATAATGATGAGTTATCCATTTGCTCTCCACCAAGCAAAAAGGAGAGAAGAATCTTTTGAATTCAATGTTTTGACTGAATTGTACTCCATAACTTGTGTGTTCTGTTGAGGATGCAACTTACAATGGAATAACTTACAACTGAACTCATGACATTGTCTACCAATGAGGTCGGGGTCCCTTTTGCATCCTTGAAAAAAGGTACTCCCACAGTGAACAAAATTGTCTTATTATTGATGGGTCCTCAGCCAACCCCAGTGTCCTTGCATAAATCCTAGAAGGATGCTGCAGACACTAAGTGTTCAATGAATGACTTCACCTGAGACTGTAGGATGGAAAAAAATGATTTTTTACCCAATTTATTTATATGGAGGATATTTGAGGGCTTGTTTCCACCAAAAAAACTTTAGATTGGAGTCCAAAGAAATGCCGGAGTGTTTTGATTGGAACTTTGGGTTGGTACGATAGCTATCTTCCAATCAAAACACTCCATTTCTTTGGGTGGAAACAAGCCCTGAGTACATTTCGAATGAATAGTATTGCACAGGCCTTCATTATGGAATTATTGACTTTTCTAAAGAAGAAGATGCTTAAAAAACATATCACCTTTGTATTGTATTTTGACTATTTCTTGTTATTTTATCTTGATGTGAATTTTAGCCATAGAAATGATATTTTTAAAATTTGAGTCCAACTAATGAAATGAAGTTTATCAAGTCCAGTTTTCTACTTCAATTGAAAATTTTGAAAAAGTCATAAATTTACATATTTTATAGCAATCTGAACTTGAAGGGCCTATAACCATGGTTTGTTGATTTTCTAATTTTAGAGTGACACAATAACTTTGGTTTATACCATGATATTCTACACTACAATATACATCCATGGTGAAAATTTCAGATTTTTCAAGTATATTTTGTATGTGATATAAATTTTCTTCATTTTTTTCTTAAACAACTCACAATAGTTTCAATATTTTTCAAAAAAAATTGAAAATTTTTATGACGTGTAGTAGGCAAATGATATTACCTCTGAAAAATAAATACCAAAATTTTTCATTCATATTTAGTTGTAAAATGGCATCAAACAAAGTGATGGATAGGGAGTCTTGAAATCAGTGGTCATGGGCTTGTCCTTCTAGGGTTTAACCTTAAAAGATGGATTGGTGACCATGGAAATCATCCCTTTGGTTATTGTGTGAATCATTGGCTAAAAAATTGCAAATATATTCATTGGAAGAGAAACTACTATAGGAAGACCTATCCTTTCACAACAAAATTTCAAAGATGAATAGTTGCACCTTTGTCCTACTAGAAGGATTCTTTGTCATCCATCGGATATAAAACATCTTCATCACTGCATTTAAGAGTTAAATGATATCCCTCTCAGGCATCCAATGAGACATAATACCTTTCCAGCATGGGGAGGACCATTGCATGGTTAAGCATTGTTATGGAAGCCCAAATAATGTGTGCCTCATTCAGTAGTTACCTATTGAACCTTCCATCTATACTTTAAGTTAGGATGTTTGTTTTGATTGTTTTGTTTGTTTGATTGTTACATTGAGATCTCATGGACTACACGTCCCCTAGTTGTATTCTTGGTTCCATCAAAAAGCCCTCTATGAAGAAGGGTGCATGGGCTTTGTTTCATGGGATTTGGACCTACGTTGTGAAAGTTATTGAATTTCAAAGTTTTTTTGAATAAAAAAATTAGAAAATTACTTACTTTTCTTAGCTTGTAGCAACAACATAGGGCACACTAGTACTAACTAGGTGAGCATGAAGAAATTTTGAGGTTGTTCATCGTCAATAATTGTTGGTTTGTTCATTTGCCAAATTTTGTGCACCATTATCAAAATACTAGACATAGGTGGCCCATGTTGATCAAACATGTACTCAGAATTAATGGAGATATGGGCACCTACAAGATCACCTAAAATGCATGAAGTGTATTCATCCATCCATACCTTTAAATTAGGTTTTTTGTTTTGTTTGGTATATTGAAATCTCAGCCTAGACCATGCATCTTCCGGTTGCTTTCTTAGTAGCATCAGAAAGCCCTTGGCGAGGAGGGGTGCATGGGCTTTTTTGTGGCAATTGAACCTACAATCAATAGTAGAAAACAGAATTATAGACAAAAAAAACAGTTGACATTTTTTTAAAATTGTATTGTATAGAACATAGATTTTTGAAAATTGTGTTGCAATCAACACAATTTTTTTGCTTTTTGGGAGAAAACACAAAAAAAATGTTAATTGATTTTTGATGTTTATAACATTGTTTTTGATGTTTGTAACATCTACTAGTGGATGTGAAAGTTATTGAATTTCAAAGTTTTTATGAATTAAAAACTTAAAAATGATTTTGATTTTGATTGTAGCAATGGTACAAGGCACACTAGTTTTCTTTGAAATCATTGTGTGGGCCCCAAATGAACAAACTTGCAATCCACACCAACCTTAATATTGGTTGGAGTTCTTTCTCATTGTAAGGTAAACAAGCCTATTACCGACCTGATATTAGAAGTCTTAGGGCCAACTTTAAGGAAGGCACATAGTTTTCAGAGGTGTGTGCTTGTTTTACAAATCAAACCCAACTAGAATTATAATGGAAACTATAATTTATGTGAATTGTTGAAGTGGTCTACCTTGAAATTACAAAGTTGCTCTTAGACTGGAGTCATGAATATCCTATGAGCAACCCATAACCACTCTCCTACGTATCCAATAGTACTTAAGTGTTCACCATTAAAGGATTGACACATTATCCCTTCTTGACATTAATGAAGTGATTTTGTTAGAAAATGAATGGATTTCGATGAATTTTTGGACAAAATTGAGGCCAAAAGTAGGATGACGGAATTAGGTAGTTAGAGGAAATGGATTGGCTTACCTTATGTTGTATCTTGATTTCAAGTGGTGATGTAGGGTGCACTTATTTTAACCCTCAAAGGATAGTGCAAGTCTTGTATGAGAATTTTGATTTTTGAAAGTCAAAACATGAATTTTCACACAATTCTTGATTTTGAATGTTTTTAACGTGAACTAAAAAAATGTAGCTCTAATAATCTATTTTTTTACTCCATTTTCAAAACTGTTAAAATTATAATTTGGGTAACACTTTGAAGATAGCATTTTGAAAGCTCAAAATATACTACTTTTGAAAGTTTTCTTTTTCTCTTTTAGACTTAAATTTCAGGGATTGATTCCTAGTGATTTTAAGATTCTACTGTTGTTTTATAAAAATTCATAATATATAAACTTATTTGGTCTATTTATTATAAATTCATTCATGTATCCCAACAAGAACTCTTTGTATAAAGATGAGCTTTGTTCTAATTATTTTGAAGACTTGATACCATGATGAGCTCCACCTATACATCTCACCTTCTCAGGACTAGCTGGACATAACTTAATCAAAATATATTGTTGACCATATTCTAACAATTCAAATATACAGTAATTTAAGAGCTCCCCTGGTTCTCTTTACAATACCTCCTTAAAAGAAAGGATTTGACGGCATTTTGGGCCATGCGCTTTAAATTGCTAAATTCATAGCTAGTTATTAATAATTATAGTTTGGTAAGCCAATGCATGCTGGAGCTAGCTTCAACTGCGTTTTGGCATACTGCCCTGTGCATTTCGGATTGCACTAAAAACAGTGTTTGCTAAAGTAAGCCTTGTTTTGTTGATCGTATTTTCAAGGCAAGAGTAGTGTGTTGTTATCTTGAAGGATAACACAACTAATTCAGATACAAGGTTACAAACATGGTACTCGGGTCCCAAAATAGCGGCCAACAAGTGTTTGATTGTTCTAGTTTTCCATAGCATTCTATTACCAACTCTTTCAAATTGAAATTGCTTTGATTTCTTAGGTTGGTATGAATACTTTCTTTAGTGATTTTACGATAACAAGTAGTGGTAATCTTAAGACACCTCGTATACGTCTAATGGCACACTAACAGTTTGCTGTTTGGCATGGGTATAGGTGAGGATTACCACCTCCTGAGGATTTTTTTCAAAATTTTCAAGCTATGGTTACTGGTGTTTGAAGCGCTTATATATCACCAACTTTTTTTGTTTGGATTTTCAATCTGAGGCTTTGGTTGGAGAAATTTTTCTATTATTGTGTATATTTAGAGTTTCATACTTTTGTTTTGAATTCGTGTTTCAAATTGTTGCTCTTTCCTTTTTTCTCGATTAAATCCTTCCAGGGATCAATGATCAATCACTATAGTTGGCCAGCTTTATGTATTAACATTAAGTTAAAAATGCTTGATGAGACATATCGTAAGAAGGGATTATTTCTTCTTCACTATTTGTGTTTGATAAATCAATTCTCTGCTTTATGATAGAATAATTGATGGTAACCGGCCATGATTGTAAGCCATGTATGCTGGGGCTATTTAAGATAGTATTGTTGTCTTTACAGATTCTTGGTCAAATTAGACAAGTATATAGATATTGCTGAATATTTGGACTTGAGCTCTTCTGTAAGGATTGATGAAATTAAAACTTTTGTTCTAAGAACAAAATTAATTCTTATTTCCAATTAAGAGTTTGTTTGACGAAAGGGAAATAGAATCTACCCTGAATTCGAATCAATCAGGGAAGTATCGATAACTCATTTTTTTTTTAATCAAATTTCTCTTAGTTTGAATTCAAAGAGTACACCATGATTTTTTTTCTATTGTTTTCATTTTTATTAATCTAACTATTAATCTAACAAATTCATATAATTTTAATCATTTTTGTAATTATTATGATTTTTATAAAGATTTCTTTTTTAAATCATATAAAAATTCAATCTGATGTTTTTAATTATAAAAAAATAAGATTGATTTTTAGACATATATTACTACATGTAAAAAATATTAAAATTTTGAAATGTAAGTTCCAATGTAGAAATCTAATGAAGTTTGACCAAACTCAAAGATGAAATGTCTTTTAAAGGTTAATGAAAAGTAGAGCTTCAACCTAGATGGGATTGATTTAAAACAAAGTAAAAAAAGAATTTATTTAATTTTTAAACAAAATTGGAATAGGATAACAATTTTACATTTTTATAAAAAAACAAAAGTAATGCAAAAAATTCTTGTGATTCTATATGAAAGTAGTGGAAATAGAATTTGGATAATTCTATAGGTAATTCTATAAATTGGATATATGTAGTTACTTAAAATAATGAATAGTAATATTGTGTAAGAATATATTGTAGAATATATGTATTGTCTCATATGCAAAATAAGAATTGATTACTCCTTATAACAATTATTAATGTATACAATTTTTTATCACAGTATAATGCATGCTTAGATGTAAGCCAAGATTTCCTCTTTTTTCAATGGTGATTTTTGTGAAGTTCTATTTTTGTGAAATGTTTAAAAATATATGAGTATTTGCTTCAAGTCCCACTTTCATATCATGATAACCAAAAATTGCACCAAAGCAATTTTGAATTTAAAAAAAAAATGGAACATGACAAAAGAGACACATGCCATCAAAATCAAAGCAAAAAAATATCAAAATCTTTTCAAATTTATTAATGTTTCTATTTTAAAATGCTACCCTTTAAAAAAAAATTGGTGCAAAATAGCCCCCCAATTCCAATGGATTTAGACTTTTGAGTGTACCATAAGAATTGCAACTTCAAAATCACAACTTCAAATATGTTCAATTTAGAGTTAAAAATCATTTTCATTTTAGATACCTTGTGTTTAATTTTGGTAGTGATTTTATCAATATTTTCTTGGAGTGCAATTATTAGAACATTATAAAGAACTTTGTAAAGTTTCTATTTATATTTTTCATTACTTATTTGTAAAAATCCCATTCTTTAGAGTTATGTTATCAATATAAACAAGCTTTGTTTTGTAAACTACATTGCATGTTAGATTTCTTTTGACAAAATCTTGGAGATTTTTCATATAGAACTAGTGTGCCATGTGTTGTTACTACAATCTAAATAAAAGTAAAAGTGAAATTTAAAAAAATTTTAATTCATAAAAACTTTGAAATTCAATAACTTTCCTATACCGTAGGTCTAAACACCACAAATCAAAGCTTGTGCACCCCTCCTTGTCAAGAGCTTTCCGACAATACCAAAAAAATGACTAGGGACACATAGTTTGGGAGATCTCAATGTAACAAACAAAACAAAACTAATTAACTAACTAAAAGTATGAATAAATACTAAAGATATATTATGCATTGTAGAATCAAGCACTTAGTTTGAGCTACTACCACAATACCCACCTATTTCTATGAAGCACTTTGTTGTGAGGTGAATCACTAAATTTTGGCCATCAAACTATTCTAGCCATTCTAGGATTAGAGCCATTGAGACCATGCAAATGACCTGAATATGTTTTCTTTGGATAAATGAAGCAATGGGCACTTTTAGGATGTGAAAATGACAACTATCAACAAATGATGTGTAGAAGTGTTTTAATAGCTCCACCAAGGTATACATTTTTTTGTATGAGACCATGATGAATGTAGTTAGTTTATCACCTTGGCATTGAATGTGACCATTTAGACAAACATTATGAAGATTCAAATTATGTCAAATGACCCTTGTGGATTGATTGTAGAGATAACATGACAAAAATTATGAGCTCACTTCCCTAATATTTTTAAAATGGTTTTTTTTAGTCAACTACAAAGAAACAACTTTTCGTCAACATTGCAAGAGGTTATATTAGAAATTGTAGGCATAATGTCTTCCTTTATATAAAAGACTCTATTACTATGTATCAATAGTATACATTTCAAATTTTCAAATGTAATCTATTTATACATTATAGCTAGAAAGTAACACAAATAATCATATGGCACAAATAGGGTCACTTAGAACAACCCCAATCCAACTGGAAGCCATCACGGCCAATGTCGGAATGATGAGGCAACTCTAAAAAAACACTCCCCATTGCAACCAATATTTGTCTCTCTTTATTCTTGGGTCCGCCATTTTCCTTCCCAAACCCAACAAATTGGCCAAATATAAAGAGCCAACAACTTGCTTCACATTAGATAGATTTATAATTGTGAGCATACCTTATCAAGCATTGTTATGTGTGCCAAAAAATCGAACCTTGCCTTTTTTGCATGAAAAATCTTTTTTTAATGTAGAATCTTTTCCTCACCTTTTTTTTTTAATGCAGAAAAGTCCATTTCAAGTTTGGATTCCCAGCTTTGCAATAGGTAAATTTTTTTTAAAGTCACCGGAATGGAATGAGGTCCGTCTCCCTCCACTTCAAAATTTCCGTATTGTCCCTATTTTTGCTCATGGAATGGGGACGCGTTCACACTAAATGCTACACACAGATATTTGGAAACTACTTCTTCTTTCACACAGCCTATCCTTTGCTTCTCCCTCGCTTTCTTGGAAGCTTAGCTTCGCCTTCATCGCCACTACTCACTACCTCCAAATTTGGATTCTGCTTCCCATGAAATTCACGCTTGCTTTTTTTCCAGGTTTATGATTCCTCTCATGTCTAGCAAGGATTTCTCTTCTACGCTGATTTTGTGAATAGCTCGTGTTGCGTAGAAACTTTCAGTCGCAGTACAGGTCCTGCACGTCATCACTGAACCCTTGCTGCGTGATGAATTGCGGACAATTTCGGTCTTTAAATCGTAGAAGGGAGAATTTTTGAGAGTTTTCAAGAGCGGAAGTTTAAATTTCGGAGCATTGGAGTGGTTTCGGCGAATTCGGGATACCTCGGTGCAGAATTTCAAGGAATTGAAGAGCATTTGTTGTCACTTTTCTTTGATAGTCATATCGGCTTGGTTCGAAAACCTGAAGAATTCGGAGTTCAAGGTTCAGGAGAAGTGTTTTTAAGGTCCATGGGGTATTCGGGGGAGGAGGAGGAAGAGGAGTGGAGGAGGCCGCCGGTTGTTGTGGAGGAGGTGAGGTACTACTTGCTGCCATCAGACAGAGATTACCGTCTGCCGTTTTACCGTCCCCAACGGCGGCAAGTTATTCGGCTACAGACGATCTTGGCACCGATCCTGATACTGTTTTCGTGCCTGCTCTTGGCGGGCGTAGCGTTCGTGTTATGGCCATCGCAGCCGAAAGTCGAGCTGGAGCATTGGAAGCTGAATGGGATCAACATCGACACCAAAGAGGAACCGCGATCCTTCTTCCCCGTGGTTTACCTCAACATTAGCCTCGACGTGATCCTGCGGATCAAGAACCCTAACTTTGTCGGGATCTATTACGATTTCTTGAAAGTGGAGATTCGTTACCGAGGCTCCTACATCGGTGATGCGAAGTTGGAAGGAGGCCATATTCTGGGACGGAGAACGGAGCTTGTGCCTGCGATTCTGAATCTGGAGGCGAGAGAAATTCTAGAGAATGCGTCGGAGCTTCTGGCGGATATTACACGCGGAGAGGTTCCATTGACAACGAACATCAAATTCATTGGAGAAGTGGATCTTGAGGCTATCCGGCCACACATTGATGTAGGTGACTAGAACCTTGATATACACGTTCACTGCAGAGCACAGGAATTAGGGTTTACTGCTCCCAGTTCAAGTAGCTACTGCAACTTATAGTGTTCTTCCTTTAAACGGTATTGTTGCTATTTTGTGTGCAGGTGAATGTTTCCTGTGATGTGGTGGTCGATCCAAAGACCAAATTGGTCATAAGGGAATTCTGTGGCCTGGACTTCCTTTCTCAAGGTGAGCGTCGTCATTCTCCGTTGCTACTGTTAATTTCTTTTGAAGAATTTCTTTCAAGCTTGTAATAACGTACGTACAGAATACTATCTGTGTCACTTTAGGCATTTCAACCAATTTGTAGGAGCTCTTTTATTGGGAGAGATCGCTTTGGCTATGTGAGCGAAGTTGGCTAAATTTTTATCACTATGTATTAATTTCTTATGCAATTATTCGAAGTAGGGGGTTTTAGACCAGAATTGAAGGATTATTTACAACCTTATTTCCACTCAAAAAGATCAGCGGCCATAGACATTTTGCCAAGTCGTGCTTAAACCTCTTGCTAATTGAAAGGCCAACCCAGTGTGAATAGATGACGGACTCCTGACACTGCTAGTATCCTTAACCTGAATGAACGGTATACGGTTGAGCTACTTCAAATCTCTTTAACTCACTCTCGCATCTTGACCATGTCTTGCGTGATGCAGGAAGTCAGCTACAGCAAATTAATGGATCTGCAATTGCACCAAGTTTTGTATCATAGGAGCTGACGACCAGTTATCATGTCCAGCATCTTGATAGCTTGCCAGTTTTGCTCGAAGGGAATTTAGGCAGAGACAAGAAGACATTGCAGATTTGGGGACCGGAGTAGTATAGAGGACCAACGTGCAGACCCAGCGTTCTGTAAGGTATGGAAGGCGACGAAATCCTATCCAACGTATTTATCAAAACCAATGGTCTTTGAGATCAATACCTAGGAGACTCCTTCGTCGTAATTTCATTATAAGACCCTGAGTGGGATGGCCTGAATGGCATAGCAGCCGTTCCAGTCTTATCACAAACCCTACTCTCCGCTGCGCTCAGTAGAGTTTGTGATTATGAGGTTTAGGGGTTTAGGGTTTAGACCATCCCGAAGCTGGGATCGGGGTCTTGAAAGTGTATAAAGGTTCCTCTTCGAGTCCTCTATAGTGCAATCTAGCATCAGGTTATCAGCAGGTAATCTGTCAATGTAAATAAAGCCAAGTAATAAGGACAGCTCAAACTTCATCAGAGTCCGAACGAAACAGCATAAGCTCAGAATTGTTAAAAAATTTTGGTGGTTGCAATTTTATGAACTTCAGTCCTCCTGAGATGCAGTTTGTTGTATCAGCTAGTTGAGGATCCAGATTGGTAGGTTTGTGTATGCCGGTAATACGACCGTTGTCAAGAACCTTGAACTGTTTTCTGTGTGACAGTTGACAGTACGGGTGTTGGTTTGACGATAACGGGTTACGAGGTGAAAAGAATGAGATGGATGGAAAGGAAGCTGTGCTGGTTGGATTGTTGTTCTTTCTCTGAAATTGTGTTATGTTATTTCATCTTTTTGTTTGAATTTTTTGTAAATTGAGTTCAAATAACAGCTTTAGCTACCTACTTTTAGATAGAAATCGAAAGAGCTTTGTAACTTTTCCAATATTTATTGGAATTACATGAAATAAAGCTTCACATGTAGTTTCTGCAACCTTGGAACATGATTGGTGAAGTTTTTAGCCATTCATAGAGGCAAAATATCCTACCTCTTGCCTTTGACTCTTAGGAACAATCAGCTGAACAATGCTATAAGAGAAGTAGAGTGTAGGAGGTTTGCTAACTTCAGCCACAGTTGAGACCACGGCCGTCCAGTGTAAACACGGAATGCAGAAGAACGACGTGACTGGCGATAGCCGAGCGATACACAAACCGTTGCCTGCAACCCCAGACATCATTCACGCGCACAAGAATAACTGCCAGAAACTGCTTGGGAGCCACCGGACGGGAAGCACACTCTGCTTCCTCTGAGCTTTAGATCTGCCAACCGCCAGATTCGGCCGGACGCCAGCCCGATGATCCGGAGCCGGCTGGAAGTTGCAACCGCTCCCATCCAGTGCCGCCCATAAAACCTCGTTCCTCCGTGACTCAGTTGGCATTCCCTCACAAACTTCATATTCCGTGTGTACACTGCTTCCAGATTCGACGGAGACGGAAACCGACTCTGCAGCAGATCTAGTCCATGAGTTAGCACAAGCTAAGAATCCGGGCTTAGCTGCATTGTCGTACTTCACCTGTTGGTGCACGCAATTAACCGTTCGTCATGAGAGAGTGCCTTTCCATCCACGTTGGCCAGGCCGGCATTCAAATCGGGAATGCCTGTTGGGAGCTCTACTGTCTCGAGCATGGCATCCAGGTGAGCATGCATGCCTTGATTTCACATTGGATTCGACTTCATTCCATTCACTTCCCGAGAATATCGCTTGTTGCCGTGAATGCTTCGAAGTTGATGGTGTGATTAATTGTTTGATTGATTGATTAACTTCTGTGCAGCCGGATGGTCAAATGCCAAGTGATAAGACGGTGGGAGGAGGAGACGACGCCTTCAACACGTTCTTTAGTGAAACGGGAGCAGGGAAACACGTCCCGCGCTGCTTGTTCTTGGACTTGGAACCCACCGTGATTGATGAAGTGCGAACTGGCACGTACCGGCAATTGTTTCACCCGGAGCAGCTCATCAGCGGGAAGGAAGATGCGGCCAACAACTTCGCTCGTGGTCATTACACCGGTTCGTATAGTCTCTCGCACATTTTCAATTTGCTTTGGAAACTTTGCCTGTTAATTCGTAATTTCGCACATATATTTCCAAAAGCAATCTTCCTCTTTCGACGCGAATTTTCTCAGTTGCCATCTGACCAAGGTTTGTGGACTTTGATCGTTTCAGTGGGGAAGGAGATCGTGGACTTGGCGCTGGACCGCATTCGAAAGCTGGCGGACATGTGCACAGGTCTGCAGGGGTTCCTTGTTTTCCACGCCGTCGGCGGCGGGACCGGCTCTGGACTGGGCTCCTTGCTTCTGGAGCGCCTCTCCGTCGACTACGGCAAGAAGTCCAAGCTTTCCATGTGCATTTTCCCCAGTCCGCAAGTCTCTGGTGCAACTGTTGAGCCGTACAACAGCATCCTCTCGTGCCACTCACTCCTGGAGCACACCGAAGTGTCGGTGATGTACGACAACGAGGCCATCTACGACATTTGCCGCAGGAATTTGGACATCGAGCGTCCGACATACACCAACTTGAATCGACTCATCACCCAGGTGCGAACGTGCATCATCCTGATCTAATTTCCACCCCACCCCATGAAATCTCGAACACTTGCATACACAATCCAGCGTGAATCAGTCACGGGAGAATCCAAAATGTCCAATTATGGAATTTCTGAAGAATTCCATTGTCGATGTCCAGGGATGATAGAATAGTATACAGTAAGAATTGGATTTGGACGTACACATAAGGACATTTGTCCAATTTCCACACTGGATTTCTCGTGTGAATCCGGAGATTATATCCGATTACCGGATTGCCATTCCCGGTTTACAAAGATGAGTAGTGCGCTGATTTACCCCTATTACCCCTATTCTCTTATTCTCCCCGTTTTTAGTGCAAAATCATGTGCAAAACCTCGGATATATGTTTTCGTAAGAGAAAGAAGGATACTCTCCATGTGGGTGGATACACAGCAGAAATCCAATATGGAAATTGGACAAATGTGCTTTTATGCCTACGGAAACTTGACAAGTGTCCTTCTGTGTTCAACTTCCATTCCAAGTGTATCCTAGTATTTCATTATCACTGCACACTGATTATGGACTTCGGTCTATCCCAGTGTTCCATCATCACTGCGCACTGACGATGGACTCCCATAGATGGACATTTGGATTTCTCATATGGATCCAAGTTTGAGAAATCTGACGAACGTTGTTTTATGGGGTGGCGTAAACGCAGGTCATGTCTTCCCTAACAGCTTCGCTCCGCTTCGACGGCGCCATCAACATGGACCTTACCAACTTCCAGACGAACTTGGTGCCATACCCGCGCATCCACTTCATGCTGTCTTCGTATGCTCCCGTGATCTCGGCGGAGAAGGCCTACCACGAGCAGCTGTCGGTGTCGGAGCTGAGCAACAGCGTGTTCGAGCCGTCCAGCATGATGGCCAAGTGCGACCCGCGCCACGGCAAGTACATTGCGTGCGCCATGATGTACCGAGGGGACGTGGTGCCCAAGGACGTGAACGCCGCGGTGGGCACCATCAAGACCAAGCGCACCATCCAGTTCGTGGACTGGTGCCCCACGGGGTTCAAAGTCGGGATCAACTACCAGCCGCCCACCGTAGTGCCAGGTATAGTATCGATCCTCCCACAATTGGGTTGCATTAGGTTTTTTCTTTTCTTTTCTTTTCTTTTGAAACAAAAGGGGCCAGCCCATTTGCTGAAGTGATGCATTTGGGAGTTTCAGAATGGTTTAGGAGTTGTTTCGAAATGTGCAATGCTTGGTCCTTCCACAGTTGGAAGGGGAGGAATCATTAGTGGGGGTGAAAGTGGTGGAATGTGAAATTCAATATG
Organism: Straminergon stramineum; assembly: GCA_963920665.1. Taxonomy (NCBI): domain Eukaryota; kingdom Viridiplantae; phylum Streptophyta; class Bryopsida; order Hypnales; family Calliergonaceae; genus Straminergon; species Straminergon stramineum. The sequence goes on along the minus strand of OY987264.1, from coordinate 33,371,831 downwards.
TTGGATCTGGGATTCGTTACATTGGAACATAACCTCTATTCAGCCCATCTCGATAGAGGTGGAAACGATTTTGGGAAGCATGGTTATATCTCATAACCAGTGTTGATGTCCTTTTTGAATACTTGGTTCAGGATGCTTGAGCAGGATCCAATCATTGACGTTGTGTCTGGTAGAGTGGAAGTAGAGGTTGGTTATGGAAATGTCATCCCTCGTCACTCACGTGGCTTGGCGTGATATTTTCTGATAACTTTTTCGCTTTCTCGTTTGGCAAATAGTCCGTTTTCACACACCATTTTGGAAACTTACATCTGCACTAGTATGAATTTTGAGATTTTTTGTGCACTTGATTGTCACAATCTTGGCACTCTGAATTGTGCTAACATAGAGACATCATGTGTACTTCAAAATCCCACATTCTCTCAATTGCTTAATAGAGGAAAATAGAAAGATGAGTGTCCATGAAGATGAGTCTCCCATCGCAAAACATGAACACGAATATTTCATGAGATGGGTGATACCGTTGAAAGAGTTGACTGCAAGTGTGTCACATGACAACTTCGGTCCAAAGATGAGAACCCTTTAACTATGGGCAGTGGCTACTCTGAAACCTACAATTATAGGAATTTCTCAAAGTACGAATTAATCATGGTTTTCATATATACTAACTTCTTCATTAAACTGACGTTGTTATTGCAGGCGGGGACTTGGCGAAGGTGCAACGCGCCATTTGCATGATTTCCAATAGCACGGCCGTGGCGGAGGTGTTCTCTCGGCTGGACCACAAGTTCGACTTGATGTACGCCAAGCGCGCCTTCGTGCATTGGTACGTGGGCGAGGGGATGGAGGAGGGCGAATTCTCGGAGGCTCGCGAGGATCTGGCGGCGTTGGAGAAGGACTACGAGGAGGTGGGCGCGGATTCCACGGAAGACGACGGAGAAGACGAAGGCGAGGAGTATTAGAATCCTATTAGTGTCACTCTTTCTTCGCATCGTCATATCTCATGACTCTGCAAGTTCAGAATTAGGTTCTCCAAAACTTCCTCTCGCTCGCTCTCATTTGAAACTTCTTCAATTAGCAGTTTCAAGGGTACTCGCTTTAGGTCTAGTAGTCTGCTCGTCTGCTTGTCGAACTTTCCTGTTGACTGAATGATTATGCAATTCAAAAATTTTCTTCAGCACTGAATTCTTCACGTCATTGGATCTAGAAATGACCTTGCATTGACACAAACTATGAATGCCATTAGCATTGAGAGTAGAACCGCCCATACCTGATGACTCAAGCAATTCTGCACATGTTCTGGAGCAGTGTAAGGCAATGTAAATTTTCTCCCATGTAGGAAGATAGAATCACGGGGATTGCAAATTTTTCGGTAATTTTATTCCTTGAGCTGAAATCACTATGAATTTTGGGAGCCAAAAAGAACATAGGACCCATAGCCTATGTCTATATTCTTCCAATTTCGATCATTCAAGAACTACTTTCCCACTCATTACTTCCTACATTCTTGCTCACTACTTTGGGACATGTCTCATGACCTTACTAGTCACAACCTTAAAAAGGAGAAGATAACACATTCCAAGCTTTGGTTGAAAATTTGTTCCACCCTTGGTTGGAAATAACTACACCCTACAGGTTGGGTGTGGATCCCTGGTCGGGAATGGGTGGTCTTACTTATACCCTTTCATTGCATTAGGTTCTCGAAAACTTCCTCTCCCTGTCGCTCGCTCTCAGTTGACGCTTCTTCAATTAGCAGTTTCAAGTGTACTCGCGTTCCTTCGCTTTAGGTCTGGCAGTCAGCTCGTCTGCGTTTCGGACTTTACTGTTGACTAATGACAATGCAATTCAAAATTAGAGTATTCTTCAGCACTGAATTCATCACTTTATTGGGTCTGGCAGTGGCTTTGCATGGACTCGAACCAAGTCTATAGTGAGTGAATGTGAGAAAGTTTGAGGAGGTTGGCACCACGAGCTGGTGCTGCAAGAACAGAGCCTCTTGTAGCAGGATAGCTTCTTTGTAATGTGTACTAGCATAGTGTACGTGCAAGTACAGGATGACGGAGAAACGAAATTAGAGAAGCTTCGCGGGCTAAGTTGCCGAAAGAACGAAAATGGGAAGCGTTGAAGCATGAAAACAGAGGAGATGCCGTTCAATCTGCAAGGGCAACTAAGTTTCTAGGGCCATCTATAAAACCAGACCTTGGACAGTTGAACTCGCGCAAGTGGTAAATGACTTGAGTACTTCGGAAATCTGTGCAAGACACACTGATGAGCCCAGTCCACAATTGGGCGTCCAACGTAGTAGCCCATGAGCTGGTGGAGAGAGACAACACAGTAGCCCCACAGGATATTTCAGTAAAAACAAAAGTCCTGTCATTGTGCACTATAGGAATGACTTGAGACTAAAAGTGAGTATAAATGAGCTTCAGCCTAAGCTCACCACGTCTTCAATCTTGTACGATTCTCTCGGTTGTTGCCATACTTACGGCACCAACACTGATACCCTGCTACATATTGACAAATCGAAGCATAACGTCAATGGATAGCCTACATCTACCTCGAATAGCCTGGTTCAACATGCTTGACCGTTCTAAGTTTGTGAAAAAGCGTCCAGACGAACAATAAATCACATGACGAAGTTTTATATCAAAACCAGTTTTCTTCCCATGTACCGCAGCAAAATTCTTTCAATATCAGGAGAATAAAAGACAACCACTACCATGGACTCCAGAGCACGAGAATAATAAAAGCAGAAGTTGACAATCATCAAATTGCCAAGCGTAGTGGCTTATTCCACTGTACAAGATAAAATCCTGTGGCATGGCCACAACAGCCAGTGAACAAAGTGCACCGACAATGACCAGTCGCCATCCGGCATTGAACGTTTTAGGCTTTAGTCTTCGTTTCAGAAACTTTCTCTTGCTTGTTGCCGCTAAACTGCAAGACAAAACCAAATATTGTTTACATCAAAAAGAATTTCAAGTTGTCACTTACGTTGAATGATGCGGAAGAAAAATGCAGGAGCCAGTAAAGCAAGTGATTACATACCTCGGTGGCTACAGTAGCCGCAACAACAGCCCCAAAAGCGCCAACAACCATGATAACTGGCCCTACGGCCAAATTCCATCTTGCAGAAATCATGTTACTTCTCAAATGTAACACCTATTCAGCAAGATTAACCACAACCTCAGAAATCATCATGTACAACTATGCAAGAAAGAGATACACATTTTGATAATGAAAATGCGAACCCGAACCCCCGTACACAAAGTAACAAAATTCTCAAAAAATTCACTGCATGCCTTACGGCCTCGACTTGTAATCGGACAAAAGAGTCTCAAAGAATAAAAACAAAAATCTGAAATAAAGCAATCACCGCAAGTTGCAGAGCAAGATAACTGTAGCCGCGATTAAAAGAACATCACAAAAACCCTAGATTACACAACTCATCTTATGTCCTCCCGATCCGTCCTCACTATCCTTAAAGTAACCTCACCGCACAAAGGTCTACAGAATTGCAGCTAACAGCATAGCCATGGTCTGGAAGAAAACCTAAATGACGAATGCAAGTCTGAATCACAGGACAAAATTGAAAAAATCCTCAGAGACAAATTGTGAAATGAAGCCACTCACTTTCAGCAGCCTCAACGGAAGCGGGCGACGCGAAGACGTTGTCGACGCTTGCGGTGCGGGATTCAGCTCCGATCAGAACAGAGACATGAAAAAGTACTGACTGCAAAATGAGACTGAAGAAATAGTGGATTAGAGGAGGAACCATCGAAGGTAGACGCCGATTGACGCAGAGTACCGCCGGCTGCGTCCCTTCCTTCTTGATGCCTCCACCGATTTCTTTCTCACATCGTTATAGTAGAACCACCCATTACCAGCCACTTAATCATTCTGTGCATGATCTGGAGTAGTAGAAGGCATTGTTAATTTTTTGCCCTGTAGAGAGATAGAAATGATGGGTGCTGTTAAATTTTCATAATTTTTTTCTTTCCATTCAAATTGTTATGAATTTTAGAAGCCAAAAGTTGGCTTGCACTCATTCCCAACACATAGATTCTTTCATCATTGCTCATCTAAAAACTAATTTGGCTCTTAAAATGAAGCAGATGTGTCATAACATTGATGACTAGAAGATGGTGAAAAAACAAGAAACTAATGGTTACTTATCAGTCATCTCTCTATTGAATTTTCCCATTAGCTATGTATTGACCATGGGGCCTAGTTGGTCATGGGTGGTTCTACCATATTAGTAGTTACAGAAATCAGAGTGTGCTCTATGGTAGAACCACCCTTTACCAAACACTTAAGCATTCTATGCATGATCTAGAGTAGTGTAAGGAAATGTTAACTTTTTTTGGCCAATAGAAAGAGAGAAATGATGAGCATTGTTAAATTTTTGTAATTTTTTTCCTTAAATCCAAATTCTTCTGAATTTTGAAAGCCAAAAGTTGGCCTACATGGCTACACCCATCCCCAATACATATAGTCTTCTATAATTGCTGATCCAAGGACTAATTTGGCTCTCAAAACCAAGCACATGTGGTCAAAATCAAGAAACTAATGGTTAGAAATCAATTATATCTCTACTAAATTTCCGCTAGTACTTGTAGATTGTCCATGAGGCCAAGTTGGTAATGGGTGGTTCTAACATAGATGAATTTAGTGGAAAAATTCATCCATTCAAGTAAAGCTTCATTCATTTGAAACTTTTCATTCCACTACTATGGAATGAACTACAAAATATTTGAGATGTGAATATTTGACTCTTAATCCCATATTAAAGCTCTTAGAAAATTAATAATAATATTCAATAAAGAAAATAGACTTAACACTAAAAGATCCCTAACTTGGCCAAATGTTTTTACTTATTTATATTTGTGTTTTATATTTTGAGATCATCATGTTTGAACACATAATGTTAGAAAATGTTAGCAGAAGTGAATGCAATTGGTTTTAGAATTTTTTGAGTTTATGTGAATATACTACAAATTTTCAAAGTTGAGATCATAGGAACACCTACTACTATATTGACATTAGACTCCCATTAGTTTGACGTCCTTGAAGTATAAAATGTTTGAATTCTCATTGGTTGCTTCAAATAATTCTTTAACTTCCATTGGTTCTTTTTGAAAAGTAGTATTGAATTTGAACAAATACTTTGTCAAAGTTGGGCCAATGAGTGGCATATTTGGGTCAAGGAGAGGTTGGAAAGAATTCTATTCCTGTTGGTGGCAAAAATGTGAAGATACTTTAGTATAGCCACTTGGTGAGCTTCATGATTTTTGTATAAGGTTTTGAATGAATTTATATAGGGTTAGGAAGTAAAGAAAAAATTGCACACATATAGATCTTAAATCTACATTCTTCTCTAGCCAAAACTATTTTGCCTAAACAAGCTCAAAATATATATTCCATTTCCTTCCCAAAACTTTGAGAGAATTGCCACAGTTGTATACACAAGCAGGTCAAGTTGGCAAGAAAGCATAGTGAGCTCTCAAGAACCTTCCATTGTATTCACACCTATCCAAACCTGTGGCCAACTTGACTATATTTCCTTCCAACTACCTCAATTTTTGGACCTAATCAAGTTTCTTCTTTGAGCCCAAGTTTTAGAGAATCCTTGTCTTTATTGTCTGCTACTAATTCTAATGGTTATGGTTTGAGCTCTCAACATAATATCAATGCTTTTTTTCTCCTGAGCAAGTGTATTAAGTGAAATAGGATATGGTAGGGGTCATATGCGATTGGCCCAATAGCATATGATTTTACACCCATTACACCTCCTTTGCTAAACCTAGTTGCCCCTGCAACAATATCAATGTTTTTAGAGCATCACTGTTGTAGAATAGCCAAATCCCTATAGCATTACTATTCTGGCAAGCTTAGTAAAGTAGTACACCTAGTGAATGGAGGCCCTGCAACATAAGCCTAGATATGACCTAATCTACAACCAATAAGGATTGGTCACTACCAATGTTTCTCTTATTGGCTAAATATAACCAAAATTTGACTTGAAATAATGTGTTTTACTAGCACTACAAGGAATTGGCATCAAAAAGTGTGTCTTTGTAGCTAATGTTTACCTATAATTGAAAACCATGTGGTTAAGTCTTGATTAACAATTGTGTATTTGTTCTCCTATTGGTTGGTTGGTATTACCAATGTCGTCTCCAATTAAAGTGCAACAAGTGTCTTACTCACCACATGTCTGCTAAATACTTCAATTCTTTTATCTATCAATTACTTCATTGATAATTAGTGAAAATGAAAGGTGGAGGGACATTTTTGTAATGAAGTCAATGATCCGTCTATGGTCACACAAAGGATATGGAATAAGTTGAAGATGGGAGCTTGACCTCTAGACATGTGGACACTCTTTCAAACACATGGTTTTTGTCTCAAAAACTCTACTCTAAACACAATTTTTGCTTTACATATTCCATATGGTTTGTTTTACTTCCTACCACACCACTTGTATAAAGGGATCATCTTTTCATCCATGTTGTACATCCAATCATTTCCCTTTTTTTGCAAAACATTCCAAATGGCTACCCCTAACCTAAATTATTCAGAATTTCACATTTGGATAGTTCACACAATAACTTTCACAAATTTATCTTCAATCAAAATGGGTTTGCTCGTTGACATGGCAATATTATGTCTTCTATGTAGACGTTCAAAAAATATCACTATATTTGCATTCATGTCAAATAAAACATAAACATCTATGATATCATCAATTTGTTTTTACAATAATTTGTCAACACTCTTCCCAACATCCATGGAAAACTACCTTCTTGGGCCATCCTCACTCTAACGTCTTGATGTCTAGAAAAACATAGTATGTCCAAGGGCAAACATAAAATAAAACATTGGTTTCTTATAGAGATGAGCATGGCACAAAGGATTGTGCGTTCGGGGCATGACAATATAGGTATTTGTTGGAGTATGTCTCTTATTTGCAACCCTTACTACTATCAAATGTAATTCTAGTACTCAAAGTTTCTTGCTAGAGATTCTTCATCATCAACCTCAATTAGAAGAGCTGAGAAGTTTTTTGAGTTTCTATGAGTTCTTAGTTTGGCTTTCTTCGTCATTGACCTCAATTTGAGGACTTGAGAATTTTTCAAGGTTAAGGGTTTCATAGATTCGTTTCTTCACAATTGACCTCAATTTGAGGACTTGAGATTTCTTGTGGTGCTCGGATTCCCTAGTTTGGATTTGACTTCAATTTGAAGACATGAAAATTTAATACAATGCAAAGAATTCTTTGTTTGGGTTCCACTTCAATTTGAAGAGTAGAAAATTTTGTGTAGTGCTTGGAGTTCGTTGTTTGGTTTTCTTCCTAGTTGATTTGTTTAAGACTTTTGTTGTTCTTGCATTCGAGTTGTCACTGGGTAATTATCTATATACACTAATTTTAGGATTTAAGGTGAGTCATCTCCATTGTAGTGAGGTGATTTTTTGAAGGTAGGTAGGATTGTAGAGACAAAACTAATGCAATGTCCATAAAATTCATTGGTTGATTTGTGATTATTGGTTGATGGCTAGTTGGGAATTACTAATCAACAATCTTAATCACAAGTGAATTTTATCTTAGGAATTGCTAGTGATCAAGCTTGGTGTTGGGAATTACCATAGAATTCACTAGTTGATCACTGATTGATTAATTTCCAACATAAAATTCACCAATCATTGTCTCGTTGATGCTTCAGCCATCTTGAATTTCAAAACAACCATTCAAGAAGAAAATTATCAAGTGTTGTAGATAGCATTGTAGATGCCATAAGGTTCTTATTCATGTTGTTAAACTTTTCAATAGTTTTTGGAAGAGTTTTTGTATTGGAGTCTTATGTAATAATCTACAGAGTAATTTTGTGTTTGATGAGAGTTATATCTACAATTGCAATAATCACAACAACTAATTATTTGATGTATAATCATTGTTTGAATTTAGGGTGTGTTGTCTCAATTTAGGGTGCATTTTTTATGCTTGATCAAGTGTAATGTTTGGTTGCAGATTATGCAAGTGACTGCCATCATGGAACCTCCTATATGCATACCGCAAAAAAAGATAGAAGACTAACAATAGGCCTCTGATGGTGATGCTTCTTATGAAAGGGCAAAGTTAAGCCTCTTCTAAGGTCATATTGAACCTTGTTAATGTTGCAATAGTAGAATCAAGTGTTGTAGTAATTGTGCACAAGATTATTCATGTAAATGCCCTTGTAGAGATGAACTTGCTAGCTCGGGGGGGCACTCCCTTGTATATTTTGCGTTCACGTGTGATAATGACCTATTTAGAGGGGGGCTATTTACCTCATGAAATGGATTGAAAGGCATGATATTTTTTAAAATAAAGGTAAAAATTGATAATTAATGGTATGTATTATTACTTATAATTTTTTCAATTTGTCATTTTAAAATGGGGTATTTTACTTACATCCCATTTTTTTCTTTGAACCCTTTTTTTCCTAGAACACCCCATTTATTTCTCTCATACCCTATTTTTTTTCCTTACCACCTATTTTTTTTCTATAACACTTGATTTCTTTCTCATGTGCCCTAATTTTTTTCTTTGAACCCATTTCTTTTGCATAGCACCCCATTTCTTTCTCTTCTATCCCATTTTTTTTCTTACCACTTCTTTGGAATTGTCAAAGTACATAGCAAATTTGTTAGTGCTCTTTTCTTTCCATGGTATTTTATATGTACCAATTACATAATTCTCTGGTATTATAACTAATGCTATAGTATTTATAATGATGTTTTAAAAATTTTAAGCAATGTATATTACATGTACTTTTTTCCAAAATTTATCCAAAATGAATATATTAGACCCTATTTTTTTTCACACATAGTTTCTACAATTTTTGCCAGTGCCCCCCCCCCCCCGAGCTTGCCAAAAGCACTTCTTACTGAGTTGGATACAAATTTGCCTAGTGCTCTAAGTGGTGCAAGATGCATACAAGAATTCAACTACAACCAAGAGGCAAGATCTTTGTTCCAATACACTTTGAGTCAAACTACATAGGAAATCAAGGCCCTCTCAAAGTTAGAGCTAATGAGCAGTGATAAAGAACTTAGCATCTACCATTGATCACTACCTTTAGCCATTGTACCTTTGGTTCCAATCTTGGAAGTAAAATCGAATATGCTGATTAGACATATCAATCATTATGTTCATTGCTTGGAAGTCCTGATTACAATTTGAGAAGTTGTCCCATCTCATCAAGTAGAAGCTCTTGTACTACTGTTCAACAAGAATAAGAAAAAAACATCAACACTACAAATGAAGGCTAAGAAAGCAAGGAAACTTTATAATACCTCAAGAGGTGGGGAAAGTAGAGTTAGCTTCACCTTGAAGTGCTCCTAAGCAAAGGGCTCTACCCACTAGAAACAAACAAGGGGTTTTGCAACTACTATTTGAAATTAGGTGACAATCTAGAGTCCGCAGGTGTAGTGGACAAGTTGCACTAGTTGCAAAAAATTTCAAGGTTGTTTCTCATCTGACAACCTATTTGAAAGTTCATCAATGAATTCTTCTGATGTGGTTGCTTAAGTGGAAGTTATTTGTGTGTGACTGGTTTGTGATTAGCATGCTAGTAATTTACGACGTATTTACAACTTGTCTGTAATTCATAGATTTTGAAATTTGTAGATTCAAAATTTCAAATCTATCTTATTTTTAGATTGCCAAAACCAAAAATTCCTTAAACTTTAAATGTTTATACATTTTTGTAGATTATAGAAATCTACAAAGTGTAAAAATCTACAAAATGTAGAAATATTAGAATGTCATTATCAAAATTTCTTATATAAGAATGCTATAATTTACAATTCTTATATGTCTAACCTAATGGTATTCTTGACAATTGATATGGGACAAATAATAAAAGCCTTAATAGTAGTTGCATTTTAGTTGTTTCCTAGTTGCATGCTAATTGGGTTCTAGTTAAAGTCTAGTCATTTTTTAGTCAAACTCCAATCAAATTGTAGTTGTAGTCTAGTCATAGTCTAGTTGCTTTCTAATTGCACTCAAGTTACATTCTAGTTGCATTGCAATTGCTTTCTAAATGAACTACTATCAAATTTAAATTATATGCAATTGTAGATAATATAGGACCCTACAAAATGTAAAATTGTCCACATTGACAATTTTGATGAATATTGGATGTAAAATACCTCACATCAACTCTTTAGTTACATTCCTATAACCGTAATTGCATTTTGTGACTACTTTGTGACTATTTTGCAACTACAGTGTAACTATGTCAAAGTTGGTACAAATATAGAGGATTGTAGTTGTAGGGTGTTGCGTAGGACATGTAGTTGCATTTTAGTTGGTTGTAGCAAACACATTTTTCTTTTAGTTACTCCAAGTGGTTCAATGCATGTAATTGATGGAGACAAGACTAAATTTATAAGCTTTTTAAATGAGGAGATGATGTTTGTGCTCAATGAGGACGATGATTTTTAGCCACAAGTAACCATACAATTATCGAACTCAGTTCTAAAGCATAGGCAATACAAGGCTTCTTGAAAATTCTAGAAGACATGGATAGCTAGGCTATCGTGGGTTGAGATGACTTGTTGTGAAGATGATTGGATTGTGGAGAGAAAGGCAAAGCTTCTTGAGGTAAAATATGACACTCTCATGAAACACGCTAGACATCGAAAAGTATTGAAGGACATAGTTAGCATTGTAAAGAAGGGTGAGTGGTATTATTTAAAGATTTGTACACATACAAAGAATGCAGTGTTGTATGCACGACGTGGACCACAAACTACTCATCATTGGTGCCAAGATTGGTAGGACGTTTGGACGCAGTGACACATGTCTTGACATTAAGAGTCCATGTCCACTACCCCTTGGAATGCCTTGTGACATTCAATTTTTTATAATTCATTACAGTTAAAAATTTCTTTACCCATTGGAGAGGCCATCCACCAACATCCGTCTGTCCCAACCACCCATATCCACTAGCCCATCCACTTGTGCCATCCACCACCCCATCTACGCAATCAACTTTTTTTGTCATTTCCACCTTTAGTTCTTGGAATTTTAGGGAGTTTAGTATATTGTTGGAAAGGTCTTTTCTATACCTTTTCAAAGATATTTTACACGCTCCAAAATTCCAAAAATTGAAGGCGAAAATGGCATAAGACATTACTATACAAATCAATTGGCCGTCTGCTCGTCTGCTTCTCTATCTCATCCGTTTTACTCAGGGTAACTTCTTTCGACAACAATTTAATCCATGCACATCCGCCATGTCCATTGCGTCTAAATGTCTAAGTACTCAAACATTCCAATTTTAGACATGCTTTTGCCTGAGACAATGGATTCTGTTAATCCTAGTTAGTGCCAATTGAAAGTAGAGAGAGAGCACGAAAGCGGGTCCAATTTGGCATGATGTTTCATGTTCTAAAGGTATGCAACTACTTCTAGTGTTGTGTTTTGATCCTTGACTACTTTTGCATGTTGTTTGAATGATACTTCTTGATTATTGGCATTACTTATATTGCTAGTGAGCAATACTATTTATTGGTACTATTCGATTTCAAGATGTAAAGCAAAGGCTTCAATTGATCGACTAGTCTAGCTATATGTGTATAATGTGGATTTTGCCTACTCGACTAAACCTAAGGAAATATAGTATAGGGGGTAATTCCTAAGGAAAGGTCAATAAGTCTAACATTTGCATGACTAAGGTCACTCGTTTTCGTATTTTGGATATTTATCTATGTATTTTTAAATTTGGTTCAAGAAATAACCCAAGGAAATACTTTAATGTCAATTTTTCACAGTCCAAATTCCTGATGCTATATTATAGACTCAATGAATGATGTCATAGTCTTGTCTAGTGCATGGCTCATATCAATTCTCAAGTCAATTTTTCAGGGAATCGTGAATTTGTCTTTACGCATGCTCTAACCACTTAATAATAATATTGTATAGATATTTTTAAAATGCCAATTAACTTCCACATAAATTTAATCCTCTTTTCTTTCTCATTTGTCTAAACCGTATTAATTTAATTGCAATTTTTTATTTTATAAAATAATTTGGTCTCCTAATTCCATGCAAACATAAATTTCGAAAGGAGGAATTAGTTATTCTTTGGGGCTGGAGTAATTCTTCATGTCAACCCATTTTACTCCATTCTTCCTTTCAAGTCAATTTATCTTTGAACTTGTATGTGGTTGAGTCAATTGCCCTTGTTATCAATCCACCACCATACGACCAAGAAACTAGACCTATCACCATGCACAAGGTCTAATACAAAGCCAAGTCGACTTTCCACCTACCACAGATTATATTGTCAACTTGACTAGTGCTACTCTATCGATTGGACCCTCTCTCAAACCCTCTTCTATATCGAAGGCAAATCCCAACTACCAAATATGTTGTATGTGAAATTTGCCATAACTACAAATTTCAACTATGAAACTTGGTTATGGTATCATTTATATGTATCCAAAACTTAGGTCATCAATTTACTTCACATGCTACCTCTGTTGCAAGTGGACCTTGTCTATTTGGGACTAACCAATAGAATCCAACCAATACTCTATCAATTAGACTCAATCGGTCATTTAGACTTACACTTTGCAAATTTACTCAATTTGACAAACAACTAAGATCTATTATTGTCTAGTAAACAACTCATTGTTTTATATCTATTGGAAGAACTTCACCCATACATTGACTTCATCCAAACATATGTCGACAATTCAACTAGCATCATAGCTTTGTAGTTAACTTGACATAGATAACAATTTTGCAATTGTTACAAACACACTCATGGATACAATAATTTAGAATTTTAATTCATAATAATTTAATACTTGAGCTGGACAACTTGATTTTTCCTAAGACTGAATAATTCAACACTTCACACACTTAATAATTATTTATTTTAAGAAGTCATCAATTTTCTTCACAGCTCTAGTCTGGATTCACAATCAACTTAGCCAAACGGATTGCTCTACCAATAATCACACAACCACACAGCTCAGAAGTCATAGTAGTCCCACTTGACAATTAATCAATTAATTTACTCAATAATTTTATTACACAACTTTCATACTTAAAATTACACGATCAAATTGACGATATTCTCAATCCCTCACACAAGCACCAGTACACAGTCAAGTAGCCTATAAATTCAAACACGAATATATATAGAGAGAGATTTGATAATAATAAAAAATACATGCATAAATTTCCACACATCAATTAGACAATCACACAATTACACAATCTTCCAAGTCAACTTGACTCCTACTCCATAGATCACCTCCACAACAACTCAAGCCGAATCACTGAGTGGAATAGACAAACTCAACTTATAAACAGAATAATGAGGTAATTCCACAGGTTTTACAAATACTCAAATGTATTCACAAGTTTAAAACAAAGTTGCACATGAGTCATACAACATGTATGAACTAAATAAAAACCAAATTGACCTTTGGACTTGTAGTCCCAAAACTGGGAAGATGACTTTTCGTAGAGAGCTACAACTATTCAATTTGAATTTTAAATTTTCATTAATTCACCTTTCTTCAAATCCTGGAAAATCCACCCATTCAATTCTAATGAAATAAATAAATTGTTAATTGACTTACTAATGGAAATGAGGCGAATTAACAATTCAATTTACACTTGAAAAATCAAATTGACACAAAATTCAAAAATTTATAGCACTACAATGAGATACTCCTAAACTAATTATTTGTTGGAGCAATGCCTAATTCATTCCAAGCCTTCTGATATTATTTGCAAGATAGTAATCGGATTAGAAGTTGCTGGAAGCCTAGTTGATACTTTTTGTAAGTCCCTGGGGACTAATCAACATTTTCATTGTTGTTGCATACTCTTGTAGATAGTTTAGAGATTATTCTTTAACTAGTTTTTGGCTTGATCTTGATGTGAAATACATTTTTGATGTGAAATTTCAATACTACTAGGCTATGTTCCCTAGAAAGAAAGTGATCATCAATTAACTGTAGTTGCGAGTAGGATGGTGTTAGGAGAATCTACTAGCTATCCGCAATAGTACTAGGCTTCTAGTTGTAATAGATGTTTGTGAAAAGGAAAAAAATGCTAATGGACAAGAAAATTCTATATCCAACACCTCATCCTACTCACAATGACAAAGTATAATATGTATCCTATAATACTTGCTTTAGATGAAAGTAAACTTGTTATTACTTTAGCAAGTTCACTCTCACTTGCACCCTTCAATGGAATTCAAAAAGAGATTTTGCTATTGCTTTAACAAATTCACTTGCAACTCTCAATATGTCACGACCCTCATCATGAGGCGTGCCTATGCCACTTTGGTGAGCAAGGGGGATGTTAGGGGTGACTCCCCAAGCCTTGCAAGAGAAGGGGTGAGGGGGACTAGGAGTCCCAAGCGATCAGAGCATCATAGCGCTCTAATTCGGACAAATTAAGGGACGTGTCGCACATGCTTGGAAAGCTTGTGAGAAGACGCGTCCATGACTTTAAAGAACATGAGAGTCCAAGTTGGGAGTCAAAAGTTATGGTTCCTCAAAGTTGGCAATGTCCTGGTTGCATCCCAAGGCATGGGGACGTAGGAAACAAGGTTTGGGAGGATTCCTTTGAGCCAAATAGGACATGCCATATATAATTGGAAAGCTAAGGAGACAAGCTTTCTAGAATGATAAGGCTCATGAGGAGATGAATTGTGAACTAAAAATTATGGGCATCCAAAGAGGGTGGAGTCCCGGAGAACTACACCTCCCGGGGGACTCGTACCTTTGGAGGGTCATAACTTCCTCAATACTTGTCGTATTGGGAAAAGTGAATAGTCTATAGTGATATATGGAAAATGGAGATCACAAAAATAGGATCGCACTTGGGATTTAGAGCTCTAAGTTAAAAGTTGTCCCGATAGAAAAAGCGAGAGTCTTTGGGGGTCCGGATTTGGAGATACCACTTGGAATTGGGTGGTCTTCTAAGATGGGGAGTATTTTGGGGGTTTCTGGTGACCTCAAGTATAGAGGGGGCTACCAAATCCCGTAGAGAATACTATGAGGAGGGGTGGTCTCCCTCCTCCCTCCCAAATGGTGTCATAGTGAGCCTAAGTGGCCCCGGGTGGTGAAGTTAGTGTTGGAGCCTCACCACCACTTATGTGTTACCGTGGAGTGTTTGTGCACTCTTTGATATCGGTTGGGTGGTATCCCACTCCACACTAGACTATGGTGTGTGTTTCGTTTGGTGAGTCCAAATTAGTGGGTCCTGAAATGAATTGGATTGGGCCTAGTGGGGAGTTGGATCCCATTCAAGGGTAGTTAACGCCGATGGGGAGTAGTACCTCCACAAAGTGCTTGGACATCAATGGAAGTTCCGCCCCATGTCATCAAATGACATACCCGGTGTCTTGTAGGAATTAAAAGTTGGAATAGAAGTGTTGGGAGTCATGGTGGAATGGAGAACCCTGTGACTTGAATTGGAACCTAATATTGTGGGTATGTGGCATGTGCAATATTAGGAGAGCGTGACCCTTGGTGTCACTGAAGGGTTAAGTGCTTGAAAAGCAGTAGAAGGTGAACTTAAGGTGGTAAGTGTCACTAAGGGGCACAACACAATAGAAATCAAAAAAGAAAAACAACTCTCACTAGAACACAAACATTCAAAACAACTTCAAACAACACAACCTCAACACTCAATAATAAATATATTTCACCTTGAAAAAGATAAGATTAATGGAAGAAGCCAAACACTTTATATACCCACAAAAAGGACTCAAAGCTACAAACAATATGGGACAAATGCCCTAACTTCTTGCTGACAACTCAAATAGTCACTAGACCTCAACTTTCACGCAACAAGCCTAACTACCTTGCTATTTGGAAACAACATAGAAAATACAAAGATGTCTAACTCTTAAATTCAAAATGGCCTACATCATGAAAATAAGAGCATATACAAAATATGAGACCAAACATTGTGGCATTGCTATTTGAGCTTCTAGAGTTGGCAACTAGTAGTCCACTCGAGCCACAAGCGAATTTCTTTTGGACCTACCTAGATAATTATTTTCAAAGTGGGGTAGTGAGAAATCGATATCTCCCCTACCAAAATGCTCGTATTGCAAACGGCAAACAAATCTTATTATAGAGGAGCATGAGATGTGTTGCAAATATGATGCTATTTGAAATTGTGTTTTCCAATTAGATTGAATTCTTGAAATGCATATGTTTGATAATGAATTTGCATGTATAAGGGGGTCAGCCAATGACCAAATAAGAGAGCTTCAAGCGATTGTTGAACTTCTTGAACATAGATCACCCTCTAGAGAAACATTGGACGGATTTGTCGAGTTGGCAAATAGTGGAGGTTATGCAAACTAAAATGAATTAAAACATATGGAAGTTTCTTGAAAATTCAAAGTATTTGGTTGTTACCTCTGACAAGGTCACAAGTATCAAAAATAGAAGATGGATATGCAATCCATGTCTATACTAATTAAGAAAAATTGAACACAGGAACCTATACTACATTCATTACAACTCATGTAGGTGAGTTTCTTTATGAATGTATCTTAGGTTAGAAGTTGTGTGTTTGTGCTATATGAACATTCTTATTCATTTTGTTCACGGTATTCATCTGGAACATGCTTCTTCACGTTGTTTATGTTTCTTGGGATGGCTAAATCCGAAGCACCACCTAATAGATAATCAAATTACTTCCAATGCTAATCAAAAATATTTTTATAGACATAAAATATGTTAGAAACAAAAGGTACAAAAAACTCTCAAATTATAATCACTTTTGTGCAAGTAGGCCCTTATGTCATTCTAGAATAGAATATTCCAAACCACATATGTCTTTCTAACATGTGAATATATTGATACACGATGCAACACACCAAATTGTTCACAAAAGAATTTAAAGTCTAACAATAGACTTATAAAACAAATGAATTGCATCAATTTAGGAGATCGAAAGATTTGGGTGAATGAGCAAAGAAATGACAGGGTGTTTTAGGGTGTTTGAACATGGGTGATTCAATAGTTACTAGTGAATGACATCCTATATCTCACAAGTGTTCATTGCATGTCTCATTGGGTAGATCTTGCATTAAAGACTTTGTCCAACTTGTGAGTGGTGTCCAATGTTGGGTATCTTTTAGAATTGATGGAGGGATATTTTGTCCACTCTTTGAAGTGACATCAAAAGTTGATAAAGTTGATAGCCTTTATGGAGAAGAAAAAAACAAAATACTGAAGGATGTTAAGACAAGGTGGATTTCTCATCAAAAGCCTGCAAAGAGATTCTTTCAACATTACTTAGTTCTTGTGTATAAAATGCACTTGGACACTAGAATTGTGAAGGGTGTAGAATAGACATTTGAGGCTCTAGTTGAAGACTTGATGTGGAGACCATGCTTAGATTGGCTTATTTGGTGCCTCTTTGGGGATAGCTAAATGATGTCTTCAAATTTTCTCAACACCACAATATTTCATGTGTGACTTTATTGTGGCAGCTAAGCATTGCTATAAAGAGTTATTTGTGAACTATTGCAATGGTTAATCAATGTATGAATTTGACGTATTCTACAACTTCAATGCCCTTGCATATTTTAGTCATCATGATCTAAAGATGGATTGGAAATTATATCTCAACATCATAGAAGAACATCTTGTGTTTGAATATAACTCCATTCCTATATGGGCCAAGCACAAGCTAGGCAACCCAATCATATACAAGTTCATGACACACTTTGTATGGTTTGAGGTGGTAGTTGGAGTCAAACTAGCATATTGTGGAAAGCAACAATTAATCTCATGTTCATGGATTGATTCTTCTAGTAAGGTCATATTCGTTATATTGAGACTTTTTGCAGATTTTGAGACAGAATGCTAGTTATTGAAAAATTCATTTAAAAAAATAGTACTTAAAACCAAAAATAAATAATACTCAAATAGTAATCCAATAATGAAATTCTAAAAGTTGGTGTTGTTACCTATTTATAAAAAATACTAGTAAAGAGATAAAGCAGTTTATCTTCAAATTGAGAATAAAAATGAGATTGTGAAAAGTCTCAAATTAACAAATATGGCCTTTATTGTGGTATAATATATTTCATGTTAAGGGACTAATTCATATTAATGGAATGATTTACAATGGCAATAGAGGACTCGTCAATGGAGCTTACTACTTGATTTCTTGCAAACCAATTCATGGATGCAAGGGACATCTTTTATCTACAATATTGAATGTAGGTGAGTTTTATCCTTTCGTACATGTTTTTTTTTGTTGCATTGAATCAAAGCATTGAAGTGTGTTTTACAATAAACTATTCTTATATTAACTAATTAATGAATAGATTGTATCATGCGCCCTCTAGCAGTGTATAATTGTTCATTTGAGTTCCACCCTAAGGTCATAAAGCAACATTCATCAAATGACAACCATCTCATCTTCGTAGGAATACTTGACCAACTTTCTAAAGAACCTATAATTTCTTAAACAAGATTGAACTATAAAACTAAAACTTTCAAACTTGCTATGATTGCAAATGCCAAAGTAGCCATGTTGCTTCTCTTAGAAGTTACCCCCTTCCCTTCCATTTTGGAGAACCATCATGTCTAATGGAATGCTAAATTTCACTCTTTCTGACTTCATCAAAGTTGCAAAGATAGCTTGTGTGAAAGTGCTTGATTCAATAGGAAACAAAAGAACATTTCCTAGACTTATTTTCATTGAAAATCATCTCAAGAATTGCCTCATAACACATTTGGAGGTCTCTATTGCAATGTTTGCATAGAAGTTCTACACGATTGCTAACTTCCCATATCATGTAGTTTGTATAGTATGACAAGCTGGTCGTCATTGCCGTGGAATGTTATCACTATAGTGAATTAATGCAGCAAGCAATGAACAATAGTGAGCAATGTTATTACTTCACAGTAGCAGAATATGTTAAAGTTTTGGACTTTGTGATATGAACTCATACTATAGGCTACATTGTAGACTTGTAAATGTAGATTTTTACTTCTACTTGTGAAATGAAATGAAAAAAATGTTGTGCAAAAATATAAGTATTGTTAAAATTTGTGTTATTAGTTTTATTTGCATCCTCATTTCATATTGATAGTTTCAAAGTTTTCATTATTTGTGGGCTGACTTTAACACTAGAGTTTCTTTTCGGTAGTTTTTTTTTTGTATAAGAGTTTATTTTGCATAGGTCAATACTTCGAGGAGTCTACTTCGAGGAATCTATGCATTGACAAGTCACATAATTCTTGTTTCACTACATACATGTACTAGTAAGTTACAATACCAAAAATTCTTATCTCTCTTGTCATGAATTATAATCAGTTGTTGATAATAGTTTATCAAGTTTGCAAAATATTGCATCATGGAAATCATCTTTATATCAATCTCATATTTCCATTGCTCAATCACCTTCTTAATTTCTTTGTCATTTTCTGAATGATAGATTTAGAACTTTTTAAAATAACATTCACATTGTTCCTATAGAAAAATGAGTTATTATAGATTATGTTCGAGTATGTATTTGAATATTGCCATATATTTGTAATTGTATACTTTCAAAGTAAGCAAGGGGACATCACTGTTGGATAGGTATTCAAAGGAGTATACTACTAAGATCACCAATACTTGCATGAATCTATTATTGAGATTGCCTTCTACATCAAGACAAGTTGCTAACATGTCGCCACACTTCAACAACTTAGTGGCAATGGATGCCAAAAACTTATACAACTAAATCATAGTTGTGGCCAAATATGTTGTTGGCATATATGCTTTTATGTGCCCTCCCACAATTCTTTGATCATGTCCTCTCATCAAAGCAAAACACCGCTCTACTACAAATTATTAATAGGCAAAATTCAAACAACTCTAAGCTTAGTGAAAGCCTACCTACATACATAGAGTTGAGATACAATAGAGCAAATTCACTACAACCAAACTCTGAAATCTTGGTGCCATTGCCACAATAAAAGATGCCATGGAGGCTAATTGTTGTCCTTGCCATCAGCCCCAAATTGGGGGTAGGAATGGCGATGCTCTTCAAGGTTGAGGGGTTAAGCATTAAAGTCCCATTGTTCCTACAAGGGACAAAATGGATTTCAGATAGCTTCTTATGATCTCCATTTTTATTGATTCTTTTTCATTAGATAGAAAATCTCATTAGCTTTCTGGGTATATAATTTTTATATCAATCTCTATCCAGGAGAAAAATTTATGCCACAATAATTTCAAAACAGGGGAGACTGGGCATAAAAAAAAATCCACAAAAAATTGAAATAAGAATTTTAATATTTTTTTCTTGTAGATTATATTTTTGTCTCATGAGAGGGGATTTGAGGCCTCCAAGAGCCCGTTTCAGGGTTGTTCCCTGCACTGTTCCCTGTGCTGTCAGAAATTGGGAACCAGCCTACAATGGGCTGAATTTCCGAGTTTTTTGAATTTTTTTTAAAATTCCCCAAAATTTCTAAAAAGTACTAATAAACTTAAAACTGAATTAAAAAAATATTTTTAAAATATATTATTTTCTGACGTGGCAGTGACTGTGCCACGTCATACTGCTGCTCTGTCTAGTTCCTACAGCTTGGGAACTGAAGATAACTCACAGGCTCTTGGAGGCCTCAAATTTCATCTAATGGAATGGGAAGCTTTAATTCCTTCCATTTGGATTAGCAATGTGAAAGTAATGGAAATTCTTTTTTTTCGAGCAATCAAAGCAACTTCTTGAAAGAAAATTTTTTCTTTCACTTTGAATGCTAATATCTTTCAATCAATATGGTCAAAAATCACAAAATTTTTACCACGTGATCTAAGACAAGTATAGAACAAGATTTTAGGGTTAATTTTTTTTCTCTCTCTCTCTATTTTTTTCTCATTTCATAGGTGAATGTAGCAAAAGTGGCAGTTTAGAGTGGTTTTTGTAAGATAAATGGCCTCGGGACTTTCGAGGATTAATCCTAGAAAGGACTTGAAAGCCCTTTGCGGCTGTATAATATATTATGTATTTGGTGATATTTGATCAAAAAATTATTGACCAAATACTTTTTAGTACAAAATAAATTCATAATCATGATAATTCCAAAATAAAAATGTATCATAGTTCAACATATTACACCACAATTGAAGGGTTATAAAGCAAAATATGAGTCATATGTATAGAGGGACCCCCAAAGGCCTTTCAAGGGTTAAGGGAGCTTTGTAACTTCATATGGAGTTATAAGGTAAAACAGCCCATTGTGGTCAAATGACCCATAGCGGTCACCTAGGAAGTCACTCCGTTATGGGTTTTATTAATAAATGAGATTTGGACAACAATCAATGTCTTACTTGACAGTAATGGAGTGATTAGTGATTGCATTAGGAACTTCTAACTTTTTAGTGTAATTTCATTGTAGGAAGTGACTTTTTTAGGCCTTTCACATTAGAAATTATTGTGACTGCTTTAGGTGTGTAAGATGAGCATGATGGATACAGATTTTGTTGGTTCTGGGGGAGTCTACAGACTCTTATGAGCCATGATGGGTTGAACACTTCAAAAATTCATAGCAAATTCATACTTTGTCAAAAAAATATAATTTCAAATGCTCTCACTGTTTCTCACACTCGTGTTTATGTGGGAAAAAAATGAAAAAATTTCAGCAATGGCATGAGTACGAACTCCTAATTCTGACCGCAATGGGCTGTTTTACCTTATACCAGAGGCCAAGAGTGTGTCCAGTACAACTGCAACGCCATATTTCAGCTGATAAATAACCATGCTTTTTCAGGCTCTTTATACTTCGTAGTTCGTACATACCTGTGGTCCTCTCCCTGCAGGGCAGTAGGCAGTAACTTAGCCAGATTCAGCGCTTTCTCCCATGCACCGAATATCTCTGGGATTCATGCCTGCATTCCAGCAGACCCCCCCTCCCAGAAAAAACAAAGCCAAGCAGGGGGCCAATGAGCGCCACTCCGTGACTAGCTTTAGCTTCTACTGTACATATCCCACATCGCAGAAGCATCTAGGCCTCCCCCACTATTCCTTTCATCTACACCGCACCAAGAAATATCTTGCCTCAGAATAGATCTCATCTGAGGGCCAGGATCCGCCTGCTGCGTGTCAGGCAAGGACACTCTCCCGACCAGAGGTCGCCCGATCCTAAGACCGGGGAAAGCGTTCTGACCTGAAGTCGTAGGACGTTAGGGTTCGTAGCCGCGCTTCCCTCATAAACTCGTCGTTGTTGGGTTTCTAATCAGTGCTTCCCCCTCTTCCGTTCCGGTTCGTTCGTGCTGCTCTTGTGAGGTTGCTCAGGGATCCTCCCCCGGCACCTCTCGGTTACTTGGTTACTTGGGTTTTTCGAGTTTCTTCTCTTCATCATGGGAGAAGAATTCAGGTGCTTCGTCGGAGGGTTGGCCTGGGCCACCACCGACGGCCGCTTGGAGGATGCCTTCCGGCCCTTCGGCGAGGTCGTGCAGAGCAAGGTGATCAACGATCGGGAGACTGGACGGTCTCGCGGCTTCGGGTTCGTGACGTTCGCTGAAGAGGCCGCCATGAACGAAGCCATCCGGGAGATGAACGGCAAGGAGCTCGACGGCCGTAATATCACCGTGAACCAGGCGCAGTCTCGTGGAGGAGGCGGCGGAGGTGGTGGTAACGGCGGGGGTTACCGCGGTGGAAGCGGAGGTGGCGGTGGTTATGGCGGAGGTGGTGGTGGCTACGGCGGAGGTGGCGGCGGCCGCTCGTACGATCGCGAGAGCGGCGGCGGTGGTGGTGGTTATGGCGGAGGCCGTGGAGGAGGTGGCTATGGCGGAGGCGGTCGTGGAGGCTCCGGCTCGGGCAGCTGGAGGAACGATCGTCAGAGCGAGTACTGATGAAGCCGCTGAAGGTGGTTGAGCCTCTGGTGGTTTGGGATGCACGCCGGGACTCGGGCGGAAGGCGCACGTGGCCGGAAGCCTGGGTGTCGGGGTTTGGTGAAACGATGTACTACAAGGGGGTTGCTGAAGGGGAAGACACTGAAGGGATGATGATACTGTTCGGGCCGGGAGAGATGCAACTGTTCACTGAAAAAAGCCACTCGAGATTTGACCGTTTACTGGAGCTGCCTCTGGGAGGGTCGCGTTCTTCTGTGAAGAAGAAGGCTCGCCTGTCGGCCGCGACAGTGGCGCCGCTTTATTGCTGTTCTTTGTTACCGTTTCTTGTTCTTGTTTTGATTGAATGTGCTCTTCTGCAGTACAGAGCAGGGCTCGTCCTTCACTGTTCCTGAAGTAGGATAACCACCCGTGGTACTCTGATACTCTCTTTTGTATGGAGCTTAATATGTGTTTGGCTCTCATGGTCTGGTCGCTTGGTGTTTCGGTGGACTTTCCTTTCGTTGTCTTTGTATGACACGATTTGGTTTGTTCCTCCCACCAGTGTGGGCTCTTGGTACTGAGTTCTGTGAAACGTGTTTCTTGGATACTTGGATTTTGTAAACCTGAATAAAAAGTTGACTGTGATTCGCCGCAACCTGGTTGTCGTTTATTCTCCCATGGTCCTTGAGGTCTTTGACTTCAGTGCACGCCTTTACTCAATTAGTATGGAATGGTTCAGACAGTGTTGCTGACACATGCAGTCTTTGTGGAATTCAGGTGTCGGTAGACTTGTCAATGGAATGGAGTGATATTAGTTGCCTTCTGAGGTTTCGAGTTCGTGATGGCATGTGAATTGTGAAGGGATCCGTTTGGGTATGATGCGGGAGAAGCATTTAGTATGTCTCCAATCTCACCTGCTCTACCGATGCAAATGATCTTGAAATCTTACCTGTTCATGTGTATTGTCGTTGGTCATGGATTCAGTAGATTGCATTGTGCAACCCTTCACTTGGAATGGTGTCCGAATTTCAGCATGCTGATCAACATATATCTCTCTTAAAGTGTAACTGGGGAAGATGGTTGTTCCCGAACAGACGATGGAATGGAACTGTTCCTAGCAATTCTACCCTCATATACTCCATATTCTCAGTGTTACTAAATGTTATACTAAAGGAATAGAGATGATTGTAGATTAATTGCAGTATGACTCGTATGCTAATAGACAATGCGAGAAGATTGAGAACTTCGAAGACAATAGTTTACGATGGAAATCATGCCACAACCTGTCTAAGACTAAGAACTGGCACTGAAACATTTCAGTAATTCAGGAGAACTTGTCATGGAACCCTAAATCCTAATACATAAACCCAGTTTACTAGGTGACCAGAAAATGAACTTGAACAATCTGTCCAATTCCCTCTACATTACAGAACTGCAGCAATCAGGTCTTGAAAATTTTTTTTGCACCCCTCGTAGAATAGAAAAGACGCTTGTCACTCTCTGCGTACCCTTGCAACTATTTTCAAATTCTTTCCAACCCCTAAAAGAGGGAGCCTGTGACTGACCGTGTATTCTAACGTGAAAGTTCCTCACTCTGTATCCTTCATTTTTTTTCTCTGTTTATTATCTATTTATTAGTTAAATTATTGGTTTCATTTTATAAGATTTGAAATATCACAATCACAATGTGAAAATTTCAAATTACCTTAAATTTTTAAAGAAAAAATGAAGGAAATTCTTATCAAGTACAAATCATGTTCAAAAATATCTAAAATTTTCAGAATAGTACATCAGTGTAGAACATTGTGGTATGATGGAAATTTCCGTGTCACTCTGAATTTGTATTATAGATCTTCAATTTAAAACCGCACTAAAATGCTTATTTTAAGAATTTTTTCAAAATTTCAAAGTAGAATAGAAACGATGCACTTCAAAAGTTTCATGTTCTTAGCTTTGTTCAAAAGAAATCTTCTCAAATGTCAAAATCAAATTTTTTTAAGGAAAAAAGCTCAAAGTAATGAAGTACACTAGATAGTGTACCATTTTTTTGATAAATTATCCCATATAAAAACTTTTTTTAAAAACTAAAATGTCTTGAAATTACATCAATGATGTAGCTATAAAGTTGCACACAAAAAATCATATGAAATTCGTTCATTTTTCAATATGCATTAAGCCTAGTTGACCATCTCAAGGACACGAAAAGATCCTCAGTGTCCCTCTAGGACTAGTGTTGTTTTAATATGTTGACATCCTACAATTGAGTTGGTCATTCAAAAAACTTGGTAATGTCCTCAAATGAACAATGGCATAACATTATTAACCAATGTAGGGAGAGGACTTGGTATTGTTTACCTTGTGTAAAAGCTTGGGTAGTGTATTTATAAATCTAGCCACAAGTACAGTACCTAGTTACCCAATGACATTGGATAGATTAAACTTAGTTCACCCCAAGGATCCCAAGGACTATCCCAATTGCTAGAAAATTTTGAAATTTACAAAAAAAAAATCAAAATTTCCAATTTGCAGTAGAAACTACACTTGAAAAGGTTAATTTCATTAGTTAAACTCAAATTCAAAAAAAAATCCTTTTTATGGCTAAAATTCACATCAAGAGTAAATAGCAAGAAATGGCAAAAATAAACTACAAGGGTGATTCTTGAATTTAGCATTTTCTTATTTAGAAAATCCAATAATACCATATGAGGGAATTTGCAATACTATTTATTGAAAATATATTGAAACAACTTCAAAAAAACAATTGGATGAATTTTTTTTCCATTCTATAGTCTTAACTAATGTCATCCAAACAGACATTTAGTGTTTGTTAAAAGCTGACTTACATATGAAGTCGGGGACCAATGGACATCATTAATAATCAATGGGTTGGAACTTGGAAGTTCAGTTCTTTTGGAGTTCCAAACCCAGTGATCATTGGTGAAGTCTACCAGCCCTTGACTCCTCATGTGAGCCGGTTCTAACAATGATGTGTATTGCCCACTTCATAGGATGACCTCCATATGACAGCCTTTGTTGCATAAGTCTGACTAAGTACTTTGGGTTGTTGTTTTGGAAAATAATAGTTTGAGGATCTAAATGTTTTGGGAGTGTTTTTTACTCTAACATAGTATAATCACTACAAGAAAAAGGGGTGTTTTAAATGAGTTTTTAAGTATGGTCCTAGACATAAGATTATTAGTAATGATCTTTTAGGAGATTTTCAGTAAAATTGTACTTGAAACACATTTATTAGTAGTAAATTTTTACTCAAAATCTCCTTAAAGGTCATTTTTTATAATCTTTTGTCTAGGACTATATTAAAAAAACTCACTTAAAATACCCTTTTCTCTTGTAGTGGATCCAAATAATTTTCCTAAATGTCCTTGTAATGTTATCAATCCATTGATCCTCCCTTCTATTTTGCATATGAAACCAAATTCAAGAAAGTCTTGCAACTCTAAATGATAATTGAACCATCATCTTGTTTCAAAGTTTGATGGAATTTAAGGTAAACCTGCCTATGACAAGCAGAATGAGTGGTTTGTATTGTTGCCATTAGCAAAATGATTCAAATTTTTTTCCATACATAGACATATGTGAGAATTGAAGGAAGGAATTGAAATTTTATTTTTTAGACAAAGTAAGAATTTTTTATGAATTTTTGAAGTGTACAGCCCAATTAGCCCAATAGAGTCTGTAGACTACCCCAAATCAGCAAAATGGATTCCCATAATGGTCATCTTACCACCTAAAGCAGTCACAACATTTTCTAAAATGGCTACAACATTTTGTAACTTGGCCATGACATGAAGGAATAAAAAAATAACTTCTTATGACCAATTTACACTTGAATGGTGTAAGTGCCCTATGACGGTCACTAATAACTCTATGATCATCTCCTAAGACAAGAGTATGGCCACAAATCAGCCTAATGTAGTCCTAATCTCATTTATCACAAAAAATTTGCCATGGGTTGATGTAAGACTCTAATGGGTGGTTTCCTAGATGACTGCATTAGGCAGTTTGCCTGGCATGGGCTGGTTTACCTTAGTATAGTTGTTGGTGCATGGTCCATCCACGATCTAATAGCATGACCTTCCATTGTATTTGTTTTATTGTTTAAATCAATCATTAGAAATCTAGTATAGATATCTTTTAGCAAACTTCACCAGTGAACTTTTTGGGTGGAAATACACTAATTTGTCCTAGTAAAAAGGGAAAAATTAGCATCACCTTGAAAATTAGTGTCACTACAAAAAAAAATTATATATATTGGTGCAATACAATATTATTACAACCTATACTAATTCAAAATAGTGGGATTTTGATAAGGACAAATTAGTGTAACTTCTTTTCTTCTATTCTTGTTCATAACTTGTCACTCTAAAATTATGGCACATAGTTTGATCATATAATTTTTTATTTATCTCTTTTGATCAACAATCTATGGCAAATGTGTTTAGATTAGATGTAATGGTATTTGGAACTAGACTTTGAAACTGAATCAAAATAGATCGCTAGCTAAAAGTCAAAAATTATAAAAGCCTTGGCAAATTATAGCTAAGAAAATAAAATCATGTAAATGGCATGGCAATGGTTCATGAGAAAATTTCATGTATCATTTAGAATAGCCTTTTGTTGTCACTTTGACTACTATACTTTTGCAGGCTCATCAAAACAATTAAATTTTTTGCAATGTAAAGTTAAATTTTTAATATGCTAATTGACTTTCATTCAATCCAATAAAAAAAACTTCTTGGTACATTACAAGTTGTCAAAGCAAAACAAATAGTTTTCTATTTTGAACAATAGAAGATTGTCTACTTTTGTCATGTCGATCCTATTTGGGTGTATTTGAGTCTTTTTATCACTACCATGATAACCTAAAATTACCACTATAACATATTGTTGAGATAATGATTAAAACCTTGGCCAACAAATGTAAATTATATAATAACCATGACTCTACTAAAAATGGATATCTCATTTTTGATATATCATCATGTAGTAAATAATTGCATCACTATATACTTTTGCCTACAATAAGGTATAAAGAAGCATTGTTGGAACATCCGAAAGGTCTTACAATTGGGACAATTATGGAAAATGGAAAAACATATCTACCATTATTTAAAAGATATTATCTCCTAATTAGATTGTTTACTTACAAGTCCTCAAAGTCCTCAAATTGCTAAGTTACAATGTAGAGAGTTGGAATATTTTTAGTTTAGATGAGAGTATACTTCCATGTATCAACAAAGTGAACCAAATACGAATACATCTAAAAATAAAACATTTACAAACTTTTAAACATATGTTTGACTAAATGTTGAAGGGAAATTAAAGTGAAAATATTTGCTTTGAATAGTTTTGAGAATGAGACCATGTTTAAAGTGACTGGGAACTTGGTCAAATTTAGAAATTGACTTTGACATGTAGTAGAAGGCAACCATTAGTTTGCAACTAATTGTAATCAATATTGGAAATCAAAGTTTAGCTCTAAGTTGGGTGTATAATTTGCCATTGGAAACAAAAATTGTTGAGAGCTTTTGAACAATATATCACATGTCCAATTTGGATAAAACTTTGTTGGGGGAACTTAATTGATTTTTTGACAACAACAAAAGGCAATCCTACTCCTTCACTTGTTTTCTCTTTACTCACATAAAAATGATCATTAAAACTTTGTTTCCTAATGTAGAAAGATATTTCGATAGTGCCAAAACATGTGTCTAGAACATTCATGGCTTTGCCAACTTCACTAATACATGCAAGTCCATAACATTGTTTACCAATGAGACAAGGTTTCCTTTTGCATCTTTAAGAAAGAGACCCTTCCACTATATAGAATTCTCTTATATGTTTCTTCACACAACTACAATCCTTGAATTAATTGAAAGTCTCTTCCAAACATCTAGAAAGGCATAATACCTTCCCAACATAGAAGGACCAATACCTAGTTATACAATGTTATATTAGGGTGTCCTACCATACTCCATCAGAGGGGGCAAATGAAGCACTAGAGGACAAAAAGAGTTCCACTAATGGTCTTGGCCAAGTAGCCAAGCAAGATTTCATATTTCACTAAAATCGGTGATCCCCCTCTCCTCCATTTGGTAGAGATTGGTCAATCTTAAAAGAATCAATACATGTGGAATTTGTATTAGATCCCTCGCCACCTATCTACAAGGTCTATATGACAATGCAATTACTCACTTGGACCTTGTAGTTCCCCCAATGAACTTTGCCCACTAATGGAGCATAATAGGAGACCCTAAGGGCCTCTTGCCATGTGAGATCAGTGAATAGGAATAGTACTAGAAGACAAGAAGATCCCACTGATTGCCTTGCCGGCCTTAGTGAGCGGAGAAAAAAGATTTCGAGTTTCACCGAGATCAATGAACAACCTCATTCGTGGAAATTGGTCATTCTTGAAGGAATCGATACGTATAAAATTCTAACTTAATCCTTCTCTACCCACCAAGTCCACATAACAATGTATTTGCAAACTTGGACCTTCTAATTCTCCCTATGAACTTTGCCCACCAGTCTAAAATGGAAATAGGCCCTTAGGGTCTCTTGCCATGTGGGCCAAGCCATTAAAATTCTCCCAAAGAACTACAAAGTCCACGGAGCAAAGGCATTGTCATGTGTACCCGGTGAATAGAAGAGGGATTGAGTAAGAATAGTACGCATATGGATTCCCTCATAGTAGGCCAATTTCGATCAAGGGGGTTGTCCACTGATATTGGCGAACCTTAAAATCCTTCTTTCTCCACTCACCGAGGCCAACAAGACAATCGGTGGGATCTTCTTGACTTCTAGTGCTATTGCTACCCACCCAGCTCACATGGCAGGAGGCCTTTAGCCATGGAAAAGCATTTTTGTTTTGCAGCAAATTACTAGCTATTTCCAATGACCAACAACTACCACCCCCTCCAAAATTGGACATCAGTCATTGGCCTCCGCAATGGCCTCCGCAATAGCCTTGTATGGCAAAAACAAAAACGTTGCGGGGACGGAAGAGGATGAATAAGTTAAGTTATGTGATTTTTGTCTGGGTTCATGATCTCTGTGTGTACAAGTACAGTTATAATGATAATTGGCTTGTGGCAACAACATGTCATCAGTTGTCTATGGCTGCGGCAAGTCACGTCATCAGTCCCAAATGTACATTCTAGCACAAGTATGTCCACAAAATCTATGGACTGCATGACTTTCTCTGCTTTCAGGATCGTCTGCTACTAACTTAACTTATACCTTGGGATTTGGGAAGAGGACCACTGACCTGCAGAAATTATTATTAGAGGCTACAGACTATGGCAAGGGCAAGGGATCCAATGTTGGTGTACTTGCAGCGGCTATGCTGCGACTCATGTATTTTATTTGTCATGTTCCGCAAGGTTTGGATGTTTGAAAACACCGAAAATCGTCAAAATACGAAACATTGTTTACCAATGAGGCAAGGGTCCTTTTGGCATCCTTAAAAGGGGTCTCTTACAAGGAACAAAGTTGTCTTATATGGCTCCTTGACCACCTCCAATTCTTGAAGTAAGTGATAAGTCTCTCCTAGGCATCTACGGAAGTATAATACCTTTCAAGCATGGGAGGGCCATAGTTTGGTTATATGGACTATGATATTTTGTAATTTAGCATAGTTGAAGTGACATGTAATTACTAGGAATTTTCAAAGTAGAACTCCCTAGGCCATTGGAGCCATTACATAGCTTAGTCATAATATTGTAATCTATAGAATTGATAGTAAACCAATCATTAGGAAAATATGGGAATGGTTTAATTCACTAGTAGAAAACATTGTTTCAGTCGACAAAAATCAGCTAACATATTTCAGTGTTTTCTGCTAAAAAACAAAAAATTTGGGTTGATTACAACGCAATTTTCAAAAATCTCTATTTTATACAACGCAGTTTTTAATAAACACCAGCTAGTTTTTGTTGTGTAGAACATTGTTTTCTACTAGTGATTGCACATCAGGGGACACTTTCAATAGAAGTCTACTTGTTGAGAATGGATTTATTGATGAGTTGGATGTTTTCACCTTAAACCATACAATCAATTAAGAATGTTTGATTCGATGAAGTTTGAAGATTTTTTGTGATGATTTAGAAAATGATCACGAGATCTTGGATTTTTTTAGAATTTTGAATACACCATCCATTCATTCCAACCTATTTTAAGTTCAAATACATAATTGGATACACATACCTTCATGTAATTTGCAATCTTCAACAAAGTCATGAAGCTATTAATATCCAAAATTATACAAATTATGGACGACCAATTGTTTAGTCATCTAGTGTTAAATACTTTCATCTATATGTGGTGATTACATCATTCTACTTTGAAATTCTTTTGGATGATTCTTGGTGAAATTCATGTATTCAAACTAATTGGGGAATATTTATAAAATTTTTATAGATTTTCCGAAGTCGTTAGTAAGTGAAAAATCACCACAAATAAAGTCCTTGATCTAACTCTTTTACTCAGTCACTCAAGTCCCAAGGCCTATGAGGACAAAATGTATAGTCAAATTTTCAATTGCAAATTTGGTGACATTGGAAAAGAAAATCTTATCACTAATTTGAAATAATAAAAAAATTATTGTGAGTGAAATATCTACCTACTTTTGAGAATTTTCAAATTTGTTAAATTGCAAAAATAAATTAGAATTAGAAGTCCTATACAAGGAGGGGATGAGATTTTGAGATGAGTTCATTAGACTAGACCTCAACAATAAAAGAAATGTTTTTATCATAAAACTTGAAGAAATAAGAAAATTTTATTTTGATTGGATGAAGGAGTGATCCAATATTTTCTTTTCCAAATTGTTGAAATTAGTGCACCCAATCTGACATATCCAAATTATAAAGGAACTAGGATGATCTCGAAAATTTGTAAGGATGTTGCAAAAGTTACATCACTAATAACTAGCATTGGATTTCAAAAAATGAAATACATATATTTTTGAATATTTGGTAGTACTATTGGTTGATTTTGGATATTTCAAAATTTTACACCCTCTTATTCAAAGAAGTGTTATGCTTTGAAAGAGATTTTTTTTGTTTCATATATTAAATCTATGAAGAATGCATTTGCTCTAGATTCTAATCCAATTTTTGGTTTAAAAAAATAAGATTTTTCATTTTTCTAAGATATCTTAGTTGGAAGAATTGTATGTTTTTTAAATTTGACTTTAGGAAGAATTGTCATAAGCCTTGACAATATCTTTATTGATGAATTCATTAGTTGATGAACTAAATCAAGGTGGGATGTACACTAATTCAACTTAGTTGTGGTCATTGTGCAAGTAAAGATTGCTTACAGATAGACATCTTGAGATAAATATTAATAAAATGGGAATGCATAGCTCCTAGATTGTAATAGATGCACATGATAATGCAATGGAGTTGGACAATTTCTAGATTATAAAATGTGCACCAAACAATGCATTGGAATTGGATAGCTTGAAGATGATGAGCCATTCACTAGACAATGTACTAGAGTTAGACAACTTCTAGATGATGATAAGTGCACTTCAAGTTAGATAGCTCCAAGTGGATGAATTAGTTAGGATAAGATGTGTTCTATAATACTTTTAAATATGACTAGGGCTTTTGCTTAAGCAAATGGTTTAGAATAGAATCCGAAGTGAAAAGCTAAAGACAAAAGAAATAGAGAATTTTAGATGAGCTAAAGCAAAAGATGAAAGTAAATAAGGCCTAATCCATCTTAAGAACTAATAGTCAAGATTCTATTATAGAAGATGAATCTTGAGTGTGAGGAGATAATCTTTTATTTTGATCTTGATGTAGAAATCTTATTGTTTTATTTAATTCTTTTGTTCTACTAAAATGCTTCTCAGTCACTCATAACTTCTTGGATTGATATGAAATTTTATACACATAATCTAGACTAGTATGCGCAACTTTTGCAAAATTATTGAAAAAAAACATTGTATGAAGAAGAAACAAGCCACCGAAGTTCACTATAATCCAAAAATGTTAGGATTTTGAACTTCGAATTGCTCTTAGACATTCAAAACAACATGGATCGACATGAAAATTCTACCACAATAACTAGACTTCAAGAAAAACATAACCCAACAAATTTTATTGAAAACAAACTTTGGATGAAGGAGATACAAGCCCTTGAAGTTGCAACCGTCAAATGCAGTTTGGTGAACTCAAATTGAACTTGTGAACTTCGATTGGCTTCCAAAAATTCAGTAAATCTTTTATTTATCTAAAAATCTTACCACACAAACTAGAAGAGAGAGTGTAAATTTTCCAATAAGTTTTATTGAATTTGGACATTGGATGCCAACGTTACAACACTCTGAATTTGACCTGAGGACACATTTGGTCCCCTCCAAAGGTGAAGGATTAAGCAAATACACATGTCTTAAATGGAGGTTTCTACAATGGGAAATTTTCCCATGTGCAAAAATAGAGTTCATAAGATTTTCAAAATTTTTCAAATTTTTATTTCTCAAAACATGATTACTATGGGTTTTTTAATTGAAGATTTTGTTCCACCTATATAGGTCATATACATCTTCCTATTTCCGACCAACGATTGGTTGCAAAATCCAACAGGGGTTAATTGCAATAATGAGAGTCTTGTAGCTAATTATAATGCGCCACAACTACACTTAGAATTGTGCCAACATGAATAATTGTTAATCACCTCCTAATCAAAATTACTCCACCTGACGCTACCGTAATATGGCGGTGATCAGGAATGGGTTGCCTCCCCTAGCTAGATGCATGATTTGAGGGAGGTTTCGTCCTTGCTTTGAACTAGTGTAATTCAAGGAGGGCACAACTTTCTCAGCTATTGTACCTAGTTACTATTATTAGAATGGTCAAATTTTCATATCTTCTTGTTGGTAAGTGAAAGGAGGTTTCAATGTATTAAAGAACCCAACATTTGGATATTGTGTGTAAAAGTTATCAAGGGTCAAAGTTGTTTTTGGTAGAGGTTCTAAAATAGTTTAATTTCTCCACATAGTTGCATATTGATTTTGGAGATGTAACCAAAGTGATCATGGTAGTTTTGTGTTAATGGTGCATTTGGAAGACCCACTTTACAATATCCTAAGCAAGGGCAAGATAGGTAAGGACACACCTTTTGAAAGGAATTTACATGGATTCATGGCAACAAACAAATGTTGCTCTATCTTTGATGGTTTAGTTCAAAATGAGGGGCATTTAACATTTAGGGCCAAGCCAAGAAAATTCAAAATCTTGAACATTTTCATTGGTCGGTTTGGAACAATTCAAAGCTCTTCACCAATGAAATTGCTTAGAATTATTATTCTTATTTTAGCTTGACTTCAAGTGTCAAAAGCTCATGAGAATAATTGTGCTTGAAAGTGTTTGAAGAGGCATTGTAGCATGGTGTTGAGATTAATTAACCTCCTTAATTTTGTTAGATCTTGCTAGCAAGTGAAGGAAGATTCAAGATTTTTTTGATATGTTTATGATACCATACATTAGTAGAAATGTTGTATTTGAGTACTAAGCAATAGAGTCAAAGCAAGGTGCCAATTAAAGTCCAAAATGAGCACTAGAGATCAATATCAAAGTGTGGTGCCAAAGACCAAAATGGATGCTAGCTTGGTATCATTACCAGTCTTTGACATGACAACTTGATATTGTTGTTTGGTGTGTTGTTAACCCCTAAAGGAACATTTGTCCCCTCAAGGGACAAATGATAGTTTGGGCAAGTACCTATGGTTTTTGTCTTGGTTTTTTAACCCCTAAAGGACCAAATGGTGTTTTTTGGCAACATAGTGATTTAGGGCAGTTCACTACAAATGAAATTTTTATTTTATTTCTTTGAAATTTTCACACAACATGTGCCCAAGGAGTGGCTTTAAGGCTCAGCAATTTTCATAACTTTTGAATACATGGTTAAAAAATTATTGTATGATATGTAGTTTTCATTGCTCGGCGGGCAGCCCAGGTAGCAAAAAAAACTTCTTTAAAAATCACTTTTTTTAAAAATAAAAATTTGAAATTGGTTTTCTGGATTTACATGTACGTGGAAAGCTTTGAATCATTCCATTTGGATTTATTTGATGAAAGGGTTTTAGTTGAGGGTAGTTTATGAGTAGTAATGGAATCTCTATTCTAAAATAAACTTTGAAGACCTTTATTTAACTCAATTTTCAATATTTTTCGAAAAAAATAAAAGCATGAGGTGTAGATTGTTTATTAAAACATTACCACCATTGTTATTTTTCAATTCCATAAATAAATGATTAATAATTTAATATTTTAAATCATTCTCTACTTCTTTCTACTTACTAATTTTTTCCTATATATTGTACAATTCGAAATGATCTAAACATTTTCAAGCATGTAGCCAACAAGACTTGATGAATGAATCCAAAGAGTTACAACCATTTTAGACATTTTTTCATAATGATATGACCTTGTGAAGTGCATCTGTCTGAAGGGTTCCAAGGCCAAAAAAGGCCTTTTGGCACTTCAAATGCTGATATCTTGCAATCCACTTGGTAGAAATTTTTGAAATTTTTTCCATATCTTCTCAAACCAACATAATACAAGATCCGCGTAATACTAGATCAATTCTTGTATTTTACATAATGTTGGTTTAGGACAAAAATAAATTTGTACAAAAATGTACTTTTTCCAAAATTTGGTACTTGTACTAGAAATGGTAGTCTTGGAGCATTTTTGGTGAAAACATAGTCAAATACATTTAGGGGTTAAAACATTATATAAAATACAAGAATTGATTAAGCTTCGTAGAAATATAACTTTAATTTCAATCGGTGATTGGAGTGAAAGTTATACCACCCAAAGTAAAAATAACAAAGCCCGGAGAATACAAAAATTTATTAAAAAAATATTTGTTAAATTATTAATTTGATGGCGTATGTATTTCTTCACCTTTGGGGCTCACTAAACATTTGCTTGGCCACTTTAGGTTCAAGTCTAGAGGTTTGATTTGGTAGCCCACACTCCCTCATTTTGTTGGTGCCCTTACAATGGGTTAACTAGTTAGCTTGCATTGGTCTTTGGTATCTTAGACCCTTACTTAGTCCAACAATGTGGATGCTTTTACAATATCTATACTATGAAACAAAATATTGAGAGGACAAAAGATCTTAGGCAGAGTAGAAAGTTGCCAAATGCCAACACAAAGCTAGACCCCCCCACCCCCAGGACCTTGACTTTTTGCAACCGTTCAATTGACTTGTGGCACGTTCCTTCCCTCCTCCTATTGTGCTTGTGTTTCTTTTCAACCTTGCAACCATTATTCACAACCAAATGAAACTACATACCAAATGAAGCTTCCAAATGAGGAATTGCTAAAACCTTAAGCTACCACATCAAGTTTTAATTCAAAGTTCAACAAGTTTGGGCTCTTTTGTTCCATTGGCAAGTAAATGGTATGGTAAAAAAGATAGCTTGGGCAAAGCCATCTACATTCCAAACCCTTATTCTATCTAGCAATGTGGATGTGCTTAACCTCTTGAAGCAACTGAATCTTAAAAGAGACTAGGTATTCTTCTTCATGTAAGTTAACTTAGAGCATCGCCACCCATTCCCCAAAAAACATGTCTAGGGGAAATGGGTGGGCTTGAGCCTTGTCCCTCCTAGGCTCCTTCTAGCCAGGTAGACTCCCTACTCACCCCCGCCAACAAGTCCCATTTAAAAAAGTCGATAAACATTGAATGACTTGACAAGCTTGCTAGCCAATGGATGAAGATCAAACAACATGGAAGCACAACAAAAATATGAACCGATACCTTAAAGCTACTTAGTCAACGCTTGGCACACATGGTGTCTTGTGATTTCTAGTGCCAATTTTGGCATGACCGGTCTCTTTCTATCACCAGCCAGGTACGCAATTGATGGGGTATCATTTCTTGGCTGGCTACACCCTTGTCCGGGACGAGCACCTTTACCACCAAATGGATGGCAATGCTCTTGTGGGTGATTGTTGTTCCTGTAGCTCCCCGAGAAGAAGGGCAACATGAAGCGCCCACGAAGGGCCTACATCACCAGTTGTTATGCCTCTCATTGACACCACTTCCTACAACTCCTACGACTCTCCTTTTGCACCAGTTCCCAATGAATGCCCCAACTAAGTTAAAACTTAAGTTAAGTTATCGGTTGAGAATGCGCCGGAATTTGCTTGTGCTTGTGCCTTTGCAGAGCTTGTAGATAAGCACTGACTGAGGGACAGAGGACTGTACAGTCCAGGACCTACCTTATTCGCCTCGCCTCGCCTCACCCCCGCCCTCACCTAGCCTGCAGGTTTTTTTAGTCCCGTCCCCTCGCGACTGACTGACTGACTGACGCACCATCATGCTAAGTTATCGCTGCCATGAGAGTACTGTAGCTGCAACAGCAGCAGCCTCGCAGTTGCCACAAGTTGAAAATCTGATTTCCCAGTTTCCCACACCCTGAAAAAGATCTGTGTCCTTTTGCATTTGGTGGGATTGGCCATGGAAAAGCAGAAATATATATATATATATATATTAATTTTTTAAATTTGTTTAATTTTTAATTAATTAATTAATTAATTTTTTAAAAGCAAAAAAAGGGGGGTGGGGGGTGGGGGTTGAAGGACAGGGCAGTCTGGGGTGGGTACTGCACTGTTGGATGTGACAGAGATACGTTAAGTTATGTTATGGAGGAGAGCCAGGGACGGACGGAGGGACGGACGGAGGGGCAGACTTTGTTTGTACCCGGGACCAGTGATGAATCTAAATATTGCAGTGCAGTGCGCTGCACTGCGCTCCATCAGCTGACTTGACATCGGCAACTTGCTTTATTAACTCTAGTGAAACAGTGAAAATGTCGGATGGGAAACATGCAGTGCAATTCTCGTCCCCAGTCTCCACCTTCAGTCTCTTGGAAATATCTTACACACAGGGATTTGGCCTGTTTGTGATAAGTTAGCACGCAATTTAGATCACCGACAAAGTTAAGGTAGACAAGCCTATTACCACCCCTGATTCACAATTTGAGTATATTGGGACCAGGGCTTTTTTTTTTTGACTAGTGTCCCCTGTGTTGAGTGTCCCCTGTGTTGGCTTCACTGCACAGGTCAGATTTTGGAGGGACAGATTCACATTGGTCAGATTCTGACAGATCTAGCGAAATTTCGCCAAAAAAAAGCCCTAATTGGGATCACCTCTAGGAGGGGCACATATTTTTCAGAGGTGTGCGCATGTTTCATGAAACAAATCCAAGTGGAATCATAATTTTTCGATTAACCCCAAAACATCTAGATCCATCTCCAGAATTGAACAATTTAAGAAAAATCATTATAAAGTGCTCTTTCGAAGCATACTTTGGAATTGATATACAAATAGAAGTTGTAGATTGTGAGTTGTAGACTTCATCTGTACAGTTCAGATTCACCAATGCTATCACCAATATTTTTTTTTAATAAATTTTAAATGGAAAATTTCAATTTAAAAAAAAAAATTTGATTACAAGAAAAATATTATCATTTTTTTTCAGTAAATTTTGTTGGAATGGATTTGAAATGAGGTTCTCTTGATAGGTGATTTTTTGGACATTTTTTTGTTTTTAAAATCTATGACCTCATTTTTACAAATCCAATCTTGAACTAGAGTCAATGTAGTTTTGACTTGGTCAATTGCTTGACATACTTCCACATTGGTAATTCTAGAAAAATATGTACTCTAGAAGCACTAAATCCAACCTTTAGGTAGAACAACAACTTGATAAAGTACCTCCCCACATTAGGATAACTTTCATCCAAGCAGTAAAGAGGATGAAAGTTGAGTTTCAATTTGTTCGTCATCCAAAAAATGGACATAGGAATGCTTAGGGGTTAAAATTGTAATTTCTATGAATTTCTAAAGTGGTCTTCCCTAAAATTACAGAACCGCCAATAGTCTAGACTCATAAATGTCCTATACACAACCTATAACTGTAATTCTATGTACCTATGAGCACTTGAATACTCACCAATGAAGGCTTGACAAGTTAACCCTTGTAGCCATTAATGCATTGAAATTGTTAGAAAATGGACATATGTGGGTGAGTTTTGTGGTGGCAATGGAACCAAAAGTAGAATAGCAAGTATAGGAAGTTGGCGGTTATGGGTTGGTTCACCTTAGTGTTAGTACAATTTTTTAGTTTCTTCTTATGAAAGGCAGTACAAAGTAACAATATTTCAAGCTTCACTAATTTAAATATTGTGACTTCTTTTTTACACAAACAAAAGGAGCCTTTACTGCAAGAAGTAAGAATACAAGAACCTAGCTACAAGCGGTCTAGGACAAGTTAAAGGGTAGTATGATACACAAGCCACAAACAACAATTCTTGGCAGCTCAACTAGAAGCAGTGTTGGCCACCCTCTTGAGGGGCTTCGTCTCTATGGCGATTGAAAAAAAATATTGTGACTAAGATAAATACGTGTGACATTGACATATTAGGTTAATTTCTATGACTAAGTTTTATTCCACATTGAAGATAAAAATGGATGCATAATATAAAAAAGGATAGGAGTTATTGAAATAAAAATCTACACACCAAAATGCTGGAATTGATCTCGCAATTGTTTGGAAATGGAGAGGATTATTACGAGCATTTGCAAGTTTCCATTTAGGTTTGTTTGCTTCTTCAAAGTAGAAGACTTTGTGCCTACATCAAATTTCTGAAAAAAATGTCTCTCGAAGCTTTACATATGTGAGAATTGCTAAAGAAACACAAGGTGGTGACTTTAGTATAAACTATATTGAGCTAAGCAAATTAGTCCACCTCAAATACTTTGAAAGGGGGCATTATAAAGATAAATTTAATGGCTCTAGATCAAACAAGTGAGGGCTTAATTGCATTGGCAAAAGAACCATCTATTAACCTTTTAGTAAATCACTTAAAATTTGAAATTTTTTTTTCAATTTTGCATTTTTTTTAATTAATATTTTGTTCTTCTCATATATTATTGACCTTAATGTCATCAAATTGGTTACCGAGGAAGACTACTTTTTGAAAATTTAAACATTATACTTTGCTTATATATTGATACCATTGGATTTTGAAATTCTTTGTTTAAGAGATATCATAATTTAAGAGTAATTGTGATGTTTTAGTGTTATTTTTAATGCAATTGATTCTAATTGAGCGGAAGTTTCATCCAACTTTGGATGATTTTAATTATAATTACTACAAACATATCATTACAAAAGGTTGGTTTTCTTCTAATGCATCTGGGATTGTATTGGATAAAATCTTGAAGCTTTGGTGTTCTACAATGGATTATTTAGGATTTTGAACAACTTATTGTGGTTAAGAATTTTGGTATTTTGAAAAATAAATGATTTGAGGTAGGTCTTATGAATGATCATCTAATGAATGTTCAAATTTTATACAATTTAACTCGTGAATCAAAATTAATAAGATTTGTCTGAAAATAACAACATAGGTCATTAAATTATATATTTTATTTTATATTTAGATTCTTGCTTTCTAGATTTGTATTTTTATAAATATATTCCTTCATTTCAAGTCCACAAATGAAGTGAACTAAAAAAATGTTAAACTATGTGTTGACTACCTAAGTTAAGATGTTAACAAAAATTGAGTTCATAAGAAAGAGCATCCAATAGCAATTAAGGTGGGTAAACCTAAAAGTGTCACAAATTGGGTTGTGGGTAATTTGAAGGCTAACTAGTAGATAGTAAATACAAGAGAGCAAAGAAATGTATAGAAAATGAAGTAATGCATAATCAATTTTTCTGATTCTAATAAAAACGAGACAACAATAGGGATACAAAGTTTTTCAAGTAAGGTGCTTTAAACTATTCATAGGCAAGATGGAAAAAGATTGATCACTTTCAAAAGCTCGTCCTCTCAAGGTGTTAGAAGTAAAGACATAGAGGTGCAATTATGTTATTAATAATTAAAAGAAATATGCAAGCTCATAAATCCACAATTATTTCTCCTCGTATTTTGTGAATCATATAGAATAACATGAGGATTTAATAACATAATTTGTGATCTCTGATCACTGACATGTGGTGAAATCATATGAGAATTTCATCATGGGAGCATATGTTTTGGATCTCTAATCCCTAACAAGCCTTTATGTATCATCAACACTTTGTGTCATTAAATCCTCATGTTTTGTGAGTTTAGAAACCAACTACATGTTCCCAAATGGCCAATGCTTCTTTAGAAACCCGTGAAAGACTTGGGAGTACAATTTTTAAAATACATTTACTCCATTTTGAGGCTTATTCTAGACTGGGCTTTAAGGCACTACGCAATTTTGGGGGTATCCATTGTAAATTGGTAAATTTTTACCTCTTGATCTTCTTATACCAATAATTTTTTTTAAATACATTGCATCTAGTCTCAACTAAAATTTTAAAAAAGGTATACAAAGAGAGAACAAGATCTTCATTATGATAGATTCAAATTTGTTTTTAGTGCAAAAATTGCACACCAAGAGGGATCAACCTAGGGATCAACATTTATTGAATGCAATAGCAGTGTGCAAGAATGCTAATAGCTTTGAAAGCTAATATCTTACACTTTCTATATTCAATCTTTTATTTCTTTTTCTTTTCCCACATGTTTCATAGTCACCTAGGACAAGATCTTACCATTCAAAACCAAAAGAAATTTTTCTTGATTTTTTATTTATTTTTCATTTCAACCGTTTGAAACACAAGTTTTGACACTTTGGGAGTAAGATAGTGTTTTGTAAAATGTTCCTTAACCCCTGTAGGACCAAGCTACGTTTTTTGGCAACATAGAAATTTCGGAAGAGTACATGTGAGTAGATATTTCCATGTTTTCAAACCAAACTTTAATAGAAGGTGGGGACGAGGAATATCTCTTGTATACACTAAATTTAGGACATTTGGTATTGCAAGTCAAAAGTTATAGCCTAATATGTTACTTTTTCGTAAACAGGCAATTCAAGTAGATTAAAAAAAATCATTTTTTTCACAAACAACAATTTGAAATTGGTTCCCTACATTTATATGTGCATAGAAAGCTTTGAATCAT
The DNA here is from genome assembly GCA_963920665.1 of Straminergon stramineum. Classification (NCBI taxonomy): domain Eukaryota; kingdom Viridiplantae; phylum Streptophyta; class Bryopsida; order Hypnales; family Calliergonaceae; genus Straminergon; species Straminergon stramineum. The sequence continues at coordinate 33,329,902 of OY987264.1, read as the reverse complement.
TCCATTTTGATCAATGAGACAAAAAAATATGAAGAATTTTACTTTGCGGGCAATTTTAGATTCTCTACTTTAAAATAAACTTAGAAGTCCTTCATTTTACTCAAGTTAATATATTTTTCAAAAATAAATAAATTCTTGGATGTAGATTGCTTATTATAACATTACTAGAATTGGGATTGGCATTTTGAAATTTCATAAATAAATTGTTAACAATTTTGTATTTTGAATCATTTTCTATTTCTTTCTACTTACTAAATTTTTCCTATACATTGTACAATTCCAAATGATTTGAAAAAATTCAAGCATATAGCCAACTTGAATCAAAGAATGAATCCAAATGAGCACCACTCTTTTAGACATTTTTTCGTGCAAATGCGAGCTTGTGAAGTGCAACTACCTAGTTTTTGGCAGGGACAAAAATAGAACTTTTGTAAATTTGAAAACTCATATCTTGCAATCTACATTTTGTAAATTTTTGAAATTTTTTGCTCACGTTTTCAAGTCAGCATACTACAAGATCCTATGGTTAAATGTTCCCCCAAATGTGTGTTTTTTCCAAAAGTTGATACATGTACTAGAAATGGCAGTTTTAGAGCATTTTCAAGGAAAACAAAGTCAAGGAACTTAAGGGGTTAAAACATACCGATAGTCCTCAATAGGGCTTTTTTGTTTGGTGAAATTTCGGGAGATCTGTCAGAATCTGACCACTATGAATCTGTCCCTCCAAAATCTGGGATGTGCAGTGAAGCCAACACAGGGGACTCCAGGTTAGTCCAAAAAAAAAAGCCCTGGTCCTAAACCCTCTGATGAGGAAGCCCACATTTTGGTTCCAATCTCCCTCCCTCCGTCTGTCTGTCTCAGCAAGAGTGCCCCCCGCCCCCCCAAGTATCAAACGACTTCATGCATGAATGGATACAGTTTGGGTACCAGCTGTTTTCCTTTAATTCCCATATTGCATCAATTTTTTTCCAAGTACCAAGTCTGGTTGTTTTTTCTCTACTCTTTCCTCTGAATAGAAAACTTTCAATAGATTTTTCCACCATTTTTGTTTTTCCCAATGTTTTCAAATTGCAACTGGGTTTTTCCACCAGCTAACAATGAACTAGGCTAACCAGGCGATTCTCCCCAAATGTTAACCCTTGAACACCGGGCTGGTGATTGTGGTAATCAACCATTTTGGAACCATGTGACATCATCCACTTTCAGAAAACCAAAAATATTCATTGGGACTCAAGCTGCAGTAGAAGATCTCCCCTTTCCACCCCTAATTTGGAGGATGAATAGTTGCACTTCTGTCCTCCATAGGAGAATTCCTTGTCATTCATCACACAAAAAACGTCCATCGCGTCGTATAAGTTAGGGGTTAACTTAGTTTGAGTGCATGGGATAATAATAAAAATAATAATAAGCTGGTGGTCCATTACCTACGTTGTTCCAAGCCCAGATTTGTGAAGCACCTTGGCCACTTGACGTAAACCAGTGACCTCCAAAACCAAGACAAGGAACTTAAGTTAATGCAATGGTCGACCCATGGTCGGGGATATTGGATGCCCGGCCAATTGACTAAAGATCCAGCAAGCATTAAGAATACATTAAGTTAAGTATAGTTCCATTTGCCTTCTTCACTGAATAGGGGTATTGAGGGGACCAAAAAATTAAAGGGACTTACTGCGGATAACTGTAGATGTTTGAAGCATGATGTACATCCCCTGGACACTTCAATAACTACTGATGTACAATAAAGGTAGATATTTATAGAGTGTGGAATGTCAATTAATTAGTATGGGTCCCCTTAATACCCCTATTCAGTGTTGCTTTCCATCTGCACGCAGGCAATTCAGTTCTCAAAGAATCACTTGTGTTAAGTTATTGAATCAGGCATCCGTCCAGAAAGAAAGAAAGAAAGCATGACGTGGGGAATATCCAAATGGCATCTCACTTCCACTACCGTAGAGTCGTAGACCCACAACAGGAATCTCCCACAGACAGACAGACTGTTAAGTTATGCTCCTTGTTCATTGAACTTAATTCCTGTAAGATAGGTGAGTGCGTGAATCCACTGTTTGGAGGGGATGGGTACAGTACAGTGCAGTAACTAAGGTTCAGAACTAAATTGATTCCAACTACACTACACTAGTAGTGAAATTAGGTTGCCCCATACTAATTTCTCGACATTTGACACTAAATAAATATTTACTACTATTCTACAAGAATGAACTACTTTTGAATCAGGTATTGTTATAATTGGGACTCATTACCCCTTCATGTGTACAAATATAAATATATGGAGAAGTTTTTGTTGACTTCAATGGCTTGGAAAGTAACTTTCTTAGGGCAAGGCAACTAAATTGTTAAGGCAACCTAATTTCACTATTTTGTGTAGAAGCTTACAACCCATTTCCAACCACTTAAGGAATTCAACATAGTTGTAGATGGATTTGGTGAGGAAAAAAACTTAACTCTTCTAGTGAAATAAATTTTAACCCCTAAAGTTCCTTGATTGTGTTATCACCAAAAACCCTCAAAAACTGCCATTTCTAATACAAGTACCAAATTTTTGAAAAATATCGTTTTTGGACACATATAACCGTAGGATCTTGTAGTAAAATAGATTGAGAAGGTGTGGAAAAAATTTCAGAAAATTCCATCGTGTAGATTGCAAGATATTAGCATTTGAAGTAACAAAAATCATTTTTTGAGCCCTGTGAAAAAACGGGCAGCTGCACTTCACAAGGTCACATTTGTATGAAAAAATGTCCAAAATGGTGGTGCTTCTTTGGATTCATTCTTTAAGGCAAGTTGGCTACATGCTTGAAAATTTTCAGATCATTTTGAATTGTGCAACATATAGGAAAAAAATAGTAAATAGAAAGATGTAGAGAATGATTCAAAATACTAAATTGTTAACAATTTATTAATGGAATTGAAAAATCCCAATCCCAATGGTTGGAATGTTGTAATAAACAATCTACATCTAATGATTTTATTTTTTTCAAAAAATATTGAAAATTGAGTTAAATAATGGTCTTCAAAGTTTATTTTAGAGTAGAGAATCCATACTTGCCCGCAAACTACAAGATCTCATAACTTTTGACTCATTGATCAAAATAGAATGATTCAAAGCTTTCTATGTTTATTTAAATCTAAAAAACCAATTTTAAATTTTTATTTTTGAAAAAAATGATTTTTTCAGATCTGCCCAGACTGCCCGAGTTGAGAAACAAACTACATATTAGGCTATAACTTTTGACTCATATTTCCAAATGCCTTGAAATTTAGTGCACATGAAAGATATTCCTTGTCCACACCTTCTATTAAAGTTTGGGCCAAAAACATGGAAATCTCTAGTCACACGTACCTACCCAAAAAAGTTATGTTGCCAAAAAACACACCTTGGTCCTTTAGGGGTTAAAAGGATTTTAAATTTTTTAACGTTTTTTTTTGTCAAAATTGAAATTATTGTGAATTTTTTTGTGAATATTTTGTGATACCTATTCTTGTTATGTAGGTCATTCTCTTTCTGATCATAGGCTTGTTACAAAATCAATGAGAGTAATAATTGTGGCTTTCCATGTACATATTGTGATCATTCTATGCTTTCAATGTACACTTCTTCACATTTATGTTGCTCCAGCTAGTATGTGTCAGTTGTGATTAGAAATGTAAACCACAACTAATGGAAAATACATCAACCTATATAGTGAAAATGAGTAGGTGGTCGAGGATGGATTGCCTAATTTAAATAGTGAAATTAGGTTGCCTTAAGGTAGTCTACTCTTATTGTGACCATCTTCTTCAACTAGCACAATAGGCCCCTCTGAAATGGATAGTCAATGGTTCTAAAATGGATTGCCACAAATTTTAGAGCATAATTAAGATTTGTCAAATATTGATTCATACTTTGCCAATGGATGGAATAAGAGTTAGAGAGGGTCCATTTCAAAGCCAAGGTGTATCCACTTAATTTTTCTAAATGAAGATTGATTGCCCAATTGCCTTCTTACAAATGTCAAAAGAATTTAGGGTCCACTTAAGTTTAGTATTGGTTGCATTTAAGAACCTTGTGTATTACTTTTTGAATGCATAGTGCTTGTTTTTGGTCAAGCCATATCTTTTTTCAGACTATGTGTGTGTGGATTTTGTAAGGCCTATGATAAAAAATAGGTGCCTACCACAAAATTCTTTAAAAATTCATAAGTAATTTAAAAATGCTCCAAAAAATATGAAACCACTTGGGTTAGATTCCACATCAATTTTTCTTCGAGTGAAAAATAAGGAAAAATAATTCTATGCATCTACGAACCATCGAAAAGGCTGACCAGCCCTTAAACGGTCACTTTAAGAGCAAACTACCTTACCCCAAGATAGTTACTCTACAAGCCATCAAAGTCAACAAATAATTGTACAGATATTTCCACTTGTACACATGAAGGTTCTTGAGTCCCATTTACAATGATACATAAGCTATGATAGTTTGCTCTAATTCCGCCCCTCTTCTTAATATTGTCCCTAGTCTGGGTCTAAAATGGACATTAACAAGTTGTAAAATGGATATGTGTAAAGCATTGAATGTTTTGTCAATGATGATAGAGTGGTTGAACATTTGTCAAATGTTCCTTTATGCTTTGCTAGTGGATGGAATAAGAACCAAGGTGGGTCCATTTCTGAAATGTTTACCTGTACTCAAAAAAACTTTTCCTCTACAACTTTGAATGCTAATATTTTTCAATCTGTATGGTCAAATTTGATAAAAAATTTTACCATGTGATCTCGTACAAGTATAGTATAAGATCCAATGGTTGGATTTTTTCTTTTTTTTGTCTTGAAAGAACGCAACAGAAATGGCAATTTCGAGTGATTTTTGTCTAAAAATAGGCCCTGGCCCTTTAGGAGTTTAGTTTAGTAAAGGTCACATTTTGGAACCCTGTCTATTACTTTCTACATATTGCAGTGCTTGTTTTTGATGAAGCCATATCTTTTTTTAGACTACGCATGTGTGGGTTTTGTAAGGCCTACGATCAAGAAATAGATACCTATGGCAGAATTCTTTAGAAATTTGTAAGTAATTCAAAAATGCTCCGAAAAATATGAAACCACTTGGTTAGATTCCACATCAATTTTTCTTCAGGTGAAAAATAAGGAAAAATAATTTCATGCATCTAAGAACCATCGAAAAGGCCGACCAGCCCTTAAACTCATGGTTTATTAGCAGACTACCTTATGTAATCCAAAAGTAGTTCATTCTTGTACACTAACTGTCAATATTTATTTAGTGTCAATTGTCAAGAAATTAGTGAGGGGCAACATAATTTCACTATTCAGTGTAGGTTAGTTGATTTGCTTGGAGGTGGGCTGTGGTGATTTGGACAAGCATCTCTGAAATTTCTTATTGTGTCTGAAGGAATTCCAATGGTAAGAATTTTCTTAGAACAAAGATCAGGAATACGAAACCATATGAAGGAAGGCTTTAGACTTCCCTTAACCCCTAAATGTATTTGACTATTTTTTCACCAAAAATACTCCAAATCTGCCATTTCTAGTACAAGTATCAAATTTTTTTTTAAAAACATTTTCAAACACATGTAACTGTTGGATCTTGTAGTAAACTTAGTTTGAGAAGATATGGAATTTTTCAAAAAATCCACCATGCAAATTGCATGATACTAGCATTTGAAATGATGAAAATCTTTTTTTTTGGCCACGCAAAAAATAGGCTTTTCTTCACAAGATCATATTTGTATGAAAAATTGTCCAAAATGATGGTGCTTCTTTGAATTCATTCTTCAAGGCAAGTTGGCTATATGCTTGAAAATTTTAAGATCATTTGGAATTGTACAACATATAGAAAAAAAATAGTAAGTAGAAAGAAGTAGTGAATGATTCAAAATTCAAAATTGTTACCAATTTATTTATGAAACTGAAAAATGCCAATTTCAATGGTTGTAATGTTGGAATAAACAATTGACACCCATTTTTTAAAAAAAATTCCAAAATTATTAAAAATTGAGTTAAATAAAGGACTTCAAAGTTTATTTTAGAGTAGAGATTCCATAATTACCCCACAACTACATGCAAACTAAAACTCCTCATAACTTTCATCTCATTGATCAAAATGTAATGTTTCAAAGATTTCCTTGTATATATAAATCTAAAAAAACTATTTCAAATTTTTATACCTAGAAAAAGTGATTTATAAAGAATTTTTTTGAGTTGCCTGAGCTAGCTACCAAGCAATTAAAATGACATAACATGCAATAACTTTTTAACCATGTAGTCAAGAGTTATGAAAATTATTAGGCCTTAAATCTTCTCCTTGGGCACATGTTGTGTGAAAATTTCAAAGAAAAATAAATAAAAACTCCATTTGTAGTGAGCTACCCAAAATTGCTACATTGCCAAAAAAACATAGTTTGGGCATTTAGGGGTTAAATATAAAGGCAATGGTAGAATAATGACATAATATGTTGTAGTTTTCTAAAGCTTTGGGGAAGAAGAACTAGCATCATACAATGAAAGAGCATGTGAGACAAGCATTTGAGGTTGTTTGCTCTTGAAGCAACCATTTAAGAACCGATTGCCTTATGGGGGAAGCTAAATTCCTAGAAACACTTTTCAATAAATTTTTGTGGGAAGAAAAATGGAATTTGCAAGTAACCCAAGTCATTTAATTTTTTTAGACCTTCATAAAATTAGTTATGGTTTTTGTTTTTCATGAAACTAGTTATGAATTTTTGAAAGTTGAAACACAATGATCACTAAAAGCAAAATGGACACTATTAGTACATTGAAGAAAACAAAATGTACCTCTGCATTAGAGGATGTTTTTAGAGCATGGTCGCTTTTAGAGCAAACTACCATACAATGAGGGATATACATGTTGCAATCATGGTCCTTTGCTCATGTTAGTAGTTTTTCCATGTTAGCAAATAGATTAATGTCATATGTTAAACTCCAAAGACACCCACTATAATTGTTGAATAATGTTATGAATGACATGTGAAAATAAGGTTTCATGGATTTTGTCAAAAGAATAATTCAAATCCATATAAACAAAATAGCATGTGGCAAGTGGTTGTGATTGCTATAAAATTCTTTATTTAAATTGTAAAATATTGGAGGATTTACTATTGCTTCCAAATTACCAATCATATGTCCCATCTCTCAATATGGATTTGGTGCATGAATACAGATACATTAGAGTCAATTGTAAAGTGTATGCAATGAGGGATCATGAGCCAATGTTTGAGAAAAATACAAGACAAAATTGCATAGGAGTTGTGAGATTATAATAAAGGAATCTGCATATCCAAATTTTTGTATGCTACCCTTCCCTACAATGTTTGAGAAATTTGCATATAAGAGCTTTTGGGGAGTGGAGGTGATATAAACAACTAAAAATTATGTTAGCAAGACTTAAATACACTTTCAAAAACATTTAGTTCAAATGAAAAGCTATCAAACTCATTACACAATCCACCTTGCAATTATGTAGAAATTGCAAATAATTCCAAATCAACACTTGTATGTTTAAAGTCACAATGGTGAAATCATGAAAAGACTTTACTCTTTTCATTGGGAATATTTTCAAAGAAAATAGATAAGTACAATTTTATAGATCTCAAATCAAGTAAAATTGGCAAACTTTGCTTAAAGTAAGGAAATTAAGTATAATTAGGAAGCTTTATTCTTCCACTAGTGGTACATATATGCCTTTGAGGACTCTCAAAAATCAAATATTTGCCTTTTTTAGTAAAAAATGAAAGTTTTCAATAATTCACTTTCAAAACTCTTTGAAATTTTTAAAAACAGTTAATGAAATTCAACTCTCCATACCAAAACAAGCCTAAAATTTTAAATGGACTATGTATGGTCGGTTGGACAATTATAGGTTAACATGTCCTGTCAAGATTTTTTTTTTGACTACACATATAGCTATCCAATATTTCATTAATACCACCAGTTTTCTTTCATTGTGATGGGATATGTTGCACATGAGAATGTGAGATAGAAAATGAATGTAAAATGAAAATGAAAGGGTTATATAACAAGGCACCTAATGAGTTCATGTTGATGAAAGTCATGGTTCCATTTGAGCTCATGGATGAGTTTACTACACATAATAATGAAAGTAGGTTGCCTTAACAATTAGGTTGCTTTACCTCGAAAAGTTACCTCATAATTCATTGCTTGTCACATGGAGGCACATTTGCCCCTTTGAATTGGGCCTAAATTGGTACAACAATCCTTACCACACACACAGTTTTGGGTTGATGAAAATTATTGCATCCTTGTATAGTAACAATAAATATTTATGTAGTGTAAAATTTCAAGAAACTAGAAAGGGGCAACCTAATTTAAGTATTCAATGTAATAATTTTTTGTAATGCTTAAAGGTATGGTGAGAATCATATGTCAATGTATGTATGGTCTTTTAATTTACTCTTCAAATATGAAGAATGTACTCAAATATGGCAAGACATACATGTAGGAGGTGTAATAATGATCTAAATTGGAAATTCAATATGTCATTGGATCTGTTCAATACAAATACAACCTTTAGTAATTGTTATATATGTCAATTCATGCACCATCTATGTCAAGTACAGAAAGAACACCATTTTGCAACCCAAATTAGGCTTCTCTAGTCTTTCAAGGCTACTAGTTTAGAGAAGTTTTCCTTGAAAATAATAATGTTGTATTGGCTTTGCCCTTTGAATATAGAATATAGCATCGACTCTTACATCGTCTATGGTTTCTAAATCTAAGTTTCCAAAATGCTATCTACAACCACATTCACACTATAGTGACTATACAACAAGGTTAGGGTTTAGTTAGAGAAGAGGTCCAACTAATTGGACTCCCTTCCTTATCCAACCAATCAGATAGAGGAGTCCTATTTTTTTTTAAATAAATTATATTGTACTATATTACATTTAAATTGTTTATTGTGTATCATTGATTCTATATTTCTTTTGTTTAATTTCTCCTCTCTGTACTATTAGTAAACCAATATGGTTGTTTACCTAGGACAAAGCCTCACAATCACACCATTCTTATTCATATTGTAGTAGGTGCAAATTTTCAGGCAACATGTAACTAGTGATTGAGGTATTTCACAATGTGTTGACAATGTGCTTGGAGGAGAGTGTTATAAAGAGATGTTTCATCTAACTTTGTCACTCAATTAACTATGGGCTTTCATTGCAGTCTTCCTTCTTGTCACAGGTTCTTCATCATGTACATTCTTTGTTATCATTGATTTGTTCACATGCTCTTTGTTGTAAATCATATATTGTTCATCTTTTATTTAGTTCTCATGACAACTCACAAGCATTAATCATGAGGGTTTTGTTTGAACTTTATTTGGTTTACTTGATCCAAAAGTGGAAGGATGCTCACTTGTATAGTTTGTATAACTTATCCCATCTTATAACAAAGGTTGTGTTTCACCACTACTTGATTGCCTTACCTATAAGGTCTTGGGTGTTCAATGTCTCTTAGAGTTTTTCATGTTTTTAAATTTTTATTGCAACAAATTTACTTTGGGATCAATTGGCTACCTTTAGTAATTTGTGAGTTCAATAAGAAATCTACCTTTAAAAAACTTGGATATTACAACCTTAATACTATCATTTGAGAAGCGAAGGCCATATTTGTTATATTGAGACTTTTCACAAATTTTGAGACAAAATACTCATTACTGGAACTTTCATTTAAAAAAATAGTAATTGAAACCAAAAATAAATAATGCTCAAATAATGATCCTATAATGGAATTCTAAAAGTTGTTGTTGTTACCTATTTATAAAACAAATACTAGTAAAGAGATAAAGCAGCTTATTTTCGAGTCGAGGATAAAAATGAGATTGCAAAAAGTCTCAATATAATGAATATGGCCTTAAGGGACAATTATACCAAGGAAAAAAAAATTTCCCCCCATAAAAAAACACCACCAACCTCTATAATTGTTGATCTTCAATATGCCTAAAACTTTTCCCCCTTTAGATGTCAATGTGCACCACATCTCTGAGAGAGTTGCATCCTTTATTATAGGTCTTTTTTCCTCTCTTTGTCATCGTCTCTCACATTCTATTGTTGTTTCCTTCCTTTGGTGCAACTCTCTTGTCTTTCCGTTGTCTCCTCTTCTCTTTCACCTCTTTGGCTCAATCAATTGAGCTCATAATTGTAGGTTTAATTTTATTTCTTCCTACTCCTAGCTCTCTCTATTCACAATTCCTCTCTTCTCTTCTATAATGAGGTCTTGCTCTTTGATGAGGTATTGAATTTTGTTGTTGGTTATTATATTTTCTATTGTCTTCTTTCTTGTTTTTTGTAGTTTGGAGTCTTTGCTTCTTTATTGTAGAAGCACCAATAGCACTAATAGTAGTAGCACCAATAGATATTTCTATGGTATCATTGCTATAAGAATATTTTGAGCCAACATAAGGGAGGGTTGCTATTATGTGAGCATAGGAGTGTGAGTCCATGAGCCTATAATACTATATACCTATGTTATAAGTGTATAAACCATAAAAACCATCCATGATTATAGAATATACATATTACAAATACCCATATTATAGGTGTTTATGATACATACACCTTCTATAGTGTGTGGTATTTATATTATAGGTACCTACAATGTAGGCTCAATGCTCACAAGCTCGCATTCTTAGGCTTACTAGCACCATTGCACTAATTGCATTACTAGTGGGTGAATGGGTTTAAGTTATTTGCAAATAAAATGTTGAATTACTTGTCAATGCTAAATTTTGATTAATTGTGGAATTGAAGAAGAATTGAGAGAAGGAAATTGACAATGTTTTAAACAAGAAAGGCAAAGATTTACAACGGAAAAAAGTTGGAGACATGAAAGGCAACTACCTACAAAAGAAATGAAGTGGATTTAGAGTTAGCCACCATTGTTGCATAATGCAAATTTGATGCAACCTTTGCAAAGGATTATTACTATTGCTAAAATAATACAGAAGTGAAAAAGATTGTAGTGAACATAGCAATAGAGGCACCAACAATAAAAAAACTTGCAATGAAAAAAATACAAGGAACAAAGCTCTAGTGGAGGGCAAAGAATTGGATGCCAATATAACCATTGTTGTAGGGAGCTCTAACTATTTTTTTTATTGAATTTCTCTACAAAATAGAAGAATTCATTGAGAAAGAATATATATCTAAGCTTTGCTCCATTGAAAGAGTGGGTGCTCTATCAAAGCTCCACATGCAGATGGTCTAACGGTGTGCCACATTTTGGCATCTTCTACATGCATAATGAACAAATTCATCAGAATGTATCTAAGATAGGACAAAGGCCAAAATTCTCCACTTAGGCACCATGTTTTGACAAAGCCACTTTGCAACATAGAAATGATAGGGTACTATGTGAAAGACAAAGGTGATGAACACATTGAGTCTATGCACAAGAATGTAAACCAAAAACAAATTATAGAGGGAGTCGAGGTGTGTACGAAATACTATACTCTATTTGCAAATGATAGAATCACCTTGACACACAAAAAATTGATTGAGAGGGTTGCAAAATTCTATAGGTACAAGATGAAAAAACAAATGGGAAGTACTCTTTTCAAGACCCTCTTGCCAATGGTAAGGTCTAGAAAATACATCTCCTTGACTTCTTGGGTTTTGCCAATTTGCCAAAGGAAGAAGAAATATACCAAGACCTTTGTGCTCTAGAAATGTATGATGACTTTGGAGGCCTTTGAAATGGACAATATGACTCAAATATATTCAAGCACATGAATCTAGGTTCTTACCTTACAAATTTGGATTCGCAATTTCTTGCAATACTCTTGGACGAGGCACGAGAAGGTGCAGAGTGTGATTATTATGTTTTGGTGAATGTTCTAGGAGTCTTGAAGGCAAAGCATAATGATGCCATTGTTATTAATGGTAGTTAATATGCAGGGGTTCTGATGTAGACTTACTTGAGACAAATGCAAATGGTGGGCTTGAACTGTAATAAGGCCTATGTACATTCTTGTAGTTTATGGTGACCATGACTTGGCCAATAACGATATACTTTTTGTTTTGAGTCTTTACACACTTTGAGCATTTTGGAACCTATTTTGAAACAACTATGGTATTTTTTGAAATACTTGAACATGATACATGATACAGTGCACTCCTTGGCAAGGATAAAATGCTACAATAAATTTATAGTTCAACCTATTAGATTCAAACACAATTCATCAAAATTCACAAAACTGATGTCTTTATTTTATTTTTCCAAATGCAAGTATTAATTCAAAGCCAATGTGTCTCAAGACCAATATGGAAACAAATTTAAAGGAGAACAAAACCACACATATCCAAAGGAACAAAGGAACGAATTTGAGGATGTACCCAAAAGAACCAAGAAATTCATTGTATTTGACCAATCATATTTGATTGCACAATGTACAATTCAAGTGCTAAATTTATATCACTAGAAGCAACAAGAAACAACAGATGTATTGTTCACAAAAGAAAAAAAAATTTAATAAAAATAAATCTCCATAAGGCCTACTCAATGTCTTGGAAAAAAAACATGACATCCAATTTGTACTTCTTAGTCTTTTGGGTTTTTACTGCAATTCGACAATCACTAATCAAATGATGATGTTTTTCTTAGGAAGAGCTTACTTCTACAAAATAAAAAGAGTTTATTTTGTCTTCTACTACAAATCTTCCTAGCCTTTGAAGATTTATCAAATTTCCTCATCAAAATCATAATTTGAGATTTTTTGAAATAGTTTCAAAATGTTATTCCAAACTACTTGATAAACTTTCAACATGACTATCCAAATTAGAATAATATATGGAGTATTGATTTTTGTTCTCATTTGTAAATGTGGTGTATATTTTGTTGCTTAATCAAATTAACCCTAAGGGACAATGTACTTGCTTATTGAATGATCAATTGAAAAATTGGATAGATTCCTATAAATTCAATTTTGAATGGACCATTCTAATATTATAACATAGGGCATGGAAGTAAGCATTTTATAGATATGTTTTTTTCCCAGTTCAAAAGTTATGTAGCTCAAAACTTTTTAGGCTAAGTGGATATGTTTTGGCAACATGTGCAAAATTCCTTCAATATTTTAAACTAGGCAATTTTGTGATTAACTTAGTAGAAGATGTGACCATCAAAAAATGAAATAAATTTTATGTGTGGTGCAAAAATCTCAGTCCAAGAGGATTAAAAGACCATATATATCTTGTCAAGAAGAGTTGGAATAAAACCTTCCTTACAAATTTGAACATTGTAATCTTGCATTCTACAAGCTCTAATATTTAATTTTTTTTCCCAGACATTCCCATATAATAGTCTAGTCTGAATATCTGATTTTCTATTGTTGAAGTTTTTAATTTTTGTTTCTACTCTTACCCTAAAAAAATTGGTAGTTTTTGACAATTGTAATATGCCAATATGGATCCTCCAGAGTGTAAAGAACATCATCCAACAAAAAGCCAAGGATTTGTTCTAGGTGTTTTTTTATAAACTAATTAAAAAAACTTGATTGCCTAGTTTACTTTCTAACCAATTCTACAAATTCAATAAAAATCTGAAAAGTTTGTGATTTATCATAATCTCAAGGCCAAAATGTCAAAATCCAAACTTCACAACATCATGGGTTTAGTTTTGACTTTTTCATTTTTGAAGTTAATGATAATTTTCATTTCCATTTCCATTTTAACGATCTAAACTTCATGCTTGGTAAATATTTATAATTTTTGTTGCAATTGGTATAATTTTTTTTTCATTATGTTTTTTATTTAAAAATAATAAAAGGCAAATTCATTTCAAAACAAAAACTACAAGTTAGAAGTGAATGCCCTACAACCGAATACAAGGTTTATGCTTTGCTTTAAACCTTGAAATGATGTTGAGGACTAAAAGTGTCTAATTGATGCATTTATTGTTATTATAGAATGAAAGAATGCATCTATTGGTCCAAAAATTGAATCATTTTTGGTAGAGTATTTATCACGGAGGCAACATCTTTCTAGAATTCATCCTAAGAAGACAAAGACCTATCACCAAGGTAGTCAACTAAAAATGATTCGATTATTGAAATAGTAGGTGCATTCTTCATTTTTATAGTAACTTCAATAGTCATCTATGGATTACTTTTAGCCAATAGTGCTAGCAAGTGAACATTGGAACATGAGCCTTTGAGCCTTGAACCTAATTGTAGATATGTACCTACAAGGGTGATCCGTGGATTAAGCATCTTCTTCTTGGGAAAGGTGAACAATACCATTATGAGGGAATTCTCTATACTATTCTTAAAAAATATACTAAAGCAACTTCAAAACAAATTGGATGAAAAACTTTTCTCTATCTTGCAAATTTAGATGCAATCATCCAAATGGTCTTTTAGTACATGCAACAATGTTACAAGTTTAAGAATTAGGTTATATGTGGAGTTAGAGGCCGGTGGATCTTACCAATGATCAATGGGATGGGAGTTTTGTTCTTCTGGAGTACCAATCCCACCAATCATTGGTGAGGTCCATCGACCCTCCACTCCACATGTAAGCCAACTTTAACGATGTTATGTGTTGCCTACATCACATGATGGCCTCACATGAGCTACTATTGCACTTGTATTACTAAATACTTTGGGTTGTCATTTTAGAAAATTATGGTTTGGGGATCTAAATGCTTTGGGAGTGACTTTTGCTCTAGCATGGATTGATCCAAATAATTTTCTTAAATGTCCTTATACCAATGTCAATCCCTTGATCTTCCCTTCTATTTTGCAAATGAAACCAAGTCTAAGAAGTCTTGCAAATCAAAATGATAATTGAGCCACCACCTTGTTTCAAAGTTCAATGGAACTTAGTGTAGTTGAGTATATTGTCCATCTACGATCTAGTAGCATAACCTTCCATTGTATTACTTTCATTAGTGTTTAAAATCAATTGTTTCCAATCATTAGTCTAAATCTATAATTGATATCTTTCAATAAACTTCACTAATGTACTTTCTTGGGTGAAAGTATACTAATCTGCCCTATTAAAGAGAGGGAAATTAGCATCACCCTAAAAATTACTCACTCCAACCAATTGTTTTTCCAAAGGCACCAGGTAGCATTGAACTAACCATCACTTATCCCTAACATTGATTGAACTCACAACATCTACAACAAGGTTTTTGTTTGAACAAATTATCCACAAAAAGTGATGAAATTTTGTAAGAGGGAATATTTGGCAATAGGTTCTTGCTTTTCAATGAATGAAACTGCTAATTTGCTACTGAATCTTGGGATGGTATCGCTCTCTTTTGGATGAATGTACATCATTCTGGATGAATTAATGAAAATTCATCCATCATTCTGATTGTCTCTGTCTGCATTGCCTAAAACAAATGAAAAAAAATCTGGCCTACAACTGCCCTTCACTGAAAGTGACTGCCGCGGATCTCGTTTCCACCATTACCAAGAAACTCAGAAAACCATAAATACACCCTCATTTAGTACTCGAATACTGCGCTGAACACTATCTCCAAGAATCAAAGAAATTGGATGAAAAAACGAATTTTTGTCTTATACTGTACCTTAGAAGTACAATTTGTCATCAGAAGGCCGATTTTCAGCTACCCTAGCGTTTCAGGGTTAAGTATAGTTCAATAATTTACAAACCGGTATTGATTTTGATGTATAATTCTTTATTAAATTTCACCATGTTATTCATCTTAGACGAATTCCAACATTGAAATCTAGAGAACTACACATTATTTACGGGATTAGGATACGGGAGCAGCCAAGAATGACGCAAAACAAGTTCAAATACTACAAACATGTGACGTCAGTAAATTGCTCCACGGTGAGAACACATGACAAACACAAACCAAGAATGGTAGAGGATCTCATAGTAGAGGGCAGAGAAGCCTACTTACTGAACGCACTGTCAGATTGTGACTTCCATTACTGTATTATTGATCTCTCCTCCGGTTGACGATGGTCAAGAGTCTGCTGAAAGTTCGGCCGAAGTATGCAGGAGTAAGAAAATTTACCAAAGAACCTTTCATTCGAGAAGGAAGAATGATCGGGAACCAGCAGCATTTGATTCTGTTTAGCTACTTTACACTTGGGTTCTTTCGACATGTCAGGATAGAGGATATACCTTGCGTGAGCATTTCAAAGGAATTCGTTAACAGTCACATGCAGATAAGACGTATATGGGGTAAGGTCTGTTACAAGAGAAATGAGTAAGATAACCGATGCACTCCACATGATGAAGGTTCAGCTACCATGTCATCCAGACGTATTCTGACCGGACAAAAGAGTAAAACAAATTATGAGAGCTTAGCGAAGACTGGCATTGAGAAATGAAAATACAAAGACAAGCAGCTTGCGGCGCATCACAGTCAACTTTTTATTCAGGTTTACAAAATCCAAGTATCCAAGAAACACGTTTCACAGAACTCAGTACCAAGAGCCCACACTGGTGGGAGGAACAAACCAAATCGTGTCATACAAAGACAACGAAAGGAAAGTCCACCGAAACACCAAGCGACCAGACCATGAGAGCCAAACACATATTAAGCTCCATACAAAAGAGAGTATCAGAGTACCACGGGTGGTTATCCTACTTCAGGAACAGTGAAGGACGAGCCCTGCTCTGTACTGCAGAAGAGCACATTCAATCAAAACAAGAACAAGAAACGGTAACAAAGAACAGCAATAAAGCGGCGCCACTGTCGCGGCCGACAGGCGAGCCTTCTTCTTCTTCGCAGAAGAACGCGACCCTCCCAGAGGCAGCTCCAGTAAACGGTCAAATCTCGAGTGGCTTTTTTCAGTGAACAGTTGCATCTCTCCCGGCCCGAACAGTATCATCATCCCTTCAGTGTCTTCCCCTTCAGCAACCCCCTTGTAGTACATCGTTTCACCAAACCCCGACACCCAGGCTTCCGGCCACGTGCGCCTTCCGCCCGAGTCCCGGCGTGCATCCCAAACCACCAGAGGCTCAACCACCTTCAGCGGCTTCATCAGTACTCGCTCTGACGGTCGTTCCTCCAGTTGCCCGAGCCGGAGCCTCCACGACCGCCTCCGCCATAGCCACCTCCTCCACGGCCTCCGCCATAACCACCACCGCCATAACCACCCCCACCCCCGCTCTCGCGATCGTAAGAACGACCACCTCCGCCTCCATAGCTACCACCTCCTCCGTAACCCCCACCACCGCCATAGCCACCGCCACCTCCACTTCCGCCGCGGTACCCCCCGCCGCCACCTCCGCCGCCTCCTCCACGAGACTGGGCCTGGTTCACGGTGATGTTCCGACCGTCGAGCTCCTTCCCGTTCATCTCCTTGATCGCCTCGTTCATAGCGGCCTCATCCGCGAACGTGACGAAGCCGAAGCCACGAGACCGGCCGGTGTCGCGGTCGGTAACGACCTTGCTCTGCACGACCTCGCCGAACGGGCGGAAAGCGTCTTCCAAGCGGCCATCGCTCGTGGCCCAGGCTAAGCCGCCCACGAAGCACCTGAATTCTTCTCCCATCTCGAAAAGAAAATGCACGAAGCTCGAGAGAACAAGGTGCAATGCAAAAGAGAAACGCACGGCAGGGCGGGGCTCCCAGGGAACCTCGAAGTGCAGCAAGAAGGACGGGACAACACTACTACAAGGAAGCAGGGGGGAGAGAGATGGCCTTATGAGGGAAGGGAGCCAATTCCAGACGTCCGAGTACTCGGAGAACCCGCCAATTAGAGTCTCCGCCGCAAGATAGTATAGGTCACGTCGGACATGTAGGATTGCTAATATTTTTTAGTTTTTTTAATTGGCAGAGTCATGGGGCAGGTTCCACACAAATTATTCCCACCCTAATTTACTTCACTGTATTTACTTAAGTGCTGGAACTAAAGAAAATAAGAAAAGTGTAACTAAAAAAAAGCTTGAACTAGTCCATACCTTAAGTTAGGTTGTTTGTTTGTTTTGTTTTGTTTGTTTCTTACGTTGAGATTTCATGGCCCTTGCGTCCCCAGGCTGTGTGCTTGGTACCATCAAAAAGCCCTTGGCAAAGAGGGGTGCCCGGGCTTTGATTTGTGGCATTCCGACCTACAAAGTAGAAGTTATTGAATTTCAAAATGTTAATGAATCACGAAATCACGAAATTACTTTTACTTTTATTTTGACTGTAGCAATGACAAAGGGCACACTAGTAGAGACTAAGTTAGTGTGGACAATCAAAATAAAAGTAAAGGTAATTTTATAATTCAAAAAAAAAATACTGAAAAATTCATAAATTTTAGATTGTGAGTTGGAACACCACAAAACAAAGCCATTGCATCCCTCCTTGCCAATGATACCAAGAACACAACAAGGATATGCACAATTTGGGAGATCTCAAAGTAACAAACAAAACAAATAACCCAACTCAAAGGTATGGATATTTAATATCACTTTATTATGACAATACAACTAGTGTGCTTAGTATCATTGCCTCAACGAAAATGAAAGTAAAAATTATTTAAATTTTTTTTTAATTCATACAAACTTCAAACTTTTCTATCATAGGTCCAAATGCCATGAAACAAAGCTTGTGCACCCTTCCTTGTAGAGAAGTTTCGAACGATACCAAGAGCACACCCTGAAGATGCAGAATTATGAAAAAACCATTGTAAGAAACAAATCAAAACAAATAGCTTCATTTAACCCCTAACTAAAAGGTCTGAATGATTGTTGAACGTACATAGGTGAGCTAAGGTAGGTGCATATGAAGTCATTTTTTAATGGATATTCTTCAAATTGTAATACAAGGTGTAAGCATATACCCCCTTACTAGGAAACTCATGTATTTTTTTTCTCGATTGGATGCTTCACTAGTAGAAAACCATGACCAAATCAACAAAAAATCAACTGATTTTGGTTGTTTGGGGCACTACAATGACCGATTTCACTCATTTTTGAACTTTTTGTAAAAATCAACAAATTGCTACCTACTTTTATTGATTTGAATAGTGTGATGACCTAAATTTTAGGAAATCTAGAATCTTTTTGGAATCTTTTGGAATCTTCTAAAAATTGTTGGAATTTGTTAGAATCTATTGGAATCTTTGAAATCTTTTGCAATCTATGGACTTGACTTCGTACATTTATAAGATTTTGGAATGTTCTTATACCATAGCAATAGAGCAAGGTTGGTACATTGATGCCAAATAATAAATTAATCCTCAAAACTATGAGTCATGATTTTAAACCATTTTCCACTTTTGAGTAGGCCCTTCTTGATATAATATTTGCTAAATTCAATTCTTGTACAAGATGTGAAATTTTTAATAAACTTGTGTTTCACTATCAAGTTAATGCCTAGAATTTTTTTATCAATTCAATTTACAATTAAAAAGTTACATATCAAAAAGTGATTTTCCTTAGTTCTAGGCAATTCGCAATACCCATGACAAATATATCCAATTGGTTTGAAATTCTCTTTACAAACTCTCAACAAGATTGCGAACATAATTTCTAAAGTTAGAAGGCATCAAAGCACACAATTGTGACTTTCAAAACACTTAAAACATTCAAAACACCCTCATTGGGCACCATTTAAAACACCATGGTCAAAGTTCTATGTCCTATGAAATTTTTTGAACTTAATCATTCACTGAAATTATTATTTTTAAAAATTCAGCAAACTTTGGCAGCCATTTTGTCATAGTAGAATAACTTTTTTCAAAAAACTTTGAACTAATAAAAGTTGTAAAATCAAACTAACTTTCATCCCCGAAAAAATCAATTTGAGATTTTGAGCCTCCATTCAAAAGTTATAGACAAAATTCAGAGTGGGGTAGCAAGGAATATTTTCTTTAATATTTTTAAACACCCTCTTTGAATTTTGTCTATAAATTTTGAATGGAGGCTCCAAATCGCAACTGGATTTTTGGAGATGAAATTTAGTTTGATTTCCCATCTTTTCGTGGTCCAAATATTTTTGAAAAAAGTGAATTTACTATGACAAAATGGTTGCCAAAGTCTATTGAGTTTGAAAACACCAAATTGTAACTATACAGGTAAGAAAAAAATGACACTTTGTTCATTGAAATTGAATAGTGGTGAGTTGCCAAGAGAGAGGTCTCAAGATCGATCCCCCATGGTGCAACTGTGGTGAGTGGCTTGGCTGCTTGGAGGTGCCAGGCTACAAAAAAATTAGTTTTGCTGCTCGAAATTGTCGAGTAGTAGAAAAAATTGTTGAGTAGCAAAAAATAAGTTTTTTTTTTCATTTATTCTTTGACCAAATCAACAAAAAAAATCAACAAATTTCTGTTGATTATTGTCTAGTACAACGCGTCTAAAACAACAAAAAAGATCAACCCTTCTTTGTTGATTTGGACATTGAATTTTCTACTAGTGCTTGGATCAAAAATTATATTGCCTTAAACTTTGGGGTAGCCTAGGCAACTTCAACCAGCATGTGCCAAATTCCTCCTATAATTTTGAAATTTGGTAGGTATATAACTTACATCATGTAAAATGAAAATGTCAAAAAATAACTAGATACAATGTAGAAATCTCACTTTAGGAGGAATTAAAGTCTACTAGCCTTGTCAAGCAAGATGAGAAAAAATATTTTTTCTTCTAACTTCAAATGTTATAATCTTTCAATCTCTATTGTCAAAGTTTCTAAATGTATTTCCACACATTCTTGTAGGAGTCTAGTACAAATTTGTATGTTTGATTTTTGAAAAAATAATCATTTTTTTCTCATTGCCTTGAAAAGTGGTAACTTTTCACAATTTGTGCCCCAAATGTGCCCTAGTCCTTTCAATCTTTTCCTTTAGGGATTAAGGTTTAGACTAGTATATCTTAAGCCAATGCTACAATATAATAAAATAAAAATAGAAGTAATTTTTTAATTTATAAAAATTTCAAATTTAAATATTTTTATTGTCATAAGTCAAAACTTATCACAAAATAAAGTTTGTGCACTCTTCCTTGTAGTGAGATTTAATTGTACCAAGTATGCAACTAGTTAGAAGATGTATGGTTCCTCAGATTCTCTTGTCATTGTAATAAACAAAACAAACATGATACCTAAATATAGTAAAAAACAAGCTAATTTAACATATCCAAGAACATAGATAGTGTGTTATATCATTTCCACAATATAATAAAATATAAAATATAAAATCATTTTTTATTTTTTATATTTAAAAAACTCTAAAATTCAAGATCTTTTCAATTATGAGTTGGAAAGCCATAAAACAACGCATGTGTGCCCCTCTTCATAGATAGCTTTCTGACAATACCCAAAATGCCACAAGGGGACACAAGGTTCCTAAAATCTCACCATAATAAACAAAACAAATATAATGCCTAAATATAATTTTTTTTAAAAAAATTCAAGCTATCATTTAAAGTATAGATATTATGCCCCATGTTGCCACAATATAATATAAAACAAAAAAGTAATTTTTTCATGTAGAAATTTAGAAATACTTTGAAATTTCAGATTTTTTGCACTTTTTTTGGCAAAGATCTTTTTGGCAATACCAAGAATGCGATCGAGGTAGAATGGTCTAGTAAGGGTATCTCACTATAACAAACAAAAACAACCTCATTTAATGTATGGATATATTTTTAATTCTTCCAAATATCTACATCACCTTTACATGATAAAGTGGTTATCTATTATTTGTTTTACATAATAATTTAAAATTTTGCTTTTGTTTTTATTTTTGTTCTTATTGGTAATTTGTTTTGTTTGTTTGTAATGGCAATTGAGATCTTGATGAGTGCCGTGGGTATCCTTGGTACTATGGAATATCCTTGGAGAAGGAAGGAGGGAGATACAATATAATTTTTACAATGTTCAGACTCACATGAATGGAATAGCCATCCTTTCTTTGGCAATTACAAATCACACAAGGCACAACAATTTGTGTTTGATCCTCTTCTTTTACAAGGGTGGGAGCTATACCTCTTTCTAGGAAGAAGACAACCCAATGTGATTAGATTGCAAGCAATTATGCCTTATTGTCATTAAAAAAATACAAGTTGATTAAAAATTCAAATGCAATCTAGGATGAAAAGAAAACCAAGGACCTAAGAGAAGATGACTTTTAAGATATTTAGGATAAATGTATTAAATGAATTTTAAATACTAATCCAAAATATGCTATCTTAATTGTGATAAGTGCATTTAAAAAAATTTATCATCCACCCATGGATAGTTGAATATTAAAGGGTTATATTGTTCATGAGATTGTTAACTTTTGTGGAAATTAGTGTCAACAATAATTGTTTGCTTTGAACTACATATCTCATATTTATACAACATTCAAATTCTGCCCTTTTCTATATCCTTAATGTACACTTATACCAAGGGTAAAAAAGAAGTGGAGTATAAATATTAGCCTTGTAGGGTTAATAAAAGTTTAAAATACAACACACGTGAGGATATACAATCTTTTTGAAATTCAAATTAGTTTATGCAAAGAGCAAAAACATAACCTTCATGGACAACATAGATAGAAACAAAATGACCAAACCATCTCCATCTATTAAATATCCTCCCTATTTTATCCTAACATCTAATTATATTGAAGATTATATTCTCATGGATGTAGATTATTATCTTCAAGAGTTTAAGAATAAGCTACAAACTACATTGGATTAGGGTGAGATTTTACCCTCTTAATGCAAGCAATTCAATTTAGTTTAAAATTTTAACCCCTAAAGGACTAAGCAATTGTTGAAAATGACCAATTGGAAATTCTGGTAGGTTTCGAAGAAGTTCTTTTTTAACATATTTTTTTATAATTTTGGCACAAGAAGTGGACATATATTTTTTTGGTATATGTAGCAACCTAAGTGGTTATTTCAAATGAAGTAAAGTTCTCCTTTGATAGCAACCAAAGTAAAAGTAGGTGCCATAGTGGAAAGTTAATGGTGTTGAGGTTTCTTTAGCAAAGTTTTAGTTGAGAAGCCAAGTATTGAGAACTAAAAGTATCTTGTTAAAGGCATTTGCAAGTATATGCTTAGTCTTTGATTTAAAAATACATATATCACTAGGAAAAAACAAGGGTTTCTATGACTACGATTTACAACTAGTTTTGTAGTTCCATGAGACGTTTGTAACTAGGTGACACTTTAGAGCCCACAATTGTAGTGAACAAATTACACTAGTTGCAAAGCAATTGCAAAAAAATTTCAAGGTTGTTTCTCATCCAATAGCCTACTTGAAAGTTCGTTGATGAACTCTTCTGGTGTGGTTGCTGACGTGGAAGTTATTTGTGTGTGATTGGTTTGCGACTGACATACAACTAGTTTGCAACTAATGTACAACTAGTTTGCAACTTACTTACCACTTGTTTGTAATTCATAGATTAGTAGATTCATAATTTCATATTTATCTTTTTTTTCAGATTGCCAAATCCAAAAATTTCTTAAACTTTAAATGTTTTTGTAGATTATAGAAATCTACAAATTATAAAAAAAAATTTAAGTTGTAAAAATCTACAACATGTAGAAATATTAGAATTTCGTAATCAAAATTCATTACACAAGAATCCTATAACTTTCAATTCTTATATATCTAACCTAATGGTATTTTTGACAATTGATATGGGACAATTAGTAAAAGATTGAATAGTAGTTGCATTTTAGTTGTTTCCTAGCTGGAAGTTAGTTGTTTTTTAGTTACAATTTAGTTGGTTCTTAGTTGCATGCTAGTTGTATTCTAGTTAAAGTCTAGTCATTTTTTAGACAAATTCTAGTTGCAATCTAGTTGTTTTGTAGTTGTAGTCTAGATGCATTGAAGTTGTAGTCTAGTTGCTTTCTAATTGCACTAGAGTTGCTATCAAATTTAGATTATATGCAATTGTAGATAGACACATTAGACTCTATAAAATATAAAATTGTCCACGTCAACAATTTTGATGAATATTGGATGTAAAATACCACACATCAGCTCTTCTATTACATTCTTGTAACTGTAACTACATTTTGCAACTACTTTGTGACTATTTTGCAACTATAGTGTAACTGTGTCAAAGTTGGTGCAAATATAGAAGATTGTAGTTGTAGGGCAATTGTATAGGACCGTAGTTGTATTTTAGTCGGTTGTAGTGGATGCATTTTTCTTTTAGTGATATACAAGATGAATCCTCTTTGTGAGTTTTTCTTGAAATAAAGATACATAAGTTTTACAAATCTTAGTCTATTGTGATTATTGTATCATCAAAGTGACACCCAAAGCTCTTGGTCATATTAATGATATGATTCTATAATAGACTACTATCATAATTATCCATAAGGTCACGAAAACCATAGAAGCATTGTAAAAATAGAAATTCCCAAGCCTTCTAAAGTATACATGTAAGCAAATACGTGAATTTGAAAACCTAACTAATATTTCGGCGACCATGCTAGGAATTCATTGTTTGTGATCTACGTGTATAAGGACACAATATTAAAAACAAATTGTCCAAGGAGGATAAATACCTATAGATGAGGTAAAAGAATGGAAAAACTAGAAGAACATATATACCACTATAGACGAAGAAAATAAACAATTAAATAGACGAAAAATTCATCAATAGGTCAAAAGTCCAGATGCCTTCTATCAAAGTATCAAGTAATTGCCCAAGCAATATTGGTCAATAAAAATTGACAACAATACATGTCACATTGTATCACAAGAAATTAAGAAGGACTAAATATAGGAAATGCACAAAAATTTATAGTTGAAAGGCATTTGTTGAGTTATAATTCAATAATTGAACCACATGGTCCGGGATGACCCTAAACTACTAAATATTGTGGAAAGGTATCCCATCCAAATGGTGTGGTTGCAGAACCAACACTTGGTAGCGATAGGCTCATCACGTTATATGAAATCAAAGTCTTGGCACTTAACAAAAATCCCTTGCAATGTGTTTCCTCAACACTCTTGTTTCAAAATAATAACAACACAATAACAACAACAATAATTGAACTGCAACTAACAAACGCAAAGACACCGTGTATTCCTTATTCTATATTTGAAGACAAATAGGACTAAGATCTACACATAAGAACTTTCAAAGTCATTGCTCAGATGAACTAAATACACAACAGTGAGGCGCGTAAGAGACTTTTCCGAACAATGAAGGGAGAACCAATCAAGTGACATATTGAATTAGAAACAAACTAACTTGATACGTCATGTGGCAAGATAGAAGAAGGTTTATTGTGCAAATTTAGAACGTTAAAAACCAATGAGTAGATTTTGCCCAATCTATAGACATTGAAGCAACATGCCAACAAACCAATGGATTAGTTTTAGAAGAGATACTACAAATCACGAGTAAGCTCAAAATTGACCAAACAAATGCATTTTATGTACATGGTATAACAAAGCATTATTAAAAGCATCTACAATACAAAAAAGCTTGATTTATATACAAAGAAAAACATTAGCCGAAATAGTCAAAGCATCAAACAAAATCACACAAGAATTGGAAATGATCGATGGGGGATAGTAGGACTTATACATATAAGAAACCAATGCAAATCATTTAGGCATGGAAGATATGTCATAAATATCATAGTGCATATACTACTAGAAACGTAGTGACGAAAACAACTAAAATCTAATTGAAATTTGTTATTTATTTTAGTCATTTTGGACGCGTTGTTTCAAACTAAATCAAACTAAAAGTGTTGTTTTTTTCTATTAATTTGGTAATGCCAGGTAGGAATATTCGACAATTGCCACGTCAACATTTACAAGATTGTTGGCATGTTAGCAAAATGAATTGCCATGTTAGCAATTACAAGACTACTGCCACGTCAGTAATTACTAGGGTATTGCCATGTTAGCACATGTGTTGGAGTTGGGGTTTGAACCTAAGACCTCACTTTCACAACCCTCATTTTTCAACCAATACACCATGTTCAAATTCACATGTATATGTGTAGATATCTAATTATTATTTACACACATTTGAGGACAATTGAGGGCATCAAGAGCCCGTTTTAGGGCTGTTCCTTGCATTGTTCTTTGTATTGTTAGAAATTAGGAACTAACCTATAATGGGTTGAATTTTTGAATTTTTGAAAAAAATTAAATTTTTTTCCCCAAAATTTCTAAAAATTACTAATAGACTTAAAATAGAATTAATCATAATAATTTCACAAAAAAATTAAAAATTAAAAAATTATAATTTTCTGACATGGCAATGATTGTGCCATGTCATACTACTAATGTGGCGGGTTCCCACGGTTTGGGAATTCAAAGTAACTCACGGACTCTTCATGCCCCAAATTTCATTTAATGATTTATTGAATTTGTATTGATTTGGTTCCAAGAAATTTTAAAGTGCCTAAAACAACAAAAATCTTTGGACATTTTTACAGAATTTGATTAAATTGATCAAGTTGTGACGGCCAATGCCCAAACAACAGAAATCTATTGATTTTTTGTTGTTTTGGTGACTTTCTAGTAGTGATAGTATTGGCATGACTAAGAACAAAGAAGCATACAAGCAAGGCCCAAATCAAATATTAACATGATGGCATTTGAACCCAAAGATACACATTGTGCTTTTCATCTCAAGAAACCACCAATACTTGGTTGGAAATGTTGTTTGATAGAAAATCAAGTAATGAAATGTCCAATGGCCTATTGGTAGTGGCAATAAGTGCAAAAAATAGGATAATGAAATGAAGAGGAGAGATGATTGACAAACTCAATCTCATGGAGATAGAGCATTTGCATGGTATAGTGCATTAGTTTTTATGTTGCAATGCACTACTTTTCATTGTTTTTTCAAATTTTCAAATTTTCAAAACATTATCCATTAAATTGTGATTCTTGTTTTGCAAAAGGATCTTTTGATGATAGAACATCTAATTGAAAATTTAAAAATAAAATAAAAAATAGTTAAAGGACCCCTTTAGTAATTGACCATTGTGACATACATTAGCTTGATGCACTCCAAAATTCCCAAAAGAAGAAGAAAAAAAATTTGTTTTAAATTATTCTAGTAGTCAAATGGGGAGTACTAGTATGTGGGCATGAAATCTATGAGCCCATAAGCCTAGGAGTCTATAGTATAGACACCTTCTATAATTATAGGAGTTTAATGTCATCTAAGTACCTATGTTATAGACTCTTTTAATATCATAGATACATACGTTATAAGTTCCTTCAAATGGTTGTAGATACATACCTACAACTAGATTCAAGACTTATAGGGTCACGTCGTTGTACTCATGTGTTAGCGTAGTTGGTAGTCAAACATGTGAAATGAAATCATCAAATATTTGTATTCATAATTTTAGATATTATTTTGAATTACTAATTTTTAGATGATTCATTATAAATCTAATTTTTTTCAAATTTGATGATTTTGTTTTTCTAGATGTGTTCAAGATTTCAAATCCTCAAGTGGGATTTGTAATGAAAATTCAGATATAGAATTCAAATTAGAATTTTTTTAAGCCTCAAAATATTGTTGTTGTTCAATAAAAGTATTATTTAATATGAGATTTTGAAATTCTATATATTTCAGTTATTTTGATTTAGCAAAATAAAACTTCAATCTTCTATTTATTATCCAAGATGGAAAATGTCAATTATATTTTATATTATACAAAATTCTTTTGAATTGTACAATAGGTTGTTGTATCATTGCTTCTAGACTTTATACAAGTGTACGAAGAGCTTGTCTAGGATCTAGTAGATTGTAGCTTGCAAACCCTTCATACATACAACATTGTTGTTAGAAGCAACAATATCTACTTGCAAAAAACAAAATGAAAAAATTGAACATACAATGAAAACTTGAAGACCTTTTGTAGAAGGTCACTGGGAAAGACTACACAAAATACGGACACATTTGTAGAAATCATTGAGCAATGAAACAATAAACTTCTAACAATGTAAAACCTAGTGTATAAACAAACATCATGATGCCTTTGGGATGTCTACTATAGATCAATTTAGAATTATAAGAATACTTGACTACTCACAAGACTGAGCATATACATTGAATTGAAACAAAAATCAATGATCTCTAGGCCACCACTTTGGATGCAAATGTTGTGGCAAATCCAAATTGTAATAAACAACTATGAGCAACCCAATGTTCTAATTGAAGGCAGCTATAGGATTAAAGTTATGGAGAAATGTATTCACAATCAACATCATTCATAGTTTGCATGGCAAATAATAAGTATGTAGCCCCAAACGTGATTATTGAAAATGTTCTGGTAGAAGTTTAGGATATTTCTACAATTGCCATGTTTGCTATCATCAAAATGTCTCAAGATAGTGAAATTTTCACAATATTGGGAAGACCATAGTCTTAAACATGACTTAGAGACACATAAGCAATTTAGGCTATGTCACTCAATTAAGTTAAATTATAGTAATTTTTTTTACTTTCCAAAATCCCAAGTGGTATGGTCCTTTTTGTCAATTTGTCCTATCCTATTTGTTCATCTAATGTGACAACCCTTCGAACATATATGTATTGAAAATGAAATAAAAAATCTCTAGGATTTTGGAGTGGAATTTTTTTTCCAAGTTCCTTACTCTTGGGTTTCTAGGTGCACCATTATTAGTAGTAAATTTTTAGCATTTCAACAACTTCATACACTTTGTGTTAAATTCTTTATGATAAAAAAAGAAGAAGCAATAGTAATTTCAATTTGCAATACATGTACATGAACATAATCCATTATACTATGCAAAAATGAATTTAAAAAAATAATTTACTACTCAAAAATGTTGCTTAAGAGATAGGCAACAACTACAAAGGGCTTGTAGAAGTCTTAGGAGTTGAGACCACTTCTCACACTCAAAGTCAAGCCCAATAAGCTTCCTTGTTCACAATTATGTGCACATAGGGTTATGATAACTATGTGTTTCCTTTAACAACCTTTTAGGGGGCTAAAACTAGTGTTTATAATGATTTTTAATAACAACTTAGCATCTCAAACACTAAAAGAAACCAACGTTGGTTTCTTCTAGTGAAACTTCATCTCAAACTTGAAAGAATATAAAAATAATTGTACTATATATAATTCAAATGGAGCTCTTTGATGGCTGCATGTATTATATGTCTTATTTTCATATGTAGTTCACATTAAAAAAAATACAAATCTAGGTTTTATGATTGCAAAATATTCAAAATATAATTACTTTCTATATTCTTTCAAGTCCATGGTATTGTTTATAATTCAAGTCATTTGAACTATTTTTGAAATTTTCATATAGTTTAAAAAAGCTATTAATACTTTGAATTGTATTTGTTCATTTTTCCCTAAAAAATCTTTTTCACTTCAATTTCGGCTTTCATTAACTAAATATAAGCTAATAAAATCTAGTTACTAGTCAACTTACAAAAATCTATTTTTTTGGTGAGATTAAGTAATTTATTACAATTGTAGAGAATCATAGATAAAGTCTTGCTTATTTTTTCAGATTCTTATTCTTATTATTCTTATTCTTATTATTACTACAGAAAAATTGATTGATTGATTGTTTGGCAAATATTTTGTAGTAAAAATATCCATTTACTCTAACACATGTTTTGAAGTAATAACATTGATGTGTTTGGACATATATTTGATGTGTGATTTTGTATAGAGTTTTGCAATTTTACAGATATGCTCATTAAATATTTAAAAATCCCTTGTTTTAAACTTAAAGAGAACCTAAAATGCTTTCCTTGATAACTTGTATTGTGAAAATTTTGTTTTATGTCTTTACAAAGTCTAGAGTTTGTAAATTTTTGAGCTCATTCCAAAAAGGGTTACTTCAAGATCCTTTGATTGTTTTTTCAATTAAATTAATTTGATTGTGTCAAAAAAAGTTATAGAGTCTTGTCTAAAAAATAAAGGAAACACGGGTTCAATACCTTGATGGTATCATTAATCCTCAAGGGAATCCAAATGCATCTTTTGCTCACTCACATCCTCAACATTAGAGGCATTGAATGTGATCACATTTTGCATGTTTTATATGAAGATGAATGTTTGAGCTTTTTTTAATTTGAACATTGCTTAGGAAGTGTGTAAAGCAATAGATGTTGCAATTCTTGAACATTTTGTATGTTTTAAATGCACAATGAAGTAAACTTTTTGAGTAAAAGCATATTGTTTAATAATACTATTAAAAAACATCTTGCCAAAAATATCTCACCATTCTATAAATTCAAAGAAAGTTTTCACAAGTAAATAAAAAAATCTCCTATTTATTTATGATACATCTATATGAAATATTGTCATTGGCCATATTATTTTGGGTCTGTAAAACAAGTTAAAAGAAAACCCACTCATTTTGATTATTAAAGATTTCAAATATTACAATTTAACATCACATTAATTTTGGTTTGACACCTTGATTATTTTGGAAATATATTAAATATTAAAATGATAGTTATTCAATTAATATGAAAATTTTAATTTAGAACTCTATAGATATAAATAATTTAATTGCATTTTGCAATAGCAAACTAAACTAATTCCATGCTAGTATGGATTCCATGAAGTCAAATTCCATTGTAATCTTTAAATACTAAAATGACATGAAAATTTGAATGATTTTGCATATAATATAAGATTATTAATGATGTGAGATGTACTTGTGTAACTATGTTTTATTCGTTTTTGGACAAGACCTGACAAAAAAAATTTAATAATTATTTTATTTCAAAATACAATGGAATATTAGTTAAATCTTGATTTTTTATAAAATTTACATTCAAATTTTTGCTATAGTTTCCCAACTAGATTTTGAAAATTTGAAAATTTGAAAAATAATCTAATTTTGTCCATAATTGATACAATATGGTACTTAAGCCAAGATAACATTGATATGTTCCAAAATCTTGTACTACAAGTACATATTAATTTAGAAAATGTACATCACTTCTACATATGAGTATTGGTTTCAAATTTTATAGCTTTATTTTGAATGCAATATATTCTATCACAAAAAGGGAACCATTTTTGGCTTGAAATGATTCTTTGCTTAATGTGTATCACAACTAATAAAGATTGCTTACAATCTAATACAATTATATTAAAATCAACACACGTTTAATACAAGACCATGTATGATTATAGATGTGTTTATTTCTAGTGCTAATTTTGTTATTGAGCACGGTGAAATTTGTTTTGGTTTTATGATAAAAATGCCAACAAATATGATGATGTAAATTATAGAATCCATATCCAATACTTAATTAATGAGTAATCTAGATGCTTCTCAAATTTATAAAGTATTTTTGATTAGGTTATGCATGAATTTTTGGAGGAATTATATGTATTTTTTCATTAACATACATGGCCTATGTAAATTCTTAACATTGACTAGCCAATGCTCCTCTTTTTAATAATATTGGATACTTCTTAAATGAATAAAAATATTAAGGAATTTACAAGGACTTTGTAAATACACCAAACTCGAACTTGATCTAAATTGGAACCATCTTTGAAATGTGCTACGTCACATCCAAAAGGTGTTTGGCATAAGAAGATACATTGGTCTGAGAAGTTGAAGTTTGTTCTTACATCCAATTTTTTCATGAATTTTCTTGCATTTTACATCAAAATATATTGGAGGTCAAAATCAGAGTTAAAAATAAGAATGTGGCATACTTGGAAATTTCTCTTTCTATTTGTATGGTTGCATCCTTGTGAAAAACTTTTAATTTGGTTGATAAGGCTTTCAATTAGTATTCGGGGCCAACAAAACAATTCCAAAGAGTAGTTCCTCCTCCATACATGCAATCATCAATCAAAACTCAAATGAAATGACTAAAAGGGTCAATCAATATTGTTTGTTCTTATTTTTTGTATCTCTTTGAGTGTTGCTTGATTAAAGGAGATGAAGTTCTGGGAGGCAAAACAAAGGTCCACATATGGGTTAGGCCCATACTAACTACCCACAAAATGATAACCTCATACTCAACAATTAAGTGCCATTGGTGCTACTTGACAAAATAGTTGCAAAATACCAATTTCAAACACTCTGAAGCTACACTTTGAAAAGGGCTCTAAAACTCAAAGTTTCTGGAATACTAATGGGTGATTGCACAAAACACCTATAATATTTTTTGTCACACATCTCTAGTTGGTTTTGTTTTTTGGACATGACTTTTGTGTTCTATCTCAAAGTGACTCAAAATTCATATGCAAGGTACTCATGACTATTATATTCCTTGCCTAATCTAAATAAATGTTTTATTGTCCAAAAATAGCCTCCCAATTTTATGTCATACCTGCCAATTTTTAAAAATAAAGTAGTACCCAAAGAAACAAATTTGGAGTTGAAATTTAGAGAGGATAGTCTTGTAGTAGATTTCTAGCTCTTGTTCAAAGGATTTCTAAAAATAATTAATTATATGTTGTGTAGAAGTCTACAAAGTGAGCCTATTTCTAATTGCATTTTGGAACATGTAAAAAAGTGTTTTGGTGGGTTTTTCGGTGAATGACCATTTCCAAAGAGTTTCTTCAAATGGTCAATTTTTTTTTTCATTTAATTTTTTTCCTATTTTTTCTTAATTAAAACATCAAAGTGTATATTTCTTGAGATTTGAAACTTTTCTAGTTCTCCTACTTAAAGAGAATTTTTCTATGATTTTCCTTTGTTGGTTACCTTCACCTTATAGGAAAACACATTAGCCATTAAAAAAAATAATTATAACTTGTTTTCTTAATTTTAAAGTACTCTAGAAAAAAAGCATGAATATTGTAAAACACAATATAATTGGTAGGTGTTTCATGCAATCACCCTAAATAGTGCACCAAACTCTAGTTACATTGTGAAAGGGGTTTAAAAAAGGTTATTTTCAGCCTTAATCGGAAACATTTTGTCATCTAGAAAGATCATTTTGGGATGGAGAGACAATAACATGGAATAGAAGGAATTTAACCAATCATTGGTCTATTTCAAAGCCAATTTTTTTTTATCCTTTAGTACTTGACACCACAACAAAA
This sequence comes from Straminergon stramineum, assembly GCA_963920665.1. Classification (NCBI taxonomy): domain Eukaryota; kingdom Viridiplantae; phylum Streptophyta; class Bryopsida; order Hypnales; family Calliergonaceae; genus Straminergon; species Straminergon stramineum. The sequence continues at coordinate 33,296,947 of OY987264.1, read as the reverse complement.
TGGGTGTTTTATGAATACAAAATATGATTGTAGTGAGTGGTAAAATCTCAAAATATGACTCAAGCAGAAAACACTGTAGATGACACCCACAATGTACAAGGCCAAAACATGACTAATAGTCATATTTGTAGTCATATTTTTCTTCAAAGAGTTGGCCTCCAAAAGTATGACCACGAGTAGTCGCCAATCATCCTCAGTCATATTTTCATAGTCATAAAACACTTGTTTTGTTGTAGTGTGAAGTGTGTCAATCATTTAGGTGTTGTGTAAGGTAGTTTCACGAAAAATGAAACAAGATTTTTTTGACAACCATTTAGTATTGTATAGTAGGGCATTTTAGTTTTTAATTATAGAAAAAACAAATTGCAACTAAAGTTGTGTGAAATCCAATAACAACATTCAAATATATTATACAAATTTTTTTATAGGTTAAAGTTGATTTGTAGATTTTCTTCAAACATTTTCTAATTTCAATATCTTTTTTGTGAACATCATGCAACAAACATCTATTTCTTCTCTAGATTTTGATGGACACTCTTTTCCGAACGCCCTCAATCTTGAGTGATCTTACTTCATCCTCTAGGTGAATTATAGATGCTTTCAAGATGTTTTGTGGAAGCTACAAGAATAGGATGAAGTACATCTAAGTATATTGAGAGATCAATTTTTGACTTATTCTTGAGCAATGTGACTAATTGGCTTAGTCATATATTGCTCTTTCATTTTTGTGTAAGGGTTGAATCAATTCATGCAAGGATGGAAGGAATTAACTAAAATTACAAAATTATAAAAATGGATATCTAATGTCTAGATTTTTTGTTGGCCATAATTTGTATGTTTGTTTAGTTCAAGATTTAAGACCATTGCACCTAATTGTGACCCCTTCCTAAAACAAACTTCTATACTAAATAGGGGTATTAAGGGGACCCATACTAATTAATCAACATTCCACACTAAATAAATATCCACCTTTATTATACATCAGTAATTCTTGGAGTGTCCAAGGGATGTACATCTTGTTTCAAACATCTACAGTTTTCTAGAATCAGTCCCTTTAATTTTTTGGTCCCCTTAATATCCCTATTCAATGTAGAAATTTTGGTCTACATCTATTGATGAGAGCCAACCTAGGATTGCTTCTACATATATCTATTATCAATACTTTGAAAATTCATCATTTATTCAAATGATATTAAAAAAATCCATGAATATAAATTATAGAATATTCTTTTGAATTTCTAAATGATACAACACAAAAGAAAAATTTATAATACGAAATTTGCTCAATTGCTTACATTCGGAAGCAACTTGGTGTTACTTTTGACATTCCCCTCAATAGGGTTTCTAGCTGAGTATCCTCCTTCCACGAGTTCGAATATTCCCCTTCAAAAAGCAGCTTGAGGGCTAGAAGACGAAGGCCGACGATGACGATTCACTTCCGTCGCAGGGGCAGCTCCACCAGCGGCTTCATATCCACCTTCCCCCGCCATAGCCAGCGAAGTGAACGCCCTTCCTCGCATCTGCCCCCCTCCTTCTAGGGTTTCGAAATTGGTTGCCCCTCACCCACGCCATCGCCATCGCCACACTGGAGCTCACTGCCACTTCACTCCTCGTGTTGTGCTTCCGCATTTTGAACTCCCGTTTTGCCCCTTGCTACACGATCAAATCGCCATTGAATCATCGCCATTGCCCCGCCCGCCCGCCCGCCGGCTCACTGACTGACTGATTGACGTGGTCGAGAAGACGCCCGCAGCAATTCGCAGCACTTTTCAAACCGTTACCTCATTCACCGGCTCTTAGATGGCCTTCTAAGCTTTTTGCTAAGGTGCGGGATTGGGAGTTTGTGAAGAATTTCGGGTGGACTTGGGGAGGGGGATTGGAGATTTTCTTGATTATTTTTTTTCAGACTTTTTTATTAGTTTTTTTTGTTTGATTTGGTGTTTTGAACGGGGCGTTTGTTTGTGTAGCATTGTTAATGGATTGATATGTTGAATTTTGCTTTGTGAGGGGAGAATTTGAGAGGGACGGGGATTTTTAGGGTTCCGATATTGTGAGGGAGCTGTGATTGAGTGGTGGTAGTTAGTTAGGGTTGTTGCAATGGCGGGGAGAATGTACGCGATTCTTTCAATTGCTGTGGTGGTGGTGGAATCTGTGAACGCGCATGGGTTGTGAATCGGATTCGTGTTGTGATTGTTCTGGGGTTGGAATAATTTTGAGGAGTTTGGATTGTGTGACGCTGATGCGAATTGCAGTCGATTAGAAGGGGGGAACTCAATGGGGTCTAGGCTACTCGGAATTCCGCGTCGGCGGGTGAGGCAGCTTGTGGAGGAGTTTCTTCTGAAGCCTACGCAGCAGCAGGCGAATGGCGGCTACTCTCTGGATTCTTGTCGATCATTGATCGGACGCTACACTCATAGCCGGGTTTTGCCGACCATTGTGGACCAATTTCTGTTGGATCACAAGGAGAGAAATGACTCTGAGACAGTGGAGACTTCCGGAATTGCCTTGTCGGGGAGGTCTCTGCACGTTCAGGATGGTACTATTTGGAAACACAGTGAGGTTTCGGGGAGTGGCGTAAGGCTGTGGGGTCAGGGTCCCGAGGGAAAGAGATGGCTGGCGACCTATACGCGTGTGACGGAGGAAGCGGCGAGAGCTTCGAATGCCGCCACGGCTATCCGGTACGATGAAGACGAAGAGGCGCAGAGCTCGAAGAAAAATGAGAAAGAACCTTCTCCAGAGGATTGTGATGTTGCAGTCGAGGATCTCAGCTCTGTAAAGGCGAAGCACAAGCAGTCGCAAGAAGCGCCCAAGACGAAAGAAGCAATCAAAAAACCAAGTGACGGATGGATGATCAAGGTCCGCAATGTGTTCTTCGGCATAGGACCGGCGATTCGCGCGATTGCGGCCATGAGCAGGTGCGAGATTAGAAGTCCTCGTCGTTACTTTTGACTTGTGTTCTGAAGTTTGCCTTTCACAGATGTCTTTGATAAGCATTTTCGAGGTGGGAATGGCGGCTGTAGATCGTTCTTGAGCCTCATTTTCATTTTGTGAGCATGGTGAGTAATCTGATAGATATGTCTGATTTGGTCTCATATGACTGGTTTGCATGTCTTGGCAGACAAGACTGGGCGAACAAGATCTCTGGGTGGAAAAAATCATTTTGGCTTGAGCTACAACATTATTGGGTGGGAACCAAATTACTGTGGGCCGATGTGAAAATCTGCTCACGATTGCTCCTCAAGCTGGCTGGGGGCAAGAATTTGAGCCGACGAGAACGAACTCAATTAACTCGCACCACTGCTGATATTTTCCGACTCGTACCTTTTGCCGTATTCATAATTGTTCCCTTCATGGAGTTTCTTTTGCCCGTAGCCCTCAAGTTGTTTCCCAACATGTTGCCGTCTACATTCCAAGACAAGATGAAGGAGCAGGTAGGGTGTACGTGTTACCATGTGTTTCTGCTCACTAGGGTGTTCAAGTTGTGTGTGCGTTCTTGGACTATTAGGTTTGCTTGTCCTCAGTAGAATGAAACTGGCATTGAAATCTGATGTGCTTTTTTTTCCTTACTGTAGGAACAACTTAAGAAACGGTTGAACGCCAGGATACAGTACGCCAAGTTCTTACAGGATACCGTTGGGGAGATGGCCAAGGAGCTTAAGACTTCCCGAAGTGGAGAGCTCCGCAGAACAGCGGATGAGTTGGACGATTTCATTAAAAAGGTTTGTTTGTATCTTGTACTCAACTTGGGAGCTTTAGTTCCTTTGCTTTACCAGGATTTTAAATCTTCATTGCAGCAAGGACTGGCGTCAAAACGAACTGGTTTTTTCCTGACTTGGAAGACATGCCCATCTTATTGGCACAATGTGTCTTTTTGGGTATACTTCTTTTTCACGAATTATTTAGCCCTAGTAAATTCTAATCTGATGTCCTTGCTTTTGTACAACAGGTCAGAACAGGTGGACAAGTGCAGAATAATGACATTTTATCTTTTGGAAAGCTGTTCAATGATGAATTGACACTGGATAACATCAGCAGGTACACGTGCTTTTCCTAAAGTTTATTTAAGATTGCAGTCAGTGTGGTTTTCCTTTTTGAATGAAGTTGCTCTAGCACGTTGAATAGCTAATGGTTGGGGGTGGCTTTGGATTGCCTTCCAGACACTAAAAGTTTTTTTTTTCCGTGTAACTTTATACTTGTGGGTTACATGTGTATTGCAGGCCCAGGCTAGTGAGCATGTGCAAGCTAATGAATATTCAGCCTTATGGCACGGATGCTTATCTTCGATACAGTCTTCGGACCAAATTGGGCTGGTACTTATCTAGTAGTATATATATGTTTAGTCTGTAGATATTGCATTCTCAGCGTCAGATGTGGAGGCTGTTTTTGTTCATATCATTCATCATTGGACCACCTATGATCGATACTTTATGGCATCAATAGTATTTCCTAGATGTTCAGGTATTCACTACGGTTTGTGTGCATGCTATTTTATTCTTGCCATCTCAATATTTATGTATTTCCACATCATGCCTTGATGCTGTATTGTTGTGTTATGACATTGGGGAGCTCTTGTGGTCGCAGGATCAAGGAAGACGATAGGATGATACAGAGTGAGGGTGTGGATTCGCTTTCGGAGGCGGAGCTCCGACAAGCATGCAGGGAACGTGGTATGCTTGGGTTGAGATCTGTGGAGGATATGCGCAAACAGGTATATTTTGCCTACCATCGTATAATCAAAATTATTTTTCAAGATTTCAAGTTAGATTCTTTGTATTGTGGAAGTTCTAGTTTTAGCCTCGTGATTATCGTCTGAGATCGTGTTCGAACTTTCATTCCTCAATTGTGCTGATGTATTTTACCAGCTACTTATTTTTATTTCAGCTACTTAAGTGGTTTATGTCTTGATGCAGCTGGGTGATTGGTTGGATTTATCGTTGAACCACTCCCTTCCTTCGTCTCTACTCATTCTTTCAAGGTACGGTCTGATATGTCATGATATATGTCATGCATCACTTTTAAGTGCTCACTGTGAAATGGATGCATCTGGTATAGCCTGATCGTGCTACATTTAGGTTAATTTTTTTGCGGTGCTAGCTTTACTATTTCTGATACTATCCTAATCCAATCCAACCCGATCCAATCCAATCCAATCCAATCTAAATCTGATTGTAATTTTTGAAGTTGATATTGTTGTTGGGACTCACGGCTTAACTACTCTTGGTATTGCAGAGCTTTCTTCGTGGCGGGAAGGAGACCTGAGGACGCAGTGCAAGCCACACTCTCGTCACTACCTGATGAGGTCATTGACTCGGTTGGGGAAAAGAACGATCCTGGTGAAGAGGCACTAGCAGAGCGCAGGCGCAAGTTGGAGTTCCTGCAGAAAGAGGAAGAGCTAATTAAGGTAGCTGTCCTGCCATATACTAAGAACATCGGCACCGATCATTTTTCTGTAGCCTAGTAGTTATATTTGAGTTAATTTCGCAATGCTGTAATTGGGGCGAAAATATTTTATTTTCTAAGGATAAGTTGTTTCACAGGCCGAGGAAGAGAAGCAGAAAGGTGACGGGGACCAGAATGAAAAACGAGAAAAAGTTGCTGCTGGTAGTGATGAGAAGGATCACGCTCTTCGTGAGATGATGCTTGCTACCGCTCGTGAGGCTCAGCAACTTGCGCAAACTAAAACTTCTGACAAAAGGGAAGAGCTTTGCAAGCTCAGTGGGGCCTTGGCTGTGTTGGCATCAGCATCGGTGAGTTCCTGGCACTCTTTGGCTACATCTCCGTGGTTGATTGCTAGATATTCTCATTATTTCGATAGTTGGGATTTGTGGTCTTATTTTTATTTGGCATGCTTCGTTTGGTAGTTTATTTAGTATTATAGCTTTTCATTATTTTGCAGCGACTGCTGAAGCTACAGGATTGACCTTCTTCCTTCTTGAGTCTTTTGGGTTGTCCTTGTCTGACTCGTCTGACGATTTCTCTGAGTAGCGTATCCTTGTCACATATTTGTTCTCTTTCTCTGAACCTATGATGCTCTTGTTGTGTTGCAGTCTGTCAGTAAGGAACGAGGGGAATTCCTGAGACTCGTCAAGAATGAGGTATCCTCATTTATGCTTTATGTCTAAATCCTTACCAGGCTGTCACAAAGTTATGTTAGTTTTCTTGCCTCCGTGATAGGTGTTTAGTCCATATGAATGCTGTTGAATTTTTTTATTCTACCATTTTGCTATTGCTCGTGATCTACTTTATTTTTCGATTGGCAGTTGATATCCTGACATTCTTTGCTTGTCTCCTCCACTCAAACGTACTATTTGTCTTTGCAGATTGAGCTCTACAACCAGATGGTTGAGAAGGAAGGTACCGAAGGTGCAGAAGAGGCTCGCAAGGCATTTTACCACGCCGCACGGCCTGAAGAGAAGAAAGATGGAGAGAAAGATGAGAAATCTCCAGCCGATCACGTCTCCTCTGCTTTAATCGAGAGGGTAACTTCTCATTGCGATCACTTTCCTCTCGTGCTCTCAGTCTTGCGCCTCAAAGGATATAACAACTCTAATTTTGCAGGGAAGGAGAATATAGTAAATCATGCTGTGATAGTGCACTAGGAATGAACTGGTTAGTGGCAGCGGGATGTAGCTCTCATAATAGCACCCCACTTCTCTATGCAAGTGCTCTGTTTCATAAATGGCACCTCTGTATTTTTCAGGTGGACGCCATGCTTCACAAGCTGGAAAAGGAACTAGATGATGTTGATCTAAAGATTGGGGATCGTTGGAGAATCTTAGACAGGTACGTGTTCCTTCCTTCTAGTTTCTGATGACCTATCTAATTTTTTTGTTTACTTAGTACGGTGCTTGAATTTTGGATACTTCTCAATCAGTTTTCTCTGGTGATTAAAGTTTAGAACCTGTGCACACTGAGATTATGGGGAAGGTTGTGACCGCCGAATTGGCTTTCAGGGACTACGATGGGAAAGTTACTCCTGAGGAGGTGGCTGCTGCAGCTGTGTTTTTGAAGGACAGCCTCGATAAGGAGTCTGTGCATGAATTAATAGCCAATTTGGCAAAAGATTCAGGTCTAGTTTCCATGCATCCTCATTTCGAGAAGTGCTTTCTCTTGCAATATAAATTTTCCAACGTGTAAATTTGGAAGTTCATTGCATCACTATCAATCTTTTTTTTGTTTCCTTTTATGCACACTTATTGAATGTCTTTTGGTTGGCTTCTTTGTGGCTGCAGATGGCAAGATTTTGGTGGAAGACATAGTCAAGCTTGGGACGGCATCAGAGGCTATAGATGGAGATCTGAACGAAGATGTAAAGAAGGCTGTGAAGGAGACTGCACAATCACCGTGATACATGCTGAGACTACCTACGGTATAATTTTTGTTATTTAGATTTGAACGAATTCTTTGTATAGTCGGTGGTGGAGTTAGTATCTTTCCTCCGTCGAAATTGAGATGCGAGTTCGTTGGCGGACGGATGTGAGTACCATATTGAGTACAAGTCAAAGTCTACCAGCCTCAGCAGAGTTCTACACCAGGACTTGCAGGGCCTTGACTGACTTGCCAAATAGTTAGATACGCTTCTTCCGTTGACTTTTACCGATCTAGATCTTCAGGGATTCCTCATGTTGAGACACTTGTGTAAGTGATTCTAGTCACTCACTACAAGTGGTGATATTGGCTTGCTATAATCCGGCAATGCAGATATCATCTTTTACCCCCAATGCTCTGCTCTGTATATTGATTGACTGATTTCCATTTCGTTAATTTTCTGAACATATCTCAACATGCCTCAAATGTCTTCTCTTGTGTCTGGAGCTAATTGATATCTGACGTCAACCGTCACAGAAGAAACTCATGCAACTTCATGTGCCACTTGAACTTGCACTACAGTAACGCATGTTTTGCATTTAACCCTTGAAGGACATTTTAGTTCCTCAGTGGGCAGCCCAAGGAATCTGATACAGTGATTTTGCTATGGGCAATGAGGATCTACAGTTTTTCTGCCAAGCATGAAACTACTCTGCAAACGGAGCTCCAGAAAAGTATAGAAAGCATTCTCCCTCGGACAACGTCAGGAAAGAAGTGCCTCTTCCTCTGCACTAGCCGATGAAGATAGATCTCCTTGCAGACTAAACCTCATTCTATGCTTCCTTGGGACGAGAGGAAAAATGAGACAATTTTCATTTAATGAACCGTTGACGCAAGCTCCCACAATTTTCGTTATTGCTCCTTGGGCTTGAAATGTCCTTTAACCCCAATGTGCTGTGATGTCCATTTTTTGGATCCATTCCAACAAATTTTATTTAAAAAATGACTATATTTTGGTTTTAACCAAATTTATAAGGAATTTTGGCATTTCTCTTTCAAAATTTAAAATAAAAGATTGGTGATAGCTTTGGTGAATCTAACCATATAGATGGAATCTACAAATTAAAATCTACAACTTTTCTTTGAATATCAATTCCAAAATATGCTTCCATATTGAACTTTATTATGATTTTTTTCAAATCATCAATTCTAGAGATGATTCTGGACGTTTTAGGGGTTAAGTCGTTGAGGGTTAACCTTGGAATGACTAGATTCATTGTCGAAGTGGAAGGAGGCCATAAATGTGGATGAATTTTGAAGAACGGTGTTGGGAAGTTGTTATTGTGCACACAAGAAGGAACCATAGGATCTACACAATTAGCAACAATTTTGTTGGAATGTGAAGTTAAAATACGGGAAATTGTTCAGTAGTTTATGTGGAGATCAAGACATTTGACTAGTGATAATCTGGTGTTGACCTTCACAAGCAGCTACTAACTTTAGCAAAAACCTTGTCAATGCGGACTTTATATACATGAGGGGTGGTAGGAGGGAACCCAACCCATATAATAGTGGCTCAGCCACTTATAGTTAAAAAAAAAAGACAACCTAAAACCCTGAGATCACCATCATATTTGTCATGTGTAGGACTCGTAGAATAATGAAATTTGTATTACGGTCCCGCAATTCTGAAGGGGCGTGGTCTTGCAATTTCATCAAGGGCGCAGTCTTGCAATTGCACCCCTAACGATCCACAATCTCAACTAGGGCCCAATGATTGTGTTAGGCCACATCAATGTAGGCCCCAGTTTATTTGCAAGATTTAGCGTTTGTTGAAAAAATATGCAGTCTATAGAGTGTGATGAGAAGTATGAAACCATTCATTTCAGAGGTAGTTTACTGCAATGTCATTCATAATTTAGAGCTTGCAATGCCAATGAGTATTTTCAGTGAACAGACAAGATTTGGTAAAGAGTGCCCGTTCATAAATACAAGAAAACCTTAGGTACAAGCCTGCATTGAACAATGCTAACACGAAAATCACCGAAACTATTATGATAGTTTGCTCTAAATCCACTCATCTTCTAAAGACTATCCCTAGCCAGGTTTTGAAATGGACATTAACAAGTTGTAAAATGCATATGTGTAAAGCATTGAATGTTTTGCCAATGTTGTCAAAGCGGTTTAAAATTTGTCTCAAGTTCCTTTATACTTTGCTAGTGGATGGAATAAGAGCCAAGGTGGGTCCATTTCTGAAATGTTCACCTGTGTTCAAAAAAACTTTTCTCCCCCAACTTTGAGTGCTAATATTTTTCAATCTGTATGGTCAAACTTGATAAAAATTTTACTACATGATCTCATACAAGTATAGTACAAGATCCTACGGTTGGATTTTTATTTTTGGATTTTTTTTCTTTCTCGAAAGAACACAGTAGAAATGGCAATTTCAAGTGATTTTTGTCAAAAAATAGGCCTTGGTCCTTTAGGAGTTTAGTTTAGTAAAGCTCGCATTTTGGAACCCTATCTATTACTTTCTAGATGCTGCGGTGCTTGTTTTTGGTGAAGCCATATTTTTTTTCAGACTACACATGTGTGGGTTTTGTAAGGCCTACGATCAAGAAATAGATACCAATGGTAGAATTCTTTAGAAATTCATAAGTAATTCAAAAATGCTCCGAAAAATATGAAACCACTTGGGTTAGATTCCACATCAATTTTTCTTCGAGTGAAATATAAGGAAAAATATTTTCGTGTATCGAAGAACCATCGAAAAGGCCGATCAGCCCTTAACCCGTAAACGACACAATGGACGTTTTGTATCCGATGGATGTCAGAAAAGCGATTTGGAGGATGTAAACAAGCTATTTTTCATCCATTCTTTTTTTAATTGCGATTGTGCAGAAAGAAGTTGTCATGAAAACCCAGAATCAGACTCATTGAATGCTTTCTTATTTTTCGGTATGCCAAATTGTGTGAAGACAGTTGAGGACGATGATAGGTTGCATGCTGCCCTTTCTTCAATTTCCGACCGGGCAACCTCAATGTTGCACTTGCCTGCCATTGAACAACGCAAGAACAGTGCCTTTTTTTGCGGTCAACACAGAAGTTGTTACTATTCACTACTTGTGTCTCCCCCACGGTGCCCAGCCCGGCGTTTAGGGGTTAAACACATAGTTTATGAGCAGACTACCTTACGATATGCATGACATAAAAGCCAGTGACACTTCTCATTCTATTGGGCTTTCTCTTATGTTAGAGTATGGCCACCCTGGGGCGGCCAAATCCCCATGGCAGGCTGGCGGCTCAAGCCACTAGGAGAGGAGAGGGCCCAGTCAGCTCGTGACCCCCCACTATGGCCCGGTCAAATGGGCCTTCAGCTCATGCATGTCATTAATTACATCCCCACCACATCCGAATTCAGAAGCTGTGAGCACAGCATTCCGACCACGCCCTGCCATTATGAGAAAAAGCCAGGAAAAGAACAGTGAAATTAGTCAACTCCGGCTCACTCAAAACTTCCCCATCCACTGGAACCTCACGTACTCCGCCCAAAGTTTGGCGAGCCTAGTGCTTGAAAAATTGTGACCCATGCCATAGTGGGGAAAGTTATGGCTCCCGGGCCCGGCCAAACCTACCCCAGCCATGTTGGGCGAGTGGGAGTGGGGATGCTCTTAGTCTGCACATCCTCCTAGACAATGACTTGCACTAAATTTTTTTATGAAACTGGAAACCACAAAGCAATGCCCAATGCCTACTACCCAAGTGCAATGTTTTGGGTCTAAAGAAGGTGATTTCAAGACTTCCGTGAGATAGGGCACAACAGAAAAAAAAAATTCCCCAAAACTAAACATGTTTCAGTTCACCCTTTTTTTCTCTCTTAATTGCTCATAGCAATATGGTGGAAGTACTTGAAGCTATCAATATAAGAAATTCAATATAGTTGGAGGCACATTCTACTCAAAAAAATATTTTGTTAGTATTAGCAATTGGAAATCATGAATTTGAAAAAAAATTAGAATTTTTGGTTATGGCATGTCTTTTCTATGAATTTTCGATTGACAACTCTTCAAACCACTAAAACCATCACATAGATGGACCTGAAATCGAAATTTGACAAAATAAGAAGTCAACTCATCAATAGTAAGTAAGGAGAAAATTTCATGTAATTGTAGATGGATACTTTAATAGAAGCCTAGGGACATTTCAAAGGAACTTTAATATGCATGAATGAGAATAGGGACGCTTTTCGGTGTTTCTACCTTATAGTTGCTATCATCACGAGTACATGCAAAAGCCATCTTTGAACTTCTAACAAAATGTATAAATGAATCTATTTTTATGTCACCTTTGAGTTTCTGAATCTATTTGTTGTTCAATTTCTGAAAGTCACAACGCTTAGGGGTTAAAGGCTATGAGAACTAGTAAAACTTTCTTCACATTCTCAAATCTAGTAAGGAAACATGTAAAATTATCCTAATAAGGTTTGAAGATGGTTTGAGCATGGTTCCTATTATTGAATTCCAAATGTTTTTGTTGAGTCTCCTTGGTATTCTAAAGGAGATTTTGGATATTTGTTGAATGCTTTTATTAGACACCATATAATTAAACTATAAACTTTCAAAGTGTTGAAAATAGGTCCAATTTAAACCAAAATGACCTTAGGCTCTTGAGAATGGAGGGTGCACAATTTCATACAATTCACAATTGGGCTTTAAAAAAGTTACACTAAGAATAAACTTGCTATTTACTACACATATCCAAAAATCAAACAACCATTGCCTTTTACCGAACAATAATTGCATGATGCAACTATCAATTCAATTGTGATGGAAACAAAATTTTGTATTACCACCCAATGACCACACACTATGCATTGAAGGGTTGCAAGGAATTTTTAACTAGATTTTTGAGATTTCAACTTCATTGCTTTTAATCCTTGAAGGACCAAGGCCATTTTTCTGTCAAAAACACTTAAAACTACCATTTCTGCTTTGTTCATTCAAGAAAACAAAAATTTATATTTTTTAGAATCTAACATAGGATCTTGTATTTTACTTGTCCTAGACCAAGTGGTAAAAACTTTATGAAGTTTGACCATACAGATTGAGAGATATTAGCATTCTAAGTTGGAAAAAAAAAATTTGAACATTGGTCTACAATTTCAAATGACTTTGACCACCTTTTGTTGAAGTTTTTTGCACTATGGACTTTGAATGAAAAAAAAAATTGGTTGAAGAATTGAGTTGATAGTCTAGGAATTAAAAAAAACTTAACTTTGTATTTTCATTCTTGAAAAAATTATTAAGAAGAAGTAGGTCCAAGATTACAAGAAAATCTATGAAGCATTAATAGCTTTAAGATGGGATTGAAACACAATAATTCCAAATGGTGAGATTGTTCTAGAAAGAAAATTTAACCTTGTCAAACAATTTTTTTTGAATGTTCTATTCAAAAATAAATCCTATAACTTATTTTTTTCGAGAAGATACTCATATTGCCTGAAAAACAAGATTGTTCATAACTTTCACATCATTAATCCAAATGGAATGAATCAAAGCTTCAAATGTAGACAAAAATATAATCTTTGAGAAAAAAAATTCAAGTTTTGGTAGATCTATTTTTCTACCCATTGAATGAAAATTTGGGATTTTTGTGGTATAACTTTTGCTCCCAAGCACTGATGGAAATAAAAATTTTATTCCCATAAAGATAATCAATTTTTCTATCTTGTGAAAAAGTTTCAAAAAGTTTCACAAAGAAATGAGTTCATAGGAACCTACCTAAATTCCATTTTGTCCCCCAAGGGAACAATGGTCCTTTAGGGGTTAAATTGAAATAAAATTTGTAGGGAGAAATATTTTTGTATTTTGTTTTTGAAGGTGAATCTTAAAATGATATTTAATAATCATGCCAAATTTCAAAACATGCAAGTCTGTATGTATATGTGGAGAAGGATTTGAATTTTGTTTGTGTGGTGATTGGCAAATTTACTTGTAGGTGTAGGTGTCCTAAAAGCTACTTTGTACTACTTATAGCTTTCCAACAACCTTGCACCCTACACTTTTTGACTCTTCACCATTCAAGCACAATGAGCATTTTGAAGTTTTTTGTAAGTTGTAAATTTATTTTAGCTCTCTGAATTTTTGAATTTGAAATCTTAAGTTTAGGATTGCATATCAAAGAAAGATCTTATAAAACATTCTAATGAATGTACACCATCTTTCTAGCTATTCATCATTTATTGACAATGAACATTTGGAATTCGGTTGCATTGTATCTTTTATACTTTGAACAACTTCTTGATTAATATACAATTTCAAGTCTTAAGTCACATATAAAATTGAAGATGTGGCAAAGGAAATTTCAAATCATAACAATGTTCAACAATGGAGTTGGGGGTTGAGGGTAGGTGGGGAATAAAGACAATTGACTCTAATGGTAGTTTTGCACCTAGCACTAAGGGTGGCTTTAGAGGTCATTAGTAGAACATAAAAGAAGAAGGCTTCCACACCAACGGCCTTTTGGGTTCTCCAAGCCTATGTGGAGGCTGACGTAGAAGGCGAAAAGAACATTGCTGAGAAAGGCGAACACGAAAGTTGCTGAGAAAGGCGAACACGAAAGTTGTTAAGAAAGTCAACAGCATAGCAACACTATTGAAGTAGCAACGGAAACTCGTTGAGGTGTTCAGGAGTGGTCATAGTAAATGGGGTAGGGAGAGGGCGTCCATGCCATGTACAATAAGAAGACAACGGAAGGCTACAGAAAAAATGAATACTGATGGTTTAAGCCACTGAAAATTGTTGTACAAATTGATGCATGCTACATGCATGGAACTATGGGAGTGTTTGCATTCTTGGATTAGCGACAACTAGAGACATCGTAGTTACTGCATTGAGTGTTTAAAATCCCAAATCACGTACAGTTTTTGCACAATGGTTTGCAAACATTCCTTGTTGCCATATGATTCTCTCTACCACACTATTAGGAATTCATGAGACTGATTACATACAATTTAATGTCATCCATCTGTAGACATTATGGAGGATTGCATGCAGTGCAGATCTTATGGCTTGGGAGCTACAAGAGGTGTCGGTGGAAGTACAAGTAAGTTCTCTATGAATAATCACTTTATTTTTAATCCGCCGTTGGTGCTAAGTTAATTTTATCACGCAAATCCCAATGACTACCTCAGATCCACTACTGACTACATTTAGCTAACATTGTTGTTGATTTCGTAGGTCATATGATGAATATAACTAGTTGAGAATTCCTTCCATCACCGATGCTATCAGCAAAGGGTGGGTTTTAGATACTTCCTTTTTCATGTCCTCTTCGTCTACCATAGCTCAAATACTATAATAGTAGTTTATTGCATGCATGAGTCTTCACCATGTATTCACCAACTACTTGTATAGAAGTTGCCATCAATTTCTATCTTTGTTGTCTAAGCACAGTTGGTAGTTTGTACCAGAGTCTCACTAGCCATGCACATGATGCTCTCAACATTGGCTGAGAGACCACAAATGTCTAGGCTATCGCTTCACCTAACAAAGGTGCTTGCAAGAAGCGGGTTTTGAACTGGAATCCTCTTGAAATTCGAGTTCTAATTGCAACAAAATACAACTTGTTTTTAAGAGAACTGAACATGGTAGATGCGCATGACCTGATGATCCTAGATGCATGCAAGTAGCTTCGCATCAATACTGCAGTCATGAAAGATGGAGTGTCCCCTTGCCACCATGATGTTGTAGCTTGCAAAAGCAAATGGAATCAAATGATGCTTGAATACAAGCACATAGCAAATTTCTTTGCCCAGAGTGGAAGACACGAAGCAAACTATTGGAACTTGTCGGCTGTTGTGAGCACCAAATTACCCACCCTTGGTAATCTGCGAATACAACTAGGTTTTGGGTTTCAACTAAGGTGGATCTGCCCAATTCCGTTTGCATCCTAATTCCGTCACTCTATAATTGGCCCCAATTTTGTCCGTTTAACCATCTAAATCTATCCATAAATGAGTCAAATCTGCTCCAGATTCTGACAAAATCAGAGAATTAATGTCATTTAGGATATCGTGTCACTTCTTTATTGGTCAATTTCCAAATGCTAATAGATACATGAAATGGCGGTTTTAGGTTGTTTCTAGGACATTTATGACTCTAGTCTACAAACGGTTTTGTCATTTCAAGACAAACCACTTCAGAAATTCATAGAAATTACAATTTTGATCAGAAAATTATAATTCCACTTGGTTTCGACTCATGAAACAAGCACACATCTATGAAAAAGACTTGACCTTCTTGGAAAAGGCCCCAACACAGTCAAATTGCAAATCAGGGTGGTAATAGGCTTGTCTACCTTAAGTGACTCCTATCTTTAGGTGTCTAAGCGTGGTCCATTGTGCCTTCCAAGCAAGGAATCTTTTTACTAAGTGCCTAAATGAACCCAAATTGCAAGATTCGTTTAATCTACTTCTGGGGCTTTGGCCGACCAAATGAACAGCCTGCTATATGATCTAGATGGAACCTATGCGAGGGAAGAACTAACCTAAGGGACCTCTAGTTCATCTTGTGCCCTTTCTAAAAACATAAAACTTGACCCTATCCGACCTTCCTAGCCAAAGTTATGGGTGGATGAAGTTTGACCGCTACTTAGTTCCTCAAACTTCATCCGACGATTGCACCTAGCTCCCCAATTCAGAAAGGTCCGAAATTTATAGGGGTGGGCTGCAATAATTGCTTCTATCTAGATCTGGAGTTGGGCCCTGACCGGGGATTACTTTAAAATTTTCATCCAAGCCTTACCTAAACTTCATCCCCTCATTTCTACTAACCTATATTTTGTAATTAACTTTTCTTTTAGGCCCTGGATCCTAGTTGGTAGCCTCTTCCTAACCTACTTAGTTCTCTGTCAAGTTCGGAGTTTATCTATTCTTCATCCAATTTGACCCCAAACTTCATCCAACAATAACTTTCTTAATTTTGGCCTGAGTTGGGCATGCCTTAGAGTTTTGGAAAGCCACGGCCTTCTTCTTTACATTCATGTCCCTGGAAATGACCTAACATACAATCCTAAGGGTCTGACCTAGGGGTAGGCCTCAACCCAAGCTACTAGATTCTAATTAGAGACCTAGGGAAAGGTTGGAGAGGTTTAACTCATACCTCGGAACTTGAGTTGTTGATTGTGACCCCCAGAAGCTCTACCTCCTCTTCCATGAACTCCCGTGCCGTGAGACAACGAACCACCGTTTTAGTCATAAAATATTTGGATACAAGAGGTTAATTGTTGATTCTATCCTATTTCTTTTCTCCTTTCCTCTTTTCTTTCCTCCCACACTCTAAGGTGGCCCAACTACCCTTGCTCCTACCCCTTAAGCTAATCCTAAGGACGTGTCATACCATCCTTCAAGGTTGAGCTGCTTCTTACATCCTATGTCTTACATCCTATACTTACATCCCACACTTAATCTCGTGGGTATCACCTAATTCTAATCTAAGAGCTTAAGTAAGTCCCAAGGATTTCACCTCCTACCTTATCTACTTCCATTCTTAACCTTCAAATTGTCCTTCCCTCCCATCACCTCCTCATTCTTGCGGCCACTTGCTTGTTGCTTTAGTGATGTTTATAGGAGACAAGGAGTTGGATTCCGTGCCCTGACGGTTTGATTAGTGCAGCTAGATGCTCTTGTTGGTCTCCTTCCCCTCCTTTGATTATTGTAACCCCACTCCCTAGACAGCTTGATGCTTGATTAACAAAATCCCACCTTTCTAGATAGCCCGATGCCTGATTAACAGAACCCCATCCTCCTAAACAACCCAATGCCTGATTAGCAAAATCCCACCCTCCTAGAGAGCCCGATGCCTGATTAGCAGAACCCCACCCTTTAGACAGCCCGATGCTTGATTAACTGGCCCTTCCTTCCTGATGCCTGGCCCCGTCCCTTCTCAAGGATCGGGGGGGCTAGGCGGAGATTGGTGCTGGTTGGTGTGGGGTGCTAGTCTGGTCAGGTTGGACCTCTTATTTTTTACTGATGTTTTGCTAACTTCTAAGGGGGATTGGGGGAACCCATGTTCATAGTTGGAGGGGGTAAGCTACGTTCATGGGGGAGGGTCCTCACTTGATTTCTCTTAACTATCTTCTTTTCTCACCTCGACCTCTAATTCCTATTTTGGGGGCCTAAACTTTGGTTTATTCCCAACACGTTTTGGGAACTAAACCTTGTGGGGGAAAAGGCCACGTGGTCTCATGGTGCTCCCGTAAGGTGGTTTTAACACACTACCAAGACTTCTTGCTCCTAGGGGGTTCAAAGCTTCACTATCGTTCCTTCTTTTAACACACCGCTAAGACTTTTTACCCCTAGGGGGTTCAAAGCTTCGCCATTGTTCCCTCTTTCAACACACCACTAGGACCTTTCTATCCTACAGGGGTTCAAAACTTCGTTGTACTGGCGGGACCTACTACCCTCACACCCTCATGTCTCTCACAAAGGAATATCATATCAATGTTAGGAAAAAAGACAAAAAAAGAGGAAGGGACTTTTGATACTCAAAGGGCTAGCAACATAGGTTAGTAACATAAATGACTTGAACTAAAGGCCCCCCAAAGTGGCATGACTAGTCATATGAGGGGTTAATCTAGGGTTAATATACGACAAAGCAAGGAGAGTGACCAAAAGAGTCTCTCAAGGGTAAGCACACAACTCTTAGTAACACAATAAGTTAGCAAAGCTTCCAAGCTCAAATTTGGAAGAATTTGTACTATGTTTACTCAAAAAGCAAGGGACCCACAAAGACTTTGCAAGCTCAAAAAACAACAACAATGGCCAAAAGTGCCCCAAAAACACCGTTGCAAGGCTTGTGTCTAAAATGCCACAATTTCCAACATAAATTAAAATTGGACTCAACGGACCCAATTACACAAAAAGGGGGTGGTGAGAGAACAAAAGGGATGCTCTTTTATACTCTTTCCTAGGCACCCACCTCTCTTCATTCATCTAAATTAACCTTATCTTCTTGGATTTTCATCAAAAATTCAAGGTTTTCATCCTATGTTGGCCCACTAAGCTAACTTGTGGAGATTAACTTTGAATCGCAAACGGATTGCCCCATAGGCTTCAGAAGGACATTTTTAGTGTGGGACCCCCCCCCCTTTTTCTATCTTCAAAATCGCACTGAAACCTTGCACCAACTCAACGCTAAAATCCGAGAAAAATTCCAGCTTTGGGAGGTTGACTTTCTTGGCAAAAGTAACTAGCCTACGCTCCTAAGTAGGTATGGGGGAGTGAAAAAAGACCTATCTCAGGCCCCATTCCGCTTTCATATGCTTCCATTCTGCCGATCAAACCTGCTATAGACTTTAAATTTCATTAATTGTCGGGGAATTTGGCAGGTTCAAGTACTTTTGACTATTGGAATGTCTTGAAACTTGTTGGAACAGATTATTTAGCATAAAAAAAACTATTATAATATTTAGTGGGAATTTATCGCCACCTGGGAAATTTCTAGGAATTTTCCATCGCAAGTTTGGGCAATTGATTGTCCGGAAAGACTTCTTATGACTATCAAAAAATTCCGAAACTTTTCGTGGAACCACCCATGGGATCCCACAACACATGTGTAAGCTCATATTTTTACTCTACACATCAGCCTAGGGGGGAAAAAAATTCACCCCCTCTTTTAATTATTGGTAGTTGGAGAATCTTCCATCGTGGGGAGAATCTTGACAAATTGACTTCACCGTTGGTTTCCGGACATGGGTTTAACATCAAACCACCCTCCTTGGACGTGAGGTTCCTCCATGGTTCAGTTTTGGTATTTTAAACATCTACAAGTCAACAATTAGGGTTCCGCTATTTCATCGATGAAATAGGGAAACTAGAACCTATTTCCGGGAACTGATTCCTATGTCTTACTAGGGCTTCCTCAACTAATTCTCGCCTAAAGATGTCCTTTCCATGTGGGGTTTTGAGCCTAATACGTCCATCACTCATAATTGACTAATTTGTCACGATTGGTTGGGTTCTAACCTATTTACAATTCATGGTTAGGTCATTCTAGCTATAATATTCTAAAACTAGACCAAATGCTATATTGGAATGTGACACTCCTATTTTGATTCTACACTCTTTTTTAAGCTTTTTGTATATAAAGGTGCATTTAAAATGAAAAAATACGAAAAAAAAGAAAGAGTGAGCCCCTAGTGATGAATTAAGGGCTCAGAGCTGTGGAGTAAAAATTTGAGGGACAGCCGCAATCCTTCCCTCAAGGTATTTTTTTTCCAAATTCACAATTGGTATAGCAAACGACTAGAGATGATACCTCCTTATAACTTAGATCTTATGTCCGATAATGATAACAACTATCAAAATTTGTTGACACTAAGTGAGGACATTGACAATGAACAAGGAATTGAAGAAGGCAATGACGCCCCACCATTTTTGCTAGTAGTTGAGTTAGAGAGCAATGGTGTTGTCACTTCAGCATAGTCTCTATTAGTAGTTGTGGTTGTACCAAAACAACGGTGATTCTATGTTTGAAACTACTAACTCCGATGTCCTCTCTTTTGCCTTTACTAAAAAGCTCAGTGCTTGTAGGAGTGACCCTATAGTTGCTAAGTTCCTATGACATCACAAACACAAGAGTTTGTTGCTACCCTAGCAATACAACATACAGTGGTAAGGAAGAGGGTATGCATGCATTCTCTAATTGCAGATGCTACACGAGCAACTGGAAATGCAATGGCTGGACAAATGAAGAAGATGGTTGACACGAGTTGGGAGTTAGACTGTTAGAGAGGTCTAAAATAGAAGTCTTATTGCACCCTTTCAACAAGCAAATGGAGTATCAATGTGAGAAGGACCGCCGTCTACATGAGAGTGCTTGATAAGCAAACGATATGCAAAATTAGCAATTTATAAGCAAGGATAGGTAATTCAATGTCTCACTGATTTGTCCTCTATATTGTGTGCTGGTTTACATCATCAATTTCCTACTATAGTGATAAACAAACATGAACAATTAGCTACGCATTTCCAAGCTGCACTAGTGAGTGCAAATGAAAACACCGGTGCCCTACCTACCGAGGTTGCGTGCCCTTTAGCTGAAGACATTGCATGCATACATTGCAACATTGTGTTAGAGGCCTTGTTTGTCAGAGTTGCTGGTAGACACTATGGGCTTTAAACGCATCAACAATAGGCTTTATTGAAAATATTTCACTTTGTAAAGTTTTGTTCACCAATGTGGGCAACACATAAAGCATATAGAATGCTTCACTAGTCTTTCGCTATAGAACAATTGCAGTATATAGAGACTCCTAAAGCTAGCGGAATACAAAAACTACTTTTTGTACAAATTGCTACTAAACAATAATAAATACTATTTTTTAGCTAAACAAAACGCAATTGATGTAACGTACTACATCCCAAATTGGCTTGGTCTTGCAAGAGGTATTTGGAACAAGACAAAGGTTGATGGAACTCACATAACCACTTATAGAGGCGCTCTCCTTTGCAGTGATAAAAACACTCACACTTGTTAGTGCTTCTCTAGCCCCTCCCGCTTCTTTAGACTCTTCCATAGCTGATTCAACGTTCTCTTCAATAATTGTGTCAACATGGTCCAACTCCCTAGGCAATTCCTCATTGCGCAACACTTCTAGTAGCTACTATACTTCCTCATGAGTTTGCTACAACAGAACATATGTAGAATGGCATAACATGTGACAACATCTAATATAGAAGTAATATAGAGATCTAATTTGTGATGGAGCTGAACAAATGAGAGTTTCAGAACAGCGAAAGCATTTTCAACCACTACATGACCTCAGCTTTATTTGCAATTGAAAAGGGCATTCGCCATAGGTAGGCCTACATGATGACAATGCATAACCATTAGCCATGGCAACTGTGGGTAGCTACCATCGCCAAGCAAGTAAGAGGTGAAACCTTGGAACAAAGCTCCAACATCTACTATTAGAAAATTCAGTCATAAAATTATCAAAAATTCAACATAAAAGTGTTGATTTTTTTATTAATTTGATCAAAAAATTTATAATAAATAAAAAATTTTAATGGCATTTAGCTATACAAAATCTACCACATGGTAAGTGCCACATCATCAAAATGGCCATCTAGGCTACTTTGCCACATGGACCAACCCTTGGAAATCCGGCCAAGTGGTCCAACCAATGGACTATGGTCACATAGACATGTGGCCACCAAGATTGGAAATTGAGACCTCTTAGATGCCACCCGAGGACTTTAACCACTACAACACACTAGAGCTTGTATGTCTTGACTATGAATAGAGTTTAATTTATTTACTTCTTTCATTGTTTCCCGATCGATTTGGTAATTCACCAGACTTTAGAGGCCATTTGGGCATAATAAAACAACATTTTTCAAAAAAATTTGAATTAATAGAAGTTGTGAAATCAAACTAACTTTTATCTCCAACAATAATTTTGCAATTCCAAGTCTCCAATAAAAAGTTATGGAAAAAATTTAGAGGGTTTTAAATGAACATTTTCTTTGACATTTTTTAAAATACCCTCTCTCAATTTTTTCTATAACTTTTTACTCGAGACTTGGAATTGAAAAATTATTTTTGGAGATGAAAGTTAGTTTGATTTCACAACTTATATTAGTCCAAAGATTTTTGAAAAAAGTTGTTTTACTATGCCCAAATGGCCTCTAAAGTCTATTGATTTAAAAAAATACCAAATTTTCATTAAGTTAAAAAAATCACGAGTGTACATAGAATATTGACCATGGTGATTTGATCATTTTTCAAATGAAAAAAACTTACTTGAAATTCTTGTAAGTCAAAATGAGCAAAAAAGTCTTGATTTTTTTGTAACTTTATAGTTGTAGTATCTAAATCAACAAAAAAATGTGTAGATCTGGTTAATTTGTACTAGAATCAACAAAAAATTGTACAAATGGACGATGCAGTAATCACTTCAAAAAAAATTTGGTGATTATTTGTTGATTTGGTCACTATTTTTCTAGTAATGTTCATAATACTTATTTGAGCTTAATAACTCACCATAATGCAAACACTTTAACAAAACATGGTAAAAAAATTGCACTCAAAATTGAGTGTGGTTCTTTTAACCACTTTTTTGTGTTGGCCCACTACGTATACAACCAATGTTTTCTGCAATTTTCGACTACAATTTTTGGAATTTAGAGGGGTGTAATTTACCATTGAAAATTTTTTCAATACCTTTCCAATAGTATATTACACACACACAAATTCCAAAAATTGCAGAAGAAGCTAAAGGCCCACTACGCGCGCCAAGGTTTTCATCATTACATCATATTTGGACGGACAACGGATGGATGAAATGTTAGGATTCAACCTTGTGTCCATCAAGATCCAATTTTTTTCTTCTTTTGGATGGTCCATCTGTCAACCATGACGGACAACGGATGGATGAAATGTTAGGATTCAACCTTGTGTCCATCAAGATCCAATTTTTTTCTTCTTTTGGATGGTCCATCTGTCAACCATGACGGACAACGGATGGATGAAATGTTAGGATTCAACCTTGTGTCCATCAAGATCCAATTTTTTTCTTCTTTTGGATGGTCCATCTGTCAACCATGACGGCCTATCGTCGACATGTATGGTCCGTCCGTTGACCTTGATGGTCTATTGTCAACAAGGATGGTCTATCCGTCAACTTGGATGGTAGGCCGTCAATAAAGATGAAAATACCATCCAAGTCAATGGTAGGTTGTTGAAAAAAATTTCTTTTAGCCATCAGCTTTCAGTTGTGATCCGGACGCATTAGGACCGACATCGACGGACATACTAACCTGAAAAGTCAAAGTCACATTGATAAGGACAACCTTGACACACGCATGCACAAAAACATGGTAAAAAAACAACACTCAATTTTGAATGTGGTTTTTTTTACCATGTTTTGTTATAGGAAAATGACATAATAAATCTATCCTGCTTTATTTATGAAATAGGAACATCTGTTTGCAAGAAGTTTGATATGAAGTTTAAGCAAAGTACGTAAGGATCACTTAGCCATATGAGGGGTGATGTTGGAGGTTGTGGTGCCAGGAGCTAAAGATCATAGTAGAGGCGCATATGCTAGAGAGTGAGAAGATGAGTGTTGAGTATCGTAATGCTAGGGCTCACCATACCTCTATAAGTACCTCCCTTACATTCTAAGATAATGAAAATGCTCTTTTGAAAGTATCTTTCCATTTCATGACTAAGAAATACTATTTATCTATTTAAATTTGTACCATTATTTTTGATGTTTAGAAACATTATCTTGATGTGTTTTCAGAAGTTCACCATAATTACATACTCTAACGTGGTCTTTGAGGAGTTGTATTCAATAACATTGTTTTGTACATATATTTCTCTTAAAAGGTTAATCCATACTTACTTACCTTTAATTTTTATTGATTGATTTCAAGAATTAAAAGTTGTATTGGTAGTACTAGCAGGGAAACTTAGTCTACAACAAGGAGAGCTAGAACTGTCTCTAGCTTCCAAAGAATTGGATATGGAAGTAAGTACATTACATTTACACCAAAGGAGCACTATTGAACTTCTTCAACAATGACTTGCTTCTAAAGCCAAATCTCGTATTGATGCTAAAGAGATCATTAATGGGTATGGACCTATTCATGCTTTGTAATTGTAAATATCTTTGAAATGTGATCTTACAGTCTCAAAATAACTCATAAAAGTAAATAATATTAGCTCTAGAATGCCTCAGACTCATTGCTATTTAGTCTGCATTGCATTATTTTTTTTTTCTCACAAGTAATATAAAGTATAAACAATTCCTAAATTTTTATTTAATATTTATATCTGATTCCATTGTAGTCCACAAGTTTCTAGTTTGAAATCAAGAATTAAAGACCTTGAAAATTTTTTAGAAGAAGAGCGGTTAAAAATAAAGAAGGAAAGGATAGAAGTAGAAATCAATCTAAAGGCAAGTTTGGAGCGGATTTATACCAGAGCGGTTGAAAATTTTAGGCTTCACAAGGAAACCTTTGTCCGTCGGCAAGAGCAACAAAATAATATTATCTTGGCACTTTAGGTACTACAATTGATTAACTTTCTAGTTTGTCACCAATTTCACACTTCAAATGAGTACTCACTGTTTCAGTCATTTGAGTGTTCTTAAGTTGCATGAAATATTCTTGTATAGGAAATGGATAAGAAAGATCATGAAGTTGCACAAAAGCATCCTCTCTTGCCATCTATTTGATAAGACAAATCGGCATAGTTGAATGGAATGCATAGTCATGACTTCAAATTAGCAATTAGGGTTAAGCTTTTAGGGTCTATACACACTATGAGAAATCCACATTTTAGGTTGTATTTTACCACTAATGCACGATGTCTAAAAAACATGAAGATGTCATAAGGCAATTGGCCCGACAAGGTAGAATTTTGTGGATGTTGCGGAGAACATTGGCACATTATTGTAAAACTAAGTTGATGATATAATTGAAGTTGATATTTTATTTGAGGTGACTAAAGACATCACTACAAGAAAACAGGTGTTTTATGACTCAAAAAATATGACTAGGGATGACTGGTGACTCATTATAGTGATATTTTTGGAAGCCGATATGTTGGAAAAAAAATATGACTACAAATATGATTGGCAATCATACTTTACATTTATACTTTACAAGCTTATAGTATATGCTCATTGGGAAAGCCAAAGTACTTTGTAGAGAATGATTGGGAACATCCTTGGGGAACGTAAAGTCATATTTGCAGTCATATTTTTATTTCAGTCATATTTTGCAATCATATTTTTATGATTGTTAAATTTTTTCTTTGGGGACAGCTTAAGGAAAATTTGGTTGGGAATATTAAAATACTTCAAAGGGCTTTATAGAAAATATGTTTGGAGAATGCACAGTCATATTTATTAGTCTTGTTTTTTCTTTAGTCATATTTTGTAGTCATATTTCTACGATAGTCAAATTTTTTTCCTTTTGGTCAGCTTGAAGAAAATTTGAGTAGGGAATATATTTAGAGATTGCTAAGTCATATTTTCACTTTAGTCATATTTTGTGGTCTTATTTTGTAGACACATTTCTTTAGTAGTTTGTTTTTTCTTTAAGAGGAGTCTAAAGAAAAGGTGGGCAATCTTAATTATGTCTTATAAATTTTGGTCCTAGAAGCCATTCCTTGGGATTAAGGCATGACTTTGTTTAATACCTATTAAAATAAATTATTTTCTTTTGTATGATATATCTATTATAGAATTCATGTCCAAATAATTTTGGGTGGTACATGTTTATATTTTAATTGATATATTTAAAATTTTCATAGGAATTAGAAAAGAAGTAGAGAAGAATAAAGCAATTAATAATAGGAGATGAAGAATTTGTTTTTGAGGATTTAAGAAAAAATTAGAGAGGAATAAAAGTTTATAGACAAACCAAAACATCAAGGTGGGATTAAGCCTTAGAATCCAAAATGAAAACCAGGCCTGCTTTGATCCACTATTGAAACTTGTAGTGGGGTTGATTAATTTTGTGAATTGATTGTGATGGTTCATACAAAGCAAAATCTAATGCATTTAAATTAGTGATGTAGATTAAAGCTTGTGGAGTTTAGAAAAAATACTTGAAGCTTGGAAAAAATCTAATCTAAGGAGTAGAAAGAAAAGTGTGAGAAAAATTCATACCTGAGTAGCCATAGAGCAAGAGTAAGTGAAGAGTGTGATTTGTGTTAATAGTCTCTAAGTGTTTGAAGAAGTGTAGGTTTTAAGTTGTTACTCGAAGCTTTGGACATGGTTAGGAGACTAATTTGACACCCTTATAGGGATTTGACTATGTATTAAATAAAGATTGTTAATTGTAATACGCATAGTTGATCAAATGAAGTTTTACAGTCTTAAGTAGATATTTAATTAGCACTTATGAAGTTGATGTCATTACAACTGTTTGATTCCTAGAGTAATTAGAAATCAATTAATAGTATTAGGAGTCAAAGATTGCAATTCTAAACTATCCCAAAAAATGAAGAAAAATAATTTGGAGAAAGTCAAGAGGGGGAAATAGAAAGAAATAGGTTGAAAGAAAAGAATTAGATCATATATCTAATTTATACCCCTTGTTGTAAAAGTTGTTATTTAAATTATATACAAGAATACAAAAAATGCAACAAAAATGGATTAAAGCAGACTTCATGATAAAATTACAATATACATGTGGAGAGTGGGGATGTTGTGGAAACAAATTTTAGGGCATGTCCTTAAATTTAGCACTTAGTTTTTTTCTTCTTGTAGAAACTATAGTTGCACTACAAATTAGAGGTTTAGGTCAAACCTCTAAGAATTTATTAAAGCCAACTTTGAATTCAAGATCACTTAGTTAATTCATAGAGGATTCCAATAACATATGACATTTAAAAAAATAGATAAAAATTATGGAAAATAGAGTACAATGAAATTGGATAATCTATAGTGTTAGTTGTGGATAAAAGATACCAAAATTCATCCAATTCAAGTCAAAAAGGAAATTTACAATTTAGTGACATTTAGAATCCAATTTTGAATGTAAAAATGAATTTAGATTTATAGGCTAAAAGAAAATGTTGGATGAAATCTTACATGATGAATTAGAGACAAACCTTCATTCATCTATATTTTTTGCTAAAAATATTTCATTATAAATATCTATACTATTTTAGAATAGGCATACAACACTCTACAACTTTAACTAACAAACTTTAATTTCTCAACTTGGATTTAGAGGTCTAGAGTTTTGACCTAGATTGGCCACAACCATCTAAAACCTCTTATTTTATAGTTTGTGTTTGTTTTAGTTTAGATGTCAACCACTTATAGTTTATCAATAGAATAAAATTGTTCATTGCTTAGAATCTTGATTGAACAATATTGAAATATGTAACTTAAGATTTAAAGCTCAACAATAACAAAATATAATTGTATTTGCTTTATTTCAAGAATATAGATAAAACACTCACATATATCATATATTGAAGTTTGTTTCTTTCTTAGAAAGATTCTTTGCAATGTCATATAAGCCATATTTATAGAGGGTCTCTATAAGACCGTTTAGAAGTCACAAAATTATTCATATGAAAATTGAGGCTCACCATGATACAAATGCTTGTATTGCAATTAAAAAATGGTTGTTTGAATGTTCTTATGAGGATATAGACAATAAAAACATAATCCCTTTTTCTACTTCAAAAATATTTTTAAATAGTACCTCTATCAAATATTTTTGCTCTTATATATTTAGTGCATGGACGTAAATACTTTGATTGATGTAGGGCATTTGCTTAGTTGTCTTTTTTTGCCATAACTATAGTTGTTTAAGGCATTGCAATTTTTGTTTAAAAATTTTATAAAGTTGTATTGCAACATACATCTACTTTGTAACAAATTTTGTTGTTAAAATAGCTTAGTTGTTTAGTATAGTCATATTTAGTGAGTTGCATGACTACATCAAGTCATATGACTAGAGGAAGTCATGTACATGTCTAGGGTTTTAAAACCCTAGTCACCGTTTCTTCTTCTTCTACTTCTTCTTTGTTTTTGTTGCCTCTTAGGTTTTGCTTCTTCTTGTTTTTTACCTCTAGCTTCTTCTTGCTTCTTAGTTCTTGATCCTTACTTCTAATTTCTTCTTGTTACTTTTGAATTCTTGCTTCCTAGTTTTTACTTTTTGTTGCTTCTTCATTCTTGACTTTTGCTTCTAGTTTCTTATTGTTACCTCCAAGTTCTTGCCATTAATTGCTTCTTCATTTTTGCTCCTTACTTCTAGTTTCCTCTTCTTATGTCTTAATTCTTGCTTTCTATTTCTTGTGTCTTGTTGCTTCTTAGTTCTTCCTTTTAATTTCTTCTTGATTCATTTTAACTTGTGTTTCTTGTTGAATTTTAGTTCTTACTTCTTCTTGTTATTTATTGCATCTTAAATTGTATTTTTTGTTGCTTCTTATTTCATCTTAGTTTTTACTTCTTGTTATTTTGTTGCATTTTATTGCATCTTAACTTGTGTCTCTTGTTGCTTTTTCTTGCATCTTGTTGCATCTTAATTCTTCTTGTTTTTTGTTACATCTTACTTCTTACTTGTTATTATCTCTTAACACTTGTTACTTTATAATTCTTGTTTCCTTTCTTACTATTCGGTTGTTCTTTCCTCTTACTTATTTGTGATTTCTAGAGATATAGTAGTTATGCATTTTTTTTACCTTAAGCTTTTGTTTCATATTTTATGTTGCCTTAAATCCTTGAAGTTTGAGTTATATTGTTCATTCACTAAAAATTAACCTCCTTCATTGTACATGTAGGCACTTAAAGTTGGAATGAAGTTATCAGAGGCTATTTACAACACTAGAGAGGCAACTTTTTCACATTTGAGTAAGGACTATAAGTCTTAGAGCATGTAAGAATATACATTTATAGAGTGTCATTGTGATATGTTTTGTGTTAATAACTAATAAATGTCATTGAAAAGAGTCAAATTTTTTTTAGCATTTTCTCTTTTCAATATGATTGTCTCTTATGCATCTCAAAAATCATATGTACTCATTTTTTTATTGAATGGAGTCATTTATTTAGATGCTAAACCATGTTGATGCATGATTGCAATGCCACATGTCAATTTAGAATGTATGAAAAATGTGATTGTAGTTTATGACAAAAACTATTATAAAGCTCAAGTCACCCTAGTTACAAATATCACTTACTTTAGTTATATTTTATAATATATCTTAGCCAAAATATGACTCGTTGTAGTTATATAATGCTCACGATAATGCTAATAACGTGACGCTATACTTTTGAAAATATGACTACATTCAATCATAAAATTACTAGTAATAGTCCATATAAACTACTGCATAAGCCAAAAATATGACTTACATTAGTCATATTTCACATCAATAAAAAATATGACTCATGAAAGTCATATTCCACATTAACAAAAAATATGAGCCACTAGAGTCATTTTCTACATCAATATGCAAAAAATATTACTCAAGAGAGTCATTTTTCACATTGACAAAAAATATGATTCACGAGTCATTTTTCACATCAATAAAAGATATGACTCACAAGTCATTTTTCGCATCAACAAAAAATATGACTCACAGAAGTCATATTCCACGTTAGCCCAAAATATGACTACAAAAAGTCAAATGCCACATTAGCCAAAATAAGACTCATCATAGTCATATTCCACATCAACTTAAAATATGACTACATGGAGTGATATGCCATGTAGGCTTCTTTTCATTTGTTCGGGAAGCTCAAGAAAAAGTCAAGCCTCCAAGGATAGTCAACATATACGGCACATAGGCAATAAATGTATAATTATACCCTCAACACATATGACTACAACTACGACTCATGAAAAATTTGACTAGTCGGTAATGACTAGACCCAGTCAAATCGCATGTCATCTACGGTGTTTTTTGCGTGAGTCATATTTTGAGATTTTACAACTCACTACAGTCATATTTTGCAATCATAAAACACCTATTTTGTTGTAGTGCATGTTGATGTTTTTTGGAACATCAATAAAAAATTAGGCTACACATCAACAAGTAGACCCATTTTGACTATGGTTAAGTCAGTAAAATTACTACAATCTAGAGTAAAATGCTAACCATTTGTAAAAAAATTAGAGGAAGGGCAACCACATGGGCACATGGCATGCTTTGTGAAAAAAGGGGAAGTGGATGGATGTGCACCATGGATGAAAAGAGATGGTCCTTATACAAGGAGGGTGGTAGGAAGTGAAACAATTGATATGGAATATGTAAGGCAAGAAATGTTTTCAATGTAAAATATCTAAAACATCGTCTAGATATTTGAACCAACGTCGAGATGTACAATGGTCAAGTTCCCATATTGTGGTTATCCCGTATCTTTTGCCTTACCATGGATGGACAATGAATATAAATATAACCTTTGTATTGTTCATTCTCACTAACTTTTAATGAAAAAAATTTCTTTATTATGCCATCAAAAACTCTCTTGATGGTAGATGGTAAGTTTTCTTCAATTCTTGTTGAATTCAACAATTTTATTTGTTTATTTTATTTTATATTTAATTTCTTTCAAATAATTATTTTTTGTTGATCTTGCTTGATGGGTATGGTGTGCACCAATTGATGTCTTGAAAAACGTCTAGACATCTACTTTGATGTCTCAAAAAACAACATTAAAATTTTCAAATGACATAAAAATGCATTGATTAGGCATGCCACATCATCAGCATTGGTTACCACATCACTTTTCCTTCCATTGTGTCAAGTTCCATGTCATAGACAAGCTAGATGAAAAAAAAATCCCAAGTGGCTCTTCATGCCTATGTGGCGCTTACATGGCATCCATGTGCAGCATTGTAGGGAGCTTGGGAAACCATGTTTTTAGTGATGTTAGAAAAAAACAAGCTAAAATCATGCATGTTTTTTTAGATTCTTGGACATTTTAGGCTCGTCCATTATAACAAATTTTAGGTGACATCTAAGCTGACTACTTCCACATCAATATGAATGCCTTGAGACAATTTTTCTGACATTCAAAAAAACTCCAGTAGTCCAGTTTCTTAAAGTGACACAAAGTACCAGCAAAATAATATACCTTCTCATCCTCCAACTCTCTATATGCTTGCCGGAGTTTGACTTTGAAATCATTAGTTTTATGAAGTAGGAATCCCCTTTTTGAATCTTGAAAGCAAAAGGGAGTAATGGCACAAACAAATTAATCTCCTAAGAGCCTAGAAGAGCATTTTCTCTACAAAATGATAGTTCATTAACACCATCTATCACAAGAAGCCTAAGGCCAACCCAATTACTAATGCAAAACCTATAAACACCGTAAAAAAACATACATGTTGCCCCAAATAGGATTGCTATGCTAGAATAGGAAATGGAAGCAACATCTAGAGATTTCAAGCTAGAAAAGCAATATTTGCAATGTGCCCAAGAAAGTATTGTGCTTCGATATATGCCAATTGTAATCTCTTCTTGAAGTTTGTTTATTTGTGTTCATAATTATTTTACTCTTTATCTTCACAAGATTTTTAACCATGAATTTGTGATTGTCTTTTCTCTTAAATCTATAAGGCAAGCAACAATTTCCGTTTCAAGTTCCTAATATGCATTATTTGTTTCTCTAGCAGAGAAACTCAACTTCAAGCATTTTATTCCGCTACCACAGAAATAGCTGAAGTGCACTATTGGTATCATGAGCAATTATCGACGATGATTCGAACTCTTAAAGATGGTGACAGTGATAATGATCACAACAATACCAATGTGTGAAATACCACGAATCCATCTAGTGAAGCACACCTAGGTCTCATATATTTCTCGGAACATCAAATTAGCAAGTGAGTCCAAAAGAGATGGAAGACATCTCAAAGTACTACCTTTAGAAGTAGACTCCTGCAAGTTGAAACAGATAGAATCATGGGATCCAAGCGCACTATTGTTCAAGATGTTGAGACAAGCAAATGGATTGCAGTCAATGATGATACATAGGGAGATATACAACCAAATGATTGCTCCAATGCGTCCCATTCTACCACACGATCTTCAAGTGTCAACATCCCTCCCATACAAATTGTTATTCAAATAGGCTCTTGTGACAGTCTTAAAATTGGTGATATTCCTGCCTCTATATGTAGGCATGCTAGGTATCTTCAACACTTGCATAGAAATGTTGAATTACTATAATTTACAGGTGGTAACATTCAAGCCACACAACTAGAAAATGGCGAAGGTGATAACATTTGATAACACTCCCCTAAGTGCATAATTGTAGAAGTATCATGAAGTTTTCAAAAGTGGATTTCTGCTTCTCAGGTGCTAGTCAAGATCACAACACTAGCCTACATGAAATCCAAGCAGTTTACAGAGATGAAACAAGAGAACAAAAATTTGTAGATCAAGATGAAATGGGAGTCTACATCAACAACTTAGTTGATAGTGTAGGGCATTGGGATGGTGAGGCTTTTCTCTTCTTTATTATTTATTTATTTTAATTGGAGATGTGTCTTATTTTTGTAACCCATTGTATGTATACTTGATTTCTATGTATCTTTGTCAACAGGAAATGAAGTCAACAGTTTGTTCTTGCGAGTTTGGGTCTAATTGTCCATGTGAACCACTTTCAAACTCTGGGAACACTTGTGAAGGCTTTAGATTACGTGATAAGAATTTTCTATTTATGGCAATATGGTCACAGAAGATCGAGGGATATCTCTTGGTACTTCACGAGATGGGGCAATTTTCAAGGAAGATATTGCTAATGAAGGGAAAGTACTTAATGAAGTAGACATATACGTTTTCACTTTGCTTGATAGTGATCCTAAGGTTTTGAAAGGCAACAAGTTCTACACTACAACTGTTTCTAAAGATCTACACTTTACATTGGGTCTCATAAGGCAAGATATATTGCCTTTAGATGATCCCCTTGAAGAGCCCTAATACTCCTTTTGCGGGACATCCTCACTATGAGTACCCCTAGCACCACTCTCCACCTTGTGACTACCACTTTTCACCCCATCAGATTCGTAGGTTGACCAAAATTTTAGATAAGCCACATCAACATCTTAGAGAGCCATGTAATTACTGTAAATGGACTTAAGAAGAAGAAGTTGCCTCAATGATCCCACATATTTCTCTATTGACCTCACTGATAAAGTGTAGACCTCCATAGTATGTGGGAATCGTTTGTCAATCCAGGCATGCCTACGTACAAGTCCAAAAAACGTTTTGAGCAATCAACTACAGCTTGGCAATTTATCGAGTATCCATCGGACTTGAAGTAGAAGTAGGTGGTTGGTTTAATTAAATCTAGGCTTGCTAATGGCTATGTGAGTTCTATAGATAGTGCCAAGTATGCTTGGCAAGCGTTAGTACTCCCAGAATTTGGCCGCTATGGTAGCCAATTAACTTGTCACCTATAGGCCAACTTAGTTCTTTTCGGAGGATGATGTTAATGACTTGAACCACGTCGCAGAGCATCATGGAAACAATGTTCTGCTTAACAACAAAAATCTCGCTACAAATTAGAAGACTAGCTCCATGACTGAGTTTAAACAAGGTGCATGACACTTGCACGAGAACCGGAATCACAAGATGGTACTTGGTGTCTTTTTTTTTAATTAACAGCTCTAGAAAATCAACCAAAGAAAATATTGATTGCTTTGTGAATCAAAACATCTGTAGCCAATGTGTGTCGTCATATTCATGCACGAGGAGCATGGAAAACCATGTTGTTGACCAATTTAGGTTTAACCTAAAACCCAATTCCTCATCCATGATTGCGAACATCTTCCAAAGGTAGAAGTAGTGTAGGGCAGCTTTTGCAATGGCATGCTTGTCTAGTATGGCATGATCTAGAAACTACAAAACAAAATCCATGTCCTTGTTGGTTTCTTCTTTAGCATCATAAATGGTTGAAAAAATTAGCGTGCAATGCTTGTTTAGCAAGAGCAATAGAATGAGCAACATCAACAACATGAACTCAACTAGTTTCTTGAAGAAGTCCATCTAGTCACAATTGTGCAGGAATAAGCATATGAGCTATGCTAGGGTACAACAAGGAACAAGTTGTTCATCTTTGTCTCTGTAGTCAATGTGGAGGCAGGTTCGTGAATGCCTCGTTTATGAAACATACTATGTTCAAGGGAAAAGCTTCCATGAAAATGCTAAAGGGCATGGCATTGACTAAAAAGGAACCCTAAAACGACAATGTGTGATTGAAAAGGACTACAAAGTGAAAAAGGATGCAACCACACTATACTCGCGGAGGGAATGAATAGTGGAAGAAAAAACAAACCTTTGAATCAAACGTTGTAAGCTCGTGGGAATATCACTACATTCATGAGATTAAGCGAAGAACTTTGTGAGCTCCATTCACATTGTATGTGCATCGTCCTCTGTTTGTTTTCAACCTTCTCCCAACTCCCAATCCCTTAATTGCCTTTCACTACTTAATTCATTGATATAGAAACTGCAGCAACATCTTCAATTCGCTTAGTTAGAATGGCATCATTAAAAAACAGAAATGTAGCCTCCGTACAAGGCTTCGCAATGTCAAGCATGTCTTGCAAACATGGCATTTCCAATCTCCAGTACTACTATCCACTTTTGCAAGCATGGGCTGAGCCCAAAATTGCAATAACACCTCCCCTCAAGTGTAACCCTTCACAAAGAAGTGCGCTCCTAAATCACTTAGTGGACTTCTGGAATGTCTTTGAAAATGCCATGTGCGAACAATAGGGCCATAAGACACATGTCCCAGAAAAAAGGTTGGTATAATGTTGGCTCGAGCTAGCAGACTAGCCTAACATAGCAGCAATACCCATTCTTTGACTGCTTTACATTTTATGTGCCCATGCTTCCTAATGCCAAGTGTGAAAATATCCTAAGCAGTAAAACATAATTTAGGCGAATTCAAGGTTGTTAGTGTAACATGATGACCTGTGGTGGGATGATTCATATATAGTATTGGTCTTCTATATATTTTCTTAGTTTAGTCAAAATACCATTGATAATATTCCAACACATGAAAATTGCCAAATGATGTTATTGTATGTCTCAATCCCATTTTGCACCTAAATGTCAAAATAATGATTCTTAAGGACCTAGAGCATTAGGCATTTGAGATTTGTTATTCCTAGCATTTTTGGCATGAGCAATTTGGCACTCCTTCGTGGGCTCCACAACTTATTCAAAATTGTCAATGCTCCTCTTCACACTACTCTAGGATTGTCTACTATTATCAATGATTCCTCTTCACCACACCTTAAATATAATTTCCAATTGTACTTCATTGATTTTTATTGTAATTTCAATTTTTGGATATTACAAAATTTCCAATTTTTCACTCTTTTTTTCAATTCAACATTTGTACCTATATCATTACAATTCAGATACTATAGACTTGAAATTTTATATTTATTTTGGACATAACTTTGGGATTTTCTTGAAATTTTCGACACCTTCCATTGAGAATTAATTATATACAAAAATAACCTACTTGTAGTTTATTCTCAAGTACTAAAGTTAACCACCCCAATAGGTCATTATAAACAAAACACCCATTCTAGGCACCTAGGGAATACCCCATCAAAATCCTACATCAACCTACATCAAACTTTTTTCAAAAAATGAAAGTTGGGCTACATTAGATTGAGTTATATTGACCACAATCAATGTCTTAGGTGATGGTGATGGAGTGATTAGTGGTCACAATACAAAATTCTACCTTTTGAATGTAAATCCATTATAGGAAGAGACTTGTTTAAGCCTTCAAGGTGTGTCTATGTTAGGAAATGACTACTTTAGGTGAGTAAAATGACCATTGTGGATACACTACCTATTCAAAAGGGACAACCATGCCCTCTAAAAAATACCAAATATCCCCCTCAAATATATACTAAGAAACAAAATTATTTTGGTCTACATCAAATATATGGATGTAGATATTGTATATGGTTGATAATGATACAAATTTAGATATAAGAATATGGTATATGATATATGTTAATATAGCTACAAATATAGAAATATACAATAATTATATGACAAATCATATATGGTGGACACATATCCCATTTCTATTATTATTCCAAATGAGATAAGAAAAAAATATATCGGTGACTAGAGTCTAGAGTCTCTAATAAGAAAAATATATATAAGAATTGGGGGGTTGGAAGGTGGAAAGGATCTTTTGAATGACTATCCACTCAAAAGGAACACCTCTAAAATATTGAAGATATCATTTTTGATAATACATTGACCCCTTTAATAGCCATTATGAATAGACTTTTTAAGGGTTTTGAGTTAGTCTAGCTCCTTTAGAACCAAGGGATAGTCCAAATTTTTAAAATTGTAAAGATGTATTATAAAATGTAGCTTGGAATAATAGTTAATGATGATTCTCAAACAATAGTTGTAAAATGTAATATGTAGTTTATAGATCATATCTATGCATCATCTAATACACAAACCAATAATTTCAGTAAAATTTGAAGTCAAAAATTGAAAACTCCTTCTAAAATCGATTGTATATTGAACTATATTTGTGATCTTTACCAAAAAAATTCCTTCAAATCAAAATATTAAGGTCTAAATGTCTAATCATAGTGATTTCTAAAGGTTTTTATTTTATTATTTTATTCAAGTTGTTTTTGAAGGGTCATTTTTTTAATTGAAAAAGTTATTTTTTGAGACCAACCTTACTAATACCCTTTTGAATGATAGAATATTTGCAAAGCAAAGTCTTCAAAAACTATGTAGTACAAATATTAATGAGATAACACAAGAATCTTTAAAAACAATGATGGATGAAAAAATGCATTTTTGAATGCTTGGGGATGTGTTTGCATTCATCTATTGTTTGAAATTTATATAAGTGTCTAATCCTTGAGTAGTTAGAGACTCTTTGGGCCCAATTGGTTAGTACAAAAATTCATAACAAATTCATACTTCGTTGAAAAATATAATTTCCAATTTCTCTTGCTATTTCTCATATAGTCGCATTTGTCTTGGTGTAGAAAAAAACTAAAAATTTCCAAGTACAACCTAAGGACAAACTTATCATTCCGCCTATAATGGTTTATTTTATCTTGGATGATGTTCTAAGAGCATGTACCATATCCACTTCCTAATTTGCAAAATTGAAAATTTTACAGAAGATTTTTTTACATTCATTCCATTTCATGCCCATTTGCCTTTATTTGCATGGTCTTTTCGTCATATTTTTTTTTGAAATATTTTCTTTTCACGTTCTTATTATCTTTTTGCCATTTTCATTCC
Organism: Straminergon stramineum; assembly: GCA_963920665.1. NCBI lineage: Eukaryota > Viridiplantae > Streptophyta > Bryopsida > Hypnales > Calliergonaceae > Straminergon > Straminergon stramineum. Next base: position 33,259,829 of record OY987264.1, on the reverse strand, counting down.
TTTTCACTCTCTTCACATTTCTTGCATATCTATTGCAACTCCCTTTCAATTCATTGTCTTTTCACTTTAATCATTATTTCATCTTTACATTTATAGTAGATTGACCCTTTGGGAATTTATAGACATTGGATATCAAATTCATGATGATATCTAATCTGCAATCAAATATTTAGAATGTTGTGGAGGTCAAAATTGTATTATTGATTTCAATACCACAACAAGAATAGATCCATTTTTATTTTCAATTTTTAAAGGCATAATGAAAATATTTATTCTTTCTATAGATCCCTTGAGTATGCTCCCTTGAGTATTTCTAATGATCTTTTGAGTATATTTGGTAGAAAATTATTCTCTATGCATCTTGGTGTTTTTTTTAAGTACACAAAAGATGTCTTATACAAAGATTAATTTTCATTCAATCAAATAAAAAAGGAAAGTCGTTCTATATAAGTAGGGACTTACTATCTTTACAATTATAACTCTTTTCCTATTTTGTAGTTGTGGAGGCCCATGTTATATTTATAATTTTATACACGAGATAAAAGTATTCTTTATTATGGGTTAAATGATTTATTCACAATACAAAAGTTATCTAAATTTGGTTTTTGATTTAGAGTTATTAATCAAAATGCTTTAAAATTCTTTAATACTGTAAAATTATTCAATGATACAAATTATAGATGCAACACTTATCATTCAAGGGTTCTATATTTCCATCATAGTTACAACATTTTTTTAAATGCCAAAAGTTCCAGATCATTTTAAGATAAGAAACGTTTGAATTAAAATTATTTCAAAGTATAAATTTTGCCAAATTCTACAATAGTTTATGTTTGCAATTTACATCTGAATGAATTTATGATGTAAATTTTACAAATGATTCAATTATTCATAATTTATCCAAATAAGAAATAAGAAATTAGAATAGAAACATGACCTACAAATACCTAAAAGAAATTTTGAAATAAATAAAATCTTATTCTCATTCTAAAAAATGCTTAAAAAAGCTTTGCGTACTAGGTGCATTATCTTTTTACAAGTAGAACGTACACACAAAGCGTTAGCAAATGTTTGAGATAAATTCCCTTCTTAGAAAAATATATGTTTTTCTGATAAATACATTGCAATAAATTTATCTATTGCGAAAAAATGAAATCACTATAATGTACTATAATCTAGAAACAATGTCACTATAGTTTGGATGAATGTATATAGTTTCAGATAAGAATATTATAATGAGATTAAATTTATCTTCAATACATTTCATTCCAATCTTCAAGTGTAAGTAATGTCATCATTCTATAGAAAATTTCATCTTAGCTTGAATCCTAAGAACTTGAACTAGAGATAATATAACCAATTAAAACTAGCACTCTGTATTAAATATTGCAACTCCTCCAAAACATCTTTATCACGGCATGATGGAAAGTATTTTTTTCTCCTTTTTATTGCTTTATTACACAATTTCTATTTGAATTTCTTCAATGAATTTTAATTGGATGAAGTGCACTTTTTAAAGCATTCATCATCTATTTAGTGGATTTGGGGGCATTGGGGCATAGAGGGCAACCATTCTTTTTGGAACAATATATCTCCACAATTTTACAAATATTTTGGTCTCAACTATAACCCTAGGGAAAAAATGTGACTATTTCAACAATCTTTTGTACCAATTTTGTTGAAAGTTTGTTGTAAACTAGCTAAAACTTTATTTGAACTAGATAAATAGCAAAAATGATTTTCAAAATTTGTTAAAATTGATAGCCTCGACTTAAATTTTGGAGCCACTGATGAAAAATAAAAAAATAAAAAATAAAAGCTAATATAAGGACTTTTAAGGCTTGGGTAGTTCAATTTTGGATGCAACATGTATGATGTTTTTGTGTATTTGAGATGGACAATGCATGAATTGAGTTATACAATTGTGTCAAAAGTTTGTATTCAATTCATGTTGAGAAGGATCAAATGACACATGGCATTTCAAATTTGGATCATTATTAGACCTATTCAACATGCCTTAGAAGCAACAAAATTGTTACATAATTTTTTGTATCGTATTCTATTTGAACATGATAATGCTTAAATTTTAAAATGATATCCAAATAAAAAGATGCAAATTGTTAAGTTATGAATACAACGGAGCTTATCTTGCCATTTGTAGTACTCCCTCTATCCCATAATGATCATCATGTTGCATTTGTAGCATTGCGAGTTGGTCAGATTCCACTTTGATTTCTATCTAGGACCAATAAAACAACTTTGAACAAATGAAATGATTGAAGGGATCAATCAATACTGTTTGTTTTTATTTTTTGCATTTCTTTGAGTATTGCCTGATTGAAGGAGATGAAGCTTTGGGAGGCAAAAGTATGAAGTCATAATTGAAAATCCCCCCCCAATCCACTTTTTAATACTCCAAAATTGCACTTTGAAAAGGGCTCTGCAATTCAAAGTTTCTAGGATGCTAAGAGTACACCAAACTCTACTTGTGCTACAAAATGGGTCTTTAAAATGTTATTCTTAGCCTTAATCCAGAACATTTTGTCCAACACAAAGATCATTTGGGACGAAGGTAGTATATAATTTGTAATCTAAGAGTCAATTCTTGATGGAAAGACCTTCAACTTTGGAAGAATGTATCCCTATCTCTATTGTAGTCAACCAAAAATTCTTAAATTCTTAGAGGAATATGTACATTATTCATTTCTATTGTTTTTTTAAATGACATTCATCAAATACTTTTTGAGTCTTCATTGTTCTTAATAATTTAACATTGGACGAACACAACCTTATCCTAACAATAAACATTGAAAATGATTACATTTCATGATGTATAACATATACACATCCATTAATTATGTACCTCCATTCAAAATTACTTCCCATATCCATACCTCTTCAACATTTTGCCCAAAAATCTTGAACAAGTATAGAGACACAAAGCAATTGGATGAAGGTCCCTAATGGAGTAATGGATATGGTTACCTTAACCCCTTTACGCTCTAATATCACAATTTTGGATGATGAACAAAAAGCTTCATTGTACTTTTTGACAACAAAACTTCTTGTTCATCCAAACCAATGCTTGAAATTTTTTAGTACTCCCTCCGTCCCCAATTGATCTTTTGATTTCCCTTAAATTTTTGTCCCCAAATGATCTTCTGTTTGTTTGTTGTGATGTGGGAGGTGGTAGTAGTTCCCCAAAACAACGGGAAAAATTCGAATCAAAACTTGTAATGTAGTGAAGAATGGTTGCCATATAAGGTAAAATAGCCCATTACAGACCAAATGGGGGATTTTCCCTCTTGTCATTTTTGAAATTTTCTCCTTTTTATGTAGAGAAAGTCAAGTGATAGAAATGGTGAGTGCATTTGAAACTATATTTTTTTGACAAAGTGTGAATTTGTTATGAATTTTTGAAGTGTTTAGCCTAGTGTAGCCTGAAAGAGTCTCTAGACTACCCCAAAACCAACCAAAACTGATCCATAACGTTCATCTCACTCACCTATTGTGGTCACAATATTTTCTAACATAGAAGACTTGAATAAGGCACTTCCTACAATGAACCAACACTAAAAAACTAAAAGGTTCCTATTGTAGTCACTAATCACTCCATTCCATTTAGCTAGGACATTGAATGTGGCACAAATCTCAATCACTAAAAGAAAACCATTATGGGGGCATTCTTTGGAGTCCACAATAGATAAAAGGTCCGTAATGGGTTGTTTTACCTTATAGGCTACAAGTCAAAAGTCAATAGATCTTCATGATTTCATGTGAAGAAGAAGCTTGTAATAGGCAATTCATGTTGACTTGGTAAAGAAAATAAGCAGACATTGACATGCATTGACAACATGTCAAGTGTATATTTGGTAGAGGTACATCCTCTACAATGGGGCGATCTCCTTCTTGGGCCACACATGGTCATGAGAAAGACTATGGATCCTAAGCTAAATTCTCCAATAAATGATTTTTGGTGATAATTAATGGCCATTGGTACTCCTTAAAAATGCCCCCCAAATTCCAATTTTGACTACTTGGAAACTACACTTTGAAAAGAGCTTTAGAACTCCAAGTTTCATGACGATAAGGGTGCACCAAACTTTATTTATAACTCAATTTTGTTGGAAAAAATTATTATTTTCAAGTTCAATGTAGAACATTTTGTCCAAAAGGAAGATCATTTGGGGATAGATGGAGTACTACACTTTCTATATGACGAATTGGATAAAATCACTTAAAGATATAAGCAGAAATATATGTAAATTTCAAGAAAGGATTTGGGCACTTTCAAGAAAGGATTCATGCACTTAAGGGTTTTCTGCATTATGCATTTCTACAATTTCCTTCAAAGTCATTCATCAAACACTTTTAACCCCTAAACATCCAAATTCATCTCCAAAATTAACGATTTGAAAAAAACCCAATATAAAGTACTATTTAGAAGCACATTTTGGAATTGATATACAAATAAAAGTTGTAGATTTCATCCATATTGTTAGATTTACCAATGCTATCACCAATATTTTTGAAGAAATTTTTAAAGGAAAATTTCAAAATTCCTTATAAATTCAATTACTAGCAAAATTTTATCATTTTCTAAGTAAAATTTGTTGTATTGGATTTGGAATGAGTTTTTTTTTCATATGGTGATTTTTTGAAATTGTTGTGTTCTTCAAATCTAGGACCTCATTTCGGCAAATCCAATTTTCAACTAGAGTCAATGCAATTTTGGCTTGGTCAACCACTTGATATACTTCCACATTGATAATTTTAGAAAAATAAAATATGTACTCTAATAACACCAAATCCAACTATTAGATAGGACAACAACTTGATAAAGTCTCTCTACAAATTAGAATAACTTTCATCCAAGCAACTAGGAGGATGAAACTAAAGTTTCAATGTGTTCATTGTCCAAAAAATGGATGTCGGAGTGCTTAGGGGTTAAGGACATGCTTACATGATGACTTGGTGGGTAGCATAGTGCCCAATCCAATGAATAGGACGAAACACGCTCAACCGATTGTCTTGCCAGGGTGGGCAAGCGAGAAAGGAGGAGTTGAAGTTTCACCGATATGGGTGGAGAACCCCATTGCTGGAATCTAGACTATCTTGAGGAAATCCAATACGTATAAAATTTCTTGGTGTATCCCTCCCCACCCACCACCGGGTCCACATGAAAGTGCAATTCCTATTTTCACCTGTAGCACTCCCTGTGAAGTTTCCCGGGTGACCGATACATGTAAGGAGGCCCTAAGTCCGCAAGTGAAGGCCTTTCCTGAAAATCCCTACGAAAGTTCGTTCCCATTCACGGAACGAAGCCCGCCTTGTCGCTATGGTATCATGCACGTGCTCTTGCACCTTGAATGCGCGTTCTGTTTCCCGTCGCCGCTCCATCGCCACTACAGATTGTGGATTTGCATTCGTCGCGCCAGTCTCGCCATCCCGAGAATTGTGAAAACTACTGAAACAGTGTAACTTATAGTAGTTTCAGTTTAAAATTGGGTCGTCGTCCAATTCAAGTCAAAGCAAGCCTCCCTGCCTGTGTCCCATATTTTTTTCGCACTTTCTTCCCAGCTTCTTTCCTTGCAATCAACGAAGTCTTCGTGACGACGTGAAACGATTGAGCCTTTTCTTTGTTCAGTTCCTGAGGTGTTTTCTCGTTTGCACATCGGTTTCTACGCTCACCCTGAATCACTTCCAAGCACGATGCTATGATAGTTGCTGATTTTGTTGTTGAGCAGAAACCCATCGGAAGTGGATTTGGGGTTGTGGTTGTGGAGCATAATCATTTGCTAATGTTCGATGAGATTTTCATTTTCGTTTAGAGTGATCTTTTTCCGGAAATGGGGTGGGTCAATCTCAGGTAATTTTGTAGAGGTTCAAGTAGGGTTTATGTAAGAGAGCGCTACGAGTTGATGTAAGAGAGTGCTACAAGTTGTTGTGGAGTTAGATTGGAGAGATGGAAGGGCCAGGGAAATCGAGCTCTATGCCGGTTCTTCCGATCTCGATGCCTGGGGCGGCGCCACAAACGAAGCCGATGAGTCGACGGGGCACCATGGTGGCGCTTTCCTACATGATCTGTGCTGGTGAGAACTCGTTTCTCGATGTGTTGTTTTTATGGAATTCAAGGTTTTTGAGTCTCTGCCATTAGTGTTAGCTTCTGCAATGAGGGCACTGATTGTCGGTATATTCATCGTGGATTTTTGATGGAGTTTCGAAACCTGGTAACGAATTTGGAGAGATTATGGAGAGTGCAAGGTGACTTAGGAATTGAGTTTACATTGGAATCCTGTCTACTTGGTAATTCAAAGGTTCGGAGTATTTGACATCGCATAGTCGAGTGTAAGTTTCTTCAACGAGGACACTGATTGTCGGCATATTCGCCATGGATTGTTGATAGAGTTTCGAAACCTGGTTTACGAATTTCGACAGATTGTGTTGAGTGCAAGGTGTGTTAGGATTGAGTTTGCGTTGGAATTCTGTCTACTGGAGAAATCATACAGAGCTTTTGCAGATGTTCGATTCATATAATTTAAAGTTGCAGAGTCGCATATTTGTAGGTCCATGACCTTCGGATGGATTCCACGCTCCTTCAATTAGGGCACTGATTGTCGGTATATGCACAATGGATTGTTGATAAATTTCCAAGTGCTAGTCACGAAATCAAGTGATCACGTGGAGTGGAAGGGTTTCTTAGGATTTTAGTTTGCTGTGGAATCCTGTCTGCGAGGTAAATCATTCACAGTTTGTGCGGATGTTTTTCGTTCGGAGTTTTCAAAATTGATGTAAGATAGAGGATTCTCTTTCTGTCACTTTAAGCGTTTAAACCAATATGTAGGAGCGTTTGGGGGGGGGGACGTATAGAGCTGTGGAGAGCTCTTTGGGTACAAGAGCGAAGTATGTTGAGATCAAATTTTTATCACTGTGTCTGAATGTCTTATGCAATTTCAAAGTGGGGATTGTAGACCACAAGAAGTGACAGTTGTGGAAGCCTAGAGCTGATGTTTGAACTGGCCGATTCTTGTCTTGTCTGCAAGTCATTAACATGGACTTTGTGGGTTGAGTTATAGTTTTACTGGTGATGTTCAACAAAGCAGCGTTATCAAGTTATAAATTCCCCTGTGCAAATGTCATTACGGTATTACAGGTATGTACCTTCAGTCAACGTCGTTTATTCTAGAATAGGTGAAACTGCATTCGTAAATTTAAGGCGATAGCAAGCCACTATTATTTAGACGTTGGTTTTAGAAGTCATGTATAGTTTTGATATGTGAGCAGCGTGCGTGTGAAATTAGGGCATCTCATTCATTCCTGCACTTGTCGGAACCTGCTTTGGCTTTTCTGTTCCTGATAGCAGAGCGTGATACGTAAGTTTAGGAAAAGCAACTCATAATGTCTAATGTTGCATTATGGATGCACCAGATGATAGTATCAACCGCATTGTTGTATGTGCTTCGCAAACTGGACATCATCAGATTTACAGACGACGGTCCAGACAAGGCCAAGTTTAAACGCTTTGTCCCTTTCCCAGTTCTTCGCGAAACATCTCCTCTCTCAATTGCTTACTTATTCTATATGGTATGTTTACCTTTCCAATCGATTTTGATTCGGTTCAAGGTGGTATACTGTGCGATTCCAAAGCATTTTCTTCCAATTTTCTTATGAAAGGGCTTTATTGATGACAGGTAGTGGGAATGGCTTCAATAAGAGGTGTGAGTGTGCCTATGTATACAACTCTACGGAGAACAACTGTTCTCTTTACCATGGTTATGGAGTTTTTCCTTTTAGGTCAAAGGCATACTACCCCTATCATTATGAGGTCAGCGAACTCTTTATTACAGTTTTACTATTATGATATTATGGCACTTGATGTAGCAGCAGATGCTAAATATTAGTGTAATATTCCAGAGTTTATTTATTTATTTGAATGTTAGAAGTCGTAAGTTAGGAAATATTTCCAAATCCTCAGGATAATGACTCTATGATGGGCATGTCATGATGTAATAGTGTGGCTATCATTGTTTTCGGCGTCTTCATTGCTGGAGCGCGAGACTTCTCGTTTGAACTGGGAGCCTACTCTTTAGTCTTTCTCTCCAATCTGACAACAGCTATCTATCTTGCTACTATCGCTCGTCTTGGTACGTGATGTAAGTTCCTTGCAGCTTCGTTTTATACATTGATTTGGGTAGTGGTCCTCCGCTAAATGTCTCTGAGGGAGAACCGTTCCATTCCCGAAGATTAATAGAGTCACGTTAATATCACGTATATTTCGGTAATTTTCCAAGTTGGAAGTTGCATATTGCATATGGTTTAAATTACATACTCTATCACTTGGGATGGCAGGCAAGACAACAGGACTCAACAGCTTCGGCCTGATGTGGTGCAATTGTATGACATCACCTAATCTGTGGTTTCTGTTTTGGATTGCAATTGCTTTGTGTGTGGGTCTCTATCAATATATCCAAGGCCATTATTCTCCTTCAAGATTATGATATGATCTATCCAATTTCTCCTGTTTTTGACTGGCCAGTCAGCTTTGTAAATTGGTGATGGACTGTACATTGGTAATGACAGTATATTTTCTTTTGCAGGCATCATTTGTGGTCCCCTCCTGTTCGCGTGGATTGTTTTGAGTGGTGAACTCGAGAAGGCTCTTCATTTCGAATCCCTCCACGTTTTGGGCTTTCAGGTATTAAAGATGTCTGTTCTTTCGACACCGTTCTAGTCGCAAAAAGGGTGTTTCAAGTACAACTCACGATGCGGAAGAACGATATAATGAAGCAACTGATAAACTTAACCAAGCTCGAATTCGTTCAGTACGAGAAAAAATTTTAAGAAATGATAAATTTCGTGTGAATGGTCTTAATCAAATAGAAAGAGAAAGAAGAGAATTAATAAATGATGTTTTTATTTAGGGCTTAAATCTACCCTTTTTCCTGAGAAGCAACCTGCTCGCCATAACGTGGTATTGTGGACGCTTATGCTACCGCCTGATTGATCCCTGCGAACAAAATTTCCGGCGATCACTTACTTCTCTGTTGAGTGCAGATTTGTGTGGTGTTGTCCTGCATGATGGCGTTCTGTTTGAATTATACTATCTTCCTGAACACCACCCTCAATTCTGCTCTTACACAGACCATGTGCGGCAATCTCAAGGTCTGTTGTCGTTTTCATTGTCCTGATTATTCAATTCCCACAAGTTTGTTCCATCTCTCGGAAATCTGATTCTCTAAGTACTAACAAGCGGAAATGGATTCTCAACAGGATCTTGGAACTGTGTTGATTGGCTGGATCTGGTTTGGTGGACTGCCATTTGATTGGGTACTGTCTGACGCATTTCTTGTTCAATTGATTTTAAATTCGAAGTTCTTCTTGTTGCACCCTTGTTGAGAGTGGTCGCTTGTGTAAGTCCAGAGTCGAGCTTACTGAAGTCACGTTGCTATTAAGATTGAATTTTCTTGGAAACAAGCGACAGGGTTTTCATTAAGATTAGATTGTTTTAGGAACTTTTAGAGAAAATCAGAAAGCGAATCTCATAATTCCTGGGGAGGCGTTTGAATGATCATTCAGACCGTAAAGGACCTCCCCGTGAATGATGAGGGAGATTCTTTTTATGATGCTGTCTAAATATTCCTGAAGCAATCTGATTCTACTGAAAACACTGTTAAGCACTGTTTTGCAGATTGTGGAGACTTCATCCTTACCGACTAAGTTATGCAGGAAGTTTTTGTTCCTGTTGGCATGTCTCGGACCTGACTGGTTTGGAATCTCCTGCGTTTCATCTTCCCGGCACTAACGATAGTATTGGGGAACTTGCCTGTGCAGCTCAATGTTCTCGGCCAGTTATTAGGCTTCGTCGGCTCTGGCATGTATGCGTATTGCAAATTGAAGGGGAAGTAGCCACCAGGACATTGATCATCATATCTCCGACGTTCTCACACTGAAATTACCACCTCTGAGCTCGTCATTGTTTTAAACTTCTCAGCCCTCGTTAGGTGTAAAACCCTCAAAGAAATGAATCTCCTTTTGTGAAATGTAACGTACTCTTACTTGCTGTAGATTTCAGTGCATTTTATCATGTACCAATACCATTGAACTCAAAAATGTTTGAACACGTGCTTTAGAAACTGGGTTATCCATACTCTCATCTGCATTAGTATTTTGAAAGGGAGGAACGTAACTTCTCCTTCATTGGCTATAACATTCTTGTTGAGCCGCCTCAACATTCTTGGAATAGGAATCCAGATTCTTTTAGTGTTTCAAGAACATCAGCATTCCTATGGATTTTGTAGTAGAATTTCACTGGGTGCTATGTATGCTCAGTACAGTACAGTGCATGTTTTGAGTGTATTGTTTTCATGTTTTGGATATATTGTTGTAATCTACAGTACTGTAGAGATCGAAGGGTGAGTTCCCACAACTGAAGAGTGCTATGGCCCCAATCAACACTGCCTGAAAAAGCTGACGTCAAACCTTTGCAGTCTTGCACGTCTTTGTTCTAGAAGATGCTAAAAGGGTATATGCAATTGGTTATAAAAAGAGTTTATATAATTGGTGACAGCAGCAGGTATGAAAACGTATCAAGTCACTAGAAGTCGAATATCCACGTGTCACAAAAGAAGCATAGTCTGCATGGAAATATTTCAGAATCTTTTGGAAAAGCCTTCATTCATTCTTCCTTCATGTAACTTATATAACTTACGTTCGGATAATGTGCATTGGCATCATGAGGCCCTCGACCACACTAGGGCTTGTTTTCATCCATGCTTTGCCAAGTGTCAGAAATTCCTTAAATTAGAACCTCGCGCCGCTTTAATCAAACATCGAAAAAATCTTCAAACTACTGTTTCCGTTTCTTCAAAACGAGACAGAACCTCCTCCATGCAGCAAATGCATCTGTACATTTTATAAAGCTCCATACTAAGTTATTGATAATTAAGTCACTGCCCAACTGCCACAACACTAATTTTGTAAACATCCCATACCGATAAGGGTGACAGAAGAAGAAAGGAAAACCAAAGAACTAATATCGAAACACACTGGCTGTTGTTTGAATCTTTGAATGAAATTGGAAAGGAAAAATTAGGGTGACAGAGGCAAGTGCAGGAGAGCCATCCAGCTGCCCCTCAAGCCCTTCTCGACCGGGCAGTGCAGAACCGGATAAGCCAAGCAATCATCTAAACCTTCAAAATGGTCACCGGGGGCAGCAGACTGACCCAAAACAAAAACTTCGGGACACAGCTAGAGCAAGGACCCATATCGGGCAGCCAGGGTAAAGGGCAGGCCAGAAACTGAATAATGACTCAAAGCGGGCACCATGGTAACAGGGCAGGACGAAAATAAAAGTCACAAGACTCAGAAAAGTTACATACCGGGTAGAACGGGCAGTATCAGACCAATCGCATAGCGGGCAGCAAGGCCAGAGGGCAGGCCAATAAAAAAGTAGGACCAAAAAAGTGAAAGGACCAGCAGGAGGGCAGAGGGCAGGACGAAAAAGTAAAAGGACCAGCGGGAGAGCAGCAGAGAGGCCCCCAAAGTGGATGGGCCAGCCCGCGGGTAGGAAGGGCAGAGGGCAGTACGAGAACAAAAACTTCACCGCCTGGAGTCTCATCACCCCGATGGTGTGGCAACGGCAGAGGCCTCTTGTTGCTCCCTGCTATCGGTGGAGCTCGTAATCCGTCTACCCCGAATTGCACCCTCGTCGCGCCCATTTCCTCCCCAATCTCACGCCCCCATTTTACAGATGGTAAGCATCGTGGCATTTCTCTCATCACCTCCCATTTGCGCTTTTTCTTCCTCCTCCTTGCGCTAAACTTTTGAAGTTTCATGGGGTTTGCAACAACCACAACAAGCTCTTTCCAAACCGCCGAGCAAGAAAATTCGCGTCCACACCGTTCCTCCGACGCATGCATGTTGCGTTTGGGATTCGTGGTTTTGCTTGTAAGGGACAGTCGTGTTTTGGGGTTTCGCCGTGTCGGGGTTCAAGAGGGGTTTAGTTCGCGAACCGAGATTTCGTTGCCATTCGATTCTGGTGTAGTTCTCGCTTTCGATTGAAACCACGCCATGTTGATTGGAATTCTCGAAGTTCTTAGGGGGGTTGATTTTTGAACGTGGGGGCTGGATGTCAATGTGCGTCCAATTTGATTGGGTTTACGAGATTTTGGTGGGGTTTGTGGTGGGGGTGGGGGGTTGTTGAGAGAACTTTTCTGGAGTTGACATGTCTAATTTTTCATATTAGGTTTGCTGTTGGTGGTGATTGTGTCGATTGGTAATTGTAGGTTTTGTAGTTTCATTTTATTCGCTGTGAGAATTCTATTGACGAGCCACGGTTTATTGTATTTTTGGTGGTGATTGCAGAAGTGGAGTGAGGGAGGGTCGATTGGTTCTTCCTAAGGATTTTGTTGATGTGGGTGATGGTTGGTGCGCCCCAGTGAAGGTGAGGGTGTGGCGAAGCTCGTGGCGACTCTTCGCAAGCTGAGCAGCATGGGGAGCGAGAAAGATGACCGAACTGCGGAGAAAGTCTCCGTCGAAAAAACAGAAGAAGAGCTTCGTAAGGATGGAGCTAGCATCAACGAGCCTGTTGTTGCTCCCAGCCCTCCGCGGGCGCGCGTCACTGACGACGTCGATGACGAAGACGAAGTGGAGGAAGTGGATGGAGATGATGAGGACGGTTACGACAGTGCCGTCGAGAGGATGGGCTCCTCTTCTACTCCTAGTGTGGTTGAAGAACCGCAAGCCCCGAAGGCTGCTGAAGTGCGCATGAACTTTTTGCAAGCATTGCAGAAACAAAAGGAGAAAGAGAAGAGTGAAACTGAGGAGAAGGATAATGGTGACGGGCCGAGGAAATCCTCCAGTAGCAGTAGCAGTAGCAGTAGCAGTAGCAGTAGCAGCTCTTCGGAAGCAGAAGCAGAAGCAGAGGACGACGCGTTGTCAAGTCAAGTTTCGATCAGGGCCATGCCTGTTGCTAAGTTAAGCACCGAGAACGAAGAGCAAGAGGAGGAAGGCGACGGAGATGATGGTAACCTAATCCGCTGTACATGAGTCCCTCTTTCTTGTAGTCGTAAAGAGACTATTTATGTCATTCTAACCATCTTAACCGTGTGATGTTTGAGAGATCACTATTGAGCTAAGTAGAGATCTTTGGGTGCATCTGTTGGGGATAAATAATTTATCAATATGCATGTGTTTCTTGTGCGATTTCACGGTTGGAGTTTGTAGACCACTATTGAAGGGATGTTAGACAATCCCTTTCCCATTCAAAGATCAGTGGCCATAGACATTTATCCATGTCGTGCTTACACCACTAGCTAATAAGTGTCCTACCAAGTGTACGAATAGATGAGTTGCTGTTGGTTAACAAGGGTCAGTAAAGTGGACGGGGTGAGTTCCATACCGTTTAGTACCCTCTATTTTTATGTGAATTTTGAGTGTGCTGGCTAATGTTGGGTAAATCTGTGACAACAGAAGAAGAAGAAGAGGTGGATAACGAAGAGGAATATGAAGAAGCCAACGACCAAGTGTTGGGTGACGAGGACGACGCTTCCTCTGGCGCCCAAGATGGTGATGCATTGCCTCGAATTATTGCGCGCGAGACTGCAGATGATCAGTTTGACGATGCTGATGCCAAGACTTCGTCTGCAGTGGAAGAGGATGTCGATCAAGCAGCGTCTTCCCCTCTTCCTGATCAAACTGATGACCAGGTAGAAAAATCTATTGCCACTGAAGCAACGGAGTCCGAAGAGAAGGCGGATGACACTCCAGTCGAAGTTTCTCCTGCAGAGGATGAAGATGTGAAAGAGGAGGAGCCTGTTGGACAGACCGAGCTGTCCCAGGCAACTTCTCAACTTGCTGAACCGGAAGCCATTGACACTGGAGTGAAAAAGGACGTTGCTCCAGAGGTAGTACCCCTTGCAACTGCAGAAGTGGGAAACGTTTTGAAGGAGAGTGAAGGAGAGGAGACTGAGCCAGCAACTGTCGCAGAGTCCAGCAGGGGGGCCTCATCTTCCTTGCTAGAGGAGCTGCGAAAGTTGTCTGCCTCGCGGTCGTTGCGTGAAAAGTCCACGGGCTCCGAGGATGTAAAGCCTGCAACTGTCACGGAGACTGAGTCACCTGATGAACCTAGTCAGAGCGTTGGGAAGGCGGAAGAAGAATCTTCTACGGGCAGTGAGCCTGTCTCTGAGCCGAAGTTCTCAGCGTCGAATTCTCTTTTAGATGAGTTGAAGAAGTTATCTGATGCTCGGTTACAAAGGGAAGCAAGCGAGGCAGCAAAGAATGCAGAAGAAAGCACTGGGGCTACTGATAGCACATCCGGCGAGCAGAAGGGACAAGGTGTTGTGCTGGATCAGAAGGTCGTCAATGTTGATGAGGGTGTTACAAAAGAATCTCTGGACGAGCTGAAGAAACTGACCTATGGATTCCACATGCAAGGAAGGTCCGAGAGTGAGGCTTCTGAATCAGCACAAGCCGTGTCCTCAGAAGAGAAAGATAGCACTGATTCCCCCTCTGTTGCTGTTACTGAAAAACTTTCTCCTCAGGCGGCTGAGGTGCAAATTACGGAAGAAAGCAGAAACCCAGAAGAAGGAGCAGATTCTGCAGCTGTGAAGGAAGAGTTGTCCAAGGAGGATGTGGAAGGTCCAGCGGCTGTTCCCAGTCCAGCAAAGCTTTATACTGCTTTGAATGCAGTTGACGACAAACTTCCTACCTCGAAGTCAGAAAATGGAAATGTAGCCGAGTCTGAAAATGTGCAGGTTAAACCCCGGGGGTTTTCAGCAGCGGATTTCACTGGTGATTCCGATGCTGATGCAGAGGATGACGATGACGAAAATGATGATGATGATGATGACGAAGATGACGAAGACCAAGATGAAACAGACCTGGATACTGCTAAAGCGCTTGCAGAGTTGGCCAACGCGGTTGGAAAATCTGGTAATTCCTGCTCGACCATTTGCTTTACTCAATTAGCACTTTACACAGGAAGACCACGAGTGTGTTACATCTTCTTAGTTTCTGTGCGGTTATGGCTGAAATATTATGTACTAAGGTTGTACGTAGTAGATTATAGGTTGCTAATTTTATACATCTGAGATCTACGCAACTTGGTCCTCTTCTTCAGTTCTGCTGTGATCTGCACTATGATGGGTTCAGACTTCAAGGAGTCCACTCTGATGTAGGGTTGCTCTGGTCATTAAATTCTTGTTTAGTGAAGGAGCTTGTATGAGCCTTTCTAAGTGCTGAGCCTGAAATAGAAAGTCTGTTGTCGAAGCTAGCAGTCCATTTCAGTGACTTAAAAAACAAATTTCTATCGTTCAAAATGTTGGGACATGAGTTCTTCTTTCTATTGATACATTTTGTTACCTTGAAGCGTCCTCCATGATTTTGTCAACTCTTGTAGATCTGAACGCGGTCATAATCGGCCATTTTGGCACTGAGGGGTTAGTGCCTATGTATATTAGTCTGCTGACAGATGATCCCAGTCTTTTACAACAGGTGATGATTTTTTTTCTTTGGATTTTTTCTGGATTTTGTAGGCAATGGTTCCGAAAGTGGCAATAAGCCATCAATGGGCGCTGCTGGACCTTCTTTACCCTCATTGCCCCAACGGCCAGCTGTTAGAAAATCTGTTGCCGCGACAGCAATGGACACGGCTGGAAGGATCACGCAACGCCCTGCTATGACGCCCTCCACCCAACTCACAACGACTGATGAGAACACAAATGGCGAAACAGCGGAAGGGAATGAAACGCGTGAGAAGCTCCAGAACATCAGGGTGAAGTTCCTGAGGCTGGCGCACCGCCTGGGCCAATCTCCCCAGAACGTCGTTGTAGCGCAAGTTTTGTACCGACTGGGCTTGGCAGAGTCCTTGAGAGGCGGCAATGCCCCGAACCGCACGGGAGCTTTCAGCTTCGACCGCGCCAATGCCCTGGCGGCGGAGCAGGAGGCAGTTAATCAAGAGGAGGAGCTGGACTTTGCATGCACTATTCTTGTTCTAGGAAAGACTGGAGTTGGGAAGAGTGCGACCATCAACTCCATCTTTGACGACCGCAAGTCGGTGACAAGTGCCTTCAAGCCGTCCACCAACAAAGTTCAGGAGATTGTTGGAACTGTGCACGGCATCAAGGTATGTGTAAATATATATTTGAGTATTTATGGATTTGGGACCTCATTCTGCCTAATGGATTAGCCAGAGTTTTTCATGAAAATTGTCGTTTTCTTATGTAGTATACCACTTCCTTTTGACCACAAGTGTATGGTTATCTTCACTATCAGATAACCCACCCCCAGAGGTATTCTAGAAACCTTAGCCGCGTTACAATGTGGCTTGGTTTTCCAGAACAGCTCTTGGGGTGGTATCTGCTAGTGGTGATTTCCGTAATCGTAACGATGATAACCGTAAAAGTGCGTGTTGGTTGGCTATGATAGTTGTATAGACTATTTCTTTTTCGTCTTGTTATGAGAAGAGCTCATACTTTATCTTTCACTGTGCTATTCCAGGTGAGGGTGATAGACACTCCTGGGTTGCTGCCTTCAGTGGCAGACCAACAGCACAATGAGCGTATTATGGGACAAGTTAAGAAGCATATCAAGAAGGCCTCTCCGGACATCGTTTTGTACTTCGACCGTCTGGACATGCAGAGCCGGGACTACGGTGACCTGCCGTTGTTGCGCACCATCACGGACCTGTTTGGAGCTGCGGTATGGTTCAATGCCATTGTGGTATTGACGCACGCTTCTTCAGCTCCTCCCGATGGTCCCAACGGAGTTCCTCTGAGTTACGAAATGTTTGTGGCCCAGAGGTCCCACGTTGTGCAACAGACCATTCGACAAGCTGCTGGAGATATGAGGTTGATGAACCCCGTGTCATTAGTGGAGAATCATCCTGCTTGCCGAACCAATCGCGTTGGGCAGAGAGTTCTGCCCAACGGACAGATCTGGAAACCTCAACTGCTGTTGCTTTGTTTCGCTTCGAAGATACTGGCAGAGGCCAACTCTCTCTTGAAGCTTCAAGAAACAGCCACTCCTGGAAGGCCATTTGGGCAGCGTTCTCGGGTGCCACCTCTTCCGTTTTTACTCTCGTCTTTGCTGCAATCCCGAGCTCAGTTGAAGCTTCCTGATGAACAACTGGGAGAATCGGATGAGTCAGATGACGATGAGGAGGAAGACGACTCAGATGCTGATGACTACGATGAACTTCCACCTTTCAGGTAATGTTCTATCCCTGAGTTTTGCCAGTCAGCAAGTTACTGGTCTTTTTGTATGACTCTTAGGGCTACTCTCGATTGCACAGGTCGAAGCAAAAAGCTTCAGATAAGAAGATACCCTACATTTAGTTTGGTTGAAAATCATTCTTTATTGGATTTACCTCGTTTTGTTCAATGTCGAATTTACACTATCCATAATGAGCTTAAAGAAGTGGCGCTTACATAGCTCCTATTTGGCTTGCTAATAATATTTGAGGTAAACAAGGCTTCAAGCTACGTCTTTGGTGTGGATTGGACACAACTACCTCAAATGCCCCATATAAGGCGTCATAAATGCAAATGGATTATTTTTGCATGACGTTGGTTCAGTTTTTTAGGTGGTTTATCTGAAGCTTGTAGTTTTCGACCCGTGCAATCTAAAGTGGTCTATCATTGGGGGATTTCTCTTCCCTGTGTACTATAAGTGTGTAGTTCGTAATCTTGTTCGTTTTGGTGATTATGTTGATGAGCAACTCGTATGGCATTGAAATGTACTTAAAACGCAATATAATGTTGCAGGCCTTTGTCCAAAGAAGAGTTGGAGGAGCTTGACAAAGAGCAAAGACAAGACTACATGGATGAGATTGCTGATCGGGAGAGGTTGTTCCAAAAGAAGCAGTACAGGGAGGAGATGCGTAGAAGGAAGGAGATGAAGAAGCGTGCTGCACAGATGTCCAAGGAGGAGCTGTCTCAACCGGGTGATGACTTGGATGATGAAGCTGGAAAAGCTGCTGCAGTGCCCGTTCCTATGCCCGACATGGCTTTACCTCCGTCATTTGACTCTGACAACCCCACACACAGGTACTGAACTCGAAACCTCTGAGTCTTTATCACCGTTTAACCCCTCTATGGTGCATGTTTCTTATCGTGCTGTCTCCATGTGCAGGTACCGATACTTGGAAACTGCCAACCAATGGCTGGTGCGCCCCGTTCTGGAGACCCACGGCTGGGACCACGATGCTGGCTATGACGGTTTCAACGTAGAGAAACTGTTCATCGTGAAGGACAAAGTCCCTGCGTCCATTTCAGGCCAAGTGACCAAAGACAAGAAGGAAGCCCAGGTGAACTTCGAAGCCGCGGCGTCTTTGAAGCACGGAGAAGGCAAGGTGACACTGACCGGTTTTGACATCCAAACTATCGGCAAGGACCTGGCGTACACATTGCGAGCGGAGACGCGTTTCAACAACTTCAAGAGGAACAAAACGACCGCAGGGCTGACGTGCACAGTGTTGAATGATACGATTGCGGCGGGGCTGAAGCTGGAGGACAGGATTCTGATTGGAAAGAGGATAAAGATGGTGGTGAATGGAGGGGTGTTGACAGGAAAGGGAGACAAGGCGTTTGGTGGAAGCTTGGAGGCGACGCTAAGAGGGAAGGAGTATCCTCTAAGCCGCACGCTGTCGACCTTGGGGCTATCGGTGATGGACTGGCATGGTGATCTGGCCATTGGTGGGAACTTGCAGTCGCAATTCATGGTGGGGAAAACGATGATGGTGGGAAGAGCAAACTTGAACAACAGAGGTTCAGGCCAAGTGTCGATCAGGGCGAGCAGCTCGGAGCAGTTGCAGATGGTCCTGATAGGGATTGTGCCGATTTTGAGGTCCCTGATCAACTGCCGTTTTGGCTTTGGTGGTCAGTCGTCCCAGTAGTGAGTTAGCTTCAAGACAATTGGTGGCTGACGTTCCTGGCTTGCGTGCACTTTCTGGATTTTCTGCAAATTTTTGTAGAGACTAATTCGGGGGCAGAGCAGAGTTGGTTGCACGCATCTGAAGCTGGGTGACGGGGGAGACTCAGTCAGTTGCATGTATTGGCCAATAATACGATTGACATAGGATTTTCTTAGGACCAGGTTTTGGAGGTCTGTAGCTGCTGCAAGGGGGAGACTGATGATTTTGCTTTATGTAGTGTGGTTTTCTTTCGCCGCGCACTGGTGGTGCTCTGTATTGTATTAGATTGAAGAGACTGGAGCACGGAAGAGAGGGAGGGAGGGAGGTGGGGCATGGGATCTTGTAGCGAGTCTGGGTGACAGCAGAGTTTTCTGTTTTGGCCGAAATAGAGGATCTTAATATTGTAGTTGGAGAATTGTATCTGTGTAGACATTGATTCTACAAAGGTGTGCTGCAGATTGAGAATTGTCGTTAATATGCAGCCATCCTTGAGTTTTACGAGGAGATTATCTCTGAACTGGTAATAGCAATGCTCTCACTTTGGCTACTTTCTTATGCTGTGATGTGCTGTCGAGAATTAGAAGTGACTGCTTACAGTTCAGTAGTCGCTATCACTCGTTGCGAGGTAGCTGCACCTAATTTAGACCTTGTAATTGCCTAAAATTTAAACCCTCTGACAATAATAGCCTAGTGTCAATTTTGGTAACCCTATTTTCAGCGCTTTGAATATTCATGGTTTATTCATACACTGCCTCCAAAATGCAAGCAAAGATCATTCCAAATGCCCTTTTGGCTCCTTCCAAGAGCCAACAAAAATTTAGATAGTTTAAGAATGCAAAGTATGTCCATATGCTTGCGAGACAATTTTAGGTACAATAAGCTTTGTGGGAGTATTACTTTGACCCTTTAGATCCCAATGGAGTGAGAAGTGGCCACTTGAAGCATGTAATCTTGAACAATGTGCTTGACCTAGAACTTTGTGCAAATGAGACAAATTTGTGGAGAGATTCTTAGAAGTATAAACTCCAAGTGAAATTCCAAGAAAAGTAAATCATACCATTCATAGGTGGACTCCTAAAAAAGACAAGGATTAAAGATTTCTTAGAAGTTCATGTGCAATAAAGTTATGAGCAAAATGTTATGAACAAGCAAAAAGACTTGATAAAGAGAAAGGAAGGGCCTTCGAAAGACCATAGAGAATTGTATGTGAAGATCAACCATAGTAAGACACAATTGCTCATGGTTTGTGCAATTGGTTTTTAAGGGCCTCATTGCTTCCTTTCTTACATTACTTTTTTCTTCTATCTCATACCTCCTTCGACTTAACAATTTTTAAAAGAATAAAAATCATAGGGAGGGGGGTGAATTTTTTTCCCCAAACTCGAAAGTCAATTCAATATAAAAAAGATTTAATTCAAAATTTGTAGTACAAAAAATTAAAGTTAAGACAATTCGAAGCCTTGTAATTTAGTTAGACTAGGAACAAAAAAAATTGTTTTCTTTGCTTTGGAATGCTTACATCTTGTGATTGATATAGTCAAAGTTTCTAAAATTTCTCCTACACATTTTCATTCTAGCTTAGCATAAGATCCTATGATTGGGTATGCAAAATTAAAAAAAATGTTTAACTTTTTATTATTTGCATTGAAAATGGTGTTTGGGGGACCTCAAAAATGACCTTGGTACTTCATGGATTTATATATGGGTGCTTATACCATAGGAAGAATCCACACAATTTCTTGTATGATTGTATTGATAATGTATCGTAAAGGGAAGCAATAGGAAAATTATAAGAATGGAGTTCATAGGTAGCAAGCTCCTAATATCATTGAAGTTTTCATGCAACTTTAGATCCTATACACTAGTATAATTGTTTTTTGCAATTTGCTACCCAAAACTAGCAACTTTGTTAAAGGTCCAACAACAAAACTATAAGAAATTTGAATTTTTTTGAGCAACTTTTCACCAATTCCATCCAAGCTTGAGCCTAGAAATCAATCACCAAATCTATCTTAGCCTAAAAAATTATGTAACCCAAAATGGATCGATAAAGTGAAAAATAACAAAAATAGGCTTTCTTGTCCTACAATTGATCGCGACTTTTGAGTGGTATGGAAAAATCAAAAATATTGATGCTAAGCTTACCTTCAAGAACCCAAGATCATTAGTGATGGAGTGAGTTGAGGAAGGATGATGTGGCCTCTTCGGAGTTGGTTCAATTGAGAAAAACAAATAAAAACAAGCAAAAATACAATCAAAATTAACGGAAGTAGAATTCTTTTTATTTTTTTTATTTTTTTTGCCTTGGAAGTGGAATTCCATAATGCTCCACTGCAAGCCCCTACAAATTTTGGTGTCTGAATTTAGTCCTAGAGATGCTGATTCTAGGCATCCAAGGGTTATATGGTATTGGGAACCTGCAACTGAGTATATTAAATTGGGGGGTCCAGCCCGGCCTGCTCCTTGGTAAGTTCACCCAACTTTTCCATTGCCATCATTCAGAAATCATTTGAATTTGAATTTTTTTTTTAAATTTTCTTATAAGAAATTCAACAGCCAACTGAAAGGAGTCAAGGGACCTTCCGTTATTGCACATTTGAGAATTTTTTGGAGAAATGGGACTGGAATGATCCCTGTGATGGATGTTGTCCAGTACTGAGTTATGATACTGGTTTGTCTGCATCAAAAAAAAATTCTCCTGGGCCTCATAATTGAAATCAAATTCAATCCACATGGAGCATGCGCAATGATCATAAGGTAAGGTAACAAACAGCACCTTTAACCCCTAAACGACGCGGCTGACGTTTTTTTGTCCGATGAACATCAAGGAATACTCCTCTGTAGGACAGAATTGCAACTATTTATCCTCAGAATTAGGGGTGGAAAGGGGAGATCTTCTACAGTAGTTTGACTTCCAACGAGTATTTTTTATTTTTTTAAAGTGGATGATGTCATACAGTTCCAAAATGGCTGATGTCCTCGGTCACCAGCCAAGCATTCAAGGGTTAATTGTGTGACCCCTTTCTAAAATGACCCCTACAGATTTTTGCCTAAAATGTGCTTTCACTATTCATGCCTCATGAGAGCCGGTCTAGCAAGAGACATCTATTTTCAGCACTATTGAAAATTCATAGTTTATTCGTGCGTTCTCCAAAATATGCATTTGAAGAGAATTTGAATTTCCATTTAGACCATGAGTAAGACCTTAAGAAAACTTTTTCAATATAATAGTAGGAACCATGTTGAATTGTTTATTTGGTCACATGTAGGTGTAGTCACCTTAACCTCAAAAGTTCTTTGACTATGTTTCACCCAAAAACACTCCAAATGGGACATTTTGATGGTAAGGGCCCCTCAAAAGGACAAATGAAAGCTCGTTGCAACTTATCATAAAATCTAGTGGTAGACTACTTCATTACGTTGTAGTAGAAAATGGGAGATTTTGATTGCACAAATTTGGGGGCATCCAAATTTTGGGCAGCTTTGATTTGAGGATGCTTTTGCACAAATTGTTTTCATTCATTTGCTTGAACTTTATTTGCTTTCTTCTTGTAATAGATTAGGCCACAAGTTCAAAAAAATTCCTAACATTTCAAAAATTGGGGAACTTGCACCAAAAAAATCCAATAGAGAACTAACTTCAAAAAACTCTCATACAAAGCCATTTTTTCAACAACTTTTGGCTTGCACATATAATAATATTTTCTTAATGTTAACTATTGAATTTCAGGTTTTAGATAGCTTTAGAAGAGGGGGAAAAAATTACCCAAAATTTGTGGATTTGGCAAGTTTGATCGATTTGTCGATTGAAACACCCAAGCTAAACTCTAAGGCAGTTGGACACATTGCACATCAATTGGAAAGGAGGCTAGGTCAAGGTTTGCTATGTCTGACTCATTATGGGTCACTGACTTTGGATATGTTTACCACATGCCTTGTGCTCTGAACACCCACGTCCCCCTTGTGCATGAAGATGCTCCCTTGTTTCATAGGACATAATTTTAAAGAATGATATTAAATTTTAAGAAATCAAAATACTTGACAATGACCTCACATTCTTACAAGGCCACTTCTTCTATGTATGTGTAGATACAAAGACAAGATCTTTATACAAGAGGGGCGGTAGGAGGTAAGAACAACCCATGTGGTATATATAAATTAGGATTAGTAAGAGCTCAATCACTCATAGTTAAGTCAAATGCAGGAATTCTGTTCAAAGCATAATTTCAAACCCCATTTTGGCATAGTAAAATCACTCTTTCAAAAAAACTTTAGACTAAGAAAATTTGGAAAATCAATCCAACTTTCATCTCCAAAAAACCGTTTAAGATTTTGAGTCTCTAGTCAAAAGTTGTGGACAAAGTTCAAAGCGGGGTTGAAAGGGATACTTTGGCTTTGACATCTTCAAACATTCTCTTTGAATTTTGTCCATAACTTTGGATTGGAGGCTCAAAATCTCAAATGGATTTTTGAAGATGAAATTTAGCTTGACTTTCAACATGAAGTTAATCCAATTTCTTTTAGAAAAATGTTGTTCTACTATGCCTAAATAAGGTTTTTGAACACAATTCTTAATTTTGACTTAACTATAAGTGGTTGAGCTCCTACTAACCCTAATTTACATATCCCACATAGGTTGCCAATTTACCTACTACTACCCCTCTATCATAAAATGTTTGTCTCCTCATCTCTTCAAACACAAATTAGGTGACTTCGGAAGATTAGTGAGAGAGTTGTCAAAGATTTTGAATTCCTTGAATATAATGTTGAAGTTTCTAAAATTATATTTCATGGAACCTTGGTATGGAACAATAGTTTCCACGGCAAACCCTCTTTTACTTTATTTTGAATTTAGAAGCTTGCAAAGAATTTCAAAAATAACCCATTTACAACTTGGGCTATAATTATGCTCTAGGCCTTGCCTCCAAGCATTGTGATGAAAATTTTGCTCCAATGTAAATAACCCTGCATGTGTTGCCTTCCATCCATCAAAACTAACATTTTCCCTCGTAATTACTCGTGGGCAAATCCAGTTGTAAAAAAATATGGTAGAGTGATAAAGTACTCCTTGTTTCCACATTCGAAAGAAATTTCAAAAAATATAGTGAATATTTCCATTTTTAGGGAGCTACCCAAAATTGTTCTGTTGTCGAAAAAAATGTTGTTTGGTCCTTTAGGGGTTAATTCAACATTGTTAATAGAATGTCATTGGGGTACATGTAAGATAAGGTGTATTATTCATGTAAAAATTACTCCGTAATTGATGAAGAAGACCATTTGCAAGTGGTGCCTTATCATCAAAGATAATAGGACATAACCATGAACTATTGAAGTTCCAAAATATAATAATTTATACTATGATAGTTTTCATTATGAATGACATATCATGGGAAAAATGTACATGAATTTTCTTTGCTTTTAATTGCAAACGTGTCAAAAATATGAAATTTCTACCAAAGATTTTGAAATTTTATAGTCCATACTAACCACATGGCTTCCTTTATGTAGAACATAAAAATGTAGTTTTCATTCAACTATATATGAGTGACAAAAGAGACATACATTGAGGTAGAATAGCCCAATTAAGTGCATTTCCTGAAACCGAGGAACCTTTATCCCTAGTGTTGTCTAATATCGTGCAATGTTTTGAGGCCCAATATTGCTTCTAAATTCAAAGCAAGGATAAAATCTTTATTTTTATTTATATCTTAGAAAAAATCCAAATGTAGTATATTTTTAGTGTACTTTTGTAGGTATATTGTCCCAAAATTTCATAGAGAAAGTTCCCACCAATTGCAAGCTCAATGAGTACAAACTAGGTTTTTCTAACCTTTTGCAATGATGAAATTTTGCAATTCAATTTTCTTAGAAATATGTATGTCCTATAACTTGTGTATTTTAATCAAAATAGTAGAAATTGGATTGAAAATAATTGAAAATAGAATTTAACCAAAAACATTTCATATTCATTTTTTTAAAATCATGAAGTAGAAGGTGGTACATAATGAATGAAAAGAAAAATTGCTAATAACTTCAATAAAATATTGAGAATTATCAATCCCAATTGTCACTATGTATGTACAACAAAATCCAAAATGTGATACCCACATTTGGATCCAAAAGCGTCACTTTTTCATAGACATTGATTACTTAAGAGGTATACACTTAAAATGTGAAAGCCTATGAGAGCCTATTACTGATTTAGGACACACCTAAATATAGTACTTTGAAAATTCATATTATATCTAAAGAATGCATACTAAAGTACATTGAAATCCTCTTTCAATAGCCAATAAGGTCTAATAATTTTGGTTTAATAATAGTAAGTATGTTTAGTTGCAATTAGTGACAATAATAGAAGGTGCAAAAACCTTAGCAAGAAACCTTATTTTGTTTTGAATTTTTTTTAAATGAGTTCAAAAATGGCTACATAAGCTTTCCTACCTTCATCGCTTACAAAATAAAACTCTTGTAACTTTCATCTCATTAGTTTGAATAGAATGGTTCAAAGATTTTTGTGTAGGTACCAATCAATCCAATAAAAGTAATTCGTCTTTTTCTAAAATATTTGTTTAGCTACCTACTTTGACATAGAAATTGAATAAAACTTATTACTTTTGAAATACTTTATTAGACTGATGTGAAATAAAACTTCTCCTACAGAGTATGATAAGTAGGAGTTCCTACTTAAATTTAGGCAAAAATTCCAAAGTTTGTAGTCAATATAGTTTGTCTAAATTCTCAGAAAAGAAATAAAGTAGGATCTTTAGAACTTTTTGAGTCAATAGGGTGTACAAAATTGTAGCACATGTTGCAATAAAAAAAATAAACTTGATAAGATCCATTTTATTATTAAGGTCAAATATTCAAAAAATAAATAAATAAATAGAGTGTATCTAAGGCCAATAATTGAAGACCATAGCATTTGAAGGTTAACCCTTTAGATCCCACTCTCATAGTAGATGTGAGTTTATTGAGGGTATAGCAACCTAAGTGGAAAAGTAACCATATTGAAATGGAAAAGAATAATAGACAATGGGTGTTCAAAAAATTATGATAATCTACCATGTATACAACATCATTGACAATGACATATGAAAAATGCACGAATATAAACTTGCAACACTAGAATCATCATATAAAATTAACTTCTAGGACCTTTGTATTCAATAGACATTACTTTCATAATTCATACAAAGTATCAACACCAACAAAAATGCAAGATTTATACAAGAAACAATGGACATAGGTATATACAAAATGTTCTACTCAAAATTGATACAAATTAGTTTAGTTGTGCTTCAATCATGATTGATCAACACTTACATATAGGAGTAGGGCAAGTCAACGTCTATAACAAAAGATGGACAAAAAGAATATAGTTGACCACAATACAATGATGTATTTAAAACATTGTTATACATTGTTTTATATCTCATATTTCTTTACATGGACTATCTTTTGAGAAAATGACTATCAACTTGTGTTGTCTCTATGTTCACTTCTACCACCACCACTGCCACCCAGACCACCACCTACACCCATATCTACATCTACATCCACAATAGGTGCCAATGATATTCACTCCACTACATACTCCAAAGATACACCTCTTTTGTACTTCTTTCCATACATTATACAAGCTGACAAACATCCACAAGCATAAATCCATATACTGATATTGTTGCATGCAATTGTATTTTTTCAAATCCAATTGTTCCTATTTCTTCTCTATCCAGTAAATTAACAACCTCCATTTCCTACTTCACTCCTACTTCCTTTCAAATTATAAGGTAACTACATTTAATTTCAACCGCTTTTTAAAACCAACTAGTCTAGATTCTTGCCTAAAATGTACTCCCACTATTCATGAGAGTCTATACTCAGTTTTAAAAACATCTATTTTCAATACTTTGAAAATTCAGAGGGTATTCATATGGTGTCCAAAAAATGCATTCTAGAAGACTCTAGAATCCTCTTTCGATTACCAACAAGATCCCATGAAAAGTTTTCTAATATAATAATGGGAACTATGTTGAATTGCTTATTTGTGCAATTTTAGGTGTAAGAGTTAAGGGAGTCACACCTAATTTTGACCACTTTCTAAAATTGACCAATCTAGATTCTTGCCTAAAATGTACTCCCACTATTCATGAGAGTCTATGGTCAGTTTAAAAAAAAATTCAATACTTTGAAAATTCATAGTTTATTCAACACGGTGTCCAAAAAATGTATTCTAAGAGAATCTTGAATCCCCTAATGATTACCAACAAGATCCTATGAAAATTTTTTCAATATAATAATCAGAACCATGTTGAATTGCTTAGAATTCCATATTTGGTCCATTTTAGGTGTAAGGTAGGAGGTTCATAAATCGACCATTTAAAGGTTGGAACTAAATATTGGGGAGCTGGAACATCTTGAATTGTTTTTCAGTAAATTTTCTTTGAAAGAAAAGTGAAATTGGCATCTAACCCAAGTCATTTTATATTTTTTTGGAGCTTTGTGGAATTAGTTATGATTTTCTGAAGTTGAAAAACAGTGGTCATCAAATGTGACCACCTCCTAAAATGTGCATAGTTGGTACATTGCAGAAAGCAAAATGTACCTCTACGTCTTGATCGCCTTTAATGCCTAGTCGGAGTTAGAGCCTCCTACCTTAGGTACTATATTGTAAGCAGCAATCCCCAAACTGGCTAAATTTTGCTCGATTTCTACTTAATTTCTTCATGCCCTTAGTGTTAAATTCAAAAAAATCTTCCAAAAATGAACAGTTGGCTAATTTCGCTGATTCTGTTCTGGGATTGCTGACTGTAAGAGTTCTAATTTCTGTTGTTTTTTCACTCTCTGGAAAGTTGGTCAGAAACCCGCCATTGTAGTCGCGTGGGAGCTTCAGTGTTAAACACCTGCCTGTGAGCAGCGAGCACAGACAGGTGACATCAAGAGTGTGTGGCAGACGCAGTAAGTTAAGCTGGAGCTGATGAGGACAACGGGACGCATGCTTCCTGCTGAGGATCATCGGTCACTCACAGATCCAGGCTGCTGAGCAGTCCTCTCGAACAACTGAACTGTACTAAGTTACAGTAGGCTTATCAGAGTTCTACACTCCAACCCAAACTATTTCTCTGGCTTGCAACTGATGTCAGGCTCCCAAAGTAAGTAGGGACACTGACTGCACTAACTTACACACAACGAAGATGGCGGTTAAGTTCAAGCCAGGCAACAGGGCAGTGAGGGCACCTTTTGAAACTCCACGTCGTCATCGTCGACGTTCACGCACCTTCAGTCAAGGTTTTCCTTGTGACCATACTGGTGCAGAATAATCTCGGGACGCGCATCCCTGAGGGTAACTTATGGCAGATGTAAGGAGGCTTGCAGTAGGAGGACTACGGAGAGGAGGTGACGTAGGTTACTCGTAGCCTGTTTACATGCATCTGCGCCCCCGAGCAACCTAGGTTGAAGTTCAGTTCGTAGAGGCGGATATACAGCCCCCCGACAACCCGCCGTAGATTCGTTCACCTTGCTTTACCCGGCAACAATTCGTAGTGAGAAGAGGTAGCCCTCCGGCAAGTCGACAACCCTTCGAGTTGCTGTCAATCACTGGCTCATTGTCACTTGTCTGTAACCGTCACCATATACTGTTGAAACTTCGGGTTGACAAAGTGGGAGAGATTGTGGATGGGTAGTGACATTGTGAGAAAATATGATGTGTCAAGTGGGACTGCCCCCGTAAGTGAGAATGAAACAAAATTGGTTGTACCCTACTTTTCTTATTGATTATTGTGGTTGTTGGCCTAACACACGCAGCAATGCTAGAAGTTGGTCTTGGAGCACCTTGCTATGGTAATGTAGTTTTGCGCCCAAGGCAGTCACTTTTTTTTAATAAGTTATTGTAAACAAGCTGGACTTTGGTTGATTGTCATTGATCCATGTTAAGGTTTGTGCACCTATAATTGTCACTAATTAAAATTGAGCATACATTAGCAAAAATATGGGCCACGTAGACTAGAGAAACACACTCTAAAAATCTAGAATTAGTCGAAGTTTGGCATGTGGAGTCTTCTCATAGGTCTTTTCTCTAGTCTACACACATCATGTTTCTACTAGTGATAGTTACCAAATTTAAGAATAGATTTTATTTTCATTAGATATTATTGGCAAGTGAAAGAGGATTTCAATGCATTTTAGCATGTTTTATTTGGACATTGTATGAATAAGTTATGAGTTCTCAAAGTATTGTCTTTAGGTGTACCAACAATCAATAACAATCTTTCATATACATACTTTCATGTTTTGATTCTATACATCTTATGGAATCAATACTTAGATATTTGGGACAATTTTTGGTCCAAATGTAGGTGTGGCATGTGTGGTAGTGTTGATTTGGGATTCGAGGTGTCCAAACTTTGGTGTTGAGTGGTTAAGAATCACTATGGCAGATGAGAGTATGTTTTTGATTTGTGAAGATTTTTCCCCAAGTTGTGAAGTTGGAAAAACATATTGGAATATCTTGCAAAAGTCCTTCTTTCTTGAATGAAAGAAATCACTACAAATTCACTCAATAATTTCCAAAGGGAATCTCCAAAATTTGGGCATGATAAAAACATCAAAAGGCCCCCCAAATCATGGCATGTAAGAGCATCATCACCTCCATCAAAGTGAATGGAGCAAAAAATCAATTTAGATCTGGCATGCCTATCCTTGGCACTATAGGATAGGGAGCTCAAATTTGAGAGGGGGCACACTTATCATCTAATTTGACCATCTATCATACATTGCCATACAAGCCTTATTAGGGGTGGAGATGCTCTAAGTCAAGGTTTTCAATGAGTCTTCCCAAATTTTCTGAAATGGAATGTTTGAGGTGGGGCAAGCTATGGAAGTTTGGCACGACATTTTTGAGATTGGACTCATTTGACAAGCTTACATGGTAATGATTTCATGACTCTAATCAAGATTCTAATCAAGATTGCAAGTTACTCTACCTTGAAAAATTGAAAGTCTAATTATTCCCTAGCAATGTAAAAAGTATTGTTTTCTAGCAATTGATTGCAA
Organism: Straminergon stramineum; assembly: GCA_963920665.1. Lineage (NCBI taxonomy): Eukaryota > Viridiplantae > Streptophyta > Bryopsida > Hypnales > Calliergonaceae > Straminergon > Straminergon stramineum. Next base: position 33,229,864 of record OY987264.1, on the reverse strand, counting down.
AAAAACGACCTACTTCAAACCTTTGCAATAAGAGTATCTGAAATTTGGGGCTTTTTTTACTGCACTTTTTAAAATCCATCTAAGTGAGGGATGGAGATTTTCTGAATATTATTATAGTAAACTATGATATAGAAAAAGAAAAAATATAGGACTCCTTACCGTGTATAAACTTGTCATCTAGTAAATTTTTGCACAAAAGCCATGTTGCTCATGTGGCAATGTTATGTACTCTGTAAAATAAGGACGCCAGTTTGTACTCCATTTTATCTGTATGCAGTCAAATTGAGTTAACTGAGCAGTCTGACATTCTAATCCCATAAGTTAGTTCCAAATTAAATGTTGGATAATAACTTAGTCAATGGTCTTTGTGGACTCTTCCACAGTTCCATTCCAACCTGTCCATCATTCAGGTCCACAAAATAGTTACAAATATCTTATTAAAGTAGACAAGCCTATTATTATGGGGCCAAATCCAAGAGGGTCAGATATTTTTAAGAGTTTTGTGCATGTTTCACGAATCAAACCCAAGTGGAATTATAATTTTCCGGATTAAATTGTAATTTCTGTGAATTTTTGAAGTGGTTTGCCCCAAAATTACAATATTGCGAGTAGATTAGAGTCATAAATGTCCTATAAACAACCTATAACTGCCATTCCATGTATCTATTAGCACTTAAAGTATTCGCCAATAAAGGAGTACTACGTTAACCCTTGTTGTCATGAATGCACTACTTTTGCCATTATATTGATGGATTTGGATGAATTTTGTGGTGAAATTGGGGCCATAAGTAAGATGGCAGAAATAGGCAGTTGGCAATACTGGGTTGGTCTACATTACATTACCTTGATCATACTCCCTGATTGGAGAGGTTTCTTTCCTCCCATTATAAAGACCATCTGCCATAGGATTGCTCGAAAATCCCTCATGCTAAGTGAGGAGGAAAGAAAATCAAAATCCATCAAAAAAATTTGAATGGAAATCTTTATAAGGTCATTAAGGTAAACCTGAGTGGTCTGAACTGTTGCCATTAGCAAAATTATTCAGATTTTTTTCCATACATAGACATATGTAAGAATTGAAGGAAGCAATTGAAAATTTATTTTTTCAACAAAGTAAGAATTTTTTATGAATTTTTGAAGTGTACAGCCCAATTGGCCCAACAAAGTTTGTAGACTACCCCAAACCAGCAAAAAGGGTTTTCATAATGGTCATCTTACCACCTAAAGCAATCACAACATTTCCTAACATGGCTACAACATTTCCTAACATAGCCATGACATGAAGGAATAAATAAATAACTTTTTATGACCAATTTACACTTGAATGGTATAAGTGCCCTATGACAGTCACTAATAACTCTATGATCATCTCCCAAGACAAGATTATGGCCACAAATCAACCTAATGTAGTCTTAGACTCATTTATCAAAAAAAATCTGCCATAGGTTGGTAAGACTCTAATGGGTGGTTTTCTAGATGATTGCATTAGACGATTTGCCTGTCATGGGCTAGTTTACCTTATGTTAAATGAAGAATGTTTCCTAGAGAAACTTTTAGATTTTAAGAAAATATGTGGCTTCATTTGTGAAAATTAAATATGAATTTTTGACTAATCATAGAGAGGTAAATATATCGTGGCATACAAAGTGAAGGATTGAGAAGCTTGAATAAGTAGGCATGGGATTGTTCTTTCAAATTGAACCATCGTTTTGGAGGCGATATAAGACTAAAATCGTGGCCAATGACTAAAGCCACATTCTAAAGAGACTATCAAATTTGAGCTACAATTATAGCTTTTTATTGGGGAAAATAATTCCCATAGTCTTAAAACTGGCCTAGAATGGGTTTTAACAAAATTTGGGTAGGTTTGTATGATGTCGATTTCTAAAGTATTTTTTTGAGAAAAAATTGAAGGTGTAAGAATATACTAGCTTTCTAAATTTTTTTATATGGGGATGAGGATACCTTGTTGCTCAACCCTTTTTTTTAAAATTACAAATGGGTTTGCCCTTGAGGAATTACGGGAGAAATCGGCTATCTAATTGATGGATCGAGGGCAACACGGGCAAGGTTATTTGTACTAGAGCAAAATTTGCATTACAATACCCAAAGAAGTTTAGGTAGGCTCTCACCCCAAGTTCAAACCAAGGTACTTCTTTGACATTTTTCTAAACTTATAAATTTGTCACATTTTATAAGGAGGTAGTAATAGTTAGAAAAACCACCCAACTAGTTTTGGAAAATTTGGCATTAAATTCAAAGAAATCAAAATATTTGGCAATTGCTCCACATCGCTTCCAATACTTCTTATTTTCTATGTGCAATGATAAAAAGAGAAGATCAAATTGTACAAGATGGGTTGTAGTAGGTAAAAACAACCCATGTTGGATATGTAAATTAGAGTTAGTAGGAGCTTAACCACTCATAGTTAAGTGAAAAATAAGAATTGTGCTCAAAGTAGAATTTCAGGCCTCACTTTGGCATAGTAGAACAACTTTTTTCAAAACAATTTTCACTAAGAAAAGTTGGAAAATCAAAATAACTTTCATCTCCAAAAAACCATTCGAGATTTCAAATCTCCAATCGTAAGTTATGGACAAGATGCAAAGATGGGTTGGTGAAGGTACACTTTGGCCTTGGCATTTTCAAACATCTCTATGCATTTTGTCCATAACTTTTGATTCGAGACTCGAAATCTCAAATGGATTTTTGGAGATGAAAGTTATTTTGATTTTCCAACTTTTCTAGTTTTGAAAAAATTTGTTCTACTATGCCAAAATGCAACCTAAATTTATACTTTGAACACAATTCCTACTTTTCACTTAACTATGAGAGGTTCAACTCCTGTTAATCTTAACCCATGAGTGGCCGAGGGCCCCAAATATGGCCTCCCAAAAATGAAAGGTTGCCATGTTTGACTACTATAATTTTTTTAAACACTACGGTGAAATCATTTGTCCTTTCCTCCATAACTCCAAGCATGTCTCCACTACCAATTAGTATGGTCAATTTATGTGGATCTTGTTTTGGGTGACAATTTGATTAGAATGAGTTGAGAAGGGTCTGGATTTTGGTAAACATGCTCTGGGTGCTCAGGGGTTAATTTACATATCCCACATGGGTTGTTTTTACCTCCTACCACCCATCTTGTATAAATTGCTTCTCTTCTTAACTCTTCACACACTATCTAAGAGGCTTTGGAAGCAATGTGAAACAATTGCCTAATGTTTCGGTTTGAATTTGATGCCAAATTTTTTGAAACAATATTTTGAGGACTTGGAGAACCTCTTCAAAATTGAGGGGGACATGGTCTAATGTCATTGATCCATGATGAGTAGGATAGAACCAACACTAACATGGCCTCCTCCCATGGCAAACCTAATATGTCCAACTATCATTTACTTTATTTTGGCTTGATGTTTTGAGCCATTTTTTTCCTCCTCTAGTACTAGCTAGACCTAGAATTCCATTGTTCACCACATTTTGAAGAGATTATTGTGTGTGCAACTATAAATTGTTGAAAAAATGGCTTTGCACAAGAGTTTTCTTGAAGCTAACTCCCTATTGGAATATTTTGGTACATGTTCTCTAATTTGAAATGTTATGAAATTTTTTGAACATGTGGCCAACTCTATCAAAAAAGGAAATCAAAAACAAATTTAAGAAAAAAAGTGAAATTAACTTATGCAAAAGCCTCCAAAAACCAAAACTACCTAGAATTGAGATACCCCCAAAAAACATTTATTTCAACATCAAACACTATAATCTTGCAATTTATGCATTTAAAACCTCACAATTTTTTTACTAAAATATAATGAAGTAGTCTACCTCTATATCTTATGGTGAGATGCAACAAGATTTCATTTGTCATTTTGGAGGGGCCTTTTGACATCAAAATGGACCATTTTGAGTGTTTTTTGGTCAAAAATAGTCAAATAATTTTAGGGGGTAAATTTAGAAAATGAAGCCAACCAAGTTATCATTATACAAAATTTCAAAACTTTGAAGAATCCCCAAATCCAATGAGTTATTACAATTGAAAGTTTTTTATATTATTGTCCTAATAACACAATGAATATTGTATTTCCTTCTTTGTAATAGAGTTTCATGGTTGAATTACAAAATATTATTGTACATTTAAAATCATTTTTGATCCATATTCTAAATTATTCTAGTATGTATACTAATTGATGTAATTTTATCTAAATATTATACTTTAAAAAATCACAAGAATTTGACTTTTCCACCAAATATTCTTCAAAAAATCAAAATCTGTAGAAAAAGTACACACTCAAACATGAAAATTATCAACAAATTTCAAAAAGGCTAAAATTTTTGCATGATAGTTGTAATTTGAACTAAGGGTGTTTTGGGTATAAAGCCCGGGTACGCAACTCTTGTATTATATACAGGGGTCATCGGCATTAAAATAGCTTAGAGGATGGCTTTTGTTAAAATTATATCAAATTAAAAAGACCAAAAAGCTAGGTGAAGACCAAATTAAAAGAAAATTAAATGAAGAAAATGCTAAATTGCATACCTTTTAGAAAAAAACTCACAATATATATGAAGAATTGAAACACCTATGCATAGTTTCTAAAAATATATACAAAAAAGTTGGATCTAGTTAAAATTAAATTTTTATTAGAAAGACCCGAAAGTTGCCTAGCTCGGCCTATGATACATGTATTAAAAAAAACTCATATAATTAGGTTTTTAATGCTATTATTGTCTTCAAAAATATTTGTTTCATGTACATAAGTATATTTTTGGATTCCTTGTTAAAAGGGCTACAAGATTATTCTACATTAAAACAAATTACATCCCTTAAGATTGGATTAAAATGCATTATAAGTGATTATAATCAGGGCCATATAATATGGAAGTTGCTTACCCGGGGTATAAAGTAGGAAATTTGAATTTGAATTTTTTTTCACTATTTTCCATGGCTACTTTTACCTCTTGGATAAATTTCAAATTAATTGAATTGTTTTTTTCAATATAGAACAATTTTTTTTTCGTTTTTGAGTTTAAATTTTAGAACAATTACAATTTTTACATAACTAGAAGAGATTTTTTTACATTTGATAGGTAATACATAGTCCAATGGAAGAAAAACATCATATAGAAACTTGAATATGATTTGGAAGGCTTAATTGTACTTAGAAATGAAGTTTGACATTGAAGTTGGCTGTTGAATGGACAACTGAAAATCTGGAGAGGTTCCTATGAAGTCGATTTTGGTTGAATGTTTGACAAATTTTGACACAAGGGATGTGAACATGCCCCCCCCCCCCTTAGTGGAAATATAATCTTTCATGATTGTGTGTCCAAATCAAAAGTTATGTTGAATTGAATTATTTTAGCAACCCAAATGATTTCGGCATCTTTTGCAAAAATGTTCATCAACTTTTGAAATTTGACATTTATGTACCTAATAAACTATGGCACAAGATTTTCCAAAAAAGCCAAATTTTAGTTTTCAAATCACATTCTAAGAAGAATCAAACTTTATTAGCTATTTCAAGGTGGTTTCAAGAAAACCCCTTTTCTTCTAACTTTAAGCCCTATCATCTTGCAATCTATGTAGTCAAAGTTCTTGAAAATTTTCCCACATATTCCAAATGTTGGTCTCTAACTTTCGACCATTTGAATTTCAAATAAAAAATTTCCTTATTACACAAGAAATCATCAAAAAATGACTAGTGTATTGCCAACTTACGTAACCTCCTGCATTGCAAGGTGATGTAGAGTAAGCTAGACTCCAAATTTGCTTCTAAAAATTTTCACAAGTGAACTTAACAAACTACAGTTATGAATGTAGAAAATTTTCATTTTTGTGTAAAAAACTAAATTTACTCTAAGAGGGCTCCAAGTTTGTTGACCCTATTTCATAGGAATAGAGGGAAAAAATCTCACTTCAAATGTTATAATCTTTCAATTCACATGATCAAATGTTCTAAATTTTTTCCACACATTGCTTTACTTGTTTAACCCTCGAAAGGCCCTTAGGGGCCCTTGGTACGACCCACATTTAGCCTCGTAACTCTTCAATTGTGGTTTAATATACGAATTGAGATACATTGTTATTTCCATACTATCATAATCAATAATTTACTTTGTATTGTATAGTATTTGGTCAATGTTTTTCTAATCAAATACAGAGTACCACTAAATTCATAATATACTATTGGGCCATCAAAATCTTTTAAGCATAATACACTTTTGTATTGTTGGAATGAAAAAAAAAAATTTAAAAAGAAGATTTGGGACAATGCATAAAAAAATTGGCAGTTTTGGACCTTTCCTCTTCCCAAACACCCTTTGGCCATTATCCGGGCATCACATGCTAAGGAAATCATTGTCTAAGTTACACCAACATGCACCTAAGATTCTCCTATTGTCTTCTCCCCATGCTGGCTACAACACTTCAGTTAGAAAAACTGAAATTGAAAGCATTATGGTAGAACCGCCCATTACTAGCCATAACCCATGGTCAATACATAGGTAATGGGAAATTCAATAGAGAGATGACTGACAGGTTACCATTTAGTTTTCAGTTTCCAACCATCTTGTAGCTATTACTGTAATGACAGATATGCTTCGATTTGAGAGCCCAATTAGTCTCTAGATGAGTAGTGATAGAAGAATCTATGTATTAGAGATGGGAGCAAGCCAACTTTTGGCTTCTAAAATTCATAATAATTTGAATTTAAAGAATAAAATTACGAAACTTTGGTAATGCCTATGATTTCTATTTGTCCACAGGGTTGTAAATTAGAATTGCCTTCTACAGCTCCGGACCATGCACAAATTCCTTAAGTGGTTGGTCATGGATGGTTCTACTATATATTCTTTCTTTCCTAAATCAAGATATCAAAATACTTAACCCCTCAAGGCCCAAGGAACCTATTTTGGGCCTCTCACATGTTCAACAAGTCAAAGTTATCACTTCATTTTCCTACATTTTAAGAAGTATATCTAAATGAATTTTATATTATGATGTTCATATTGAATGGGGAAGTTCAAAAGTACAATTGCCATCATGTAATGAGCTTGATGTACAATGCATTCTGTCAATCAAAGTTCAAACTTGTGAAAAAGTACAGAAACTGCTTGGGCCTTGAGGGGTTAAATATTTGAACCTTTCCAGCTGCAGACAGAGTCCAGTTTTTGCAATTTAAGGTAGGCTGCTGGCTACAGCTCCATCTATCTGTCGTCGAATCTCACATGGCCATGGCCGGAGCACAGTCCAGGAAGTTTTTTTACAAAAATTGGACCATTTCCTTCATTCTAGAAGCTGGCTTGGATTTTTCAATTTTTAGCCGGAACCTAGCCTGAAGAGTGAAAAAAAATTCAGTTGAATCCTACATTTTCAAATTTGATTAGGCAATTTGCTGAATTTTTTCATTTTCATTTGTCTAATTTCCAAAATGTGGAAAATGGGTCCGGTTTTGTACTTTGGGGGGTCATTTTCACTCCCTGTTTTTTTCTATAAAGTACCCTTCAGTATTTAAGTGAGGATTTAATTTTTATTCCCTATTTTTTTATCTTACAAGTATTGTTGGTGGATGGCATGGCAGATAGCATTGATTGACGGTACCAATGCATTTATGCAATCAGTAAATGCTAGTTACTTCACAGAATTTTGTGATTCTAAACCCCCCCAAAATACTTAAAGCCAATTAATTCAAATGCCTTACCAATTACCACAAAGGGTAAATGGGTCATTTGTAATTTAGTATTACAGTTTAGTACATTACTTGAGTCTCTATTATTTTCCTATGTACACATTGGAAACATTTCCTAGAAAGTAGGTGCCCGGTCAGTTGCCCGCCAAAAAAAAGGTCATTAAATCGGTAATTTTTCTACATACTCCAAGGGCAATCAGCCAAAATGCCGAGATTTCATTTTCCTACCCAATCCATATCCGGATATCTCTTTTTTTCCATCGGATCTTCATCCTAAACATTTCTATGTCATTCGGAAATCTTCAAAAAAATTCGGCTAGGTTGTAACTAAATGCCGTTACTCCCCGTACATTGAGCCGGAGCTTAGAAAATTTGATACCGGTAACATAGTATCCAGAATTCCAGTTGCAATTGTTGGCGCTAGCTTAGCTGCAGGGCAGCGTAGTATCCATGATTTGCATTATTAAGTTATGACCTTACAACTGGAAGGAAAGCTGACAGAGAGGCTCCAAAGCTGGATGGACGGACACCTTGAACCTGGTGCTTCCATACATTCAAAGCTGAGCAGGACCTTGAGAACAGACTGAGCTTCCATGGCTGGTTCCACAGCAGACTAAGTTATAGTTAAGTTATCAGAGATCTCAGGGTGCAGTGTACTGCTGCCACAGCAGTCAATCATTGTGAATAGGATGGACTCCTGCAAGTGGAAACACACAAACTATCAGGATGATCACCCATTTCCCATCACTTACTCAGTAACCTTTAAACATCGACATGGACGTTTTGAGTTGGATGGATGACTTCACTGTTGACTGTACAAAAACAGAATGGACTTATTGATCCAAGAATCAGAGCAGTTTTGCTGACTACCTTGGTCATGGGGCTATGTCCTTCAGCCACCCCTTTTTTTTGGCACCACGGGGCCAGATTGCACCATTCCAAAACGAACATCTATTTTTCACCAGGAAAAAGTAATCTTTTTTTGTCAAAAATTTTCCATTTCTATTTAAAATGTGGATGAATTCGCCAAATTTGGATGAAAAAGTATATGAATAGGATTGAAAAGTATTTTTTGGTCCAAAAGATGGGTTAATGTGGAAATACAATACTTCACCAAATTTTAAGTAATCGCCACCTTGGCACTTTCTCAAAAAGTTAAAAAAAAAGAAAAAGGGTTGGTGTCCTTTAATGGTTAAGCAATTCAGCCTACATCAAGAACTTCAAGGCATGTGGACATGGTGCCATGATGGTGCATTGAAATGCAATTAAGTTAATTTGGTGCCAACCTCCATACCAACCTAGTATGGATAAAATGACACTAAAATGACTTGTATGCGGCCTTTGATGTCAAAATGGCACCAAAACAATCTGGCCCAACTTTTCTAATGTATTTGCAGCATGGGCATTGGAAAAGTTTAGGAAAAAATTTCCCTATGTAGAGAAATAGATTTCAAAAGGATTTCATAATCTCCTCAATTTTCCCCCTTAGAAGCAAAATTATCACAATTTTTTTTCATGAAGATTCTATTTCTCCCATTCTCGGTATATGTAGGCAAACCTATTTCCATCCATAGGACGGTTTTAAATTCGATGTAAGGCTTCCAATGTACATGTTGTGATCATATAAGTTTTCAATGGACACCTCCTAGACATTTTTGTTGTCCCCAAAGTCTTGTGGTGCATGAGCTGTCACCTACAATTCACTTGATTGGAAATGGAGTAGCATAAACTGCAAGAGTGGGAGGCTAATCGGAAATGGTGGATCTCCTCTAAGGTAAGGTAAGGTATTTGTGTGCATGCTTCATTCTAGTGTGCCTTGTGTTGTTGCCATAGGAGGCTACTATAAAGTAGGGGAACTCAATACCAATCATTGACCCGATACCACCCAAATGTAGGACCTTCATTGATTCTAGAGTTTGAATCTATGACAGGATCACATGCCTTAACTTTACAACAAGTGAAGTTAAGACATGTACTTCCATCACACATTCTCATTCTAAGATCAAGAAATGTCCTACATTTGGGTAGTATTAGGTGAATGGTTAGTATTGGATTCCCCTACCTTAAACCTGTCTCACTAAGTGTATCTAGCAGGGTGGATTTACCCCGGGGGAAAACACAGATTTTTTTTATTTGCCACACATGATAAAATTTACAAATTCTGAATTCATATTTGCAATCAGAGACCCCTAGTTAGCTAGAGAAGGCATACAACATACTTTAGATGCCGCACAAAGTAGAGGGCATTTTTTTTACTTTTACTCCCAGAGAACACAAAATTTACCTCGTTGGTCCCACTTCGTGCAATGGATTTAAGGTCCTGCATTGCCATACCAAAAGAAAAGTAAGAATAATTTTCTAATTTTTTCATTCGTAAAAACTTTGAAACTCAATATCTTTCATGCATGTAGGAATGCAAGGGCTTTGTTTCTTGTTTTTTTATTAGACATGTGATGTGAAAGTTTTGTTTTTTTCCAAAAGAAAAGATTATTTAATTCAATTTTTAAAATTTTAATATAATTCAAAATTCCATAACTTTCACATTGTAGGTCCAAATGCCATGAAACAAAGTCCTTGCACCCCTCCTCATGGAAAGCTTTCCAATCATACCAAGAATGCCACTATGTGGGACTCACGATTTCTCATCGGCTTATCAACAAAACAAAATAAACTAACTAATTTAAAGTATAGATGGACTTGGGGGTGGGGTCTTGGAATGCAAGTTGATTTTAATCCTAGAGCACCCGAATGGTCACCATGGAAATCATCCTTTGGGGTATCATGTGAATCATTTGCTTGAAAAAAAATCAAGAGGAGTAGAGGACCCATTAGAGGTCAAACTACTATGCAAGACCTCCTCCTTTTCACACAAAATTCCGACGATGAACATTTGCACTTCTCCTACTTACATAGAAGAATTTTTTTTCATCCATCAAACACTTTGAGGCCACTCCATCGTTGCAAGGTTAAAGAGGTTCTGAAATTCAAAGGTTTCCTAAGTGTACTTCAGAGTGTCCATTACACTAACAAAATGTAGAAATAAGATAACAAGAAGGAAAGTTAGGAAGATTCACTTCCATTTGCAAACAAGTAAATTTGCACTAATAATTTTGGAAAAGACACAAAGGATTAGTGACACCATTACATTCGTTCGCAATTATGTAGTATAGTATTTAAAAGATAGACATTCTTCTTCTTAATAATAATAATAATAATAATAATAATAATAATATCATTTTATTTGGAGACTTAGGGGCATGTTACACCTAGAGGCTCGGTCATACCCTTTGAAGCCAATTGCACAAATTTCAGCCTTTTGTCCAATTGCAAGAAAGGATTTCATGCCTTTGATACAACAAATTGGCTTGGCCTCTAGTTATAAAGTGTTCCTTTGTCCATACTAATCTCTTGGCCTACAAATGTTAATTGTAAAACCATGGAATCACACTTGTATATTTGGAAACTTTATTGCAAATTCAACCTCTATAAATTCAAATTGATGTTTTTTTTAATCATTTTTATATTATTATTTGTGATTAATATTTTCATCAACTATGTACTCTAAAATAAAATTGAATAGAATGATCTCAAAATGGCCTCAAAACAAAAAAAATTAACCTATGATCCATTGATCATATCCATTTATCTTAATGGTAGGGCAAGTTAGTTTTGTAGAAAATATTTGTAAAAAAGATGCAAAACTTTTAGGAAAATAAATTCCTAAATACTTTATGTATGGTGACAATATAACATTGAAAAATAATTCTTAGCATTAATCAAACTTTATAATTTTGACAAAAAATTGAAAGAGACATGCTAACCTTGCCCTTTACTTAAAGTACTTGTATGGATTCTTGCACAACCTAATATTTTTATGTATATATTATATTTTTAATGTTTTTGAAATTCCTTCTAAAGTTGAATAATATTTTGATCTACTATGTAAATTATCTTTGGAGTAAAAATGTGAGATGCCAACTAGTAACTTTTTCTTTTGACATATTTTCTGGAGCTTCTAATAATCATCTTCTTTTTGTCAAACTTCATTTTCTGCAATTCTGATAAGTATTGTTGAATTTCTAACCTTTGTTTTGTTTTTGGAGTAAACTTGAACACTTTGTTAATGATTCAATGTCCCAAAGTCATATTTGGCCTTGTGTTTTTGAAGCAACTTTATGAGTTTCTAGATGGATTCATATTTGTTCTAAGAACTATTTTTATTAACTAACACATGCAATATTCTTCACTCAATTATGTGGGACAAAACTTGTCTATATTTAACTCCTAAAGGACTAAAGAGTCCACTTTGGGATTTTTGAAAACTCGGGTTGTATCTACTAACTTCATATTTTGGAGTTTTTGAACGAGACTTTCAATATAAATCCTAATCATCATACTCTACATGTGAAGCTTTGCTTTACACCATTCCAATAAATATTACAAAAGCTATTAGTTACATTTTATTTCAATGTCAAAGCATGAAGCTAATAATATGTATTTTGGGATTAAAGGAGTTCATTTTATTTAAAACTGTGAGATTCATGTTTGCAAAAAAACATTTGAAATATAATCCAACTAATGAAACAAAAGTTATGGAGAGTTCTATTTTGTGGGCAATGAAGGCTAGCAATACACAAAATTGTTTTTTTAACTCAATTTGAAAAATTCCAAAACAAAAACAAAATCATAGGGTATGCATTTCTTATTGAAACATTCACCTTCACAAAGGGCTTGAAAAAACTAATTTATGAAGTATAGGTACATTATCTTACAATTGATTGGGGTTTTCATTCTAAAATGGGGTGGGGGGATATTTGAATAAATCAACTAAAAGATCATATGGTTAAATTTATCAAAAAATAAAGAAAAATTAAAATTTTAGACCTATTTTGGATATGACTATTGTAAAGCATCTTTGGGTCTTAGATCATTGTCAATGGTTAGGGAGTAAATTACACCTAAAAATATGATCAATCAAAATGCTCATTCCAAAACCATGAAGCCTTAGTATTTAACTCCTTAACACCTAAAGGTTCAAACTTCTTGAATGAATGTTTTAGGATTTCCAACCAATTCTTATGATGTCACAGTTTATTGCAATTTTTTGAAACTTATTAGAGACATCAAAGAATGTACTATCATTACGTGAATATGATTTTTATTTCATTTAATGCATTGGGAAAAAAATTATGCCCTCACAAGCACAAAATGCTTGACTTTTGGCAATAGCCTCCCCCTGCAAGAAGTCAATTTTTTTCTTATAAAATATATTTATTTCTACTTGAAAAGCTTTGATTAATTCTCTTTGAATAAGTGATGTGAAGGTTACAATATACCTTATAATGTGGGCAAATAGTAATTCTTTCTAAGAAAATAATGGTTAGGATTTGTTTCCAAACTCAATTTTTACAATTCTTCAAAAATATGACCCCCCTAGGGTGTAGATTATATGCTAAAATAAATTGACCTTTAGGATTGACATATATCAATTCCATTTAGAACCATTAAAAATGTAATTTTTTCTTTCATCTTATACCTACTTCTACATAATAATTTTTATTCTTTAAAAAATTATTTAAAAAAATTGAATTCTTTTCCTAGATTTTCAACTCAATTTCCCACCAAGAAGATCTAAACCACAAAACTCTATAGTAAAAAAAAATTCAGTGAACCTCTAAAGTTCGTTGACTATGTTTCACCTAAAAACATTCAAATGGGTTGTTTGATGGCAAAGGCCCAAAAATATTGACAAATAAAATCTTGTTGCATCTAAACATAAGATCTAGAGGTAGATTAGTTCATTATATTGTAATAAAAATGTAAGGTTCTAATTGCATAGGTTGTGAGATTATAGTGTTTGAAGTTGAATTTTTTTGAAGGCATCCAATTTTTGGACAACTCTCATTTAAAGAGTTTTTTGCACAAGTTAATCACTTCTCTCTTGAAATTTCTTCTTCTTTTTATAATAGAGTTGGCTACATGTTCAAAAAAAATTCATAACATTTCAAAAATGGGGAATATGTACCAAAAAGTTCCAATAGGGAACTAACTTCACGAAAACTCTCATAGAAAGTTGATTTTTCAACAGTTTTTGGCTTGCACATACAATAATCTCTTCAAAATGTTAACAATAGAGTTATAGGTTTCAATTAGCATTAGAAGAAGGAAAAATAATTGCCCAAAATCTGTGGATTCAGCAAGCTTGACCAATTTGTGGCTCAGAACCCCTAGTTGAACTCTAGGGCAATTGGGTATAAGGTAAAATAGCCCATTGTGGTCAGAATTTGGAGTCTGCCCTCATGCCATTGCTGAATTTTTTTTAAAAAACTCCCACTTAAAGACAAGTGTGAGAAATAGCGAGAGCAATTGAAATTCTATTTTTCAGACAAAGTATGAATTTTTGAAGTGATATGCCCAAAAGAGTCAGTACGCTACCCGATAACCAACAAAAATTGTATCCAATATGCTTATCTTAATCACCTAAAGCAGTCACAATAATTTCTAATGTGGAAGGCCTGAAAAGTCACTTCCTACAATGATTTACACTCAAAAAGTAGGATACTCCTAATGAGGTCACTAATCACTCCATGGGGGTCAGGTTAGACATTGATTATGGCCTGAAAAATCGTCATGGGGCCATTAGGTGTCCACTATGGGTCATCTGACCACAATGGGATGTTTTACCTTATTGGGCAAGAGGCTAGGTCAAGGTTTGATATGTCGGACTCATCATGGATCACCGACATTGCATAAGTTCATTCATGTGCCAAGTCCTCTGAACACCCATGTTCTACTTGTGTATGATGATGTTGATCTGCTTTATGAAATATATCTCTAAGATATTCAACACAAAAATTTGAAAATCAAAGTATTTAATAAATGATTCACAATGCTTCAAAAGTCATTCACTTTAAGTGTGATGCGAGTGAAGAAGACAAGCTCTTTATACAAGAGGAGTGGTAAGAGGTAAAACAATCCATGTGGGATATGTGAAAGAGAATTAGTAGGAGCTCAACCACTCTTAGTTAAGTCAAATCTAGAAATTGTGCTTAAAGTAAAATTTCAGACCTTATTTAGGCATAGTATAATAATTTTTTTCAAAAAACTTTGAACTAAGAAAAGTTGGTAAATCAAGCTAAATTTCATCTCCAAAAATCCGTTTGACATTTAGTGTCTTCAATCAAAAATTATAAACAAGTTTTAGAAAGGGGTTGGAAGTGATATTCTCTTTGACATTTTCAATCATCCTTTCTAAATTTTGTCCATAACTTTTTTTCAAAGACTTTAAATGTCAAAAAGATTTTTGGAGATGAAATTTAGCTTGATTTAATAACTTTTTTTAGTTCAAAGTTTTTGGGAAAATATTATTCTATTAGGCCTAAATAATGTCTCAAGGTATACTTTGAACACAATTCCTACATTTGAGTATTTGAGGTCATACAAATTTAAATTTACATATCCCACATGGGTTGTTTTACTTGCTACCACCCCTTTTGTATAAACAACATGTCTCATACTTCTGCACTTTGAACATGGGGAGATTTTGAAATTGATGAAACAATTGTCAAATACTTCAATTTCATGGAATATAATGTTTCGTTTTTAAGAATTATATTTCCGTAAGCAAATGCTGGTATGGCATTCTCCCTTGTATTTTATCCTAAATTTATGAGTCTCTGAAAATGTTATTAGCAATCTACCCCACACCTTGCCCAAACTTCTCTCTGCATTTTAATGAAAATTTTGCTCTATTGTAAATAACCCTACCCGTGCTACATTTAATCCATAAAAAATGACAATTCTTCCATAAGTCCTCATAGGCAAATTGTGGGCGCTTGATTCCCACCCTTGGAATTAAGCAACCACAACTCACTTCTTGTATTATTAAGTTGGTCCTATGAGTGTCTATATGTCAAATCCAAAATACACCTTCCAAGCAATGGATCTTTAGTATGAAAATTCTACTTTGAATTCCCTAATTATAAACTTAATCCAATCTCTTACAATCGAAAATTGCAAAAGAAGCTAATAGCTCACTATGCATGCATGTACAAAAATGTGGTCAAAAGAACTGCACTCAAATTTGAGTGCATATTTTTACCATTTTTTGTTATAGTGATAGGTTACTCTACATAATGGTGTATACATAACCATACATTCCAATGCATGACTAACATATTTTCTTGTTGAAGTTTTATTCTCATTGCAAGGTGAAATGATTTTAGCAAGGTAAAAAATAATCATGCAATTAATTTAGAATAGATGTTGAAATGTAACAACTTGACTTAGCACTTGATTTGGACCATCTTCAACTCTTCCAGTTATTTGCATAGTCACATGGTTGGTCTTTCAAGACGAAGTTTCTACTAGTGTTTATCCTATGTCTCACTTGGTAGTTGATCAATTGACTATTTATGGGGCATATTTGGTGAGCATGCATAGAGTATGCCTTTGTAGTTGAAATTTTGAACTTTCAATTTGGTTGTCTTTCTCCATGTTTGGGTCAATTAATCATTTGAATTGATGTTAAGTCTAGGAAAAGGGCATTTAGATTTCACCCACTACAATGGTATAGTGTGTGAGTCCAACCCAAATTGGTTATTTTGTGACTTTCTATTGTAATAGAAAATTGATTTTTACATGGTTACAATGTATAATATGAACTCTTTTGCTAAATTGTATTACATTGGTATATGATGAGGTGGTATATTTCTAGTTTGGATCATCTTAGAGCAAGCCTATTTGTAATAGTCTCCTTGAGCGAACTTTTCACTAGGATTTAGATTTCCAAATTAGACATCATAAGTCTTAGAGCATGGCCACCCTTATATACTAGGGATCTGATACTCTTCAAATGTGGGTGAAAAGTGTTACAGGCCCCTCACAATGTTCTCTTGAAACTCTATTCTAGTGTGCCAAAGAAATGCCCATTGAAATCACTGTTAGCCACCGTAAGTTTAGTTCACTAGAAGAAAACTGTGTTTTACTTGTCAAAAACTGTGTTTTATTTGACAAAAATTGTGTTGTACTCAACAGGAAAGTATGGAATCGGTTTTGTTGAGTTCTCCCTTAGTAACGCAAAATTATGCATTTTAACATTTCAACACATAATTTGACAAGTAAAACATAAAATTTTGTGTTACAAAAGGAGACCTCAACAAAATTGATTCCATACTTTTCTGTTGAGTACAACACAATTTTTGTCAAGTAAAACACACTTTTCTTCTAGTGGTTTGTTTTATCCCTTATACTACTTGATGAGTGGTTACTCAACTATTTATGGGTCGTATTTGGTGAGCAAGGGTGAGGGACAAGGAAATTGAGGGCTCTTCAAAATTAAGGGAAAACATCCCATTGTGGACCTTTTACCCATCATGGACTCCTAAAAATGCCCCCATTATGGTATTCTTTTAGTGATTGAGATCTGGGCCACATTCAATGTCTTAGCCAACTGGAATGGAGTGATTAGTGACAACAATAGGAACTTTCAATTTTTTAGTGTTAGTTCATCATAGGAAGTGCCTTTTTCAAGTCTTCTATGTTAGAAAATATTGTAACCACAATAGGTGAGTAAGATGAGTGTTATGGATCAATTTTGATTGGTTTTGAAAAAGTCTACAAACTCTTTTAGGATGTGATGGGCTAAACACTTCAAAAATTCATAACAAATTTACACTTTGTCAAAAAAATATAGTTTCAAATGTTCTCTCCATTTCTATCACTTGACTTTCTCTGGAACAAAAAGTAAAAAAAATTCAGAAATGACAAGAAGGAAAACCCCCCATTTAGTCCATAATGGATTGTTTTACCTTAGATGGAAAATTTGAGCATGCCAAATTTGGCGAGTAAGGGTGTGGATGCTTTTACTACAACATGTGGGTGGGGGTGGGGACAAGAATTTTCCAGGCTCTTCTAAAATAAATGTAATTTTTTTCTTTTTTTTGAAAGAAATGAAACGGAATCATGAATGTAATCTTTGAGTGCATCATATTTGACAAGCACCAATCGCAGATGCCCTTCTGTGCCCATTGCAACATGTCTGCCTCAGGGAAACCAAAACCTTCAACGAGTACCTCCCTTATTATGACCGAGAATGGTACTCCCTCCCCAGGCCACATACACCCCACCACAGAATTGGATCACACGCATCCCATCCGCATCAATTCCCCCAACTAAGTCAAGTCAAGTCAAGTTAAGCTTCTTGTCTAGAAATTACCAACGTTGGACGAACTGTACAGTACATTTTGTCCATGCCTGCCTGTGAGTCCATTTTGAGATCTAAAGCTGTCCAGGTATGTAAGTTAAGTTATGTAAGTTAAGCTTCCAGTACACACACGAGTGAGGGAGCGAGGGAGCTGCGGTCAGAATGTACGTCAAGTTTCCAAGAGTGGCAGCAGCCCAGCCCACAATCCATCTCTTCCATCCATCTTTCATCTTCCATAGCCAGTGGTGGTACGAGTGAACTCCGCTTTGAGACTGCTGCAGTGCTGCTGCTGCAACAAGCATGGCAAGACTTCCCCATAACTTAACGAACCTGTGTGCCTGCTCATAGAGTCGCCACTGGCAAACCCTGGACCCAAGAAGACTTTCCCATATAAGGAAACTAATCAATCTCAGTTGTGTGGGGGTGGACGGTTTTAGTTTGCAAGAGTAAATAATAATTGTGTGTGCAAAAAAAGTGTTCAAAAAGTGTACAAAACGGAGGCAGATGGAGCGGACGAAGTGGAGAACACTCTATCTAAGTTACCCCAAATTAGAATTGTTTCTCTCCCATAGATTAATCGGTTTGAGGTACAAGGGTGGCACATGTCAAACAGTGGGTGACACCATGCGTTTGAGAACCAAAAACTAACTTGTGGATTGTGATTTCCAGCTTGGACTTCCATATGTTACTGTTCTTTTTGAAAAAGCACAATTATACTGATACCAAAATAGAATTTTGAACTTGGGAAAGTCCTTCACTTTGTTCCACCCCCTTCTGTCGTAGCTATTGACAACATACTTAAGGTACACTCAGATACACATTCAGGTAAAAAAATAGTTTGAATCATTGCAGAGGACAAAAACAGAAGGAGTACATGGTCGAAACACCCATTCTCAACCAGGACCCCATCAGCAATCTAACTTTTAGGTGTTGGGAAATTCAACGGAGACTATGACTGATTTTTCATGATCAGTTCTGGGTTTCTGACCATCTTCTAACCATCAGTGTCATGACATCTGTCCTTGGTTTTGAGAGCCAATGAAAGTAGTCTTTGAATAAGCAGTTATGGAAAGGCTTTATGTGTTGGGTATGGGTCTAGACCAACTTTTGGCTTCCAAAACTCACAGTAATTTCAATTCAAGGCATAAAATTACCAGAAAATTTGCAATCCCATGACTTTTATTTTTCTACATGGTAGAAAACTTTCATTGCCTTACACTATCCATAAAATGCACAGAATCACTTAAGTAGCTAACTATGGATAGTGATACCCATAATACATTCTTGAACCTCAACGCAAGGACCCCTTTGCTTATTGTAAAAATTTCAAGCTCCATTCTCTATCAAAATCTTGAATGGAAGATTACCAATGCAATGTGGGCCATTGTAACACAAATTATTCTTGGAATTAAAGTAGTAATACCAAAACAGGATCCCTAAGCCTCCGTATTTAAGAATGATATGAACAATGTTGACTTACATGTTGAACTCTTAATATATAGGTAGTGCATATCTTTTATTGAGAAAATCATTCTTAGGTTCTTCTCCAATTCAAACATTATTTATAGGCTCACTATTTTGTTTCAACTAAATTTTGATCCAAATTTTTTTTGGTTGTTTAAATGTAACAATGATGATGTGATTTGAAAGTCATAAACAAAAGTCTTCTAAGTGTGAAAAATAATATTATTACATAGACACTGTTCTTCAACTCTAACAAGAGTTTTTTCATTCATTGGATTTGTTTAGTTATACATGTCTATTGTTATATTTGTTTTGGACTATAGAAATTGAAACAATTACATTTCTTCATGGAATTATTTGAATTGAGCACATCTACAAACAACATATAAGGCAAGGATATCCAAATAGATCACCACCCCTGAAGCCCTATCTTTACATCTAGATAATCAATATCTTCCTCCATTAAAGAAACAATTTTACCCAAGCAAACTTTGACCTTTCATAACTTTTGTATGGAATTTCCAAATGAAACAATTTGGGTGCATTGAAATCCTCTTTAGTTGGCAACAAGAAAATACAAGAACTTGATGAGTCTAATAATAGCAACTATGGTATGACAAAAAAAGTGGCCATTTTGAGTGTCCCTACCTTTGTTAGTTACTTTACACCAATGGTGTTTTTAAGGGGATAGTATCAAGTGTTAAAAATACAAAATTAAAATATATGAATCATTGCTACAGTCAAATTGAACTTGGAAATGAAATCTAACAATGCAGTGGTCCTGGAATGAGTAGTGATTGGGGTTAATTAATGTGGGTACACTCTAAATTGCACCCCACCTAAAACCATCATCATCACTAAGTGTACATCTCCAAAATCAATATAAATACATGCGTATGTTGAAAGAACAATTTCATAAAATCTACCCAAAACAATTTTGACCATTCATAACTTTAAATTACACCCCACCTAAAACCATCATCATCATTAAGTGTACATCTCCAAAATCAATATATGTGTATGTTGAAGGAATGATTTCAGAAAATCTACCCAAAACCAACTTTGACTGTTCATAACTTTTGCATACAATATTCAAATGTTGCATTGTTTGGTGCGATGGACCCCTTTCACTTGCCAACGAGAAATTTTGAAATTTAACCAGTCTAATAATAGTAAATAGGCACAGCAGTGAAAAGTGTCAGTTTGGGGTTACCCACCTTAATTATGACATTGTGTTTATATTTGGGAGACCATTCATTCAGGCAAGTGGTGAAATCTATATCACCGAACTCTCCTGGTTTCAAAAGAAAAAAAAAAAAAAAAAATCTATATTACCGAACTTAACTTAGAAGAGGATAAATTTTTCTAGGAGGGATTAAGTTACTGGTGGTACCTTACCTCCACAAGAACTGACTTGTCCTGGAATTGAATTCCAGTGCCATGCAGAATGATTATGGGCAGTCTGCTACTGCAGTACGCGACCATTAGAGTACAATTAATTAAACACTTACTTGAGCTCTAAGCATCATATCAGCCAGGGCTAAGTTAAGTTAGACCACACGTACATTAGTTAAACTTGAGAGTTTTTTTCCCACCAAATTTCTAACCTTGGGGGGATGACTAATTACCAAAAAAATTTGCCCCTACTTTGTACTTGGTTATTTCTTGTGTCCTTTCTGGGCTAAATTGAAGGCCTTTCCATTTTGGTTTGGCCAAACTAACCCACATTCACACAATAAGGCATATGACCCATTTTCAACCACTCAAGCAATTACACATACATGGAGTGAAGGTTTCTTGAGTGGAGAAATATTCTCATGTAAAAAATAGAGTTTGGAAGGATTTTATAATTTTTTAAAATTTTATTTCTTAATACATAATTACTATGAATTTTTTAGCTCAAGATTTTGTTTGATCCATATTGGTGATATAGGCCTTCTTATTTTAGACGAAGGACTAGTTGCAAAATTGACCATGGTTTGGTTGTAGTATTGAGAGTCTTGTAGCCTATAGTAATTTGCCACAACTTCTTAGGGAACTACACTATAATTAATCACTGCTCAATAGTACTCCCTTCGTCCCAAAATGATCTTCCCGATAGACAAAATGTTTCAGATTAAGTCTAAAAATAACAATTTTTAGACCCATTTTAAGCTATGAGTAGAGTTCAATTCTCTCCTTTCATCCTAAAAATTTGGAGTTTTAAATTAATTTTCAAAATGTAGTTTTAGGCAGCTAAAAAGTTTGATTTTGAAGGCATTATGAGAGAGCACTGGTGGCCATTAATTTGGAGTGCCAATTGCAGGGAATACTATAGTGATTAAATATAGTTATCCAATTTTTCAGTGGCCCTTATCAAGTGGTGAGCTTGTTAGTACACTTCAAATGACAACAATTCAATATGATGTGGAGATTTATCCTGATTGGTCCAAGTCTTGAAGGCTACCCATTGCTAAGAAGGAGCTAGGAAGTTGACCTCCTATTTTCAGGAGGAAGCCACATTGATTTGGGTTCATTGTTGATAATAAATAGCATGTGCAATATGTATGTCAATGTTAGCAAATAATTAAAATTGATTCAAGGAACAGGAAATTGGAAGATCATTTTGGAACAAAATATTAAGGAAAACCTGAAGATCATTTGGGGATGGAGGGAGTATTTGAATAGAAATAAATAGATCTATAGAGCGGAAATGGGGGGGGGGGCATTGGAAAAGGGTTGCCTCCTATAGACCAAGCAAATTTACCTTTGTCTTCGAGTAAAATCTGCCCATTATTTTAAAGTTGGTTAATTTTTAATTTTTTAACTTGTCTTAGCTAATTGAACAATAATCTCCAATTCCTAGCATGCATTTAGAATTTCCATCTGTCATAAATATTAAGTAGATACATTGCAGAAGGACTCCCACACTCAATATCAATGCTACCTTTCTACTCAAAAAAATCTTTAGGTCCATTTGTTCAACCCCCCCATGCCTTCCCATCCAAAACTTGAAATTCATGTTACTTGTATAGTTCCGCTTTATTTGTGCTCTTTGACTAATTTGACTAAGGTAAACCAACCTATGATTGACATGCAAATTGTCCAATGCAAATACTTAAGAAATGGCCCATTATAGTCTTACACCAAACCATGACATAATTTTCTAATAAATGAGATTAGGATTTTATTGGATTGGTTAGTGGCCAAAATCAATGTCTTGGGTGATGGTGATGGAGTTATTAGTGATTGCTATAGTGATTTCTACCTTTTTAATGTAAATTCATGACAAGAAGTGATTTTTATATTCCTTCATGATATGGCCCTCTTAGGAATTGTTGTAGCCATAATAGGAAACATTATGATTGATTTAGGTGGTGAGATGACCATCATGAGTACACTTTTTGGTAGTTTTGGGGTAGTATAAAGGTTCTTTGGGGCCAATTGGGTGGTACACTTCAAAGATTCATAACTAATTCCTACTTTGTTAAAAAATAATTCAATTGCTCTCTCCATTTCTCACACATGTCTTTATATGGAAAAAATGTATTTATTTTTAATAATGTCAACAAGGCAAACCAATTATTTTGCCTATCATAGGTTGGTTTACCTTAATAGAAACCTAATCCTCCAAAAGAAAACCCTCCTTCTATTTCATCTAAAGCCATTAACCTTGAAAGGACATAACCTATGATTGTGTGGATGAACTTCAAAATCCTTGAATTTGTATGGTTCATTTTGTGGCTAAATTCAAATGAAATTTTTCTATTTTTATTTTTCAAAGATATAATCACATGTCTTCTATATACCATAAAAATTTCAAATTATTTCTGAATTTTTGAAGAAAAAGTAAAAAAATTCATATCAAATATAAAATAAGCTTAAAAAATCTGAAAATTTCTCCATGGTTGTACATTGCGGTGAAGAACATCATGGTGTAAACCAAATTCTTGTGTCTTTCTATAATTAATAAATCCATAGACCATGGTAACAAACCCAAAGTTCAAATGGTCATAAAATATTTAATTTGGGTAATTTTCCAAAATTTCAAATTGGAGTAGAAACTAGACTCAGTAAGCTTCATTTCATAAGTTGGGCAAAAATTCAAAAAAGATCTATTCTATTGACTAAAATGCAAATGAAAAATAAGTTGATAGGAGTTGCCAAATTAATACACTAGAAAGACATCTCTTTTTTTTCTTTTTTTTTTCTTGGAAATGAGCGGTGAGCATTAAGAAGAAAAGGAAAGACATCTCTTATGATCCAGGAAACTGACATCTTCTTCTCTAAAATATTCTCTAGTCACTCAATTCAATTACGGAGTAGAAGCTTTCCACCACCAAAAGTTGCACACACTGAAGAAACATTCCTCAAAAAAGCTGGATGAAAATAATCTATTTTGAGTAAGTTCTGGCACTGTTTGACCATCCATCAGCGACGAAATGGCTGCTCAAGCAGACGTTTAAGGGTTGCAGTCCAATGTTTTTACCACGCGTTTGCGTTGGTTCTCCTGTCCTTCCATGCATGAGTGAAGAAAAACGAATCCGGTGCCAAGCCTGACACTCGGGGCATGGCACTTCACTGGGTACAATTCTTCACATGAATTCAGCTGTTCCGATGGCAGGCAGCCCACAATCGACGCCACTTCGCTTATACAACCTTTGTTGCTTGTAGGGGAACACTGGAACATTCTGCCATAAAATTGTAAATAGAATTCTACTAGTTCCTTCAAGGCGACCGAAGACCACGTTGGTGACTTATAATAAGACCTCGCTCGTATTTTTATACGCCTCTGGCCCACCCTGGAATCCACGCACAGGAATAGAAACAACCAAAGGAGATATTCCTGATTCATATGAAAATCCTCTGATTTTATTCAATAGATTTATTGGTTTCTTAATGGACGATTACTGGTTTTACTTATTTCAGGGGGAGGGAGTTAGTGGAGGCCACATGGATTGCGAATCGTTGTTAGCCCGAATTGTCATACTCGTGGGGGATACACAAACCCGGGTCGCTCACCGTTCAATTGGTATTGGAAGCTAGCTCGCGTCAACATTCGCTTTCTGAAGGCCATTCATCCAGTGAGTTTCTTGTTGCTAGCTACTTCCAGCGCAGCCTGCAATGGCAGAGTACGTTCGAGTGCTGCCGCTAGCTTCCTTGCACATTATATATTGACATTGAATTGTCGATCTTATGCAACTTACTGGAACTCACTGGGACATGCTCACCTATTCGCTAGCAGTTGTAGCCGATCGATCATGGTTGAGGCTCTTCGTTGATTTGACGCAAGCTGCAAGTGGGTAGCTCCTCCAGATCACCGACTTGTACAGACAAGAAGTAGTTGAATTCCTGGTGCCAGACTCATGCTCACCGGCACATTCGATCAGGTTGGAATGCTCGCAAGGAAATAAAGAGAGTGGCGATCGATATACACGATGCCTGGTACGTGCAAATGCTGGCTACAGTGATTGGTTTCTGGCTGACGTCGATGATCAGATACGAGGATTACGAATTGTGCACAACTTAAATTTGTTGATCGGATGTACACCGGTTTGTTGTCAGAATTAGTTTGTTGATTGAATGGAAACCAGCACGACACTGACTAGTCTGGTTTCGGGTTTCGGGTTGCATGTGAGGTGGTTTGCTGTCTGAGTTCCTGGTTTGTTGATTGGATGTGTACTAGTTTTGGTCGGGTTGTTGCTTGGATCGATCCTGAGGGTGACAAGTTTCTGTCTGGTGTTCTGTTTTCCAGGATTGAACGTGAACTTGTCGAGCCTTTCTGATCCGACGAAGCAAGTATGGATGGACCCCGCTCTCTGGGGCACCCTCCCCGAGCCCCTGCTGGAGCTCATCCTGGCGCACCTACCATTGCCGGAGCTTCTCCCAATGCGCGGCGTCAGCACGAAATGGAACGAGCTTCTGCGCACGTCGCGTTTCCTGATCACCCAGCGCGCTCTCACGACCCAGTGCCCGGCTTATGTGCTCACCGTGAACGAGCCCGCGTTTAGCGCCTTCAGTTTCTTCCAGCAAGCCACTGGCCCCGAGCTATACTACCTTCGCAGCAGCTCCCTTTATTGCCCCGTAGCGAAGAACTGGTTCAACATGTCGCTCGACTGCTTGCCCATCCGCGACTTCTACATCACGTCAGTCGGAGGCGGATTGATATGCTTCGTAGGGTACAAGGGCGGCAGTAGTACTCACCGGGAAGTCGTGGTGGGAGTCTGCAACCCCGCGACGCGAGCGTGGCAGATCCTCCCTCACTGGGGCGACGCGAAAGCGTACCACAACTTGCCCGTTTTCGTGGCTATGGTGGTGGACACTCTCACCGACACCTACCGAGTCCTCCTCATCGATCACGACAGGGCTGCGACGTGGTCGTACCAGTCGAGAAGCATGGCGTGGACAGAGTTCGACTCCGTCCCGTCGCGACACAGCTTCCCGTATTACGACCGCAGCCCGAGCACGGCCGTGACGGCGATGAATCCGTCCGTGCTTGTGTGCGCCGCGGAGTGCAAAACGGGAATCTCCACGTTCGACATGGAAACGGGACTGTGGGAGTCTTACCACGTGAATCTTCCCGGAATGCATAGCAACGTGCACCTGGTGCAGTACCACGGGCGCATTCTCATGATCAGTCGGGTGATGAAGCAGAAGTACGAAGGCTCGGATCGCGTGCAAATCTCGGAACTCGATCCAAAGGGACTACGGATTACGACGGCTCTGGAGGAGGTGCCACTCGGTCCGAGCAAGCAGTTCCTGGATCACTTCAAGGTGTGTGGGTATCGGAGTTACGATGAGTCGGAGGGACTGTGCTTCATCTCGGTCACTACGGGCGAGCGTTGGTTGTATGATCTGGAAGAGCGCTTTTGGCACATTTTGCCGAGTAGTCCGGGAAGTAAAATGAAGAGCATGTCGGCTTATGGGGGATTCAGTGTCCACTTGAGAGTGGACATTCACCCCTAGCTAGTTTCCCACCTGCACAACTACTCCACGTACATCCATCCCCCGAGAGATCGAAACGCCCGCGTGACTGAATCACTGGAACTCCGGACTACCTGAAAGTCAAGAGTGGCCTAGCATTCAGTTGGAACTCCGGGGTGCCTGAGACTATTGAGCTATTGACTAGAAATCTGTGGAACTCCAGGGTGTCTGAAATCAGTGGAATTCCGGTGTGACTAGAAATGTATGGAACTCTGTGGAGTGATAGAAATCGGAGAAACTCTTGGGGAAGAGAAATCAGTCGAACGTACTCTTGGGCATCTGACTAGAAGTGTAGACCGGAACTTTATAGGGGTTGAAATTTGGAACTGCAGGGTGGCTGGAAACGAATTACTGATCGATCCGAGATCAGAAAAGCAGATTGCAAAGCGCCAAGTACTTGTACAAAATTCACGGATTAGGTAAATTCGGGGTGCAGAGATTAGCGTTAACGACACCCTTGCAGTTTTCTCAGTCGAAGTCCCATCATGGGTGGGGCAAATTGCATTGGGTTCGCCACCCCGAGGGTACAGTCGATCTACACTCTTTCTGGAGTCATAAGGTTGTGCACCGTATTGGTAGATATGGGTCATATGGCAATTTTGAGTTTTGCATTATGGAACAATCATCCTTTTCAGTTTGTAGATATTGAAATTTTTAGGCCTTTTTTCACCTTGTATCTAAACGATTTGCAATGTACACAATTAAATATTTAAATCCTTGCATTTCCTGAGATTGACTAGGAGCTGAGAGTGTGGTCTAATTGGCATGGGTGTACTCTGTAAGTTAACCTTTCAGAGAACAGTGGATGGCTGGGGAGCCCAATTGTGGTCCCAGCATGTGTTTTTTCTGTGTATTTGACATTGAAGGTGCATGAATTGAGGTATGTTGTATTCACTAAAGTGTGTCTTTCATGTTGATCAAGCTAAATCACATGACACACGGCACTCACAATATGGTTCCTTGTTGCAACTCTAGTATGTATGAGAAGCAACAATTAATATGATTACCAACTCTATTTGTATAGTGCCATATTTGAGCATGATAAGGTTCAATGTTGAAATGACATCCAAATGAAAGATGCTAATTGTTGAATTTATAATCCAAATTTTCAACAATATGCCTCTTGGCATATCTCAATAGTAACAATTCATCCTCCGAGAGTCTCATGTATGGATCCTGTATATGATATCCTACATCCCTTCAAGGATAAATTGTGTGACCTCTAACAATGTAACAATCTATGTTCTTTAGAGCCATCTTCATTCTAATGATTGATAAGACAATTTTGAATTTTCTATTGCATGTCTAAAAGAGAGCAAGATAGATTGTTTGATGTTATTGCCTTCAGCAAATATTTTGTTAAAATGGCAGTATTCATATGCCATTTTTCCATTCATTTTCTAGGGTTGGTATAGATTTCAGACCGCACAATCTAAATCTAAAAGTGCCAAATTTGTGGCATATCGCCATTTTAAATGAAATATCCCTTCTTTCCAATTGTGAGACTTGATAGAAGTTCTATTAGTGTTTCTACGCATTTTCGTGTATTCAAAAACATAAAATAACACATTCTTGTGCAACATGTTGGTATATTGAAAATGAAAATATCGTTTCTCAAGAGCTGGGATAGAAAGCGTCACTCACCTTGCTCTTACGAGCATCTTGTGGCATCCTAGATCAATACTTAGACTCTCAATTCATGCCAACTAATCTCAAAAAGAGATTGGAGTTCTTTCTTTTTCTTCTTCATGCAGTGAACACCTGAGTGCCGAAGTACCCACAATGGACTCTATTAGTGGTCACAGAAAATTCCAGCAGTGACAGCGAACAAGTCATGTACAGTATTGATCCCTGTCTTTGACTAATTATAAATCTCAGTTCTAATTTTGAGTAAAAATTAGTTTAAAAAAAATTAGTTTATTAATAATGTTTTCGATTCTTGGAAAACAATAATTAAAGAATAATCAAAAAATGATTTCCACTGATTCCTGGAATAAAAAGTGTTGACGAATGTGAGATACTAACATTCTGTGTCAAATTAGGTGGGATCCAAACATAGAATAATTGCCCCCACCACCACTGTCAATCGAAAAATATCCGTTGCCTTGAAACTTAAGCCACAGAACTACAGAAGCCCGGCCTCCCAAATCTCCGCTCAACTTGTGAAAATTTCCTGCCACCGAGGTTTCGAAACCACCAAGAAGGACCGCATTCAGTTATAAACCATTTTAATTCAATGCCCTGCAATTTTATTTTACTATATCATCTCGCACCTGAGTGCTGTACTGAGTAATGCCTGTGACTCACTCACCGTTTCTCATCATTCATTGAGAATTCCAAATTTGGGAAACGACAAAACGGTTAGAAAATCCGGGGATTTCGACATGGAAATTAGAAGCCGAAATAGAAAAAGAAAACCCAAAATTCTCTTCAGGGAAGAACCTCGTTTGCACGCAGCAACGCTTCATGTGACAGTCAAAATTAGTTTAATATACTGCAGTCAAACTGAGACTCAATGTGAGCGTGAGACGGAAGCAGTGTGCCAGTGGAGCTTAAGCTTATCTCATTATGCCAGGGTCACACAAGTGAAGCCACAGACTCAGAGTGAAGAGGCGAAACATGTGTTTGTCACCGAGGTAAGCTTAAGAAGCCCATTGTGGACCCTTTGATCAGTGCGCATGAGGTAACTGCACTTAACCCTAGAAGGGCCTGAAAGCCCTTTGCGGTTGTACAGTATATTATGTATTTGGTGGTATTTGATCAGAGAAACATTGACCAAATACTTTTTAGTACAAAGGAAATTCATAATCATGGTAGTACATAAATAAAAATGTATCATAATTCACATATTAAACCACAATTGAAGAGTTATAAAGCAAAATATGAGTCGTGTAGAGGGACCCTAAAGGCCTTTCAAGGGTTAAAACGGACACCTTTCTAATACTGACATGTACATATTGATTTCTTGCCTAAAATGCACTCCCACTAAGGGAAAGCACCCCTAACTGTCAAAATAAGCAATTGAATGTAGTTGGAGGCACCTTTTTCAAGATTTTATTTTTTTTATTTTTAGAATTAGCAATTGGAAATCATAAATTTTCAAAAAAAGAAGATTATAATTTTTGGATGAGATAAGTAATTAATATGAATTTTCTTGACTCTTGAATCTTTGAAAAACATTAAAAAAATCTTGCAAAAAATAAGATTGTAGGTACTTGCTTAAACCTTCATGAGTCCCCCAAGGAGATTCTTGGGACTTTGGGGTTTAATGAATGGTGAATTTTCAATCTAATTTCAACCCTTTGAACTCAATTGCACATTGTGTGAAATTGATACTATTTTAAAATGGAAGAGAGCAAAATTCGGTCCGAAATATGTTTGCCTACTCAAAGGTAGGATGATCCATTGCCACAATGCCATCCCTTTGTTTTCCCTTGGATCAATGCACATGCTTTGTCTTATATGGTTCACAATTTTTTTAGGAAGTAGGACTTTGGATCTGAGAATTAGTCTCATGTATTTTGTTCAACTTTATTTTGGGACAAAGAAAGACTCATTGTAGATGATAAAAGTAGAAGCTTCCTCTTATTGTCCTTGGAGGGAACTATCATAGTTCATTTGGATTATAATGTATCTATTTCAATTCTCTAAGTTGTTGAAATGGTAATCCAAAGTGTTCTTCAAGCTTGTGGAATAATGAATGAACATTTTGCTATGTGTGTAGAACATGTATGGTAGTATTCATTGAATTCACAAATGGTAATTTTTCAATTTGATTCCAACCTTCCAAATCCAAATTATTATTCACTATAAGAGGAAGGTGTGATTTAAGTATAGTCCTACAAGTATTGACATGTTAAGAGATTTTTAATGAAAATTTATTGAAAACATATGTATTTCTAGTAAAATTTTACAAAACATCTCCTAAAAGGCCAACACTTACATGACTATACTATTGGGACTATACTTAAAACACACCTTTCTCTTGTAGTGGTTGAAGTTGTCATATTGCAAACCTAGCTTGTAGAATTTTTACTACATTAGTATGCAATAGGCTGCAACTAGGATCTAAACTAGAAATTGCAAGTGGATTCTTGGTGATTTGAGGTCCACATACCTTTGAGAACAAGGAAGTTGATTGCATAAGGTTATATAGAGACTCACTATTAATATTGGGTTGAAATTTGAGACACTTGTATCAAAAAAGACACAATACAAGAATGAGTGCATAAATTATAAATTTAAAGTGAAAACACAAAAGTTATAATATGAAAGATATTGTAGATTTGTACAAAATTTGAAGCAAAATGCAATCATGGTTTAAAAGTTAAATGTGAATCATAATGTTTGCAACCTTGTAGACTCAATTATGAACCTCTTTTCTAAAATGCCAAAACAAATTTGAAAAATACTTTTCCATACCACAAACAAGATATACATTCTTTGGCATGTCTTAGTAGATTACTGGTATATGACCCATGGTTATTGAAATTGTTAAACTTTGACTTGAATATATTTGAAAATCATTTAAAATTGTATAAATGGAATGTATCTTGTGTAAATGAAAAATGCATCTTGTACATACTTGATATATAATTTGTTGTTACACTTTTACTTTCACCATTGATGAACAATTGCTCTCAAATGTCAAATCCCTTATGCCACATTTAACTACTTTTGGACTTTTGAAAGTCCAAAATTAATAATAGAAAAAAATGGTCATCAAAAGATAAGGCAAAACATTGAGAGATCTATATAAATTATCTAGAGATCAATACAAAACATCTGTAGATCTATAGAAACATTTGTAGATCTCTGGAGGTTTATTATCCCGGAGATCTCCCAATCTTTTGTCCAAAATTCACTAAATAGTCCAAAAACAATTAAGTGTGGCATCCTTGCATATTGAGCTTGAGTCAAATCCTTGTGGTAGGCACTAATGTGCTCTAATTCCACCCATTGTAGGCTCTTGCATGTCACCATTGCTAAATTGCTTGCCCTATGCGTTGTCTTCCTTACTTGTTGTTGGCTCGCATACTTGTTGTCGACCTTGTCTTTTGTATTGGAGGGTTGCATAATACGCCAACTTCTTCTTGACTTGCATGCTCTAATTTTGGAGCTCCTTGGTATGGTGTTCATGTTCTTGATCATAATTTGTTCTTGGACAAATTGGTGTTCTTCTTGTGTTTATTGTAGTTCCACCCTTTTATTACCATTTTCAACTCCATTTCGATTAGTTGAGAGGATTCATCATTTTTGTGAGGTGATAGGACATGCCAAGGTCAATCTATCCCAAATGCAATGAATTTAGTACTTTAAGTTTGAAACTATTGATTTTTAGACATTGAAAGATTGTAGCTAGTGTAAATTTTTTGTTGGAAGAAAATTCATTGGTAAGACAATGATGATGGAATTACAAAATCTAGAAGATTTTGAGAGTGACCATTGAAGAAGAACCTCATTAGGGGAGATTTGAGGCCTTGACAAGACTGTGATTTCCCAAGCTGCAGGGAATGCAAGAACCACTCCACTACTGCAATCTGATGTGGCTGAGACTATGTCACGTCAAAAAATAAAAAATAAATAAAAATGAAGTTTTTTTTTCAACTTCTTTTTGTATTTCAAAAAATATATATTTTTTCCGACAATAGATAGTCATTCCCGGACATCACAGAGAACATGCCTGAAACGGCTTTCCCATGGCCTCAAATCCCTTCTAATGGCTGATTCTTGCACAAGGAGGAACATAACATTATATAACTAGACAATGATCCTCCCTCTGCTACGAAGGTATTACACTTTGCTAGATACTTGAGAGGGACTTTTCAATTTAATTCAAAAATTGGGGTTGACTGAAGAGCCATACTTATAAGACAATTTTGTTCACTAGAGGGGTCCCTTTTCAAGGATGCAAAAGGACCCCGGCCTCATTGGTAAGTTAAAACAATGTTTTGGAGAATTATTAGGGGAGCTCCTCGTATTTCTCTAGCGCTGCTGCCAGTCTAGTCCAAAATCCTGAGCTGCATTGATGCTCACAAATATTAATAAAACAAGTGACTGCCTCCTAACAATGAGTTTCAGCCAGAGGGGTAAATTAGCAAATTAGTGTGACAGTAGTAAGTTAAATGAGTGCGTGGCACACACACTATTTAGAACAAATCAGTGTAGTTGAGAATCAAAGAACATGACAAATTGGGTGAGCAATTCAAGACTGTATTATCATAAGTTCCATTTCGAATTGACACGCTTCCCCCACTAAACTTATTTAAAAATAAAAACTCGTCAATCAGGGTGCGTAAGTAAGTTAGCTCCGTCTAAGTTAAGTGAGGGATGGAATCTCTTGAAATTCTTATTAAGCTAAGTTTTTCCACTCTCCAATGCAAAAGTGCACAATCTTAACCTCCAACAACTGAATGGGACAGTGTACTGAATTCACATAGTGAGTGAGTGAGTGAGTGAGCGATGACGGTAATCTCAAGAAAATATTTCACCTGTTGAAGAATGTGCCACTGCATGATACAGATTGAGAGAAACGAACCTCTCTCCCATTTAACTTAACTTATCAGGCATTCATTGGAAGATTAAGGGAGGCAACCCATTGTTGACCACTTCAGCAGATACACGTATCTGCAAGGGAGGTTTCAACAGTGGGGGAAATTTTCCCATGTGCAGAAATAGAGTTCATAAGGTTTCCATAATTTTTCAGATTTTATTTCTCAAAACATAATTACTGTGAATATTTTAGCTAAAGATTCTGTTCCGCCTACATTGGTCATATAGACCTTCCTCTTTCTGACCAAGGATTGGTTGCAAAATCCAACAAGGGGTGGTTGCAATATCAAGAGTCTTGTAGCCAATCTTAATGCACCACAACTACATTGGGAATAGTGCCAACATTGATCATTGTTAATCACCTCTTGATCGAAATTACTCCACCCTACGTTGCCATAATTGGGTAGTGATCAGAAATGGGTTGCCTCCCATAACTCTAGTTCTATGGAAACATCACTTAAAATTGATAAAAATAAAAAAGAGACTATTAGGGAGGTCTATAAAGTGCTCAAGCTCTAAAAACATTCTTCAATGCAAAGGTAGATTTTGCTTTTGCATTGGATCAACAATGTACAAACAATGCACACTTTGAGGAGGTGAAGACATAAGACCTTGTGAAAGAGAAATAGAATTGGCATCTAACGCAAGTAGTTTCATATTCTATGGAGCTTTGTGGAATTATTTGATAGTTTTTTGAAGTTAAGATGCAATGGTCACTAGAATAGTGGGCATTTAGTAAGGTAGACCATCCCAATTCTATTCATTGTCCAATTCCACCATCTTACTTTTGGCCCAAACTCCATCCAAAAAAACATCCAAATGGGTTTGTTTCGTAATTAGTGCATTGATGCCAACAAAGAGTAAAGTGTGAATCCTTTAATGGTGAATACTTAACCCTTAAATGACGGAGTGGTGACCATGAAAATCATCCCTTTTGGAATTGTGTGACATCTTCTACTTTAAAAAAAATACTCATTGGGAGTCAAACTACTATAGAAGATCTCCCCTTTCCACCCCTAATTCCAAGGATGAATAGTTGCACTTCTATCCTACACAGAAGAATTCCTTGTCATTCATTGGACAAAAAACATTTGCCATGTCGTTTATGGGTTAAGTACCATTGGATACATGGTTATAGGTTGGTTATAAGACTTTCATGACTCTATTGTATGAGCAATTTTGTAATTTCAAGGCAACCACTTTAGAAATTCACAAAAATAACAATTTTAATTGAAAAATTAGAATTCTACTTGGGTTTCATTTATGAAACAAGTGCACACCTCTAAAAAAATTTGTGCTCTACTTGAAATTAGCCCCAAGATATTCAAATTGCTAAGCAGGGTAGTGATAGACTTATCTACCTTAGTTGAAGACCAAAGATATAACTCTTGAGAAGATTCTTAGGTAGTCTAAGGCTTGGTTTACATCAAAAACAAGGGCGAAAACATTGTGAAGTCTCCATCTCTAAGCCCCCTTGTTTGCTATAGAAAAGTCCTCCTTTGGATTGGTGTAAACCACCAAGAAGGTATGAAACGGAAAAAAATGTTAAAAAATATTTTCAAGAAATAGCACAAAGTAGAATTGGCCCAAAGTCAAGAACTTGGCGTTTCTACAAAAGAATATTTCTTCCTGCAAACTGAGTGGGGAAAACTTCACTAGTAGATTGAAGTGCAGATGTACCTCATATGGAGCACACCTCCCGTGATATTATTAGAACATTCAAGCAGCACAATGGAGGGAACAGATCTCTAACCCTAAATCCCAAATGGTTACACAAATGAGTCGGTGCTGACCTTGAATCAGGTTCCAGTAGCAGCGTCATCCAGTCTAATATCTTGAACATAAAGAAAATAGACTCCACCAGAATGTTTTGGTAGGATACAGTAAACGACGGACACAGTTTGAGATACAACTTCCATGATCAACTTTTTTTAATTACACTTAACCTCCCAATGACGAAAGACCTCGATGCCCTCAGCAAGGCACACAAACAGGATCACGGCGTATCTTCCTCCAAAATTATCCAAGAAATGGCGCAAACTGGGCAATAGCTACCAACTCCAAACTAGCCGCGTACAATGCTCAAGGAATGGATGACTTCTAGAAATTGTAACTTCTCTTATCCCAAGGGAACATATTAAGGACAGGTCTACAGCACTCAACTTGATTGCGTCCACTTCACGATGGACAAGAATCATCGAATCTGCAAGAGCAGGAATATCTGTCCTGTACCCTATCTCCCTGACATGAATACTGCCGCCATTGATAGATTTCGTCTTTCAAAATCATTTGGTGGCCGAAACAGCATTGACGCAGACCTGAAGCTTTGATCTGCAAAAGGTGCAACGAAACAGTTCCACCACTGTTACATATATTCTTTGTCAGATTGGTCTATCCCCGTCAATCGAAGATAACGAAATTAAATCGGAGTGGGCTGGAACTCAACAGGTATAATATTAGTCCAGACGATACCAACAAAACAAACAATTTAACAGGACTCGTCAACAAAGAATTGCAAATTTGATTCAGTGACCAAATGATATAGCTGAGGCATAACATCAGTCACGAGCTGGAAATTAATAGTCCAGAAGTATACATCATTAACAGGCAAGGACAGTCTTGTTGTGGGAAAATTTCTATAAAAGTCAGATGCAACTAGTGCACAACTTGAGAAAGCGAGATTCAACCTGAGCATATGATCGGTGGATCATGCTTCTTCGGCTTCAGGGCAGATGCGTTTGATTCGTACAAAACTTAAATCCCCGAAGAGGTGTGCATCGGTGTAGCACACCTCCATACAAGCGCTGGACCACCATCAGTCAGAACTGCTGTCCATGACCACTGCTTCTGTGATCCCCGAAATATGAATTGAAGAAGCGGAAATAGAAGTGCTATCACTTGTCACTCTCCTGGTCCCCTTCACAAATCTCCTCAAACTCTCCTACACAGGCCGACTCGGAAAAGGAAGTCATGAGAAACGCAGATCAGCAACATGGCATTACATCAGCCTCCAACCAAAACCTCATTTCGGCCCATGCTTCTCTGCCTCAGCCTACTCTGAAACTAATCGCTTCAAAAGATTTTTTACAGCGCAAGGCAACGTAGTCTCACCTAAATTTAGCAAGCGAGAGAAATGGCAGGCACTCGGAGATCCGCAATAGGGCTGGTAATGGCGTGCTGGGCAGAGCCAGTGCAAGCACCGGAAGGGCCGAATACAGATCCGATCGCATGATATTTTGAAACCCTGGGACCTCTTGGACCAACTGCTGGAGCGCAAAAGTTATACGCCTAGGCTGAGGGATTCCGTACCAGCAAAGAAAACATGAGAAAAGAATACTACACACCCTTGTGTCTAGCGCTGATGTCCTCTTCAATTCATAGTCTGATTGCCGAGCCTGCTTTAATGGGAATTGCCGGCTATCAAGGTATGAAAATAGCTCAGGAAAAAAGGACTTCAGTTCTGGGTTCTGAGCCTCCGCGGTGAAAAGAGAGGGACTGCTGAGAATTTCGTCCACTCGCTTCGCAAGCCCAGTTAAGAAAGTGCGCTGGACGAGAGGCTTGCCTTCGGCACTTTGATCTACAATATCACAATAAGCAACTGCAATCTTCAGACTGTATATAGAGAGTGAGTCGCTGCAAATGCTATTGGCGCTTGTTCCCCTACCACAGGCACGGTCAATCAAGGCCCCGACAGAGGTATACAATGCCATGTAAGTCTGCAATAAAGCTGGACGATCAGTGCTCACAGATTCATACAGGGCTTGCAAGCAGAAATTGTCAAATTCTGCACTCGACTTGCTGTCGTCAGCTCCACTGCAGAAAAGTTGGGCAAAAGCTAGAATGCTGGGATCTGCTGAAAATGTGCTCACTAGCTGGTCCACTTCAGAGAGCTGACTTCTGCCAGCTGCTTGTGAGCAATTATCATCGCCGCTTTTATGAATTGCTCGAGAGAGCAGCGATCGACAACCAATTGGATCGTCCACATACGAGCGCGCCCCTACTTTACGCTTAACGTATAAAGTTCCCCCATCAAAAGGTCCCGATTCATCCGGTTCCCACCATGGTTTTTCTACAGCCGGCAACACAATATCTTGTGGCCAATAGCGTGGACCACAAACTCGCACTCGTTTCAGTAGATACCTTTCTGGAAGAATACAAGGCGTTACCCGACTGAAAGTAGTTTCGCCATATTGTGCAGTTTCCTTTAAAGTCATCTCGATGGGTACATAGACAGATAGTCCCGTGTCCACATCGACCGTTTGCAAGCAGCGTTTCTCTGTGGCCAAGACATACAGATGTCGGAATGCCTGTAGGTGACATCGATGATCATTAGGTGCAGTAGGAAACCTGGGATATAATGCAATCAGAAGTGCAGCAACCGCACCATTGTTTGTCGCAAACGTGAGTCCGCCCCCACCAAGAAATAGGAACCCAATGGCCATGCTTATAGCCATGTGATTCCCATATGTGATCCCATCAGCCTCTGTTCTTCGCCTCAGGAATCTCAACAGCCTGAAGGTCTCAAGGTGGCCTGTGCCAGCCATGACCAAGCTCAAAGATAGCACAGCGACATTGAGACACGTCTCAAGGGTGCTGCGGTCGACATATTGACGTCTGTTATTAGGGCTTGCTGCGGCACCATGTGGCACTGCTGCCCGCTTCTCATTCATAAAATAGAGAGCATAATGCCGAATTGATTGCTGAGCCTCTGCACTGGCCGTCCCTGCATATCTCAATCCTATTGAAAGACAAGCCCCAGCAAGAATGTTGACATGTGC
Source organism: Straminergon stramineum (assembly GCA_963920665.1). Classification (NCBI taxonomy): domain Eukaryota; kingdom Viridiplantae; phylum Streptophyta; class Bryopsida; order Hypnales; family Calliergonaceae; genus Straminergon; species Straminergon stramineum. Next base: position 33,192,212 of record OY987264.1, on the reverse strand, counting down.
TTGCGTAAGAGCTTCAAGGTCTGCATCAGCATTCAGGGGCAGTTCAGGAGAACCATCCTCCTTCGACGAGACAAATATCGCCTCCTTCACAATACCAGGTATCTGAGCCTGTATCCAATCCTCTGTCGGCTGCACACTGTCCCATAAAATCAAACTCCGCGCTACCAATCTTAACAGTATGAAATCAGGTCGAACATATTCAAGGGCAAAATGTGTATCCGGAATGGCTAGACGAGCTGCTACCACTTCGCAATTGGTCTTCATAAACATGAGCCCCAGAGCTAGAGTTGCACCAGGTGCAGTGACATCCAAATTGACTGTTGAACCTTCCATAACTTGTGATTGATCATCAAAACCTCTGGACACTGAGTTGATACTGCTCACACTCCCATCAAACCTCCTTTGCCTTTCATCGATGGTATCACTCCCTCCAGACATGTAATGTCTGAGGCGATCTTCAATATGAAGATCAGCTAGACCCCAAGCATCCTTTCCTCGACCTAGCGTCACAAGTCCTAAAGCAAGACCTGCCGCAAGAGCATACCCTTCCCTATCCAACGTATTATCACCACCTGGCTTCCGCCCAATCTCAGCAAGAAGAATTTCTGTGGTCAAACGGTGTGCCGAGCCCTGATACAAGAGACCAACGGCTAATAAGGCTGCAGACTGCACAAGGGTTGGCAACTCCAGCTCTGGATACGAGGGGGGGTGTCGTGTAAGAATGTGGAGATACAACATTTTGGAAATTCCAGGATCCATTGTACCTCGATGAGCAGCAGACATACCTAGGAGCACACCTACAGTTGTTGCCTCATGTTCCTGAGAAAGATAACGGTACACATCCGTTGCTGCGAGCACACCAAGGTGCTTGTGCAATCCCAGAGCCATCAGCAAACCCGCGTGTGAAAAATTAGGCTCATCGGGCTTATTATACACGATCCAAGTGCGAGAGATCTTTGTCTGGCCGGGAGCAAGTCTGAGCCCAGCAGCGACGCCATTGTGAAAATCCGGCCATGAAGTGACATCAACAAGGTTGCCTGTGTTTGCATCCAAATTCACTGTGGCGTCGTGTTGCGAAGGAAGGCGCCCAGCCAGTACGAGTTTTGGAATAGGCAGAGCCTCTGTCAACATTGCACTGGATGTGCCTAGGGTGAAAGCCCCTCGTCCAAAAGGCAATGCAGTGGTTCGCTGTGCTAGCAGCCATAGTTGTGCCTGCTGCTGAGCAACAATATCAGGGTCACTAACATCTGGTGCGTTGCTTGTTCGTACAGCCACAGGTTTTGATGAACCCAGCAACCGCCTGACCTCGTTTACACGAAGATCCCGACCAAATCGAAGTGGTGCTGATGTAGTGGCCATGTGCTCCATGCCATCAACCACTTGGGGGTCCACTCCGGCAGCGGCACCATCAGGATCTGCAGTATCATTTGGATCACTAGAACCAGGAAGACTAGAGATTGGCCTTAGATGTAAAGTATAAGGGGCAGCCATCCAAAGATCGTCGAACTGCTTGATCACTGAAGACGATTCTTCAGCTTTAAACCTCTCGCCAATTTTGTGCGTTGTCGTACGTTTCAAATGCTTCACTACATGTGTGGAAGCTAGATCTTCACGGCCAATAAGAACATATGCTTGAGCCGGCCAATTACCTGGAGGAGCTTCGCGACACCTATCTAAAGCATGACGCAATGGAAGAGAGACGCCAGGTGGAAGGCGATCAAGCTCGGGTAATCCGAACCCTTCAGCTACCATGGCAAGCACTGTGCGCTGCTCTACGCTAGTGGCGATGCCTGGTGCTATGCGTAGCTGAACCCCTGATGGTAGGCGCCCGTTCACGACTTGCCCACCGGTCAAGAAATCATAGAATCCAATTACTTTCCGAGACCAATCAACACAACTCGAGGACTCCTGGATAAGTAAACCAGGCAGATTTTCCATATTTTCAGCTGGATTCTTGCCTCTCAAACAATTCTCAAGCCATCGAAAGAGGTTAGGGGGGACTTTTCCATCGTTTTTCAAGCTCACTGATTCAGGTAGTAGAGGCAATGGCGAGACAGCTAGAGGGAAGTCGCGTGAGTAGTGGTCGACGTATTCCATTTCCCCGCCTGCTGCCGCCAGGCTACTCAATGTTGCTCCCAACTGCCACAGCTCTCGCCAGCGTAAAGTATCAAGCTTGCAGTCCTCATAAACAGCGTGTAACACTTCAAGAATTTCAACCATCACCGAAAAATATACCGCTGTCTCTGCATCCACGTTATCTGTAGTGATGGATCCAGGTATTGGGAGTGTTTCCGCTATGCTGAAAGTCTCCTTTGGCATTAAAGCTGGATATCGCAAATTTGCCAAGTTGCTTTGATGCATACTACTATGCAATAAAAAGTTCCATGCAGATGAATCATCCTTCACCGGCTTGTGAGGAGTAGCCTTCTTAGGTGGAAGTACCTCACCGGGCATGTCTCTTATGATCTCAGTAATAAGGCCAGAAAAAGCTGCCCATTCTAAGTCGGGTTTCCCACTGGCTTTAGCTGTGGTAACACGTAGAGCATCCACAATTGGAAACTCTCGCTCAAGCAATCGGGATAATAGATACCGGTACAGAGCAGGGCGAAGACCTTGAGACAAGGCATTCATACACAGAACAGTGATAGCTGACGAAGGCGTCAAACCAACTGCACACCGGTACATCTTTCCAGATTCCGCCACCAAATTAACACGACCTTGCACGGGATCACAGAGGCCCACTATCTTCACGGCCTCATCCCGCCGAGCATCCGACGGCTTGGCCATTCCTTTTACCAGAGATCCCCCAAGTGATTGCACTGCTGAGACAGGGAGATAGTAGCGGCAAACATGATACCGGCCTATATGAAGAGACAGGGTGCCATCAAGAGCTAACGTCAGAATATCATATCCAGGAGGACCAGTGCTTTTTAGCCCTGGGCGAGTGGCAACAATCGGTGCCGCTGAGACAGCACTAATAGTCCACGCAACTTCCAACTTTGCTTCACCACTGGATACATCAGAACTCTGAAGACGGAAGGAAAACAACTGTTGTGATTCCACAATAACAAGACACAGCAATGGCACGCCGTCCTCATCGCTTGCCAAAAAAACCTCTCGCGCCTGCTGGTGCCCGTCCTTCTTCGTCCAGGAAAGCTGCAAACTAATACTTTCCATAACATCCCACGCCGGCGCATCTTTCAAAATGTTGGACTCTGAATCCGCAGGGGCAGCTTTCACCTTCCACACACTGTGCTGCCTCTTCCCTGTATGATATGTAACAACATACGGAACTCTAGTACTACTCCAAATTATATTCTCATCCATATCCGACAACAACCTCGACTTCCTGCCCTCCTCAACATTAACCGGATGTGGCATCTCAAGAGGATGCTGCAAGTAGAAAAAAGACGATGTAGGCCTGGCAGGGGGAGTCGACAAAAAACTCGACCGCCGCGGCATAGGCGAAATCACATTATCCCGAAAACCTTCACGAAGCCAATCCCGGTGATGAATCGGCGACTCCACGGCCAACGTTTCGGAGCTCAACCGTGGGGTGCGATCGGCTCCTCGTTGCAACAACAATCCACAAGGAAGTGGCCAAATGGCGGACACTCGACAATGCAAGGGCACAATGTGCATCTCACCGGAAGGCGTATACGCGTTGATGAAATCCGAATGGAGAACACACAGCAGAGGCTCCCGTGTATCACTCATCCGACACCACTTCGCCTGCACGATGGTCGCCGTGCAACTGAAGCGTTTGCGCACATGCCGGCCCGCACTCCACACCACCGTGTTGTTGTGGATGTAAAGCTCCTCGTCGTGGTCCCAGAACGTTGCCCCGATTGCCACTTGCTCCAGATTGCCGCCCTTCTCACACACCGTGTCGGCGTCGAACAAAGAATACTTTCCTCTGAAGTCTTCTTCGCTTGCAGTTGCGCCATTGCTCCCACTGTTGCTGTTGCTGCTCTCCGTGCTGACTTCCCGCCCATACGGCTCAAACAGTCCTAGCAAGCACAATGGCCTCCTGGACTTCGGCATTTTGCGGACCCGATCGGGCACCATATGCATTCACGGCGGTCTCATTCACGTCGCCTCTTCGAATGCGGCATTGTGAGCTTCGAAGGAGTATTCACGCGCACAACACGGGATCCACCACCATTGAAGCAATTTGGGAAAGCATGAAGCGTTCGAAAATTTGAGAATTAGGGTTTTAGCTTCAGACAGAATGGTGGAAGGAATCAAGAAAAGCAGGGTTTAGATTAAAACTACAATTAAGAGAGTTATAAATCTTGAACGTCAACCTCGGCTTGTCAACTTCGAGATACTCGAGGCTTGACTGGTGGTCAAAGGGTTCGGCGCCCTGCAGTCCGAGCCCCAGGTTTTCGTGGTGTAGTTGGTGATCACATCAGTCTAACACACTGAAGGTCTCCGGTTCGAACCCGGGCGAAAACATACAACAAATTCCTTTTGGTGTTGGTGCCCTTCGGATGGCAATATTTTACAGAAATTTAAGCATATTTCGGTAGATATTGAATTTTTTTTAATTTTCATTTGTGTGACATAAATTTACAAATCATTGAAAATACAAAATTTTGCAAATAAAATTCCAAATAACAATTTTTGTGTGCCTACAAGTGAGCAAAATGAACTTCCATTCTAATTTTTATTGTAAATAAGGTATGTGACCCTATTTTTTTGACACAAATATTTTCACTATTTCATGGTCATATAAGCAAAGTTTAAAATGTTGCACTTTTAAGTAAATGACTTAATGGACATTAATGGGTTTTACAAGTGATATTTTAGGAACAACTCGATGACCACTACATGATTTCATATGTTTTGATTGTAAAACAGTCATAAAAAAACTATGACCATTTTTGAGCTCCAATGTTATAATATATTTTTAATATATTATGGGCAATTTAGGTGAGTAAGATCCCTATTATTAATGGTTTCAATGGTGGGTGTCAAAGCATTTAGTACTACTTATGGACTTTAGAACATTGCCCTTGAAAATTATGTCAAATTCAAAAATATGTTATTTCAATTTGTACCACCTTTTCTCACAATTGTCCATCTCTCAATAGATTGAATCAATTTCCAACACCTCAAGAGTTCTAATATAAAATAATGGCACAAATAAAGTGATAAAGAACATATTTTGGGGTAGTATACTTGAATTGTTTCTATAACACTATTCAACAATCACTAGTAGAAAACAATGTTTTAGATAACAAAAACTAGTTGATGTTTTCTAAAAACTTTGTTGCAAAGAATGCAGATTTCTAAAAAAACAAAAAAACAAAAAAATTACAAAAAAATGTTTGTTGATTTTTGTTGATTAAAACAATGTTTTCTACTAGTAAATGAAGTCATATGAATCCAAATTCAAAGGATAATTAAATCCTTTGGAAATCACATGTACAATACTATATGTAACTCATAGAATAGAATTTATATACAAAAAGTAAGCAAAACACAAACCTTTCAATTGATAATTCCACAATTAATTTGAATGTCATTTTAATACTCAGATGTTATCATACTTGAATATGATATATGTAGAATTTTGTAGATTCTGAAATATGTAGGAGGTGCTACAATAATCCAAATTGGAAGTGTTAAGTGTCATTAAATATAAATTAGTATGAATTCAAACTTTTCTCATTGTTATATACCTCAAGTTTTGCACCATCTATACTAAATACACAAAAGTAGTATGTTACATCCAGACTTGGACTTCCTATATCACTACTAAGAAAAAACCATAACCAAGAGAATAGAACTAGAATTCAAAAGTGTTGTTTGGCTGCCATGTCAGTACTACCAAAAACTACCACATCAATATGTGTTGGCACCAAGGTTTGAACCCAAGACTTCACCTTTGCAAACCAAATTTTCCAACCAACAAACCCAACGGTGCTAGTATGTGAGCCTAAGAATGCGAGCTTGTGAGCATTGAGGCTACATGTCGCGCCCCTTAGTGACACTTACCACCTTAAGCTCACTTTCCAAACACTTAGCACCTTAGTGCCACTAAGGTTCACGCTCTCCTAACACTGCACATGCCACGCACCCACAATGTTAGGTTCCAACCCAAGTCACGGGGTTCCCCATTCCTCCGTGACTCCCAATCCTTTCTTTCCAATACTTAACTCCCACAAGACACCGGGCATGTCATTTGATGACATGGGGCGGAACTTCCATTGATGTCCAAGCACTCGGTGAGGCACTACTCCCACCGGTGCTAACCGCCCTTGAATGGGACCCAACTCCCCACTAGGCCCAACCCAACTCATTTCGGGACTCACTAATCGGGACTCACCAAACGGGACTCACACCATGGCCTAGTGTGAAGTGGGACACCACCCAACCGGTATCAAGGAGTGCACAAGCACTCCATGGTAACACACAAGTGGTGGTGAGGCTCCAACACTAGCCTCACCACCCGGGACCACTTAGGCTCACCATGGCACCATCCGGGAGTGAGGAGGGAGACCACCCCTCCTCATAGTACTCTCTGCGGGATTCGGCAGCCCCCCCCATACTAGAGGTCACCGGGAACCCCCAAGATGCACCCCATCTTGGAAGACCACCCATTTCTCCCGATTCGCACTACTTTGGGACTCCCGAACTTCCACCCGGAATAACTTTGCGGTCCGGGATCCAAATCGCACATGCGACCCCATTTTCGACATCTACGCGACGCGTAGATGCCGATGGACTACTCACTTGCTCCATTCGGACAAGTACTCGCAAAGATATCGCCCTCCAAAGATTCGGGACACTCCCGCCGCGGCCGGGACACTCCCGGCGCGGCCAGGGCACTCCCGGCGCGACCAGGGCGCTCCCGGCGCGACCGGGACACCTCGAACTTTGAACGCCCATAACTTTTGACTCGCAAGTCCAAATCACGCGTTCTTTGGACGGCTGGAAGCGTCTTCTCAAGACCTTTCCAAGCGTATATCACACGCCCCCAAATTCGTCCGGATCAGAGCGCTACATCGCTCTGATCGCTCGGGACTCCTAGTCCCCCTCACCTCATCTCTTGCAAGGCTTGGGGAGTCACCCCCAATGTCCCCCTTGCTCACCAAGGTGGCACGGGCACGCCTTGTGATGAGGGTCGTGACACTCACCCCCACCAAATAGCGTCGATGCCCTCATCGACATTACTTCATGCCGGTAGTGTTAAGTTTCTAAGGTAGCCCACCTCCTTAACACTTGCATTGTGTTCCCGGGTAGCTAGCCCCACAATGCACCAAGTCCCCTTACTTGGTCTAAATGGCTAAGTCCTCAAAGGTGTCATTAGATAGGTCTTAGGTCCAAGGCACCCTAGCCTTTCTCAAAAGAGGACCTAATCTACTTAGACCTACCTACCTTGAGACTCTCTCGAACTTAATTGGCTCAAAGGAACTTTCCCAAACCTTAGTTCCAAGCTAGGCCCAACTAGCCTATCACATTTCTCACTTGACTTAGGATGATTTCAAGGCTAACCAACTTCCACTTGGACGCAACTCCAAGACCCCTTTCTAACATTTCTGCCATTAAGTGATGAACTTTGCCCGCCTCAGGATAGTGTTAAGTCCCGCCCGACTTGTCTTTGCTTCACTCTAAAGACATAGTTGATCAAGCTATGCGTTATCGATGGACAACTCGCAAAGGCACTTTTATAAGCCCGTGCCACTACCTTGCCCCCGCCCGGGCAAGTCCAAGGCTTGGGACTTATGTGGAATCACCCATTCACAACCCCCAAGCCAAGGCCCCTAATTGGCAGCATTCCAAAAGTTGGCTTCGCATATCACTTCAATCCTCATCTACCCAACTTACCTCTAATGAAGAGACTAGGACTCATCTCACATTTTTAAGCCACACAATTCCGAAATGCACTTACAACCTCAAGCAACTTTATTGCCAACCAAGTATTACAAAGTGTGCCTAGCACAACTTCCTAATCAAGCACTAAGCAAAGTCTACCCAAGTGTGGTATTTCACCCCCACCAACAAAGGTTGATGTCCTCATCAACGCATCCGTCCTCGTTTGTTGCCTTGCCTTTGAGCTTCATACAAGTCCACTACCTCCTTGGCATTGACCATATGTTTGGCCTCTACCCAAGTTGCTTCCTTCTCATGATATCCCCGCCATTTCACCAAGTACTCTTTACCTTTCCTCTTGGTGTTCCTACTTTTCAAGATCCCTTCCACCTCATACTCAAGGTGGTCACCAACCAACTCCGGTGGAGGCCGCAACACTTGCTTGCGCTCCGGCCTCAAGGTATCTTCATAATATGGCTTGAGCAATGAAACATGAAAAGTTGGATGCACCTTGATCTCTGGTGGTAATGTTAACTTATAGACATCTTCAAACAAGCGCTTTTCAATGACAAACGGACCCGCATACTTTGCCATGAATTTGGGAGTTAGGCCCTCCGGTAAGGTGAAGTTCTTCACATTCAACCAAACCTTTTTGCCCTCCTCATACTCAACATGGCGTCGCCCTTTGTTCACTTGGTCCACATACCTCTTTTGTGCTTTGGCTAACCATACCTTGGTCTTTTCGAGCATTTGCTCCCTTTTGGCAATCAAGTCCTCCGCATCTTGGTTTGGCAACGGCTCCACTTGTGCTTGCTCCAAGGCTAAGTCGGTAGGCATAAGTGGCTCCACTCCATAGGCCACTTTGAACGGTGATTCCCCAGTCGCCGCATGCTTAGCTTTGTTGTAACTAAACTCTGCCAAAACCAAGTACTCCGTCCAATCACTTTGGTCTGCACTCACGTAATTCCTTAGGTATTGATTGAGAACCCCATTCACCCTCTCCGTTTGTCCATCGGTTTGAGGATGAAATGCCGTGCTAAACGCAAGTTTAGTCTTCATCTTACGAAACAAGTGCCTCCAAAATGCACTTGTAAACTTAGGGTCTCTATCCGAAACAATCACCCTTGGCAATCCGTGATGTCGCCACCACATGTTGAGGAACAAGACCGCGGTCTCCAATGCGGTCGCCGTCCCCCGAGTTGGCTCCATGAGTGCCAACTTGCTAAAGCGATCTACCACCACAAAGATCGCATCATACCCTCGTGACATCGGAAGGCTCGTGATGAAGTCCATGGAAACACATTCCCATGGCCCACTTGGAATAGGCAAAGGTTGTAACAATCCCGCTTGCTTTTGATAAGATGCCCGGTTGCCTTGGCAAATGACACAAGTCTTCACATAATGGGTAATGTCTTCTTTCATCCCCGGCCAATAAAACCTCTTGCTAACCGAACATATGGTGGATTTCTCCCCCCTATGCCCGGCCAAGGGGTTATCATGTTCCTCTTTCAACACGGTTAACCTCAACTTGCCACTTGGAACATACACCCTAGTTTGTTTGAACTTGATCAAGCCTTCATGCAACCGGATTCCTTTCACTTTCTTACCACTTCGCAAGTCACTCAAAAACTTTTGAGCTTCCGGGTCCTTCATATACGCCTCCCTTATCTTCCTAGCCAAGTCCCCTTCACCCGCATACATCATGCGCAAAATTTGGGTGGTACTTGGCCTATGCTCCTCCTTCCGACTTAGTGCATCCGGCACTACATTCTCACGCCCCGGCTTGTGGATCAACTCCACATTCATAAGCGCCAAGGTATCATACCACCTCAATTGCTTTGGTGACACCCGAGCTTGGTTCTCAAAGTACTTCAAAGACACATTATCGGTGTATACCTTGGTCTTATGAAGACCAAGGTAATATTGCCATGTCTTCAAACAATGCACCACGGCAAACATTTCCTTCTCATGCGTTGGCCACTTGGTTTGAGTTCCATCAAGCTTTTTGCTCTCAAACGCAATAGGCCGCCCATCTTGCATGAGCACTCCCCCAATGGCAAAGTCGCTTGCATCGGTGTGCACCTCAAAAGGTTTCTCAAACTCGGGAAACTTCAATACTGGTGGAGAAGAAAGCTTTTGTTTGAGTTCTTCAAATGATCTCTCACAATCATCCGTCCACACTATGGCAAGGTTTTTCTTCAATAAGTCGGACATAGGCTTGGCAATTTTGGAAAAGTCACGAATGAACCGTCTATAATAGTTGGCCAACCCAAGAAAGGATCTAACTCCCTTTTGGGTTGTAGGCCTTTTCCACTTTTGAATTGCCTCTACCTTTTTGTTGTCCGGCTTGATTCCCGACCCCGTCATAATGTGTCCCAAGAACTCCATTTCCATCAAACCAAACTCACTTTTCTCCCCATTTGCATATAACTTGTTATCCCTTAGTTTTTGAAGCACCACCTCAAGATGCCTAGCATGCTCCTCCGCCGTCTTGGAAAACACCAAAATGTCATCAATGTATACAATGACAAACTCATCAAGCTCTTCATGAAATATCATATTCATGAGTGTGGTAAAAGTCGAAGGCCCATTACACAATCCAAATGGCATGACCAAAAACTCATAGGACCCATATCTTGTCCTACAAGCCGTTTTCTCAACGTCACCCTCCGCAATGCGAATTTGGTAGTAACCCGATTTCAAGTCAATGCGGCTATAGTACTTAGCCCCCGCCAACCGATCAAAGAGATCATCAATTCGAGGCAAAGGATAGTTGTTCTTGATGGTCACCTTATTTAGAGCCCGGTAATCCACACACATGCGAAGTTTCCCATCTTTCTTGTCCACAAACAAGACCGGTGCTCCATAAGGTGACTTGCTTTGGCGAATATACCCCTTTGCCAAAAGCTCCTTGAGTTGTTTCTTCAACTCTTCCAACTCCCTTTGGTTCAATCTATATGGTGCCTTGGACGGTGGCTCCGACCCCGGCACCACCTCAATCTTGTGATCCACTTCTCTCTTTGGTGGTAGCTCATCGGGCAACTCTTGAGTAAGTACGTCCACAAACTTTCGGATTACATCACCAACACATTTTGGAGGTTGCTTCCCCTTAGCACCTCCATGGCTAACTCCTTCATGTGAGTCCGCCCGCATCACAATCAAAAACCTATTTTCCTCTAGGTCCTCAATGCTAGCTAGTAGGATTCGACTCCCCAATAATGAAGGAGTCCTAGTTATTTCCAACTCTATTTCCCTACCATTCGCATTAGCGACAACCTTCACCTTTGGTCGCCGCCGTATATCTACCTCATATGTATCCAAAAAGGTATTTCCTAGGATGAAGTCCACTCCATCCATATCACATACGGTGAAGTCTTCCACAAAAGAAAATTCTCCACACTTCACCTCCACATCCGTCACAATGTGGCTTGTTTGGTGAGGCTTACCCTTGGCAAACCTCACATTGATGGGCTTGCTTGCCTTAGTCTTTTGCAAGCCCAACTCCTCCACTGCTCTTGGACTTATAAACGAGTGGGTTGCCCCTGTATCCAACAAAAATGAAACATCACGTTGGCCAATGGTCCCTTGGAGAAATAACAACCTTGGTTTTATTTTGGTTCTACTTGCCTTAGCCACAAAGCCCCCATGAAGCAAGTGTTTTGTCAAGTGGGTGCGCATGCTTTGAGTACTCACCCGCGGTTTGATGCAACCCTTTGCCATGTGGCCCTTCTCACCACAATTGAAGCAAGTCATTTGACTTCCATCCCCCTTTGGCTTGTTGTCACCTTCCGCTTTTCCTTTAGTAGAACCCCCTTTATTCCCACTTGGTTGTCCTCCATCTTGCCCATGCTTCCGCTTTTGCCAAACACGTTTCCTTAGTTGGTGCTTCGAATGTGCCTTGGTAGATTCATGTGTTGAGGCCCCATCTTTGGACCTCTTGTTGGGACCTTCATCGTCCCCAATCCTCTCCGCAAGCTTCAATAACTCAGCACATGATTCTGGCAACCTTGGCATTCGAAACAATGCTCGTTCCGCCCAACTTTGGAGTCCACTGAAGAAAATGATCTTCTTCGCCAATTCATCTAACTTTGGGAGTACACTTAGTTGTGCGTTGAACTCCCGCACATACCCCCTCAAAGTGCCGGTTTGCTTCAACCGCACTAATGCCATCCCATCACGAAGGTCTTGGTACTCCGGTGTGAACCGGTTACCTAGTAGTTCCTTGAAACTAGCCCAATTAAGGTTCTCCACCACCTCCCCATTCTCCTCTTTGTATTGGGTCCACCACGTCAAGGCATGATCCTTCAAGAAAGTCACCGCAATAGTGATCTTGTCCTCTTCAAATGCACGTTGAGCTTCGAAGTACATCTCCATCTCCACAAGAAAGTCCTTAACCTTATGAGCCTTGCCCATCCCCGTGAAAGAAGAGGGCATGTTGGTCTTGCACAACTTGTGGGATGAAGAGCTTGAGCTCTTCTCTTTTAGCTCTCTAATTTCCCCTTGCATGTCCCGAAGAGTTTTGACAAGTTCCTCAAACATCACATCACGTGACTTCCTTTTCCGACTTCGTGGTGCCCTCAAAGGACTAGAGGCAGTATCCCGATTGTCTTCACTAGCTTCTTGGTTCCCACTATGTTTCATAGCTAGCCCTTCTTGCTTCGCTATGGGGTTCACTCCTTCCTCCGAAGAGTGCACCCTTTCACCTTGTGTTTCTGAGGCTTCTCCATGCTCTTGACCTTGACTACGTGTCCGTCGACCCTGTTCAGAAGGCTCAACTTCCCCAACTTTGGTACCCTTTCTAGCCATGCCTTCCAAACTCCGTCGCACTACGTAGCCCTGCTCTGATACCAAGTGTCGCGCCCCTTAGTGACACTTACCACCTTAAGCTCACTTTCCAAACACTTAGCACCTTAGTGCCACTAAGGTTCACGCTCTCCTAACACTGCACATGCCACGCACCCACAATGTTAGGTTCCAACCCAAGTCACGGGGTTCCCCATTCCTCCGTGACTCCCAATCCTTTCTTTCCAATACTTAACTCCCACAAGACACCGGGCATGTCATTTGATGACATGGGGCGGAACTTCCATTGATGTCCAAGCACTCGGTGAGGCACTACTCCCACCGGTGCTAACCGCCCTTGAATGGGACCCAACTCCCCACTAGGCCCAACCCAACTCATTTCGGGACTCACTAATCGGGACTCACCAAACGGGACTCACACCATGGCCTAGTGTGAAGTGGGACACCACCCAACCGGTATCAAGGAGTGCACAAGCACTCCATGGTAACACACAAGTGGTGGTGAGGCTCCAACACTAGCCTCACCACCCGGGACCACTTAGGCTCACCATGGCACCATCCGGGAGTGAGGAGGGAGACCACCCCTCCTCATAGTACTCTCTGCGGGATTCGGCAGCCCCCCCCATACTAGAGGTCACCGGGAACCCCCAAGATGCACCCCATCTTGGAAGACCACCCATTTCTCCCGATTCGCACTACTTTGGGACTCCCGAACTTCCACCCGGAATAACTTTGCGGTCCGGGATCCAAATCGCACATGCGACCCCATTTTCGACATCTACGCGACGCGTAGATGCCGATGGACTACTCACTTGCTCCATTCGGACAAGTACTCGCAAAGATATCGCCCTCCAAAGATTCGGGACACTCCCGCCGCGGCCGGGACACTCCCGGCGCGGCCAGGCACTCCCGGCGCGACCAGGGCACTCCCGGCGCGACCAGGGCGCTCCCGGCGCGACCGGGACACCTCGAACTTTGAACGCCCATAACTTTTGACTCGCAAGTCCAAATCACGCGTTCTTTGGACGGCTGGAAGCGTCTTCTCAAGACCTTTCCAAGCGTATATCACACGCCCCCAAATTCGTCCGGATCAGAGCGCTACATCGCTCTGATCGCTCGGGACTCCTAGTCCCCCTCACCTCATCTCTTGCAAGGCTTGGGGAGTCACCCCCAATGTCCCCCTTGCTCACCAAGGTGGCACGGGCACGCCTTGTGATGAGGGTCGTGACACTACATTATAGGTACCCATAATATAGATACCCAACACTATAGAAGGTGTATGTATCATAAACACCTATAATATGGGTATTTGTAACATATATACCCTATAATCATAGATGGTTTCTATGATATATATACCTACAATATAGGTGTGTAGTATTATAGGCTCATAGGCTCACATAATAGCAATCCTCCCAACACACCATTGTTAAATTTGCATGTGCACATATGACTATCAAATTGTTATTTACAAAATTTATTGAATTTTTGTTGATTTGGTACAAAAAAATTATGAAGTACTTAGAACAATAGAAATATATTGGGGTCTTCATAGAATTTTGTTAAATTGATTAAGTTGTAACCGCTAATGCTTAGAACAACAAAAAATTGTTGATTTTTTGTTGTTTTGATCACAACTTTCTACTAGTGGATCTTTGAAGATTGAATTGGCTCATATTTTAGCATAAGACAAATTGTTTTTCAATCCAATATTGTTGTGTTTTTTTAATTTCTTTTTAGTCATATTAACTTAACATTGTTGATTTCTTCTTCATTCTTCACTCATTAGTTGAATATTCAATAAGTGACAACAATATAATAATTTTTTTTCTTAGATTGTAATGCAAGGAACTTCAAGACTTAATAAATCATAGTGATGATTCCATTGTAGATGGAATGTTTGTCAAGCCTTATACGATGGTTGAATTATTTCAAAATTTTCCTCACATATCCACAAATATGAGAGAAGTGATATCAAATAAAATTATATTTTTTGGCAAATCATGTTACTCACCTATTTTCCTAAAATGACCACAACACTAAGACCCTAAAATAGTTACTTTCTATTATGGTTTAATATCCAAAAGGTAAAAGTTCCTATTGAAATCACCAAGTCACTTCATATATGATTCATTCAAAGCTTTGATTGTGAATTTTCAATCATGCATTAGGACAAGATTGCAAGTCACTTGGTCCTACAAAAAATCCAAGATGGGGTCATTCTTTTAATGATATAGCCTTCAAGCTTGTGTTGGCTTCTTACTCAGTTAGAAGTTGTCTCACTCTAAGTTGCAATTTTTTATTAGAATTGAATTTTCCTTTTCTCTACAAATAATCTAAAAGAAGTTTGATTGTAGCCAAAAAATCAATTCTTTGAGCTTCAATTGTCATTGATTTATTCAAGAATGTCAATTATTGGCTAAATGCAAGAATGAAATGGAGCGATCCGAGCTATTTGGAATGTACAAAATGTACAGAGTGAGCCTTCCTACTTAATGTCATTTCATTAAAAAATCTAAATCATGTTTAAAATCAACTATTTCTATGGCTTAGCTATCACATTCACATCTTGGTTTCTTCAATTCAATAATTATGCTTTTTATCACTATTTTTGATAACTTTGCAAACTACACTATTTACAAAAGACTTGAAAATTATATGTCAAAAACTAAGACTATTGAAACTAAAATCTTACTAAAGACATATGAAAAATCTATTAAAATAGTGTCATTAGAACATCTAAGGAATATTTAATAGATCATTAAAGTTTTTCTAAAAGAGTGTAAAAAAATGAATTTATAAAAAAACTTACAATCCATTCTTTGGGATTGTCTACCTCATTGTTGCTCAAGTTGCCTACATTTCTATCACGAATCCTATACATTCAATGATGGTTTTGTACTCAAAATAGAGTCTTAGCATCTTACAACATCTATATAATTCTTGTTCATGTATTATGAATATATGAACAATATATGAAGCATTCTTCTCACTAGTAATCTTCCATTTGGAGGGTTAGGAATCCTTGTTACACTTCTAAGTGAATTATTCTTGAAAGGCAAGAAAAGAGGTCGAATTTAACTCAAGTTGTTTCATGTATTTGAACATTTTTGTAATTAGTTACAAATTTTAAAAGTCGAAAAAGTATCTTTTGACACTCCTTCTGATTCTCATTTTTAATGCTCTTCTCGAAACTTGTTTTAAATCTATTTTGGACACTCATTTATACATTTCATTGACGATAGATAATTCTAACACTTCTTTTGACATTTAACCTAGTAAATACACCCAATACTACCTTGGTGATGAACTTGTCACACTGTTTTGAATTTCATAACATCCCCTTTTTCATAATGACACTTTCTTGTGGAAAATGGTGCTAATAAAGATAGTTAACCATTAAAGTCCTCAAGACAATTCTTGGCAAAAAACACTCAAAATTGCCATTTCAATTGCATTCATCCAAGGAAAGAGAAAAATACATTTTTTTAGAATCTACCCATAGGATCTTATACTTGCCCAGATCATGTGGTAAAAATTTCATCAAATTTGACCATAGAGATTGAAAGATATTTGCATTCAAAGTTTGACCAAAAACAAACTCAAAAAGATGCTTAGTTTGCCTTCAATTCAAGATTGTCCATAACTTTCTCATCACTAGTCCAAATAGAGTGAATCAAAGCTTCCCATGTAGACAAAAATATAATATTTCAGAAAAAATATTGAAAGATTGATTTTGACTTTTCATGATTTTTGTTGTGCTACCCTTCAACCTCCATCTTTGGCTTACTACGCCATATATTTGCTCCCAAGCATTGATGGCAATACAAAATTATATTCCTCCCAAAGCTAATGTGTTTCTTTGACATTACAAAAAATTTCAAAAAATCACAATGAATATTGAGACTATACGAGCCTATCCGAAGTCCCATGTGAGCCCACTTTAGGGATTAATAGTAGCTTTTTGTGGTAGCGCACTACACTAATAATAATATTAGTGTTTGCAATACTAATTATGAACTTGAAGACCAAATGTCAACAACAATACTAGTGCTATTAGCACTAAATGTCAATAGGAACATACTACTTGTCAACTATTGTGATTTTTAATAATGTTCATGTTGACATATAGTATAAAAAATGTCAAGAATACTACTAATGTTACAAACACTCCTCCTAAGCAACCATCTTAACACTATTTGTGAACCCCTAAATGCCCAAACTGCATTTTCTAACAACATTGTGATTTTAGGTAGCTCACTACAAATGGAGTTTTCATTCTTTTTCTTTGAAATTTTCACACATGTCCTTGAGGAGTAGCTTTAGGGCGCAGCAATTTCCAGAACTTTTGATTACATGGTTCAAAAGTTATTGTATGATATGTCATTGTCATTGCTTGGTGGGCAGCCCAAGAAGCCCCCCCCCCTCCAATTCTTAAAAAATCACTTTTTTAACCTCTAAAGGACCAAGGCACATTTTATGCAGAAATTATCAAAAACTGCCACTTTCTAGGGCAACAAGAAAAAAATGACTTTTTAAAATAAATAAATAAATTCCACCTTCCAAATTTGTACAAGACTTGTTTGGGAACATGGGAAAAAAATTTAGAAACTTTGATAGCATGGATTGAAAGATTATAACGTTTGAAGTTAGGTGAAAAAGTTTTTTTCAACCTTGCCTGACATGGCCTACAAACTTTAACTCCTTCTAGAATGAGATTCTTACACTAAGCATAGTTATTTCTTTTGACATTTGCATCTTGAATCATGTAAGCTACACACCTACCAAATTTCAAAATCATAGGAAGAGTTTTGCACCTGCTACCTAAAGCTACCCGAGCTGCCTGCAAAGTTTAGGGTAGCATATCTTCAAATCCAGGCACCTGATTGGAAAAAAAATTAGATTTTCAAGAAGGGTATACATGGTGACACATTGTGTCCAAATTTCATGAAAATCAGACCAAAAATGACTTCATAGGAACCTTCTTGAGATTTCTTGCGTATGTCAAATGGACACTTGGTCCTTTAGGGGTTAAGAAATAAAAACTTGAAATTAGTTTTCTAGATCTATATATACATGGGAAGCTTTGAATCATTCCATTTTGATTCATGAGATGAAAGTTATGAGGAATTTTAGTTTGAGAGCAATTACAGATTCTCTACTCTAAAATAAACTTTGAAGTCCTTTATTTAACCCCTAAAGGACCGAGGCACATTTTAGACACAAATTGTGAAAAACAACCACTTTTTAGCACAGTGAGAAAAAAATGAATTTTTTTTTTTTTTTTTCAAATTCAACCTTACAAATATATAGTAGACTACTATGGGAATGTGTGGAAAAAATTTCAGAAATTTTGACCATATGGATTGAAAGATTATAACATTTGAAGTTAGGAAAAAAAAAATTTTACCTTGCTTGACACAGCCAGTAGCCTTTAACTCCTCCTAAAGTGAGATTTTTACACTACACATGGTTATTTTTTTTGACATTTGCATCTTATATCATGTAAATTACATACCTGCCAAATTTCACAAGTAGAGGAGGTGTTTTGCACATGCTGCCCAAAGCTGCCCGAAAAGTTTAAGGCAACATAACTTTTGATTTGGACACCTGATCGGAAAAAAAAAGTATATTCCCACTTAAGGGATACATATTTACACCTGGTGTCAAAATTTGAAGAACATCCATTAGAAAATGACTTCATATGCACCTACCCGAGATTAGTTGCATACGTTCAACAGTCATTTGGTCCTCTAGGAGTTAACTCAATTTTCAATATTTTTGGAAATAAAGTAAAATCATAGGACATAGATTTTTAATTACAAAATTTGAACCATTAGGATTGGCATTTTTCAATTCCATAATTAAATTCTTAACAATTTAGTAATATGAATCATTCTCTAGTTCTTTCTACTTACTATTTTTTTCCCTACGTGTTGTACAATTCCAAATGATCTAATTGATTTTTTCAAGCATGTAGCCAACTTGCCTTGAAAAATGAATCCAAAGAAGCACCACCATTTTGAAATTTCTTTCATACAAATGTAACCTTGTTAAGTGTAGCTGCCCATTTATTTGTAGGGCCAAGAAAAGGATTTTTGTCACTTCAAACACTAGTATCTTGCAATCTACATGGTGGAAATTTCTGAAATTTTTACCACATCTTCTCGAACCACATTACTACAAGATCCTCCGGTTACATGTGTCCAAAACTGTATTTTTCTTTTTCTAAAATTTGGTACTTGTTATAGAAATGGTAGTTTTGGAGCACTTTTGGTGAAAATAGAGTCATATTCATTCAGGGGTTCATTACATGAGAATTAGTGTGAGTCAAATAATAGAATAATTAACACTAAATGTAACAAATTACTAAATATCATTATTAAGGTAGACTAGCCAAATTCCATTCGTTGTCCAATTCCATCATCCTACTTTTGGTTCCAATTCTATCTGAACAAACATCCAAATCCATTCATTTTATGACAAAATAATTTTTTTTATGACAACAAGGGCTAACATGTTAATCCTTTAATGATGAAATACTTAGTACTTGACTTGGTAGTTATGGGTTGTTTATAGGATGTTTATGACTCCAATCAAAAGATTGTTTTGTAATTTCAAGATAGACCACTTTGAAAATTCACAGAAATTTCAATTGTGATCGTAAAATTATAATTCCACTTGTGTTTGATTTGTGGAACATGTGCACACTTGGAGTTGGCCCCAAGATATTAAGATTGCAAATCAGGGTGCTAAATTGGTAATAGGCTTGTGTACCTTATAGCGGAGTACAGTCCCCTGACAAGATGGTGATTGTCCCCATCTGGATGAACTCTATTCCCTCTCCAATAGCCCAGATTCTCACACTCACTGCAATCCAATGGCAGATTTTCTTGCACCGCACTATCCAATGGCAGAAGCTGTGGCGCTCGCATTCCTCTCCTGGCTACACTACTGTCGTGAATTCGTGATAACTTAGATTTTGAGCGCTCTACGCTTCCGCTATCCCCTTCTTCACGATTGGGTAATTTCCTCCAAACTTCGGAATTAGTGCCCAAAGATTGCTTCAAACCCATCACTGGCGAGAATCGTTCGTTTTCTCTCTCGTACACGATTGCTCATCCCGTAGCTGAAGACACCGAAATCAGGATTTTCCCAATTTCGGGAGAATTTTTGCAGGGTGAATTGGAGCTTCAATTTGCGTTTTTGGAGAGATTAGTGTAGAGGGATGGCCATGGCGGTGGCTATGTTGGCAGTACCCTGTGTGCATTCCGCCGCTATAGCTCCGCGGTTGAGTTTCCTTCAACCTCAGGGTGAAACTCGGAGAGCGCAAGGGTGGACTCCACTCTCAGTGCGCAGCATTGCGACGGGGCCGCCGAAATCCACTACCGAGGTGGAGTGGAAGTCGAAGCGGGAGGCTTTGAAGAAGAACAACCTCCGTTCCGTGAAGCCGAAGGAAGCTCTCCGTTTGCAGCAAGACGAGGGTTACACGATTTTGGACGTGCGTCCGGAGGCGGAGTACGCGGAGGCACATGCGGCGGGGGCCAAGAACGCGCAGCTGTACCGGCTCATCAAGGAGTGGACGCCTTGGGACATCGCTCGTCGTGCGGGGTTTGCGTTCTTCGGGATCTTTGCTGGGACGGAGGAGAATCCCGAGTTTCTGAACGAAGTGAGGGCGCTCAACTTGGAGAAAGACGCCAAGATTATACTTGGTTGTCAATCGGGGGGGACGATGAAGCCGAGTCCTAGCTTGTCTGATGGGCAGCAATCCAGGTCGCTGATTGCGGCGTATGTCTTGACGTTGGACGGGTACAAGAACTTGCTGCATATGGAAGGGGGGTTCCGAGCCTGGTTCAAGGAAGATTTGCCAGCAGAAGGGACGGACCTTGAGGAAGAGAATGCGGCTTCTTCTTGAGGTAGTGTGGAAGGTTGAGGAACGAATAGGCCGCTAGATAGCAAATCCTCCGTTGTACTATTATTGCTTCTGTCAAGGTTCATTCAAATTTTTTATGACAGTCACTTGGTGCGGAGGATGCAAAGGGTTTGGTTTTGCATTCTAACTTCTACTTCAGGAGGAAAGTGTGACATTCTTTAGCTGAGCCCATTAGAATTTAATTTGGAGCCAGCTTGGATTCCGGAGGTGATATGTTTGTGATTAGGGATTCTGGAGATTATCAGAAGAGGATCAGAATGTCCATTTGACTATTTGTATCAGAATGGTATGATTGTGTACATTGAAATGCAAAGGGACTTGAGTTTGGAAATCGATTCTACTACCAGGATTTATCTCAGCAATATTTAGCATAGCATGGTTTTCTTCAAAGTTTGTTTATGTCCTATTGTGATCGAGTAATAGGTAGGAGATCCTTAAACCTACACATTTGCACTCGTTGTATTCTACAGGCTCTTGTTAGCAAATAAAAGGGGTTTCCAATGCACCTAAGCATGCGGTACTTGGATACCCTATTCAAACATTACAAGGTTCAAATTTCTAATGATCAATGACCTAAATCCAACATATGATTAGGTGTTTTTGTGAGTAGAAATCCTCATAAGCAGTACGCATACACCAGTTTGTTTCAGAATTTAGGGTATTAGAATTAGGACAGCCTATTTTAGATTGGATTTCCACGTGCTCAGAGGAGAGATTTTAAAAGACGATTTATAATTTTGATGAACATCGAGGATTGGGTTTCCTCGACAACATAGACTGTGGTTAGAAAGAGGAACGGCTTATCGTAAGTTGCAGCAGTTGAAGCAATTTGCATGTATTGGCGTAGGCTGGGCAGAAGGTAGCAATTTTCTTGTATTAGAAAGTACAGTAGAAGAGAAGGAGAATGCAAGTGACATTAAATCAAGTTATAATCATCCTGAAATTAATATTGAATCTGATACTCACAAAGTTTACAACAATGTCCGGGAAGAACCGGCGGCTAGTTCAGAGTTAGCCGGTGGAATTGGTAAAAAAACCGGTTGCCATTTGAAAACATCGGCTAAAAAACGGTGGGAAAAACCAAAAAAAATTGATTTTGAATGGAAAATAGAGAAAATAACTGGACTTTGTACTTGGAAAACCGGTTCAATGTGGGAACTGTAGGAAAATAGCCGGTAAAACTCAAAAAACTTCCCGAACGCTGGTTTACAATCACAAGCCAGCTCCTTTGAAAAGCATATCTAAAATTGCATAGAGGTTGTTACAATAATGCTACAAGGCACATCATATTGTGCGGTCAACCCTTCCACTAATGCAACTACATCTAGTTTCGATCACTATCTAAATTTTTTTTTCAATATAATAATTAGAACCATGCTTAATTGTTGATGTGTGCAATCACTAAAAGAAATATGCGTTTTAGGTGACGAGCCCAAATTTTTTTAAACAAACTTTAGTTGATATCAAATGCAACAACCCCTATTGTCATGTCAACAAAAATGTCCAAACATAACATCAAGATGTTATGTTAGGCATTATTGTTGACATTAAAACAAGAGTGTTTCATTAAATGTCACCTAAAATTAGTCACTTGAAACATGGGTTTCTTCTAGTGAATTTTAGGTGTAGTTACCTTACATTAGTTAAATACTCCAAAATTCACTAGGAGTAAATTAACTAAAGTAACTTACACTATTGAGGTATGATCATATCAACTCTACCTTAATATCAACACCTAAAATATGAATGGAAGGTATGCTAAAGGAAGCCATTTGGAAGAATCCATGAACAAGTGTCATTATGTGTAGCGACTATTTGAGTGCTCTTTATACTATACACTATTCAACATGTGTATGTGCTTGATTTGTGGAGGTCACTTTTTGAACTTCAAAAAATGATTTTATCTTGTTTCAAGCATGGACCCCCACTTAGGGCTTGTTTGCACCCCAAAACTTGAATGTCAAGTTGTAAGAGTTGAGTCATGGCCCATTGTGCACTTGGGCTGAATTTTTGAAGTAGAGTTATCCATGTAAGCCTTTTTTAGATTTACCCCATATTCATAGAACCTCTTGTAATCAATGTTGTCCTACAACGTTGTGTATTGATCTATTATGTCTTTCTATATTTACTGCCGTTTTTTATGATTTCAAGCCCAAAACAGCCCCCAAACGAGTACTAAACAATCATATTGGATTGGTTGAAAAAAATCCTTCCCAAATTTCCTCCTAGCCTTTGGGGTGGATAACTCCGAAACCTTCCCAAAAAATACTCCCCTTAGGTCTATAAAGTCACTATACCTACTTTGCCCAAGTAGAATTCCAACAAGTTTTTTCATCAAATGAAAAAGTGATGGGTTACAACTTAAGTTCTATTCAATGTAAACCCAAAAGTTAGGTAACATAGCTATCTTTCAATCAAAACACTCCATTTCTTTGGGCTCCAACCCAAAGCTTTTTGGTGTAAATAAGCCCATATAATGGTCTCATCCCTTGAATAATGCACTTCTTATTGTCATTGGTTGGGGCCCAAGTTTTTGGGTGTAAAGTGTAAACATGTCGTAATTCTTCTGAGAGCCGGCCAATTACCCCCTAAATGTTCAAGGCCATTTTTGAGCTTCTAAGAATTTGCTCTAAATTGAATAGAAATCCATCATTCTGATAAGTTGTATCAATTTTTTTTCATTTGTAATTGTAATTGTACAAATTCAAACTAGACTTGTTAGAAATCACATAAGAAAAGAAAACACAAAATATCACTTATGGATTGAAAGATTATAATGTTTGATCATGGAGTGTTAAAACTGTAAAAGTGATTTGAAGTCTTTCAATCTTCTTTCAACATGTCAAATCTAAAAAGTCGGTCACCAAAAAAATATGAGGTTAAAGGGCCTAACATGCATAATCCCAATCAATTTATGGCTTCTCAAAATCTACTCTACAATTTTTGTAAATAATTTTTGAATGTGATTTGTCCTTCAAGATCTAGTGTATTTGAAGCTCAATCATTTCCAAGAGCCCCAACACTACAAAAAGTCAAGATTGCAATTGACACCCTTATACAAAATCTTGAATAGAAAAATCTTCATCAACCATTTTCAAAATTGGATTTTTAATGCTAAAACTAGACTTCAAAAAGAATTTTTCAAAAACATAAATGTTAAAAATAGAAACTTGGTTAGGTTTTATGTAACTTTAAAGTATTATAGATGCCAAAATTTGTTACCTTAGGCATTGCATTCAAGGGATAAGCTTAGGCAAGATGTTAAATCGCCCATTTGAATTGGACCCTGCAATGGCAAATTTACCTTGGGAAAAACGTGGGAATTTTTTATTTTTTGCACATTATTTTTTTTGCAAATTTTGAATTCATATTTGCAATTAGAGACCCCAAATTAGGTTGGAGAGGTCTAAAACATACCCTAGACATAGCTCAAAATAAGGGGCAGTTTTTACCTTTACCCCAAATAACCTACAAAATTACCTTGTGGAGCCTAGTTCGAATGGATGATTTAACGTCTTGCTAAGCTTAGGGGTTAAATTGGTTGGAGTTACTGCAGCCAAAAACTTCAACTCTATATTTAAGGAGATCACCCATTTCCGATTGGCCAGGGTGGATTGACCCCCTCGCTCGTCCCCAAGTAAAAACCCTGAAATTTTTTATTTTTAATGCATGATAAAATTTGCAAATTTTGAATTCATATTTGCACAAAACTAGGGGTCCTTTTTCTTACATGCACACTTGGAATGACTTAGGGGGGGGGGCAAGCGAGGGGTCAATCTACCCCAACTTTCCAATTAGCCTCCCATTCTTACCGCGTTCACTATTTCTCACCCTGGTTTTAGCGGCTCATTATGAGCCAAGCCCATAAAGGCACCTACTGGTGCCTGCTGGCCAATTTGTGTCCCCTGCCTGACATCCAACTAGCGAGTATTTTACCCACCGGTAACTTGGCATAGTAACTCTTCAATGTTTCGCTTACAGTGTTTCGGTGTCAACCATGTCCCATCATGCATGCGGCATTGATGCATACTTCCCCATGGCCCATGGTTGTTGTTCCATGCATGTCCAAGGTATGTTCCATGCATGATGGGGTAGGGCCTTGTTTTCCGTGCCGTTGTCAATTGCCCGTCTTCATATATTTTGTTGTCTCAGTGTTCTGGCGTCCGTTTTTGAGCTGCCATTAGGGTTTCAGGGCGGCTAGGGTTCAGCCGGCGATGGAGTTTCTTCTCTTTTGGATTCCGGTTCTACTTCTCTTGTAGTGGTTCTATGTTTTTGAGCTGTTAGTGCTGTAGGATTTTGGGAAAGTGGAAGGAGCGTCTTGTTGCTAATTTTGTATAGGTTTAGGCAAGGATGCTTTACAGAAATTCTTGTAGGTTTAGAGAAGCCGAAATCCCAGTAATTGTCATGTCACTTTGGGTATAGTCTGCAATGTGCGTGTGTTTGGCATTTTAGGGTTTCAGGATTTCCAAGTGTACTCTACGGTTTAGTAGAATTATATTATTTGTAGAGGTTGTATTTCTAAAGTACTTTGTCTTTAGGTTTGCTATACAGTAATTGTTCTTTCGAGCAACCTTGAAGAACTTCTTGATATGTATGTTTAAGGACAAGGGGTATTCGTTGATTTGCTATGGCAAATTTAGACGTTCCAGGGTTAGGGTTTGCTCCACCTACTTTCGTTCACACAGATTGGAGACTTGATTCCAGGGGCAATGTTTCTTGGAATGAGTGGTACAAGGAACAATTCCAGGTGCAGCTGAATTCTATTGAAGCAAAGGTACAACGTCCACCTGAAGGTGCCATCCAGAGACTTGACTTGTTGTGGGAGCTACGGGAGACACATGTAGCTCGAGGACTCGATGGAAACAGGAAGAAAGACCTCGTAGTGGTTCATCAGTGTTTCATTCCTACTACCAGGATTGCTGACTTCATACAAGGGATGGAAAATACAAATGGGGGGGTCAGTTGCAGGTATGTAAAGATTCGAACAAAGCCGGAAAAGGAACCTGGTACATTCAAGGCTACTGCAACTGCAGCTAAGGAGGTCACCCGGTACAGATTGCTTTCTCATCCGTTTTGTGAATACTCTTCCCTCTGGGTCAGTGTTATTCTAGGAATTTCAGTGATACTAAGTGTTTTGGGCTTTCGTGTATTATTGTGTAGGTACCATTGCCAGTATGGTCCACAGGATCACACCATGAAGGTTAAGACAATCACTTCAGTGTTACTGCCAAAACAAAGACGGAAGGTGGTAATTGCGTCCACAACTAAGACACGACGGTCACGGAAGAAGACAGATGCTACGGAGGATGCGAACATGCAGCCGGACATAGGAAAAAAGAGAAGGAGTAGGAAGAAGAAACTGAATGTACATACCAGTCATAGTGACAAAGGTATCATTACTGTTGGAGATGGAGTTCTAGAACACAACCAACAGAGAACACAACGTCACACTGGAGAATCAGTTGCCAGCAATAGCAAAATGCGATGTCATGATTTTATGAAGAGGGTCGAAGGTCATGTTCCAAGTGCAACTGATTCTATTGCCTCCCTGAATAGCACTGCTGATTCCACTCACCAACGCCTGGAGATAGACCTGAATTCACCAGCAGAGAATTTGGAGGCAGAAGCCCCTCCTCTTCCTCTGAGCAACAACAATATTGTTCGAAAAGGTGGATTAGGATCATGCACATCTATGTCGAAGAAAAAGGCAGTTCCATGCAAGCGCCAACAATCCAAGAAACAATCGTCTAGAACACTGCCGAACAACATTCTCCTTTTGGATCTCAATGTTCTTCCTCTTGACTGTGGCACGGAAGAGACTTTGGAAGAAACGGAGCAGGCGTGAGACACAGACATTCACCTCCTATCATCTGCAACTGCGTACAATTTGCCTATATTGAATACCCCTACTGCATTGACTAATAGCGGGTCTATTCAAAACAGTGGTTTGCCGAGGAACACTATGGACGTCCGAAACACTGCTACAACGGAAAATGCTTCTCACCTGCTAGAAAATGCTACCTTGGGGAACAATGTTTACAAACGTACAGCTGCTGCAGTGCGAGACAATATTGACATGGAGCACATTGCAATTCCGCAGCACACCGAACAGAGGCGCTCCAATGCACTTGCAACCAATATACCAAAGAAGGCACGAGACTCATTGAAGCAGTGGGGGGGCTCATTGAAGCGTGGATGTTTGGCGTCATTCAGTGTCAAAACCCTTTACCTATTACCGCATGTTGCTGAACTTTGCATCTTCGAGGCATACCATGTCAACCAAGACCGGATTCAATGTCATGGACTACAGGATGCTGGGGACCGTAGTGCCTTTTCTTGGCCGTTATCCCCAGAAATCAAGGACTTCGTTCTTACACTCTTGAGAAATGGACATAGTGTTCCACAGATTATGGCCAAGCACATTGCAGTTGTCAAGAATGCTTTGAGAGATGGGAAGGAGATAACCAGAGACATGTTTCTCCATGAACGGGATGTGCGAAATTTGGCAACAAAGGTTGCCCGTGAGACTTACATGCTTCATAGTCAAGATGCGAAGAGTGTGCAGCTGTGGGTGCAGGAAAATCGAGACTGTGTTTTCTATTACCAAGAAACAATCCTACCCGTCGAAGGAGGATTCACTACATCTGACATCCCCTTCATTGTTGGTATCCAAACACCTTGGCAACGTGAGATGATGGTTCAGTTTGGGCATGAGGGAGCTGTTTCAATTGATGCCACATTTGGCACGAATGAGAAGAAGGTACGTGTGTTCATTGTAGTCTTTCAACTATGTGAAATGAGGTGGTCTTTACTATCATCTGAAGTATGTATTCTTCTGAATGTGGGTGGACATCTCCTTACTTCCCTTTATCGTTTTGCTTCTGCAGTTTCCATTGTATACGGTAATGGTGTTCGACGAATGGCACAACGGAATTCCCGTGGCCTTTATTCTTACATCCCGTTCTGCTCAAGAGGACCTCACTCCTTGGATGAGGGCCCTGGACACAACACTGAAGAAAGAGAGCCCCCACTGGAAGCCAAATGCTTTTATTGTTGATTGTGCACCCGGGGAGATCAACAGTCTACGGTACAGACTTTGCACTCATAGCTCTTTATAGGACCGATCTACTGTAAGTGCTATCTGGAATACTGTGAAAATCCAGAAAATGTTGTTGTCGTACATGACACAGTCCATTTCAGTTATATGGAAGTCCTTGCTACGAGAAAACTCCAAATTGGCATTTTTATTCATGGAGTCGTTCCTATCCGAAACACTAACTGCTTTGTTTTGGAATATTGCAGGATTGTGTGGCCATTGACTGCCATCTTCCTCTGCTTGTGGCATGTGCACAGGGCTTGGCAAAAACAAGCTTGCATCAAGATTCAGGATAGTGTTTTGCGATCTCAAATTATGAAGGGACTTGGGGGCATCATGTACGACCGCACGGGGCCTGCAGGAGAGGACGCCACTGGGTGGGCAGTTCAAAAACTCCAGGAATTGGAGATTTCTTATCCAGCTGCAAATGAATTCTGGGATTACGTAAGACAACAATGGTTACCGAAGGTCCACATGTGGGTGGTGGGTTACAGGAATTTGCCATATGCTGGGCAAGATACAAATGCAGCAGTAGAAAATTATCATAGCTACATGAAGTCTGTCTTGAAGGCTGAAAGGAGTCGCTTGACTGGTCGCCATGTTGATTGGTGTATCCATGTTCTTACAGGAGATGTCCTCACACACTATTGGTATCAAAGAGTGAGGAAGTGGTTCGGCTTTGTGGACAATCGTAAGGAGCGTGGGATTGTTGTTTGCGCTCTGATCCGAGCACGAGACATTGCAGACAGTGACGTAACATTGCCTCTTTTTGTTGGTGGGCCAGCCTATGTGACGTCGACTAGCCACCGGCATATTCGCTATGTTGTCCACAATCCTTCTGAACTGTGGGCGAGTTGCAATTGTGTGCATGCCCAAAAAGGTAATACGTGCAAGCACAAGGTAAAGGTTTTGAGACTATTACACCCGGAATTGGCAGAGGGAATGGTGGCAAGGTATTGTGGAGCCTTGAAGGGGACAGCTGCAGCAGAGATAAGTCATTTACAAACACCTTCTAGATCTGGAGCTGGGGCATCCATTTCAAGTCTGTATTCAGTGGGCCTAGATTCGCCACTGCAGTGCACATCACAATCCCAGCGGACACACCCTCCAGTGGACTTGAAGTTAGCATTACCTGTGCTTGCAAATGAACTCCTCGATTTTGTTCAAGGAAACACTACGCTCATGGAACACCTCCATGCAGACTTCAATCGATCGTTGGGGAAGATGAAGATGTTGCTAGCTGAGATGGATTCGGGCAATATCCATCCATCGAACACAAATCCAGTGTTTCATACAGTTCAAGATGGTTTGGGTATGCGCTTGGGACGCTTGAAAGACATGCTAGAGCGGAATAGAAGGACACCAGCATCTAGAAGGTTGAGGATGGGTGGGGACTCCCCAGCATCGAGTCCACTATAAGCGCAAGGTTGCCTGCAGTTTATAGTCGTACTGGGTTGCAGAATGTTTTAGTGTTTCAGACTTCAGTGTTTTGGATTCACTGCTGCGTAGGTAGGGGCACTTTCTTCCAATTCTCGTCACTCCCGACTATGGGTGAACATTTGGCACTACAGGAAGCAACAGTGCTTCTCGTTGCAATTTTCTCTTCCATAATCTGAACGAAATTTTCCCGCTTCTTATAATTCGTGAAGATGGACTACTGTTTCCAATTTCGTACATTTCAGATTTCCAAGGGAGATGTATAATTGCAGTGCAAGGATTTCGGTGTCTACACATTCTTTTGGCCACACCTTAAAGTAATCTTTTTGGAAAACCACTGTCTCTACAAGTTAATGATATACTTTCTGTTCTGTTGTTCTTGATTTCATCTCTTTGTAGCAAGGTCATGGTTTAGACATCCCACGCTCTCCCCTTTTTTTGGAGGTTGTTTTTCTAAGAACCTCGTAGCTCAGAGAAATTAATATTGTTTAAGCCGGGATCTCACACACGCTCTCCATTTCTTTCCTTTGGTAACCAAGAAAAGGGGTACTCACACAAATATGCTTCCATGGAGCCCTTCTCTTGCACACAGAGTCACACCTACCTTTCGGGGGCCTTCACCTAAAGTATGTGAACCTCATGAACCAAGATTTGGTTGTAGATAAGACCTACGGGCTATGGTGGACTCCCTTTTGGGGGTTTCCGGCACCTACGAACTTCCAAAATGTCGTACATTGACTTGGGGGGAGGCAAGGCCTCACCTGGACAACAAAACAGTTCGGTGTAGGACCAATAATTCGCCAATTCAACGTAGTTTGGCATATCAATGCACCTTTCATTGACTGCTCAAAAGGAAGGACTGTGGAATAGGACACATTTATGTACCATCTTTCCAAATTCGGCTTTCAGAATCTACATATAGTTCACAGACAAATTATCGCATACATTCAATAGAGAAGTCAGACATGCAATACGTCCAAGAAAAACTTTCGCAATTGAACAGAAGTTGCACTCCAACCCTAAATCACATATATGCTCATGAAATGGGAAGTTCCAATTGTACTTGAAACAGTACAATTCCGCTAATGGGCCACTATTGTCATAAGCCAAGGTTATAGTACAATAAGCCCTTCAAACAGGCGATGTCTAAATAATACACTGTTTTCAGAAAAAATGAACAGTACTAGACCCTAACGGAACTGGGATCCCAGTAATTCACAAAGAAGAGCAATGACTAAGACCGTTTCTTGACAACTATAGTGGCCCACTCTGCACAGTGTCATCACCGGCATGGTATGGGCTTGCACGCACTTCTAAGGAAGACTCGCTTGCTGACCCAGCATATTGCAGTCGACAAGGGGGGTCATACAGCTCGGAGATGGAAGTTTCTGTAAGCTCATCTGCCACTGCTGCAATCACATTCTTCTGCATCTCCCGGCCACGCTCTTCTACCATCACTTCAGCAAGAAACATTTCCCACGCTTTTGCACTGTCCAGAGTAGGGTCATTACCGTGACATATTCGGACATACAACTCCATGAAGCGTAGAACACAGAATCCACACTCGTAATTCCCTCTCTGGACAAATGTACGCACCTCCTCTGTCATGGGCGCCAAGGTTGATGGGGGCTCGTGCAATAACTGCCAAACTTTTCGTATCCGACTGATGTACTCCTTGTCTTCTACTCCGGTATGCATGGCTGCACTATCTAAGTGAAACACTGCAGTCACGGTGAAGATGAAGAGCGACCAATGCAAACCACCAACGTAAGGAACCAAGACTTCCATTTCTGGGGGGCACGTACTGTAGAATTGAGAAGGAACGAGATACTCACGACCCCACTTCAAGAGTGCCTCATCTGTTTGTATGTTCCAAGCTCGTCCAAGAGGGCCTTGCATAAAAGACGAAGCTATGTACACACGACCTCGTGCCTCAACAGACAGGCTCCACCACAGCCGCCGACTAAGGAGCTCCATGATGTTCTGTCCCAGAAATTTCTTACACCGGCGGAGGTCTCTAAGTTGCGACAAGGGTACCGGCAAAGAGTCCCATTTTCCACCGAAGAAGTGTATTACATTGCCATCAACGTCACCTTTGCCCTTCCTGCCACAAAAAACACAAGCCAATGTCTTAGAGCTACTGTCTCATAACCCAAGGAACAGCACATTTCAAACTTAAAGTAGAAAGAGCCCTCGTACCTTGGCAAGGCTTCTATGAGCTCCTCTATCTTCAAGGAATCATAGGTTTTCGGTATAGAGACCCGACACCAAGCCTTTGGGTCACGGTTCCTATTGGCAAGAGAGGCAAATGTGACAGTCTTCCGATGAGTCACTCGACGCACGCTTTCAGGGTCGGGGACGACCCTGTCGGTCTCCTGGATTGCCTGTCCGTCGCTATCCTCATCAACTTTTGCATTGGTATCCTCTACCGTACCTTGCAAGGCTGCGAACTCATCCACCAAGCTACGTGGAGTGGCTTCCACAACAACGAAGGTGCTCTCAGAAATTGTGGTTGCCTTACAAAGAAGCCCGATGAGAGTCTCAGGAGTGCCTAAAAGAGGGAGCCCCTGGATGTCCAAGTCTTGCGTCGCAATGTCATCTACATGCACGGCTCTTCGCATTTGGGACATCGTGAAGGGGTCGGACAAGGAAGCTAGCTCCGAAGTGCTCACCTTCACCTCCATGGGGACTTTTGCCTTCCCCTCCTCACTTTGCGCAATTTCCGCACGATACTTGGCCCATGCATCACTCTCATCCTCTTCGATTGCCGTGTCCAGAGACTGCACGAGGTCCAAGATTGAGCGCCGTCTCTCATTCACCCTTACAGCCCACGTTGGCGCAGCTTCATCTGCAACCCACCCAATGTCTAGGTCCTCTCGCATTCGGAGGCACTTTGCCCAATATTTTGACTGGTCTCCCCAATGCTCGTGCAATGTC
The DNA here is from genome assembly GCA_963920665.1 of Straminergon stramineum. Taxonomy (NCBI): domain Eukaryota; kingdom Viridiplantae; phylum Streptophyta; class Bryopsida; order Hypnales; family Calliergonaceae; genus Straminergon; species Straminergon stramineum. Next base: position 33,160,185 of record OY987264.1, on the reverse strand, counting down.
GTTGTCCAACAACGCCTAAACGCCTCAGGGAAGTCGCGTGCCAGGTCTTGAAGGGCGCGCACACGAACATTCCTCACCCACTCCATAATCCCATCCATCACTCGATCTTCTTTGCCTTCACAGATCATCTGGACGTCCCTCGTGACAGATGTGTGAACAATGTCAAATTCAAAAGCCGCCATGCCCGAAAAGCGGAAAGGTGCTTCGTATGTATAGACTGACAAGGCTAACATGATGGGGGACTACCGCTTGCACATTGTCCGAACCAACGAGGGACTGATCCCGAACATGGGACAACTAAGTTGCCTCCACCTTCCGAATAGGTTGTGAAGTGCGATCCGCAGCACCTGCACGAACGCCGGTGGCTTCAGCCGAGGAACTGCATGTTTTAGTAGAAGGCGGCGGACCTCCATAGCCTCTTCATCTGCAATGGGAACAAGCATTTTAATCAACCAAGCTCCATGGCAAGTAACTGACTAAATCAGAAAAATGTGGTTGGATGGGGTGAGAACTCATAGGATGGCGTACCATCATGACGCCATGGCAGCGGCGGCAAATTGTGGAAGATTTTCTTATTCTCTGACACCACCAACCAAATTGGGCACCAATCCCACAAATTCTGCTCCCGCCTGAATCGTGTTCTGTATCTGAAGTCCTCGACAGCTTCAGATACGATGCGCTCTTGCTGTGCACTCAATTCAGAAGCAAAATTCTGGCACTTCTGCTTGTACCGGTCAAGGTCGTAGATGTACTGTAGATAATTGGCCATTAGTTCAATGTCGGGTGGAACCTTTGAGTACTTCACACTATGGCAAAGAGAATTTATGGCGCGTCCAACCACCTCGCAGACTTCGGGATAATCCTCTTCCTGTAACAAGCCCAAACACTTTCTTTTGGAAATGTCTGTAGAAGACCAATTATACTGTACAGTACTGATAGTAAGCAAGTCACCAAAATAGAGGATGGAAACCATGCACACTAAACAAGACTACAAATATGGAAACGAAATAAGAAACTATGAACAAGACACAAACAACTGTGCCTGGAAACATTGAGGCCAAAACAGTAATGCTGAAGTGATGAACCTGAAACACTATGACAAAACATTGAAGATGGAACATTGGAACAATACGGTGCACTGGGTGCAGTGCTTGTGAAACATTGGCACGAACATAGTGAAACATGTTGAATGTGGCAGTCTATAGAAGCTGAAAGCATAGAAGGAAAAAGGCTCATTAAAGACGAAAGTTCCACATATTCATACCTTCGCCTCACACAACCACCACACAATACACTCGCGTGTGCCCACTTGGAATTTCTGATTGGCCCAGGATTGTGCAAATCGATCCTTGAATTCCTCTACCGATTGCCCCTCATATGACCAATCTAGCAACTGCGGCCTTATCTGTAGAAGGTGGTATAGGTCTGGAGCTTTGCAAATGACTGGCGGGACTGGTTTCAGGCGCAATGCTACCAACTCATCAGCCTTCACGCGTGCCGCCATCTTGACCTCATGCTCGTCCCGCCTCAACCGCTCTGCCCGACCCAAAGTAGATGCTGCCAACTCTGGATGATACATCTTGGGTTTAGGAGTCCCTAGACCACACATCCAGTACCGCTGGAGTGCATGGTTCCCTTCGAATTGCCCTGTCCAGGGAACAATGGCCAAGCCGTTGCCACTCCAATCCAACTTTGGAGGCGTTGTTTGAAGGGGGGAATCCGGATCAGGGCCATAGTCAGGCGACATGTCACGCGGGGCTGCCCTTTGCAACTCATCTTCATGTGCCAAAATCCGGTCAATATTAGTGTCTTCGTCCATTTCTTCCTCAGCATGTTGCAGCAACTGCTGCATCTGTGCTTCACGCTTCAATGTTTCGGACGACATGTCTGCTGGTTCAAGCGCCTGTTTAGCTGATCTCTGTTCTACCCTAAAACCGCTATCAGATTGTTTCGCATGTGTTGCGATTATTGGAGGAACACCCTCTAGAGAGGGGGATCGTGGACTTCTTGGCGAGCCAGCGACCCTCCCTCCGGTGATCTTCAACGGTGCGCCTCCACAACCCTTACTCCGTTTAGTAGGGGGCACTTCTGAGGTCTGAAGTCTCGCATCAATTTTGGACGTCAATTTCCGTTTTCGAAGAGATGCTTGCAGAGGTAGGGCACTGTCGTTGCCCCGTTGTCCGCAGATAGGGTCAGTTCCAGATGTGGCCCTCCCCTTCGATGTCTTAATTTGGGATACAATCTGCATGACGGATCGAGGGTCCTGTTGGCCTTCTTCCTGCTCTTTTGGGACTGGTTCAATTGGCTTGCACTGTTTGCGCGTTTCTTCTGTGCGCACTAAGCCCTTCCTTGCTCTACTCCTGTTCTTGCTTCTCAGCGTGACGAGGAAGTCCCCGCTGCTGTCATCACTATCATCCCGATTAGCACTTGTCTTCACTGCCTCCGTTGGTGGATTTTCCTGTCGATGCCGCACTGCCTTCTGCTTTTGCCGACTATCCCTTGGACTCCTCTTCATGGCCACATCGGCAGTTCCATTCTCAGTGACCGTGGCATGCTTCACCCCTTTCACAAGCCCTCCAGCGTCCCCCCCCTCCTCCGTCTGTTTCGGAGGCTTCGCCACCACAGCAATGTCCGAAATAGGAGGTGTGCGTTTCATCCCCTTGACAGCACTGGAGACCTCTTTCTTGCCCTTAGATACCTTGGCGAGTCCGGCCGTGTCATTCTTCTCGTTGGAGCGAATGACTTTCTTCTCTACATCCACGTCCTTCCCCTTTCTAATCATCTCCGAGACTTTGCCCTGTCCCCTTCCTTGGTCAGGATAGGGCAATAAGCGCAATAGATTGCCCACGCTGTCTTTCATGGTAGGACATTGCGAATCCCACCTGTGCTTGTTGAGCCGCATTTTGTTAGCAAAGGTCTTGTTTCCGCAGTGAATGCATTGGAAGAATTTCCGCTTGCCATCGCCCGGGCGTGGAATGTCAGTTGCCGCACTTAGGGCGCACTCCTCCAATAGTCTCCGAAATTCTTCCACGCTACCGTAGTTGACCTCAAAACTCCGGTTGTCGATGGTTACAGACTGCCAGAAGCCCGTCTTCTGCTTTGGCTGCTCATGTCCATGACCTCCCTCAGCTGTGGCACCCTAAACCCATCGTTTCTATGAGTGCAAGCACATACAGTCGGGCTACAAATGGACCTGAATTGTAAAGTACACGATAAACAACTCTGGAAGAAGAGATTTCTGGAAATTACCTCGGAATTGTTCGTCTCCTCAGCAGCGCTGGGATTTGCCTTCCGCTCCAACGTTGCACCTTGTTCTGCATTCTTCAGCTTCGCCATGGCGCAGCAATATCTGCCCGGGGCTCCAACGTCGGCAATAGTGAACCAATTTCTGAACCCTACGTGCTCACCCCACTGGAACACAGGTTGGTAGTAGTAGTATTTATCAGGGTAGTGAACCCCAACCCTGCAGCCAATTCAACAGTGAACATTTGGACATTTAGTGATGGCCATGCATTTTCTGTCCGACTGTCAACGTTGTCCCTCACCATACCAAAACAATCCAACAATTCAGAAATGTTTCTGAAGTAGTACCCGTAGACATCCAACCGAGAGCTCCGACCTTGAACTCGCTAACCTCACCTGGCAATGTTTGACATGGGAGGAGGTAGCCTGATGCTCAGCGCGCTTACCTAAGGAAGTAAGTGTATCCTAAACTATTCAGGACCAAGATTACGGTGCCTTGTCACTCTTAATGAGCTACATTGCCTTCCACCGTGAATTGTAGGCGCTCGGTGCTCTCACTGGAGCTGCCTCACCCCACTCAAAAGAACAATGAAGCAGTGAATGCGACAAGGAGGTAGAATGTATGCGCAAATTCAGATAGACATGGCTTAAACCCTAAGCGCTGAAGTGTCAACGAAATGGAGATCACACGACAATTCCCCAAATCACAAATTACAAAAGCAGCGAGAGGGAATGGAGCATGATCTCGAACCTGACGAAGAAGGAGACGCGCAGACAATTCTTCTCGTCCACAATGCGCAATCGGTGGTCGCAGAATTGATGTCCGCGCCATCCACTCCATAACTCCTGAAGCCGTTAAAATCGTGATGATGTAGCTTGAAAATCGACCAGCAATAAGTTAGACGTGACCGCGAGGAGGTCCTGAACTGATGGAAAACCTAGAGAGCGAATTGACAACAGCCCCTACAACTCACAATCATCAATCAGAATTGCAACAACCCTAAGGCGGAAGCGCTATAAAGAGCCAAGAAGAAAGAACAGTCTGGGCGCACGAATCCACGAAACACTACTAACCTGCCTGTCCGTCACCCAAACGGGGAGGAATCTGCCTCATACGCGCTTCTGGTTTTCAGCAAGGGGCGACCCAACCCAAGTGTACAGCCAGTTTTCAAATGTCCCCCCCCGCCCCCCCCCCCCCGCGCGAAACACAGAAGCCCTAGACACTTTTAACTTGTAAAAAGCCACTTCTGGACCTTTTAGGACTTCACGGAGCATTAAAAAGTCCATGCACATCCCCCATTCTAATACACAAATATGATTTATTTTAAAGTCGATTTAAAGAAGTCATGTTGGATATGAAACCACCCCCCTCCAAAAAAAGAACATGACGCCAGCATTCAAACATTATAACATCTAATGTTCATAGTCTTGACATTGTCAAAGTGATTTGAAGTCTTCCAAGTAATATTTTCCACGACAAAGCCTCACAATTGCAGATGAATAGAAGACCAGGATGTAGGGTATCACACCCTAAAACAAATTCATATCTTTTTAAATTCAACATAATTTATTCTAGTTTCATTTACGGATGTTTAAATCCTTAAACTTTAAGGCATGTGTTGTGAGGCCCGGGTTTCCCCACCCAATCCCTAAAACCTCCACTTTAAAAATAAATAGTGGACTGCTAAAGCGAAGCCCAAAAAAATGGGGAGAGTAAGAGGGCCCCGGTTTCCCCATCCAATCCCTAAACCCTCCACTTTAAAAATAAATAGTGTACCGCCAAGCGAAGCCCCCCAAAATGGGGAGAGTATGAGGGCCCTGGTTTACCCATCCAATCCCTAAACCCTCCACTTTAAAAATAAATAGTGTACCGCTAAGCGAAGCCCCAAAAAATGGGGAGAATATGAGGGCCCTGGTTTCCCCATCCAAATCCTAAACCCTCCACTTTAAAAATAAATAGTGGACTGCTAAAGCGAAGCCCAAAAAAATGGGGAGAGTAAGAGGGCCCCAGTTTCCCCATCCAATCCCTAAACCCTCCACTTTAAAAATAAATAGTGGACCGCTAAAGCGAAGCCCAAAAAAATGGGGAGAGTATGAGGGCCCCGGTTTCCCCACCCAATCCCTAAACCCTCCACTTTAAAAATAAATAGTGGACCGCTAAAGGGAAGCCCAAAAAAATGGGGAGAGTATGAGGGCCCTGGTTTCCCCACCCAATCCCTAAACCCTCCACTTTAAAAATAAATAGTGGACTGCTAAGCAAAGCCCAAAAGACAGGGAGTAGTGGGGTCCTTCATAAAACCACCAATGAAACAAATCCTGAACTTTAATCAAATGTTGAAATGTTGAAAAAAGCCCAAATAAATGTTGAGGGTAATGTGGAGGAAAAGAAAATGTGTTTAGAAATCAATTTTTTATACAATTTAAATACATTGAACTCGCATTTCATCACACCAAGTTCTGTCCTAATTGTTTGACACATTTTTATAATAATGTAATAATGGACCTTACAATTAAAGGATGATAAATAAAAATGCAGTGGAAGTAATCCTTAAACCCCATCAATTTATTTGTGAAGCCCTAAAATAAGAAAACCCTAGCAGCCGGAACCCCTAGACAACAATCCCTAATCCTGCAGCGAAACATTGGATGTGCATTATTATGCATGGGGCTTGGGGGCATAGGCCATGGGCCATGGCCAATGCATGCACCATGTGTTATGAATGTGGTATGGATCATGCAGTGGCATGTGATGGCTACATGCATACCTCATGGATATGGGTCATGATGCTCAGAAACATTGCCTCTGAAACATTGCAATATTACCTACTGGAATTACCGCCTGGTAAAAACTAACGCACCCGTGGATGTCAGTAAGGGGGACAAACCCTGGCCATGGCACGAAAAAAAAGATCAATAAAGGAGCCTGTGGGAGCCAGAACGTGACAGTAAGAGCCAGTCTCATTAAAACTAGGGTGAGTTTTAGTGTGCACCCATTCTTACAGCTTAGACTGCTCCATTTCCGATCAAATGAATTGTAGGTGACAACTCATGCATTACAAGACTCAGAGGACAACAAAAACGTCTAGGAGGTGTACATTGAAAGCTTATATGATCATATTGTGTAAATTGGTAGCCGTACATCGATTTTGGAATCATCCTATGGTTGGAAATAGGTTATCTGCATATCAAGAATGGGGCAAATAGAATCTTCACGAAAAAAAATTCAAGATAATTTTTCTTTAAGGGAAAAAATTTAGGAAATTATGAAATCCTCCTGAAATCTATTTCTCTACAAGAGGAAATTTTTTCCTGAACTTTTCTCATGCCGCAGATAGGCTGAATTGCGTCAGTGATCGGCAATGGGTGATCATCCTGATAAAAGGTGCCACCTGACGCCACGAGATCCTCAAGTGTGTTGTTTAGCAGAGCCTCGGGAAGCATGATCGGAAGAAATTGAGGACTTCGCTCCACCTAGCGAGCGATTACCATAAACGTCCATCCGATACAGAATCGAACCGAGATATTTTCCCTTCCTCAACACTGTTCGGCTAGACCAGGCAATCTTCCAGCCAATCTCCAACACGAGAAGCACGAGAAGGGACTTCTTGCCGTCCATGGGCGGGGGAGTTATCAATCACAGACCAAAATGTAATCAGTGTTCACGGGAAACGAGAGAAATGTCGGTGCAGATAAGTCTGTAAATTATTTTAAGCTGCCGGAGAAGCGATAGAAACGTACGTGTTGAACTTTCTTCAGCTCGTTGGAAACGTGTCTGTCAAGCGACAACTGTGATTTTCGTGAGCTCACTTGCGATGCTGACTCCAAATTAGCTCCGCCATCAGATCGATCGCTCAAAAGTATCAGGAGTCCAAGAAATCTAGCTCTGTTTCTGATTGAACTCAGCCTGGGTGCAAAGTGTGGAGCTTGAAGTGTCGGTGACTTTGGGTTTTGATCGAATTGTTGGAGGCGACAGTTGTTGCAGCGGGAGCCTTCATAGTGAAGAGGTAATTGGATCTACCACGCTCATATGAACCCCCACTTGCAGTATAATGTTGATTTAGTACTCTGTAACAAGCTGTTCAAGCAGGTAGATCTTCCTGCCCTGAAGTGTCGGTTTGTTTCCTTTGGATTTGCTGCTTGTTGTAGCCTGAATGACTCTCCCTTGCGGATGGGACCTTCTCAGTTGCGAAGAGCACAATTCTTGGTTCATTCCAACAGACTCAATTTCTAGGGGTTTGAGCTTACTTGAATTTCCAAAGTGCCTCACTAAAGCCAGAGGATAAAAACTTTATACAGATTTCATGCTCCGTGCTTCTAGTATCTTGCTGGAAAAGCCTCTCGAGTTTTCTTAGTATCAGTCGAGTGCTTGAGACAAGAGTGTCAAATCAGTCTAAGCATTGTGCTTTGGGGCATCTGCTCAGATTAGGCAATACTCTTTCACTGCAACTGACTACATTGCATTGCACAGCCACTGAAAACAGGATTACTCTCAACCATGGTGAAGTTCAAGGTGAACGATGTGGAGCAAGACCTGGCGGTCACTACCGACCTCCTTTCCCGATCGGTCAATGGCGATCAGCAGGCCAAGTCCTTGGCCGGCACCAAGCCCGTCGAAGCCTTCTCCCACCGCACCTCCACTTTCCTCCCCAACAAACTCGGCACCAAGAACCCCCTCCTCGCCGCCGTCTACCTCTCCTTCAGTCACCACCTGCCCCTCGTCCTCACCCCGGATACCATCTGGAACACGATCATGCAAGGCGTCTCCACTCATGTCAGTCAAGACCCGGAGAAGCACCGTCACACGTTCGTGAGCCACCAGGGTCGCAAAACTCTAATTGTGCGAGACGACACCCTACGAAGAGGAAACCCTAACAACAACTGGGGCAACATCGCCTGCCGCTTCACAGACCAAATCTCCGCAAAGCTCAGCGGCAAATCGGCCCTCCAAGCACTCAACATGCGCTTCACAACAACAGACGACACAGCGCGCGTCGCGCACGCCATCGTCTTCATGGACGTGGTGAAAAGCTACTTCAAGTACCGCGTGATGACGGCCTGCGGCATCCCGTCCATCGAACTCACCGGCACAAAACAAGATTGGTCAAGCATGCGAGCGGCACTTACGCTGCTGGATGAGCTCGACCTCTCCCCGTGGCGAGCAAAGCTTGACGCCATTCTCGCACACTTCGAAAACGCATTTGACAACAGAATTGAGCAAGCTTTTTGGAACGACTTGTTTCTAGAACACGGCGCATTCGGTTCTGGAGGCGTGACGACGATATCAGGATGGATCGGATCCCTGTTTCTCTACGTCAATGAGAGACTGAACCCTGCTGCGATGGGGGAATCGAAAGTGCGCTTGGATCCTTTCTATTTTCCGTCGGGGTTGTCCGAGACGCCTTTTGAGTGGGAGTATTTTGGGAAGGAGATTCCGATGCTGTTGCGAGGGGGACTGGTGGGCGTGGTCATCGATCCCGTGTCTAAGACAGTGGCGCCGCAGTTGGGATGGCTGGTGACTGAGGCTGCTAGCAAGGCCGCGGAGAATGGATTCCATTGAGTGTAAGGTAACAGCATCTCAAATCGTGAGAGTAAGAATTTGAGCTTGGCCAATATTATTGAACTGCAATATGGTTTTGTTGAACCTTGTTGGTAGGCTAAAAGGGATTTTAGACTCTCTTTGAATGTATGTTTTGGACGCCTTGTAAATAACTATGAATGTAATATTGACTTTTCAATTTTCATTTTCATTCATTGATGGTGTCCAATAGGGCTTAGAAAGTGGAAATTATTGAAGGTTCACAAGCATAAGTATCGGCTCAACCATTTCAGGATTGACTATTTTTCTGCTCCAGAAGGTTGGCTAAAAGACGCACATCGAGGCAAACAAGCAGAGTTTTAGACATGGACACATAAATAGATCGTTCAATATCCTTGGTAACAGTCGTGGAATACATAACCAAAGAAGTGTATGCGGCACACACTGGTCTAGACTAATCCTGAATAGATGGCTTGAAGACTATTGTAAAATAGTTTTCTTCAAGTGAATATTATAACCAAACAATCTCAAATTTCTGTTAAATTATGTGCTGTTAATTGGAGCTTGTCAAACAGACCTGCATAAGCAAACATCTCTCAAAGACATGTCCTTCATGAGAAGTGCTTCTAGTGCAGATGATTTGAAGAGGCTTGGATCACCTGAATAAACTTGGTAAGAATTTTAGAGGTTCGTCCGGGATGAAGCTTCCAGAGTAGCCTGTAGTGTCAAGATGGGAAATACTTTGCCAAAGAGATTCTAGATCCATGGGAAATTCCATTAAAATGGCGGTATTCCATATGTCATTTTTTCATTCATTTCCTTCAGTGAACATCAATTTCATTAAATTGGCATATTTCCACAAACTTGGCACTTTTACGTTTAGACAGTGCATTCTGAAATTTATACCTGTCCTCGACTTTAGAACTTTGTGCAGATGAATCACTACTTTTTGCGCCCTGAATCGTGTCCATTTTTCACCCTTCCCCTTCCGAGCCATTTTAATGGAATACTGCCATTTTAACGAAAGTTTGGTTATCCCTCTCATATGAATTAAAATGCAGGTATTCAGCCTAGTTGAAAGCTCTGGAACAATACGACATGCACAACAGCGTCGTCCTCTTCACATGCAAATTGATGATCCCTCTCAGTGCAAAATTCAAAGTTCAACAAAGAGCTCTCTGGAGAGCCTAGTTCCCAAAACATTGGCACCATTCAAAACGCAATATTTTTGCGCAAGTCCTCCTTGGTTTAGGGCAGAGTCTGATTCAATTCTCAGTCCACGGGTCCCCTTTGTAGCTGTAACCGGTACTTAGAATCACACTCGAGTCAAGATCATCATCCGTAGCGAGATAACTCCTTCAGTTGTTGCTCACAGCAAGACTACGTTTTCTTCCTGCAGAAAAGCTTGAGAGCTGCAGGTCTCTGCGCTTACAGCTCCTCACCAATATCATGAAGCTTTTCAGTAACCTCTGCACGCACAGCAACGTATACCAGATCAAGGTCAACACACAGAAACCGTAAACATCAACATGTTTAATTTATGCACTCTAATCCCGTCTCCAATACCGACTCAACGGATTGATTCTCGTAACCAAAGTGATCTCTACACTGAGCTATGCTGAGCTCCAAAACATCACACTTCCCTCCAGATGTCAAAATACTTAAGGTGACGCGAGTAGTATCATCTACCTTCTGCAGTGCAAGAACGACAAAGCGGCTGCTTTGTCGAGAACTTGGACGAGTACCTTTCTTGATGCCAAGATGATCCAGCAGAGGCTGGGACTGGTTCACCAAAGACTCAAGTAACTCCGAAACATTCTGCGGCACCACATCTAGATCTTGTGTTTGTCAACATTAATTGGTACTGAAGTCGGGACTCTTTGGAAATTTCTACAAGATAGACGTCATGAAAGAGTACGTGAGGACAAACACAAGATCATAAACCTGTTTTCCCGATCAAGAATCTCGCAGCCTGCAACCTCTAACAATTCTTCACAGAGAATATAAAAGCGCAATGATTGTTGAGAAATTTTAAAGCATGTGTTTTACTGTTTCATCAAATTTGAACTGTTTTATTGACATTGGGATGGATATTTGAACATTCCTGCCATGCATGAATTAAGTAAAAATGATTGAAAGTATGACTGCGTAAACAATTTCATCCACTGCAATTGATATCAAATGTCAATTAAAGCTTGAAAATGTTCATAAAATTTTCCTTCAAATGCATATGGGGGTAAAAATTGTAGTCTTGCCTTTCACTATTGTGGAAAAAGACGAGACTAGAAAATCATACATATAAGCTAGGATGAGTAGGGTCCCAAACCATCATGTATCTGTAGTTTTCCACTTAGGAGTAGGAGGGAGATGTACTATTCTTGTCGTTTTCAATCTTAATTTGGTTCAATTGAGCTTCTACATCATTACTACGATTATTCAAAGGCGCAATTTGAAAATGGAAGACGTAGCTTGGAACCTTGGCCATTGAATGTTGACTATTTCAAGACTAACGGACCTTACTAGCCCAATACGGACCCTTTTTCTCCCAATGTCCCAATATGTTGTATGTAATTGCTTCACTTCACGCTTATCTGTAAAGAAGTGAAATTGGAAATTTGAGTAGGTACCACGATTAGGAGTAGAACGCCAAAGGAATGGGAATATCTATCGAATTTAAGGTACGTTCACCTTAAAAGTTGAATTCCTCGTTCTGCCTCTACAGTAGTAGCAAAAAATCCCCAAGGAGTAAAAGGACATTACCAAGTCAAAGGAGTGTCTCATTTTGTGTGCGAGAGTGAAGAAATGCACAGTTCATATCTTATAATTGCAATTGCAAGAACACGTCAAACAGTCATCTGTAGAGGATTGAAAGGACTGTTAATTAGGCTGGAGTTTGATGAACTGTCTGTAGGCTGTACCTATGAAGAGTCCGTGTTGCCCAGGGGTCACCAGACTGAGTCACGAAGCCTCAGCCCACATGCCTCATGCCTGTGAGTTCCCATTGGTGGAAGCAAAAATACGGCACACGAGCTTGCTCCTTACATCTCTCTTTCTAGTCCATTTCAGTGCTTGCATTTGATTCAGGGAGGTACAATTGAGACTGATTCAGAACTCCCAAGCTAAGCTGCAGTCAGTCACCCTTAACTTATTAGACACTTTCAACTCTGAACATAAGGTACATGATTGTACAGGCCTGCCCTGCTGGTAGTTCAGTTGACAATTCTAACCAACGTATTTTAACCTGAAAATTTGGGTTGAGTTTAGAAAATTCACTACTGCTCGATTTTGGAAATATGCCCTTCTACGATAGAAAACCAAGTTGTTCAAAGTATTGCAGGGATCCCAAACAAATCAGACAGTCATCTGTAGAGGACTGAAAGGACTGTTAATTAGGCTGGAGTTTGATGAACTGTCTGTAGGCTGTACCTATTAAGAGTCCGTGTTGCCCAGGGGTCACCAGACTGAGTCACGAAGCCTCAGCCCACATGCCTCATGCTTGTGAGTTCCCGCTGGTGGAAGCAAAAATTAGGCTCCAATTCGTACGAGCTAGCTCCCTACGTGTCTCTTTCTAGTTCATTTGCTTGCATCATTTTCAGGGAGGTACAATTATGATTCAGAATTCCTAAGCTAAGCTACAATCACCTTTATTAGACACTTTCAACTCTGAACATACGGTACATATATAGGCCTGGCCTGCTAGTAGTGAAGATGAAAATTCTAACTAGTGTACTCCTGAAAATTTTGGTTGAGTTTGGAAAATTCACTGCTGCTCGAGTTTGGAAACATGCCCTTCTACAACAGAAAACCAAGTTGCAGTATTGCAGGGATCCCAAACAAGGAGGATGAGTACATGAAAAAAGAAAATCATGCCAAAATCAAAGAAGGTGCTCAAAGTATTGTCTACTGACAGTTGGATTCTTGAAAAAAACTCAAGTATTGCTTGGTGGTTCAATTCACATGGTTATTTTTTGGCAATACATCCTGCCGGTACAACTACTCGTATTCCTTTCTATTGGAGGTAGTGCCCCTCCCCCCTCCCACGTACGCCGTGCTTGGTGGTCCCTCCTTTTTAAGAACCCACGTCTCTACGTCTCCCCCGTCCGTCCAATCTGAGGCCCACTCGCAAGTACCGTTCGAGTTACCCTTCTGTTCAATGTGAAACACTCACTGGTCGAGCCACCTCTCTCTCTCTTCACAATTCCGAGCGCTGGTTGTGGTCCAAGCAATAAGTTTCTTCTAGTGTTGTTCGTAAGGTTTAGGCGTCTGGACAGTTCTGGGAGAGTGTATTTGCAGAGGAAGTTGAGTTGCGTGAAGAAGTCGAGTTGAAGGATCATTGAGTCTTGGAGACTTGTTGTGCAGCAGTGCAGCTCAAGTTTTGCTACAAGTTAGTTGCTGAGAAAGCTAAGTTATCTCCTCTTCAGATGTATATGTATCACAACGCTTGCCTTTTGCCGGCCTGCCACATGAGGTACGGGTCTGAACTCATCTTGGCACATTTTGTCAGGTATTTGCACTCCTGAGTTTGAACTGTATTGATTATTTGATTCGATGCAAGAAAAAGCAGGCCATTCAGGATCTGTGTTAGTGCTGGATCGTTCCACAGATAGAAGAATTCCAATCATTTATTTTTATGATTGTCGTCTGGACTACTGTTTGTGAGTAATAAGATGAGCTTATATGATGGATTATACACAGTAGCCTTATTTGCACTAAATCATAATAAACTCTTACAGTACTAATTATATACTTGCCTTTTGCCTTCCACATGAGAGTTGTGGGTCTTATTTTAGCATATTTGTCTTGTATTTGCACTACTAAGTTTGGACTGTAAGTTATGGACTATTTGATTCGAAGCAAGGAAAAGCAGGGCCATTCGGACTATCTATCTTGGTGCTCGCATAGAGAAAAGAACTGCAATCATATATTTTTATGATCGTCGTATAGACTAGTATTTGCAACTAAAAAAGATGAGCGCCTATGAACTTTTAGTAGTCTTGTTTTCACTAAATCATAGGTAATCCCTGTAGGACTAATTAAGGAGTCTACATTGTGTTTTCTGAGAATTTGGCCAGACTCAATAGACTTTCATTTTTGGGAATTCTTTGAATCATCATGCTCTTCCTGTGAAGCTTCGATTCATGTCATTCCACTATGTACAGCAAAAGATATAAGAGTTCTTTTGATTTTAATGTCAGAGTAGGCAGCCCAATGAGTAGCTAAAAATATGCGTTTTCAAGAAATTAATTAATTTTTTTTAATTAGATAGATTGAAGCCTAAATAGGAAATTTTGAACCAGAGTACTTTGACTGATGGTATGAAAGTCACGTTGGGAGCTTAGTTTTGAGGACAATGAGGGTAAAATAGAATAAGTAAAGTCATTTCTTTTAACTCAATTTTAAAATTTTAAAAAAAAAATCATAGTGTATATATTTCTCATCATTTGGAGAAACAATCTCAATTTCATATCAAAACCATGAGTGTTCTAGGTTTCTCTTTCATTATAGACATATAGACCATTTCTTTCTTTATTAAATTTTAAATAAAAGATAAATATGGGAAAATTTTATGTCAATTTTTTTCCATGCAATTTCAATCTAGTTGCTAATATTTTGACTAAATTACACAAGTTATGAGACTAATTGCTTTTTACTATTAAAAAACTTGTTATACATGACTTTACCTTTTGAAAGGGCTAGAGGAACCTAGTTTTTGAAGTTTAGGCACTATGATGTTGCTATCAAACTTTTCACTCTACAAACTTAGAAGAACAAATTTGAAAAAAGTTAATTAAAAGATCCTACAATTGGATTCACTAAAGAAGAAAAAAAGATAAAGACATCAATCTTGTTGTAGAAAGAACTACTTCAAAGTAGTTTAGGGACTCAAACTTTAAGGGTTAACAAAAAGGATTGATAGATCCATGTGTTTGCAATGTCTTTATTAAGTCTCTATGGACAATTTCTCCATTGTCCTTTCACCAAACTAGGAGCATCTTCAAGAGTTGAAGGATTTGCATCTATAACCCTATTGTTTAAGAAAAATAAGAAGTATAGTATTTTCTTTAATTTTCTAGAATCTAAGGTGTAAACTTTTGTGTACATCTAAATGTTTAATGAAAATGTGTACTATATAAAGATGCATATGTGACCATCCAAATGGATAAAATTGTAAGAATGGATTGGGTCACTATGCACTTAATATGCACAATGACCGTAATAGATTCCTTCTTGCAAAAACTTGTATTTCATAGATTAATGGCCCATAATAAGCTAATTAAAATTGTGTCCTATAGAGAGATTGTCCTTTATTGTCTTATTGAGCTTCAAATTGGTGTGATTTCTAGTGCCAAAATTTGTGAAATACATCTACACAAAGCTCTTAAAATAAAAAGAAGCACAAATTTTCACTTTGGATTGTGTAACCTAAAAAAATGCCAAAATAGTGGAATACCTCCAATTTATTGAAAATGAAAATGGAAGCATGTTCACTAGTATCAACTTCATAACTCAATTTACACTTGTGTTCAAGGAGTTCAAAATCCAATCATTTTTTATGACACCCATACCTTCATTCTATTGCATGATCAAATTTGGAATGATGGTGTTTGTTCAATTTTTGTGCAGCAGAGCCTTGTACACAAGATTCCATAATTGACAAAGTGCTTTGAATTTTCAATATTGTATTTAATTGTTATCGTGGTAGGAGCAAAAAGGCTAGTTCCACTTGAAGGCATCCAAAATCACTTCTAGACCTGCAACAAAGGGAAGCATCAACATGAATCTTGCTCCTAAAGAGAATACACTGGGAAGTGACATGCGAGAGAGTTCCATGCAAAGACGTCCTATCATGATGATATGTGACTTGCTAGAGGGTGGCATGGAACAACTTCAACAAATTTTTATGGCACAAACTCCTCAAGTGTTATGGCCAAAAGACTGTCGAGATACCCTAGATGATACTCCAAGAGTACATTTGAAGATGGCATCCCATGAGGATGGAGAGGTGCAAGGGTCAAGTCGAAGTATGAGAGGGACGGACATATTACCACATCAAGTGAAGAAGGAATTTAAAGAATGCTTAGGGTACTTTGAAAGCAACAGACTTTTAGAAATGGTCAAGGAGTTTCCTGCTCAACTATTTCTACAAACAGTTAGTAAAAAATTTTCCAGATCAGTATTGCATGTGGCTGTTTTGGAAAACTCTCAAACTTTGATTCAAGCATTGTTGGAGAAATTGGAGGAAGGGGGACAATCTACAAGAAAATATTCAAAAATTGACTATCAAGATTTTATATTAAAAGTTGATGAATTTGGACTTTCCACTATCGATATGGCTGCTTTGATTGGCAACGAAGAGATTCTTCGTCATTTTGGAAAGATTCTTGAATTTAAGAGAACAGATCTTGAAGTTTTGTTTTCTGATAGTACCAATCTCTTTCAAGTTTGTGGAGATGAAAAAATTCAACTACTTGAGGAGGCATCTCCTTTACTAGACAAACAAGTTCCTAGCTCAATTCACCAAGGAATTGGGCAATTATCCATACGACAATGGTTGCTCAAGGAGAACATAGACTTTGTATATTGCCTACATGAAGCTTCACATGATGCTTCAAGAGATTGGAATTACTCCCAACAAAAGTCTCTAGAGCAAAAGGCTTTGGAGCAAAAGGCTTTGGAGCAAAAGGCTTTAGAGCAAAAGGCTTTAGAGCAAAAGGCTTTGGAACAAAAGGCTCAAGAACAAAAGGCTTTGGAACAAAAGGCTCAGGAGCAAAAAACTCAAGAAAAAAAGGCTCAAGCAAAAAAGGCTCAACGTCAAAGGGCTCGGGAGAAAAAGGCCCAAGAGCAAATGCCTCAAGAACAAAAGGCTCGGGAACAAAAAACTCGGGAGCAAAAGGCTTGGGCAAAAAAGGCTCGACAACAAAAGGCTCAAGAAAAAAAAGCTCGGCAACAAAAGGCTCGAGACGAAATGCCTCCAGAGCAAAAAGCTCAAGGGAAAAAGGCTCGGCAACAAAAGGCTCAAGAAAAAAAGGCTAAGCAACAAAAGGCTCAAGAGGAAATGCCTTTGGAGCAAATACCATCGGAGTAAATGCCTTTGGAACAAACACTTGCAGAACAAATGCCTTTGGAGAAAACACCTGCAAAGCAAGTGCCTATAGAACAAATGCCTGTAGAAGAAACGCCTATGGAGCAAAAGCCCATAGAGAAAAAGGCTTATAAGTTTGTAAAGCATGTTATTCGAAATGGAGATTATTATTTTTTCGAGCCACTCTTCAAAGTTCGTGACAAATTTGGTAGATTTCCATTGCATATGCATGGCTATTCACTTGAATGGATGCGAGATATTGTAGTACCCTTTCTAAAGATGTTGGTTGGCTACTTTCCTAACCTTGACTTGAACATGCATGATTTTAGTGGGAGGACTCCCTTACATTGGGCGGCTGCTCAAGGATTTGTGGACTTAGTCACTATCTTGACAAATGAAAAGCAAACAAATCTCAATGCAACATATGGAAACTTATGTGGATGGAAAATCAAGGAAAATGCAAATTTCAATGTTGATAATGTAGATGATGTGACACCACTTCATCTAGCAGTAATTCATAACCAAATTGAGGTGGTTGAGGCTCTCTTGAAAGTTCCCAAAAAACGAGGACTCAATGTCAATGCCATATGTATGCGGAAGGTCCAATTCTCTAATGAGATTTTTGATGAAGACATTTGGTATTGGACCCCATTCCAATTGGCAGCATATATGGGTCATGAGAGTATCTTGCAAATGCTTTTGCAGGTATGCAATTCTACTTCTTAATTAATTATGTTATAGTTATTAAAAATCTTTAAGGAAATTCAAAATAGATTTATGATAAAATTGGATTCTTTATTTGTGGAAAATATAACCAAATAGAGAATAAGCACATACAAAAATAAAAACACTACTTCAAATTGAAAGATATTAGAGAAGATGAATAATAATTCTTAAGTTGCCTTCACACAATATATTGTTTGAAAAATATCCTATTAAAGAATGAACAATTACTTGATAGTCTTTGTTATTGTTAAAACTTTTGTGTTTCCAAATTTAAAAAATCCATCTTTTCTAGAATTGATTTATTTTAAGACATTAAACCTAACATGTATTTTGAGCACGTTCTAGACCATTGATTATTGGTACACCTACACAATTATTCAAAATTTTATAACTTTTTTTCATATACTTAGTATCCAAATAATGCATACTAAGTAAGTAAACTAGAATCCTCTTTCACTTGCTAATAAGATCCAATAAAAATAATTTCTATATTTGATAATATTAAATATGTGCAACTGCTATTAGTCTCAATTATGGACACATTTACTTTAGAGTGCTTGCATGTGCATTTTCCTATTGTGATCTATATTTCCACTTTTTAATGTAGATCAATATTCAATACATTCTATGGTTTGAATGAAATTGTAGGTAAGTTACTAAAAATTTAAACTAATACGAACAACCATCAAGTAAATATGAAAATGATCAAGACAATAACAATGTTATTTGTGTTCTTGTAAATTATGTTAGGATTCACGCTTATACGATCCTGGACTCAAGAAAACGAAAAAAAGTGCTCCTCAAGAACACAATATGATTCCATCGTTTCATCTTGCAACATCTCAATTTCATCCTTTAGCAATGAAGGCTTTGATGGAATTTAGAGGAATGGATATATTAGTAAAAGATAAAGAAGGAAACACAGCTCTACATTATGCGACCATGCATGCACATGGACAATTACAAGTCCATGCAAATCTCCATGACTATGTTACAGTGTCTCATTTTACTTCAAAGCCCCCTAAATCAAGGAAACCTATTGATAAAGATATTATCACTTGTATGGAGATTTTGATGTACTCAGTACTTGATGTGGAGAAAAAAAACAAGAAAGGAGTTGCTCCAACCTTACATTCATCATGTTCAGAGAATGTGAAAAATTGGTGGCTTGATAATATAGCAAAAGAAGCAGAAGGCAATAAAAATGACCTTATCATTGCAGCAAATTCAGTCTCTATAACTGCAGCATTGGTGGCAACTGTTTCGTTTGTAGGGCCTTTGCAACCACCTTTGGGATTATTGGATGATGAAAATTCATCATGGCTAGATGGATACAGCGATGTGAAACATACTTCAGTTGAAGTATTTCTCTTTTGTAATAGTTTATCCTTCTATTTTGCAATTGCTTCCATTGCATTTGCAATGCTTCCATCGTGGCCAATACCTCGTGAATGGTATGCAAAAGAAGGATGCATAGCTCGCAAATGTGTGCAGGTTGCAGTGCTTTTCTTATTTGGATCTATCATATTTGTAATATGCGCATTTAGCGCAGCAAATATAGCCGTTGTTCCAAACAAGAGATGGCGATACAAGATTACTATGGTGACTTCTACAAGCTTGGGTGTATTGATATGTTTTATCATCCTTTTTCTTGTCTTTATGAGGTTACTGATATTGATTTTAACTAAGAATAAATTAGCCAGAAAGATATCGAATTTTGCAATACAGACTATACTATGGGAGAAGGATACACCTATTGGTATATGAAGATCTCAACAAGTTTATTGAATGAAGATGGATATTTCTACTTTCATTATTTATGGCCTTATTTATAGCAAGTGAATTAGTCTATGAGAATATTGCCTTTTTAAGATAGTTATATCAACACTCCTACCCTTTTTTTTAAAAGGATATCAATTGTATACAATGTACTAGAAATTAGTTTATTGCAAGATTATACAAATAGTTTTTTGAAAGTAAATAGTATAGGATTATTTATGTCACTTCATTGATTTATTACTCTTTGATTGGCAAGCTTTTATTTTATATTTTTAAATATGTAAATTCAACGAGGATTGCTATTATGTGAGTATAGGAGTGTGAGCCCATGAGCCCATAATACTATATACCTATATTATAGGTGTATATATCATAGAAATTGTCTATGATTATAGGGTATACATATATTACAAATACCCATATTATAGGTGATTATGATACATATACCTTCTATAATGTGTGGTATCTATATTATAGGTACCTATAATGTAAGCTCACTGCTCACAAGCTTACATTCTTGAGCTCACATACTAGTACCGTTGTAAATTCAACCTACTATCCTATTGAGTTTACATTTGTAATTCTCTTTATATTTTTCTCTCTTTGTTTACAATTATACTATGTGACTACATTTGTAATGTAATTGGAGACTCTATTGTTACATTTATTTTCTAGAATTTGTATCATATTTTCTTGATCAATATATAATATTATATCTATTTGAATAATTTGATTTTTTAGATTGTACTAACATATTTCATCAATGTAAAAGTGATCAAAATTAATCTTAAGAAGTCTCATTAATGGCTTCCATTTGATAGAATTGATATCATAAAATTTACTTGTATCTTCAAAAGTTCCTTAATTATGTCATAGTTTAGGTTTTTAAATACATGTGCTATAAATTGGAATTGGCATTTAAGTATTTAGGAATTTATTGAGACAAACATCAATTGATTGAAACTTACGTCAATCAATGAGAACTTTTGATGGTGAAGTTAATGTGGTAATCGACTAGTTCATGAATTAATTAGAATAAATCAATAGGTTGACCTAATAGAAAATACAAACTAACAAACTCAAATAATATGGACTCCTTGCACTCCTTTGTGCATAAAGCTTTCTATTTGTATCAAGAATGCAACCTCTCACATTGCAACAAAGCCCTTGCATTCCATACATAAAAGACATTGAATTTCAAAGTTTTTATAAATTAAAAAATGAATTTTCTTTTACTTTTATTTTGGCTGTAGCAACAATACAAGACACACTAATAGAATAATTTGAAGTGAAGTGGGAGTTTTACTGCTTATTGTGAAGGCAAAAATAAATAAATTTAGTTTTTAGTAAAACTTTAGACTATATTCATGCATATTAAAGATAATTTTAGTAGAATTTTGTGTGATTTAAAAATTTTAATCTAAACCATAAGGTACTTTTGATCATTAATTTTTAAGATTTCTAAAGTTTATATATTTTTATTAATTATATGCCAATTTATTTTCAAGTTATTGTTATATTGAAAGCATAATGAAATCAATTTAAATTATTTGGTTCATCTTACTTTATTAATCATATGTTTAATTCTATTTTGAATTTTTTTTAAATAATAATATAGGCACTTATAATCTTATATGGGAGTATTTTTGTATAAGATGGTTTTGTTCTTTTGACTTATTATAGAAATGTCTGAAACCATAAGCTCATAAACTTGCCTTGACAAGGTCCTTTATGATCCTATTTTAGCCCACAATCTTTTTTTTCTTATGAAAATATAGCAAATTATTTCTATAGTTTCATTTAAAATTTACTAGATATTGTTATTGTTATATTTTGTTTCAACCCAAAAATACTAAAACAATTACTTTTATGAACAAACTTACTATCTCTATACCTGTTAGCATAATTGTCCAACAATGATGTCAATGTTAGTTAGCTTAGCACAGTACAAGCAAATTGTTATGAATTAACATTTCCATTGATATTTATTTATAAGCACCTCTTTAGAAAAATATTCACTCTATAGCATCTTGTCCTTCAAGCTCTAATTAATATATTTTGGCAACATTTTGTCATTGTTGAGCTCATCTAGTTTCAAAATATTTTTGCCAAATCAATTTAAAAAGCAAGAAAGGTACTACTAGGAAGAATGTAGATCTTTATTGCATCAATCCAAGAGTTGATAAGTATATGAGTCCCTTCTTGAAACTCTGAGGTTGCTAAAGTATGAGCATGGAGCAACAAGCAATGAATGGTGAGTTTTGAGCCATTCTAGAAAAGCTTGTGAAAATTGAAAACCATTCCCATAAGATGACCATGTCCATGGTTTAGGATAAAAATTTATGGCTATAAATGCATCTAAAGAAGATGAATGGGGATGAATGGTTTTGGATGGATTTTTTTTAGTTAACTCCCAAGTTAACTTTGTTGGATGAATACACCTATCATTCAATGCATTTGATGAAAATAGTTTTGGATGGTTGTTGAATGGGACTAAAAACTTCTTTGCATGCCTCTTACAAAGCATAGTCTTGGGTATTCATTTAACCCCTAAAAGACCAAACAACGTTTATTAGGCAACATCAAAATTTTCGGTAGCTCACTGACCTCACTTAGAACAAAACTTTTATTATTTTTCTTTGAAATTCTCACACAAAGTGTGGTTAAGGAGTAGCTTTAAGGCACAAAAATTTTCATAACTTTTGACTACGTGATTAAAAATTTATTCAATGATATACAATTTCTTTCTCAACTTGGGCAACTTGGGTAGCTTAAAAAATCACTTCTTTAAGAAAGAAAAATTTGAAATTGGTGTTCTAGATTTAAATACACATGGTAAACTTTGAATCATATGAGATGAAAGTTATGAGGAGTTTTAGTTTGCATGCTTTCATGGAATCTCTACTCTAAAATAAACTTTGAAGTTCATTATCCCCTACTGTTTGTTAACTATGTGTTCACCAAAACACTTTGAAACTGATATTTCTAGTACAAGTAATTTTTTTTTTCAAAAAAAATTTTTGGACACATGTAACATATGATCTTATTGTATATTGATTTGAGAAGATGTGGAAAATTTTTCAGAAATTTCCACTATGTGGATTGCAAGATATTAGCATTTGAAGTGACAAAAATCCTTTTTTTGGCCCTATGAAAAACTAGGCAATTGCACTTCACAAGGTCACATTTGTATGTAGAAATTTCCAAAATGGTGGTGCTTCTTTGACTTCATTCTTTAAGGCAAGTTGGCTGCATGCTTGGAAAATTTCAAATAATTTGAAATTGTACAACATATAGGAAAAAAATAGTAAGTAGAAAGAAGTAGAGAATGAATCAAAATACTACATTATTAAGAATTTTGTTATGAAATTGAAAAATGCCATTCCCAATAGTTGTAATGTTGTAAGAAACAATCTATATCCTTTGATTTTATTTTTTTCCAAAAATATTGAAAATTGAGTTAAATAAAGGACTTCAAAGTAAATTTTAGAGTAGAGAATCCATAACTGCCCACAAACTAAAACCCCTCATAACTTTCATCTCATTGATTAAAACATAGTGATTCCAAGCTTTTGCCATACATATAAATCTAGTAAATCTATTTCAAATTTTTATTTTTGATAAAAGTTTTTTTTTTTCTGATTTGCTTGGGTTGCCCAAGTTGAGAAACAAACAACATTTTGCATCATAGCTTTTAACTTCTATACTCAATTGAAATGAAATTTAGCACTCATGGAAGATATTCCTCATCCACACCTTGTAAAAACAATTCGATCTAAATAAGTCAAATCTCCGCTCACATGTACTTGCCCCCAAATTAAAGTTATGTTGCCCCAAACACAAGGTTGATCCTTTAGGAGTTATTTAACTCAATTTTCAATATTTTTTTGAAAAAAATGAAATCATAGGGTGCAAATTTTATCTTACAACATTAAAATGATTGGGATTGGTATTTTTTAGTTCCATAACTAAATTCTTAACAATTTAGTATTTTGAATCATTCTCTACTTCTTTCTACTTACTATTTTTTCAAGTACGAATATGAAAAACAAATCTGAATTTTAAAAAAATATTCCTAACTTATTTCTTATATATAATATGGAGATTTTCTAGTTGTAGGATCTACACATTTTTTGGTAAAATGTTGAAAGATGAAATCCAACCATTTGGAAAGAGTTGAAAATACTTCTCTTTGAAACCCAAGCATCAACAATGATCTTGCAATTGGTAAGGTCTTTTATTCTGAAATTTTAGGAGGGTGTACACTAACAAGTTAATTTAAGTTATCCTACATTTGGATTTGTTAAAAAAATAAATACATATGAAGATTTTAGCCTTGCTTTGAGACTAGTATTTGAAGTAGTTTTAGGTCTCTAAACATGAAAGAACTTTAGGAGTTAAGCACCTTTTGTTTATTTTTAAGCACTGAAGTGCAGTAAAATCAAAATGTTTTTTGAATGTTTGTAGAATCAGTTACAAGTTTCTGAAGATGAATTGCAATGGTTATTAAAAAATTACACCTCTTGAAATGTACATAACTAGTACATTGATGGTGTAGTGGAGAAAGCAAAATGTAACATTATATTACATAATGCTTAAAAGATGCTTTTAGAGCTTGGTTAACTTTGATACCTCCTACTTTATTTAACTTAATTAACCCCTAATGATCCAAGGGGGGTGTACTTTCAAAATAGACCAAAACTACCAAGACCTTGAGCAATTTGTTTGCTCATTTTTTCTTGAGATTAGATAGAATGTAACCACAAGATCTTCAAGCTCACATTGAGAGCAAGCACCTCAAAGAAATTCAAATGATTTGACAACACAATTTTTGTAGATATTTAAGTTTGAAGTTTTATTTGGGTCAATGGAAAAATAGAGCAACACACTTTGAAGGAACATATCTTAGTGAGAATAATTTGAAATGATGAATTGTCTATGCTTAGTGAAAGACAAGTGAGTTGAGAATGCACATCAAAAAAATTCACAACATTCCAAGCATTTTTCAATTCATAGTGAAGCTTGCAATGCACATTGGCCATTGAAATGAGAGTCAAGTGTTTGTAAGTAAAACAAGAATGGGACTCTTGTCTTCTCTTTAAGCTCCTTGGATCTGACCTTTCTCAAGTGGGCAACAATCACATTGGTTGGCTGATTTTTCAATCCATGCCCAAACCACCACCCCAAAAATGAGGTGTGAATACCACTCAACTTAAAAAAATTCCACAAGGCGGATTTTATTTTGGAATTTGATGAAACTACCACCATTGGATTCATAACTCAATCTCTTTTATGAATGTAATTTTTTTTTTATTAAACTCAAAATTTGAGACCCAAAAATGGTTGGTTGGGTCATTCAGTATTAACCCTAAAACGATGGGTTGGTTGAGTGTGAATCATCTACTTTAAAAAGAAACCCAAAAGCATTGATTGGAGGTCAAACTATTATATGCAAGACCTCCCCTTTTTGCACAAAATTTCAAGGATGAACATATACACTTCACTTTTGTCTTAGAAGGATCCTCTGTCATCCATGAGACCACTTTGATCCTCAACATCCTTACAAGGTTAAGAGTCTGTGTGCCTAGTGGTTACCAAATTGAGACTTCGTTTATACTTGGGGATGGATTGAAGGCCAACCCAAACTCTCCAACTTTGAACCAATAGGATCCCTCAATTTCTCCAAATCCGGCCCAAGGGCTTAATACTTAGGATCGGCTAGAGCTACAACTCATCCTATGTATCACCTTAGGTGGCATGGTTTTGGCACCAAACCATCCAACCCTAAGGGAGCAATTGGGACGAGGTTTTGGGTGGCCCGAACTTTCATTTAGGGTTGGATTGGGACCAAATTGGGCTCCTCCATTGGATCATACAAATCTCTACTATTGATTTCAAAAATTGATTTTTACATTTTCATTTTTCTTACAAAACCCTTCATTGTGCTTCTTCTCCGTCTGTTCTTCCCTATTCTTCCCCTCATTAGATGTTTTTTAGTAGCATTGGAGGGCTGTTTCAAGTTGGTTCCCCATACTGGGAACCAACCAGTTTTGGCCAGATTAAAAATAAAATAAAATTTTTAAAATTTAAAATTTAAAATTAATTCTTTTTCCAAAAATAATATTTAAAAAATAAAATTTTATTATTATCTGACGTGGCATAACCTCAGCCACGTCAGCCAACTGCTATAGTTGTATTCCCACAGTTCGAGAACTTAGGGGAACTCACAGAAACTTGGAGGAACTCACAACCCTTAATAAGAGCTAAATTTCATCTAATGGCCTGTTCTTCCAAAAATCAATACATGGAATGGAGGGACTGTATTGTCAAACTTGTGGATTATATTTGTACAACTACTTTAATTCGAATATCTTATGAATTTGGAAAATCTATTGTGATCTATGGGAATTTGGAATTTAGAAATGATTATCTTTCATCAAAACATAATTTATAAAATTCGTCATAATTGTCATTAAAAAAACAACTTCTAAATTTATTTGAAAATGATGTACAAGGAATTCTTCGAAGTTTAACCATGAGAAATTATTGTTTAACTATTTGAAATAAATTTAATTGCCTACTTGCTAGAAGTTTCCATTAGTGGATTTTTCATAATTTTCTATTTTATTGTGGGCTTTTGAAAAGAAGTTCTTGCTTGCCAAAGAATGTTGTATTTGGATACTATATTATATTTCTATGTTCCAAAATAGTTTTTTCTAAATAAGATAGACAATCCGCTCTTCAAGCAACCATTCAAATTGCCTTTTAAATTGCCTTTTCAAAGAAATTGGACTCTTTCAAAAAAATTCAATAAATCATAGTTGGAATAAAATTGACTTTGGCATCTAACCCAAGTTGTTTAATATTTTTCGGACCTTTGTGTAAGTAGTTACAAAATTTTGAAGTTGAAATGCAACAGTCATTGAAAGTGATTACTTCCTTCAGTGTACATTGTTGGTACATTGAAGAAAGAAAAATGTACTTTGTCATTATCACTTTTAAGGTGAACTACCTTATGCATTTATAGATCTACTTTATGCCTTTGAGTAGTCATGCTGCAAAAATAGGAGAATAAATAATGTGACTCAATGTATACTTGATAAACAAATAATCCAAAAATATATATAAAAGTGAAGTTTGCTATCATTCAAGTAAGATTTTGAAAAGTGAAAGAAGTAGAAAAAACAGGAAGAAAAAGAAAAAAGTTCCAAGAAAATAAAAGAAAAAAAACTTTTTTTTTAATACAAAAAGCAGGAAGAGAATGGAATATGTTCAAATAAAGTAAAAAAACTAATTTTTTTCAAATTAAATATATAAATAGAGAAAGGAAAAGGTTAAAAGAAAGTAAAAAAACTCTCTCTTCTATTTTTGAAATAGAATAAATAAGAAAAAAGGTAAAAAATAAATATTTTTTTTAAAAAAAAGAAAGAAAGGAAGATAAAGGAAGAGATGCGTGTTTTTATTTATTTTTCAATTGAGCATGAAGAAAATCCAAGAACACAAGAATCAGAAATTGGGCCCTAGAATCCGGCCCAAAGGCTTTACATTAACCCCTAAATGTATTTGACTATGTTTTCACCAAAAATGCTCCAAAACTGCCATTTCTAATACATGTACCAAATTTTAGAGAAAATACATTTTTGGACAAATTTAACCATAGGAACTTATATGAAATTGTTTTGGTAAGATGTAGAAAAAATTTCAGAAATTTCCATTGTAGATTGAAAGATATTAGCATTGAAATTGACTAAAAGCCTTTTGGGGGACCTGCAAAAATCTGGGCAGCTGCACTTCACAAGGTCATATCATTATGAAAAAATGTCCAAAATGGTTGTAACTCTTTGGATTCATTCTTCAAGTCAAGTTGGCTACGTGCTTGAAATTTTTTAGATCATTTGGAATTGTACAACTTATAGGAAAAAATGAGTAAGTAGAAAGAAGTAGAGAATGATTCCAAAATACTAAATTATTAACAACTTATTTCTGGAATTGAAAAATCCCAATCCCAATGGTGGTAACGATGTAATAAACAATCTACACCAAATTTTTTTATTTTTCTCCAAAAATGTTCAAAATTGAGTTAAATAAAAGTCTTCAAAGTTTATTTTAGAGTGGAGATTCCATAACTACACATAAACTAACTACAACTAAAACTCTTCATAACTTTCATCTCATAAATCAAAATGAAATAATTCAAAGCTTTCCAAGTACATATAATTATATAAATCTAGAAAACCAATTTCAAATTTTTATTTTAAGAAAAAGTGATTTTTAAAGAAATTTTTTGCTTCCCAAGCTGCCCGCCGAGAAATGAAAATTGCATATCATACAATAACTTTTTAACCATGTATTCAAAAGTTATGAAAATTGTTGGGCCTTAAAGCTACTCAAGCACATGTTGTGTGAAAATTTCAAAGAAAAAAAATAAAAATTCCACTTGTGGTGAGCTGCCCCAAATCGCTATGTTGCCAAAAAACATTGTTTAGTCCTTTAGGGGTTAATTGGGGCCAGATGGAAAAATTGGGGCTAGATTGAGGGCGGGATTGAAGACAAATCAGGCTCGCCTTCCATCTGGCCCTGAGTCACAACGCCTCAGCCCATATGCCTCATACTTGTGAGTTCCCCTTGGTGACAAAAAAATACGGCTCAAAATCATACAAGCTTGCTCTCTACGTCTCTCTTTCTAGTCCATTTGCTTGCATTTGTTTTAGGGAGGTACAATTGAGACTGATGAAGGGCCAAAAAATGGATTTTTGTCACTTCTAATGCTCTTATCTTGCAATCTACATGGTGAAAAATTTTGAAATTTTTTCTACATCTTCTCAAACCAACATACTACAAGACCCTATGGTTACAAGTGTCCAAAATATTTTATTCTAAAATTTGGTACTTGCACTAGAAATGGCAATTTTGGAATGTTTTTGGTGAAAACATAGTCAAAAACCTTCAAAGCATAATGGTGCCAGTTGAAAATGTAAGACATAGCTTGGAGCCTTGGCCATTGAATGTCAACCATTTAAGGATTAGTGGATATCGTTAGCTCAATAACTAAAGGTCCCTTTTGCTCCCAATGTGCCAATGTGTTCTATGTAATTGCATCACTTCACAATTTTCACTACATTCCATTGTAAAGAAGCACCATTGAAAATTTGAGTAGGTTTTGCAATTATGAGTAAAATGCCACATGAATAGGAATATCTACTTTAAGGTACGTTCACCTTAAGTTGAATTCGTCTTTCCACTTCTGGTAGCAAAAAATCCCAAGTCCGAGTAAAACTTAAGGACATTACCAAGCCAAACTTAAGGAGTGTCTCATTTTGTGTGCGAGAGTGAAGAAATGCACAGTTCATATCTTATAATTGCAATTGCAAGAACACGTCAAACAGTCATCTGTAGAGGATTGAAAGGACTGTTAATTAGGCTGGAGTTTGATGAACTGTCTGTAGGCTGTACCTATGAAGAGTCCGTGTTGCCCAGGGGTCACCAGACTGAGTCACGAAGCCTCAGCCCACATGCCTCATCCCTGTGAGTTCCCGTTGGTGGAAGCAAAAATACGGCACACGAGCTTGCTCCTTACGTCTCTCTTTCTAGTCCATTTCAGTGCTTGCGTTTGATTCAGGGAGGTACAATTGAGACTGATTCAGAACTCCCAAGCTAAGCTGCAGTCAGTCACCCTTAACTTATTAGACACTTTCAACTCTGAACATAAGGTACATGATTGTACAGGCCTGCCCTGCTGGTAGTTCAGTTGACAATTCTAACCAACGTATTTTAACCTGAAAATTTGGGTTGAGTTTGGAAAATTCACTACTGCTCGATTTTGGAAATATGCCCTTCTACGATAGAAAACCAAGTTGTTCAAAGTATTGCAGGGATCCCAAACAAATCAGACAGTTATCTGTAGAGGACTGAAAGGACTGTTAGGCTGGAGCCGTTTGATGAACTGTCTGTACCTATTAAGAGTCCGTGTTGCCCAGTGGTCTCCAGACTGAGTCACAAAGCTTCAGCCCACATGCTTCATGCTTATCGGCGAAAGCAAGAAAACGGCTCCAATTCGTACGAGCTAGCTCCCTCCGTCTCTCGTTCTAGTCCATTTGTTTGCATCCGTTTCAGGGAGGTACAATTAAGACTGATCGATTTAGAATTCCCAAGCTAAGCTGCAGTGGATACCCTTATTTGACACTTTCAACTCTGAACATACTGTACATGATTGTACAGGCCTGCCCTGCTGGTAGTTCAGTTGACAATTCTAACTGGTGGTAGGAAGCCAGAAAATTTTGGTTGGTTGAGTTTGGAAAATTCACTGCTGCTCGAGTTTGGAAACATGCCCTTCTACAATAGAAAACCAAGTTGTTCAAAGTATTGCAGGGATCCCAAACAAGGAGAATGAGTACATAGAAAAAGAAAAGTATGCCAAGCTCAAAGTATTGTCTATAGACAGTTGGATGCTTGAAGAAAACTCAAGTTTTGCTTGGTGGTTCAATTCACATGGTTATTTTTCGGCGATTACATCCTGCCGGTACAACTACTCGATCGTATTCCTTTCTATTGGAGGTAGTGCCACACTCCTCTAGTAAGTTGTTCACCCCCCTGTCCCGAACCATGCTTGGTGGTCCCTCATTTTTGAGAACCCACGTCTCCACGTCTCCCCCGTCCGTCCAGTCTGAGGCCCACTAGCAAGTACCGTTCGAGTTGCCCTTCTTAAATGTGAAGCACGTACTCACTGGTCGAGCCACACCTCACTTCACAGTTCCGAGCGTTGGTTGTGGTTCAAGCAGCAAGTTGCTTGTAGTGTTGTTCGAGGTATGTTCGAGGTGTTGTTCTTAAGGTCGGGGCTTTCGGACAGTGCTTGGAATCAGAGTATATTTGCGGAGGAAGTTGAGTTGCTTGAGAAGGCGAA
This sequence comes from Straminergon stramineum, assembly GCA_963920665.1. NCBI lineage: Eukaryota > Viridiplantae > Streptophyta > Bryopsida > Hypnales > Calliergonaceae > Straminergon > Straminergon stramineum. Next base: position 33,129,918 of record OY987264.1, on the reverse strand, counting down.
TTGAAGGATAGTTCAGTCTCGCAGACTTGATGTGCAGCTCAAGCGGGAGCTCAAGTTTTTGTTATAGTTACTGAGAAAGCTATCTCCTCTTCAGTTGTATGCTTCTAGCACTGGCCTTTCGCCTACCACATGAGGTACGGGTCCCATTTCGGCACATTTGTCTTGTATTTGCACGACTGAGTTTGGACTGCAAGTTATGGACTATTTGATTCGAAGCAAGAAAAAGAAGGCCATTAGGACTATCTGTGTTGGTGCTTGCATAGAGAGAAGAACTCCAATCATATATTTTTATGATCGTCGTATGCACTACTGTTTGCAACTAAAAAGATGAGTTTGTATGATGAATTTGGACGTAGTAGACTCATTTTCATTAAATCAGAGGAAACTCCCATAGTACGAATTGTATGCTTATCATAGCGCTTGCCTTTCGCCTGTCGCATGAGCTACTTACGGGTCCCATTTCGGCACATTTGTCTTGTATTTGCACGACTGAGTTTGGACTGCAAGTTATGGACTATTTGATTTGAAGCAAGAAAAAGCAGGGCCATTAGGATCATTCTGCGTTGGTGCTCGCATAGACAGAAGAACTCCAATCATATATTTTTATGATCGTCGTATGGACTGCTGTTTGCAACTCAAAAGATGAGCGTGTATGAGCTTGGAGTAGTCTTGTTTTCAATAATTAATCCCTATGGAACTAATTAATTAAGGAGTCCGCATTGTATTCTTTGAGGATTTGAGCATGCTCATTAGACTTTGATTTTTGGGAATACTTCCCTGAAATTTTTAGGAATTCTTCGAATCATCATGCTCTACTTGTGAAGCTGTGTATCATGTTATTCCGATATATATATAGCAAAAGTTATGAATGTTTTTTTGATTTCAATGTCAAAGTGGGCAACCTCACAAGTAGCTAAAAATATATGTTTTCAAGAAATTAATTAATTAAATTTAATTGGATAGATTGATGCCTACATAAAAGATTTGAATTGTTGTATTTTGACTAATGAGATGAAAGTCATGCTAGGAGTGGGGCCAAGAGTTTTATTTTGAAGGCAATGAAGGCAAATATAACATATCAAGTTGTTTTTTGAACTCAATTCTAAAATTTACCAAAAAAAAATTCAAAAATCATAGTGTACCTATTGCTTTCTAGAACATTCTCATCATTAGGAATGACAATCTCAATTTCTTGTCAAAGTCACTCGTGATCTAGGTTTCTCTTTCATCATAGAAACTTAAACCATTGCTTTCTTTAGTAAATTTTAAAAGTTATATATGAGTATTTTTTATGTTAAATTTTTTCCCATACTTTCTCAATCTATTATTCAACATTTTGACTAAAATGTACACTGAGTTATGAGACATAAGTGGTTTTAGCTAAAAAGCTTGTTAAACAAAACTTTACCTTTTGAAAGGGTTAGAAGAATCTAGTTTTTGAAATTTAGGCACTATGAATCTATGATATTGCTATGAAACTTTTCACTCTATAATTTTAGAAGAATATATTTGAATAAGTTGACTAAAAGATTCTATAGTTAAATTCATTCAAGAATACAAAAGATGAAGATTTCAACCTTGTTTTAGAAAGGACTACTTTGAAGTAGTTTTGGCCCTATGGGGCTTCAAAACTTTGAAGGTTAACAAAAGAGATTGGCAAATTTATACATCACATAGGTCCTTATTAAGTCTATGTACACAATTTTTCCCTTGTACTTTCACCTTATTAAGAGTATGTACAATTGTTGAAGCATTTGCATCAATATTCCCATTGAATTAGAAACATAAGATTTTTATTAATTTTCCAAAAACTAAAGTATAAACTTATGAATAATGAAAACATGACGATCAAAATGGATAAAATTATAACAATGGATTGGAACACTTCTCACCCACATAATATGTGCATTGAATATAGTATATAGATTCCTTCTTGTGCTAACTTGTGTCTTATAGAGTAATGGCCAACACCTAAATTTGAAAGTCAACCCCAAAGTGCCCCAAGGGGTCAAAAGTGTCCTCATGTAGTCTAGAAATCCAATTTGAAGTGGTGTAACTTTTGCATCTCCAATGTCCAAATTTTATAAAAATTGTTGGTAAATCACTAAATCTGTGTTCTCTCTTCTAGTTTGTATGATAAAATTTTCACATCAATCTAAGATGTACTAATATTTTGAGAGCCATTCACAAATCATGGGTTCAATATAAGTTTACCAAACTGCATTTTGATGGCTTCAACTTTGAGGGCTAATTCCAATGTTCATTTTCAATAAAATTTTGTAGGTTTATGTACCCCTTCAAGTCTATTCATTGTGGTAAAATTTCAATTCAATCCAATTTGTTTTGAATGTTTGGGAGCACTTGAAATTTTGAAATCTAGACATTTTTGGATTCTATTTAACTTCGACAACTGGTTTCCTCTTCATATAGTGTTTGTTTCTAATAAAAAATTTGGGAAAAGTTGTGCATATTAGTCCAGTTTGAGTGATTAAAATTTCATATCAATCCAAGAAGTTGTGAGTGACTAAGAAGCATTTTAGTAGAAGGGGGTTCACCCTTAGATGTGGTTTTTGCAACTTTTCTTGTTATTTTTTGACATTTCAAAGTCATTTTGTAGACACAATGAGTTTATTGAATGATATTTTCTTTCACCAATGTGTTTGTATGTTGCCGTTACGAATCACTTTATAGTTTAAATTTTAAAAATTTGGCCAGGTTTAGAAATTGAATTTCACCTCTAAATGTGTTTCTCGGAAAATTCAACATCTATCCTTTTTCAACACTCGAACATTATAATCTTGCAATCTATGTGGCCAAATGACTCCAAATTTGACTCATGTCATATACAACATGTACACTTCAAGATTGTGTAGTTGAGAGTTCTATACCTTAGTGACATTTAGACCTGTAACACTTCAAAAGCAATGATGTTTTTAAACCCAATAACTAAGGCCTTGGGCATTAGGATTCAATAATACTTGTGTCCCATAGAGAGATTATTCTTTACAAAGCTTTAAATTGGTGCATCTCTTGTGCCAATTTTTTTGAAATACATCTCAGCAAAGGTCTTATATGACAGATAAGCACATAATTATTTTCACTAGGGACCGTGTAACTTGAAAAATGCCAAGGTAGTGGAATACCTCCAATCTAACGAAAATGACTTTGGAACCATATTCACTAGTGTCAACTTCATAATTCAATTCATACTTGTGTTAAGTTATGGTCAAGGAGATTAAAGTTTGTCCATTCTTGATGAAAAACATGCCTTCAATCTGTGTCATGACCAATGGTGTTTGTTTGATTGTTGTGCAACAGAGCCTTGCAAATGAGATTCTACAATTGACAAATTCCTCTTGATTTACAAGCTTGTCAAAACACCCCACAAGATACTCCAAGTATACTTCTCACCTACAAGGTTACAAGTGTGTGAGTGACAAGCCAGGGTATGCGAGGGATGGGTCGAGGTGTACGAGTGACGGGTTGAGGTCTATGAGTAATAGGTCTATGTGAGCGAATGATGGGTTGGGATGTGAGAGGGAAAAAGACTTTACCACGCAAAGTGGTAAATGAATTTAAAGGATACTTACAGTATCATAAAAGTAACAAACTTTTAGAAATGGTCAATAGGTTTCCTGCTCAACTATTTCTACATACAGTCAGTGCAAAATTTTCTAGATCAGCATTGCATGTGGCTGTTTTGGAAAGCTCTCAAACTTTAATTTGCACCCTATTGGAGAAATTGGAGGATAGAGGACAATTTGTCGGCAAAGATTCGAAAATGGATGCTCAAGATTTTATGTTAAAAGTTGATCAATTTGGGCTTTCTGCTATCGATATGGCTGTTTTGATTGGCAACGAAGAGATTCTTTCTCATTTTGGAAAGATTTTGGAATTTAAGAAAACAGATTTTGACATTCTGTTTAATGGGGGTGCCAATCTCTCTCAATGCTCTAAAGATGAGAAAGTGAAACTACTTGAGGAGGCATCCCCTTTACTAGACAAAAAAGTTCCTTCCTCACTTCATGAGGGAATTGGGCAATTATCTATACAAGACTGGTTGGTGAAGGAGAATATAGACTTTGTGTATTGCCTACATGAAGCTACAAAAGATCAGGATTACTCCCTGCAAATGGCTCGGAAGTTTGTTAAGCATGTTTTCGACAATGGAGATTCTTCTTTTCTCAAACCACTCTTCAATGTTCGAGATAAACTTGGTAGATCTCCATTGCATGCGCATGGCTATTCATACAAATGGAAGATTTATATCAAATCCTTCATGAATAGTTTGCTTGACCACTTTCCCAGCATTGATTTGAACATGCCTGATTTTTGTGGGAGGACTCCCTTGCACTGGGCAGCTGCTCAAGGGTTTGTGGATCTAGTTACTATCTTAACAAGTCAAGACCAAACAAATCTCAATGCAACATATGGAAACTTATGTGAATGGAAAAATAAGAAAAATACAAATTTCAAAGTTGATGATGTTGGTGATATGACACCACTTCATCTAGCAGTAATCCATAACCATGTTAAGGTGGTTGAGGCTCTCTTGAAAGTTCCCGGAAGACAAGGACTCAATGTCAATGCCATTTGTACACGGAAGCTCCAACTCTCTAATGAGATTCTTGGTGAAGGCATTTGGCATTGGACCCCATTCCAATTGGCGGCATATATGGGTCATGAGAGAATCTTGCAAATATTTTTGAAGGTATGTAGTTCTACTCTTAATTTATTATGTTACAAATATCAAATTTTTTTTCTGAAACTCAAAATGGATTTGTGATATTTTTGATTCCTTATCTATGGAGAATGTAACCATATGGAGAATAAACATGGACAAAAATAAAGACACTACTTTAGAATTGATGAATATTACGAAAGATGAATAATAATTTTCAAGTTGCCTTTACATAATTTGTATGGTGTGAAATATGTCCTAGCAAATAATCAACAATGGCTTGAGTAATGCTTTAGTTAATAGTCTTTGTTATTGTTAAAACTTTTAGTGTTCAAAAATTAAAAAATTCCTTTTCTACAACTGATTTATCTTTAGAGATTGAATGTAACATGTATCTTGAGTATGTTCTAGACTATAGATTATTGGTATACCTATAGCAATTCCTTAGCTTATTTAAATAGTGTCCAAATAATGCATACTAGATACATTAGAATCCTCTTTCACTTGCCAATAAGATTTAATAAAAATCATTTTTGATTTTATAATATTAAATATGTGTTGCTACTCTTACTATCAATTATGGATGTACTTACCTTAGTGTGCATGCTTGTGCATATGTCCCATTGTAATCTATATTTCCATCTTGTAATGTAGATCAACATTCAATACATTCTATGGTTAGAATGAAATTGTAGCTAAGCTACTAAAAATTTAAACTAATACAAACAACCATCAAGTAAATATGAAAATGATCAAGACAATGACAATGTTATCTGTGTTCTTCTAATTGTGTTAGGATTCACAGTTATATGATCCCGGACTCAAGAAAACAAAAGAAAGTGCTCCTACAAAGTACAATGGGATTCCAGCATTATATCTTGCAACATCTCAATTTCACCCTTCCATTGTGAAGGCTTTGGTGGATTGTAGACGGAAGGATATATTGGTAAGAGACAAAGAAGGAAATACATCTCTACATTATGCCACCATGCACGCATATGGACCATTACAAGTCCATGCTAATATTCATGACTATGTTACAGTGTCTCATTTCACTTCAAAGCCCCCTATATCAAGGATGCCAAGTGATCATGATATTATCACTTGTCGAAACATTCTAATACATTCAAATCTTGATGTAGAGCAAAAGAACAAGAATGAGGTTGGAACAACCTTACAATCATCATGTTCAAAAAATGTGAAAAAAAAGTGTCTAAATAATATAGCAAAAGAAGTAGATGACAATAAACATGACCTTATCCTTGCAACATATTTGGTTTGTATATTTGCAGCAGCAATTGTGGCACTTTTATCATTTGTAGGGCCTTTCCAATCCTCAACATGATTATTGGATGATGGAAATCCAACATTGCTAGAAGGATACAACCATGTGAAACATACTTCAATTGAAATATTTATCTTTTGTAACAATTTATCCTTCTATTTTGCAATAGCCACCATTGTGTTTGCAATGCTTGCATCATGGGCAATACCATGTGATCTTACAAGAAGCGCACATAGTTTGTAGATGTGTATAGTTTGCTATGTACTAATTTGGATTTATCATATTTATAATATGCACATTTAGTGCAAAAAATATAGCCATTAATCAAAATAAGAGACAGTGATACAAGACTATCAATTGTGGTGATTGCTACAAGCTTGGGTGTGCTAATATGTTTTATAATTTTTTCCTCAATGAGACTATTGACATTGATTTCATTTGGAAATGAAGTAGCTATGAAGATATTACATTTCACAATACCGTGTATATTATGTGAGTTGGATACATTTGTTGGTATATGAAGATCTCAACAAGTTAATTGAATGAAGATAGATATTTCTACTTTCACTATTTATAACAAGTGAATTGGTCTATGAGAATATTATTTTTCTTAAAGATGGTCGCAAGTACTACTAACATTTTGTTTTTCTTTTGAAAAGGATATCAATCTTAAGAAAATTAACTAACAATTAGTTTATTGCAAGATTATATAATTAGTTGTTTGAAAGAAAATAGTATTGAATTACTTATGTCACTTCATTGATTTAATATGATAGTTTTTGGGGTGGCAAGTTTATGTTTTATATTTTTAAGTATTGAAAATCAACCTTCTATCCTATTGATTTTGTGTTTACATTTCCCTTTATTTTTTTTACTCTTTGTCTACAATTTTACAATGTGAATGCACTTGTGATGTATTCATGGCACTAAAAGAAAACATCGTTGATTTCAACAAAATCCAGGTGACACAAAATTCAATTTTTTGCCAAAAAATGTAGAAACTGTGTTGGCTGCAATGTAGTTTTCAAAAATTGCATTGCAATCAACATAGTTTCTGCGTTTTTTTGGCAAAAAACTGAATTTTGCATCACTTGGATTTTGTTGAAATCAACGTTTTTTTCTTCTAGTGTGGGCTCTATTGTTACATTATTTTGTGCAATTTGTGCAATATTTTTTTGATGAATACATAATATTATAAATATTTGAATAATCAGAATTTTTAGATTTTATGAACAGATTTCATTAATGCCAATGTGTTGAAAATTAAAACTTAACAATTTTAATTAATGGCTTCTATGAAATATAATTGGTTTTATAAAATTTACTTATATTTTGACAAATTTTTTAATTACATTGTAGTTTAGGTTTTTAAATATGTGTGCTATAAATTGGGATTGGTATTTAAGTATTTAGCTAGGAATTTGTTGAAAAAAATATCAATTGCTTGCATCTTATGTCAACCAATAAAAAATTTTGATGGTGAAGTTAATGTAGTAATTCATTGCTAAATTAATTAGAAAGAAATGAATAGGTTGACCTAATAGAAAATACATACTAACTAGCCCTTCAAATAACATCGAATAATTTGAAGTAAAGTAAGAATTTTACTACTTATTGTGAAGTCAAAAATGAAAAATGAAGTTTTTAGCAAAACTTTAGAATATATTCATGTATAATTTATGAACTTTTCAGTAGAATTTTGGGTGATTATTAAATTTTGATCTAAACCATTGGTGCACTTTTGTTCATTAATTTTTGAGATTTTTAGGGTCATATATTATTAAAAATTATACAAAAATTAAAACTTCAAGTTAATGTTGTAATGAAAGCATAATGAAACCAATTTTAATTATTTGGTTCATCTTATTTTATTTAATCATATATTTATTATCTTTTTAAAATTTTAAATTATAGTAATAGAGACACTTATACAGTAACATTTTTCGTAGAAGATGGTTTTGTTTTTTTGACTCATTATAAAATTGTCTTGAAACCATGAGTTTATAAATTTGCCTACTTGACAAGGTCTTTTATCCTATTTTAATTTACAATCTATTTTTCCTTAGTCTACAATTGATTTCAATAGTTTCATTCAATTTTTCTAGTTATTGATACTCTCATATTTGGTTTTAATCCAAAAAATTGAAGCAATTGGTTTTATCAATTGGGATCATCGACAAACTTACTATCTTTATAGTTTGTAAACAAGTTTTGATACTTGTTGACATAATTGTCCATAAATGATGTCAATGTTAGTTAGTTTAGCTAAGTACAAGTTACAAGTTGTTATGAACTAACATTTCTATAGTTTTTTATGAGCGTCTCTTTAGAAAATATCCATTCTACAACATCTTGGCCTCAAACTTTGATGTCTTGGCAACATTTTGCCATTGTTGAGTTCCCGTAGTTTCAAGATATGTTTTTGTCAAATCAATTTTAAAAACAAGAAGGGGACTATTAAAAAGAATGTAGCTCTTCATTGCATCAACCCGAGTATGAGTGTTTTTCATTGTGTGGCAAAAAAACAACCCAGAGTTGGGATGGTAGGGAGTGTATGTGACACCTAACTAGTCCACCTTCCTAGCAATGGACTCCCTAAGTGAATTGCTATGAATTACTATTTTTAGATTCTACCTTAACAACACTATCAACCACACATTGACACCACCATTTAACACTAAAATGTGACAACACAATGGAGCAATCAATCATGAATCCATAAGCTCATTCAACATCCATACAACTCAAAACCACATAATCTAAAAAAAACTCACAAGTTTATCAATGATGCAATGAAAATTGCAAATAAAACAATTGCAAATATTAAGAACATTGTACCATCAAATTTTGCAATAGACTACTCTCACTAAAATTACCATTACTGTCTCTTTTTGTGTCTAAATGAAGTGCACCTAGGTTTATTGAAAAGCCAACTAAAAAGCGCACAACTTCATCAAATTTGAGCTTCAAACTCTTCATGCTTTTCTTGATCTTGCCCTTCAAAGTTGTTCCCATACTAGACTACATTCCTACCTCTAACTTCAACCTAAACTCCTTCAAGCTATGGACATGATTGAGTCAAACCTACTCAACAAATTTTCTAAGTTGCTACTCATTTTAACTTATCTTCTCCTAAATGCCCCCAAAACCCCTCTCCTCCTAGTGCTTGAGAGATAAGAAGTAAAAAAACCTAGAGCCAAAAGAGAGAGGTGAGAAGGAAGGGGAGTTAGAGGGTTCACTAACCCTACTCTCCTCTATCTACCCCCCCCCCCCCCCCCTTCATCTTCATTTCTTCAAGTCTTCGTCTTTATTTCTTTATGTTGTCTTAGTTGCACTCTCTATTTGTGGTTCACTTCTAATGCTAATTTTGAATTGTTAAGTTTTGTTTTCAATTTCTTCACATTCAACCACTTACCTAATTTCATTAATTCTCGATTTCTTACTTAATGCCTTTTGGGTTTGAAATTCCTAATTTTTACTTAAGATTTCTTCTAAATCTTTGCCTAACTGCATTTCCTAACTTTCATACCATTGTTCTAATTTTCTTATTATTACCTAATGGAAGACTCTTAAATTATAATTTATGCATTAAATCTTCTTCCTAATCCTTCTTAACTCCTAATTTTCCTTAAATTATTATAATTATTATAATTCTAAATTGTGAGCCAATGCAATGGCTCACATCAAGAATTGACAAATATATCGAGTCTCTCTTGAAACTTCTCATAATCTGCTAGCTTGCACTTCAACTCTTTGACACGCACAAACATATCGTGATGAGATTATATTAACATGCCAACATGCATGTGAGAAAGCATGAGTGATAACCAATGAAGATGCAACAATGACTCTGTGAGTATATAAGCATGTGGGTGCTTTATTCCCACCCTTGGAATAAAGCAAACACAACTAGGTTCTTAATTGATTATGTTGTATAAAATGTCCTATGGGTGTCTACAACATGTAATCCAATTAAGTCTCCCAAGAATGGATCATTTGTTGTAAATTATGACTTATACTTTCCTTGTAGCAAATACTAACCAATTCAAACAAATTAGTAATTCATGCTAGTTTTGGCTACAACAGCTACATCTAAGGTCCAATGGAGGTTAGTCAAGTGGAAATGCTAAGTAGTCTAAGTTGTAGGGCTTATTTTTTTCTTTCCAAAATCATAAAAAAAAATCTAAATTTGACCTAATTCTCTAAAAGATATTTGCGGATGAAGTTTGACACAAAAACTACCTCCTAAAACTTCATCCATTAATTCCTAATGTTCTAACTATCGAAATTCACTTTTAATTTTTGGTTTATTTTCTATTTTTTAATCTTCTACTTGAATTTTGACTTTCACTTGAAAGGGTCAATTTTGGTTGACTTTCATCCAAATTTCACTAAATCAAATCAAATCTTCATCCTTCTCTAACTTCTTCAATACTAATCTATTTTATAAGTTTAATATGATTTTGGAATCCTGAAATTATTCTATAAAAGATCCTAAACCTAACTTGTTCCTAAGATACTTTCAAAAGATTCCTTATAATTCCCTAATATTTTAACTACGTCTTTTAACTTTTAATCCTACTTGCTAATTTTAGGTCAAAAGTATTTTTAAGTGAAGGTTCCTAAATTTAACTTTCAGATAAGTTTAAACACTTAAACTTTTGAATTTTCTAGCAAAAGTTATTCATAGATGAAGTTTGACCATCAACCGGTTCATCAAACTTCATCAATCAATTTCTTTACTTTTACTTTTGAGCTTGACTTTTCTTTTTACTTTTTACTTCTAATTCTATCCTATATTCTAATATTTCCTTTTTAATTCTTTTGATGACTTTCTAAGTTTTCATCCACTTCTAAGACTATTTTTTGTCCAAGTATAATTTTTAGAGTTTTAATCTATTTTTGGTGTTTGATATCTTTTTGGAAAGCTATTGACTTTGTCTAACTACTTTTGAATTCAAATCCCACTTTTCTAATGATCCTAATGGTATGACTCTAACTTTTAGTTTCTACTGTAATGTTTTGATTTTAATCTAATATTTTTGTGAAAATGAGTATATAGGGGAAAGAAATTTAAAGACTAACCTCAAACCTTGAGGATGCAATGGTCACGTTTTCATGTGCCATAATCACCACTTGGTTGCAACTGCTTCTAACTTCCATTCGTATTTTTTATTGTATTTTTGATGCTGTATTTGAATGTTGCATTGTAGCTAAAGGAGTCATAACTCCTCTCTTCCTAGTTCCAAAAATTTCCCTTTTCTTTTCTATATTTCTTTCTAATTTTCTCTTTTTCTTTCAAGATATTTTTTCCACCCAAATCAAATCAAATCAAATCTAATCTAATCTAACACCTATTAACTAATGATTTTACGAGTCAATTGAACTTAAAGACAAGCTTGTTTTAACTTCTACTAACTACTAACTAAACTCCTTAAGCCCTTGAAGTCAACTTATTTCTAATACTTGTCTTTTCCTTTTGTCTTTTAATCAAAATCCAAACATGTTCACCAAAGTTAAATATTCCAAATGGATGGCTTAACCTTCACTTGCAACTTCTTCTTTCTCTACTAAACCTCAAGTGCAAACATCCTAACTAGTTTCAATTGTTTCCGATTAAATCTTGAGTCCGTAGTACGTGAGAAAACTTGCAAACAGAGTTTATCTGAGAGAAATTTTGTTCCACAGAGCTTGGAACCAGAACATGAGATGAATTGTAGCCAGATTGCACAACCAGATGGCCCAACAATGAAGAGTTGACCAAATGGAGGGTTGACTTAATTGATGAGGTGTCTGAGCTGGTGAATTGTCTTGATCATATTGGAATTCAATTTGAACTCAGTTTGAATTGATCGTGAATTTGTTTGTGAACTGGCCTTCAAGCTTGAGTTTTGTATGTTGACTCCTCCTTATGCTGCTTGTCAAATTCTTGATTTGTAAATTTCATTGATTGAATAGTTAGTACCTCGCAAATGAATCCACTTCACAGGCCAATTTTGGGTTCCTCCTCCTTGAGGTACCCTCCAACATAAAGTAAAAAGGATGCCAAAAATTAGTGGTAAGGTGATAGCTTTGCCGTTCAGTGGGTAGCCCTAAAACTTAAAGAATAACGGAAGGATGAATAACATAAAAAGACTTTGAAAGTTGTAGGAGGGGTGATAGCTTTGTTGTATGGTGAGTTAGCACCACATTCCATAACAAAAATTCGATAGGGTGAGTAGTATGGGGACTTGGAGATGTTTGGATCCAACCCAAACTCCTCCAAATGACTTAAAAACGAACTCTTGGACGACATATTCTCAAAGTCTAGATGTTAGGAGGAATTGCAACAACCAAAATGGTGTGAAATCCCACACAAAGCACTCGTTTGAGAATTGTTGGTATTTTGACACAACCTCAAGACAAATATCATAAAAGCAAACTCCAAGGAATTCTAACAATGGCATTGCCAAAATTTGGCTAGAATTTCCTTCCGATTAGTACCAAATGTAATAATTTGAGAAAGCAACAATTTTGAGGGACTTAATCCACTTAGAAACACAAAATGAAGATGGAAATATTCAAAGGTCCCCCAACATCCTTTGAAGTAAGCAACAAAGACACAAAACAACTTGAAAAACAAGAGCAAATGCTCAAAATGCAACAAAACAAGAAAATTTTGGCAAAATGGCTAAAATTCCAATAACATGGCCATGCATAGCCAAAAAAGAAAATGAAAAGAGGGGTGCAAACTAAGAGGAGGGGAGGCCTTCATACATTTCCAAGGCCTCCTTGGAAAAACCAAAAATTAAATCTTAAACTTCTATCCTACTACTATGACTGCTCTAACTTTTGGAGGAATTCTCCAAATGCCAAACAGATTAGGCCACTATCTTCAAAAAGACCCAATTTTAACTATCAAACTTCTAGCACCTATTCCCAGCCCATTTTGCAAGCAAAAGCTAATGATTTGCAAACTAGTGAAAAAGGTGAAAAATCCAAAATTTGGGAGTTTGACTTTTCCCAAAGTTTTGACTAGATAGGGCTATTTTAGAGGTTCAAGAAAGTAATAAAAGAGTCCAATTTGAATTCATTCAGATATCATATGCTCCTGGTGTTTTGGTCAACTCATTGAAGATTTTGAAATAATTTTGTTAAAAGTTGTTGTTGCTAGTGGGTTTGGTACTTGTCAGTGTTGGAAATGTCTTGAAATTGGCTAGGTGCTTATTTGTGCTAAAGCACACTATCCTAATTCTTAGTGAGATTTTACTGCTACCTTGGTAATTTCTATGAATTCCCAAATGTTGGTAAACTTAGTTGACTTTCTATGGAGTCATCTTCTACAATCCAAAAAATTACGAAACTTTTTGGGTGGCTTCTAGAAAACCTCCAAATGATAAGTGTAAATTTCTATGTTAATCTTACACTTTCTGCTAAAGGTGTTAAATTAACACCTACCAATTTAATTCCATTAGGGAGGAATCATTCCCTTACTAGGGAATCTTCACGAACCGACTTGGTTGTTGCGCTCTTGGCATGTTTTTAAGCTAGAAACACCTCTCTCCATCCCTTCAGGTGTGTAATATTTGAACTTGTGGAATTTACTTGCAAAGAGTAAAAAATGACTTTTTCAATTATTTGGGAATTGGATGGTGACCTTCATGTGGTCATCCAAATGTGTTTCTAGGACTTAGGGAATCAATCCCTACCTTGAACCCTTAATTCCTATAATCTAGATCTATATCACTATCATCTAAAAGTTTAGTCTACTATAACCCATATTAGGTGTTTTTACCTATCTTTGCCAACAAGGCCTAAACTATCTCAAAACCCCATTTGCTATGCTAAATACTTAATTTTGGATACTAGAAACTAAAATTGGAAGTGTTTAAGGCACTTTTCAAACTTTTAGAACTTATACACCATATTTGTAGAGACTTCTACTAAATACAATGTAAACATTCTTTTTGGATATTTTCAATTATAAATTAAACTAAAAATGAGTATAAATGAAAAAAAAATCTCAAGGCCCAAGTGCTAACTATGGGGCTCACAAAGCACTATCACTATTACATCCACATCCATAGTGACATAGAACTCACCTCCAATTGAAACCAATGTGACAAAATATGATTGAATTTTACATGATTTCAAATTCCATCGTGCAATTTGCATAACAATGTATACTCACTAATGTCATACAAAGCCTAACCACCATTAGAAAAATATGTCCTAAATGACTAAAAAATATCCACAATTACTCATTTGCAATCATTGTAAACAATTTTCAGTCATCTAGGACAATCATTCATGTTTTCTACTAGTAAACAATGTCAAAAATACAAGGATTGCTAGTATGTGAGCCTAAGATCATGAGTCCATGAGCTTATGAGTCTAGACTCCTATACTATAGGTGTTTGTATTATAAACACCTTCCATGATTATAGTGTAACTATATTATAGATACTTATATTAATTACAAGTATTTATGTTATAATCACTTTTGATGGTTTTAAGATATCTACTTATACCTAGGCTCAAGGTTCATATGGTTGCATTTCCATACTCACATACTAGCATTGTTGCCAAAAATCAATCTATACCAAGACTTTATGCCTCTAGATTCATAGGTGACCATTATAAGTTGACGAGAGGTCCCATGCTATGTGGCTTGTAACATGTGTCACAATCACCAAACACACCTACAAGTAATGACACAAATGAAAAAAATACTTATATCACAACTAATACTTGACATTGACAACGTCCATATCAAAAGAAAAGAAACTATTACATAAGACCCATACACAAATATAGTAATTGGCTTAACGATATATTTTTACTCGCCCCGTTTGTTTTATGGATGTGATATAATCACCCCTATATTAACTACCACCTATTCATTAACCAAAGATCTATGCCTCTACATAGCCCAAAAGTTTCTTTGAAGATTCTAAGGTGTTGTAACAATGCCTTATGCCACAAGCCACTACCTTTAGATTGTTTGGAGTGCTAATAGAGTAACAGGGTACTTGTCAGATTTTTGGTATTGGAGGCAACACATATCTGATCACCCCCCATTCCCACCGTATAGGTTGCTTTCTTTCCATTTAGGGAGTGATGAGTAGTGATTAGTTATGGCGCAATTCCCAGTGTAGTTGTGGTACATTATGATTGGCTACAAGACTCTCAATATGGCAGCCAACCCTTGGTCAATTATGCAACAAGCCCTTGGGCAGAAATAGGAAGACCTATATGACCAATATGGGTCAAACAAAACCTAGAGCTAAAAGATTCATAGTAATTATATTTTGAGAAAGAAAATTTTGGAAAATTTTGGAATCCTTCCAAACTCTATTTCTGTACACGGGAAAATTTCCCCACTCGAGAAACCTGCCCTCTATATATGCGTAATTGCTCAAGTGGTTGGAAATGGGTCGCCTGCCCTTACTGGAATCGTATCAATTTAACGAAGTTGACTATTCCGACCAAAATGAGAATCCGGTGATAGCGTCTGAGTCTAGGCTGAAGCTCTCTGTTTCATGTGAAGTCTCCTCTTGAGGGACCGCCCGTTTCAACTCCACCGTGTTTTCATGGTGCGCTGCAGGATTTCTGCAGGAAATCCTCCCAGCTGCGAGTGTGGTTCTACTCGGGGTCTGAAAATCGGGCTGGAAGAAGCTCCAAACTGGAACTGATAGGGGTTGTCAAACAGCTTCATGGGGGATAGGGGCAGCTTCCGTGTTGATCCTAGTTAGACTAAAATGTCGGGATGCTGAGGATGAGTCTTAATGCTCCAAACTTCGAGACTACTTCTGCTCATCTAGCTTCTTGAGAATACTTCTGGCCAAAACAAACTCGCTTTGCATGTGAGCGGAGGTAAATGCGAACCAGAAAAATGAGTCTGGCATACAAGGGTTGCCAAAATAAACTTGAATTTGAACTCGACTGAAGTGAATACCTTGATTTCTCATCCGAAAACCTGATGGAAGTGCTCTTGCTGTCCGTTAGCTGTGGTTGGATTTCCTGACGTCTCCTTTACTGTTCTCCCAATCCCCTGCACTTTCCAAGATAGTTCAGTAACGGTGGTATAATTGATTCTCGGATCACAAATTTTAAACCAACAATTTTAGGAGAAGAAGTGTGAGATAGACAACACTTGAACAGGTGGATTCTGGCAAACTGCAACCAAGGCTCACATGCAGTAGCATTCTTGACGCCCAGAAGGGCATTTTCGTCAGTGGAAAACTGTAGTGCTCTCTTCCATCAATTCACAACCAGTCACAACAGCACTCGCAATATCTGCACCCCTGGCGTTACAGGAATTGGGAGGTCGATCAGACCGTGGAGTACGAGGAGAAAACCATAGGCAATATCTTCAAGCCAATAGGAGCTTAAAAAAACACGACGCGATAGGACTACAGCAGATGAAATCTTGGGAAACCTCGATCCTCTTGACAGAGGTCATACGGCGATCAGAATCCCAAGTCGCCGACGAAGCCGAAAGGCATGATTTATAAACCCCAATCACGAGTGAAATCCGATCCCGACCCAGCAACCACGACACACTCGTTCTTCTCATACTAGAACAGCACCCGGAACAGCAACCCCTCCCAAGAGTACAAAACCGCCACTCGAAGCAGATGAAAGGCCGCGATCCACAAAAAACACAAGTTCCATAGCAATGGAATCTTTGGCACTGTGATACTACATACTCGGCCACTAAATTGGGGTATCTCTCCTCGTCGGACCACTCCGATCGAGTCAGTCTTCTTCCCTGTGGCGTCCCATGAGTCACGAAAATCTTAACGAAACGACACCTAAACCAAGATGCTTGTTCCTCGACTCAACGGTAACGTCTCAGTGAAGCACAGCTGCGGCGATTGGATATTGTAGTCATTGTCAACGTTGCAAGGGCCCATGTGAGCACCGCAGATGGAATTCAGACTCTGGTCTACTAATAAAATCAGAAATCTGCAGAGTTGAGTGGTAAATTCGGAATTGAAAGCAACAAAAGGATCTAGGCGGCTGCCATGCCTCAGAGCGCCCGGGTCCCCATTTCCCGTCACAAAAGTTTACGGGAAACCAACTTTCTTCAGTTGTTGTGTAGGAGGGCTGCTGCACATAGCGGCGTATTCCTATTCTCAGAGTTCTCTGTCGGCGCCAGGATTTCTTCAAGTCACTTTCGTTTCAGTGGCCTTACGAGCTTCCTGGATGCTGCCGCGTTATATAACAAAACCATTACAAAATCAGAGGCTCAACAACATGGATAGAAAATTCACAAGAAGCTGCTGTGTCCATTGTTGTTTCACATTCAAAGAGGTCACATGAAAGCAGAGGGACTTCAACAAGATGCAGAAACGATGAACAGGAATTTCAAAACAAGCAGATGTGAATTGACTTGAGAACACGAATCGGTATGTTTTAGAAATCATTTTAATATACAAGGTTAAAAGTCCAGAGTTGGCCTGGACAAATGGTAAGAACATAGTTGCTGCACGAAGCAGACTACTATTCTTTCTAATGTACACTCAAAGCCAAGTACAAGCAATTTTTTTTCTCTTCTTTCTTTCTGTAACTCATGAAGAGCTGCAGCTTGTGTCCATCAGTGATATTCAAGTCTTTCACTGTCTAAATAGTGTACTGTACATCCTAAAAAGGTGACCTAGCGATACGAACGAGTTGGACGTCCAAGTAATCCACTGTTTGCTTCAAAAATTGCAAAAGTAACGTACACCAGATGCACTAGTATTCGCACCTACCAACCAGAATCAATCCTTCAAGATGGTGGAGGGGGAAGAACCAAGTCCTTGCGGTATTCCTCACCAATCTTCATAGTCCCTGGCAAAGCTCCAGCTGCTTTTCTTGCAATTTCAATACCTGAGAGGAAATAGTGCGCATATGCAAGCCCGGTGTCGAGCATATTGCTCAGCGTCTGCTTCGGCACAGCTAGTGATAGGGTCATGGTTCTTCTCTTCGCTGCTTCGATAGGCAGTCGTCTCTTCCTCTTCCCCGTCCTTGCCCCTCGCGGTGGTAGACTGTTAATCTCTGCAGAGTCGATGAAACGATCGGTTGCAGCCTCCCATGATAAAAGATGCTGAAGCTCTGGCGACAGAGGTTGTGGCTCTGATGCTAATGCCAACTTCACTTTCTCGACGAACTCTTCAGGAGTGCGGTACGTGTAGCAGTTAGGGAAAGACAAGAAAAACTCGTTAGAAGGGTGATATGCGCAGACCACAATCTTGCCCATGGCCAGGGCCTCTGCGGTTGTTGTGCATACCACATCGCTAATGCTTGGATTGATGAACACCTTGTAGCTGCAAAAGAAACAGACACATGATCAAGATACCCAGAAACAAAGAAACAAGGTCTTTTCCAACTCAATTAAAATTGTGTATAAAAAAACTGAGCTCCAGAAAGAATACATTAAGGTTATTTAAGCGCACAAGATCATACCCGTGGAGGGCAGCATCAGCGTGATCTCTCCCTGGATGAAAATTCAGAGCCAGTCCGTATTTCTGAACCTCGGCTTTGACTGCATCCGAGTCTTCCCCACTTCCAAAGAGATCCATATTGATGTTGCCCAAAGCATCCCTGTTCTGCGATAAAAGGTCGACTAGTTCCCTGTATCCTTTGCTCCAGACCAATTTCCCAAGGTAGTAAGCACCCTTTGGAAACTTGGGTTCATTGTCGACAACTTCCGCGAGTCTCTTGCCAATGCTCAAAAATTGAGGATTAACTCCATGAACATTGCAAACAGATGATTTTGGTAAATCTTGCGTTGCAGCTGACAAGCGCAAGACCTATCATAGAGAGGTCATGGTTAGTTCAGGAAGTCGAGAATTGTCACTACGCCTGTCTCAGTCAGATAAGATTTAAATAACTACATGTAAGCATTGTCTAAGTATGTGCATAAATGGAAGCGGGACTTGGAGAGTATACATTTTCTTTGCTTAATAAAATGACACTCACCTTATTGCAGTATATACGAACCACCCAGTTATTCACATGCTTTAAAAGGAAAGCCTGTAGCCTCCCATTCTTTTCCCGTTTGACATATTCCAAGTAGTTTGTATGAACCACACCAACGACATGTTGAAACTTATCAGTCCAGCGTCGCCCGTGATAATACCAGGTCAAATGTTCGGGCTCTTCCAGCACTGCAACATCAGCTTCCTGATCAGGAATGAACTGGGAGATGTCCCCAGCTGCAAGGATACTACGTTTCTCTGTAGAAAACTGCGCATCCAACCAGAGAAGACAGAGTTCAGGATACAAACCATTATGATATGATAACTCCTTACCCACTCTAATAACAGGCGTTTTCAGAATGAATGAGTTAGAAGCTCAAAGAGCAGCATGAACTGAAAAAAAACAAAGCGGAAAATCTCCTACCCCAAAACATACATACTTTCCAAAAATGGACAGAGACGTATCTAACCTTGCCAGGGTAAAATGCTATCTTGAAATCGCACTTGAAACCAACTCGGTCTTCCACCCACTTCCGCACGAAATTCTCCTGCTCAGTTGGAGATTCGAAGGTCATCTGATTCGGGTACACTTGCACTTGATCTGTCTTGCATAACCAAGGCACCAACAAGGTCACGTTCTGGTCCCCAGACCGGGCCAAGTAGGCGGCCCTAAACAGAGGATTCACAGCAGTTCCTGTCATCCAGGGTAAGCTTGCGGTTGTGACGATCGCAATATTTCTGCACAAGTCCTCCTTGGTTTGTTGCAGAGTCTGATTCTCAGTCCAGGGGCCCCCTTTGTAGTTGTAACCGGTGCTTTGAATCACACTCGCAATTCTCAAATCAAGATCGCCATCCATAGATAACTCCTTTTTGTTGCTGACAGCAAGATCACGTTTGCTTCCTGCGGAAACGCTGGAGAGCTGCAGGTCTCTGCGTTTACAGCTCCTCACCATCTCACGAAGCTTTTCAGTAGCCTCTGCACGCACAGCAACGCATCCCAGATCAAGGTCAACACACAGAACCCGAAAACATCGACATGCTTGTGCACCCTAATCCCGTCTCCAATACCGACTCAACGGATTGGTTCTCGTAACCAAAGTAATACACTGCTGTACGCTGAGCTCCAAAAATTCACACTTCACTCCAGATGTTAAAATACTTAAGCTGACGCAAGCCATTTCTCCAATAAGTATACAATAAATCTAAAAAAACTAATTAAATTATTGAATAAATTTTCCACCTTTTGCAGTGCAAGAACGACAAGCGGCTACTTCATACATAGAGAATTTGGATGTGTACCTTTCTTAATGCCAAGATGATCCAGCAGAGGCTGTGACTGGCGCACCAAAGACTCAAGCAACTCCGAAACATTCAGCGGCGCCACATCTATCCTGTGTTTGTCAACATTGGCACTGAAGTCGAGACCCTTTGGCAATTTCTACAAGGAGGACGTCATGAAAGAGTGAGAAAAAACACGAGATTATAAACCTGTTTTCCCAATCAAGAATCTCGCAGCCTGCAACCTCTAACAATTGTTCACAGAGCATGCACGATGCTTAAGTGTACTGTATTCCAGCGAAGAGGCAAGGCTCTAAGGAAATCAGAATTGTTGCAAGCAGGAGGTTTCTTGATATGCCTGTCAGAGGCCCGTCCTAGAACGACGATTAGATAGAAGACGATGCGGACAACTCTTAGTGGAAATACGACGGTGTGTCAAGGTGCATAAAGACTCACGAGATTTCTCTTCACGTTTTCAAAAAACTCCGCAGGCGTCTTGCGGGTCGCTGCCGTGGTCTCCAAGGCCCGCAAACGATCCTCCACTGTCTTTTTCACCTTCTTCAGAGGCTCATCCCAGTTCTGTGAAACCCTAATCTTCTTCCTGGCTCCCTGCGACTTCGGAACCACAACGCGCCTCTCGCGCTCCTGCGTGTTGCTTCCAGCTCCGATCTCGGAGTTCTTCCCGAACCCTAGAGCTTTGTCCATGTGCGGGACGAGCCAGAGCTCGTTCTTGCGCACCTGCATGGACATGTCCGACAACGAGCGGTCCAGCTTGGGCTTCAAGCTCTTGAGAAGATCAAAATCCTCCACGCTGAGATTGAGCGGAATTTTCCGGACGTCGGCCTTCACCTTCCCAGGAAAATTCGCCAGCGTCGAGTCCTTCCAGTTCACCTCCAGCGTCTTTGATTTGTCCCGAAACGACTGCACTCTCGACTGAATGAGCTTCATGTCCATCCCCGTGCTTTTCTGCACCTCCGTCAGCGAATTCGAAATAAAAGAAAGCGCTCTCTCCGCCGGAGCTGCCAACACATCCTCACCCGATCTCCAACCTTCCGAAGGCGCCATTTCCAGATTCACTCTCCCAACAATGCAAATGCGACTTCACTCTAATTCTCTACAAATCTCTCCAAACTTTCCTCCTACAACCTCACAAACTCCACAAGAAATATCTCATGCAATCGTGACGTACGCCAATAAATTCTCTAACAATCTCTCCAAACTCTCCATACAACCTCACAAGAACTCCACAAGAAATCTCCAATGCCAGTGCGCCCTTCACTCTAACTAATTCTCTAACAAATCTCTCCAAACTTTTTTTACATATCACAAAAATTCCACAAGAAGTCTCCAGTACATCTATAAAATATCTAAACCCGAGTCATACGAACCCATCATGCAGATCCTCTAACAAAGTCCTCCGCCCCAGACAACTGCACTAATCAGCAACCTCGTTCCAACTGCGTACTTCTGCGATCGGTCGAGCACCGCCATTTGGAAGGTCCATGACATGGTCGCAGAAACAGCGCAGGGTGACAAGTGCCGCAGAGCAACGATATTGGCGGAATGCCGTCAACGCAGATGGCGGGTACTAAACCAAGTTTTATCCGACGGTGATCACCACTGCAGGAATATTTGCTGGCGAATGTGCTTCTTAGCTCGCCTACAATGTTCCAGAGTTTTGATTATCAACGGCGCCGGTGCTTCGTCGAGGGATCTAGCCGCCAGCAATAAAACAATTGTCGCCCACGCCAACTTGAAAATCTGTGGTCCTCAATGGCAACAGAGGTGTAACAGCGTTTCTATGGTGGACGGCGTGAGGCGATCGCCACTACCGGCATTCGATTGGATGGTGTACAGGTTGTTTTATGGGCTGGGGCACTGTACAGGGCGATTGATGGGTTGCCATCTTCGCCAGGAGGCCCGCATGCCTGGCCCACACATTGTGCAAATGATACCGTCTCGGAAAGTGCAATAATGTATGGCGGAGGACACACAACTGCACTGGAAAATGACGGTCTGGGAGCGAAGAGAAATGCTTCACTTGCGACACAGAGATACAGGCATTTAACATCAGAAAACAATCTTGGAAGCAGACAAGGTGATACGCAATTGTTTCAGCTTTAGAGTTTCTTTGATGCGAAAATAATACACTCAGAATTGTGAAGATCCTAAAAAATTGGCAACTCGATCAGAGCTTGAGGACGGCACAGATTTGGTCCTGCACAGAGGCCAAGGTGAGCGGCATGGGCGTCCCTTTGCGCCATACGAGATCCTCCGTGCCGCCTTCGACAGTGCAAATGTCGACGTCGCGCAAATAGAAAATTTCGGAAGAACTGAGCCTCGGCCGGGAGATTCCCCCGACGACATACAGATCTGGTCCGAGCCCCGCAACGGCGAACGCTCGTCGGTTCAAGCACTCGGGCCAGGAGCATAACGGTGAAGAGCGATGGGGTTGAGAGTAATGCTCTCTGCTCACAACGCCATGTCGCACCACGTAGGGCTCCCCTTTCACCACCGCCAACGCCCCGCCTGCCCAATTGCATTCCTCCACTGTCCAACTGCAAGCCAGAGAAGCAACAAATCAATTTTTGGCATAACTACAACGGAATCAATGGCGGAAGTGGAGATCATTAGGGTTACGATCATGCATACCTTTGACTTGTAAAATCATACACCTGAGACAGCTTCTCCGACTTGTGGAAAACGCGCATCTTGCCGTCTAGGACGATGCCGAATGTGACTGGACATGGCCCGTCGTTGAGGCGCGGAAATTCTTGCCATGTGTTGAGCTTGGGGTTGTAAATCTCGGCGTCCAAGACAGACTTCATTCTGGCGTCCCAGCCCCCCGCGACGACGATTTTGCCTTGATGCGACATGCACGCGAAGTGCAGCCTCGGCGTCAGCATTGGCGCTATGGCGCTCCATTTCCAGACGATAGGGTCGAACATCCAGCCATCCAGTGATGGTTGCAGAGGCTCTCTGTCGCCGGTTGCAGGGTCCACACTATCGTTCGTCCCGCCGATCATGTAGAGCTTGCCGTCGCATCCCACTGCGCCGTAACCTGCAAGGTTCGGAATTGACGACGGGAGGACGGGGAGACGGCTCCATTTGTTGGTGACAGGGTCGTAGGCTTGCCAGACCGTCTCCGGGGTGTGGCCGCACACGTAGAGCCACTCTTCCTGCGTGCGGAGCGCCTTCCGGAAGTGGAAAAGCTCCGGCGATCGTAAGGCGGCGTGCCAAGCTTTGCAAACCAGCAGCAAAGATCGATGTTCCGAGAGCGGGAGCCTGGCTAAGCATTGGAGCGTTACGGCGTCGGGCAAACCCTCGATCAAGCCCTCCGCCATAGCTCCTCTAACCCTAATTCAATCCTGCCTTTCCCCTCGTCTCTTTCTGCACTAAATTTTATAAGCTCCGTCACTCTCCAAGCAAATAACACTGTACCAAACTTCAAAATCACAAAATCTTGCAAAACTTACCGGAATCAGACCTGTAGACGATTGAGGTTCCGCGCCTGTCGAAGTACTCAGTACAAGTTGAAAAAATCACCAACCAAATTTGGTGATGGCGACGATGAACCTGCCGTGTCGAAACCAGTCGCGTCGCGCAGCTGGTGAAGCTCACCGATTTCAGATAGAGATATGGTCCTGTGCGACACTATTGACTACACGTCGCGAACGACTGTCCGAACGCCAGGAGATGAAAGGAGGAGATCCGTGACCTCCAGAGGATTACATCTTGTCGATTGGCGGTATGACCTAATCGCTAAACCTGGTTATACGGGATGTTTCTTGTGATAGATTGCCAACAGTGAGCACACAATTATTTTCAACTGTAACTAAGAACACACACAGACATTCAATTGCGAGTGAAGATCATGTCAATTCCATGGTGGCCTGAGCAATTTACAATACAATCATTAGGGAGATCGACAATTCCTCGTCGTTCCTCTCAAGAGCTGATTGATCGACTCTGGCTAAATCCCAATTCATCACTCAACATAATCAATGCAAGCGTCAACAAAAATGGCCTAAAAACTGTACTCATACAAAATATCGGAACAAATCAGAAGACGGCTTGGTCGCCGAGCTCCTGCCCGGACATCCCTTCCCTCACGCACCGCTCAAAGAAAGCTTCGAGAGTGTCGGTCCCGTAGCTGGGCGTGGCCTCAGGGTCGTACTTCTGCGTCGCAGGATCCAAGACAAGCATGCTCTCGGCGGCGTAATAGCGGCCTATCTTGCCGAATTCGGCAGCGTCTTCCAGATTGGGGAAGAGCTTGGAAAGATTGTCCAAAACGCCGATGACGAAGTCCATGATTCCGATCGGCACTTTGATGAACTTCGGTTCTTTTCCTGCGATTCTAAAGAGCATTTCCCCTTGCTCGAGCGGTGTCAGCGCCTTGCCAGGGCCACCGATGGGGAGAATCTGATTGGTTTTTTCGACATCGCTCACGCAGTCGGAGATGAAGGAGGCCAGATCAGCTTCCGAGATAGGTTTGCAAGCGCACAGCTTCCCATCGCCGAACATGACATAAGGTCCCCCTCCTTGAACGCTTTGCACTTGCCCGCCCAAGCTCTTGAAGAACGCCGTCGGTCTGACAACGCTGTAAGTCAGGCCATTGCCGAAGCTCGCGAGCTCAGCTTCAAATTTGAGCTTCGCCCTCTGGAACTCCACCAAGGGTTTCTGCACACAAATGGCGGACAGGAGAACGAAGTGGGAGGCGCCACAGGCGACACCTGCGTCGAGGCTGTTTCGTGTGGCTTGGTAGTCGACCTTCCAGGAGTCTTTCTTGCCGCCGGTTCTGCTTGCGAGGCAGGAAATGACGACGTCGACATTGGCATTGGAGTTTCGCAATGCGGATGTAAGGGAGTCTTTGTCGGAGACATCGGTGAAGAGGACAGTAGCGCCCGGAAAATCTCGAATAGTTTGTTGAGAATCGGCCTTACCTCCGATTCCGCTCTTCTCTCGGGCGACAGCGATAACGTTGTAGCCCCGCTTCACCATCTCCTTCACCACGAATTTGCCTATGTACCCCGTAGCGCCCACTATCACGACCGTGGTGTCTTTCGGGCTTTTGCTCCGCCATGTCTGCTTGGAGATGGCGGCCTCTGCTTCGGGAGTCAATGCAGCTCTACACAAGTGACGAACCGATGGTGTCTGCAATGCTCGCGAGAGGTTGACGCTAGGAAGAGGGAAACCTAAAAACTCCGGGTTCAATTTGAAAGATAGCAGCGCGTTGGCTTTACTAACAAATCCAATTGAACTCACTTGCGAGAATCCATGACTGCTCGGAGCTGAACTCACGGCCCCAGGCAGCAGAGACGACGCCGCTCGCGAAGAAATCGCCGAGAGCGACATCGTGGAGCTCCAAATTTGCGCAGCAGCAAAGCTACCCAACAACTAATATTTTTTGCAAGAGTTCAATGCGAAAAATCTTACTGCGACAAAGCCTACTAGATTCTCCAGAACTCCAGAACCAGCATAGCCAAAAAATCTTTCCTGCACCTTGGATTGATTGAATAAATTTCCCGGTTACGGAAGCTTGAGAACCACCATAGCCAGAGGAAATCCAAGTCTGGATAACGCTCTTCATCTCTAATTTCGGATGAATTGCGTGTAGAATTCCGTCGGGTCGGTTGTCCAGGACGACAATTCCACACGGAATCCGGCGTTTGCAAGGAGAGGACTACTGTTCCAGATGGAAAATCCAGGAAGGAAACCCAGAATTTTATCCTGTTCTCTGCTTCCATGTTGCTCGGTGAAGCTCTACCATAGTGCAGGGTTTAGGGTTTCTGATTTCGGGAGGAATTGCGATGGCGTTCGCTGCTGGCGGAGTGGCAACCAGGTGTTTGTATAGTAATTCAGAACCTAGCTGCAGCTCGTCGGTATGCAGCGCTTCGTTTGGGACATCTCGGCGGTTTCGCACGTTTTTGAATTCTTCGCTTAGACCGTCTCCTTCGCAATGTGTTTCGTGTCCTTCGTCGTCAGGTACGCATCGTAGTGCGATATCATCAGTTCAGATTGTAGCTGGATTTGTAGAGGACGAGGAGGACGAGGACGAAGAGGAGGAGGAGAACCTTCCAGTTGAGGTTTATGAGAAAGTGGCCAAGGACATAGCGCGGGAGTATACCCGCGATTTGTATGAGCAAATGCGAAGAGAGGATGCGGGGCTGAAAGGGAAGGCGAAGAAGGCGAAGAAGCGAGCAGGAAAAGAATTAGACGATTCTGAGCTTAGAATCCCCGACCACTTATTACCGAAAGTAGCCATAGTGGGGCGTCCGAACGTCGGCAAATCCGCACTCTTCAATCGAATTGCTGGCGGCGACATTGCGATAGTGCACGACGAGGCGGGCGTGACTCGTGACAGGTTATACACTCGCGCATTTTGGAGCACTCATGAGTTTATGTTAGTCGATACCGGGGGGGTGTTGACGATTCCAGGAGAAGGTAGCGACGCTGTTGCGGTGACAGCCGGTGGAGGCGCGGAGGCTGTTGCGAAGGCCGTGAAGGAAGCCTTCGATGCTGGACTACCAGCTATGATTGAGCGGCAAGCAGCGGCCGCAGTCGCCAGCGCCCAGTCCATCATCTTCGTCGTGGACGGGCAATCAGGGTTGACAGCTGCCGACATCGACATCGGCAATTGGTTACGGCGAAAGCACTCCGACAAGAAGATAACTCTCGCCGTGAACAAATGCGAGTCGCCAACCAAGGGGCAGCTCCAAGCGATAGAGTTTTGGACTCTAGGGTTTACTCCCATTCCCGTCTCTGCAATCTCAGGTACCGGAACAGGTGACCTCCTCGACCTCGTCTGCGAGGAGCTTAAACCCGCAGACGGCGAGCTCGAAGAAGAGGCAGACAAGCTCATGGCGGTCGCCATCGTCGGAAAGCCGAACGTCGGCAAATCCAGCATCTTAAACGCTCTTGTAGGCGAGGAGCGCACCATCGTCAGCCCCGTGAGTGGCACCACGCGCGACGCCATCGACACAGACTTCGTGGACGAGACTGGCCAACAACTGAAGCTCATCGACACGGCCGGAATCCGCAGACGCGGAGCCGTAGCATCCGCAGGAAGCCGAACAGAATCTTTATCTGTGAACCGCGCCTTCCGAGCCATCCGAAGGTCAGACGTGGTGGCGCTTGTCATCGACGCCATGGATTGCGTGACGGAGCAGGATTTTAGGTTAGGCGAGCGGATTGCGAGAGAAGGCAAAGCGTGCATCGTCGTCGTCAACAAGTGGGACACCGTGCCGAACAAAGACTCCACCAGCACTGTCTGGTACGACCGCGACGTACGCGAACGGTTGCGCTGCCTGGACTGGGCGCCCATCATGTACTGCTCGGCCA
This sequence comes from Straminergon stramineum, assembly GCA_963920665.1. Lineage (NCBI taxonomy): Eukaryota > Viridiplantae > Streptophyta > Bryopsida > Hypnales > Calliergonaceae > Straminergon > Straminergon stramineum. The sequence goes on along the minus strand of OY987264.1, from coordinate 33,102,386 downwards.
GCAGCGGCCAAAGGATTAAGAAAATTCTGGAGACGGCTGTGGCTGCTGGTGAGGAGCGTTGCCGGCGTCTTACAACAGCAACCTTGAACCAAGTGATCCGTGATGCAGTGGCGTTGAAGCAGCCTCCCACAGGGCGCGGGGGGAAGAAGGGAAGAATCTACTATTGCACGCAAGCGGGGATCAAGCCTCCCACTTTCGTGTTTTTTGTGAACGATGCGAATTTGTTTCCCGAGATTTATCGACGCTACATGGAGAAGCAGCTCCGGCTCAATGTGGGATACCCAGGCACGCCTGTGCGACTGCTATGGCGCAGCAAACAGAAGAGCGATTGCAAGGAAGCGCCCAGCAGAGAGGGGTCCTCAAGGTCGTCTCCCTCCTCTTCCACCGCGAATATGGTGCCATTTTCTCAATAAAAACAAAACAAAACAGAGTCTCCGTTCTTTCTAAAACTTCTTCCGTTGCTGCTTCTTCCGAATTTCATGTTGCTTGTTCTGGTTACTTCGGAATATTGAGTTTGAATCGAGAGTTTGTCTGCGTGCTTGGAGGTTTCACTGGCTTTTGGTTGAAATTACTCTCTTTGTGATCTGTCAATTCTCGTGTTTTGGTGATATTCCGGACCCCTGGCTTCCTGACGTTGACAAGGTGGATACATTTCTGAAGCGAATGCAATCAGAATCACCCTTGGGATATGTCTTTACATTGAGAATTACTCATACTGTATGCATCACTTTAAGCTTTTAACATACGCAGGAGTGTTAGGGAGCTGTGGAGATATCGACATGGGGTACAAGTTTCAAACTCTCTTCGCTTTTCTGGTTACTTAGGAAATATTGAGTTTGAATCGAGAGTATGTCTGCGTGCTTGGAGGTTTCACTGACTTTTGGTAGAAATTACTCCCTTCGCGATCTGTCAATTCTCTTGTTTTTTGAGATATTCTGGAGCCCTGGCTTCCTGAGGTTGACAAGGTCTGAATTGGTTGCAAATTAATATCAGCTTTGGGAAATGTATCCACATTGCGAACCTGACTCATGTTCAAACACGTAAGGGACAGAGAGTACTGTTTGCGTCAATTTAAGCATTTAACATGTGCAGGAGTGTTATGGAGCTGTGGAGAGATCTAGTTTGCGTACAGAAGCCAAACTCTCTTGAGATCACAGTTTTGCCACCATACTGTATTTGAATGTCTTATGCAATTTCAGAGTGGGAGGGTTTAGAGAATTGTAAGTTGAACGCATTTGGCTGAGGATTACAGTCTGGGTACTTCCAGCTTCTGTTGTCCACATGCAGTACTGTATTACAGGTTTTGAAACTGTTATACTCGATAATGAAGCTGGAGACTTCCTCAGGGTGTTCTTGAAGTTCAAAGATTTTCAATGATTAGGGCTTCACCATTCCAAAAATGCATAAGTTAACCCTTCAACACCCATAATATTATTAACCAACACTCACGGGTCCCTTTTGCTGGCTGGGGTGGATTGACCCCCTTGCTCGGCCCCCCCCCCCCCAAAGTCAATCCAGGGGTGCATGTAAAAAAAAGACCCCCTATTTTGTGCTTCAATAATTTATCTTCTCTATCTTTTCAAGCAAAACTGGGGCCTTAGATTGCAAATATGAATTCAAAATTTGCAAATTTTATCATGTGTGAAAAATAAAAAATTTCAGGGTTTTCCTTTGGGGACAAACAAGGGGGTCAATCCACCTTGGCCCCTTTTGCTCCCCTGGACATGATGTTTTTCAGCAGTACTAAAGGGCCATTTTAGGTTGGTTCCTCATGATGGGAACAAACTAGTTCAGGCCAGAAATTTATTTTTTTTAAATTAAAAAATTAAAATTTGAAAATTAATTTTTTTTCAGAAAATAATATTGAAAAAATTATTTTTTTTATAAACTGACGTGGCCGAAGGCCAGTCAGCCAGCTTCTGTAGTTGAGTTCCCACAGTCCTAGAACTTGGGGGAACTCATGGGAACTTGCAGGAACTTGCGGCCCTTTACAGTAGGTTGATGTGGGAGCTTCTAACATTGCAACTTCCTAGTCATCCAATGATACTAGCATTGCAACTTCCTAGTCATCTATAGAAATGACATGAGTGTTGCAACTTTCCAACCATCCAATGACACTAGCCTTGCAACTTCCTAGTTATCCAATAACACTACAATAGTGTTGGAACTTCCCAACCACCCATTGATTTTGTGTAGATTAAATTAAATTCACTCCCAAGAATCTAGGGAGGGATTACTCAAATCTCCACGGGGGAATGGTTTAAGTTGGTTAACAACGTTATGGCTTGAATATAATTCTGTGCATTTTTATTGCTATCTATACATTAAGTTAGGTTGTTTGAAACATTGAGATCTAAGTAACCATAAAGCATCCTATAGTGTTCTTGGTTCCATTGGAAAGCTCTTTGCAAGGAGGGGTGCATGAACTTTGTTATGTGGTGTTTGGACCTAAGATGTGAAAGTTATTGAATTTCAAAGTTTTTATAAATCAAAAAATGGAATTAAAGTATCTTTTATTTTGAAAAAATCATAACTTTCATATTGCATGTCCAAACATCACAAAACAAAGCCCTTGCATTTCTTTGTGCACAAAGCTTTCTATTAGTATCAAGAACACAAACTCACACACCTCAACAAAGCCCTTGCACTCTTTCATGCATAAAAGATATTAAATTTCAATTTTTTACAAACTAAAAAATCAAAAAAATATTTTTATTTTTATTTTGGTTGTGGCAATGGCATAGGGCACACTAGTCTTTGTATAAATTGTATCTTGTTTATCTCATGAAGGAAGGTTGTCTTTTAAAGATTCTACTATTGCTTTGGATGTATGAGAAGATAATTGAACCAAATACTACAAAGAAGTACCTTGCTCATCATCTAGAATTTCAACATTAGAGCATTTAGGAGGGTATGTAAAATGGTTATAGTTCTTGATGATGTAAGCCTATACCAAGCCATTTGAAAGCTTTATGTGTAGACTCATTGTGTATATGGGCTACACCAAAAAAACATCCTTACAACCTATAGCATTGTAAAGCACAAAATGCTCCTAAAAGTACATAGCACAAGATAACAATTAGAAGGGCTACAGTGGATTTTTCTGACCATGTTGAAATCTCAATTCTACCCCTTTTCAATTTGTTCAACCCATTAAAAATACAAGTTGGTTGAAAGCAAGAATTAGGAGATAATACAACATTCCAATTCATTGAGATGGGCGAATAATAGATGGAAAGAGTACACAACCATTTCTACCCGTATCGGGGTTCTACATTATAGCATGCACTATCTATCTCTTCACACCACCTTGCAAAGTTCTCAATTTATAGTCCCCATGAACATTGTGCAAATTTAAATATAGAAACTTACTTCTACATCATTCTTACCAAACACTTGGGAGTTCATCCATATTCACTTTGAAAACTAAGTGAGTTCAAAGATAGAGTGTTATTAAGTCAATGGAAATAGAATCGATATAAACTTAAAGAAAAAAATAGGTGTTTATACATTCACTATGAGAATATTGTTGAATCTACTATGAATGTGCCAATTATACATAGCCCTCTTTTAATATCCCTTGAACTCACTTGGTTTGCTAAAAAAATAGGGTAGCAATCTCCTCATATAATAAATTCATACCTTTATAATTTTCATAATGTTGACTCTACTTAATGGAATCCATTAGTTTAAACTTTTGAAGTTTCATTTTCATTTTCATCACTTTAACATACATGAAAAACTATAATTGTTCTTCTTGTATGTAGGCAATCTATAGACTAGAAATTTGTTGAAATGGAAGAATGTAGGAAGGAATTCCTAATCTTACAAGCATTACTACACCTACACCATTGTATACATGCATTCTCTTTTCACACAACCTTGTAAATACTTTGAACAAGGGGAGCTACTTTGATTTAAAATAGCTATTGATAGTGTTGTCAAGTATCAAAGTATGGACTTACTTCTAGGTCATATTTATCAAGCCTACATACTTATAGATTGGAATTGCGTGTGCCTTGTGTAGATTCTATAACAATGAATATGGTAGATGCTTTTCCTAATACTTCTATATTGCAAATTCTAATTAGAGAATCACGTAAATTCTAAAATTAGAGATTGCCTTGTCCATTTTCAGGTAGGTGTCATGTTCAATTTCAATACACATTGTATAGTTGGAGATAAGTCATGCTAACATTCAAATGAAAACTGTGTTGCTTGGGAGAAGATGTATTGCCTAATGAAAAGTTGTGTCCCAAAGAAAAATTAGATAGTAGTATCACCAAAGTCTTGTATTGACAATGCGCTTAGATTCTTGTTGTCAAAGATAAGTACTAGTCAAATTTAAAGAAGTAGGTAGTACATTTTATTGACATGGAGTACAAGAAGAATGCAAATGGACACAAAAACAAGGATAAATATAAGTAGGCCAGACAAAGTATTGATTAGGAGTACAAGAGGGATGGTGGTGTCAAGGACAACAAATTGATGTTCAAATCGAAAGAAATTAAAAGCCAAACAAGTATTAGCAAAAGTTTAAAAAGTTGTACTGTACAAAAGTAGTATAAAGATATTGCAAGAGGTTGTTCAAGAAGGTTATACAAAGAGGTTGCAAGATAGTGCACAAGAAGGTTAGAAGAATTGCACAAGATAGTATATTAAATAAGAAAGTTCAAGAAACAAAATTAGCTAAAAGGCTCCAAGATTTGTATTAACAAGATTGAGGTTTTATTCATCTTGCCTTCAATGTATACTATCACTATGACTTGAAGTTTTTTTCAAAGAAAACCAACAACCTCTTGGAGGCACTAAGAAATCATAGGGTTCACTTGGTGACTTCAAAAACTTGCATATCTAGTGTAGAAGAATCACTTGAAGGTTTCAAGTAGCTACACAAAATATTATAGGAGTCCACCAAGATACTAGGAAGATATATCTAGTCTTCATAGAAGATTTGACTTTTATAAATTCTTGTTGAAGTAGAAGAAGTCATTCAAGATGATGGAGGATGTATCCATGATATTTTTTATTACTTTGCATAGGATTTTTTTGGCAATTGATGGCCAGAATTTTAGATTTGAACCTTTCAATGTAGAATTCAGAATACATATTCCTACATTAGGATTTGCTAAGTTGAAATGGTGAGATTACTCAATGATCCTACCATCATGTAGATAGGGTAAGCATTAGAGGAGTTTTAGGGGGTCTAGAGGGTTGTGTATTCCTCTGGGTTCCCAGACCCTGGGATTTGCCCCACAGCAACTATGTGATGTGGCACAACAACTGTCACGTCACTTTCTTTTTCTTTTTTTAAAATTTTTTTTAAAAATTTTTTTCCATCTTTCTCTTACATTTTGAAATTTATTTTTATTTTTTCCAAAAAAAATAAAAATAAAAATCTAACAACAGCCATTCTCGGACTGCTAGAGGAACAGCATCGGGAATAGGTCCAAAACGGCCCTCCAGACCCCCCAAAACTCCTCTAATACAATTCCAAATTGGATAGTTTCACAAATTTTTGTAGATGTTACCGATTTGGCTCATAATCTTTTAGTTAGGAAGTTGATAGGTTGTAGTTACATTCAGTTTTGGAGTTAATAGTCCAATTAGCCATTTGGATGAGGATTCTCGGATAGTAAGAGGCCAAGTGTGGTGTAGTAAATGTCCATTCAGATTTTCTTTCACGTGATCTTATTTGGTGGCGGTTGGGATGTCACTCAAGTTGCCAACTTAGTTTGGAATTCCAATTTGTTTTTTCACCCACTGCGAGAGAAGCAAGTGCAAGTCTAGCCACCGAATTGGATGTTTTGTGTAATGACTTTGTGATTAATATAATCAAAGGATTTAGTTGCCTATTGAATTGTGAGCTTGTTTTGTTGTGTGAGATTTTGTGAATGTGATGAATGTGTAAAATTTTTCAGGCTATGAAAAATAAAAAATAACTGCCAAATTGGAAGTGCTAGAATTATTGAGATAAATGCTTTGTTGTGCATGTGTTTAAGTCTAATTGGAATTGTCTAGTGTTTGAATGTTGGTATGTGTGATAAATTGGAATTAATGCAATTGTTTGATTTGGAAGTCTTGTTGTTTGGTGGTGGTGTAGTTTGAGTGATTGCTAATTTTTTGACTTGGATCATGGTCTTCTATTTTGGGATTGTATTACCTATTTTACGAATTGTTCCTAGTAGCATAGATATCCTACTTGACCGTCTCCCATGGAATGAACTTATTATACTAATAGGATAGTTTCCAAATAGGTCATTATTCTTCTTCTACACATCACTAGTAGAAAATTGTATCACAATCAACAGAAACTAGCTAACATTTTGTGACAAAAAACTGAAAATTTGTGTTGATTGCAACACAATTTCAAAAAAATTGCATTCATTTTAACACAATTTTTAGAAAATGTCAGCTAGTTTTTGTTGATTGTGACATTGTTTTCTTTTAGTGCATGTTGCTTTTCTTTGAGTGGAGTTAAAAGATAATGTTGAAGTTGGCAATAGAGTAAGGATTGTATATAATCTTGTATGCATTTTTCATGGTGAGATTCTATCACCAAACTCATTTGAAAAAGAAAAGTCTGGGGCAATAATGAGCTCATCTTTGATTTTATTTTCAAAAATTGCTTTGAGTTTCTATTTAATATGACCAAAGTCTTAAGACTTTGCAAGGGAGAAACTATGGAGATGTCAAAACTTGTTGTGTCATCCTTCTCACTAGTAGAAATTCCAAGGGTGATGTCAACAACATCAATCTAGGTACAATTTGATGCTCATAATTGAGGTTGGCAAGGGTTGTTTATATCACACACCAATATATGCATTTGTACTTGAGAAAATAATTGTTTCTTATTGTAGTTGAAGACAATCCTTTGTGATATGCTTCAAATTTCAATTTTTATGAATGTGAGGAAGGAAGATTGTCCTAATGTTGTATTTAAAAGATATTATCATCTCCATCATTCTACCTTAAATTGTAGTGATGATTTTCTTAGAATTACAATTTCGTATTAGAGTAATGTTGATTGTGAATATTACTATTTTAGATAGTTGGTAATAACCTTAGTAAAATTAATGATATAACATCCTAGATTTTTTTATTTTATCAATTTGACACTTCTTGTATATAGAAATGTAGAAATTCAAGCAAAACTAGCCCCTAACATTGCAAGGCCCTTTTCCATCAAAAAACACTGAAAACTTCCATTTGTATTGCAAAGAGAAAAATAAAAATAATTTTTTTTTTTATTATTCAATTCCTATTTGTAGAATCTTGCACAACAATAGTACAAGAATGAATGGAATATTTTCTTCAACTTTGATTGCATAGATTGCAAGAAATTTGCATTTAAAGTTAAGAAATCAAGGATTTTTTGGCACCTTCCATGACTAGATTTGAAGATTTGAAACTTTTTAGCTTAAAATTATTGCATGAAAGATTTTGATTTAAAAATTTTGACATTGAAAAATTGATTTTAGAACATAGTAAATTTTTTTTAAACAATCTAACTCGATTTTCATTCTTCATAAAATTGTTTAGTAGAGATAGGTACTAGATTGAAGAAACTCTAGAGTGTTAATAGGTCTAAGATAGAATTGAAACACACTAATCCCAATGGTGAGATTGTTCTAACAAAAGAAAAAAAAAATCCTTTTTCTTGAAAATTGTAAAAATCAAGGTCAAAAACAAATTCAATATTTTTTTTCCTCTGAGAAGATGCAATAATCTTAATAACTTTCAATTCACTAATCCAAATGGAATTCATCAATCTTCCATGTAAATAAAAATATAATCTATGAGAAAAAATAAAAATTATATTTCCACAAACCTAGTGTATTTTTCTATATTGAGAAAAAGTTTCAAAGAATCACTCCCCAAATGGAGATCATACAAGCCTACCTAAATATTCATTTGTCTTTGAATGGACTTCGGGACTTTAACCCCCTATAGGAGGTTGGATCTACCATTGGCCTACATTTAGCTTATTCAATTCAAATGGGTAGGAAAAAAGATGTATTTGCAAATACGAGCAACATGAATATTGTGGGCATTGATGTGAGGAAGAATTTCAATATTCTTAAAAAACATACTGAGATTCAATAAGGAATTTGAGACTATGAGAAGTGAGCCAACAATGTTTGTATTAATTGCATTGTATCTCCTACAACAAGTGAGATGAAAATACAAGATTGTGGGATGTCAGGGTTTTAGGTACTAGTGACTAGCTGAGGAGGTCGGTGGTCAAAATTGTATGTTTCCACTATAATGGTGAACTCCTTGGATGCTCACTAGGCTTGAAGAGAATTCATGAGTTTGAATGTGAGGTGGTGTTCATGGAAGATATCAAAGATTATGAGCATTAGTTTATTGGAAAGCAAAATCAAGGGATTCATGGGGAAATCCATCACACATTTAGGAGTCAAGGGGTGTTAGCAGTAGTGGCTTTGAAGGTGGTGCACCACTCACACAATTGGCTACTTAGTTCATAGACCCCTTGCAAAGCACAAACGCATTTGGAAACTTGGACTCCAAAAGCATGTGCTTTATTTTGAAAAGTATTTTCAGATTGTTTAATAGAAATTCAGAACAAAGTAATTACGAACCTCAGTAGGACTAGCTTGTGAGGACGCCATGACATCGTACTAGAATCCAATCACATAGTGTATGTGGATTAGATGCTTGCACAATCTTGACAAGTGCCACAAATCCAAAGTAATCAGGAACAATAGCTACAAATAATCAATTCATGTCCAATTGAAAAATTGCAAGCCTAAGTAATAGTGAGCTAGAATACTACACTAAATAGTGAAATTAGATTGCCTTAACAATTAGGTTGCCTTACCCCAAGAAAATTACTTTACAAGCCATCAAAGTCAACAAATATTTCTAAAAATATTTTCATTTGTACACATGGAGGTTCGTGAGTCCCAAATACAATGATATGAAATTCAAAAGTAGTTCATTCTTGTACAATAACTCCAAAATAATTATTTAATGTCAAATGCCAAGAAATTAGTGAGGGGCAACTTAATTTCACAATGTGGTGAAAAGAGGCAGGCATTGTGGTGTGTGTGCCCCCTCCCCACATCGAATTTGAAGAGCCGTTGATTGTGTTTAATGAAAAACAAACCCCCCTGGAGCACCGTCAATCTTGTCCGGGAATCCCGCTGTCTAAGGGCCGTTGATCGTAGGATTTTAAATAAGAGGATGATCTAGTAACCGTCGATCCCGCGCCGGCAAGGAAGAATTTGGAGACCGTCGATGGTGTAGCGGATAGGGTTTGGCGCTCCTTCACACTCCTCACTGGGTTTTCCTTCACGATTTGCCTGTAGTGCTCTCATTTGTGATCTGCTCTCTACACTACACACCTTGGACAGGAGCAAATCATCATTGTTCTTCTTTGACAGGAGCAGATCGTCATAAGTTAGTTGTTGTGTTGTTGGCAAGCAAGTGTAGAGTCCGCACGACTTTGAAGAGGTGTTGCATCTGTGTCCAATCTCAACAAGTACTTCTCTGGTCTTTTGTGTTGAGGTGGGCAATTCTCAATGGAGTCTCGTGTTGGGGTGCAGGGTTTAGGGTGGTCGAGTCCTTCGCTTCGGTCGTCACATGAATGTCTCAAGTGCAATGTACAATTTTGGAGATGTATACAAATGCTTTACCTGATATTTTGCTATGATGCAGCCAATATTCTACCTTAAGTACTTAATCTGTACTACGTTCTATAGGATCTGAATTTGAATTGCACCTTTTATTATGCAAGATTTCAAGTTGGCACGACCCATGTCACAGGTCTTGAAAGCATTTGCTAGGAAAGACAAAATGTCAGAAAATGACAATTAGATTGCTGAAATGGGCACACCACACCAATTTGGTGTTAGGAATGTCCAAGGTCCTTCAACTTCACAGCCGAAGGCTCCTCCTTTGAGAGCCCCTATTGCAAAGCAAAACTCTGCGAGAAAAGGAACTGGTAGAAAACAAGCGGTGACAAAAACACCCTTGAAAGCACCTCCCATGAAAAAAACTCAACGAACTAGAGCTACAACACCACCCAAGGAAATGGACGTTAGCATCACAATTTCCATGGGCTCTAATGACGTTCCTCTAGAGCTTCTTGAAAAAGTTGATAAATTCCTCCAAAATGAATGTATTTCAGGCCTTTGTTCCATTGAATGAGGGAGTGGACTTTCTAGACTTCACATGCAAATGATCTGTAGACTATTGACCTCCTCTACTGCCATGGTCAATAAGAAATTGAAGCAATATTTGGGCTGGGATGATGCCAAGACTGCCCCTCTAGGACATCATATCCTTACAAAAACTCTCAAAAATACTAGCTTGCATACATACATTGGAATGCTCGGTAACTGTATTAAAGATAAAGGGCAAGACCACTTTCAATGCATCCACAAAAATGTCACTGATGCATAGCTTGAGGAAGGTGTAGAGGAGTACATCAAGTATGGTACTCTTTTTGCAAAGAATCGAATTGTTCTCACGCACACCAATATCATCGAGAGAGCAGCTACTTATTGTAGATTCAAGCTGCGAAAACAACTCAGTAGTTCTCTTCCAGGATCTCTCCTCCCTATACTACAATCGGGGCAACACATACCATCCGCTTCGTGGGTTCTTCCTGTTCGTCAGGGTGGCATGGAGTTCAACAAAGTTGCTTCCTTGTGGAAATGTATGATGAATCCACAAGATGTGGAAATGGCTAATATCACTCAAAGTTTTTTTGAACATATGAACCTAGGTTCTCGACTAGCAGACCTAGGCCGACAATGGCTTGCGGGATAGCTAGATGAGGCATGTGAAGGTGCAACTCATGAGTATGACCTTCTAGGTAATTTCCATTTTCCTCTCCTCTTTCTATTTGTACTTGTCATTTTTTTCTTCTCTACTAATGTACCTTCATCACAGTTTCAAGTCTTCACAATACTTTGCTAATGTTTTTGTTTTTTTTGTGATGTTCCCCTTGCAGACAATGTACCTGTACCAGCAGTTGGTGAACTAAACAATGTCATTGTTCTTGAAGGATCTCAAGACAATTTGCTTGCATCACAGCATGACATCATGGAAATAGACTCCCATCACACACTTGTTACAAGTTGCCAAGCTATGTACATTCCAGTGGTGTATGGAGACCGCGACGTTGCAAATGACCTCACAATTTAGTTCTTGGCATTCTAAACTTCATAGTGTTTGTAAAACATTTAAAGCACAATTTTGGGAGGGACTCAATGTTTGAGGATTTTTGTTTACAATATTCCTTTTGATACTTTCAATGCTGAAATTTTCAGCACTTTCTGAAAACTGACTTTCAGAAGTCTTGGTTTGTGAAATCTATGTTTTTCAGCACTTACTCCAATCTGAGTTTTCAATGCCTTTGTGTGAAATCTGAAATTTTCAACACATACCCTTAATGCTGAAATTTTCAGAACTTTGTGAAAAATGACTTACTCAAGTCTTTATTTGTGAAACCTGAATTTTTCAATACTTACTCAAATATGAATTTTCAAAGCATTTGTGAAATCTGAAATTTCAATCACTTTCTGAAATCTAAAATTTTCAATTTTGACTTCCTTGTACACAAAGTGTCACAATGCACCTAAAAGAGGCAGGAACTGCCTGCCTACAATGAATTCAATGCCTACTATTCAATGTAGTTACAATAGCACATAAGCATTGATGCTTGAGTCCATTATCCATATTGCTCAACAGTATGGAAGGAAATTCTTTTGAATTATACATCTGTCCGTCCTAAGTTTGGATTCCACTTGGAACATTTGAGATGATCCCTCATCCAATCCAGCACCCTGAATAGATTTCAAGGTCATACTATTGTACCTCAGGAAGTGAAATGGTGACTAATTTGTTTCTAATAATGAATAGCTAGTCAATTCATCCCTTCCTGGAATTGCAAAGTAAGGTACTAGAATGATTGGAATTTTTTTTTGAAACAAGCGTGTTCAAGAAACACACTGCAAGGTGTTCCGTCACCAGGAGAGACTGATTTCACGCAAGGTAAGGATCTTGTTGCTGCTAGGTATCGAACCCGCAACCACATCATATTGTTTTGGATACCTCACCCCCATCACCTGGTACTTTAGGGTCATCTCGAATGATTGGAATTTCATTTTGCAACCCTTGAACACAGTTTAAAGAAGAATAAAGAGCTTTTTATTATTGAAGTGCTTGGAAATCTTGGATCTAATGGTTTGCAACTAAAATTAGTCACAAAGACTCCTTCACAAGCAAAATGCTCTCTCCAATTGTAAAGTTCCATACATCTCAAAATCTATCGTACATACACATGATGATGCACAATTCCTACTCTAGCACTAAAGATAAAATTGACTTCTTTTCATCCTAGTGGAATTTCCAAACAATTCTATTCCACATTGATTTTGATTGTTGGGCCAAAATTTGAGATGTAAATTAAGTTTGACACTCATACTATGATAGTATGCTCTAATTCCGCCCCTCTTCAAAAGACTGTCCCTAGCCAGGATTTGAAATGGACATAAACAAGTTGTAAAATGGATATGTGTAAAGTATTGAATGTTTTGTCAATCATGTCAAAGCGGTTTAACATTTGTCAAGTGTTCCTTTATACTTTGCTAGTGGATGGAATAAGAGCCAAGGTGGGTCCATTTTTGAAATGTTTACCTGTATTCAAAAAAAAATTTCCCCCACAACTTTGAATGCTAATATTTTTCAATCTGTACACTCAAACTTGATAAAAATTTTATCACATGATCTCATACAAGTGTAGTACAAGATCCTACGGTTGGATTTTTAATTTTAATTTTTTTTCATTCTCGAAAGAACACAACAGAAATGGCAATTTTGAGTGATTTTTGTCAAAAAATAGGCCTTGGCCCCCTTTAGGAGTTTAGGTTAGTAAAGGTCACATTTTGGAACCATCTCTATTACTTTCTACATGCTACAGTGCTTGTTTTTGGTGAATCCATATTTTTTTTTTAGACTACACATGTGTGGGTTTTGTAAGGCCTATGATCAAGAAATAGATACCTATGGCAGAATTCTTTAGAAATTGATAAGGAATTCAAAAATGCTCCGAAAAATATGAAACCACTTGGGTTAGATTCCACATCAATTTTTCTTCAAGCGAAAAATAAGGCAAAATAATTTCGTGCATCCAAGAACAATCGAAAAGGCCGACCAGCCCTTAAATGCACGGTTTAAGAGCAAACTACCCTATTGTGTACCAGGAAAGAGTTGGTTTAGCTTGGTATTGGACCTCAACAAAGCATATGACTTATATAATTTTGCTAACCGCCAAAATTTTGAAAAAAAAAAAAATACTTGTATCATGTGCATCATGACAATTGAGCTCACTTGTCACATACATGCGCAGCCACCACCATAGGTGACAATACAATTGGCTCACTTGTACGTTGCCATTGTATCAGGCTGACACACCTATCCAAATCAGCCATTGCTTTGTGACGTATTGTAGAAGGTATGCAAGAACCACGATAGAAGACCCCACCTAATCCTTGTCCATGTTTATATTTTTCACAATTTTTTGGTTGTTAGACTATGCCCTAACATTTTGCTGCACTATACTAGCCTTCGTAGGGAGCATAGGGAAAAAATTTGACTCCAAAAGCTATTGTATAGAGCCCAAAATCATACCCTATACACAAAGCAACCTCAAAATACAACCCATATAGCATTAGTATTCTCAAGGCCAACCTCCTTTAAGAGTTAAGGACTACGATAGAAGATCTAAAGGTTCAAGTTTTTGATGCCACATCTTGGAGTTGGTGATGAGTTTTTCAATGGACACTTGAATTAGCTTGCATTATCTTCAAAAACCATTGAAGTAATAAAAATAAGAACATTTTATAATGAATATGTATTTTTCCAACATGTTTTTCCTTTATTGCTTAGTGTGGGGTTTTTTTGTTGACTTTTAAGGTGATCAACCTTCTACTTTCTTAGTGTTCAAATGACAACTTTTTTGCTATGATTATTAAGAAACTCAAAAAAATCAAATGCAATTTGATTCATGAATTTTTGTCACATAGGTCATATTCTACTATTTTTGAAGTTAAAACTACAGAATACATGATACATAACACTAGACTTAGTCCCCTTAATCTTATGGAAACTCATGAAATGCTTCATGTGACATTGGTTGCTTCAAAAATTTCTTCAATTCCCATTTGATTTCTCTTGGAAACTTGTAGCAATTTTAGGTTCTGGTGGTTTTCATTCAAGTGCATCTTTGACATTCCTTACTATGATTTGTCACTTCAAAATTCTTCCCTTGCCTTTAATAAAAGGATTGTTTATTTGAAAAATATCCTAGATAGACCAAAAATAAACTATTGTTCTCAATGCAAAAAATCATTTTAGAATACCAAAGAGGAAGTTGATTTTGTAGTCTTTTCAAGTCAATTATGTTAGCATACTAACACATGATATATGTGCTACTTGGAAGGGGGGCATATATTCCAAACTATATATAATTTGTAATTTGTAACTCTTGCAATGATTTATAGTTCATTTTGTACTTGTTGTGTTGGTGGTGTCATATAAAACATGTATAGTGCATTGAATGATGGCTTGAGCATTCTTGAGAGCATTAGACCCAATGTCCAGGAAGAACCGGCAGCTAGTGTAAGATGAGCCGATTAAAATTCGAATTTGACTAGTTAAAATTTGAAGCATTAGGCAGTAAAACCAAGTAGAATGAAAATAAAGCGGAAATTGATTGGGCAATAAAAAAATAGGCAGGAAAATTATCTCTACTTCTTCAAAGTAGGTTGGAAATTCACTGTTTGAATATAGGGAAAAACGGATATGGACGGTTCTCCCGAGGGTATGGCCGGATTTCAACTGATGTCCTCAAAAAAACCCGATTTAGGGTAGTAGGATCAATTAGGGCATTTGGGATTAGGGTTAATCACCTATTAAGCAACCACCAACGGCTATAACTTGTGTAGCCGTTCCCGCCTCCCCACCAACTTGTTCCCGCAGTCCTGCCTCCGCGCCACTCTCGCAATCCCGCCTACGCGTCCTGCCTCCCCGCCTCTGCGTCGACTTGCTCCTGCCTCCTCGCCTCTGCGCCAGCTTGCTTCTGCCTCTCCGCCTTTGCGTCGGCTTGCTCTTGCCTCCCCGCCTCTACGCCGGCTTACTCCTGCCTCCCCGCCTCTACGCCGACTTGCTCTTGCCTCCCCGCCTCTACGCCGACTTGCTTCTGCCTCTCTACCTCTACGTCGGCTTGCTCTTGCCTCCCCGCCTCTGTGCGAGCTTGCTCCCGCCTCCTCGCCTTCCCTCTTCTACCTCTAGTTTCAACAATCGCGAGTTTAGACTCTTCAATTCCTAAGAGACTAGTTTGTTGATTATCGTGCTTACCTTTGGAGAGCTTATCGATTTTGAGATGTCTTTTGTGATTTCGTAATTGCTGTGAGGAACTTGGTGGAATTGGAAGAGTCAACTTGCTGTGAGAAACCAGAACCTATTCATTGTATTGTGGTGTGTATTGTGTTTGAACCAGAACCTCTTCTCTTTATTGTGGTAGTTGGCTTGAAGTATTTTTTGAAGCTGGCTCAAGGCTAAGAGATTTGTTCCTTCCCTTCATACTCGTTGTGGAGCGACTTCTGTGTATCTTCAAGGATTTGTTCCATCCCTTTACTCTTACTTGCATAGTTGTTGAAATTTATCTTTAGGGTTTAGTATTTTATTTTTCTTTATTGTGATTTTCATAAGTATTTTTTCTTTGCCCAACATTTTATACAGTTTCTAAACAATTAGTAATTTGACCATGGCTAAGCGTCAGAGGACCATCAGGAATATGTTGCAATCCAATCAAATGGAAAATAATTTAACCTTGATTGAAGCATCCCAATCTACTTCATCTAACATCAATAAACCCTTTAGTTCTGTTGAGTTAGCATCCAAATTATGGAAAGATGTATGGTATACACAATTTGATTGGATTGAGTTTAATACCTCACTAGGCAAGGTTTTTTGTAAGACATGTAGAGAAAAAGGTGGTAAATCTGTTTTTGCAAAACAAGGCTCAGTAAATATAAAAGTCTCAGCTTTTCAAGATCATGCTAAGTCTGATGAACATAGGAGATTAACTTGGGCCTCCCAATCTGGTCAAAAAATTATGGAAAAGGTCATCATAGAGTCCAATAAAACATGTGATGAAGCTGTCTTTGCCCTTTTCAAGGCAGCTTATTTTATTGGCAAAGAAACATTGTCTTTTTGTAAATTCCCTGGTTTATGTAAATTACTTGTGTCTTTAAATGCATGCATTACTAAAGATTTGTACCATGATGAAAAATCATGTTCTGATTTAATTTTTTTAATATCAAGTGTGATTCAGAAAAAAACAATTGATAGAGTCAAAGACTCTAAATATTTTGGCATTATGATAGATGAATCTACAGATATTTCTGTCATAGGTCACATGGTTGTTTTTGCCACTTTTATAGAAGGGGGAATGCCTGCATGTGTATTTTTAGGGCTTATAGAATGTGTATGTGGAAAAAAAGATTCTACTTTCATGTATGATACTCTAATATCCACTTTGAAGGATTGGGGATTGGATTTCAGTAAATTTCTAGGGTTTGGTTCAGATGGAGCATCTGTGATGGTGGGATCTAGAACTGGAGTTGCAACACAGCTGAAAAAAAAGGTAAATCCTCATCTGATTGCTATGCATTGTGTTGCTCACAGAACAAATTTGGCTTCTTTAGAGGCAGCTAAAGGAAATGGTTGTTCTGTGTTATCTAATGAAATAGATAACCTCATAAATTCAGTAGCTGCACATTTTAAAAAGTCTGCAAAGAGAAAATCCTCTTTGCAAACTTTGCAAAAGGAATTGTTTGACTCTCAAAAGACTCTTAAAAGATTTCACAAAATTCGTTGGTTGTCTAGGTGGCAAGCAATTTCAGCTCTTTGTGATAGTTTGGAAAGTGTTTTAGTATATTTTCGTGACACACCAACATCTAAAGATGATGGGACTAGCCCCATCTTGTTTAACAAGTTAAGGTCTTTCAAAATGATTTATATTTTACACTTTTTGGTTGATATTTTGCATAGTTTATCTCTCCTTTGTAGAGTTTTCCAGCATAAGTTTGTTGATGTCTCTTGCATTGGGTCTCTAATTAAGACTGAAATTGCACAAATTCAAATGTTATTTGTAGATGATTCTACTGATTTAAATGCTGCCACTTTTCATGAGAGTACTGGTTTTCATGTTCTTCCTGATTTTGGTCCACCTGGAGGTTATATGAGAAGATTGCAATCTGAAATTCGTGGATCTATGTATCATGGTGTTGAAATGAGTAGAGACATGACAGGGGTAGATTTAGAATCTGCCTTTGCCTTTCAAAAATGTTATGCTCAAAATGTTTGTGCTGCTTTAGAGAGTCGTTTTGCTGATAATGGAATTATAGGGGCTTTGAAAATTTTGAATCCTTCTAACATGCCTACTAGGCAAGTAGGTTTAGCTAGTTGGGGGTTTTTGGACTTGGATGTATTATGTGGTCATTATGGGCAGGATTTAGAGCTAAATGGAAAAAAATTTGAAGCTCTAATTAACCCCTCCACAACAAAGAGGGAGTTTTTTGCTTTTAAACTTCAAGCAACCACTGAATGGTTGGACAAGGGTTTTGGTGATTTGTGGAACCATATATCTTGGAGCCCCTCACTCCAACTTAAGTATCCTAACCTACTTATTCTTGCTGAAATTACTAGAATTCAATGTGTTAGTACTGCTACATGTGAAAGAGCTTTTTCTGTCCAAAATGGTATCAAGTCTAAAGTAAGGAATAATTTGAAAACAAAACATCTTGAAAGTGTAATGCGTGTTGCATTAGAAGGTCCAGATAGTGATAGTGCTAATCCAATTTTATTTGAGGCCATTGTTTTATGGAAAAATTCACGAAAATTTAGGCATTTGTATTCAAGACCAGAATTGTATCTTGCTAGTGAGGCACTAGAAGGTAACATTGATGTTGGTGATTTTCAATTTTAATTATTATGATGCATACAATAGATAGGAGCCCTTCAAAAATACAAAGCCCATTTCTCTTAAGAATGTGAACTTTGTATTTTAGTAAGGCTAAGTCTTTGGTCCTCAACTGGTGAGGAATTTTCAAGTTCAACTCCTGCCATAGACACTTCATTTTTGACAAGTTTTTTGGCATGTACATATGTAAATTTTTGTAAAAAATAAATTTTGGCATTGGTTGGTTTAAATTAATTGTGAAAGGAAATTCAACTAATTGATGTGCCTCATAAGAGGAAAATGAGCCGATTCATATATAAAATGAAGGGAAAATGAGCTGGTTCAAATTCACTACCAAAGGAAAATGACTGTTTTGATTAGATGAAAAAAGGCAAAAACCGAACAAAATTAAAGCTTGGCCGGACATACTCTTCACCTACCAGCTTCTGGCCTAAATTTTCTAAATATTTCCCGGACGCTGGGCGCCACTGTCTTAGACACGGGATCGATGCCCACGCCCACCAGTCCCCCTCGCAACAGCATCGGAATCTCCTGCCCAAAATTCTCCCACACCAACGGTGTTTCGCTCAACCCCGACGCACATTCGATTCCCCCATCGCAGCAGGGTTCAGATTTTCATCGACGTAGAGAGACAGGGATCCGATCCATCCTGAAATCGTCGTCACGCTTCCAGAACCACGTGAGCCGTGTTTCAGAAACAAGTCGTTCCAAAAAGCTTGCTCAATTCTGTTATCAAATGCGTTTTCGAAGTGTGCGAGAATGGCGTCAAGCTTTGTTCGCCACGGGGAGAGGTCGAGCTCATCCAGCAGCGTAAGAGCCGCTCGCATGCTTGACCAATCTTGTTTCGTGCCCATGAGTTCGATGGACGGGATGCCGCAGGCCGTCACCCTGCTTGGAGGGCCGATTTGCCGCTGAGCTTTGCGGAGATTTGGTCTGTGAAGCGGCAGGCGATGTTGCCCCAGTTGTTGTTAGGGTTTCCTCTATGTAGTGTGTCGTCTTGCACACTTAGAGTTTTGCGACCCTGGTGGCTCACGAACGTGTGGCGGTGCTTCTCCGGGTCTCGGCTGACGTGAGTGGAGACACCTTGCATGATCGTGTTCCAGATGGCGTCTGGGGTGAGGGCAAGGGGCAGGTGGTAACTGAAGAAGAGGTAGACGGCGGCGAGGAGGGGGTTCTTGATGCCGAGGTGTTTAGGGAGGAAAGTGGAGGTGCGGTGGGAGAAGGCTTCGACGGGCTTGGTGCCGGCCAAGGACTTGGCCTGCTGATCGCCATTGACCGATCGGAAAAGGAGGTGGGTGGTGACCGCCAGGTCTTGCTCCACATCGTCCACCTTGAACTTCACCATGGTTGAGAGTAATCCTGTTTTCAGTGGCTGTGCAATGCAATGTAGTCAGTTGCAGTGAAAGAATATTGCCTAATCTGAGCAGATGCCCCAAAGCACAATGCTTAGACTGATTTGACACTCCTGTCTCAAGCACTCGACTGATACTAAGAAAACTCGAGAGGCTTTTCCAGCAAGATACTAGACGCACGGAGCATGAAATCTATATAAAGTTTTTATCATCTAGCTTTAGTGAGGCACTTTGGAAATTCAAGTAAGCTCAAACCCCTAGAAATTGAGTCTGTTGGAATAAACCAAGAATTGTGCTCTTCGCAACTGAGAAGGTCCTACCCACAAGGGAGAGTCATTCAGGCTACAACAAGCAGCAAATCCAAAGGAAACAAACCGACACTTCAGGGCAGGAAGATCTACCTGCTTGAACAGCTTGTCACAGAGTACTAAATCAACAGTATACTGCAAGTAGGGGTTTATATGAGCGTGGTAGATCAAATTACCTCTTCAGTATGAAAGCTCCCGCTGCAACAACTGTCGACTCCAACAATTCGATCAAAACCCAAAGTCACCGACACTCCAAGCTCCACAATTTTGCACCCAGGCTACAATGAGCTACAATGAACTACAGAGCTCGATTTCTCGGACTCCTTGATACTTTTGAGAGATCGATCTGATGGTGGAGCTATTTTGTAGTCAGTACTGCAAGTGAGCTCACGAAAATCACAGTTGTGGCTAGGTTAAACAGACAGGTTTTCAACGAGCTGAAGAAAGTTTCTGTCGTTTCTCCGGCAATTTAAAATCATTTACAGACTTATCTGGACCCACATTTCTCTCGTTTCCCGTGGACTCTGATTAGCCCTTGAAGGACGAGTTGGTCACCATGGAAATCATCTGTTTTGTTACCGTGTGAATTGTTGGATTGAAAAAATGCAAAAGCATTCATGTGAAAGTCAAAATATTATAGAAGACCTCCCATTTTCAGTTTTCACACAAATTCCGAGTATGAGTAGTTGCACTTCTGCCCTGCATGGAGAGATTCCTTGTCATTCATCGGTTGAAAAATAACTGTGGTGTTGTTTAATCCTTAAAGGATGAACTAGTGACACTGGAAATCATCCCTTTTGGAACTGTGTCACATCATCTACTTTAAAAAAAAAAGATACTAATTAGAAGTCAAACTACTATAGAAGACCTCCCTTTTTCACAACTAAATTTTGAGGATGAATAGTTGCATTTCTCTCCTGCTAGAAGGATTCTGTGTCATCCAACAGATACAAAACATCTGTGTCTACATTAAAGGATTAAGGACTACATTTCGCCAACAAACACAAAACCTCTGTGTGTATATTAAAGGGTTAAAGACTACATTTTGGTCTCTGATTGATAACTCCCTTGACCAAAATGCCAAGAAGTCTCTTTCACATTAGAGATTGGCTGGAAAATTGCTTGGTCTACCTAAATGGTGTTTGGAAGGGAAAATTATATCGTCTCTTTTTACATTGGATGGATATTTATGGTAATGGTATAAATCAAAACATAATTGTAGGGGTTAAAATAAAAACTTTATCTTATATTACATTGTGTATATATACATATGTAAAATCATATGCATTATATGTGATTATACATTTACTTACTTATACTAAGTATATCTACATATTCTCTACCACATTATATAACTAATATTGATTTTAAAATTGTTGTAAGAAATGTTCCAATTGATGCATCAATTAGTTGCAATGAATTAGTGATATGTAAACCAATTGTATCATTATTTAGAATCAACATAATTTCAATCTTTGTACATACATCATCTACTATGGATTACTTCTTTCATTTTTATACACAATAAAATAAATCTCTTATTTTTGATAATTTTTTTGAAAAGATTAGAATTTTTATTGTTTAACCCCTAAAGTCTCATTGTCCCTTTCGAAGACAAAATGGATTTTTGATAGGCTCAAGTAACCTCATTTTGGGGGATGATTTATTAAAATGTTCACTTAACCCCTAAATGCCCAAGGCCTTTTTTGAGCTTCTTGGAACTTGTTGTAAGTTGAACAAAAATCCAACTAATTTTGATAAGTTTTATCAATTGTTTTTGCAATTATAAACTTACAAATTCAAACTAGGCATGTTAGAGATCACATAGGAAAAGAAAACACAACAATATTACTTATGGATTGAAAGATTATAATATTTGATCATGAAGATGTTAAAATTGTGAAAGTGATTTGAAGTCTTTCAATCCTCTTTTCACATGTCGAAACTAAAAAGTTGGTCAAAAAAAAAATATGAGTTTAAAGGGAAAAACATGCATAACCCCAATCAATTTATAGCTTCTCAAAATCTACTCTACAATTTTTTTAAATGAATTTCTAATGTGATTTTTTCTTCAAATTACAATGTATTTGAGGCTCATTTCCAAGAGCCCTCTTTACCAGAATTGAATCAAGATTTGCAATTAGGACATCCTTTCACAAAATCTTGAATAGAAAAATCAAAATCATTTATTTTCAGAATTGGATTTTTGATGATAAAACTAGACTTTGAAAAGAATTTTTCAAAAATATAAACTACTAAAAACAATAACTTGAGAAGGTTATGTTTAACTTCAAAGTTTTGTTGACACCCAAATTTGGTGCCTCAGACATTTAGGAGTTGACTTACTCACTCCCTTGAATGAGTGCAAGATTCTTCAATAAGTTCATTGAAATATTCTTGGTTAGCCACTCATCTTCTGCCACCTGCATTTGTTCAGCGAGTTTGAGGGAATGAGGGCTCCCTTCCGTTGGGGTACGGATACCGGTATTGACATTCGGTATCGATATTCGGTATTGATACCCGGCACTGAATGCCTCGTTCACACTGCAGATGTTCCTGTAAAACCGATGAAACATTAAACCCTCACAACCCATAAACCCTAATACACCTCTGTCGTCCCTGAACAATCTCGTCGACCACTCCGAAGCAAAATTCCAAGTAGTCAAACCTTTCGATTTCATCAGAAGACATGATTCAATCACCATTTTCTGGATCCACTACTGGTGCTGGAATTTGCAGAAAATCTATTGCTCTTTTGTAAATCAGTCCCCTGCTGATGAAGAAGGGAGAGGTTTAGGGTTTGACATGGCTATGGCGTCTCCTGCGAATGCAAGCAAGCGTCTGTGGAAACGTGCACTCCACGGCGGAGCTTTGGAGCGTGTGCGGGTGGTGCTTGTGAGTCCACAGCAAGCGGGCAATGTGGGCTCCGTTTGCCGAGTTGCAACTAATTTTGGTGAGTTTTGCAATTTGCAATTTGCATGCTTTTTAGGTTGCTGTATCTTTTTATGTGCTATATGAGAATTCTTGAGAAGATCATGATTCTGTGTTTCAATTTGAATCTGTCTTTCTATCAATTTGAAATTCAACTGATGATTGTGTGTTTATGGGTGACTTTGATTTGTGGGATACTGAAGACTGCAATGAGCTTTGGCTGGTATGATCCGTTTCCTTCTAGCCTTCAATTGCTATGATCGATTGCTCATCGATCTTTTTCGATGTTTCTATCGAAAAATTCATGAGATTTGCTCTTTGACACCTGAACACTGGCCATGGTGTTCTGAATCTTGGGTATCTATGACGCCCATTCCTTCATTCTTTGTATAAAAGTGCAACGAGAGGGAGGTTGAGCGATTCGAACAAAAGAGTATAGTGTAAGCATAGATGTGCATGGTCGTGGCTAGTCTGAGATATGGAGGATCCCGAGGAGGAAACCTCGCTCTAGTGATCCTCTTCAGACTTCCTAGATGAAGACCCGTCTTTATAAATATGTAGGCTGTGTGGTTTAAGATCTATTGTAAATTATGAGAAAGAGGTTCTCTAGGAGTTGATCTCAATTGACATTTGGTTAATAATTGGTCCATAATAAATACACATTGCCAGGACCTTTTACACTCCAAAGAGGACTTCGATGCCCTTCTAAACCTCACAGAACACCAAATCTGCACAGGGGGTTCTGTATAAGCTTACATCTACGCCGGTCCCCTTGGTTGCATCCGCATTGCCAGTGCAATATTGCAGCATCTGGAAGTCGACAGGGTGTTGTGCTTCCATGTCTAAAGATGTTATGACTGTTGATTGTGTTGCTTGCCATTAAGTATGAATTCTTTTGATTATGTAGGTGAACCCTCAGTGTGATTTCAAGGGAGTGGAGGCTCACACGATGGCAGCGAATGTGACCTCGCGGTCGAAACTTGAGCGTATGCATGTAACAAATTCCATTTCAGAGGCACTTAGGGACTGCTCCATGGTATATATCCGATTTGTTGCTCCCAGTCTATGCATCTGGTCTTTTTTTCTTGGCACTTTCAAGAAGAATTGGCTGAGAGATGACATGCAGGTGGATGACAGGCCGTTGCATTCACGCGTCGCAGTGGAGTGTTGCGCATTCCTGACACACAGCTTGCCAATCTGTGCATTCCATCTCTGGAGTCCCTCAATCTTGCAGTATGAAATCTTCTTTTTCACTCTTTTATTCCCAGCTTTTGCATTTGCTATGTTTTGGATTGTCACTGCAAAGGACCCTACCCATTAGATTGATACTGTTCATGTCTTTTAAGTTAATAGGTAATGAATTTTTATAGACTCTTATATTCTCTTAGACCTTAATTTAAATCCAACAATAGTGTTATGCAAATGATGTTAGCTTCATGTTAGTGTGATGTCAGTGTCAATCTCTATCAATTTTGTATTACGTCGGCAAGTGTTAAGTGAAGATTAAGTCAATGAGAACTTGACATTAATTTAACTCATCTTAGTAATAATCTAATATTCTATTAATTCAACATTAGCTTACCATCTATAACTTTGTGAATTGATAGGGGCATTCTTTGGACAGAGGTTTCTTTATCAATATGGAGAACTAATTTCCTTACTGATGGCTTGCTGCAGCTGGTTTTCGGTCGAGAAGATCGAGGCCTTACGAACTCAGAGTTGATGCATTGCACTCATGTTTGCAGCATTCCTTCCGCTTATGGTGCAGGTTCTCTAAGTAAGAAGACATCCCAGACATATGCAAGTTATTCTGTTGGTTGTGTATGTTCGATGATTCGATGCAGTGTAGTTCAAATGCTTGTCAAAGAGGAGTGAATATGTGGGTTGTTGAATCTCCTTATTGAATAAGGTAGAGGATGCTATTTGTTTCACTTTAATAATTTAAATCAATATACAGGAGTGAGCCTTTTGGGAGATAAGTGTAGAGTCTTTTGAGAGATCGCTTTGAGTACATGAGCCTAGTCTGTTCAGATCAGATTTCTTGTGCAATTTCAAAGTGGGAGGTTGTAGACCACTATAAGTTACATTGGACATCCCCATTTCTATTTAAAGATTTGTGGCCATTGTCATTAGCCAAATCTCGCTTACACCACTTACTAATTGAAGTATAAGCAAGTGCATGAATAGGTGAGTTGCTGTCGGTAACAGGGGTTAGTATAGGACACAGGATCAGCTCCTTTACGGTTTTAGTCTCCTCTAGCTTATTCGTAAAGTATTGGTCTCGGTTTTTGAAGCTTATCTTATTACGCTGATCCACACCTTGAACTGGTTGAATCAGATCTTAGTCATGCCGTAGCGGTGGTGCTTTCGCGGCTATACGAACAAGTGGCCCAACAACAATCTCAGGATCCCTCGGCTTATCTGCCCCCTCGGTCCACAAATTTCAAAAGCTTACCAGGTTTGGACCGATTTTCAGTATCTCACAATTCCTTCACACAATTGGCGAAGCAGAGTACTTCAGTACCGTTTGGTCAACCCCGAAGTGCCAAGATAAAAAACGAAGTCCACTTTATAGTAATTTTCAAAAAATATTATATCATTAAAAAATGTAGGGTATGATTTCTTCTTTTTATTGGTAAATTTTGTTACCTTCCTTAAAAGCCTGCTCATACATGACTTATTTCAATTCCTTTGGACCATTTGAGCACTTTACCATGGCAACCTTGTTTTGACCTCAGGAACAGCATCAGTTGAAGCAGTGGGGAATTTGATGAGACGATGGGAACTTGTCTTGCAAGCTTGTAACCAAGTTACTGTGACGCTAGGGATTCCGAACTATAGAATGCAGGAAAGGATGTTGATTCATGTGCGCCGCATGTTGTTGCGATCAGGGCCCTCACTTAGAGAAGTAGGATTCTTGCATGGATTTCTTACTATGGTAGAAACCGTTGCTTCCAGAGTTCAGACCTCCCAAACTAGTCAGAAAAATGCGCTCCTGCCAGATGGATGCCCAATCAATCAAGAGTCCTTGACTTCCTGAATAAGGTAGGAACACCTAAAACGGACACTTGTTTGAGATGACGTGATTGTGAGGGTCTGTGTTCAAAAAAAAATTTGTCTGTGGGGTAGGAAATGGTTCAGGAAACCAACAAAATTAGTTTCGTATTTTTCCAAGCTTGTATGAATATTTTACAAATTTTTGAAGACAACTTTGTAGATGTACCTATTGTGGACACTAGACTAACACCAAAGTGGACATGGAAACACCCAAAAGGGACACACTCTACATTTGAATTAAGTGTGGATGATTGGCTACTTCTTGAAAAAGTGACAACTTCTTGGAACCCCACATGTCCACTTTAGAACCCCACTTGTCTACTTTGGGTCCATAAGCCCTTGGATTTAGGTTCTTTTATAGGTGTCTATAAATGACTTGTGTCCGTTTTAGGTGTTCCTACCTTAGTCCTGGTGCCTAGATTTGTATGACCATTATAAATGAAATGAAATGTACATCCTAACCAAAATAGTTTGCCAATTATATAGTCTTGGTTTACCCAGAAAGGATGCCGTGGACGTTTAGTATGCGATGGATGACAAGGCATTCTATTGTGTAGGACAAAAATTCGACTCTTCATCCTTGAAATTAGTGGTGGGAAGCGGAGAGTTTTCTACAGTACTTTGACTTCAAATGAATTCTTTTGATTTTTTTAATACCAATTATTCCCATAGTTTCAGAAATGATGAT
Source organism: Straminergon stramineum (assembly GCA_963920665.1). Taxonomy (NCBI): domain Eukaryota; kingdom Viridiplantae; phylum Streptophyta; class Bryopsida; order Hypnales; family Calliergonaceae; genus Straminergon; species Straminergon stramineum. Next base: position 33,076,028 of record OY987264.1, on the reverse strand, counting down.
TTCCATATGGACCCCTACGTCCTTCCAGGGTTCATTTAACTTTCCGAATTTGAAAATGTCAACTAATTGTGCTTATACCAATGTTTTGAATTGCTAACCATGCCCACATCAACTGAGTAATGGAACTTCGCTAATTGAAAACTCTAATTCTCTATTAGTTACCTTGCAAGTGTAGGTGCATAGTAGGTTAGTTAACGTTTGGAAGTAGACTTTAAGGCACCAACGAACAAATTGGCATTGCTTGGTTGGTTTCTTAATTTGCAAAATGGTACTATTTGGTACTAAATCAAGTACATCATTTAGTTCTGCACTATTAGGGTTTGTTTTGACTTTTCATGTCTACTTGTCCTATTTGAGGTGCCATGCTTTAGGGTTTGCACCCTTACTTTCTCTTCATTAGAGACTAATGTTTTGGAGCCCTCCTGCTCTCACAAGCAAGTTGCGATTATCAGCCTTGGGCCATTTGTGTTTTGAAACTCAACCATGTTATTGGCTTCCACCTTGAACAGATGGAGCTCTACAAGTGAAGAGCTTTGATTAGGAAAAAATGGCTCATATTTTTTCTTCCTACTTCTTTGTCCATTCATGAAACGCATTTGGGTGAATAAAGGTTTTTGCATTATATTTGATGCATATGTTTTTATGTTCCTATGTTGTTTGTGTGTCTAATATTGGATACAACAATGCATGTGGTAAGGAACTTGAACAACATGCCTCATTGTTTATTGTAAGTTTCTTCTAGTGTGGTTGGCATAGATGAAGTCACTTCTATGGAATTTCTACACAAAGATTTATGCTTTGTTATCCAACCCACTACCTATCCCAAATCAATGTGGCAGTTGAAAATTGTGTCAAATATTATTGAATAAAACCCGTAGGTCTTAAGATTGTGTTGCTATTGAATCATCCCGTCCATTTCTAACCTCCATGGAATTAGGCTAGCCATCTATCATTTTCAACTAACATGGACTCGCATACTCTTAAGGGAAAATGTTGACAAACCCTAATGAATAAGGGCACCAAAATTCCCACTCTTGCTAATGTGCTTGTGTCACCTAGTTGGGCCATACATTCTTGAGTAGGAGTGGCATGACCACTTTTAAGAAATGTGTTAATTGAGAGTTATTTAGGGCAAATTTTACTCCTGTTAAATTCTAGTAAATCTAGCAAAATTATAACTTTGACATATTCACATGTGAGGTCAATATCTCATGGGTATGAGGTATTGTGATGCAAAATGTTGTAACACGTAAAAATATATGTTTATATTGATTTGATTTGGATTTTAATAAATAGATAGTTGGTGATTTTTAAAACAACCAAGCAAATAGAGAAAAAGGTGGAGTCGTAGTAAAAACCACGGTTTAGGGGTCAAGAAGAAACTTTTTAACAATCTTGGAGTGCCCTACATCTTGACGTAGCTCAAAGATGGGATAGCAGATCAGTTGCTTATTCCTACCTCACTAGTGATGCTAAGCCGTGGGTTATTTGAATTAGTCAACAAGCTTAATATGAGTCAAAACCTAGACCAGTTGGTTAACCACCGATATACCAAACTAGCCAACCAAGTCCATGACTTAGTGATTGAATTTGCCTTTAAGTTAGTTATATCACTTCTATGGACAAGTCTCTTTCCTATTGGCATTTTAGTCTTTGTCCATACTGATTTCGTTATTTTATGACAATAGGTGCTATTGTTGTAGTCCATGTAGTTATGCATTTATTGGTTTTGCTTCAATATGAAGGAGATCAAAGGCAATTAACATGCTTAGCTTTGATTCATTATGAAATTTCACTTTTAATAGACAAATCATCATTGACATTGGACAAAACATCACTAAAATTTGACAAGTGCTTTGAATTACAAGATTTTTTGGATGGAAAATTTATTGTTGTAGCTTATAGTTCTACTTGAGTTCTTGAATTCTTCAACCTCAATGATTGGAAATTCTTCTTCTTAACCTAAATGCAATTTCAATTTGCAAAACCCTCTTTGTCATTGTAGCCATCCGTCATAGATCTCAGCCGCTATATGCTAAGCTATGCTCCACATGCATTCCCCCCCCCCCCTCCAATGTTCCCCTCCTCCTTCTCCACCGTAGCTCCAACACCTTCCCCACTCCCTCAATGCTTTGGCCTAGTTCCCACTGCCCTTCATCTATTCACCTTTTTGTCCTTTATAGTGTGCCCTCTTTATATTCTTGAAAGTTAGTTGTTCCTACCCTGCCCTTGATATTTAAATTGTATTAGATTTGCTACAACTTTTGAATGACAAAACCAATTGTTGCGAATTTTTTTCCTTACAAAATTCTATCTTTTCAAAAAAATGGAAAATTTTAGAAAAAATTCCAATAGTGAGAGCCTACCCAATTTCCATTTTGTTCCCTAATAGGACTTTGGTCCTTTAGGGATTAAGTTAGAACAAGTGGTTTCACTAACCCATGAGACATTGTCCTTACATATGAGTATGCCAAAGTTACAATTTTGGTGGATTTACTCGACTTTATTAGGAGTAAATTTGTCCTCAAATAACTCTTAGTTGGCGCTTTTCTCAAAAGAGATCATGACACTCCTACTCAAGAATGTATGACCCAAATAGGTGAATGAGATGGAGGCCTCTAAAAGATCAAGCCCATTTAACTTACCGTATCATGTCTTCCAAATTCAAGCTAATGCAAGCAAAAAACAATTATCCTATTTGGTGGCATGCAATTCAATTCGAAGAATTAGTCAAGGTGACACAAGCATATAAGCAAGAGTTGGAATTTGGGTGCCCTTACTAGTTAGGGTTTGTAAACATTTACTACAAAAGCACACAAATCGATGTTGGTTTAGAATGATGGATGGTCTAGCTCCATGAAGATTAGGAAGGGCTAGGAAGATAGAACAACAACATACACTTTGGAGACTTAGGGCTTCAATTCAATACAATTTCCAACTGCCACATTGGTGTGGGATGGGCAACAAAGCATAAATCTTTGTATTGAAATTCCATGTACAAGTTACTTCGTTTGTACTAACAATATTGTAAGAAACTTCTAGTAAAGAGTGAAGCATGTTGTTTAGGTTCCTTACCACATGCAACATTGTTTCTAGTATTAGACTCACAAATATCAAAGGAACATGAAAACATATGCATTAAACATGATGCAAAAACCTTTATTCACCCAATTGCATTTTACAAATGGACAAAGGAGCCATTTTTTCTGAATTAGAGCTCTTTACTTGTAGAGCACCATCTTTTCAAGGTGGAAGCTATTAAGCGTGGTTGAGTTTTGGAACACAAATGGCCCAAGGACAAGGGCAATTTGCTCATAAGAAAATGAGGGATACAAAGCATAATTCTCTGATGAAGAGAAAGGGGAAATACCAAACCCCCAAAGCATGGCACTCCAACCTCTAGGAACTGCAAGCAGACATGAAAAGCCAAAGCAAACCCTAATACAAGCCCTAATAGTGCAGAAAAAAAAGTTATGTACTTGATTTAGGACCAATTAATACCATCTTGCAAATCAATAAACCAACCAAGTACTACCAATTTGCTACTTGTTACCTAAACTCCTAAAGTCCCAAGGTGTTTTTTCCAAAAAAAATCACTAAAAATTGCCTTTTGACCTTTTCAATTGCATAGTGCAAAAAACGTAAATTTTTGTGTGCATATCTAACCATAGGATCTTGTACTAAACTAGTCCATAAATGTATGGAAGAAATTTTAGAAACTTTGACAGTGTAGACTGCAAGATATTTGCATTTAAAGTGAAGAAAAATAAATTTGCACCTTGCTCAACTAGATGTTTGGGCTTTGAATCATCTTAACTTAAATTTTTTACACTATGAATTTTGAATTTCTAATTCTTCATGTTGAAGAATTGAGTTGAGAGTTTAGGAAATAAAATTCAAAAGAAATTCACTTAATTTTCACTCATTAAATTTTTTTAAAGTAGAAGTAGGTTCAAGATTCAAGGAAAAACTAAACCATTATTAGCTCCAAGATGGAATTGAAACGCACTAATCTCAAAGGTGAGATTGTTCTAGCAAAGGATAAAACCTTGTGAAACTTTTTTTTGACTTTTTTTTGAAAATTGAGTTCAAGAAATCAAGAATGAATTCTACAAGTTATTTTCTTCAGAAGATGCTCTAATTTCCCCAAAACAAGATTGTTCGTAACTTCCACGTAAGAAATCCAAATGGAATGAACCAAAGCTTTGCATGTAGATAAAATTACAAGCTATGAGGAAAAAAAAGATTAAAAAAATTGTATAGGGAGGTTTCGACTTGCCAATCTATAAAAAGGGCTTATTGTGCCATAATTTTTGCTCCTAGTAGGGTTGACAAGGTGTTTGGATGCAGCCGTGAGCATTTGGACGTCCAACGTCTGTGGACGTGACCCCCCAAGACGTCTTGTGACATTCAGTTTTTGCATTTTTACTAGGGGGGTTAATTTTTTTACCCTATCTACATTATTGTCGATTCGCCCGCTCGTCTGCCAAGGGTTGTCCGCGACCTCATCTGCCTTCTTGAGAGCCTGTTTGCGACGTCGTCTGCCATTTTTGATTTTTTGCAGCCCATCTGCTGATTTGCGCATTAGGGAGCTTATCTGCCAGTCGATCAATCCGTCTGCCTTCTTGTCTTGGACTTGGGTTGGTTGTCTACCAGCCCATTCGCCTAACGGCCCGTTCCCGAGTCTCCTTATCCATCCGCCTGTCCACCAAACTATCCGCGAGTCTCGTTGTCCGTCCGTGAGGCCGTCCGCCTACCCATTCATAAGTCTCCTTGTCTGTTTGCGAGGTCATCCACTTCATGAATAATGGTAGAATTTTGTTTTTTAATAAATGTAACCATGTACTCGAGGAAAATATTCTTAATAAAGAAAGTGAAGGACAATTCAATCTCAAAGTTACATGACTAAAGCAAGAAGGAAGAATGCTTGATTTTGAGGATTTTTGGTAAATAAGGCACAACTTGCTTTTTCAAATAAATTTTCTTTGTAAATTACTTAAAAATCCTTCATTGTGAAGAATTTAGGTCTCTTGATAGTTGATACATTATAAGTATAAACACTAAAAAGTGAAAACCACAATTATTGAAGGGATTTGTCATTATAATTCAAATATCCATGAAATCGTTGGGACACAACTTCTAAGAGGGTCTAAGTAATTTCATATTATAAATGAAACTACCTTTTTTCAAGACTCTTTCCAAATAAAATTGGACACACTAAAATTTTACACCCATACATCATACAATTATCAATTTGTCACACAAGCTTGCCAACTCAATATCCATCTAGATTCAAGAAGAAATTTTGCACTTTGCATTCAAACTAAAGATATATTTCATATGACAAAAATTGGTATTCATTCATCAGCAATTCAAATACATTGAACAATTCAAAATGTATGTCCAATTTCACATATATTGGCATACTCTAGAGGTGCATATATACTAAGCAACCTACACGCACAAATCCAAAGCTCTAAATTTATCAAATATTTCTAGAGCTCTATATAGTGCACTTTTGTACTATATTACTAATATGAATGTTAGAAGTGTTCATCCAACATAAGGCAATTAAATTGCTTGGGGAACTGGTTGATGATGTGGGTTAAACCACCCTGGTAACTATCACCTCTTTGGCAAAGCTGGTCCAAGTATTGGTGAAACACAATTCCCAATTGGTGGTGGCTAAACATAGCCATTGTGTTCATTTCCTATTGCAACTTGTTGTAGTCCTCTAACATACATTGCTTGTTAATCTTTTGAGCAATTTTACCAATCGCATATTCCTTCGACGCATGTGATAAATGTGAAATGATTTCCACATGTGCATCTCTTCTATGCAAATATGCAATGCTTGGATCCATCCACCACCTCCTTGTCAAAGCTTCGTTCATATCACTTGCAAATGTGAATGTATACAAGGATTTCATTAGTTCAGTAGCTACAATAGTCATGCTCCAATTCCAAATTCTAATATACATGTGTGATCATCGTCTGGAAAATGGAACATGATGTTGTGTGGAGAAATATCATTGTGTAGAGCAACATGCACTACATTCATGATGTGTACCAATGCCCAAGCAAGTTTCATGCACTTCTTCCGAAATCAAGCAAGATGGTAAGTCTTAATTACATCTGACTCCATTGGATTGGAATATTGCAACCAAACATATATGTTGTCTGGATAATCGTTATCCATGTTCAACATTTGTCAAAGTATTCTATTGTTCCACCAATATGAATACCCTTCATTCGTTCTTGCATAAACTGCAACAAACCGTATAATTCCAAAATGTGGAATCTTTACTGCCATTGATTCATTTTGGTATTTCAACTTTAGAAGTTGAGGTTGCGTGACATTGTCGCATTGTACATGCATTCATTATGTGAAAATACATAATTGTTTGTTAAATTGGAGGGTTTTTTCTAGAGTCTCAAGAAACAAATGGGGTCATACTCTATTTGAATTCTTTTTTTTACCTCTATTTGACAAACATTTAGTTCTTTGATTTTAATATTTTAGTTTTTTTCTTTGAAGTTGTAAAAACAAAAGGTAAAACTTGTTTTACCTTTTTTTTGTTTTTTTTAATGGATTAGAAGTCCACATAGATGATGTAGATAGACTTATCGAGGATAGGAGGTGGCTCATGGGTGTACTATGGCCCATATGACATCTTAGTGGTCAAAATCCACTAGCTTAGGTGGATGGCATGGAGGTTGAGGTAGAGGGTCATCTTCTTCCTCCTTGTTTTGCTCAGAGGAACTCGTCACTTTGAGAGGGCATGATATATTGTACATGAGGAGTTTGGTAATAAAATTTTGAGAGCTTGTGTATCTTGTTTTTTTTGTTTCCAAAAAGCTATCACTCATTAAGTTTGGAGTTAATATGTATAAATTATGAGTTTGAGAGTGAAGTGTTGTAGAGTTGCCTCAAATTTTCAAGAGAATGAATTTTGGTAGACTATAAAAGGAGGACAATACCTTAGTTTTTAGTGAAATTTGGAGAGTTTGTAAATACTTCTTTTATCTTTCCAAAATAGATTTATTTTCCTGATTTGAAGTTAGTATATGAAGGTTATGGGTTTGAGAGTGAAAGTGTGAAGAGATACTTTTGGGTTTTCAAGAGAGTGAACTTTGAAAGGTTATGAAAGGTAATGAAAGGTAGACAGTAATTTAGATTTGAGTGAAACTTGAAAATCTTGTAGATATTTATGTTAGCTTTTAAAAATGGGTTTATTTTATTGGTTTGGAGTTAGTATGTGAAAGTTATGTACTTGAGAGTAAAGTATAGGTGAGTTGCCTTTGAGTTGGGAAGGGTGAACTTTGACCGACCATAAAAGTCGGACAATATTTTAATTTTGAGTGGATTTTGGAGAGGTTGTAGAACTTTTTGTTAGCTTTTCAAGAACATATTACACTCTTAGTTTGGAGTTGTAAAGAGGACGTGGCACTCATTCATCTATCAAATACTTCTTCAAGGGGAGTTTATGAAGGATATGATTTTATTTCTACTATTTTTTATCACACATGATGTATATTGAGACTTCATGACATTTTTGGAGGGGTGTATGGAAATGTGATAGTATTTTGGGTCATATGGCATCATCCGGGGGTTTATTATTATGTTTGTGACTTTAAATGACCACGGGATCTTCCATTATTTGGGCCACATCTAGTTGTAGCTAGAAGCCCCACATTTTCCCAAGGCAAGGCCTCTCTACTTGACAACGTGATGGTTGGATATCTTTGCCGCAAACTCCTACTATGGAACTATCCTTAGACATCCTTCAATTCGGACCCTCCGAATCATTGCATACCCGCCCCTCATAATTAATTCATCTTGAAAAATCACCCTTGTTGTGTCCAAAAGCGCTATGAGATGGCATCTACCCCTATTCAATTCAGCAAGTCCATCATCGCTAGTCCACCAACCCAATGATTCTTGCCTATTCTACTTCTTTGCAAATGGAGAGCATTGGCCAATAAACAACTGAGCTTTGAGAAAGACTTGCTCAAAGTCTTCATCATTTGCACAGTGTTGCTTGCCATATTTGACTAGGACCACATCAACAATCCATAATGCATCATGTACCTTGTTCTCCAGACATATGTTGAAGCCCCTCTTCTTTGTCTCATGGTGCCATTGTGGAACGTTCAAGGCATCCAACATCCTCAGCATCATGTCCAACTTGAATATTTGTAGGCACTCCTCTTGATATCTTATATATTTTGTGTCAAGGGACACAATGGTTTCCGCCTCATAGAATTTGGCGATACATTCAATATTTCAGTTATGAATGTTTTGCATGCATCGGAGGAAATTTCCTTAGTTGCCACCTTGTTTGGCACCCTTTCTTGTACCACTTGCTTTCCCTTCGCTGCCTTCTTCAGTCTTGGCATCGTGATAAATTTTTGGTAACAATGATTTGTAATTCAAAATTACACCACTACTACAAAAAATAGCAATAAAGGGGCCCCCAAAATAAAACTTACACCTTCCCAAGGAGAGGAGCCAATGGAAGATAAACCACCAAGCTCTTTGCTTCAAACTTGCAAAACACAAAGGGCAAGGCAAAAGTGATGGTGGATAGGTTGTCCGCCTGATCTAACAACCCTAATGCGGCGGACAATTGGCTATCCACCTCATTGTGGCTGTCCAATTAGGTGGACGGTCTTTTGCCCATAAGATCGGACAACCATGAGAACGCGAAATAAAATTCAATAAAATGCAAGAAGTTACGAAAAATATTTTCTAGGGGGGCAATATAAGCATCTTAATGAAAAAAATATTTATAGGTTCATTTTTAAATGCAATTTGTACTCTTCTAGAAAAAAATTGTTATATAGGGTTAAGTTAGCTTGCTAGAATAATCTCACTGTTGGGATTATTGATTTTTTGTGTTTTCAATTCAATCTTAGAGCTATTAACGTTTGAGTTTTTCCTTCAATCTTGAATCTACTTCAACTAACAATTTTTTATAAGTAAAATGAAATATTCTTTTGCTAAATTTTGCTTCCTTGATTCTCAACTAAATTCTTCAACATGAAAAATTATAAAAACAAAATCACTAGTGCAAAAATTTATTGATCTGAAAATTAGAAGCCAAAAATCTAGTCTAGCAAGGTGTAAAAAGTTTGTTAGCTTCACTTTAAATACAAATATCTTACAATCTATAAGCTCAAAGTTTTTGAAATTTTTTCCACACATTCTTATACTAGTCTAGTACAAGATCCTATAGTTAGACATGCCCAAAAATTATTTTTATATTTTTGGGCTCTTTGCAATAGAAATAGGAGTTTTGAATGGTCTTCGATGGAAAAAAGCCTTATAACTTGAGGGGTTTAGGGTTTAATTTCCATTGGCAAATGGAACTAATATGGATATTTTGCAAACCTCTATTGCATATTTGGGACATACTTTCCATTTGCAATTCACCTATTCACATTGAATGGCAAAATTGTAGAAAGAGGTACAATGCATTTTTCATACTCACAAACACCTACAATCATTCATCAATAACATGAAATAATAGTAATTACATGATATAAATATCACTCTATTCAAATATTAAAATACAACAGGTTTTTATCAAAATTGTAAAAAAGGTGATTACAACGCGTTGAGAGCATTGTTCTATATTTGCCACACTCTACCGTCCATGCACATTACAATGTGTGAACCGTATTATAAATCAAACACTAGATGATTAGAATAGCATACTCTACTTTATTTTGAATTAGAATTGGAGTCATCACTCTTATTTGGGCCTATCAAACATGACCCAATATATAGTTCAACCCCATAGTTTGTATCCATATCCGCTTGATGCACCACCTTGTCTATACTGATTTCTGTAGTAAGGACTGCCAAAAGTCAAAGGAGGAATTGGAGCACTCTCCAAGGACCCTCCTTGAGTTGACCCGCCATAATAAGGGCCTTCTTACTATCTAGATGCACCATGTGCAGTGGAACCAAAGTAATATTGGGAGCCTCCTTGGCTAGAACCACAATAGAATGAACCACCTCACCCATTTGGTGATCCGTCGTGCTATCGCCCCCAGTCTTGTATGCTTTGGTGCATGGCCTCATCCATTTGCCATTGGTATTTAATATCTTCCCAATCCTCTCGATGGTTGTGCCTCTCACCAAATGTCACAGGTGCTAGATCATCATCAATGTCATCTTCATCCGACCAATCATCCTCAACATCCGGCAACTCGACTATAGGAAGTCCTCTATAGCCTTGATTAGACCACTTTGGCATGCAATTGTTTGGTCCCATATAATTAGTAGGAATTATGGCTTCCTAATGAGTCAAATTTCTAACATTGCGCCGTGCAACTATGCGCCAATCTACTTCTTTGTGGAGTACTATCTCCACCCAAATCATTGCCATGTTGGAATAGTTCATGACATTTGGTTTGGAGCTTGGTAAACCTAATGTAGAAGTTAATTCTTTGTATCGGCGAACAAAGTATTTGCTCCTATTGTCCTACATGTGGACATTTGTCCTTCCCAATGACAAACCTGCACCTCTGCGTGATCACATGACCATAGTTTGGAGAGGTGTGTCATTTTGACGTACTTTTTGTATGTTGTGCAATCCCATATTTTATTGGGCTCTTCTTCCCATCTAGGCTCTGCTACGCATGTTTCGTCTGCCCAATCTTTCCAATTCATATCTTGTGATTTTCCCTTTTTACTTCCTCCACCACTTCTATGCAACATGGTGACCTCCGAACCTCAATTAATAATGAAACGAAAAGATTACAAAGTTGAAATGCAATTTGGGAACGCTCTTGTCAAATGTTGAAAAGGGTGTGAAAATTTGGAATGAAACAAACTATGCCTAGTGTTACTGACAACCAAATAAACTGTAAAACTAAACACCTTGAGTTTGTGACAATTTAGTAAACTTGAACAATGAACAAGTACTTTAGAACAACGAAATGAAATCACATTAAATTAAACACTCATAATTTGGGGCAACCTCCGAAACACTGAAATTGATTTAATAAAATTATTTAATATTAAAATACAATCATTCATGCACCAAGTTGAAAGGGGCTCATAGATTTCCAAAGGCACTAGATCACCCAGCTTGGAAGGGAAACGATTGTAAAGAAATGAGTTGTCTTTGCCACCATTTATGCGATTGGCGGTTTAGGGTATGCGGATGTGGCCGTTTGCATCAGACGGCACAAAGACAGATAGGTAAATCGTGAGGTCTGAAATCACCGTCCGCTGGATTGCATGGCCACCGACAAAGAACAGACAAGTAGACGAAGAGGTTGGTAGTGGAGAGGCGGGCACCTGAGAGAAGTGCTTTCGATTTGGTGAAGATGGGTCCACGGTGGATGGTGGATGGAGAGGAAGGCAAGAGGGAGAGGTGGGCAGGGGAGAGGTGTTTTCGATTTGGTGGTGGGTGAGCGGTGGAGGGTCAGATGGGGAGGGCGGGAGGGAGAGGTGTTTTTGACTTTGTGGAGGTGGGTGGATGTGCGGACAAGCAGAGCATACATTGCATGGTGAATCAAGAAAGCTATAAAAAATATATCTTTAATATGTTATATCATGATGCACTAAATCGATACAACTATGAAAAGTGACACCAAATAGCCTCTTGTTTGGAAAATCATTTGATTTGTAAACAAAGAATTCAAATGGGTGTGTAAAGAAATTTAGTTTTACATTGGTGCTTTTTTACAAGTTTGTCATATCAACAATACTTTTTAGCTAATAGCAAAATAAATTTAATTTGAAGATTGTAACAATTTCATTGGTTTCAATTTCTAATTAATTTCTATGTCTTTGATGGAAAGTAATTAATCCCTAAAGTCCCAAAGGCCCTACACTTTTATAGGGGACTCTTCTTATATGTGATTTCAATTAAATGATTTATTTCTAAATTTTTTGTTCAAGATTCTTTGCTTATTAGCAAAATTCTTCAACAGAAGATATTATTAAATTAAAATCAGTAGTGCCAAAATTTAAAGTGAAGAAAATTAGAAACCCAAGAATTTAGTATAGTAAGATGGAAAAAAATAATTTTTGCAAATGCAAATACCATGCAATGTATGCATTCAAAGTTTTTCAAGATGACAAGATTACTCCCACACATTTTTATACTAGTCTAGTATAAATTTCTATGGTTAGATATGCAAAAAAAAATTAATTAATAAAGTTTTTTTGCTCTTTGCAATAGAAATGGGAGTTTTGAGTGATATTCGATGGAAAAAAAAGGCTGAGGACTTTAGGGATTCAAGATTTTCAAAAATCCTAGGCCTACACAACTACATAAGCAATTCAATCAATATTGTAAATTTAGAATCTACAAGATATGAATCATTTGATCTTACAAGCCTTTTTATAAAATCAATTGTAAAAAAGTCTTGAGATGAAAAGTACTTGTGATCATTGGAGTATGACCTACTTATCCCAATTGTTGTACTTGAAGGCTCATCATATTTGAAGGTCAATCACATTCTACACTACCTAAGTTCTAATATTTTGAGGTTGTGATAAATTTATTGATGGTTTACAATTTAGGGTGCAAGCAAGTATATATAGTTATAAGCGTGTATGATAAGAACCTCAATTTTCATTTTTATTCTGTAAATGCTTACTTTAATCTTGTCCACATCATATCACATTAAATTACATTAAAGTGAGTAAATTATTTTGAGCATCATCTCATAAATGTTGTAATAGAATAATCAATAATGAGACATTATAATTTCTTTTAGGATATTTACGTTGGTGTTTTGCACTATCAATGCATTCTACAACAAGAATCGAAGAAATACTCTAAGTTATAATCCAATATTCTACATTTGTGTAGTGGCCCAAAATAAAATAAATATTAAGAACAATTGAAACCTAAATGACAAAATTAGTAAGGTCTACATATGCATTACATTGTCATGATTGCATTAAAAACTTCAAAGGAATCAAAGGTAAAACATATTCCACACACCGCACCACTAATTTTGAAAACTCATGAAATGTTATAAGTTCGGTATGTACAATTGAGAGTTCTACAATTCAGGTTTTTTAGTAAAGTTTAGGATTTAGGGTATAGGGTTTGGAGAGCATGTTTAAATGTGGGGAGGAATATATGAAATTACCCTTTCTGACATTCATACTGCATTGGATACTTGTTGCATTGAAGAGTTTTTTTTAGAAATGAATCTACAATTTTTAGAATTTAATGTTGTAGGATTGTCGGTGGACAGAGGTTTGGTTTTGTGGACAATGAGGCAGACATCAATGTGTCAGCTTGGACAATCAGGGCAATCAGCTTGGGTAGATGGCTCTGGCAGTCAGCAACGACAGATGATCGAGGTGGTCGATGTGAGCCCCTAGTTCGTCACCAGGGACTCACTTCTTTTTTTTTTTTTTCATTTTGTTATTTTGAAAATAGTTTTATATACAAAAAGACCCCCCAAAAGTATAGAACCAAAATAGGTGTGTCATATACCAATTTTGTATTTGGTCTAGAATTAGAATATTATAACTAGAATGCCCCAGACTACGAGTTGTACATAGGTTAGAATCCAACAAATCGTGGAAAATTGGTTGATTATAAGTTATGGGTCTACCAAGCCCAAGACCCCACATAGGAGAGACATCCCTAGGCTAATATTGGTTGAGGAAACCTTGGTGAGGCATATAGGCCAATTTCGAGAGATAGGTTCTAGTTTCACCATTCTATCGATGAACTAGTAAAATTCCAATTGTTAGCTTCGAGGTGTTAAAAAGACCAAGATAGGATTGTGGAGGAATCTATAGTCAAAGGAGGGTAACTTTGAGGTAAAACCACACCCAGGAATCAATGGCGAAGTTGATTTGCCCAGATTCCCTCTAGTGTGAAAGAATCCTTGGTCACTAACAATTAAACGAGGGGTTGGATTTTCTCCCCTTAGGCCAATGTGAAGAGTAAAAATATAAGCCTACACATGTGTTGTGGGATTCCATGAGAGGTCCCACAATAAATTTCGGAATTTTCTGATGGTCAAAAGATGCCTTTCCAGACAGTCAACTACCCAAATCTACGATAGAAAATTTCTAGAAATTACCCAGGTGGTGGTAAAATCTCACTAAAAATTAGAATATCTTCTTTTATGTTAATAAGCTGCCCCGACAAGTTTCAAGACATTTTGATAGTCAGAAGTACCCAAACCTTCAAGATTCCCCGACAACCAATAGAAATTAAAGTCCATGGTAGAGTTGACCAATGGAGCAGGAGCATATAGAAGCGAAATGAGGCTCAAGATAGGTCTTTTTTTACTCCTCCATACCTACTTAAGAGCTTAGGCTAGTTACTTTTGCCAAAAAAGTCAAACTCCGAAACTTGGATTTTTGCCTAGTTTTGATGTTAAATTGACATTAAATAGGCACTAGGTTTCATTGAGATTTTGGAGATAGAAAAAGGGGTGGGGAGTCTACCTTGCTGAGAAATGGCCTTCTAAAGCCAACAATGCAATCCGTTTGCGATTTGGAGTTAATCTCCAAAAGTTAGGATTATAGACCAACAAAAGATGAAAATCCTTGGGGATGAGAATGAAAATTTGAAAAGATAGGGTTACCTTAGATGAATGAAAGGAGGTCGGTACTTGGAAAAGAGTATAAAAGGGCACCCCTTCTCTTCTCTAACCATCCCCATTTGTTGTATTTGGGTCCATTGGATTCAATTTATGTTGAAATTATAGTGTTTTAGCTACAAACCTTGCAATGGCATTTTTTGGGCATTTTTTGGCTATTGTTGTTCTTTTTCAAGCTTGTGAAGTCTTTGTGGGTCCCTTGCACCTTGAGCTCTTGTGTACTAATTCTTTCAAGCCTTTGAAGCTTAAAGGTTCACTTTATCATGTTGTTAGAAGTTATAATTTCATATAGTTTCGAGGGGTTCCTTGGTCCTCCTCCTTGTCTTGTCTTTATACTAACCCTAGAATAACCCCCCATATGACTTGGTGAAGCCACTTTAGGGGGGCAAATTTGTTGTTGTGCTAACCTCGTGTAGCTAACCGTTGGGTGTTAAGAGTCTTTTTTTTGTCCTCCAATACTAACAAGGATACAGGGTGGTTTCTAGAGGGAGCTAAATGATTGTGAAGTTTAGTGGGTCCCTCCATGACGGTGAAGCTTTGAACCCCCTTAGGATCAAAAAGTCTTAGTTGTGTGTTAAAACCGCTACACGGGTGAATCTTGAACCCCCGTGTTTGTTTTCTGTATAAAGTTTAGTTCCCAAAATGCGTTGAAAACAAGGCAAAGCTTAGCATCCCAAAGTAGAAAGTAGAAATTTAGCCAAGAAAGAGGGATGACCAGACGGATAGGAGAGATCACCATTGGCACTAGTACATAGCAACCCACCCCATTAAAAGTTGGACACATGCCTTTCCCTTGTTTTTGTCCTTCTTTTAGTATAAAAACCTACCACGAAGAGGAAAAAACTACTAGACAAAAGAGGGTCCAATAGTTAGTACACCAAAAAGGGTCCAATAATCAGTATACCAAAGAGGGCCTAGTAGTT
This sequence comes from Straminergon stramineum, assembly GCA_963920665.1. Classification (NCBI taxonomy): domain Eukaryota; kingdom Viridiplantae; phylum Streptophyta; class Bryopsida; order Hypnales; family Calliergonaceae; genus Straminergon; species Straminergon stramineum. Next base: position 33,060,504 of record OY987264.1, on the reverse strand, counting down.
AATCACTAGAGAAGGTTCAACAGTTAGTTACCGGGTAACAAGTAAGGGTTGGGGTTTCCGAGTAAAAGGGGAGTATTGGAAGAGGTGGGGGGTTGGGGAGTAAAGGCAAGCTGTCAAGGAGGGTTGCGGTTCTAGGGAGAAAAGGCAGGCTGTTAGGGAGGGTTGTGGTTCCAGGGAGAAAAGGCAAGCTGTCAAGGAGAGGGTTGGGGCTTCCGAGTAAGAGAGGAATATTGGGAGAAGACTAGGGTGACATGTAAGGGTTGGAGTTATAGGAAAGGCTAGGATCCAGGGAATAAAGGCGGATTATTAAAGAGAAGGGCTAGGGCTATTGGAAGGAAGCAAGGGAGTCCAAGGGCTGAAGGGGTTAGATCGAATAGTGAAAGGGTGTGTGTATGTGAAAAATTGGAAGCCTAGGGAAGAAAGAGGCTGAAAAGAGGAAAGAGAGGGAAGAAAAGAAACAAAAGGATGAACGAAGCAACAACCAAGTTCCACCATCACCTAATCAAATATCACAATAGGGAAGCCAACTCCCTATTGTTAAGTAGAGAGGCCTTGCCTTGGAAAAACGTGGGGCTTCTAAGTGCAACTAGATGTGGCCCCAAAATGGAAGATCTTGTAGTTATATAAACTCATAAACATAATGATGAACCCTTGGATGATGCCATATGAACCAATAAAATATCACATCTCCATATATCCCTTAGATGATGTCATGGGGTCTCAATATACATCATATGTTTATAAAAGATAGTCAAAAAAACTCATATCTTCCATAAACTCTCCTTGAAAAAGTATCTAATAGAAAAATGAGTGCTACAACTACATTACAACTCCAAATTAAGAGTGCGATATGTCCCTCAAAAGCTAACACAAAATTTTACAACCTCTTCAAAACTCACTCAAAAATAAGATATAGTACGACTTTCATAGTCATGTAAAGTTCACTCTCTTGAAAATCCAAGACAACTCTACAACACTTCACTCCCAAGCTCTTAACTTTCACATACTAAGTCCAAACTTAGTGAGAGATAACTTTTTGAAATAAAAAAACTAATATACACAAGCTCTCAAAATTTCATTACAAAAACCTCCATGTACAATGTGCAATGTCCTCCCAAATTGATGGCTCTCCCCAAACAAACAAGGAGGAGGAAAAAGATGACCCTCCACCTCAACCTCTATGCCATCCACCTAAATAAGTGGATTTTAACTACTAATATATCACATGGGCCATAATACATCCATGAGCCACCTTCTATCCTCCATAGATCTACCCACATCATTTATGTGGATTTCTAATCCATTAAAAACAACCAAAGAAAGGTAAAACAAGCTTTATCTTTTATTTTTACATCTTCAAGTATCAAAGGAAAGAACTAAATTCAAATATTTATCAAATAGAGGTAAAAAAAAAGTTCAAGTGGACTATGACCCCATTTGTTTCTTGAGACTCTAAAAAAACCCCTTCAATTTAACAAACAGTTATGTATTTTCACATAATGAATACATATACAATATAACACCGTCTCCCACGAAACGAGCTAGAGGAAGAAAAAATAAAGATAGAAGAGAGGATGAAGAATAGCAAAGGGAAGGAGACAACTTGGGATTAGATAGGAAGAAGTTAGGAGCGAGAAGATAAAAGGAAAATCCCCCTACTAAGTGATGACCATTGGATAGAAAACTTAGGGATTACCACAAGATTAGACGTAGGACGTAGGACGGAAAAAGTAGTTCAACCTAGTAGGACACTATGACGTGCCCTTAGTTAGCCTCGTAGGTAGAAACAAGGGTAGTTGGGCCACTATAGGATATAAGAGGAATAGTGTAGAAGGAAAAGAAGAGGGAGGAAAAGAAATAGGGCGAAGCCACTGAGCAAATCTTGTATTAATTCACTCTATTATTAAAATGATGGTTTGTTGTATCATATCAAAAGAGTTCATGGCGAAGGAGGGAGAATTTTCTGTAGGCATGGTCAATGACTCAATTTCCGAGGTATGAAACAATCCATCCCTGACTCTTCCAATTTCCCTAAGTAGTAGTTATTAACTTTGGTCGAGGCCCACCCCTAAGTCAAAACCTTAAGGCTAGATGTCAAATCATTTTTTAGGATAGGTACCTATAGGGGAGGGTTGTAGGTTTCTAAAAACCTAAAGCACACCCAAATCGGAGTAAAAACAAGGAAGTTATCACCAATGAAGGTTAAGACTTAATTTGGATGAAAAAATAGTTAGACATAGAAGTTGGCAACAAATTGAGGAGACTAGGAAGAGGCTATTAATTAGAGTTCAAAGGCAAAAGAAAAAGTCAATTCCAAATTATAGATTTGGAGAAATTAGTAGATGAAGTTTTAAGCCCCGACTAGTGGTCAAACTTCATCCATCGAAAACTTCTAGTGGGAGCACCGGATTAGCAAGTGTCTTACTAATATGAAGAGCTAAGAGTAAGGGCTATAAAGGAAAAATATGAACTTACTACAGAATAGTAAATAGGCAAAGGTTAACCTGAACCCTGAACACTAAATGGAGTCAATCACAAGGCTAGGAGGTAGAAGTTGAGCAAGGAATTTAGGACTCTAAGCTTGTAGGAGAAATTGAATAAAGACTATAGGACCCTCTCAATTAAGGAAAATCATGAAAAAAACAAAAGATCATGAGGGATGAAGTCTAGATTAGGGTTGGATGGCAAATCCATAGAAATTTTTATTTAAGACCAAACTCCACATTTAGGTAGGGATAAGACTCTTGAACCACTCCTAGAAATTTTGAATCATTTTGAATTAGGGAACTAGACTTAATTGGTGAATGAAGTTTGAGGAACCACATAGTGGTCAAACTTCATTCACTCATAACTTTGGCTAGGAAGGTCAGATAGGGTCAAATTTTAGGTTTTTAGAAATGGAAAGGAATGACCTAGAGGTTTTTTAAGCTAGTTCCTCCCTAGTGTGAGTTCCATTCAAAATCCACAGCAGGCCATCCATTTGGTCAGCCAAGGATACCGGACATAGATTAAGAGATTTTTGCATGTTTGGGTCACATTAGGCACTTAGAAAAAGATCCATTGCTTGGAAGTCACAATGAACCACACTTGGACACCCCAAAGTAGGATTTACTTCGTCAAACCCTAGAATCTAGTTGTGCTCACTATTTACCAAAGGTGGATAAATTGGTGTTTACAGTACATCACCCAAACTTCAAGGGATTTCTGGTAGATAGTGCAGTGGCCCATTAAAATGTGGTTCGTATTGTTTAAGGAAGTGGTTTTGCTAATGACAAAATAGAGAATCGAGAGAAGACATGTTTATTGCATTGGACTACTTCTCTGCAAAAACACACTCAAAAACACATCAAGGAAGTATTTCAACAACAACATAATACTCTAGGATGCAAATAATTTAAAGATGAAAAGACTACGGAAGACGTTGTCAAGTAGAGAGGCCTTGCCTTGGGAAAATGTGGGGCTTCTAGCTACAACTAGATGTGGCCCAAATAATGGAAGATCCCGTGGTCATTTAAAGTCACAAACATAATAATAAACCCCCGGATGATGCCATATGACCCAAAATACTATCACATTTCCATACACCCCTCCAAAAATGTCATGAAGTCTCAATATACATCATGTGTGATAAAAAATAGTAGAAATAAAATCATATCCTTCATAAACTCCCCTTGAAGAAGTATTTGATAGATGAATGAGTGCCACGTCCTCTTTACAACTCCAAACTAAGAGTGTAATATGTTCTTGAAAAGCTAACAAAAAGTTCTACAACCTCTCCAAAATCCACTCAAAATTAAAATATTGTCCGACTTTTATGGTCGGTCAAAGTTCACCCTTCCCAACTCAAAGGCAACTCACCTATACTTTACTCTCAAGTACATAACTTTCACATACTAACTCCAAACCAATAAAATAAACCCATTTTTAAAAGCTAACATAAATATCTACAAGATTTTCAAGTTTCACTCAAATCTAAATTACTGTCTACCTTTCATTACCTTTCATAACCTTTCAAAGTTCACTCTCTTGAAAACCCAAAAGTATCTCTTCACACTTTCACTCTCAAACCCATAACCTTCATATACTAACTTCAAATCAGGAAAATAAATCTATTTTGGAAAGATAAAAGAAGTATTTACAAACTCTCCAAATTTCACTAAAAACTAAGGTATTGTCCTCCTTTTATAGTCTACCAAAATTCATTCTCTTGAAAATTTGAGGCAACTCTACAACACTTCACTCTCAAACTCATAATTTATACATATTAACTCCAAACTTAATGAGTGATAGCTTTTTGGAAACAAAAAAAACAAGATACACAAGCTCTCAAAATTTTATTACCAAACTCCTCATGTACAATATATCATGCCCTCTCAAAGTGACGAGTTCCTCTGAGCAAAACAAGGAGGAAGAAGATGACCCTCTACCTCAACCTCCATGCCATCCACCTAAGCTAGTGGATTTTGACCACTAAGATGTCATATGGGCCATAGTACACCCATGAGCCACCTCCTATCCTCGATAAGTCTATCTACATCATCTATGTGGACTTCTAATCCATTAAAAAAAACAAAAAAAAGGTAAAACAAGTTTTACCTTTTGTTTTTACAACTTCAAAGAAAAAAACTAAAATATTAAAATCAAAGAACTAAATGTTTGTCAAATAGAGGTAAAAAAAAGAATTCAAATAGAGTATGACCCCATTTGTTTCTTGAGACTCTAGAAAAAACCCTCCAATTTAACAAACAATTATGTATTTTCACATAATGAACGCATGTAAAATGCAACAACACTAAGTAATGTTACCTTGCAATTCGGTCATGGTAGTTATCTTCCGGAGCTGCAACTGAAGATGCGTGTCACGCCCTTAGTAACACTTACCACCTTAAGCTCACTTTCCAAACACTTAACACCCTAGTGCCACTAAGGTTCACGCTCTCCTAACACTGCATATGCCACGCACCCACAATGTTAGGTCCAACTCAAGTCACGGGGTTCCCAATTCCTCCGTGACTCCCAATCCTTTCCTTTCAATACTCAACTCCCACAAAACACCGGGCATGTCATTTGATGACATGGGGCGGAACTTCCATTGATGTCCAAGCACTCGGTCAGGCACTACTCCCACCGGTGCTAATCGCCCTTGAATGGGACCCAACTCCCCATTAGGCCCAACCCAGCTCATTTCGGGACTCACTAATCGGGACTCACCAAATGGGACTCACACCATGGCCTAGTGTGGAGTGGGACACCACCCAACCGGTATCAAGGAGTGCACAAGCACTCCATGGTAACACACAAGTGGTGGTGAGGCTCCAACACTAGTCTCACCACTCGGGGTCACTTAGGCTCACCGTGGCACCATCCGGGAGTGAGGAGGGAGACCACCCCTCCTCATAGTACTCTCTGCGGGATTCGGCAGCCCCCCCCCCATACTAGAGGTCACCGGGAACCCCCAAGATGCACCCCATCTTGGAAGACCACCCATTTCTCTCGATTCGCACTAGTTTGAGACTCCCGAACTTCCACCCGGCATAACTTTCCGGTCCGGGATCCACATCGCACATGCGACCCCATTTTCGACATCTACGCGACGCGTAAATGCCGATGGACTACTCACTTGCTCCATTCGGACAAGTACTCGCAAAGATATCGCCCTCCAAAGATTCGGGACACTCCCGGCGCGGTCAGGGCACTTCTGGCGCGATCAGGACACCCCCAACTTTGAACGCCCATAACTTTTGACTCGCAAGTCCAAATCACGCGTTCTTTGGACGGTTAGAAGCGTCTTCTGAAGACCTTTCCAAGCATGTATCACACGCCCCCAAATTCGTCCGGATCAGAGCACTACATTGCTCTGATCGCTCGGGACTCCTAGTCCCGTTCACCTCATCTCTTGCAAGGCTTGGGGCGTCACCCCCAATGTCCCCCTTGCTCACCAAGGTGGCATAGGCACGCCTTGTGATGAAGGTCGTGACAATGCGCTTCATCACTTGGACCATTGGCTTGCATTTTAGCATTTCAGGTATTGGTAGTGGGGTGGCTTCATACAAATGGTAAGTTCATGCTTAATTTGATTTGGCACATTATCTTTCTTTTTTGAAATTCTAGCTTGTGAAAGAGTTTTATTAAGAATAGGTTATCAATTAACATGTATGAGTTATTTGTAAAGATTCATGAGTATCTATGAATTCTAATTTTATTTTTCTTTATGTAAAAAACCAAAAAGAGGGATATCATGAACCTACCCAAAAAGTATTGTCAGATCCAATAGTAGTTTCTGGATTCACTCACTGTACCTCCCTTTTGGGTTATTGTGGAAGAAAAAAATAAATAATTCTAGGGTTGCTAGTCAAAATTGGTTACTTGACATTTCAAAATAGTGTAAAGTTGATTAATTGTGGCAATATTAGGTTGTGGAGAAGTACAATTGTTTCCATTATATTGAAGTGTCTTTTGAAGCCTTTCAAGTATATTGGACTTTGTTGTTTCAATTCACAATTTCTATAAGTCTTGCATAATGAAATTGAGTTTGTAATGTCATTATTTTCTTGGGATGTTTTTGTAGGATTTGAGTTTGGAGGAGTTGGCGGACATGCCTTTGTGCAACTTGTCAGAAACAATATATAACAAATGGCTTCAAATGTCAAGAAACCAAGGAAATAATTTGTTTGATGTCACTTACAACAATAGTATCCATGCATGGGTGCAAATGACCAACTATCGTGCTTATTTGAAAGGACATTTATATGGATCTGATCTATCAAAAAGGGAGTTGAAGTTGAGAGCTGCAAGACATAGTGGAGATCCCCCCAAAATGGCTGAGGCACTAAATACATTGCCTAGAGTTGAGGGGGTTGGAATTGAAGTACCACATTTGGAAGGAGAAGAAATTTTTGGAAGCACAAAGAGGAAGTTGGATGTATCTATAGGTGATGCAGGAGACTTGCATCGACCAGAAAAAAATAATTTTTCTCAACCTCATGTTCGAACTAGGTCCACCATAACTTCTATAGGATCTATGGAGATATCCGAAAAATAGTCTGAGGTAAATCCTTCCCTACATGTTATAGTTGCATTTGAAAGCAATTGTGACACATCAAAATGGCACATAGCAAGGATTAGCCACAAATCAAATGTGAAATGTCAAGTTCAACAACATGGTTCAAACATGAAGTGCACTGCAAAAATTTTAAGGGGACGAAAAGGAACACCAGCTCCTACCTACTGTGGGAGAAAAGAAGATTATAGGAGTAATCAAGAAGTAGCGATGGACTTTTCACTTTTGGTTTTGTTGGGATGACATTGAAAGATGTGTGAAAGGTACAAAGCAAAAGTGGATAATTGATTGGCTTGAGGTACCAAAGGTTTGGCCAATTTTGAATGGAACCAATCTTAGTCGAGACGAAACCTTATTGCTACAGCATGCAGGCTTCCATCTCCAAGAGTGACCAACATTGTCACCACATCAAGTCTTCAACATGTCCAAGATTTTCAAGATCGTGCTATATGACCAATCAACGCCCCAAAACCCAGATGCATATCCAACAATTAGGAACAATTGAACCATTATATAGCAAATTGCAAATGCACTGTCTACAGAACATCAAAACAAGTAGGAGAGTGTTGGTAACATCAAAGGACAAATCCTAGGAGTCACATTATTTCCTTTTCTAGGCCTAGGTGCAATTGTGTCGTTGGAGATAGGCAAAGACCATAACAAAAATGTCTATTGAGTTATAGTGGGTATGTTTCCTACGTGCACATGCCTGAACTTCATAAACATGGTTGTTTCCGCTATTGGAGGTCGTCATCAATATGTGAATTGCAAGCACCTACACTACTTGTACCACTACTTCTGCAAGATGGACATCCACAATGACAAATTCATTCATGCACCAAGTTAGAGCTTCAACGAGTTGAAGCTATTTCTAGTTGGAGTAGGAATTATCACAGTTTTAGAGTAGGCATGAACTCATTTATCCATATACTTCACTCGTATTGTATTCATTCACATATATTGTGATTAAAATGACTTAGAGCTTATGGAATTGAAAATATGAAAGCATTCATGGAATAGAGAAACATGGTTCATTAGGAAATTATTTTGCAATTAGTTTATATAAATGATTGAAATGTACCACCCTACACCCTATTTTAGTAAGGCACATATGAATTTGGAATCGTATTTTCTTTCCATATTTCCAAGTATTTTTCCATTTTCAATACTTCTTCATACTCTTTTTAATTCCAATGTGTTCCCCTTCATTTTCTCATTTTTTTCCTTTCCCCATTTTTTTTTCTTTCCCCATTTTTTTCCTTTCCTCATTTAGTTTCCTTTCCCCATCTTTTTTCTTTCCCTATTATTTTTCTTTCCCCATTTATCTATTTTTCATTTTTTTTCATTTCCTATTTTTTTGGTGATTCTTTCTATTTTTTTGGAAGATGTCAACACTTGGCAGTATATTATTGTCATCTCTAAAGCCCTATTTTAAAATTGAAAATTACATAAAGTAAAACACCTCAAGATTATGTGAAATGTCTACCACAAATCCACTATGCCTTGTGATCGTCATCTCACCCTAAACTTGGGGTTATCAACTCACCCTCCACATGCCTTCTTATACTACTTGTTCAAAATCCCAACTGTTATGGGATATTCACCAATCATGGTTATTTATATTCAATTTAGCCAATCAAAATAATACCATATAGTTTTGCAAAAATGACAAAGGGCTACTAGATTTGAAGCATTTGACATATTCTATGTTGTTGTAGATAAACAAAATGCTGAAACTTTGTCCAAAAGTTTGAAAGCCTAACTGCAAAGCAAAAAAAAATTTCAATACATTAAAGTGTAAAATTTAACACAATCCAAGGTTATAGGGGATGCGGTCATAGGTCACAATATTTACTACAAATATAAAGTTTTTCTCTATTTTCGGAGAAAAAAATGAAGAAAAGAATTGAATGGCAAAAAATTCCCATAAAAAAGTTTTGTGGGCTTTAGGCTCACAAGCTCTACACTCACAACTCACAAGCTCATGGCTCCAAGCTTGCACGCTAGCATAGTTGTCTTCTACTACTAGACTTTTGATCCTAAGGTATAGTAGGATTATATGTTCTTATTCAAATTTTTAGTTGTTGCTTTGAAGGACAAATGTCCTTCTAATCCTTTAGTAGCTCATCAAGTTTTATGTTAATATACTTGTCAAATTTTTTAGTTACATTTGGTAGAAAATGACAACTTAGATGAAAAAACTCTTCATTTATGCCAACAATTTAAATTGGTTGGAGTTTCTCATTCTTTAAAAAATGAGAAGGAGAAAAATTATTGGTGTCTTTTGTTTTTTGTTGGGCTTCATTTTGCCTATATTCTGGTACTATGCCCCCTTGCTATTTTAGGTTGCCTTTGTAAACACTATGGCTTTAATTGGAATTGATTGTGCTTGCTATGATTGTGCACCACCAAGCTTCTTCTTATTCTTTCCTTCTCTTCAATCTCCAGACTTTTGAACCTAAGTATAGCAAGATTATTTGTTCCTATTAAATTTCCATTTGTCCTTAGGTGCTAACCAAGTTGTACTAAGTTTTACATATCAAATCTCTTAGATCATGAGGAAAGCAACAACTTGCTCATGCCTTTGCTTCTTGTTGGACTAACCTTCATACAACCCTTGTTTTGGTACTATGCCACGACTTACATCTCTTGGTTGTTCTTGTCAACATTGTGGCTTCAAATTTGGCTCTGGTAAGGTTTGTGCAATACTAAGATGCTTTTTGCAATCATTTCTTTTTCTTTCTCCATCTAAATGCTTTTGATTCTAAGTTAAACTACGGAATAGTTCCTATATTTGTATCTTTTTAAAATTCACTATGGGTAATTGTAAGAAACACTTGTCCTACTTCTTGTCCCCTTGCCCTTGAATAGGTGGTTTTTGGTTCATAACTTTTGCAATTTTGGTCCATTTGGAGTGAAGTTTGGAATGTAGGTACAAAAGTAGTTGCAAATATTGAGTTATTTTTTAAAAAAATTAAAATTAGTTTACTATTTCTAACTTGCCCCCAATTGGATGTCTACCTTGGTCATTTGGAGGAGGGAGGTAGATCTATTTTTGACCCAAAAATGCAAGTTCAAAACCACAATTTGGACATATTGGAGGTCTTTTAACATTATAAGGACTAACAATGAGTTTTGGCAAAAATAGCAACATGTCGTTTGCACACATGGAGTCAAAGTAAACTTCCTTTGCACAAAGGCTACAAAGAGGAAAAAAATTACCTACATGAATTCTTTCGTACAATGCAAGTGCAATCTTCTTCAACAAAATGGCTTCTTTTATAGAAATTTTCTGGATTTTTTTTTAATTACTAAAAATAAAAATATCCATAGACCCTTTTCTACTATTTTTTGCTCCCAGTGGCTTCAATAGTACCCCGTAGTAGTCTACAGTACTGCATGGTACTAAAACAATGGTTTAGATCTACATGCGCCTTGAATCAATGGTTTAGATTTGCATGGGTGATGCCAACACATAGTATTGGTAGTATTATATAGAATTTCCAATCCTATGGCCAAAAACATAGAGTGTTTCTTGCAATCACCCCTATGTCAGAGTATGATTTCCTTGAGATCATCTATGAAGCTCTTGCACACATCACTTTGGGCACTAAAATTTCAAGCCCTACTCTCTCTTTTGACATCAAGTTTTTTTTCTCACCATGTATAATGAATATCTAAATCTATCTAATAATATGCATATCAATCAATTTGTATGGTTACAAATATATGTGGATTTGAATGAATTATTGAATTGTGAGAATTCAATTCATGCCAATTCATTCACTATTTTTATTAAATTTGATTTTTTAGTAACAAAAATAAGCAAATATAATACTTAAAGAAAGAATACATTAATGAAGACACTATCATGTATATTGGACTAGAAAATCATTTCAGAACATGCAATACAATGAATACATACACCAAGGCAACATCATATGCAACTATAGGTTGAATATCAATAATTCTAAATATAAAATACAAGTTCACTACCTCAAAACAATTATCATTATAAAACATTGAAATAGCACAATGAACTCTAGAATACTTATTTTATTACAACTATACACTACATCTAATTATATAATAATTCCAAAATCCTTTCCCAAAATAGGAATTCTCTATAGAAATGCAATAGTCTATATAACAATCTTTAGAACTCTTTCATTTTTATAGGTTTAATCTACTTATAATGGAAATTGCAGTAGAAATTGTAATTCATCCAATGGACTTGGTTACTTCTTCATCAAGCAAAGATGTATCCCGCTCCCATAGCATAATCCGTGTTGCCAAATTTGATATCGTCTTGGCAACTTTATTCCTAGATGAAATCAATGTCAAGAGCCTCATGAAGGAAAGAAATAGAATTAAAAAACATATCAAGACACCCAAGCTCGTAGAAATCACCACAATACTTTTGTATCGCCATCGTTGATCTGGCACAATGGCAATACTTGCTGCGCTAAATGCACATAGCACAAATATAATAGATCCAAATAGAAGGAGAACTGCAACTTGCACACATCTTCGAGCTATGCGCACTTCTTGGGCAAGCCCTTCATGTGGTATTGGGCAAGATGGAAGCATGGCAATCACAATGGCAGCAATTGCAAGGTAGAAGGATAAACTATCACAAAAGAGAAATACTTGGATTGAAGTGTGTTGCACTTGGCTATATCCGACTAGCCATGTTGGATTTCCATCATCTAATAATCCAAGGGGTGGTTGCAAAGGCCCCACAAATGATGTTGCTGCCACCAATGCCGCAGTTACAGAGACTGCAGTTGTTGCAGTCATAAGATTGTTTTTTTTTTCTTGGGCTTCCTTTGCCATTTTTTCTAGCCACCAAATTTGCATCTTCTTAGGACATGATGGATGCAAGGTTGGTGTCATTCCATCTTTGTTTTTTTGCTCCATATCCAACCCTGATTGCATCAATATATCAATACATGTGATGATATCATGATCACTTGGTATCCTACTTATAGGGGGCTTTGAAGTGAAATGGGACAGGGTAACATAGTCACTAAGATTAGCATGGATTTGTGACCGTCCATGTGCATGCATGGTTGCGTAATGTAGAGCTGTATTCTCTTCTTTGTCTTTTACCAATGTATCCATCTTTTTACAATCTACCAAAGCCTTCACTGCTAAAGGATGAAATTGAGATGCTACGAGATGTAATGCTGGAATCATATTATGATGTTCAGGAGCATTTTCTTTTCCATTCTTGAGTCCAAGATCATATATGCGTGAATCCTAACACAAATTCCAAAAACAAACAAAATATTATTGTAATATCTAGGCTTATTATCTATTTTTCATACATGTATATATACATGAAGGTTCTTCCTATATTTTAGAAACAATGTGAATACAAATACACAAGCCTATTAACAAATTTAGAATAACAATAGTTATATGATTGTTTATACAATGGAATATGACATGTATTTGTTTCAATATTATATTTAGAATAGGCATGTTGAAGAAGTGTTGTTTATGGGGTAAATCTAAAATAATAGGAAATGGCCTAAGATTATGGCCCATTTCCTTTTCTTTTGTAAAATGAAATGTAATTTGGTATGTTGAAGAACTCCATAGAAATTGTAGAATTCAAACATGGTTCTAAATACATATTAGTTGAAGGATGTTAAGTTGCATGTACAACCATTTACATGAATTTTTCAATTATTGCACCATTTGTGGATTGTAGTTTTTGATTGATTGTTCAAAATTTATAATTCTATGTATTGGCAACAAAGGCCTTGAAATAGACTTATCCAAAATCATTGAAACTTTATATGGAATCTCATAAAATTGCACATATTAGAATATTGGATTATGATCATTGAAAATATTATTATTATTATTATTATTATTAATAATAATAATAATAATAATAATAATAATAATAATAATAATAATAATATTTGTTTCATGTTGAAAACATGTTTGGATGTATTTTTGAGGTTTATCTAGGAGAGGCCTCCCTTAGAATTATTTGCACTATAGTCATTTGCTATTTTGCATGGACACTTACAAAAAGTTTAATTCAAATTTTATAATGTATTGACTATTATTGTAAAAGTAGAAAAATAAACCATAAGACATGCTTAAAAGTCATGTTGTATTCAAAGTCCTAGAATAAAACCTATCATAGAGATGGCTCGATTCAAAGTCAGAACATGCTATTGTTATGATATTGCTACACGTTATTTTTATATCCTTGTTAAGCATTGAAAATTACTTGAAAAATCATAATTCATTTCTTTTTTGTTCATTATATTAAGGAGTTTTGTTATAAAATAAAAGCATTATTTTTTATGTACTTATATTTTATATGAATGAAGAATCTAATTTTCTTTCAAAAATTGTTTTAAAATTTTAGTAGAAAATTAGAAAGAGTACTACGCACCTTCAAGAATACTTGCAAGATTCTCTCATGTCCCATGTATGCTGCCAATTGGAATGGGGTCCACTCCCAAATGTATTTATCTTTGGGATTCCCATCAAAGAATTCGACATTCCGTGTACAAATAGCATTGACATTGAGTCCTCGCTCTTTTGGAACTTCCAAAAGAGCCTCCACAACCTCAATATGATTATGGATTACTGCAAGATGTAGAGTTGTCACGTCGTCAACTTCAACATCATTGAAAGTTTCACTTTTATTCATATTACTCCCACAAAAGTTTCCATATGTTGCATTGAGATTTGTTCCTTCTTGACTTGCCAAAAAAATGACTACATCCACAAATCCTTGAGCAGCTGCCCAATGCAATGGAGTCCTTCCACTAAAATCACACATGTTCAAGTTAAGATTAGGAAAGTAGGTAACCAATATTTCAAATAAGGGTTTGAAATCAGGCACCCTAGTATAGTTAGACTCGTACTTACAAACATGCAATGGAAATTTGCCAAGATTATTGCGAACATTGAGAAGAGGCTCTAGAAAAGAAGAATCTCCATTGTCACAAACAAACTTCACAAATTCAAGAGCCTTTCTTTGGGATGGAAACATGTTCATTGCAGCTTCATGGAGGCAATACACAAAGTCTATATTCTCCTTGAGCAACCACTCTTGTATACATAATTCCCTTGTTCCTAAGTCACTTGAGGTAGGAACTTGTTTCTCAAGTAAAGGACATGCCTTCTCCTGTAGATTATTTTTTTCATATTCAGAAGTAGGGGATCGAGGAAATGTATTGAAGTCTTCCTTTTGAAAGCCAAAACTTTGTTGAAAACAGGAAGTCATCTCTTTGTTTGCAATCAAAGCAGCCATGCTTGGAGCAGAAAGTCCATATTTATCAGTTTTTTGAGTAAAATCATCAACCAATTTCAAGTCATTGCCACCAGATATAGTTTTCAGTTTCTCCAGCATTGCAATGACTAGAGTTTCAGAGCCTTCCCAAACAGCCACATGCAATGCCGACCTAGAAGAATTTATACTAAATTTCTCAAGAAATAGTTGGATAGGAAATTGATTGACCATTTTTAATAATTTGTCACAATCATTAGTTTCTAGGCACGCTTGAAAGTCTTGCACATCCTGAAGTCGTAATCCTTGTCGTAACATGGTTGGTTGTCTATCTTCCTTCCCTAATTCTTGAAGATTCATTTGGATCATGGAAATTTGTTGAAGCATTTGTGTCATGCATTCTAGTATGTTGTTTAGTGAATCCTGATTTCTTGTAATGCCTTGAAGTTGCCTTCCTAGAGAACTCTCTGGCGTGTCACTTTCCCACATAGATGTAGGGTTGGACATTATTTTGGATGCCAGGTAAAACTTGGAACTAAATTTCCAACTGAGAAAATAAAGAAAATATATAGACTTGCAACTCAGTCTATAGATCTTTTTCAATCACAAAAGCTTGTCTTGATTAATTCAATGCTCTGTACAATATAACAAATATGCAATACATTTAATTCTAACTTTGATCAGTGAAGATCAATTCATCAAAAATGGAGAGGATTCTAATACAAAAAATGCATAGGAAGGTTATTTTACTTTGTTGTGTATTAAACTTAGCACTTTCTTCGACTTCAAAAGTGATTAGCAACATTTTCTTGACTCTCAAGTGTCAATATAGGATTACACTAGATTTGCGTCATTGTATGTATATTCCTAAATTCACTAAGAAGTGTATATATATACATTCTCTAGTTATTATAGAGGAGACTTAAGGTAACATCTAATTATAACATGCTTGCAAAACCATCCCATCTAGATTCTTGCCTAAAATGTACACACTCGATACATGAAAGTCTAGTGTCAATTTTATGTACAATTATTTTTAGCACTTTGAAAATTCATAGTCTATCCATAAAAAGTTCAATAAATGCATTCCACGATATTCTAGAATTCCTCCTCAATTGTTAACAAAACTAAACAAAAGATTAATAACATGAATTATGCTTAAATTCTTATTTGAATGCATTTAGGTGTTATTACCTTAGATAAATTCTTTTGTCTTACTTTCCCTTGAGTAGATGATTTTTTATAATTTGGTACTTCATATAAATGAATATGAAGATATATTAACTTTTGCTACTTTAAATTATGGAAGAAGGTTGGTGTTGTCCAAAAAATGGATCGTATCAAGATCCACTTTCAATGAGAGTGGCTCAACAATGATCCATGCCAAATGATCATGTGTTCACAATATCTAGTAGTTTGTTCTTTGTTGCTAAATCATTTGGAAGCATCTTCACTAAATTCTTATATAAATGATGGTGCAAAAATACTACCACCTACAAAATGAATGTCAATAAAAGAATTTTATTTTTTAGGAAATTGGAACAATATTGTTTATTTCAATCTACACTAATATCATTATTTTGCAAATAATGTGATTGTGATAAGCTAATGTTACATGCACTAATAAAAAAAATCAGTAGATACATCTCACAATTTTTTTGAAAGAGTTGTTAGTTCTGCATGAGTCATGGTAAAGAAAACTTAGAGGAACCAACCTCGTATTCATTAAAATGGCACAATTTCAGTTTATTAGATGAAACCTCATATCTATACTAGTACTAGTTATTATAGGTGTTGGATCTACACCACTTGTAATTTCCAGAGCTCTCGATACTAATGAATGACCCAGTGCTTGAAGACTCAAGGCTAGCCTTTGATCTCATGTAGAGCAAGTTGAACATTGGAAAACCACAAGTTCAAATCTACTAATCATATTTTCATAAACATGATTTCATGTAAGTATGGCTAGTGGCGATCAAGCTCACATTTTAATTGCAAAACAACACTTAGTAGACAAGCAAGTAGACTAGTAATAGTGTAACACTCTTATTTGGACTATAACAAGCACCTCTTACAGGACAATCGTAAAGGACTGCTATTTCTTCTTTCACATCAATACACTATCAATACAATTCTAATCCGATATAATTGCAGATGTTTTGGAAAAGGTTTCATAATCGTGCCTCCCTCACTTGGCAAGCAAATTAACCCCTAAAGTCTCATGACTCAGTTTCCTCATAAACCACTCCACAACTACCATTTCCATTGCAAAGTGACCGATTGAAGGTTTGGACAAATACCTCGGAATTCAAGTCCAGTGCAGTCATAAATACACACCCAACTGAAGTCGATAACTCACAGCAACCGGGACAACAACTAGCCTCGAAACTCTTCTTGCGAATCCAATTCCTCAGCAACAAAGGCGCTTAGAAGTCCAGCGCACTCAGTCATAAATATGCACAGTCACAACTGAAGTCGATCATTGACACTTAGCCTCGAAACTTTTCTTGCGAATCCACTTCCTCAGCAACAAAGGCGCTTAGAAGTCCAGCGCAGTCATAAATATGCACACAACTGAAGTCGATCATTGACACTTAGCCTCGAAACTCTTCTTGCGAATCCACTTCCTCAGCAACAAAGGCGCTTAGAAGTCCAGCGCAGTCATAAATATGCACACAACTGAAGTCGATCATTGACACTTAACCTCGGAACTCTTCTTGCGAATCCACTTCCTCAGCAGTAAAGGCGGCTCAGACCTCCGCAGGACAGCGCAGTCATGAATGTACACACAACCGAAGTCGATCGATCACAGCAACTAACCTTGGCCTCGGAACTCCTCTTGCGAATCCACTTCCTCAGCAAGACAGCAGGGACCACAGATGGGCGCTGGGTGCTGTGAAATGAAGAGCTTCCAAATGAGAAGAGCTGATCCTCACCAGTCAACACTGCTCGAAAGCACCAGATATACTGACAAATTTGGGAGGAAAAGTGTGCACTAATTGCTTGGTTCAGCCTTTTAGATTCTCTTTTCATGATAAACAAGTAATTTGGGGGGGATTGGGCTGACGTTGTCAAATACTGCTTTCATAGTGGGATGGCCTAGAAATAATGGAGGCTTTGCTTACTTTTGCGCTCCAAAAGTCTTGTAGAATGCAATTCATTAGATCATTGAAAATGTCATATTACAAGTTCCTTGGGCAGAGTGAGCAAGTGACTTACTGTTTGTTGTATTTTAACCTTGTAATGATGCAACAACCTAAAAGTGTCCGATGAATGACAAAAACTCTTCCTATGTAAGACAAAAGTGTAGATGTTCATCTTTGAAATTTTGTGTGAAAAGGGGAGGTCTTGCATAGTAGTTTCACCTCTTGCACTTCTCTCTAATAGATTGTAGTGTTGCAAACCAATAAAATACTAAAAAATGAAGGTTAAAAAAATGTCTTTGAAATTTTATTAATATTAATATTTAATATTAAGAAAAAATATTAAAAAATAATTAACACAAGAGTTCTAGAACTCAAATTAACTATGAATTTATCCCCTAAGTCCCAAAGCCATTTTTTTGGTCAAAAATCATTCAAAAATGCCATTTTAATACCAAAAAAAATTTCAGCATTTTTTTCCTCTCATATATAGCCGTAGGATCTTGCACTAGACTAGTGTGAAAATTGGTTGTGGAAGAAATTTCAAAAACTTCGACTATATAGACCACAAGATATAAGTATCTAAAGTGAAGAAATCAAGTTTTTTAGCTTCAAGTGTAATTAGATTATAAGGCTTTGAATCCTCTCAACTTAAATTTATTTATTTATTTTAGAAAGCAAACTTAACTATACACAAATTTTTTTTATTGTTAAAATTGAGTTCGTAAACAAATTCAATATAGTAAATTCACAAGATTTTAGTAAGATTGCCTGTAAAATAAGAAGTTGTAGAACTTTCACATCACTTGTCGAATGTTAATGAATCAAATCTTTCTACGTAGACAAAAATGTAATCTATAAGAAATAAATTAAGAAAAAATTATTTCAAGCTTGATTTTGCTGCCCACCCTCGCCTATTTTGGGATTATTGTAGCATAATTTTTTTATGAGCACTAATTGAAATAAAAATTATATTCCTAGAAATCATTTTTCCTATCTTGAATTTTTTTTCTAAAGTCTTGCCAAACATTGAGATCATAGACACCTGCCCGAAGCTTGGAAACTCCCTTGAGGGAACTCTTGGGACTTCAGGGGTTAAAAAAAAGTGAAAATTGTTGTGATTTTCACTTTACACACTCTGCAAATTCTCCAGGTCGAGTGAATTAGTGTGAGGTGACACCAAAAATGACCAAATATGATGAAACAGTTACGTAGTGTAGTAGATACGTGAATACACGTACTCTCACTTTCTCAGAATTGCACGAGTTTGAAAGACTGGAGTATGGATCAGGAAATAAAGATGCAATCAATACGGGTATGTCATACTACACATGTAGAGCTACAGTACAGGAATTATTCGATTCGATTCCTGCAATTCCTTTTCTTTTTTTTTTCCGTTTTTTCTTTTCGGCTCAAACAGAATACTTCTGGAATTCTTAACACTGACGTTCCTACATTGACAGTCGGAAGTCAGGGAGGTATAAGCTTAACTTAAATCCAGAAAACTAGTGGGCCAGCAATGGTAAGCACTGACTGACAATTTTCTTGTTCGCTGACAGTTGAAATTGAGTCAATGAATCCTGGCTACACTTCAGCAGTTTCGAAAGCCAGCGAAACAGTCATGATATTCTTATGCTAAGTATAATTCTCATAAACTACAGTACTGTATGTAGCACAAGGCTAATGGACATAGTTTATAATTTTGTCGCTGTGACTGCGGGAGCCTGAACCTCGGTGAGAGCGATTCAGCTACAACAAAGAATACACAGGTAGGGAATGGCATAAAATAATACAGATCGGTGACACCCAGAATTAAATATAAGCCACGATACCAATGTTTCACGAGCTCTTTCTTCAAATTCATTGTTATATAGAGCCCTCACCGTGTCTTGAAGGAAGACCAGGATCGAATTAAAATTTGGTTCTCTTCCACCCCAAATGAAGGGACCATAATTCTGCACCACAAGCACCCTAACTTTCTCTAGTAACGAAAATTGATTGTTCCATTCCTGACAACTATATAATGGGTAGATTGCTCACAGGACTTCGTAAACGGCCAAGAAAGGTAACTCTGATACTGATTACTAAACATCAAAAGTCATGGCCTAATACAAGTTGTGGAATTAAAAATCTACTGGGCGGTCGCTTGCTGGTGGGAGCGCGCTCGCGCGCGCGCATACACACACACTATATCTATATCTATATTAAAGAACGCCGTAACAGAGGAGAAATTCAGTGTAGAAATTGGACAAGCTTCCCTAATTTTCTTTCCAAATTCCATTACTAGTTACTAGACTAGTCTATCCTCACTGGACATTGACTATGGAATTCTTCAAAAATTCCATAGATGGACATTTGGGGGTTTTGTGTCAGAGAAAAGGAGAGAGACGAGCTAGGCGTGGCAGCGGCATCTAGCTACCTGGCTATGTATGTGCGAAGCTGACCACGGAATTCCAATCTCAAAAACATTCAGAAAGAGCTAGCGCGATCCTCAACAAAGCTGACGAATTTGGGCAGAATGTAGAATCGGAACACCCCCGGTCCCCCTTCAGTATATTCAGGCACCCCCCGGCACCCCTAGGTATCTCCGATTCAAGATGTCTGTAGAAGAGACATCTGGCAGCAGAGGTTTCCGATTCTACATCATATCTGTCCCTCGAATTGAATGCTATGGTGATCGAATCGGATCGAACTTGCAATTCTAGCCAGGGAGAACAAATATCGATCTGTGGTTCCCAAATTGCAAATCACTGTGAAGTACGTTTACAGTGTTGCCGACAGAGAAAATTTGGGTCTCGGAGTTTCTCTGTTTGACATTTTTGTCCCGATTTCCCCCGTTCCTAGTGCAAAATCACTCAAGAAACTTCTGATATTCGTAATTAACTACGATACTCTAGAACCCGTGCAAGTTATTAAGCACAGTCAGTGACTCTAAGTTAAGCACAGAAGCAAAGTTTAACAATTCATACCTCAGTCAGTCTATGCAGCTGCTGCTGATCGATGGCTCTAAGACGAATCAGCACTCTCGACCTGCATCACGTGATGATCGATTACAAGTTCACTCCGAATGCTTCGAGCTTCAAGGAGGGAGGGAGGGAAGGAGGGAGGGAGGGAGCGGGAGCGGGAGCGAGAGCGAGAGCGAGAGCGAGAGCGAGAGCGAGAGCGAGAGCGAGAGCGAGAGCGAGAGCGAGAGAGAAGATTATTCATCACCCCTTCCGGGTAGTTTCTATTCATTTCTGAAAACACCTTTACCTTTTGACATTTCTCAAGCATTGCACAAGAAACTTGTTTAAAATAACATATCACTATGTGTGTTTTAAACGGCTTGTATGGGTTCCTAGGAGTGACACTGTAGCAAGATTCCCCAAGTTACTGGAATGCACTGATTGGTCTTTCGGGAATACCTCCCTTGAATTTCGACCCTCGTGCTGGACTTGCTAGAATAGACTTCTAACATTCTATTCTACCATAACTGATATCTTCTATGTTGCAATTCAAGCATTCTTGCTTTGGGTAAAAAGTTTCTCATGCATAACAATTATGACAGCAAGCCTTTCAGACCACGCAAACCTCCTAACAACATATTGAACGAAAATTTGATTGATCACCAAACTTTTGTCATGTCCTTGAGAAAATTCCTTCCTGTCTGGATCTGCATAAAGCTAGCAATTGAGGGTCCGTGCCTCACCTGCACCCATGCCACGATCCAAAACACATAGTTAGAATCATGACGTATGCAAGGTGTCTTTAGCACAAAAACCAGTTGTTATCCGTATCACAATCACAAGCTAATTTGATCCGTTAGTAGGAAAACGTTTTGCCCTCCATTCCTCTCTGTCCAACCTTTTCACCCATGTCGATATTCCTAGTGCACCTCTGCACCAGCTTGTACTATCGTGAACTGAAGTGGTTCCAGCTCCTTCACGCTTCTACTCTGGTTTTCACACTAGTTCCCCCAGAGCATGGCTCTCATACACTCATACACAAGAAATGTAGCAAAAGAGGCGCCACTTTGAGTCTGGCTATTTTTTATGTAGATGCCATTTCCCTCAATATGGCGGCACCTGGTCATTTCTTCTTGTGGTCCTGTAGTGCAGGTGTTTAATTAGCTGCTAACTTGAACTTGCACATTAATTTTTCCTGGGTCCGTTTAAAAAAAGTTTTTCTTCCTTTCCCAAGACATACTCCCTGACTTACATGGTTCAGACCACCGTCACTTTGTAATGTCAGTCCAGTAATTTAGGTACCACCAGCTTCATCCCTTGTCAGGATGGTATTTTCAGAAACTTTAGTCCTTGTGTATTCATGTGGTGTTTGTCACAGGTGCTCATAACCCGAAATTGTTTCACACCTGTTCTGGACTAGAGAGAGAGAGGGAGAGAGAGAGAGAGAGAGAGAGTAAAACGAGGTGGAAGTGAGGTTACAATCTTGCAGGTCATAGATCTTAAATGGGACCTGGTAGATGCCTTGAATCAATAATATAGTTAGATGTGAAGAAAATCGCTTGAAATCCACTGTCTAGGCAGAGGTATCAGTGTGGTCTGCCGGCTTGTCAATGAACGTTACTCGTGATTTTTGGACTACGTTAACCCCTAAAGGACTGGGGGTGTTTGACCAAAGCTCTTGTTTTCTTGACTAGTTCTTGGAACAAGCATAATTTCTCAAATGTGTAATATGATTTTGATGATCACCACCGTTGAAATGAAAGAAGACTTATGTAGCTTTCCTATGAAAAAAAGATCAGCAAAATCGCACAATTTTTGAGAAAATGCCACCGTTGACAAAAGTGATGAAAGATTTCCAATTCTGCAGAACTGTGTACATGTGCTGAAATTGAAATGTTGAAATCCGAATGCTCAAAAGTGATCCAAAAACTCTGATTTTTTCCCCACAAGTACATATCATCATGATTTAGATGTGCAATTTTTTTCAAATAATTTTGAGGTGTGGAAAAAAAGATATGAGCTTGTGAAGTGATAGCCCAGTGTACTTTTCCTATTCTCTAAAAATTCATAGAAAATCGCTCACTCAATTATTTCTCGATCGGATTGTACTAATGAATTCAGCCAAAAAAATCATCTAGGGTCTCTTTGTTGGTCACGGACTATTGATGAGGTTCACATTCCAAATTTTCTACAAATGTAGTTGCCGAAGCCATGTGGTGGCCTTATGGTCCTTTAGGGGTTAAATTGGGATGTTTCAGGATTTTCTCTCCAACATTTAACCCTGGATGTTGGTTTGGTCAATGTGGAAATCACCTTTAAAAAAATCCAAGAGCATTCATTGGAGGTCAAACTACTATGTAGGGTCTCCCCTTTTCACATGAAATTCCAAGGATGAACATTGGCACTTTTGTCTTACATACAAAGATTCTATGTCATCCATTGGACACTTTGAGGTCACTACATAGTGACAAGGTGAAGCTTGGAAGGACACAACTCCCCATGATCAAGGTGGACACCCAAATACTCTGACTATTGGACTAATAGATGTATTCTTTGTTTCTACAATTAACAATGAAATCATCAATTGGACCTTTCAATCTACAACATTCTTATAGGGTTAATAAAATTTTGCCACAAAAGTGGCCATACTATATGCAACAAAGGTACAACTGGTAAAGAACCTATTCTACAAATCCCATGTTGATAGTGCATCCAAATTATGCATTATACACCATACAAACTATTTAGGGGTTGGTTTTAGATTTATTTACCTTAACCCTTAAAGGACCAATAGATTATGAGGCCCAAAATTGCTTCAAAATACTTGTCTCCAAAGCAAGGTAAAGATCATCAATATTTATATTTTAGTAAATCCAACTACAGGATCCTTTAGTTAACTAGTTTCGGTACATTGTCCCAAAATTTTAGAATGAATATCCCCACAGATTGCAAGTTCAATGTGCTTAAATTTCAAATTTTGGCTTTTCTAACCCTTCAAAAAGATGAACAATTGTTTTTCAACATTTTTAGGAAAAAAACATATATCAAGCCTATAACTTTTGTATTTTAGTAAATATATAGGAAAATGGTTTGAAGAAATATCTTAGAAAGATTCACCAAAAATACTTTCATAATTATCTTTAAAAAACTATAAAGTAGAAGGTAGTGAAAAAACTAATCTACTAATAACTTTTACAAGAAATTGAAAATTCTTGATCTTAATGGCAAAAATGTTCTATTAAACAATTCTTCTCTTTTATTTTTATTTTTATTAGAAAACTTTCAAAATCAAGAGCAAAAGACAACTTTATATGTTTTTTTCTACCTTCATTGGCCACAAAATGAAACTCCTCATAACCTCTACTTCATTATTTAAAATTGAATGGTTTTGAGTAGGTAAAAATCTATACAATTTCAAAAGAATAATTCATATTTTCTTGGAATATCTTTTTTTCTACCAATTTTAACATTGAAATAAAAAAATACTTCTAACATTTGCAATATTTATCCAAATGACATGAAACAAATAAAGCTTCACACATAGATTGTGATGAATAGCATCCATCCTATATAAAAAAATTCATACAAAAATTCCAAATTATAAAGTCAATAGAGACATCCTAAGTTTTCAAAAAGCCCAAAGTGGGCTCCATGTTCCTTGTAGGACATACTTTGGGACATAGAATTTTGGCAAAGAAAACATATACTTTAACGTTTTAATTTGTACAAAATAGAAAAAAAAAAACATTTCAACAAGATGAAAAAATGGTCATTTGGGAGGACTTCAAGATGATGAGATTTGAGCAAAAAAATGAGTTCAAAACTATCTCTAATGTTTAGAATTGTGCATGCAAGGAAGGCCTATTTGCACGAATGTGGAGGATATAAAATAATGAATTTTTAGATTCCCTTTGATAGAAACATGTATGCCTACTAGAGGAATATACCACAGAAATTTCAGCTGAAAATCACTAATTTAAACCACTCAATAGTTTGAAAAAAACTAAATATCAATGTGTGACAATTTAACAAAATTGACTTTTAAATATAAAATGATTTAAAAAAACTCTGAAAAATAAGGGATACAATAAAAAGCAAGAGATCTAGAAACAGGTTTTTTGGTTTTGGAATTGGATTCAAAATTCAAAAGTTATAGCGTACCAAAATCAAAATGCAACCAAACTAGCAAGTGTTTCTTGCAATCACCCCACTATAGAAAGCCCACATGTCCCCCAAATTCAAGAACGTTTAGTCAGTGTTTTTGAGCAAATTTCTCTCAAAAAAAGATCTTGTCTCCTACCAATGAACCTTTTTTCTCTCATTTGATAACCTCTACTTCCCTTTGTGTTTGGCATTGCAAATGTCTTGATGTCTTAGTAGGAGTACTTTGGCATTTCTAGAAGTAGAAGAGAATGTGAGTGGAGGTAGTTGGCAAAGGATTCATTTTTAGGTACATTTGGATCATTGCAAGAAACACCTACGTTTTGGGCTCAAAATAGCCTACTTTGGTGAGTACTAGTGTGCCTTGTGCTGTTGTCACAATTAAAAGAAAAATAAAAGTAACTTTTTTAATTTTTTGATACAAAAAACTTTGAAGTTCAATAACTTTTACACCGTAAGTCCAAATGCCATGAAACAAAGTCCATGCACCCCTTCTTGTAAAGAACTTTATGATGATACGAAAAGCACAACCAGAAGATGCATGGTCTAGGAAATCTCACTATAACAAATAAAACAAACAAACAGCCCAACTTCAGATATTTTAGTGAGTATTAGTGTATCTTGTGTCATTGCCACAGTCAAACTAAAAGTAAAAATATTTTTCTAATTTTTTTTATTCATAAAAACTTCAAAAGTCAGTAACTTTTACATCTTAGGTCCAAACAACACGAAACAAAGCCCATGCACCCCTCCTCGCTGAGGGGATTTCTGACAATACTAAGAGTGCAACCCAAAAGACGCACAATCAATGAGATCTCAACGTAACAAACAAACAAAACAAAACAAACAGCTTAACTAAAGGTACAGATTGTGACTTTTGGAAGAATTTTTTAAAAATAAAATAAAATATGGATAATTTTAAATTATTGAAAATGTCATGTTTTTAAAAATTCAGACCTAGAAAAATTTATCTCTAAAAGTTATGCACAAAAAAGTACAATGAAAAATACTTTAAAAATTAGAAAATGGACACTTTAATGTTTGATATTTTCTTAAATACTGAAAAAATTCAAAATAAAAAAATTGAATTTTTTTTTCCTAACTTGAAGATTCTTCTTCTCAACCATTTTCATCTTTGGGAAAAAAATTGTGTTCTCTACATATATGCAAAGGTACTGTACTTTGAGCACATATAGAAGGTAAATAATTTACTATTTTTTAAAAATCTCTTCATGGGCTTGAGTAACTTTAGTAGAAGTACTTGTACCCCAATTTTAAGCTTCAAATTCTCAATTTTGAGTCAAAAATAGTACTAAAACCTCCCAAATGGCCAAAGTAGACATCCAATTAGGGTCTATTTAAAAATAGTAAAATCATTTTTTAGATATTCAAAAAATTATTCTATATCTACAACTATCACATGTACCTTGATTTCTAATTTAATACTCCATATAAAATAGACATATGATGCAAAGGTTATGAACAAAAAAACACCTATTCGAGACCAAGGGGACAAAAAATAGGAAAAGTGTTTCTTAAAATCAACCATTTACATTGGTAAGAGATTGCATTGAAGCATAATTGAAGTACCAATTGAGGTAATGAATATTTCATTAGAGAAATGTCTTGTACAAATTTAGATGACAAATGATTGTAAGATAACTTGTATTATTATACAATTTAGTCAATTGTTTTTTTTTGAGATAAATTTATGCTATTTAATTCCAAAAGAATCAAGATTTATAGACAAGGTATTAATCACTATTTTACATCTTAAGTAACATTTTCTTATTTTATTTAAATTTATATAAACAACCCCTAATTAGATTTCACATTTGTTAGTTTGACATTAGAAGAGATTTGGACAAATAGAAGGTTGCAAGTTCCTAGCAATAGAGAACTTGGTGAATTGCACCATTGCAACGTGATGATGTGGTCAGGAGGCGGCCATGTCATTTTTAAAATTTTTAAAAAAAATCGTACTTTTCTTTTGATTTTAAGACCATTCTTTTTAGTTTAAAAAAATTATGACGGTTGACTGTTGTTAGCCATGTCCTCATTGTTGGGGAACAACAATGAGGAACAAGCCTAAAACGGCCTTCTATTTGGCCAAATCTCTTCTAATGCAGTGTTATGTACAATTTTTTAAATACAAATTGGGATCTACAATTTGGAATTTGAAATTACCTTGTAGGATTATGTATACTATTACACTTATAAGTCTTCAAAATTAGCAAATCTTTCTTGCACATGTGTTCAAATTACCCTTGTTTTGAATCAAAGTAGAAAAAGATTATTGAATTTAATTTTCTCAAGATATAATTGTTTGACGAAAATCATCATTAAGCTAAAATAAAAACCAAATTTCTTATTATTTTACTAATTTTTTCATAATTAAAAAAATTATAGACAACAAAATATTTATTTTCATGAAACTTCCATTTACTTGCTTATGTGCATAATTTTAGGAATTCTTCTTATCTTAACTTTATTTTTAATTATGAAAAAAATTATAAACAAAAAAATATTTAATTTCATGAAATTTCCATTTACTTGCTTATGTGCATAATTTTTTTTATTCGCACTTTATTAAAGAGATTATTTTAAAATTTTCAATTTTCAATTTTATTGGAGTTTGTTAGTAAAAATCCAAAATCTCATGTAATAGTCATGAGTACGTTATCTATAAATCTTGAGTCATTTAGAGTCAAAACATAGAAGTTATGGCCAGAATACATATCATCATGCAAATTGTGATGCAAAAGAGGCACTATAACAAAACATGGTAAAAAAAATCTATAGTCAAAATCAACTACAATTCTTTTTGCCACATTTTTGTGCATGCACACGTAGTGGGCCTGTACAAAAACGTGGCAAAAAGAACGGTAGTCGATTTTGACTATGGGGTTTTTTTACCATGTTTTGTTATAGTGAAGATAGGTGTTTCTTGCAACCACCTTGATAACAAATTATTAGAAAAATTGATTGCATTACAAAACTTTTGAACCATTAAAGAGCCCCTCAAGAATTGACATGCAAAGCTATTTATTGAAGGCTACTGATGATAGCCTAAATACAAAAATATATATAGTGAGGTTTAATCATTACAAACTATCTATTGTGCCATTCAAAGAATTTTGCATAATATATAATAGAATTGGAATTTTTTATCTTATATAATTAACATTCAACTCTTATGGAATCACAATCAAATATACCAAATTTTAGTTTCAAAAAACCAAAACCCCATTTTGGGTGAATTTTTTCATTTCATTTTTATGGTTTTACATGATAATTCATCGAAAAACATTGATAATGAATTTTTAAATTTGATTGTGAAGACATCCATATACACATCTTTCCTTCACCAAGCATCTCCAAAAAAGTTTCACAATTCCTTCTACAACGATTTCAATGTTGGATTGACAATGGCGATCCTAATTTTGAAAAATATATATCTTTTTATTGTAATTAGATTTTGGCCAAGTAATTGAACCATTGTGCTTAAATGTACAAAATTAGTTGTTGTATGGTGGTCAAATAGCAAAATCTATTTAAAATATAAAGATATCTATTTCACAAAGTTTGGTCACACAACACCTCACATTAAATTCTTCAAAGATCAAATTTTTGTTACTTAATGGGATATTTTTTAATTCGAAAGATGCATGTATGGATGTTCCTTGCACATCTCTACAATCCCATTAAAAAACTTCATCATCAATTGTTTTCAATAAAATATTATGTAAAACTATGAAATTTGACTTTAAAAATTCACCAAAAATGGAATTTTTCTTTTTTGAAACTAAAATTTGGAAGGATTCATTGGGATTGTATAAGAATTGAGTGTTAATTGTGTAAGACAAATTGAATTGAAATTGGCCCAATAGGTAGTTTATAAATTAATTAGCCCCCATGGTACATAATTGTATCGCTACCTTGTATGAATTTCAACAAGTACACATGAACTTGTCAAAATAAAGAATTCACTAATAGTACCAAAGACTTGAATGACAAAAAGTACCTAATGTCTTATTGGCAAATACAAGGCATTTCATTGTACAATACAAACATCATGAGCATCAAGTGCCCATGATCTTTTTAACCCTTAAAGGACATTTCATGCCAAACTTCATTAGATTTCTACATTAAAACACCCATTTCAAAAATTTAATACTTTTCACATGTAGGAATATATGTCTAAAATTTAATCTCACTTTTTCATAATTAAAAACATCAAATTGAATTTTATATGATTTTTAAGGTCTTTTTTTGTAAAAATCATAGTAATTACAAAAATGGTTAAAATCATGTGAATTTTTTTATAAAAAATGGAAATAATGGTGACAAACATCATGGTGTAATTGATATACTCTTAAAGCTCAAAGTTTTACAAAATTGAAAAATTAAAAATTAATTTTTTTTTAAAGTATTAAAAAGTAGATTATTGGAACAACATTTTCTTAGTTAGTTTTAAAAACATTTAAAATCAAGAACTATTATTAAAATTAAGGATTTGACTTTCCCATGGGTTTTGCTATGTCCTTTAAGGGTTAAAATAAAGAATTCATTCATAGTGCTAAAGACTCAAATGACAAGAAGTTCCTAATGTCCCATTGTCCAATAAAAAGCATGCAATTTTATAAACATGATGATGTCAAAAATGGGTGGAAATAGGGGAAAAATATCATTCTTTTGTTGAAAAATACACATTTTATCCAATTAAGGTCCCAATCAAGGTCATTCTAGAGGTCTCTTTCTAGGCCCAAATTTCTTCTAATGTGTGATCCAATCGAAAAAATGTATATTTTCATGAAGCTTATTCAAGTGCACATTGTGTCAAAATTTCAAAAAGATCCATTCAAAATGGACTTTATAGGTGACTAATTGAAATTCCAATTGGTTGATCAACAACCACATTAACGTTGTCCTTTCATTCCTAAAGAACTAGGCATTCAAATTTCGAACAATGGATGAACGCAAACACATCCCATGCATACAAAAATGCATTTTTTCATCCATCAATTTTTTTGAGATTCTTGTGTTAGTTCTTTAACATTTGCACAATATATATTCTGAAGATTTTGTTTTGCAAATATTTTATAATTGAAGGATATTGATAAGTTTGGGGTTAGAAAATAATTTTTTAGTTCAAAGAATGATCCTTAAAAAAAGACTTGAATAAAAAATAAAAATAAAAACCTTCAAAAATCACTGAGATTAGAACTTAACATTTTGAACTTGGAGGGAAAAAATTCATGTGAAAACCACATATATTCAATATACAATTGATTTAAGTAGGAATAGTCAATTTTTGGTTTCAAGTATTATTGAAAAATATCAATTGGTATACTAGTTGATCTATAGATCATAACTTAATACTGTTTTTTGAGAGTAATCATTTTTTCGGTACATTTATGTTGATAAGAGATTGCATCGAAGCATAACCAAAGTACTAATTGAGGTAGTGGAGATTTGATTAGAGAATTGTCTTGGATGAATTTTAGATGACATCTGATAGTAAAATGCACTTGCACTGTTTCTTATTACATGATTTCATCAAGTGTACTTTCTTATATGATACTTTATGCAATCTAATTTTCAAAGAATCAAGATTTAAAGCAACATATTCATTATTACTTTACACCTTAAATAAAAGATTTTCACTTCATTTTTATAAACATTAGAGGAAATCTGGGGCCTCTACATGCCTGTTTCAGGGTTGTTCCCCACTTGTTCCCTATGCTGTCCGAGAACGGCTGGTTGTTGTAAGTCAAATAAATACCAAAATTTATTAAAAAAAAATTTAGTTTTGATATGCAAAAATGAGTTGAAATTTTTATTTTTTTATTTTTATTTTTTTTGACATGGCACAATGTTGGCCACGTTAGACTACAGCAATGCCGCAGTTCCTGCGTTCCCCGCAGCCTAGGAACTCGGAGGCATGTTGAGGCCTCAAATCCCCCCTAATGGAGCAACCCCCTATTGGATGTCACATTTACTAGTTTGGTGGTGTCCAATTCAATTTGTAGCCCAAAAAACAAATTGGGATTTGAGGTCACATTCTAGGATGGCATAGACTATCACAAAAGTCTTCACAAATAACAAATTGTCCTTCTAAAAGATTATCAAATTTAACTTTCTCAAGATGTAATTGGATGTTGACTAAAATCACCTTTAAGTTGAAAAATATGGTCAAATTTATTTTAAATGCTCCAAAATTTGAGCTTTTCTCCTCATTTCTAGTTGACCCAGAGTCAAGGCATGCCTCTAATGCAAACTACAAGTAACTTCATCTATTGCCAACAATATTCTACATTGATAACCATCTACTTAACCCCTAAAGGTCCAAACATCTAAGAAGTCGATGTGCCTTGGTCAACATCGATTGCAACTTTTAAAATAACGATTTTTCGAATTTGATTTCAACTAAGAAAATGTAACTCAACAAGTTTTGTTCCTTAGTACTCCATTTTAAAATTTTGAGAAATGTCAAAAATTGAAAGAGTTATTGCAATTGAAAGCTCCATGTGTTAAAATCTAAATAATACAATATGGTGTGTTTTTCAATCATATTCTTTTTCTTAAAATATATTTTAGATTTGAATTATAAAGTTATGTTTCAAATTCTACCCTTTATTTCTGGTAAAAATCTCAGATTATTCTAATATATATTATAATTGATATAATTTTATTTCCACCTTTAGCTTTAAAAATTACAATAATTTGATTTTTCCATCAAATTTATTGAAAAAAATGCATAATAAATAGGAAATTCATTTTTAAATTAGCAAAAAATATCAAAATTTTACACATCAATTAAATAAAAGGACAAATTTGGTTTGATAGTCAAATTTGACTTCTAGGTCTTTGTTGTGGCTATTTTGGGGTGTAAAAAATAAAACAACCAAATGAAAAATTTTCACACTAATTTCCATTTCTATTTGTACCTTTTGAGAAAATTTTCAAAAATTTGAATTGTTTTTGCTATTTTCACTCATTTATGTTCAGTTTTTGCAACAAAAATGATAACAATTACAACTTTTCACGAACAAAATTGAAAATTTTCAAAGTGATGTAAAATTCACACTTTCAAGTAATAAAAATACAAGATTGTTGTTTAAACACAATTTAAAAGGCTAAATTTAACTTAGATAGAAAGTTTGACCATTTCACAATGGATCAAGTAGGGGTTACAGTAACCTGTTTATTTCTGTAATATGATAAGATTCTTTAAAGTTCTTCGAGATAAAAATCTATTGATAAATGGCATCAACATCAGTTGAGTTCCATGAAGAAAATAACTTTAAGTTGAAAGAACAACCCACTGCCTTCAGTAAAATTCTTCATAATTTCTTGGTTTCAACTGTAAAAATTCAAATTCTTCTCGGGAAAGAAAAAAGAAAAAAAAAACCTTCCCTGTTTCAACTTACTGCTCTTGTGCTTCACAATTATGTCAAGTGTTCTACAAGGCCTCATAAGATGGAGACTGAAACTCATTTCTCATTTTTCCTGTGAGCCTGAGTGAGCAGAAGTGGATTGACATTCTCCGTCTGCAATTCAATTCATTCGTCTGCTCCACCCTGGACAAGAGATTTCAATAAACTCTATCAGAAGAACTGAAGTTGTCCTCACCATTCACTTCCTTCATTCATTCAGCACTATTTCGTCCATTTCGTGTCTTTCGGCATTGTTAATTTTCCTCTTCCCCACGGACCCAGCAATGTCGACACAACCAAATGTTGAAAAGCTAGCACTAGGTTATCATGTGCAAAACACCGCATATATTCTTTCTTAAGAACAGGACCAGAAACAATGAAAGCTTTTTTATTTCATCGACCATTCAACGTGCAAGAGTCCATCTGGTACACATGCACTCCAGAAAGTTAATTGGGCCAATCCTGATCCTATTGGAATAAATTCTCTCCACTACGGAGTAAGCATCATCTGATCACTAAGAGATCGACCCCAAGAATCTGACTCCTTCAGCGATGAACACAGGCTTGCACAGCCTAAGAACGCTTCAGTTGTACCAAAACTTCGATCATGATCGAGGACGGTGCCTTCCTCACCATAGAGTAGCCCAAGGAGCTTCCTATGCTACTAGCTTCTCGTGCTCTGATGTCGTCAGCTTGGGTGGACTCAGTGCAGGACTGATCGAGCACAGGACACTACTTCCCATTGCATGCCGAAGATAACCATTAATCAGTAAAGTTAAGTGTACCTTGTCTTCCCCTCCACCTGCAGAATGCTTCTACTGGACCAGAAGGCCGGCTGTGCGAGACACTCGATCTTGAAGCTAGTGCGCCTGCAGCCCGGCCTGCAGTACGTCAAAGAACTATTATTGTGAGAACTGCACTATTATTCTCCCCTAAGAAAATAAATATACCTACAAATGGTAACGAATTAGAGAGACTTCTGCGTTGATTGAAACTTAAGGTCAGAGAACTAAGGTAGACAAACCTATTACCACCCTGATTTGCAATCTGACTATGTTGGGGCCATTTTCAAGAAGGTCAAATATTTTTCATAGATGTGTGCTTGTTTCATGAGTTGAACCCAAGTAGAATTATAATTTTCTGATCAAAATTGTAATTTCTATAAAATTTCTGAAGTGGTCTGCCCTGAAATGACAAAACCATTTATAGACTAGAGTCATAAATGTCCTAAAAACAACCTAAATCCGCCATTTCATGTATCTTTTAGTATTTGGAAATTGACCAATAAAGGAGTGACATGATACCCTAAATGACATTAATTCTCTGATTTTGTCAAAATCTGGAGTAGATTTGACTAATTTTTGGACATATATAATTGCTTAAATGGATGGAATTGAGGCCAATTATAGAGTGATGGAATTAGGATGCGGACGGAATTGGGCAGGTCCACCTTAATTGGATTGCTGGGGACTGCAAGGCTCTGAGAGCACCAACATGGCTATGTTGTGCCCTGTGAGTGATCGGTTGATCCGCAGTACTCACATAACTAGTATCCAATCCTCACTTGTATGATTCCTCTTCACCAATCATTCTCTTTCCTCTCACTATATATGGCACGGGAATCAAGCCGGAGTGGGGTAGAAGATAGAAAATTAGGGTTTTATTAGGGTTTAAGAGTGCAAGCTCCGTTATCAAGGGGGCGTGATGGGGTCAAAAACGACTTATGCGAATATATTGAAAGAAAGGTTAGTGCACACGCCGGTGGATTCACACCATACGAGCAACAACCACAAGGGAGAAGCAGAATGGGTAGAGCAGGAGATCGAACTCAAGTTGATTGCAACCATCTTGAATATGGGGAGAGCCACTAATCTGCATCTGACGAAAGCAACTCCCAATGAATCCCTTCCAAACAGGTATGCTTGCAGCTCCTTTGGTTTTTTTATTTGCAATACAGTTCTTGAGATTAAGGTTAATTTGGAAACAATAAGAAAGGAAACAAAACGATTGAAAAGGCTTGTTCTAGTCACATACTTTGTGGGAGGACAACAATCCCAAGTAGCCCTAGATTAGTGGGTCGCAGCAATCCAAGGACAAATTGGCGACTGGGTTGGGCTAGGGCGTGACATGGGTAAAGGCTTTTTTCAAGTACTCACCAAGCAATCCTCAACAGTACAAAAGCTTCTAATGCAAACTCCTCATCGCTCAAGGTGGGGTACATGCATTATGCAATCATAGGCCACAAGATTTAATGCCAACCAACCCGCCAACATGAAAAGTCCAACCTAGATTATGTTGTGAGGCATCCCTGGGGAATTTTTAGGCGTAGCCAAGGAAATTGAAGGAGGACTAGGTGAGCTGCTCAGGAGCGACTACCACAACCCCCACATTGCGGACCAACATTTTTGTGTGGCACTACAATCATCCAAGGAATGGAAATCACTAGTGGCCGTTGACAACCATTACACCAACAAGAGGATTACCATGGAAATAGATTATTGTAACCTACCAATATGTTGTTGTCTTTGCCTCTCTATAGATCACTTCATGAAGGACTATCCAAAGTTGAAGAGAAATCCCACGCTTCGAAATGCAACACAGGGAGTAAACATAGCTGTAGAAGCCCAAAATGCCAAAGAGGTTGCTCCTCCCAGCAAGAAAGTAGGTAGCCAAAACACCAGCCCTTTATCCCCTCCTTCACCCCTCGGCAATCAAACCCCTACGATCCTAATTCCAAGCAAGGGCTCCTTAGGAAAGGGCAAAGGCTCCACAAGCTCCCATGTTAGTATCGAGCATGCTCCAATGTAGGGTGGAGTACCGGATGGCATTGTGACCGATGATGTAGACTCGACAACCATCAATTAAGGAAGGAAACCTGCTCGAATAAGTGCAAGTAGCCATTGCCCTTAGATGGAGCCTCCTGTCCCAGGAATGCCAACTCAGAAAGCAAGTGGCCATCGCCCCAATAGATTCACAAGGCCTATCGAAGGCTCACTTTGCTCGCTGGCTACCTCAAGCTTCCCTAGCAGGGCATCTATTCAAACCTCCACCGACCCTAGGAGACAACTTCAGTGGTAGGAAAAAGACCCCGTTCCCACAATCATAAGGGGCAACCAGCCTTTGTCTATTAGTCGCAACTCACAGCCAAAAGCCCCAACATTGGCCCAACCAATAGAGTCTATTGCCAAGGCAACATCGACACACGAAGGTCAACAAGTATCCAAAGGGGCTCCAAAATCTTGTCCAACGGTTTCCTTGATGCGCAGATCGGCGAGTAATGAGTTGGTAGACAACTGAAGGCAAGTGCAACATGCAATAGCCAACCAAGCTACTCAAATAGCCTGCATAGACAAGGTTCGTGACCAAAGATCTGATATACAAATTTATGCCCGCTCGTTGGATCTTAAAGCTCTAGCCACCCCCTCCGGTGTAGTTGCCCTTGCAGCAAGCCCATGTGCCACCTCACACGCCTTTCCTTCGACATTAAGCCAAATCCTCACCCCTCCTATACAAGCTCAACAAGGGCTAGTCACCTTGCACACTCTAACTGTGCAAGGAATCCCTGACAAATGGAGGGAGGAAGTCTTCGAGTGGCTCTAGAGGCTTTATGAGGACATTGAGCCCATTTCTCAAATAAGAGCCTTGACTTCCAACTAGCAAACGAGGAGAATAGAGGTAATTGAGGTTGCTAAATGGCAAAGGTCTTCTCTATTAAACCAAAGAGGCGAAACTCTAAGGACAAGAGTGGAAAGCAATGGCTTGCAAGCCTCATAGCTCTTCCAGGAGCCTCCCCACCCCCACATTTGCTATGAAGGTGTCACTTGTAACACAAAACGTGCAAGGACTCAACAACCCTAGCAAATTTGACATCATTCGAAGCTATTTTAGGCAGCAGTTCAAAGAAATGGATGTGCTGTGCTTATAAGAGCACCGCTTAAGGGGAACACAATTCAATAAATCATAACAATCTTTCTAGCCGCATGCCACCTTCATGGGGCTAGAAGCTGCTCCTGGTTTTGGGAACTTGGTGGGGGAAGAAGGAATAGGGAAGGACGACATATGCATGTGGATTGACCCTCAAGTCGTGCATCGCATCACAGAAAGGGTCACTTTACATGCGGACGGGCCCAATGGATTAGGCTAGGAGGGATAATAGGTGGTGACAAATCCATCTTAAACGTCTACACTTCCAATAGTTCTTGAATGCGGTGTGCTTTAAGGGAGTCACTGCTCTCCATTTTCCGCAAAGACTACTGATAGATCCTATGCAGCGACCGGAACTTTATGGAGTTTCAAGCTAACAAATCTAACCTCAACGGGCGTATAATTTCAGAAGAGGAAAGTAGAATTTTTGCCCTCCTAAAGCATGGCTTGGACGTGTTAAATCATTTTCCATGAAGGAGGATCAAATACTCGTTAGACAACATAAGATGTGATGGCCTTCGCTCCCTGGCTAGGCTTGATTGTTTCTACTCTTTCAACCAACGTGGTGTCGGCCCGCTATCGCATTGTACATGCGTTCATTATGTGAAAATACAGAATTGTTTGTTAAATTGGAGGGTTTTTTTTTCTAGAATCTCAAGAAACAAATGGGGTCATACTCCACTTGAACTCTTTTTTTTTACCTCTATTTGACAAACATTTAGTTCTTTGATTTCTATATTAGAAAATATTTTAATATTTGAGTTTGTTTATTTGAAGTTCTAAAAACAAAAGGTAAAGCTTGTTTTACCTTTTCTTTGTTTTTTTTAATGAATTAGAAGTCCACATAGATGATGTGGATAGACTTATCGAGGATAGGAGGTGGCCCATGGATGTATTATGGCCCATGTGGCATCTTAGTGGACAAAATTCACTAGCTTAGGTGGATGGTATGGAGGTTGAGATGGCGGATGAGCTGAAGGGTCATCTTCTTCCTCCTCCTTATTTGTTGAGGAGACCTGTCACTTTGGGGGGGGGCATTGCACATTGTACATAGGGAGTTTGGTAAAGAAATTTTGAGAGCTTGTGTATCTTGTTTTTTTGTTTCCAAAAAGCTATCACTCATTAAGTTTGGAGTTAGTATGTGTAAGTTATGAGTTTGGAAGTGAAGTGTTGTGGAGCTGCCTCAAACTTTTAAGAGAGTGAACTTTGATAGACTATAAAAGGTTTACAATAACTTAGTTTTCAGTGAAACTTGGAAAACTTGTAGATACTTATATTAGCTTTCCAGAATAGGTTTATTTTCTTCATTTGGACTTAGTATGTGAAAGTTATGGGCTTGAGAGTGAAAGGGTGAAGAGATACTTTCGGGTTTTCAAGAGAGTGAACTTTGGTAGACTATGAAATGTGTAAAGTAATTTATATTTGAGTGAAACTTAGAGAGATTGTAGATATTTATGTTAACTTTTCAAAATAAGTTTATTTTCTTAATTTGGAGTTAGTATGAGAAAGTTATGGGCTTGAGAGTGAAGTATAGGTGAGTTGCCTTTGAGTTGGGAAGGGTGAACTTTGACCAACCATAAAAGTAAGACAGTGTCTTAGTTTTAAGTGAATTTTGAAGAGGTTGTAAAAATTTTTGTTAACTTTCCAAAGACATATCACACTCTTAGTTTGGAGTTGTATAACGGACGTGGCACTCATTCATCTATCAGACACTTCTTCAAGGGGAGTTTATGAAGGATATGACTTGGTTTCTACTATTTTTTACCACACATGATGTATATTGAGACTCCATGACATCTTTGGAGGGGTGTATGAAAATGTGATAGTATTTTGGCTCATATGGCATCATCGGGGGTGGGTGGGTATTATTATTATTATGTTTGTGACTTTGGCTATGGGATCTTCCATTATTTGGGCCACATCTAGTTGCAGCTAGAAGCCTCGCGTTTTCCCAAGGCAAGGCCTCTCTACTCGACACCGCCCTCCGTCACACGTTACTCAATCAAAGGTAACTCCACCCATTCTAACCACCTCCTGGTCAACACCACCCTTCAACTCCTCTCTACAACCCCAAGAAAGTCAACCTACAAGATGAGCAATTTCTACCTACGGGACCCAGAGGTGAAAGCCGCAGTGGCTAGAATCTAGGATCAAAACTTAGCCCTCAAGTTCATAGGGAAGCTTAGGAAAACGGTCAAATATTACAGAGCCTTCTGCGTGAAATGAGCGAAAGAGAGAAAAGCAACAGAAGAGTCCTTGCAAAGAGACCTTGCTGAAGTTCGTGGCGTGCTCCAAGGCGATCCGCAGAGCCTACTAGCCCAAGCAAGAGTTGGAAGCTTGAATGAGTAGGTGGCATCGCTGGAAAAACACACTACGGAGGGCTAGTGGATCTGTAGCCGGGTGAAGTGGATAAAGGTCGGCGATGCTTGTACAAAAGAGTTTTTCCATGTAGCTAGGCCCCATACAGGTGCTTCCTGCATTTCCAAACTTGTGGACGACTAGGTGTGGTCCGTGCTGATCAAGCTAACTTGGAAAGGATCTACTCAAAATTCTATGAAAAACTATTTGCGGACCCCCTTAGGACAATAGTGCAAGATTCAATAGCAATTGGGACCCTAGTTGGAATCAGACCCAAGTTAACGGAAGCCATGCAAGCTTGTCTTACTAAACCAATCAACCTAGCAGACTTGGATCTTGCACTATAGGGCCTTGAATCGGGTAAGGCGCCTGGCTCAAACGGCGTACTAATGGAGTTTTACAAAAGGTATTGGGACACAATTAAAGAAGGCTATTTTTTTATGGTCAAGCATGCCGTTGAAGTTAAGCAATTCCCTCCTGGTGTCACAACAGGGCAAATAGCGTTACTTTATAAAGGAGGAACTTGGAACAGGTTGTCAAATTGGAGACCCATCACCCTATTGAATGTTGCCTACAAAATCTTTGCCAAAGTCCTATAGCTATGCCTTCAACCTGTCTTGATGGAAATCATCGATGCAGATTAGTTAGCCTTCCTACCACTTCGTTTCATCCTTGACAACATCATATTGACACACAAAACAATTACTTGGGCCCAACACACTAATCAACCACTCATCTTCCTCAATTTGGACTTCACCAAAGCATTCGACACAATTAGTGAATTGGGACTTCCTCACACAAGCCATGGCAACATTTGGCATCCCTGACTACCTCATCAACATGACAAATCTACTTTCTTAAGGGGCACAAGCATCAGTCAAGGTCAACGGAGCTCAATCCTCTCTCTTCCCCATCAAACGTGGTGCTCGTCAAGGCTGCCCACTAGTGCCATCGTTATTCCTCATAGTAGTAGAAGTCCTTAATTCGATGGTGAAAGCAAGGATTTCCGGTGGGGTGGTAAAAGGCATTCAGCTCCTAGGAGGTACAAGGCAACAAGTCATTGCTCAATTTGTGGATGACACATCCCTTTCCTTACTCGGTGAACAAGAACCAATCAAGGCTATGGTGTCCCTCTTGGAACAATTTTGTTCAACCTTGGGATTAATCCTCAATTGGGAAAAATCTTGCGGTCACTGGAGCATAGTAGGTAATCCAATTCGACTAGCATGGACCAACGATCTATGCATCACATGGGTGGAAGGCAAAAATCTTGGCAAACTCCTCGATATGCCCTTCGATATGAATCTTGTTGCCCCCTCAATGGATGCCTTCCTTAAAGAATGAATCACAAGGAAACTTCAATTGTGGTCAATGACAAGGATCAATTACAAGGGGCAAGGCATTATAGTAAACAGTGTGCTACTGGGGTCCACATATTTTTTCGCCTCAATGTGGGGCAGCACCTAGGCAAGCATCAAGCAAGTTACTTTGTCAACCCAGAATTATATGTGGTCGAGGTTGCAGCATAGAGCTAGAGTTAAAGTCTCGTGGATACAATGTTGCCAATCATGCAATGAAGGGGGGATTAACTTGGTTCACCTCAAGGACGCATTGGTCACCTTGATGGTCAAATGGATTCTAAAAGCCTGCGAACTAAGTGTCTCCAACTTCCACTTGTTGCTCCGTCATAGGCTCAGTAATTTCCAGCCCTACGCTGGAGGACATTGGTCCCTGAGCCTAGAGTTCTTTTCGCTTCCCACTTTCAATCACACAAAGGTTTGATAGCCTAGACGAGGGTTGGGACATCGTGGCATAGATTGCAACCAGAAATCAAGAGGATTCACCCTTTTTCCCTAGAAGAAGCTAGTGGGGAACCATTCTCGTGGCCCCAAGACGCTTCTCCAATTGGCCCTGGTTTCTCCAAAACTCGCGCGGCCCAGCTACACAAGAGAGGTCTCAAGCAAATCAAAGATGTCCAGAAAGAGGGCCAGCTCTTTTCATTCATGGAAGCCAAAGAGAAGTTCAAATTGAGAAGTGACAAGGAAGGCGCATGGCTAGCTATAACTTCTACTCTATAGGCTCAGTGGGGTCGGTTGCTTTCCGTTGCATACCTCCATGCAAAGGAAGGGGAATGGGTAGGCTGGTTCACTAGTAAGGAAGCTAGGATTCTAGTCACAGTCTTCCAAGTCCCCATTAATGGCTCAATCCCCATCGGATGGTTGGTCCCTAGCCCCTGGCCTGACGACATCGAGACCCCCGACTTCAATGTCCTTGAGAAGGAATGTCTATTACAGGCTAACACCTCGGAGATGGACAGAGGTCGCTTGCAAATCACATTTGGGTGCTTCCTCAGCGTATGAGTGACCCCATTACTACGTGGCCCAAAGAAAACCATAGTTCATTTCTTTTATGGGAGAATTGATCTTCTAGACTAGAACCTAGGGAAGCTAGCATGGGTGGCTTCTAGAGGGAATTTGCCATTCATGAATTACACTGCAAGTTTAGGACGACGTCTACTTAAACAGCACCACCAAGTACCAAACCCAGTCGTTAAAAAATGGAGTGGAGTCCTCCTTGGAGACTTCCGACTCTTATGGAAAATGGTCTAGACCCCCAAGTGCTCCAAGAAGGAAGCAAGGTTGTTGTGGCTAATTTGGCATGGGGCAATAGTAGTCAACCATTGCAAAAGGGCACATTGATGGCACAGTTGACATTCGTTGCCCAATCTGCCCCAGAAGATTGGAAGAGATAGTACTTCACCATTTTTGGGAATGTCTTTCAGTCCAACAAGCGTGGCATTGGGCTATTCACATCTTGAACACTTGGGTGGCGGGAATTGAAGCCAAAGGCCCTTAGAGGCCCCTTACTTGGAGGCAAGGCATTTTCTTTGTCCACATCCAATGGAAATTCAACTAGTTGAAAAGAATCTAGCTGGAAGCTCGCACCACGGTGTTGTAGATGCTTTGGAGACAACGAAACGACATGGTATTTAACGGGCTTGGGTAGAGCGTTGAGCAGGTAATGCAAAATATTTGGAACGATCTCCTT
Organism: Straminergon stramineum; assembly: GCA_963920665.1. Taxonomy (NCBI): domain Eukaryota; kingdom Viridiplantae; phylum Streptophyta; class Bryopsida; order Hypnales; family Calliergonaceae; genus Straminergon; species Straminergon stramineum. The sequence continues at coordinate 33,019,162 of OY987264.1, read as the reverse complement.
GACTATGGGAGAGTAGAATGGGCAAATATCGTGAGTACCAAGCGCAAGTGGTCCCAAGAGGTCCAACATAAGCTTATGGATCTATTCATCAAGTGAAGATGCAGATTTGGAATTTTTTCCCGTCTGGAGGCAGGACAACTACAGTGGTCGCCTATTGGCCCGTGTGTTGGCTTCATCCTCGAATCCCCATGAAGGTCTGTTGGCGGCCATCGGAGCTCCATCCCCCCTTCTGTCAACCATTTGGGGTCCATCTTCCCCTTCTCGTGATGTGTTGTGGTGCACTTGCCCTTAGTTGGTCTGTCTTGTTGTTGTATTTGTGCCCCCGGCTAGGCCACTTGTGGTTGGTTGGTTTGTAACTTCTTCTCTTGCAATGAAATTCTGTTTCATTTGTGTCAAAAAGAAAACAAAAAAACTTAAGGTCAAAGAGCACCAATGTCTGGGAAGTATCGGCATTTAGTTACAAGCTAACTGGTTGATTTTTATTTTTATTTTTTTGACACAAATAAAGGTAGACCTTTATTGCAAAAGAATGAGAATACAAAGACCCAGCCACAAGTGGCCTGGGTTGAGAACTAGAAGGTGTAGCGAAAAGAAAAAAGAAAAAGAAACCAAGGGAAGGGAAGGAAGAGAAAGAAGGATTGCCGCCGCGGGGCTAGCCGGTTCATTTTGATAATTTCCGAACAAGGTAAAAAAAAGTGTAGGAAGGGGTTTGAGTGATAAAAGAAGATTTTCGGAAATGGATCAGGTAGGAAAAAAAACTTTGGCAATTTTGCCGTCCATCACAGGAATATGTAGGAAAATTACTGATTTACATGCCTTTTTTACGGCGGGTAGCCGACCAGGCACATGCTTTTTAGGAAATTATTTTGACTTGTATAGAGAATTTTTTTGTAGTATACCTAGTGTGTTATACTTTGCTCACAACATGTAAGGAAGGGTACACCAACCCATTACTATTTGGCAGCCCAATTCCATGAATAGGCCAACCCAATTCCGTCACCCACTCTTGGCTCCAATTCCACCTAAAATCCCCTCCCAATTCCCTTCATTTTTTGACAAAATTAGGGTTTTCTATGATAAAATCAAAGTTTTTTATGACAGAATTAGGGTTTTATGACAAGATGGGATAACGTGTCACTCCATTAATAGAGAATATTTAGTACTTCATTAGGCGGTTATGGGTTAGTCGTGGGTTGTTTATGACTCTAGTCTACAAGTGGTTTTGTAATTTCAAGGTTGACCACTTCTAAAATTCACAAAAATTGTAATTTTGAATTGAAGAATTATAATTTCACTTGGGTCTGATTCAGGAAACAAGCGCAGACCTCTGAAAAATATGTTCTTGTTGGAATTGTCCCCAAGATACGCAGATTGCAAATCAAGGTACTAATAGGTTGGTTTATCTTAATTAGCCTTGTTGCCTTAAGACTTAAATACATGCCTACATGGGATTCCCAAACAAGTGAAATAGTTAAGTGTGCAAATTTGGAGGCAATCAAGGTGTCAGGCACGCCAAGGTGACTAGATGTCTTTTGCAGTTTTGCTGTTGGAACAATGTGACTTGGAAAAACAAAGTGAAAATAGACTTGTTGAGTTGTAAAGTCGTTGCCATTGCTACCTCATTGTCACTCACTCACTCAAGCTTGCCTCGTGGATTTAGGATTTTTATTTTCAAAATTTCAATTGCTGGAGTTTCCCTCTCTAGTCTACTCAATTCTTCCTTGCTATCTTGCTCATGCTTCCACAAGACATTGGGACTCACACTCACTAAGTGATACAATAATAGAATCACAAAACTCTACATTAAGTCAAGGATGCAACAACGCAGCTTCTCCTTTCTCCGTGCAAGGCTTATTTGATTTCCTGAGGTCCAACCTCATTCCTAACACCTGCCATTGATTTAGAAATTGAAGGCACTCTGACTCCTCTAAGGCACTTCTACTAATCTGGGTCTGGGCTATTTGGGTGATTTGTGATTTAGGTGATACTTTGGAAGACACGTATGCTCGTCCCTTTCTCTGATTGTATCATCATTTTTCTTTATCGATTGTGTGTTTTTTTAAACCTCTGATTTCAAACTTTCCTTCCCTATTTTTCTTGTCCATTTGGTGTAGGTGATACTGATGGTAGTGGCACTCAATTTTCTTGACTTGTAGTACTAACAAGCCTCTACAAAATACTTGGACCTTTTTTGGATCCTTATATTTTCCAAAGGCTACATCCTTGACCCTAAGATGGTAGGGGCTTTGCCAGGTTCAACTCTTGCCAAGGATACTCTAAGAAAAAAAATTGGAAGTGAAAGACAAGAACACTTTTAATCAAAAAAATGGTAGTGAATAAAAATCCACCACCAAAATGCAAAACCGGACCCATTTTTGACATTTAGGAAATTGGCAAATTGAAAAACATAAATGGTGGCTAATTGTTGAATTGCATTAGGAAATGGGGGCTGACAACCGATTAAATTTACACCCTCTAGGCCCACTTCTGGATAAAATTTGAAAAATCCTAGCCACCTTCTAGAAGCTAAGAAATTCTTTGATTTTCCTACAAAACTCCCCGAACACTGAGAGCACTAGAGATTGTAAAAATGGGATAAGTCCATTAATTTCTTTTCATGTGCAAATCAAGTGGTCAAACGGAATATCATCAATTATGCATTTTGCACCATACAAACTATTAAGGGGTCAGTTTTAGATTTACTTACCTTAACCCCTAAAGGACCAACATGTATAGAGGCCAAAATTGCTTCAAAATACTTGTCCCCAAAGCAAGGTCAAAATCATCAATATTTATATTTTAGCAAAATCTAACATTAGGATCCTTTGGTTAACCCCTCAACGCTTTGACATCCATTTTTTGGATGATGAACAAATTGAAACTTGAGTTTCATCTTCCTAACTACTCAAATGAGAGTTATTCTAATTTGTGGAGATATGCTATCAAGTTGTTGTCCTATCTAAGGGTTGGATTTGGTGTTACTAGAGTACACATTTTTCTTAAATTACAAATGTGCAAGACAATATGTCAGGTGGTCAAATTACATATTTGCATTGACTTTAGTTTAGAACTAGATTTGCCAAAATGAGGTCATAGATTTGAAAAACACAAAACTTTCAAAAAATAACCATGTGAAGAGAACCTCATTTCAAATCCATTGATTCCATTCCAACAAATTTTACTTCAAAAATAATAATATTTTGCTTGTAATTGAATTTTGAAGGAATTTTGAAATTTCTCTTTCAAAATTCATGAAAAAAAATTGGTGATAGCATTGGTGAATCTAACTATACAAATGAAATATTCAAATCAAAATCTATAACTTTTATTTGTTTATCAATTCCAAAATATGCTTCCAAATAGCACTTTATAATGATTTTTCTAGAATCCTCAAATCTAGTGATGAATCTTGATGTTTGCGGGTTAACTAGTTCAAGTAAATTGTCCCATAATGTTAGAATGAATATCCCCACCAATTGCAAGTTCAATGTGCCTAATTTGCAAAATATAGGCTTTTCTAAGTTCCCTTCCAAAAGGTGAATGATTGTATATCAATATTTTTAGAAAAAAAAACATATACCCTATAACCAATATATTTAGTCAATATATTGGAAAATGGGTTGAAAATATATGTAAAAATATTTAATCAACAATACCTTCATATTCATCTTTCAAAAACAATTAAAGTGGAAGGTCGTACGGTTGTACAATCATACCGAATGAAAGAAAAACTAATCTCCTAATAATTTGTAAAAGAAATTGAAAATTTTTAATCTTGATGGTTAGAGTGTTATACTAAAAAATGATTATCCTTTATTTCATTTTTATTTGAAAACTTTCAAAATCAAGAGCAAAAGATGACTTTATATGTATTTTCTACCTTCATTGTGCACAAAATAAAACTCCTCATAACTTTTACTTCATTATTTAGAATTGAATGGTTCAAGCATTTTTGAATAGGTATGAATCTATACAATTCCAAAAAATTATTGATATTTTTTTAGAATATCTTTCTTGCTACCCACTTTGACATTGAAATAGAAAAAAAAAAAACTTCTCACTTTTGCAATATTTATCAAAATGACATGAAACAAATCAAGCTTTGCATGCAGATTATGATGAATAGCATCCATCCTAAAAAATTCATGCAAAAATTCCAAACCATGAAGTCAATAGAGGCTGCCCAAGTTTTCAAAAAACCCAAATTGGGCTCCTTGTTCCTTTAAGTGATGAAGGTGTTTTCAACCATCAATATGAATGAAACATGTTGGTTGTAGATGGCAACTTATTGATTCATTTAAAAGTGTTTGCATTCATCCATAAACAAGTGCCATTGTCTCTAGATTTTCACAAAGCAATTTAGCAATTCTTATTATTGAGAAAAGAAAAATTAATCATCAAATACTTTACTAAAGAAAATGGTATCTATAACTTCTTGAATTGCATGGTAGATTTCAATCTACAATTGATTTAAGTAGGAATATTCAATTTTCGTTTCAAATATTATTGAAAAATATTGGTTTGTGTAGTAGTTGATCTAGTTGTACAAATATGATCTGTGGATCATATTTTACAACTATTTTTGATAGTAATCATTAAATTGTTATTCTAAGTTGCAATTTACAATACATCTTCACAATTTTGGAAATCTAAACTACCCCTCATCCTTTAGGAGTTAAAGCTCTTCTAAATAAAAATTTAACGATATATGGCATCAACATTAGTTGAGTTCCATGAAGAAAAGAAATTTTCAATCGAAAGAAGAACCAACTGCCTACAGTAAAATTCCTCATTCCTTGATTTCAACTGTAAAATTCAAATTCTTCTCTGCAAAACAAAAACAAAAAAACCCTCCATTTCAACTGTTCTTGTGCTGCACAATTGTGACGAAGTGTCATGAGTTCTACTCATGGCCTCATAAGGAAATTCATGTCGCGTTTTCCTGTGAACCTGAGTGAGTGGACATGGATTGACATTCTGCAGTTTGTTTCGCCTGCTCAACGAACCTGGACGTACAAGAGATCTCAAGCTTCATTAAACTATTTTCTACACCTTTTCTAGCTAATTTGGGGTCTGTGATTGTAAATATGAACTCAAAATTTGCAAATTTTATCATGTGGTAAATAAAAAGTTCCTGGGTTTTCCCCAGGGATAAAATGTGGGGGCGAAAAAAGTCCCCGCATTCAGCTCGTTGCACAACACTAAGCACTATCATGTGCATAACAGCAACTTTTCAAGTGCATTATTTGTTAAGAACAGGACTACGGAGTATCATCTTATCGTAAAGAGATCAACCCCAAGAATCTGACCCCTTCAACGATGAACACAGCTTGCACAGCCTATGTAGGCTTAAGTTGTAACAAAACTTCATGGTCGAGAACGGTGACTTCCTCACCATACAGTAGCCGAAGGAGCTTCCCATGCTACTAGCTTCTCGTGCCCTGATGTCAGCTTGCGTGGACTCAGTGCAGGACTGAGCACAGGAGACTACTTCCCATGGCCAAAGATAACCATCAATCAGTAAAGTTAGCGTACCCACTCTTCCCCTACACCTGCACTTTGCTTATAAATTACTGTAACAGGAGGCTGGCTGTACACGACACTCTTGAATTACGCCTGTACGCCAAATATAACACTCAAACATGACAAAACTCATGAAACCTAAGAATACTTGAGAGCTGCCGGCAAACTATAAAAATCATGAACTGCCTCAACACCCTCGAAAAAGGAATCTAGGTTCTCATCTGTGCACAATCGTATCGGAGAAGGAGAGGCACTAAAAGCAACCAAAAGCACTTGCCGCTCAACAAGCACAAACCATGCTCTCCACAATGCATGTCAAACTTGTTGGAGTCCTTTATTTTGGTAACCATCTACAGGAAGGGAGGGATCAGTTCTCACAACTGACCGCTAAAGAATGTTAGGGGAGGAGGGAAAAGCTACTGCACTATTTTCCCCTGGAAAAATAAATATACCTAGAAACGGTAAAGAATTAGAGAGACATCTGCGTTGATTGAGATTCAGGATCAGAGAGCAATAGGGATTGTATAAATGGTACAAGTTCATTAATTTCTTCTCACGTGTAAATCAAGTGATCAAACGGAAAATCATCAAGGTGCTAGCAAAGAATCAATTTGTACACCACTACAACATAGCAGTGGATAATAGAAACACGAAACAACCAATAATCGTCATTACACTAGAAGCAAAAGCGTTGGCGTCACCCGCGCTTACTCCAATTTCGGAAGCTGGGCCTCCCAACACTCAGGACCCCACTGGTTTTGGGAGGACAAGTTGGGTTGCAAGGATAGGCACAGTCGAAGACTGAATTCGTCTTTGCATCACGCTCGAAATACCAATCTCCCAAAGCTTGCGATGCTGTCTGTAAGGAAAAGGACACTAAATCCGTTAGGGACCTGATCCTATCTACGATACTGACCCACGTTGCCAGCACCAACTCATCCATTGAGGCACTTGGGTGGACCTATTAACAAGTGATGCAAGCATGACTTGGTTAATCGTCCATGGTCATTGATCTTTGAACAGAAACAGAGTTGTCTATTGCCACTTACAGTGGTCTACAACCCCTCTTTGATAAAGCGTAAGGAATGCACTCACAGTGATAACATTTTGATCTCAACAGATGGAGCTCTTGTACACAAAAGTGATTTCTACACAGCTCGATATATCTCCCAAAACTCACATTCCTACATTTTGGATAAAATGCTGAAAGTGACCAATTGGTTCCTCTACCTTGGTGCAAACGTGATTCAGTCAGACCGCGATAAGGCCAAACAAGGTAAAGTTACCTTTACTAGCAAAGGAAAGGTCACACATCAAAGGATAATTTGGGGCTTGACATGATGGATTCGATGAGAACTAGAAATACCTTTCCATTTACATGAGGGGCATGCTGGCCACTCCAAAACGAATCATATGTGGCCTGACAGTGATGAAAGCAACCATCGACAAACATTCCATGCTTCTTGCTGTTCCGTATAGGCTTCAAAGCGTCCAGCAACTCTTTCCTATAACCTGCCAAAAAAACATCCAGAAACTAAGACGTAGTCAAAATCCTCTCTTGTCATCTCGATACAAGGACACGAGATCATCCCAAATGCAGGTCTGAGAGCTTTGAACTGTACAGCATTCAACAAGCTTCACTGAAGACAAGTGCAGGCACAAACTTGTATGATGGTAAGTTGGGTTGCACTGCATTTGGTGGCATCATTTTTGCAGTGGTCCCATCCGCCTAGTAGATCTGGGGCAACGATATTGTCCATCTGACCAACAAGTCGGGACACAAATAAGCACTATCGCACTAGGTGACAATTAGATGCAAACCATAAGCCTAATAGAACTCCAAAGACAATGACATTCACACGAACCATGAATCCAAATGTGCAAGTCCCTCAAGAGAGTGGAATACAAAGGAAATCAAAGCAAAACAAAGACAAAAAGGATTGGGAAGCGAGAAAGGATACCTGCCACCAATCGTAAGCTCCGCTGACAACAAAAAGTGGAGTCTTCATTTACGATAATAAATATTGAGGAAAGAAACACTGTCACACCATTAAGAAAGAACGTTTCCCATTAACAAGATTGCAATGGTAGACAAAAGGATTGAAGTACCTGCTGGATTAACCGGATCAAACAAAGGTGTTGCCATTGGTTCAAAGGACCAAGAGCTTTCCTCGAAGCAAAGCTAAACCACGAAATGGAGTCGATTCCCTCAGTTGGGTTTCGTATCTCAGTACAGTATTTGGGCGGCGTGCCACTGGCATTCTGACAACCAACCACGATCATCTCTCATCCATCAAGCATTTGGCATCACCAATAAATCATGTGTTGTCCCCATACAGCACGTTGTGTGCAACAATATCTGATGCCTTTAGGGCCGAGATAAAATCACCGAAGAACCGAACCTCGAGAAATGGGAGTTACCTGCAAATCAACCACATTCTTGAAGTAGGTTTGGATTTTGTTCTCGCCCTTGTAGGTTTTCCTGATAGGAACGTACACCAATGATTCCGTTAGACAAGAGTGGCAGAATTCACACATTCAACAACAAAATCAAGTCGCTTCTTGATCAAACATCTGCATCTGCTCCAACATGACGAAAGTATGCTCAAGTCTCAGGCTGCAAGTGATAAAGTAGCAGTATGAAAATCAAATTGTATCATCTTCAGTCTCTTGGATATGAACATGAGGTAGGCAGGAATGTACACGTCAACAAAGAAACCTGCATCGCTCATGCATTTGACAACGTTGGCACTTGGCAAAGCTGCCTTGAATTTGTCACAATGGAGAATGGAGGATAGTCCGCCTGCCGAGCAGCCACCAAGGAGAGCCTACCAAGGTGCCCTAGAGCAGGATTAGAAATGTCAAGCTTTTACACACAACGGTGCTCCCAGATGATGCCAATTGTGGACAATGAAGGGATGCACACCCCAAATGTACAGAGAGCATTCATTTCAAGCGCACAGACCTAGAGAATAGAAAGTTACTGCATGGATCAAGGCCATTCAAAACTTTAAAGAGTCTGCTGAACCTTCGATGGGTCCCAACGATAGAAGAACCTCTATCAGCTGATCCTTGCTACAGAAAGCGAGTAGGTCAGGAATATACCTTGTCAGCTTTCTTCATGCCCTTCTCATTCATAAGGTCATCGATCACAATATTCCAGATTCTTTCGCCTCTGTACCGAAGGGCCTTACCCTAAGAACGATACAAACGTTCCAGTTGGGATTTAGACAGACGTTCTTGCTTCTACAAGAAAGGTACTAAAGAGTAGAAGAAAAACCCCTCCTCCAAGTAACCCGAGCCACGTTAACCCCTAAAACATATCACAGAGTTCAAGGGCTGAAACACTCCGCATCCTTTAACTCCTTTGTATTTCGCAACTCTCAGTGGGTGTAAACTATGAAAGCGGAACCAGCATTGCAATTCTAAAACGCATTCAAGATAACAGCGTGTCAGAAATTCCACGAGGGCGTTTCATTATCATTCGCGATCTGGTTGGAAATCCCCATTCGTGGATAGTATGCGCAGAGCACAAACCCAACAGAGCACGCAAACATTACGGGATCACCCGCAACGTTGAGTATCAGGACTTTTGTGATTTAGTTTTGTGAGGTGTAGAAAACTATAACTAAGATCTCAATGTGTGAAATGAATCAAACCATTTGAGGAGTTTCAGGTTTTAAACAATCCAATTGCAAGGAACTGCACTCGAAAGACCCCTAATCAGCAGACCCCTCGTAGAGACCACCAAGAGCAACACCTGTGTCCGTCAATCATGAGTCTGAAATACATGAAAACAATAGATGGCATTGATGAGAAAACCAACTGAAAAAATACAAAATAAACAATTACAGTAGGTCTACTTTACCAGCTTGCTGGTCAACTATGTCAGTTCTACAGCTTGAGCATGACTTTCGGCCACAGTGCTCTCAGTTAGACGCTGCTCGCCCATCATATTAGTAATGAATTTGATTAATGACTGATAGCTGCTGCTGAATTGAGACTCTGGCTGGCATACTCCAAAGTGGTCTGCTACCACAGAAAGAAACCTTCCGTTCCGATAACGTGCTGATGCCTCCTCAACCACCTTCACACTAAACCCATACTGCAATACCACAACCCATCGAAGATCGTTAACACAGCTCTAAAAAAACAATTACACTGGAGCTGAATGAAATTAGATAATTATGAAACTCGGTGCCGTTTGATACGTAGGGTCATAAGGGTGTCTAATGTCAATGGAGATGCTCTTCAAGTACTAGGTATTGAGAATCACTTGTGCAATATAGCTTTCCTCAACTACAAAGGAAAGTCACAGATCAAAACTTCTTGGGTGTAAGAAAATCGATCACAAATCATTAATGTTTTTGACAAGAAACATGAACGTGACCCTGGAATCGCACTCACAGCTTTCGTCTCGTGTGTCTCAGCAACAACTGCAAATTTCCATTTGCCACCGAATTCCTGTCCAATGCGATCAAATAATTGATTGCGACGGCTAAGCGTGACGTTGATGACCCTTAGAGGATCAACCATGTTTGCCTTCTCAGGCAAGTGCGCAGCCAAATCAGCAAGTTTGGACCCATCATGCGGTGTAGCATAAAAGTGGAATCCTCTTATGTTTCGGAGAAAGTTCACATACTTCTGGTTATTTCGAAATTGCTCATGTGCTTGGATTACTATCTCCTTCACCACAATGCCTCCAAGGCTGTGGCAAACAAACACAATGGGGCGGTTTGCTTGACCTATGTCGGCAAGGTCAACCATGTTTTGCACCAAGCTCTCTCCAAGTCAGAATCCATCCCAGTTTCTTGTCGTGCTTGTCTTAAAAGCAGAGGAGTCGTACGAAAGGGACCAAATCCGGGCTCCAGGTAAATCTTTGCTCAACCACGCTATCGGCCAACAAAACTCCTTGCCATCTGCATCTTTCTTCTTAGCAATCCAAGTTTTCCAATATGCCTCATCGAAACCGTAGAGTTGTAAGCCGTGTAAAAACACAATCTCCACTTCGAGTGGAATAGTAGGCTCACAAAGTTTGAACACCGCATCATTCACCTGGACAAGCCCAATTCAAGGCAGAAGTTATATTAGTTGCTAATTGTGTCCAATACATAACGAAACAGCAGATACGCGGTTTAAAAGTCCATTTCATTATATTAGAGCACTTCGGAGCGCCAAGATTGCGACACTCACCTGCGCAAAGCTCTAAGAAGTAGGACGGACATAGAGTTAAGTTTCAAGGCACCAAGCTTGAAATGTGCAAATGTCGTGAACATCAGTCAATCAAACAAAATGGAGCAACATCCAAAAACTGGGAACGCCCCAGGGTACAACGTTGAGTGACCGCCCGCAGGATGCAGCGGCACACCACTCGGTAAATTACACTGCAGGGTGAACCGCGTACAGAGCACTTAGGCGTGCTCCTCGTCCTTGCAAGTTGCCCAAATCGAAGTTTGGTAAGCCCTTCCGTTGGAGAGTGCGTACAGCAGCATCGCCTCGCAGTAAATCAGTAAGTGAAGCGAAGAATTGAAGTGAGAAATGACTGACTAATTGATGTGAAGAATCTACCACCTTTATGATTCCAAATGGCGGATCCGACTGGGAGCTGCTCCTGCCTCCTTCAGCAGCTGCCGCACCACTCCGCCGCCACCACATCTTACACTCCGCAAGCGACAACAAGCGGCAACAAGCTAGCCGACCAAGCAAAGTACCCCCCAAGCTCAAGAATCTGACACCAGCACAAGCTCACAGCATGCAAGTACTAAGATTCAATGCACCGCTAGAGTTAGTATCGTCCCCTTGCCAAATATATCCTACTGGATCTCCTTGGAAAACTTCATGTGGATCTATTGAAAACAACAATCCAAGGATATTTGTCTGTTCACAATTTGCTCGTCTCACACCCCACCAACAATTTTTGGAAAAATTCGTCAACTTTGTATGAAATTCGTTGCAACGAAGTGAAACGTGCACGATCACTCGGTCAGTGGCTGATGCACTGCTTTCTACATGATCACAGGCCCATCGAGACCTTCGAAGCCAACTCAAGACTGGGAAATGTCAGGAAGCACGCTTTAAGGTTGCGTTTGTACCAAGTCGCGGAGCACCTCGGGCCTGCTCAGGGCCAAGGAGGATTGACCCCCTTATTGCCCCGTATTTTACCCCTGGAGAAAACACTGGAATTTTTTATTTGCCACGTACGATAAAATTTGTAAATTCTGTGTCAATGTTTGCAATCTGAGGCCCCAATTTCATTGAAAGAAGTGAAGAAACATAAAATTTATGCAGCTCAAAATAGGGGACAATTTTTACATTTACCCTTGGCTAGGGCAATAAGGGGACATCATCATCCAATTTTTCCTCAAATTTGTTCTTAAGACTTGGTGCTCCACAATTATTTTTGGTGCTTTCAGGCAATTAAATGCCAAAAAAAAATCATTGCCAACCACTATAGATTTTGGCAAGTACCCAACCAAACGAAGTGTCTAGCGTGTGGCTCACTATGGTTTGGACATGTCTTTGTCGCCCACATTTCAAGGTACAAACCAAATTGTTGAACATTGATGGTATTATGTCAAGAGTATCCATGACAATCATTGCCCTAGGCTAAAAAAATTTGTTGGTTAAATGAACAAAAAGAAATTTGTAAGTCCTTGCAATTCCTTCATTTAGTTCAAGAAAATTTTTGTTGGCTATATGAAGGAATTGCTTCATTGGCATTTGGTGAAAGCTAGGGGGAGAGGCTTTTTTAATAATGAAATCCATTGTCCATCATGAATCCTCAAAGAAAATGGGATAATTTGAAGATGAGAGATGGATTGTTCATTCACTAGAAGAAACCCCCATTTTTTGTAACATTAGACAAAAACATGCCATGTTTTTCCAAACAACAGAACGTCAAAGACTCAAAGGCAATGGGTGCTAGAATTGTAGTGGACTTTCTAAAAAAACATGTGGATATCAATAGAAAACAACACCATGCTAGTGAAAACAAGTATGTTATGTGAGACATTGAAAAAAATGTAGTCATGTTTTTTGTGATGTGGAAAAAAATGTGACAAACTGACAATGCCATGTCAACAAAGTCAAGTGATTTCATTGTAGGTAAGTTTTCAAAAGTTATTGGATAGTGAGGTAAAACACTGACCCACTTTGAAAATCACATGGGAAGGGCAACTCCATGGGAGTTTCACGAAAAAGACTTCCATCGATGCATGATGAAGCAATTTTTTAGTACTTTTTAGTTAGGGTATACAATGAAACAAGGAATTTGATGGCATGGCCTCTAAAATTAGTATTACGTGTTCATGCACACATTATGAGAGTTAATATGTTCAAGATTTTATAAGCACATTACTTTGTTATGTGCTACACTTTGGATCATGCAATTCACATTCATGTGATGTATTGGGACGTTTTCTACATATAGATGTTATATAAATTATATTGCTTTGAACTATTTATATTAAAAATCAAACATTTTTTTCTATGTATTCAAATTTTGTACCGCGATTCCAACATTCCTAATACACTAGTGAAATATGATAGGAATAGTATTGTAGACTTCAAAATGCTACTTGTGAACTCAAAATTGGGATAGTAGGTGATTAGTTAAAATCACAATAAAGTACAAGGAAAGTACTAAGAAAATTGCACCAATCCATATTATGCATATACTATGAGTGCATACCCTTTGCACAAAATGCATACAACATGCTTTCTTATTTTCAAATATGAAAATAGTGCATTAGTAGTATGTTTGAGATTTGGAAACATGGGGTCCTTTTTTCCTTTTTGTTCCTGTCTTGAAAAAATTTGTACACATGGTACCCATTGCAACAAGGCAATTCAAAACTTCTACAACAACTATTCAATTGAAAAAACCTTAAGAATTGTACAAATTTAGTTGAATCTAATTTCTAGTGGAATTTGGCCTTTCACTTTCATAAATGTTGGAGATCCTCCTCTATATTTTTTTCAATTTTGTTTTACTTGTGTTTCCTCCTCTCTTCTTTTTCTTGACATTATGCCATTATTGTAGAATTTGGTGAAATGTAGGAAGCTTAGGAGTATTTAGAACTAGAAGCTTGTAGTCATTGATGGAATTTACAATGTCTGGTATATATCTAGTGGATGAACACAATCTTCATATTGTTCCTACAATTACATTGTTGTACGTCCTTCACAAAATACACATCTATACAAAAGTGAGAAGTTTATCATGTACAAATTATAATACTGCATTACATGGATTTTTGTTTCTTTTGCATTCTTCACTTCTTTCCTTGTACTTTCCTCCAATTTATTTGTGGACATGAATTTTTGTTAATATAACATTTTCTTTGATACATGAAGGTGCGCAAGGCCTTCTTCCCATGAAATGCCACTACTACTTGCTATACCAATTGCTAAATGTAGAAAACTTTGAGATTTTATTTTTGAACTTATTTTACTAATTACTATTGGATCTTGCATTTCACTAGTACTTAAATGTGTGGGAAATATTTTATTGGACAACTATGACCACATACATTACACAATATGTGCATTGATAGTCGAAAAATATTTCTTGGAGTCCTTGGTTTGCTATAAATTTGTTTTTTTCATCATTAGACCTCAAATTTTATACACTATTTATTTTGAATTCTAATTCTTTATGTAGGAAAATTGAATTAACAATCAATGTATATTTTCTTTAAATTTAAAGAAATGAAATTTTTACTCCCTATAGTTGTTTAGTTCAAATACTTTGTACATCAAAGCTAAATGTAAATTATAAAGACCTATAAGATGGAATTGGAATATAGTATTGCCTATAGAGAAATTGTTATAGCAAAAGATGTTGATCTTATGAAAAAAAATACCATGCACTATCATTCCTTTGTTAAGAAATGAATCATATAAGTTATTTTTCCTAAAAATTGCTATGATAGTCCTAGTTCGAAGTTTGTCCATTACTTTCACATAAGAAATCCAATTTGAAACAATGGAAACTTCCCATGTCCATTATATTACTATGTACAAGAAACAAATTTTGACTATGGGTAAATATCTAGAAGTTGCTTGGGGCTAAGGTAAAAGGCTAATTGAATGAGGTAAAATAGGGGTCAGGCAACCACATAGTCTGTTTTTGCAAAAAAGAAAAGAAAATTGCAAGTTGACATGGCATGCATTGAGGATGATATGGCATGCCACATCATCACATTTCAACATTGTCTAAGAATTTTAATACATTCTATGCATGCTCCACCTATTCAATTTCCTATGGAATTTCTTGTAGTTATTGTACCTCAAAGGAATGGTGCAACAAGGGAGAGGATCCAAACTTCTCTTGTGTATTTGGAGTATAAAACTCATATGTATGGTGTTGACGTTGTAGACCAATTGTGTGCTTCCTATTGCTCTCAAAATTGGTCCCACAAATGGTGGCATTGTTTTTTTGGTTTCTATTAGATATGATAGTGGTGAATATGTTTGACATGTATGTCTAGGAGTGCAACAATGGTGAAGGCCAATGACACATCTCCAATTTTGTGTTGAATTATGCAAAATTCTTTTATGTAATTGGAGAGGACTAAATCGTGAGGAACCAAGAAGTTGTAATGGATATTGCTACCCCTCAACCTCAAGTTTGAGAGGATATTGTGTGGTTTGCAATAATAGTGTGGCATGGCCTCACACATTTTGCTGAAATTGCAATGGCAAATATATGTGTGGTCGTAAGGGATGTTTTGAAAGATATCATCACAATCTTCACCCAAGAAGGGAAGAAAGTGTGAGTGATTTTTATTTTTTTATTTTTTCATGTTTAGTATTTTTCAGAAGGTGGTACTAGTCATTTGTAGAGTTGTGGATTTTTTAGCAACTAGTAATTTGTTTAGATCTTGAAAATAAACAAGTATGTTCATTTATTGTTGAAGCATGGAACCAATGCAAGAATATTTTCTTTATTGAACATGATGGCATTTAGGAAGTCAATCTTCCTTCCTACTTTGCTTTATTCATGAAGGAGACTAAAAGACAATGGATAGTGGTGAAGGTTGAATTAGTATAAGTTTATGAGTTTTAGTATTTTTTTCCTTCAAAAATTCCTACATGTAGAAGACATGGGGTTGTATCATTTCACCATTCAGATTCGTCAAAAATAAAATTTTGACTATCCAAGAAATTTCTAAAAGTTGGCTAGTGTATAGTTGTTTTCTTTTACCACTTTCTATTGTAGGTCCATTTAGAATAAGTTAGACGTCTCATTTGCATCTAAAATTTTGCACAATTGAATCTAACATCATATAATTGAGAATTCCCTAAATCCCCATTCTCGTGTAGAACAAAAAATTTAGCAAAGGGGGCTCAAAGTCTCTTGTCCCTGTTGGGAGGGTCAAAAAAAACTTTTTGGGGAATTTCAAATGTTATAATCTTTCAATCCATTTGGTCAATTGGTTTGAAATTTTTTCCACACACTGCCTTACCTTTTTATTACACTTTTGTATGGTTGAAATTCAAAAAAATAGTTTCAATTTTAAATTTTGACCCAAAGCATCAAAAGTAACAGTTTTTGACTTTTTCTCTTCCAAAACACCTTCTGGGCTTTAGGGGTTAACAAATCCCTTATGGTTTGTCTTCCTCCTACCTCCCTTATTGTATATATACCTGATCTTCTAGAAACCAAGTGCTTGCAGTAAGTGGCATTGTCAACCATTGACCCATTTTGTAAATGTTACGTATGGAGTATTGTATATGATGTACAATGTATGGCATACTATATATGGTGTTCAATGTATAGCATATAGTATACAATGTATGATATTTTGCAAATGGCCTATTTTCTATGGTGTATGTCTAAGTGGACATCTCGAAGAACATCTAGACATCTAAATTGATGTCTTAAAAATTGAGACATGTCCTCTTGCCATGTCATTGTAGACATCTCTTGTGACATTCTCATGTCTCTACAAATGTGTTGTAATACATAAAGTAAACTAGCCTATGATAGGCAAAATGAGTGGTTTGCATTGTTCACATTTTTGAAAGTTTTGAATTTTTTTACCATATAAAGACAAACATGAGAAATGGAGAGAGCAACTGAAATTTTATTTTTTGACAAAATATGAATTTTTTCTGAATTTTGAAATGTGTTGCCCAATTAGACCAAAACATTCTACAAACTAGTCCAAACCCACCAAAAAGTGTACCCATCATAGTCACCTAAAGCAGTAACATTATTTTCTAATATGGCTGAAATATTTTCTAATATGGGCATGACATAAAGAAATAATAAATTTAGTTCTTGTAATGAATACACACTAGAAAGGTGGAAGTTCCTAAAGCAATCACTAATAATTCCATCACCATCACCCTAAGCACTGATTTTGGCCATTAACCTATCTAATGAAGTCCTAATTTCATTTTCAAGATAAAGTCTGATATGAATTGATGGAATATTGTAATGGGTGTTTTTGTAGGTGTTTGCATTAGAGAGTTGGCCTACCATAGGATGATTGACCTTAGTAAATTTGACATAACTTTCAAAAAAATAAAGCTCATGTCACTATGGACGTCCAAAAAAATATGCTTGCATCAAAACAAATGTCCAAACATACAAGATCTAGAAAAGAATACAAGTGCCACTTCATCAATTGCCCGAACAAAAAAATGGATGACATGGCACTATCCACAATGTTGGTGGTGAAGTGGTAGCCATGTGGTGACATTTCATGACCTTGCAACACCATGTTTTGTGAGACGTCATCCAAAATCACCTTGAAATTGGACCACGTTTTTTACGATTTTACATGTTTTGGAGCATGACTATTATGAGACATTTTTTTGGACATCCTTGTTGACGTGACTAATGTCCAAACTAACATACCTAGCATGTTATAGGCTTGTCACAAAAGAAAGGATTTCTTCTAGTGATCATCAAAACTTAGGAATTGTATTTGATGTAAAATTTCAGACTTCATTTGGATATAGTTGAACAACCTTTCCAAAAAACTTTGAATTAGAAAAAGTTGGTAAATCAAGATAAATTTCATCTCCACATTTTTTTTGAGATTTAGATCCACCAATAAAAAATTATGGACAAAATTCAAAGAGGATGTTAGAGAATGTCCAAAAAATTCCCTTTCAACCCCTCTCTAAAATTTGTCCATAACTTTTTATTGGAGGCTCAAAATCTTCAATGGATTTTTGGAGATGAAATTTAATTTGGTTTACCAAATTTTCTTAGTTCAAAGATTTAAAAAAAAAATATTCTACTATGCCCAAATGAAGTCTAAAATTCTACGTCTAATAGAATTTTTATTGTCTTGACTTAACTATGAGTGGTTGAGCTATAAATAATTCTAATTTATATATCCCATATGGGTTGTTCTACCTACTACTACCCCATATGTATATAAAGAGTTTCTCTTCAAACCAAGAAACTCAAATGAAGTTGAAAATGCTTTTGAAGCAAGGTGAGGTAGTTCTCAAAGAATTGCATGTTTTTTTTTGTAGATTACTTTTTTAAGCAATGAAAACTTGGTGCTCCTTCTTGGCCGGCATGGCCACCAAATACTTTTCAAAACCGCATGCCAAACTTGCACTTGGCCCCCCTATTTAGAGTATCAGCCTTGCAAATGCTCTGAGGTATGGAAAGAATGAGTGCCAAGACATGACAATCATTCTTTAGATTGCACTCAATGCTCAAGTATTCATGTTGACCGTAAATGGATCTCCTTACAAGTAATACCCCTCCAAGTGTTTCTTAGAGGGATAGGGGGACAAAAAAATTCCACTCCGAACTTTACACCTTGGGGGATTCCAAGTGGAAAATCAAAGGATTGATTATTTATTGTGGGGATGAAGAAATTTAGAAACTTGGAAATCATATTTAGAGTCAGAAACCCCAAATTTTGGTAAAGAGGTCATGAAATATGTAAAATCAACCTTTGAAGGACTAGGGGTAGTCCAAATCTCTAAATTTGTGAAGATATATCAAAAAACTCAACTTTGGAGAATAATTTAGTAATGATGTGAAAGCAAATTATAGTTGTACACACCATGATTCTTAGGCAATATCTATATGGTTGTATCTACTAATGCACCAACCAAAACTTATCAATAAAATTCTAAGTGAAAATTCAAAATTTCTGAAATTTTGGTGTTTTTTAAGATTTTTCTTGAACTTATTGGGTCAACTCTTTTTTTAAAGGGTTATGTTTTGAACTGAAAAAGTTGCAGATTCAAAAGAATTTGTATTCTTAGGAAAAATGAAGCTTAGGTAGCCCTCAAGCATTATCATACGCATGCCACTTACATGCAACTCCATTTACTATGCATGGCACCACACTCCACAGTGCCACTTACCAGTCACTTTTAATCTCAGCCATCAGATCCTCTCACATGAAATCTCAACCTTCCAATCTCTCTCACACTCAATGACTACGCAAATGACCTAAATTGTCATTTTCAACTCGCATCAATGATGGAGTCTCTGTCTCTATCAGTGGATGATAAGACCACCAACACAGACATACACAAATTGCTCAGCATTTCTTGTGCATTCTCAAACGTGCTATGCTCTTCACGAATTGTGCTTGTAACCTAATTGAATCTAGATTTCTTCTTGTATTTGTTTCATACATAGTGAATCTTGAAAACAAAATTCATGGCTGGCGTAGAATTTCTGAATTGGTTTCTACTTTCAGACGTTAGTGGTTCATGAGCATGTTTTTTGTTTGAAGCTTTGAATTCGTGCACCATTTTGGTGGATGCTTATTTCCTAGACGAATAAGTTATACTAGCAATTATACTTTGAAAAGGGTGAATCTCTTGAGCTCGCTACTCTAATGGATTGAGAACGATTACGAAAGCGTTCTAAAAGTCCAGTGAATAGCATTTGAGCGTCAATGTTTGCGATCTCTATAACGTCCACATTGAAAAGGTATGGTCCAACATATATTTTTCTGCATTTTTCCTGCAATTGTTCTGTTGTCATGACTATTAGTATTGCAGCTATTCACTTGTGGTTCTTCCTAAACTAGCGGCTATTCATCATTTAATACTATGTTTACGCATGTGATCATATTTTCACCATGTAGGGTTTGCGAGTGTGGTGCTTGACTTTAGAAAACATCTAGATTTCTAGAGTTATTTTATCCATCGAAGACATGGAGGCTGTTGTGTAGACCTCTAGTCGACAAGTATGAGTTCTGACGTATATGCTCCTGGAGATCAACTTCTAGTTTATCTAATGACTAGACTGAGAATTTCTTATGGCAAGTTCTATAGTCCTAATTGATTGTTTTCTCTATTACAGGAGATATCAGTGCATACGTCAAAGTTGCTACCCGCAAACCCTAATAAACTCGAAGGAGTGGATGACCTCACAAAACTAAGTTATCTCAACGAGCCTTCTGTAAGTTCTTTATGACCTTTCATACTGACATTTAAGAGATCTGATATATGTAAGTACAAGCTTCATGCGAGCACTTGATGTGTTGTTTCTATTTTTTACACAATTTTAAAACATAGAATTCCTACACTCGTATTGAATAAGAGGTCTATGTAGGGAATCATGTCTTCCTAAGTATTGTTTTTGTTTGTATAGTACAACAATCATGTTTATAAAATGTAATTTGTTTGGTAATTTTGCAGCATTTGCATATTAGAGCTAGTCTTGTTTTGATCGCGGTCAACCCATTCAAGAGAGTTTTCATCTATGGAAAAAGAAATGTATGAGCTTTTTAGAACAAAACTCCCGAAAGCTCCCAACCTCATGTGTGTATATTGATTGACAATATTTTTGGTATCATGATGAAAGGTGGGAACCATTATGATTACCTCACTAGAATGGGTATGAACTCTATAGTGCGGGTATGCAGTCTTTAGAGTTCCTTATCATTGATTATGTAACAAGGTTTATACTATAATATAACTCTTATAATTATAGAGACATAATTTTGAGGCTCACTAATTTTATTTTATTTTTTCTATGTAGAGGGAATCAACCATGTTCTGGAAGGAAAATTTGATGAGTGTAGTTTTGTTGTTTGTGTTTGAATTTAATCTTCTCTACTATGAGAGGCCCTCGAAGATCTCAATGAGTGGAAGCTCCTAAGCCTAAAGTTGAATATGCAAGACCTAGTGTAGGAAAAAAGACCAATGCAAGTGGACCTAGCAGAGGACAATGGGCAGAAGAGATGATGCAAAATGCCATTGATACCATAAAATCAAGGAAATTATCAATTAGAAAGGCATCTAAAACTTTCTCAATCCCCACATCATCTATTTTAGACTAGATGTATGGAAAGACCAAGAAGAAGAGACATGGATTTGACCCCTACCTGACTAAGGTTGAAGAAAGTGAGTTGAAAACATGTTGCTTCACTATGCAAGAAAGGGAATTCTCTGTGACCTTGCACATCTTAAAAAATATGGTTCGAGACATTGTGAGACACTATCCAAGGCAACATCCGTTCAAAAACGATCGTCCTGGGCAAAGATGGTGGAAGTGCTTAAAATCAAGACATAGAGAGGTGGTGTTAAGAATTGGAGAAGGTTTGGAGTTGAAGAGGTGTATGGGCTTAAGCAAAAATGTTTGTGGACAATTTTATAACAATTTGACCTTTGTGATTACTTCTCAAGGATACATAGCTTCATATTTATGAAACATGGACGAATTGGGGATTCAAGTGGTGGGCAGAAACAATACACTGAAGGTTGTGGCAAAAAAGGGATCAAGGAATGTAAATGTTCCTACATCTGACAGAAGAGAATGGTTAACTATTTTGGTATGTATTAGTGCTATTGGCACTTTCATACCCCATTATTTCATTTTCAAAGGAATGTATCTTCTTCAAGATTATGTGAAATTTTGTGGACTAGGTGCTACAATGAATGTTCAAGAGAATGGATGGGTGACAAATGAGATATTTTGTGATTGGCTTAATCACTTTAAGCGAAATTTTCCTGGAGGTGTGAGTAAAGATCACAAGCACCTCCTTGTGCTAGATGGCCATTGTAGCCATGTTAGTGCTATAGGACTTGATACATGCCTATAGATGGGATTGGACGTCATTACAATTCCTTTACATTCATCACATCATATGTAGCCTTTGGATGTCTCTTCCTTCAAGCCTTTTAAACAATATCTTCAAGAGGATAAAGCAACTATGTCATCACAAAATCCAAATTGGGGTAATGGTGTTATGTTGAAACCAACCCTAGCTCAAATGGCAGCAAGTGCTTTGAACCAAGTTCTTAAATCATCTACTATAATAGTAGGTTTTAAAGCATTAGGTATGTATTAGAAAGATTTTTTGAATAAGTGCTATTTCTTTCAATGTTTATTCATGTTTTTCAAAAATGTATATGGATGTTATTAATGGTTGAGATGGGGTTTGATGGATAATAGGCATCTTTCTTGTGGATCCAACGGCAATGGATAAGCACTATGGGCCAAGTATACCTCACTTGAACAGTCTATCTCTATCTTCACATGTGAGAGATGAAGAGGTGCAACAAACTATTTCAAATGAAGATGACAATATTGATGAAAAGGTGTTATATGAAAATGTTGATGATGTGATTAATCAAATTCTCGAAGAATTGCTTCAAGAAGAGAATATCAAGGAGGTCCTATACAAAGATGGTATCAATGAGATCTTATGTGAAGAAGATTCCATGAACATGTCAAATGAGGCACAAATAGAAGTTCAAGATTTATTTGTTTGGCCATCTAACAACCTTGATCCAGTAACAATTAGGGCCACTGATTTTCAATCACTTACTAGGGGTCAATGCCTAACAGACACAATAGTGGACTTTTTCCTCAAGTACCAAGAAAAAAAGCAACATTTCATAAAACGACTCCATTTCTTCAATAGTTTTTTCTTCAGAAAGCTTGTGATCATCTACGAACAGGATGCCACAAACAGATTTGAAGAAATTGCATGTTGGCTCAAAGATACAAATATCTTCAAGTATGATTATATTTTCCTACCTATCCTACTCAGGTAACCTAATCCAAGTTTTTTTGTACTATCATAGTACCCTTTAGAAAACTTGTTTTTGGAATTTGAATTTACTACAATGTTATTAATTATGTTTTCTTTTATGAATTGACAATGGACATTGGAGCATGTTTGTTATTTGTAATGTGGGAAGCTTGATAGTGAAACCTTCTATACTCCATTTGAAATCAATGAAGTCAACAACCCATTTGGATCTACAAAAGCATATCAAATTGTAAGTATTTTTAAATTGGTCAATTTGATCAATTTTATATTTCCATTGCAAGTTTGTCATTGAATACCAATTTAATATACTTGTTGATTGCACTTTTTTGAACTTGGAATGGGAAAGGCAAAACAACATGGCAAGTTTGAAAATTCCCAAGAAGGTCCTTCTTGACCTTAAGATTCAAGTAATTGATGTAAGTTACTATTCAATTGTATGTGCTTGAAGATGCATTTGATTATTTTGACATATTGCAATGGATTAGTCATTTTTCAAATATGATATAAAGGTCTTTCTGCTTTGTATGTATGTAGGTCCCTCAACAACCTGAGAATAATAGTACAGATTGTGGCATTTATTTGATCAAAAGTTTGGATATTTTCTTGGACACCATTGCTAAAGGGTTTTCTTTGGGCCAAAGTAGTGGATATATAGTAAGTGTACATCTTAATTTGAAAAGTTTCAATTTAATTTGAATTGTATATATACCAACTTGATCTCTTGAAAGAGTGAATCTCCAATATGTTTGTGAAGAGTTTTTTTATATTTTTTTGAAATGATTGTATGTGAATTTGAATTAACTTTTGGTGTTAACATATTTGTTTGGTCAGTTACAGAAAGAGCATTGGGAACTCCAGACTACTCCATTTCAAGATAGAGAGGCAAATGCCAAGCGAATGAGTATAAAGTAGACAATATTGATGCTTCAAGGGGGATCAATTTTTTCCTCAATTGTTGAAGACATGTAAGTTAAAAACATTGTATTGATTTTCACAAATATTTCTATGATTTATATTCATTATTCATGTTGATTAATTTTTATTTTTTTGATATATGTCAACCCAGAGGCAATGGCTTGGAAGGTGGAGTTGAAGCCCTATCTAGTATACTCAAAGTTCCTTCTATTCCTAAGTCTTCAAGGAAACCAAAAAACCCTAAGAGATAAAATCCTTATGGAAAATGCCTCATGTCAAAAGAATTCACCAAAAACAGATTGAAAGTTGCCAAAAAAAAAGAAGACAAGTTCAATGAGAAAGAAAAAAAAGAAAGAGAAGAGAGCAGAGCTTGTGAAATCCAAAAGGGAAGCAAAAATTCAACTCCAAGTTGAAAAAAAGAAGTTAACTTCAGAGCACAAAAAGAAGAAACTATTAGAGCCTTCTTCACTTCTTGTGAAAAAACAGGCTAAGTTTATTACTCCTTTAGTGAAACGTGAGATGCATGGTTAGTGATTTAGATGATGATTGTAGATCGACACATACAGTTCAAAACTAAATCTTTAACCCCTCATCGCCCAAAGTCCAAACGTGTGTAAAAGCATCCTTGCTTTTCAAGTGCTATAAGTCTAAATTTCAGTAAGGTATGAAAATCTCAACCGTACAATCTTGTAGTGTGCATGTTGTAGATGATGTGGAACAAATTTGGGGTCATTTGACCGTATAGATTGAAAGATTATAATGTTTTTGTCTTAAAAAAAGATGCTGAAATTTTCCTAAAAACACATTTGGAGGTGAATTTTGGTTTCTAAACCTACTCAAATGAAAAAACTCTAAACCACAGAGTGATTCAAATCCAAAAGACAAACACTTTGGTGAAAAAAAATATCATTCCATTGACTCATTGTGTCTGCAAAATTGTTTTGAAATGTCAAAAAACAGTGAAAAAAGTAGCAAAAAATCTCATCTATGGTTGAACCTCCCTCTACTAAAATGCTTCTCAGTCACTCATTACCTCTTGTATTGATATGAAAATTTAACCACACAAACTAGACCTTAAGAGGAACAAAACCCAAAAATATTTATTGAAAAAAAACATTTTATGAAAAAGTTACGAGCCCCTGAAGTTGCAGCCATCAGAATGCAATGTGGTGAACTCAAATTGATCCTGTGAACTTCAAAGGGCTCTCAAAAAATCATTAATCTTATATCGATCTGAAAATTTTACTAGTGAAATTAAACTAGTATGCTCAACTTTTCCAACAAGTTTTTATTGAATTAAGACATCAGATGCAAAAGTAACAGCAGTTTGAATATGACTGCCAGACAATGTGAGGACATTTTTTGTCCCCTTGGGTGATGAGGGGTTAAAAAGTTACAACTTTTGAGTTGGAGATGCCATTTCATTTATTCACAACAATCCCACCTACTCATTAATAACAATTTTAAGAAAAAATTAGTAAACATAATGAACCCACTTTTATTAATATGCTACTGAATCCAAATATGCACTGTAAGTGGCATGAGTATGATAATTCCCTGGATTGCTAAGGCTTTGATCGTCTTTTATAGTGGATGTGTACCAACTTCTGGAGTAGAACCTGCTTCCCTTACCTTTGCAGAGAACTCCTTCTGGTTGGACAGGCAGCTAATGTGGATTTCATGGACCATCTCTTTTTCTTCAGTGTTGAATGGGAAGTCTTTGACACGTATTTGTAATTGTTCACCCTGAAAAGGTCACTCTAAAATCTCTCTATATTGTTGATTGCCTTGTGTCAAGACACACTAGTCTGTCAAGATTGTATCCATGGGAATGGTGACATATTTATCGATACATTTAAAGTCCAGAGCAGATGATGAGCTCTTGTTATCTTTTGCTAATTGTTTGAGTACATCATTCGAACATGTTTTTTTGCTTTCACAGATGTGGCCACCTTCCAATCATTGTAGTTTTTCTTGTATGGTACTTTCTTGGTGTGGTTGATTTTACAACGGCATGTGAAGGCCTACCTTACAGAGAGCATGTGTTGACATTGACTGTGTGTTTGCATGGGCAAGTCAGCTCTGTCCAGAACCACTCTGACTATTCAATTTTGGAGGACTCAACTCTCTCTTGGCTTGCTCATCACAGTGAGCACATTAACCCCTTAAGGAACAAGGCCTTTCTTTCTACGAAAAAATATTCGAAACTGCCATTTCTGTAGCAGAGTAAAAAAATTTGAATTCTTTTTTTCTTTTTTCTTCTTTTCTTTTTTATAGCTTTCATCCCCAAGTATTAGTATTGGGATGACTATGAGATAGGATTTTCTAAGAGAAAAGCTCCTTAATATAGAAATACAGAGACATGTTTTGACTCTAAAGCCAAATATTAGTTTTTTTTTCACATTATATGTTTTTTTGCTTTATTATTTTTGTAAACAAAAGTAAAGGAGAAACCATAGATAAGAGTTGTGAAATATAATTACAGTGACAACTATGGTTACATCCTATATAAATGGTATATTAGGCTTTAATCCAATAAGGATGTTGCAAACCAAAGTGGTCCAATGGATGAAAAAGAACTCTTGCATGTGAGACAGAAGTGCCATTATTCATCTTTGAAATTTTGTGCAAAAAGGAGGAGGTCTTGCACAGTAGTATGACCTCCAATGATTACTTTCAAGTTTTTTAAAATAGATGATTCACACTGTTTCAAAAAAGAAGATTTCCACAATGTCAAGTAGAAAGCAGTTTGCCTCAAGAAATCACGGGGATTTTGGTTGCGACTGGAGATGACTAAGAAACACAAGTGGACGTGCTTGTACAAAATTTCAAATCTCGTTCATTGAATCTTCTAAACCGTCACAGAAAACTTTTTCGTTGGCCTATCTTATTATGGGTTCTAAATGGGTGTTACGATCAAGGTAGGTGATAAGAAACCACAGGCCTTGGACGGGTAAAATGGGACGGTTAGACCACGAGTTGAACCATCCAAAAGATTGACTCCTAAATTTCAAACTTTCGGTGACTAGCAATCGTGCCTCACCGTGAGAACGGAGCTAGTTTCAACCATGTGGGCCATCAATCCCACTTCGTTACCACGATACAAAATGGGGCTAAACAATGGTTTGATCCATGTCACTCGCAACAACAAAGTTTACAATGAAATTGTAAGCCACAACACACAACACAAAAGTCTTCAAAATCTCCTCTTAACTCCAACTCCTTGGTTGAACTTTGATTTGATGCCACCAAAGTTCTACAAGTCCAAATGATATGAGTGATAGCTTTCTGGAAAACTAACACAATTTTCCACTCATCCTCCAAATATTAAATCAATCTAAAATTCAATCCAACTTCTATAGCCACTCGAAATTTTGGCCATTGAATTTAAGGGTAGCAGACCCTTCTTTATTTTGACACTCACAACTCACTCATATAAACTCTAAATAGAATGAATGATAGCTTCATGAAAATCTAACAAAATCTTCTTCATTCTCTCTAATTTTCATTGCAAACAAAAGACCTATCCATCTTCTATGGTCGTTCAAAGTCTTTGCCTTTCTATATAGAAGGCAACAGACCTTCCCCCATTTAAACTAGCACAACTTTTGAATGACAGCTCCAAATCAAACAAATAAAATCAATTTAGAATCACAACATCATAATACACAATTCCTTTAATTTTCATTTTAAAATTCATAAAACTCAATACACTATGACTCCTCAAACATTCGGGCCTTACAAACACAACGAGAGAGATAATGTATAGTGCCCTCTTTTTCCTCCACCTTATCTTCTACCTTAACTATACAAGTCAAGTGGACTTCAATCCATACCTTATCCATGTGGCTCCCCTATAATCCATCAATCATCAATTTTGACCATTAAATTCATTGTATATCCTTAGCTCGAAGATAAATCACCCCAAAGTCACTAAAAGACAAACTATTTGTATATTTTCCTCTTGCCACATATTTTGCATGGTCTGCCTTAGTTGAAAGATTGATTGATCTTTCTAATCAACGTTGGTGGCCATGACTCCCCTTGACAGGCCTAATTATACAATAATATTGATCAACATTAAGACCCTCAAAACACACTGCGAATGTCAATTCTCAACTCCCGAGCTCAACACATCCAACCTGCAACAAAATCACCAACACTTGAGCATCATGCTGAAGGTTCCCATGCCATAGTTGCTCTAATCAAAGTTGCTTTGGTGGTCGAGAAGGCCTAGCTTCTTTTTGTGGATGCTCATGTGGTGGTACGAGACTTAACAACAAAAGAGGTTGATCCGGTGGTTGTAACAAGAAAAATTCAAATTCAAACCACGGTTGAGGTTTTTCATCTTGAAACTAAAAAAAAACCCTCTAGTTTGGCATACTAAAATCCAAAGTAAGAAAAACAAAGAAAACTATATTACTTTCCTGAAGCTCTTTAATGATCTTTTTTCTTTACAGTTTGTTAAAAAGAAGGCGTCATCTTGAAGCTACCTCAACTGACGTCATATTTCACACTGCATTATTGTAATCAAATCCATCCAAAAACATATAAATATACATTTTTACATAATGCGACAACAGTGACTAGCCCATCCTTATAGGGTTAATGTTGTTACCATGTCAGATGCTTAAATGACACGATTTGATTCTAATTATGAATAGATGGTCATGGATTAGCATTACCCCTTTCCAACTAAGATTGGTTGTAAAGGGTGACACTTATTCCTTAGTCTACTTCCTAGGTTGAATTGTTTGTGTGAACCGAATTGAGATGTGTTTTTGGTTGTTTTTCCTCTCTTCTTTTAATACGCACTGTTCCATTTTTTTTTAAAAATTGGTTATAAAGCTACTTATCAACAATGACGGGATTTTAACCCACTTTGTAGATCTAAACTAGTGAGTACAAATACTCACAAGAGAGAGTTCAACCATTGGACTCACCAAAAATTAAAATAGGCATTTAAAAGCTTGATATAACATTTATTTGGGTTTTTAATGATCCTCCATGTGTTCAAAATGGGTTGACATGATGGTAACAAAGCAAGAACAGGGTATAAACCAATCACTCATTCAAATATTCAGGACAAGCTATCTCAGCACCTTAGTTCTTAGGGTGCTCCAAACCAGCTACAATGATGCTTGAGTGATTTTATTTGTTTTCTCAAACTTGTCATGCGTAGTTACGATTGAACTAGTTCAAACAACTGACTTGTCCAAAGAAGTTGTGAGCCTTGGAGTTCTACGTGGCTTAGGATTACGACAAAACAAAACAACAAGTGAAAAATGGCTTCTTTTCAATCAATGAACAATAGTCAAGTTTATATTTTGTTGCTTACAAGCTTGTGTGTACTAGGAGATTTGTGTAATTTATGATTCTTTTTTTCCTTGTGAGAACTATGCCATATTGTTAGTAAGCTTAAGACACCTCGTATGCGACATCTAACATCGTAATTTGATGTTGATTGATTGTTATGGGTGCAAGTGAGGCTTACTACCTCAAGGAACAATTGAATTTTGTGACATTTTTCACCCTATTCAAAGAATTTAGTGCCATGAGAAGTTTTTTTGAAGACTCTTAATAGGCTATGATTTACCATTGGAATTTGGCTAAAGTAACTTTGTTATATAGCTTTTTAGGTACATTTAGCTTTTTTCAAAAAAAGTTGAAGAAAGCTTTAGATATTATTGGGACACTTGCTTGCATTTTTTCGTTTTTTGTGATATTGGTTTGATACTTGTTTATGATTGTGTCATATATACAATTGCTCATGAAAAAATTGATGGTACTTAGGATGGTTTGAAAAAAATGGTATAGTTTGTTGTTTGAAAAGATGTAGAATGGAAATGTTTAGATAAGTGCTTGTTCTAGGATGTTTGAGAAAAAGAATTTTTTTGCACATCTTACTAAAGGATCATACATTAACTAGTAATAGAACGTGTGGAAAAAAATTCAGAAATTTTGACCGCACAAATTGCAAGATATTTGCATTTAAAGTGAAGAAAACAAGTTTTTCAATACATTGTGGGACTAGATTATTTGACTTTGAACCTTCTTCACTTTCATTTTTTGCACTAGAGAGTTTTGAGCTTTAACCCCTAAATGTCCTAATTCATCTCTAGAATTGACAATTTGAGAAAAATCATTATAAAGTGCTATTTGGAAGCATATTCTGGAATTGAAATGCAAATAAAAATTGTAGATTTTGATTTGTAGATTCCATTTGTATGGTTTAGATTCACCAATGTTATCACCAATCTTTTTTTATAAATTTTGAAAGAGAAATTTCAAAATTCCATCAAAATTCAATTGCAAGTAAAATATTATCATTTTTTTTGAGTAAAATTTGTTGGAATGGATCTGAAATGAGGTTCTCTTCACATAGTGATTTTTTGAAGTTTTAGTGTTCTTCCTATCTATGACCTCATTTTGGCTAATCCAATTTTGAACTAAAATCAATGCAATTTGACCACTTGACATAATTGCACATTTGTAATTTTAGAAAAATATTGACTCTAGTAACACCAAATCCAACCCTTAGATAGGACAAGAACTTGATAATGTATCTTCACAAATTAAAATAACTTTCATCCAAGTAGTTAGGAAGATGAAACTAGAATTTCAATTTGTTCATTGTCTAGAAAATGGACGTTGACTTGTTTAGGGGTTAAATCTTAATGGTGGAGAATTGAGTTCAAAGTCTAGGAAAAAAAAGAAAACACAAAAGAATTTAGTTTTTATTCTTTAAAAAATTGTGAAATAGAAGTAGGTACAAGATGGAAGGAAAATCTAAATTATTTATATCTCTAAGATGGAATTAAAATGTATTGATCCCAATGGTGAGATTGTTCTAGCAAGAAAATCAAACCAAGTGGACCTTTTCTCTTTGATAAATTTTAAAAATTGCATTCAAATATGAATCTAATAAGTAATTTTTCCAAGAAGATGCTCTAATTGCCCAAAAAACAAGATTGTCCATAACTTTCTCATAACAAATCCTAATGGAATGA
Source organism: Straminergon stramineum (assembly GCA_963920665.1). Classification (NCBI taxonomy): domain Eukaryota; kingdom Viridiplantae; phylum Streptophyta; class Bryopsida; order Hypnales; family Calliergonaceae; genus Straminergon; species Straminergon stramineum. The sequence continues at coordinate 32,988,711 of OY987264.1, read as the reverse complement.
ATCACATCTTTCCATGTAGACAAAAATATAATCAATGACAAAGAAAATTTTAATAATAAAATTTTAATTTTTGAAGTTTTTTTTTATGCCCCTCTCCCCTATTTTGAGCTTATTTTGGCATAACTTTTGTTACCAAGCAATGAATAAAAACAATTAAATTTTCACCAAGCTAATCAATTTTTCCATCTTCATAAAAAATTTCAAAAAATCAAGACAAAAATTGAGACTATAGATACCTGGCCGAAATCCCATTTGTCCCATGAAGAGACAATGGTCCTTAAGGTGTTACCTCGAAGTGCTACAACATCTACTTTCTAGACAATGAACATATTGAAACTCAAATTTTGTCCTCCTTATTGCTTGGAGTCATTCTAATTTCTAGAGATAGTTTAACATGTTGTTGTCATATTTAATGGTTGGATTTAGTGATATTAGAGTACATATTTTTCTATAATTACTAATGTGGAAGTAGTTCGAGTAGTTGACCAAGCCAAAATTGCATTGACTCTACTAGTTCAAAACGGGATTTGCAAAAATGAGATCATAGATTTGAAGAATACAAAAATTTCAAAAAATCACCATGTTAAGAGAACCTCATTTCAGATCTATTTCGACAAATTTTACTCAAAAAAATGATAATATTTTGCTTGTAATCAAATCATATACCATCCTTGTGCCCTAGGCTTATTGTTCTATAGTGATAATCCATTCACACATCGTTAACCCCTATAGGATGTTTTGAAATGGCATATATGATCAAATTTCAAAGTAATTTGAGGGAAATGATGTACAACCACTGTTTGGTAACCTTGGACTATGTCTTTATGAGGTGGGATTTTTACACAATGGCCACTTGCAAGTGTGCTTCACAATTCTACAATCACAATTGATTTTGAGGAAAACTAGCTCTAGCAAGAAATTTGTAACTATGAATGGGTGTTAGGTGCTCTATATACAAAGACTATATTGTACCAAGCCGGAGAAGGAAAAATCAACATAGATTTTCCATTGAACTACCTCACACACTTGGTCTGATGCATTTGCACCGGTTGCAAGTCAAGTATGGACCCAAAATACCAATTGCCAAGCGAAATGTGGCTCAAACAACAACAATAGTAGCCCACACAACAAAGTACTTCACTTGTGTGAATCTGAAAATCTTCATGAGAAATTTGATGCTAATTCATTTCAAAATTGATAATCTATAAGGGCAGTAGTTTATTAATAAAAAAATCCGAAACCTAACTTTTTACAAAATAAAAAGAGAGGAAAAAAATTCTAGGATTCAAAAAAGAAGTATTATTGTGATAATAATAAGGAAAAGATAAATATATATTATGTTTTGAAAACCATCTTTTGAAATGAACTTCAAAATTATTAGTAAGATTAAAATAAAATCTTGAATATCACTATTGAACTTTGAAAAGTCTCAAACAATTCTAGTTTAAGAAAATAATACAAATTACCTAAAGTAAACCACACAAAAAATCCTATATTAGTATTGCTTCAAAAATGCTACCTTGTTCCCAAAAAATTAAATCCTTCATACTAATTCAAGTGTAATATTCTAGTTCAAATTTTCTTGAATGGCATGGTTGTTTCTATTTCCAGTGGAAAGAACGATACCCTTCAAAAAAAAAGTGCAAGGGACAACATTCAAGGAAATTCAATTGTGTGATGTAGGGTGGAGAGTTAATTTTTATAATGAAATCCATTGTTGATCTTAAATCCTCCAAAGGTATGGGATAATTTGTAAATGAGAGCTTGACCACTCCTTGTCAAGACCAAGGAATTGTGTTCAATGTAGAACTTTAGACCTCATTTTGGCACAATAGAATAAAATTTTCCAAAAAACTTTGAAAGAAGAAAAGTTGTGAAATCAAGATATATTTCATTTCCAAAAATCTGTTTGTAATTTTGAGCCTCCAATCAAAATTTAGGGACAAAATTCATGAAGGATGTTCGAAAATGTCCTTTCCAACCCCTCTCTACTTTTTGTCTATGATTTTTGATTGAAGACTCAAAATCTCAAACGGATTTTTGGAGATGAAAGTTAACTTAATGTCACGCCCCTATCTCCTTGGGGTGCCCAAAGTGCCTTAGTGAGAAAGGGGGACCTTGGGGGTGACTTCTCAAGCCTTGCAATAGGCTAAGAAAGGAGAAAGAAGAGACCTCCAAGCAAACAAGGGGAAATAGCGCCTTGTTTAAGAAGGTCATAGTGTCATGTCATACATTCTTGGAAAGCTCTTGAGAATATGCTTCTAACCGTCCAAATAACACGTGATTTGGACTAATAGGCTAGAAGTTATGGTCGTTCAAAGTTGGAGGTGTCCTAGTGGCGCCGGGACACTCAAAGGCTAGGTGTGAGGGGTTCGTAGGGAATCCCTCAACAAAGCATGGCATGTAGCATATCATTGGAAAGCTACAAAGACAAGGAATCTAAAATGCAAGAATTATGAGGTTCTAAGGCATGAGCCAAAAGTTATGGCCAAGAGAAGGACCGTGGTGAAGGCGTGACGCCACTCTTGGTGGACCTGAATCTTTGGAGGCTCATAACTTTGTGAAAACTTGTCCAAATAGGACAAGTGAGCAGTCCATCAGCATCTACTCGTTGTGTAGATATCTTAAATGAGCTCGCATGTGTAAATTGAAGCCCTAACAACAAAATTACGCCGTTTGGAAGTTCGGGAGTCCAAATGAAGGTAGAACTTGGGGATTTCGGTTGGAAACGGGTGGTCTTCCAAAACCCAAGGGGGTTTGGGAAGTCCCTTTGACCCACAAGGGGGGGGTCTATCAAAGACTACAGAGAGTACTATAGGAGGGGTTGGTCTCCCTCCTCACTCCCTTTTGGAACTTTGGTGAGTCCCGATGACTCATGGGTGGTGATGTAACTTTACCACTGGCTTCAAGGCTCTTTGGGACACTTGTGTATGTGTTCCGGGGCATCGGTTGGTTGGAGTCCCACTCCTTGCTAAGCCTTTGGTAATGTGTCATGAGTTGTGAGTCCCAATTAGTATTGGTGGAAGAGTAGCAAGTACACAAAAGGGCCTAGTATGAAGTGGGGTGACAACCAAGGGTGGTTAGGACTATGGTAAGTAGTGCCTCCATGACTTCTAGCACAATAAGATGGAAGTTCCGCCCCATGACACCAAGTGACATGCCAGGTGTCACGAGTGGAGTGCATGCTAGAAGTCCCAGGCATGACAACTTAGCAATGTGAATTGGAAATGGGAACTAATGTTGTGAATTTGTAGCATGTATAGTGTTAGGTAATTGGGCCTAAATGATACCAGTATTGGAGTGTAGTGAGCCTTGAAAGCTTGAAGGTCTCTTTGAAGTTTGGTTGGAGCTGTAAGGTGTTACTAGAGCCGCGACACTTAATTTCCCAAATTTTCTTGGTTCAAAGGTTTTGTAAAAATTTATTCTACTATGCCAAATGAGGTCTACAGTTCTACATTTAACACAATTCCTACTTGTAGTGTTTGGTTTTGGTTTATATTTTTGTATTTGTTATCTTTTTGGTTTTCTATTTAATTCTAATTTATTTTTTCTACTTGATTTTATTTTGGTTTTTATTTTACTACCATTTTACTATTTGCCTAATTTGGTTCCTTTATCAAATCTTTCTTAAAGTCATTTTAGTTCAAAACCCCTATTTTTCCCCTAGAATTTTCCCTTTGTATTCTCCTCATTGCATTTTTTAGATTTTCACCCTAAACTCCGGAAGTCTTTGTTGCAATCTAACAGAAAACTTCCTAATTGATAGTTGTGGTTTAACGAGGGTTGCTATTATATGAGTATAAGAGTGTGAGCCCATGATTCTATAATACTACACACCTATATTATAGGTGTATATACTATAGAAACCGTTTATGATTATAGGGTATATATGTAACAAATACCCATAGTATAGGTGTTTATGATACATACACCTTCTATAGTGTATAGTATGTATATTATAGGTACCTATAATGTAGGCTCAATTCTCACAAGCTCGCATTCTTAGGCTCACATACTAGCACTGTTGGTGGTTAAATCAGGAATACAAATAGTTTTGAAGTTGTGGATTTATGCAAATTGTTTATATTTTCTATTTTCTAGAAAGTGAATAATTAAGGTGGTTCACAACGTCCTTCAAAAGTATCGTTGGATTTCAATTGGGTGAACCAAGCATGCGAATTAAGAGTGGGTCTGTGACTAGATATGAGACCATGAAATTTCTTCCTTTACAAGTTTCTATTACCTTATAAAAATCCACTTAGTTTTATGCTGAAGTATACCATCAAACTTTGCAAAGAAATGTATTTATTTTGGACATTTCTAACTTGTTGAAAATCTTCATTATAAAACTCAAGAAATTGGATTGAAGAATCCAAAACAAACCTATCTACTAGAACAAACACTATGCAACTTAGTAGAGCACGTAGGGTAATATTTTTGACAATTCTTGCCGGTAGCCAAAGATGTGTGCATACTTTCCAAGTGGAGTACCTTGATACAAAGCCTAGTATAGAAAAAAGCCTTTTATTCACTGTGAATATGCATAACATGTTCTATACTAAGGTATAGTTTCTACCCTTTCAATTTTTTTTTTATTCTTAATCTCATAATTTTTTCCACAAGTCCACAACTTTGCCAAGATGTTTATCATTTCATGTTTTTCCCAATACATAAGGAAACCAACACAAAAATGTGAAATATTAGAAATTGAGGCGCATGCATGGTCTCCACATCCTAAAGGGGTTACATAAGTTAACATTCCAAATGCAGTCCCATTTGCAATTGCAACGGTTTGACACGGGTGGCCATTTCAACTATTCCAACTTCCAAGGACTACCAAATTCTCTCCAAATCTTCAACATACTTTTCAATTCATGAGCAAATTCGTTTGAATAATGTGAGCTTCATTATACCTCCATCAAATCCTCATGGAGTAACGGTACAACGTCTTACTCTATACCTAGTACCGTATCTTTGGGGTAGGGTTGGCACATTGTTGCTGAATAATTAATTAAAGTTCCCAAAGTAGGTTCGGCAAATTAAAATTTAATTTTTATTAATTCAACATTACATCAAAAAGGATCCAATTCTCTTAGCACTTAAATTCAAAAAATCCTCTAACTTGATTCAAAGTAGAAGGAAAGACAACTACTTTATACAAGTAAGGTGGTATGCGGTGAAACAACCCATATGGGATATGTCAATTAGGATTAGTAGGAGCTCTAGTTAACCCCTCACCGCCCAAGGCCTAAATAGGTTCAAAAACAACATTTCTTTTGAAGTTTTATAGATACAATTTTCACTAAGCTACAAAGATCTCAACTATACAATCTTGTAGTGCACTTGTTGCAGATGATGTGCATCAAATTTGATGTCATTTGACTCCATCGATTGCAAGATTATAATGTTTTAGTGTTGAAAAAAGATTTTGAAATTTTCCTAAAAGTACATTTGGAGGCGAAATTTGGTTTCAAAATCTTTTCAAATGAAGAAACCTTAAACTATAAAGTGATTCTAAATCAATATAAAAACACATTGATGAAAAAAATATCAATCAATTGACTCGTTGTGCTTGCAAAATGGATTTGAAATGTCAAAAAATGCAAGAAAAGTTGCAAAAAACCCATAAAAAAATGGGCCTCCTTCTACTAAAATGCTTCTTAGTCACTCATAACTTCTTGGATTGATATGAAATTTTATAAATACAAACTAGACTAGTATGCACAACTTTTCCAAATTTTGTTTTATTGAAAACAAACATTTTATGAAGAAGAAACAAGCTGCTAAAGTTCATTGTAGTTCAAAAATGTTGAGATTTTGAACTTTGAATTGCTTTTAAACATTCAAAACAACCTAGGTTGACATGAAAATTCCACCACTACAACTAAACGTCAAGGGGAACATAAGCCAACAAATTTTATTGAAAAAAAACTTTGGATGAAGGAGATACAAACCCCCAAAGTTGTAGCCATCAAATACAATTTGGTGAACTCAAATTGAACTTTGTGAACTTTGATTGACTTTCAAAAATTTAGTACATCTTGGATTGATCTGAAAATTTTACCACACAAACTAGAAGAGAGATTGCAAATTTTCCAACAAGTTTATTGAAATCGGATATCAAATGCAAAAGTTACAATACTTTGAATTTGACCTAAGGACACTTTTGGTCCCCTTCGGCGGTGAGGGTTAAACTCTCTTCTTTAAATTGTCCCATATCCTTTGAGGATTCATGATGAATAATAGATTTCATTATAAAATCGACCTCTCCACCCTGTAGTCTCTTGAAGTGGTAAACACTAGTCTTCCACATTTTGTCAACAAATACTTTTTTGATGATAGATGGTCATTGGACTTCATAATTTCCTTTTTGTCTAGTACTAGACATTTTCTTTGTCTACGACAACTTGGATAGCTAATTCTTTCTGAAATCATCAATTTCTCTCTTTCATTCTATTTTTTTCTAGCTTTCTTAAAAATAATTATTTTCCACAGATCTTGACCCAAAGGCAATGGTGCTAGTATGTGAGCCTAAGAATGTGAGCTTGTAGGCATTAAGCTTACATTATAGGTACCTATAATATGGATATTTGTAATATATATATATAATAGGCTCATGGGCTCATACTTCTATACTCACATAATAGCACCCCTCGTTGAGGTAGTTAGCAAACTAGTTAGCAAATTGAATCTGAGATTCAATTTTAGGTACATTTATATCAATGAGAGACTTCATTGAAGCATAACTAAAGTACTAGTTGAGGTGTGGAGATTTTATTAGAAAGATGTCTTGGATGGATTTAGATGATGAGTGATTCTAGGATGCATTTGTACTATATCCTATTACACAATTTAGTCAATTGTTTTCTATTATACATTAATTCATGTGATTAAATTTCCAAAGAATCAAGATTTGTAGACAAGGTTTTCATTACTACTTTACATCTTAAGTAACATTTTCTTATTTAATTTTAATTTATATACCCCCAATTGGATGTCACATTTGCTAGTTTGGTAGTGTCAAATACAGTTTTCAGCCCAAAAAAACAACAGTTTGGAATATGAAGTCACCTCATAGGATGACATAGTCTAATACAAAAGTCTTCATAAATAGCAAATTTTCCTTGCACAAGTACTCAAATTACCCTTTATCAGAATCAATGTAGAAAAAGATTATTGAAATTTAATTTTCTCAATCTATAATTGGTTGACTAAAATTACCTTTAAGTTGGAAACAACAACCAAATTAATTTTAATTTTATGAATTTATTAAATATTTTTAAAATAAAAAATTAGGAAAATATGTATTTTCATGAAATTTCCATTTAGTTACTTGTTTATAAATATAACTTTAGGAATTTCTTTTTAATTGAATTTTTTTTAAATAGTTTATTTTGAAATTTTTTATTTTCAATTTCATTGTAGTTTGTTTTAAAAATCTCAAATTTCATATAGTACCATCCTTAACCCCTACACATCCATATTCATCTCTAGAAAAAAATCATTACAAAGTGCAATTTGGGAGCATATTTTGGAATTGATATATAAACAAAAGTTGTAGATTTTCATTTGTAGATTGCATTTAAACAATAGATTCACCAATGCTATCACCAATATTTTTTATAAATTTTGAAAGGAAAATTTTAAAATTCCAACTAAATTCGATTAAAAGCAAAATATTATCATTTTTTGAGTGAAATTTGTTGGAAGAATTTAAAAGGAGGTTCTCTTCACATGGTAATTTTTTGAAATTTTTGTGTTCTTAAAGTCTATGACCTCATTTTGGCAAATCCAATTTTGAACTAGAGTCAATGTAATTTTGGCTTGGTCAACCACTTGACATCTTGCACATTTGTAATTTTAGAAAAATATGTACTCTAATAACACCAAGTTCAACCCTTAGATAGAACAACAACTTGATAAAGTATCTCCATAAATTAGAATAACTTTCATCCAAGTAAACACGAGGATGAAACTTGAGTTCCAATTTGTTTATCATCTAGAAAATGGATGTCTAAGCATTTAGGGGGTAAATGTGACAAAATCAACAAATATTTTAAATTGTATTGGTACACACTAAATGTGTGTTGTGAGGTTGGTATCATTATTAGAATTCCAATGAATGACTTGATTGTGCATTTTAACCCTTTAACGCCTAAAGGTTTATTACTATGTTTTCACCCAAAACGCTCCGAAATTGCCATTTCTAGTATAAGTACCAAATTTTAGGAAAAAAACATGATTGGACACATGTAACTATGAATTCTTGTAGTAAACTGGTTTGAAAAGATATGGAAAAATTTTTAGAAATTTTTGCCATGTAGATTTCAAGATATCATTGTTTGAATTGACAAAAATCTTTTTTTGGGGCCTACAAAGAACCAGGCTGCTGCTCTTTTCAAGGTCACATTTCTATGAAAAAATGTCCAAAATGATGGTGCGTCTTTGGATTCATTCTTCAAGGCATGTTAGCTACATGCTTTGGAGTTGTATAGCATATAGGAAAAAAAGAGTAAGTAGAAAGCAGCAGTGAATGATTCAAAATACTAAATTGTTAAGAATTTTGTTATGGAATTGAAGAATGCCAATCCAATGGTTGTAATGTTGTAATAAACAATCTACATTTTTTTTATCTACTTTTCCAAAATATTGAAAATTGAGTGAAATAAAGGACTTCAAAGTTTATTTTAGAGTAGAGATTCCATAAATACTTGCAAACTAAAAGTCCTTGAAACTTTCATCTCATTAATCAAAATAGAATGATTCAAAGCTTTCCATGTATGCATAAATTTGGAAAACCAATTTCAAATTTTTATTTCTTAAAAAAGTAATTTTTTTTATTTGGCCAAGGTGCATGAGTTGGAAAAGAAACTACATATCATACAATAATTTTTTAAAACTATGTAGTCAAAAGTTATGAAAATTGTTGGGCCTTGAAGCTATTCCTTCACCACATGTTGTGTAAAAATTTTAAAGAAAAAAATTGAAAATTCCATTCATAGTGAATTGTCCAAAATATCTATGTTGCCCAAAAAAGTTGTTTGGGACTTGAGGGGTTAAAGTCCCAAAGTCTCAATGTCCCCTCAATTGATTCTAAGGATTTCAAGTAGGCTTGTGTGACCTCAACTTTTGAAATAAAAATTAGAAATTTTTACTGAAGATAGAGAAACACATTTTCTTCATGAAAATATAATTTTTATTTCAATTAGTGCCCACGAGCAAATGTTATGCACAAAAAATAGTTTGTCAAGCAAGAAAAAGAATCTTGAAACATAAAATTTTAATTTTTTTTCTTATATATTATATTTATGTCTACATGGAAAGCTTTGATTTATTCTATTTTGTTTACTTATATGAATGTTATGGAGCTTTTTCTTTTGCAAGAAATCATTACATTTCTTGAGAAAATAATGTATTGGATTTGGTGTTGAATTCAAACTACAAAATTTCCAAAAAACAAAATTCCACAAGGTTCAAGTTTCTTGCTTGAACAATCTCACCATTGGGATTAGTGTGCTTTTAGAGCTATTAACAATTTAATTTTTCCTTCTATCTTGCACAACTTCTATATAATAATTGATAAAAAGAATGAAAATCCCTATGAAAATCAAGTTAATTTTTTTGAATTTGTTTTTTCATACTAACAATTAAAGTCTTTAACATAAAATTAGAATTTCAAAATTTGTAGTGCAAAAATTTTAAATGAATGAGATCCCATGTCTTATAATCTAGTCAAGCAAGGTGCAAAAATACATTTTTTTTTACTTTAATTCCTACATGCCCAAGCCTTTCCAAGTGTGTTTTAACTATGAAAAAAGAGCATGGGCTTATAGCTATCCCCAAAATGAAGCAAATTATTATTTTTTCAATATCTAATTGTATAGATGTTTAAAGAGCTTGCTTATTAGTATGCCTACCGATTTTGGGTGCGAAATTGCATAGGAGTTGTTAGATTATAACAAGAAAAATGTACATTTTCTATTTTTAGTATGCTATTCCTCTGGGCCACAATGTTTCAGAAATTTGCATATTAAAGTTTATTGGGATTAGAAGTGGTATGACCGACTAGAAATTGTATTAGTACACTAAAAAGCACTTCTAAGAGCCCAAAGTTCAAATGAAGAGCTATCAAACTCATAACGCAATCCACCTTGCAATTGTTCACATGCAATTTTCTTTTATAAGTAGAAATCACAAATAACTTCAAATCAACACTTGCCTATTTAAATTTTCATTGGTGAAAATCATGAAAATACTTTACTCTTTCCATTGGGACCATTTTCAAAGCAAACGGATAAGTACAATTTTTTAGATCTCAAATCAAGTAAAATTGGCAAACTTTGCTCAAAGCTAAGAAATGAAGTAACTATATTGTCTAAAGGTCTTATACTACATAACCTAAATTGCACAATCCTTTGGGCTTTTTACCTCATTTTTAATTGACACAAGGTCAAGACATGCCCTTGGCCCACATTACAAATAATTCCATCTATTGCAAGCAATATTCCACACTATTTAACAACTACTTACTTACCTTGTAGCTTTTTATAGTATGATAAGATTCTTGAAAGTTCTTTGAGATAAAATCTAACAATAAATGGCATCAGCATTAGTTAACCCCTAAAGTTCCTTGACTATGTTTTCACCAAAAACATTCGAAAACTGCCATTTTTAGCACAGAACCCAATTTTAAGAAAATAACATTTTTGAACACATGTAACCATAGGATCTTGTAGTAAGTTGTTTTGAAAAGACGTGAAAAAAATTTCAGAAATTTCCACCATGTGGATTGGAAGATATTAACATTTGAAGTGACAAAAATCAGTTTTTTTGCCCTGCTAAAAACCGGGCAGCAACACTTCAGAAGGTCACAATTGTATGAAAAAATGTCCAAAATGGTGGTGCATCTATGGATTCATTCTTCAAGGCAAGTTGGCTATGTTCTTGAAAATTTTCGAATCATTTGGAATTGTACAACATATAGGAAAAAAATAGTAAGTAGAAAGAAGTAGAGAAGAATTCAAAATACTAAATTGTCAAAATTTTAATTATGGAATTGAAAAATGACAATCCCAATGGTTGTAATGTTGTAATAAAAAATCTACATCCTATGATTTTATTTTTTTCAAAAAATATGAAAAATTGAGTTAAATAAAGGACTTCAAAGTTTATTTTAGAGTAGAGATTCCTTAATTGCCCACAAACTAAAATTCCTCATAACTTTCATCACATTGATCAAAATGGACTAATTCAAAGCTTTCCTCATATAAGTAAATCTAGAAAATCAATTTCCATTTTTTTTTTTGAAAAAAGTGATTTTTTCAGATTTGTCCGAGCTGCCCAAGTTGAGAAATAAACAACATTTTGCATCATAACTTTTTACTTGTATACTCAAATGAAATGAAATTTAGCATGCATGGAAGATATTCCTCGTCCACACCTTGTCAAAAAATTTCAGCTTAAATGAGTCCAATCTCTGCTCACATGTATCTGCCCAAAAAAGTTATGTTGCCAAAAACACCAGGCTAGTCCTTTAGGGGTTAAGTTCTATGAAGAAAAGAAATTTAACTACTAAAGGACCAAATGATAGTTCAATGTATGCAAGAGATCCCAGGTAGTTATATACGAAGTCAAATGTTCACAAGGTGTAAACATGTAGCCCTTTCGTGGGAATTTTTATCCATGATTGGCTATCAAGATTAAAAGTTGTGTTGCCCTAAACTTTTTTGACAACCTAGATTGCTTGGGGCAGCATGTGCAAACTTCTCCTCTTATTTGGAAATTTAGCAAGCATATAACATAGATTATACAAGATGCAAATGACTGAAAAATTAACCATATGTATTGTAAAGAAATGCAGTTCAAGATGACAAGTTTTTGATAGAGAATTGTCTAAAATGACAATAGCCATATTATTGCTAACTCATCTTGTCAATTTGTGAGAACTTGTCAAGTTGTTGTCAAATTTGTAGTTGATGTTTGGTTCTCTTCTCCCTATTTGCCCAAATCCCAAAGATTCTATTAGGTTTTTTATGCATTTATCTTTTCATCAATTGTCATAGATAACTTAGCTTGAGTTGTATGTGGAAGTCAAGCTCTTTGTATATACATGGAGTGGTAGGAGGTAGAACAACCCATTTGGGATATGTCATTTAGAAGTTGCAAGAGCTCAAACACTCATAGTTAAGTTTGAAATAGGAATTGTATTAAAACTACAATTTCAGACCTCATTTAGGCACAATAGAATAACTTTGAACTAAAAAAAGTTGGGAAATCAATTCAAGTTTCATGTCCTAAAATCCGTTTGATATTTTGATCCTCCAATCAAAAGTTATGGTCAAATTTTAAAGAGGATGTTTGAAAAGGTCAAACAAAATTCCCTTCCACCACCTCTTTGAAATTTGTCCATAAAAAAATTGTTTGAATTGTGCCCTAAACTGATGTTTTAGTCAAACTTGAAAAAATTCTTAGGATATTATCTTTACTCACAAGATGTTAAATCATCCATTTTAAATGGGCCCACACTAATGTGGCATCACATTTTCTTCACTTTCTTCAAAAGTCATTAATGGATTGTGTTTTGATTTGAGAAGACACCTCTTTATATACATTTTTGGTGGTAGGAAGGAAAATAAACAATGTAGAATATATACAACTACTCTAAAACTACTGCCCTAAGAAGGACGTGGATGGTCGTCCTCCTCCTCCTAACTTCCGTCGGGGTTGTGGTCTTGTGACCCGCGCCTGCACCTGGGTCCGATGGTTGAGGCCCAGGTCAATGTCCAGCCACATCAGATGGGCCCACTTTCATGGGCATGATTTAATGTCTCGTGGGGCTAGTTGCAAAATTGTCCAAGGACTGGTTACAATATTGGCAGTCCTGTAGTCAATCATAATGTGCCACAACAACATTGGGAACTGTACCACAATTAATCATCACTCCTGACTACCTGATCTGAAAGAAATATAGTCTACATGGCGGAAATGGGGGGTGATTGGAAAGGGGTTGCCTCCTTACTACTCGTATAAAATTAGAAAACCTTATTTTTATAGAGCATGGGGAATTCTTCACCATAGCCACAGGACTTTACCTGCAGCTTCCCTTGCTAACTTTACTTCTTGTGCCCCGATGTCAGCTTGAAAGGCCCCAGCACATGACTCAGCGCAGGACAGTGCTTCCCGTGGCAAAAGATAACAATGGCAATCAGGAGTGTACGGTACCCTCTCTTCCCCTCCACCTGCAGATTGCTTCTACTGTTCAGAGATGACGCAGCTCATGAAACCTACGAATACGGTAGGAGGTGCAAACTCTGCCCATGCTCAAAGAACTGTTTCTAGAGTGTATCAGGAATTGTCACTGTAGGAATGAAAAATGGCCCATTGAAGTAGTATTGGTGTCAATTTGGGATTCTCATTGCACAGTTTTAGGAATGGTTGGGGATTGAGTTTGATTAGGAAGTTGACAAAATTTCAGTGTACATAATGTGGAGTTATGAGTGGTGGGAGACTTTATGTCATCCTAGAAAATTAAATGCATCATGTTGTTGCAGTGTAAGGTTAGCACACCTTCATTTTTGGACTCCATTTGCACCATTAAAGGACAAGTGTTTGACATTTCATGGCAATACCTATGGACTCAAAAAGCACCCTACTATTGTGATCTTTAGAAAATCATATTCAATTTAGTTTAACTCTAAAAATTACAAATCAAATTGTGATGGATGTGTCTCCCTCTCTTCTTTCTCTAAAAATTTGTTAGAAAATACTTTGATGAGCATAGAAGACATCCTAAGCCAAAGTGCTCTTAAGGAGATAGTTTTTGCATCTCCTACCTTAGTTGAGAGTTGCTGGCAAGCTATACAAATCTTGAATTGCCTCAACACCCTCGAAAAAAGAATCCAAGTTCTCATTTGTGTACCATCGCATTGGAAGAAGGAAGGCACCAAAAGCAATCAAAAGCAATTGCCGCTCAACAAGCACAAACTATGCTCTCTACAATGAAACTTATTGGAGTCCTTAATTTTTGTAACCATCTATAGTAAGGGAGGGGTGAGTTCTCACAATTGACTCTTGGGTGATTGCAAGAAACACTTGTCCTATTTTGTGTCACATGGAGTGTGTTGATTTGATTTTTGCCCATAACTCTTGTGTTTTGACTCCAAATGACTCAAGGTTTATAGGGAAGGTACTTATGACTATCATACACTTTCCCTAATTTTTTTCTAATTTTCAAAAATAATTTACTATTCCAAAATAGACCCTGACTCAATATCACACTTGCCAATTGGGAGGTTTTTAGTACTATTTAGAATCCCAAAAAACAAATTTTGAGCTGAAATTTGGAGGAGATGACCTTCTAGTAGACTTATAGCTATTCATGGAAGAAATTTTTAAAATTTTTAATTTTTTGTGGTGTGGAAGTCTACAAAGTGAGTTTCTTTATGCTTGCTTTTGGAAATATATAAAATATTATTTTGGTGGATTTCTTGGTGAATGACCATCTCCATAGGATTGTTGCAAATGGCCAGTTTTTATTTTTTGTATTTACTTATTTTTACTATTTTTCCCTAATTACAACAACAACGTATGTATTTTCTTAAGACTTAGCTCTTTTTTAGTTCTCCTACTTAGAGAATTCTTCTATGCAATTCCTTCCTTGGGTACCTTCATCTTAAAGGTATATACATTAGTCATATTTTTTTTAATTAAAAAATAATAATTTTCTAATTTTAAAGTACTCCCAAAAAATCATGAGAATGCAATAAAATTGATCGGTATTCCTTGCAATCACCCTCCTAAAGAATGTTAGGGGAGGAGGAATAGCTACTACACTATGCAGACGATGTGGACTTTGACATCACATTTGTGAGTCCTTGAGAAAATGTAATGCTTGGTCTGAAATGACCCTAAACTACTGGATGATGGTGGAAAAGACTCCAATTCAGACTACACAGTCTGAACTGTTCCATTTGACGGAGGATCCTAGTTGGGTTTGTTGGAGTTGTGTCTGTCAATAGCTTACTATCCCACATGAAGACCTTGCATTCTCAATATACATTATGGGGATCTCATGTAATGGTATAATTAGTTTCTGTTTGCATGCATTGGGCTCGACTGATGAACGAACCTAGTGTTATAGTCAGTTTGGGATGTAGGAAAATTGTTTCTGCATTAAAGATGTTTTCAATCTTGGCTAGTTTTCACTCCATGAACAAAAGACTTTTGATGGAGGAACATATTTCCTTGATCCCAGTCTTTGATTTCCCACAGTTGGGCAAAAAACTACTTTCGTCTAGGAATGGTCCTCATCATTAGCTGTAGTGTGTAGGCTTTTTTGTGCACTCATCAAGTCCATGGTTCCATTTGATACAAATCAAAGACATATCCAGCTGGTTCACGGTGATGATTTTACTACAGGCGATGGCATGTAGCTTCTAACAAATATACAACACTTTGGCATTAGGAACAATTGAACCCACTCATCCTGCTGCAAATAAGGGTTGTTTCTATAGGACTTCTTTCTAAACTATAGATCAGGGGGCAGGGGCTATAGAGAATATTCTAAACCATTTAATATTCTTTGCTTCATTATACTCCCAATACATTCTCAATGAATAGAAATACAATTTCCCCAACATCATTGTAGCATTAGTCACACCATAGCATAGTCACGCTAGTATTGTTCGGATGCCATCATAATTGTAGCATTATTCCTGAGTAGAACATGATGAGATCATGTCAATAGCAAGTGGTCCAAGGATGACCATTTCACTAGTTGAAAGCAATTGGGTGCCTATTTCCATTCAAGTTGTTGTGAGATCATTGCAAGTCACCATCAAAGAACTAAGGAAAATGCCCGGCTATTGCAATGTGAATTAGTTCTTGGTGTTGATTCCATGCCAAATTGAAGGTTCTTTTGTACTCATCCATCCATAGTATTGTGCATGAGCATGGACGAGTGGGAGCCATCCACAGTCATGTCTAGAATGTCGACAATAGAAGTTGGCTTCTTTTAGATTATGTGGAGATACAATTTAGAAAGTTTAGCACACGCTTGTCAGCAATCTTTGGGGAGTATTTAGGGACCTCAAATGGCCGACAATGTGGATATTCAATGTCAATGGCATAAACTCCTAACGTCTTCAATGGTACTAGAACTTCTCGATCATGATCTATTCCAAAACCCAGCCATTCCTTGACGCTTTTGTGTTCAATCACTTGGACCTGTTTTCTATTGACAGGTTTAGAATGGTGTGAAGAATTTTTCTCCTTGCATTTGTTTTGTGCACTACATTAGTGGTCTCATGGATGTGGATCATTCGCATGCAACAAGGCAGGTCCATCGTAAAAGAAATAACTATCACCTCTTTTTGAGATGGATGATGCACATCCACAAGATACTTGAAGTGCTCAGACAACCTGTGCTAGGAGAAAAATTCTGCGAACCCTTCTAGAATTTATTGCAATACACAGTTCCAAGTAATTGCCCATTAAAGCGTCCAATCACAATGAATATAAAAAAATGGGTTGTGGTGGTTCATATCACATGCTGTTGAAGATGCTAGGAGAAGAACATGCCAAGTCTTGTTCAAGTTGCGCATAGGAGCTCTCTGAATGAAAAGTGCTGATCAAAACTTTTTGAGACTTGTCTCAACATAATCTGAAGACAATACTTCCGATGAGGATGTCCACGACATGACCACGGGTGGTCCACACTTGTCTATGCTCTTGGTGCAAGATTGTGGATGGGTATTGGAAAACCCAAATCAAGTGTAGAAACAATGTCCAGATTAGTTTGCAGTACAATTGATGTGCATTTTCTTCAGGTCTTGGTGGGGGCCTGCAATGACGTGGGAGTGACATTCTCCAAGATTTGGACGAGGTGGGGGTTGATGGGACATCCACTCCAGGAAAAAGAAAGTCTGGTTCGAAATGATCTTAAACTATTGGATGAGGGCAGAAAGGTACACAACCTGAATGGAGTCATCATTGTCTTTGATGTGCAAGCTAATTGGTGTGTTCATCAAGTCCGAAGATCGGATGACAATAAGAAGCAAGTCAAAAGAGGAGAGATCCAAATGTTGGAAGGGCCACATGACTTCACCAGTTTATAGATCCTAGCAGAGTGTTGGATTCTACAAAAATTTATATTTCCTTCATTATTCGTTCCAGCAATGTACTTGAGAGCAAGTCCCAATGAATAGAAATTTGAACCACATTTTGTGGGAACATGGCTTAATGAAAACTAACACATTGTTGAACATTTTCCGGCCAGTACTTGTGGGGTTTCTATGCCCAACAAGTGCAATGTTAGCCTTGCATGCCTTCCTCCAACATCTTGAACGACACAGGGTAGGAGCCATAGTCATCCACTATCAATCTTCCCATCAGTGCTCTCTGCCTTCCATGGGCAAAAACTTGGAATAGTGGACCTTTGTTGGAAAGAGAGTTGGGGTTAAGAATCTTCTTGCTTAGCACTTGATGGCTGCGCGCACGTAAGCTAACAAGTGGATGTGCATCGTCTATCTTTAGTGCTTTGCATTCTATAATTATTCTCTTTGCAGTATTGGATATAGACGACCCACACCCATTCAAAGCAAAGCTTATGTTGTGAGCAATTAACAATTGCTAAGCTAGAGAATTCTTGACTCCAATCATGATTCCGATAGAGATCGACTGTTCCAATTCTGTCATCATGATGAAAAGACTTACAAAGGTCTTTGTCTCTGACATTGTGTTGTGCAAGATATTGGAGTTCTTTCAATGACAACTTACCAAAAAATGCTAACCAATGCATCTTAACTTTTCCATAAGCCATGATTTGACATAATTTGAAAAGGAAGTTCACTTCCACTACTGGACATCCTTGGCATGGCCAGGGATGAGCTGCAATTGTTCGTACTAGTGCTATGGGCTAGGGACAAATACAACAATATCCAATCAAGCTCGGATACAACAAAAATGGATAGCAATGCAACAAATCTACATTTTGCATAGGTCCACGGTGCACAGTATTGCAATCTCACCAAGACATGATTTCAATACATGCACTTGGTGGCATTGTTCAAGAACGGGATCGCTCGCAATTGCTAGAATTGTTGCAATGGACCACTAGGAGAAAAGTTTAGACGCTCTTGCTTGTTCACAATACATTCAAAACAACTATGACAACTATGAATGCCTGTAGTCTTTTTCAAAAAGATGAAGTTGATCCTCAACGAGTGGAGTCCAATATGAAGTGGACGTTGAAACAAAATCATTTCAATCGGGGATTCCTTTAAATTGGTGCCATTCTCATTAAGATCAAGTGGTTGAAATCTATACATGTCCTAGATTTCACTGTTGCGGTTTAGAAAACCCGGTCTGAAAATGGTGTAGCGAAATGTGACTTTGCTATTTGGTTGCGGTCTAGAATGTGCTAAACAACATTTGTTGGTATTGGGCATGGGATTGGCTAGTTGTCGCCAAATGGGGTAGACATACATACCTTGAATAGACCCATGAAAATGACATCTTTCGATGTGCAGTACTACACAACAGTCAAAAGTATCGTTCATTTGAGAAGTCATTCCTTGCACCTTCCTGTTTGCTTCTCTTTTTAATCCAAATTAAGCGAGGCTATGTTGTACATATGGATGCACCCCATTGGAAAATCCATATTTGCATTGAATAAAAAAATATTTCCTCGTGTCTCTAGTTTTTGAAGACTGGAATTCTTCTGGTTTAATTTGCATTATTTCTCTTCAAGTCCATTTCTCAACAACCGCCTTGTTTAAAAAAAAAATGAAATGTGTCATCCCATTATAGGTGTATCTACCGTAGTCTTTGAATCTTGGACATGGAAGTGAATGTGGACATTGGCTTAAATCCAACACTCCCAACACTAGAAATCCGAATTTCAAGCCTTCACCTCAGACCATGACCTCTCACAGATGCCAAATTGACACTGGATGCTATGTGAACATCATGCATGGGCCTGCTATGTCATATGTGGCAGCAATTCTAGACATGGACATGCCAATTTGGTCCTTCACAAGACACAATCACCACTTCTTCGAGTATTTCTTCGCTTGTGGTGACCTATTTCCATGGGTTTTCTTCCTTCCTTTGACCTCCTTCCACGCCATTTCAATGGAATGCCACCATTTTAACGAAATTGACATTATATCGATCTCTGGTTCTCAAATTGCAAGTCACAATGAAGTTTACAGTGCTGCTGACAGAGAAAATTTGGGTCACGGAGTTTCTCT
This sequence comes from Straminergon stramineum, assembly GCA_963920665.1. Classification (NCBI taxonomy): domain Eukaryota; kingdom Viridiplantae; phylum Streptophyta; class Bryopsida; order Hypnales; family Calliergonaceae; genus Straminergon; species Straminergon stramineum. The sequence goes on along the minus strand of OY987264.1, from coordinate 32,969,461 downwards.
GTTAGACATTTTTGTCCTCATTTCCCCCGTTCCTAGTGCAAAATCACTCAAGAAACTTCTGATATTCGTAATTAACTACAATACTCTAGAACCCGTGCAAGTTAGTAAGTACAGTCAATGACTCTAAGTTAAGCACAGAAGCAAAGTTTAACAATTCATACCTCAGTCTGTGCAGCTGCTGCTGATCGATGGCTCTAAGATGAATCAGCACTCTCGACCTGCAGCAGGTGATGATCGATTACAAGTTCACTCCGAATGCTTCGAGCCTCAAGTTCTGCGAGAGAGAGAGAGGAGAGAGAAGAGAGAGACTAAAACGAGGTGGACGTGAGGTTACAATCTTGCAGGTCATGGATCTTAAATGGGACTTGGTAGATGCTTGAATCAATAATATGGTTAGATGTGAAGAAAATCACTTGAAATCCACTGTCCCAAGGTATGTGTTTTCTGGGACATAAAATTTTGACAAAGAAAACACATACTTTGACATTTTAATTTGTAGAAAATATGAAAAACAACTTTCAATAAAACTAAGAATTGGCCATTTGGGAGGACTCCTAGATGATGAGATTTGAGCAAAAAAATGAGTACAAAACTTACTCTAATGTTTGAAATTGTACACGCAAGGGAGGCCTATCATTAGAGGAGTTTTGGAGGGTCTGGAGGGCTCTGTGTTCCCTTGGGTTCCTAGACCTTGGGATCTGCCTCACAGCAACTACCTGACATGGCACAACGATTGCCACGTCACTTCTTTTTTTTTGAAATTTTTTTTTCAACTTTCTTTTACATTTTAAAATTAAAAAAAATTTGACAATGGCTATTCTTAGACTGTTGGGGGAACAGAGCCAGGAACAAGCCCCAAAACGGCCCTCTAGATCCCCAAAACTCCTATAATGTTGCACAAATGTGGATATAAAATAATGAATTTTTAGATTTCCTTTGGTAGAAACGTGTATGCCTAGTAGAGGAATATACCATAGAAATTTCAGCTAAAAATCACTAATTTAAACCACTCAATAGTATGAAAAAATCCTAAATGTCAAAGTGTGACAAATTAACAAAATTGAATTTTAAATATAAAATGATTTTAAAAAAATTCTGAAAAATAAGGGATATAAGAACAAGAAAGAGATCTAGAAATAGATTTTTTGGTTTTAGAATTGGATTCATAATTCAAAATTTATAGCATTCCAAAATCAAAATGCAACCAAATTGGCACATGTTTCTTGCAATCACACCACTATAGAAAGCCCCAAAGTCCCTTGAATTCAAGAACGTTGAGTGGTTTTTGAACAAATTTTTCTCAGAAAAAGATCTTATCCTATACCAGTGAACCTTTTGCTCTCATTTGGTAACCTCTACTTCCCTTCGTGTTTGCCATTGCAAATGTCTTGATGTCTTAGTAGGAGTACTTTGGCATTTCTAGAAGTAGAAGAGAATGTGAGTGGAGGTAGTTGGCAAAAGATTCATTTTTAGATACATTTAGATCGTTCTAAGAAACACCTACGTTTTGGGCTCAAAACGGCCTATTTTGGTGAGTACTAGTGTGCCTTGTGCCATTGCTACAATCAAAATAAAAATAAAAGTAATTTTTTTAATTTTTTGATTCAAAAAACTTTGAAATTCAATAACTTTTACACCATAGGTTCAAATGCCATGAAACAAAGCCCATGCACCCCTCCTCAGAAAGAGCTTTTTGATGGTACGAAGAGTGCACTTGGAAGATGCATGGTCCGGGAAATCTTATCATCAGAAACAAACATCCTAACTTCAAGTATTTTAGTGAGTACTAGTGTGTCTTGCATCATTGCCACAGTTAAACTAAAAGTAAAAATATTTTTCTAATTTTTTTTATTCATAAAAAATTCAAAATTCAATAACTTTCACACCTTAGGTCCAAATACCACAAAACAAAGCCCATGTACCCCTCCTCACCGAGGGGTTTCTAACAGTACCAAAGATGCAACCGGAAGATGCATAGTCCACGAGATCTCAATGTAACAAACAAATAAACAAACAAACAACAAATAACAAACAAAACAAACAACCTAACTTAAGGTATAGATTGTGACTTTTGGAATAATTTTTTTCTAAATAAAACAAAATATGGATAATTTTAAATTATTGAAATTTTCATGTCTTTAAAAATTCAGACCTAGAAAAATTTATCTCTAAAAGTTATGCACAAAAAAGTACAATGAAAAATACTAAGAAAATTAGAAAATAGACACTTTAATGTTTGATTTTTAAAAAACATGGAAAAAATTCAAATTTTTTTCTAACTTGAAGATTCTTCTTCTCAACCATTTTTGTCTTTGGAGGAAAAATTGTGTTCTCCATATATATGCAAAGGTACTACACTTTGAGCACATATAGAAGGTGGACAATTTACTATTTTCTTCAAAATCTCTTCATGGACTTGAGTAACTTTAGTAGAAGTACTTGTATCCCAATTTTGAACTTCAAATTCTCATTTCTAAGTCAAAAATAGTACTAGCCCCCCCCCCCTCCCAAATGACCAAAATAGACATCCAATTGGGGCCTATTTAAAAATAGTAAAATATATTTTTTTCAATTCAAAAAATTATTCTATATAAACAACTATCACACGTACCTTGATTTCTAATTTCATATAAAATAGACATATTATGCAAAAGTTATGAACAAAAAACCACCTATTGGAAGCCGAGGGGACAAAATATAGGAAAAGTGTTTCTTACAATCAACCATTTACATTGGTAAGAGATTGTATTGAAGCATAACTAAAGTACCAATTGAGGTTATGAATATTTCATTAGAGAAATGTCTTTTAAGAATTTTGATGACAAATGATTGTAAGATAAACTTGTACTATTACACAATTTAGTCAATTATATTTTGGGGGGATAAATTTATGTGATTTAATTCCAAAAGAATCAAGATTTATAGAAAAGGTATTAATCACTACTTTACATCTTAAGTAACATTTTCTTACTGTCTTTTAATTTATATAAACAACCCCTAATTAGATGTCACATTTACTAGTTTGGTAGAGTTATATACAATTTTTAGCCCCAAAATACAAATTGGGATCTACAATTTGGGATTTGAGGTTACCCACTCTCTCTAGGATTATGTATACTATTTACAAATATATAAGTCTTCAAAATTAGCAAATCTTTTTGCATGTGTGCTCAAATTACCCTTGTTTTGAATCAAAGTAGGAAAAGATTATTGAATTTAATTTCTCAAGATATAATTGTTTGACGAAAATCATCTTTAAGCTGAAGAAACAACCAAATTTATTTTTATTTTCCTATTTTTTTAATTATTAAAAAAATTATAAACAAAAAAACATTTATTTTCATGAAATTTTCATTTACTTGCTTATATGCATAGTTTTAGGAATTCTTTTTATCTGAACTTTATTAAATAGATTATTTTAAAATTTTCAATTTTCAATTTCATTGGAGTTTGTTATTCAAAATTCAAAATTTTATGTAATAGTCATGAGTACCTTATCTATAAATCTCGAGTCATTTAGAATCAAAACACACAAGTTATGGCCAAAAAACATATGAGCATGCAAATTGTGATGCAAAATAGGATAGGTGTTTCTTGCAACCACCTTGATAACAAATTATTAGAAAAATTGATTGCATTAGAAAAATTTTGAGCCATCAAAGAGCCCCTCAAGAATTGACATGCAAAGTTATTTATTGAAGGCTAGAGATGATAGTCTAAGTACACAAATACATACAATGAGGTCTAATCATTACAAACTACCTATTGTGCCATTCAAAGAATTTTGCATAATATAGAATAGAATTGGCATTTTTTATCTTGTATAATTAATATTTAATTCTTGTGCAATCACAATCGAGTATACCAAATTTAAGTTTCAAAAAATCCAAACTCCATTTGGAGTGAATTTTTTCATTTCATTTTTATGGTTTTGCATGATAATTCATTGAAAAACATTGATAATGAATTTTTTAATTTGATTGTGGAGACATCCATACACACATTTTTCCTTCAACAAGCATCTCTGAAAAAGTTTTACAATTCCCTCTACAACAATTCAATGCTGGAGTAACAATGGCGATCCTAATTTTGGAAATAGATATCTTTTTATTGTAATTAGATTTTGGCCAAGTAATTTAACCATTGTGCTCAAATGTACAAACTTAGTTATTGTATGGTGGTCAACCAACAAAATCTAGTTAAAATATAAAGATATCTATTTCACAAAGTTTGGTCATACAACACCTCACATTGAATTCTTCAAAGATCAAATTTTTGTTACTTAATGTGATATTTTTTAATTCAAAAGATGTGTGTATGGATGTTCCCTAAACATCTCTACAATCTAATTAAAAAAATTCATCATGAATTGTTTTCAATAAAACATTTTGTAAAACCATGAAATTTGACTTTAAAAATTCACCAAAAATGGAATTTTTCTTTTTTGAAACTAAAATTTGGAATGATTCATTGGGATTGTATAAGAATTAAGTGTTGCTTATGCAAGACATTGAATTGAAATTGTCCCAATAGGCAATTTGTAAATGAATTAAACCCCATGGTACATAATTGTATCGCTACCTTGTGTGAATTTCATCAAGTACCCATAAACTTGTTGAAATAAAGAATTCACTAATAGTACCAAAGACTTGAATGACAAAAAGTACCCAATGTCTTATTGGCAAATACAAGGCATTTCATTGTACAATACAAACACCATGAGCATCATGTGCCCATGATCTTTTTAACGCTTAAAGGACATTTCATGTTTAGGCTTGGCCAAACTTCATTAGATTTCTACATGAAAACACCTATTTCAAAAATTTGATACCTTTCACATGTAGGGATATATGTCTAAAATTCAATCTCACTTTTTTCATAATTAAAAAAATCAAATGGAATTTTATATGATTTATTAAAGTCTTTTTGTGTAAAAATCATAGTAATTACAAAAATGGTTAAAATAATGTGAATTCTTTTAGGAAAAATGGAAATAATGGTGACAAACATCATGGTGTAATTGATATACTCCTAAAGCTCAAAGTGTTACAAAAATTCAAATTTTTTTAAAGGATTAAAAACTAGATTATTGGAACTACATTTTCTTAGTTAGTTTTTAAAACATTTAAAATCAAAAACTATTATCAAAATTATGGATTTGACTTTCCCGTAGGGCTTGCAATGTCCTTCAAGGGTTAAAATAAAGAATTCATTCATAGTGCTAAAGATTCAAATGACAAGAAGTACATAATGTCTTGTTGTCCAATAAGAAGCATTTCATTGTGGAAACATCATGAGCCATTAGTACTTAGTTGCACCAAATTTGTCCTTTTTCATTTAAAGTATTCCCTCATTGTATTTAGGATTTGAGTGACAAGTAGTTCCTAATGTCCCATTGTCCAATAAAAAGCATGCAATTTCGTAAACATCATGATGTCAAAATGGGTTGAAATAGGGGGAAAATATCATTCCTTCATTGAAAAATACACATTTAAATCCAATTAAGGTCCCTAATGAAGGTCATTCTAGAGGTCTCTTTGTAGGCCCAAATTTCTTCTAATGTGTGATCCAATCTAAAAAATGTATATTCAATGAAGCTTATTCAAGTGCACATTGTGTCAAAATTTCAAAAAGATTCATTCAAAATAGACTTCATAGGTACCTAATTGAAATTCCAATTGGTTGATCAACAACCACATTAATGTTGTCTTTAATTCCTAAAGGACTAGGCATTCAAATTTCAAACAATGGATGAACACAAACACACCCAAGCATATAAAAATGCATTTTTTCATCCATCAATTTTTTTGAGATTCTTCTGTTAATTCTTTAACATTTGCACAATATAGATTTTGAAGATTTTGCTTTGCAAGTATTTTATAATTGAAGGATATTGGTAAGTTTGGAGTTAGAAAGTAATTTTTTCAGTTCAGAAAATGACCCTTAAAAAATGACTTCAATAAAAAAATATTAATAAAAATCTTCAAAAATCACCGAGATTAGAACTTAACATTTTGAACTTGGAGGGAAAATTTTCATGTGAAAATCACACATATTCAATATACAATTGATTTTAGTAGGAATATTCAATTTTTGGTTTCAAGAATTATTGAAAAATATCAATTTGTGTACTAGTTGATCTATGGATCATATTTTACAACTATTTTTTTTTAGTAATCATTAAATTATTATTCTAAGTTGCAATTTACAATACATCTTGACAATTTTGGAAATCTCAACCACCCCTCATCCTTTAGGAGTTAAAGCTCTTCTAAATAAAAATTCAACAATAAATGGCATCAACACTAGTTGCGTTCCATGAAGAAAAGAAATTCTAAATCGAACGACCAACCAACTGCCATCAGTAAAATTCCTCATTTCTTGATTTCAACTGTAAAATTCAAATTCTTCTTTGCAAAACAAAAACAAAAAAAACTCCATTTCAACTGTTCTTGTGCTGCACAATTCTGACGAGGTGTCAAGTGTTCTACTCATGGCCTCACAAGGAAATTCATTTCGCGTTTTCCTGTGAACCTGAGTGGACAAGGATTGGCATTCTGCAGTTTGTTTCGCCTGCTCAACCTGGACGTACAAGAGATTTCAAGCAATAGTCAAAAGAAGTTCAGTTGTCCTCACCATTCACTTCGTGTCTTTAAGTGTCTTTCAGCATTGTTAATTTTTCCTCTTCACCACCCAGCACTGTCAGTCAGTGTAGCCGAATGACTGCAGAAAAAAAGACCGCCTATTTCGAGCTTCATTAAACTATTTTCTACACCTCTCCTAGCTAATTTGGGGCCTGTGATTGTAAATATGAACTCAAAATTTGGAAATTTTATCATGTGGCAAATAAAAAGTTTCTGGGTTTTCCCCAGGGATAAAATGTGGGGGCGAAAAAAGTCCCCGCCTTCAGCTCGTTGCACAACACTAAGCACTATCATGTGCATAACAGCAACTTTTCAAGTGCATTATTTGTTAAGAACAGGACTACGGAGTATCATCTTATCACAAAGAGATCAACCCCAAGAATCTGACCCCTTCAACGATGAACACAGCTTGCACAGCCTATGTAGGCTTAAGTTGTAACAAAACTTCATGGTCGAGAACGGTGACTTCCTCACCATACAGTAGCCGAAGGAGCTTCCCATGCTACTAGCTTCTCGTGCCCTGATGTCAGCTTGGGTGGACTCAGTGCAGGACTGATCGAGCATAGGACACTACTTCCCATTGCATGCCGAAGATAACCATCAATGAGTAAAGTTAAGTGTACCTTGTCTTCCCCTCCACCTGCACATTGCTTATAAATTACTGTAACACGAGGCCGGCTGTACACGACACTCTTGAATTACGCCTGTACGCCAAAGACAACACTCAAACATGACGAAACTCATGAAACCTAAGAATACTTGAGAGCTGCCGGCAAACTATAAAAATCATGAACTGCCTCAACACCCTCGAAAAAGGAATCTCGGTTCTCATCTGTGCACAATCGTATCGGGAAAGGAGAGGCACTAAAAGCAACCAAAAGCACTTGCCGCTCAACAAGCACAAACCTTGCTCTCCACAATGCATGTCAAACTTGTTGGAGTCCTTTATTTTGGTAACCATCTACAGGAAGGGAGGGATCAGTTCTCACAACTGACCGCTAAAGAATGTTAGGGGAGGGAAAAGCTACTGCACTATTCTCCCCTGGAAAAATAAATATACCTAGAAACGGTAAAGAATTAGAGAGACATCTGCGTTGATGGAGATTCAGGATCAGAGAGCAATAGGGATTGTAAAAATGTGACAAGTCCATTTCTTCTCACGTGCTAATCAAGTGATCAAACGGAAAATCATCAAGGTGCTAGCAAAGAATCATTTTGTACACCAATAGAACATAGCAGTGGATAATAGAAACACGAAACAACCAATAATCGTCATTACACTAGAAGCAAAAGCGTTGGCGTCACCCGCGCTTACTCCAATTTCGGAAGCTGGGCCTCCCAACACTCAGGACCCCACTGGTTTTGGGAGGACAAGTTGGGTTGCAAGGATAGGCACAGTCGATGACTGAATTCGTCTTTGCATCACGCTCGAAGTACCAATCTCCCAAAGCTTGCGATGCTGTCTGGAAGGAAAAGGATATTCAAATCGTTAGGGACCTGATCCTGCCTACTGTACTGACCCATGTTACCAGTACCAACTCATCCATTGAGGCAATTGGGTGGACCTATTACCAAGTGATGCAAGCATGACTTGGCTGATCGTCCATGGTCATTGATCTTTGAATGGAAACAGAGTTGTCTATTGCCACTTCTAGTGGTCTACAACCCCACTTTGATAAAGCGTAAGGAATGCATTCACAGTGATAACATTTTGATCTCAACAGATGGAGCTCTTGTACACAAAAGTGATATATCTCCCAAAACTCACATTCCTACATATTGGATAAAATGCTGAAAGTGACCAATTGGTTCCTCTACCTTGGTGCAAACGTGATTCAGTCAGACCTCGATAAGACCAAACAAGGTAAGATCACATTTACTAGCAAAGGAAAGGTCACACATCAAAGGATAATTCTGGGCTTGACATGATGGATTCGATGAGAAGTAGCAATACCTTTCCATTTACATGAGGGGCATGCTGGCCACTCCAAAACGAATCATATGCGGCCTGACAGTGATGAAAGCAACCATCGACAAACATTCCATGCTTCTTGCTGTTCTGTATAGGCTTCAAAGCGTCCAGCAACTCTTTCCTATAACCTGCCAAAAAAAGATCCAGAAACTAAGACGTAGTCAAAATCCTCTCTTGTCATCTCGATACAAAGACACGAGATCATGCCAGAGGCAGGTCAACTGAGAGCTTTGAACTGTAAAGCATTCAACAAGCTTCACTGAAGACCAGTGCAGGCAACAACCTTGTATGATGGTAAGTTGGGCTGCAGTGCATTTGGTGGCATCATTTTTGCAGTGGTCCCATTCGCCTACTGGATCTGGGGCAACGATATTGTCCATCTGACCAACAAGTCGGGACACAAATAAGCACTATATATCGCACGAGGTGGCAATCAGATGTAAACCATAGGTCTAAAACAACTCCAAAGAAAATGACATTCAAATGAACCATGAATTGAAATATGCGGGTCGCTGAAAAGAGTGGAATACAAAGGAAATCAAAGCAAAATGGAGACAAACTAAGGATTGGGAAGCGGGAAAGGATACCTGCCACCAATCGTAAGCTCCGTTGACGACGAAAAGTGGAGTCTTCATTTGCGATAATAAATATTGAGGAAAGAAACACTGTCACACCATTAAGAAAGAACGTTTCCCATTAACAAGATTGCAATGGTAGACAAAAGGATTGAAGTACCTGCTGGATTAACCGGATCAAACAAAGGTGTTGCCATTGGTTCATAGAACCACAAGCTTTCTTCGAAGCAAAGAGAAATCACGAAATGCAACCGTTTCATTACCTCAGTTGGGTTCCGTATCTCAGTACAGTATTTGGGCAGCGTGCCACTGGCATTCTGACAAACAACCACGATCATCTCACATTCATCAGGCATTTGGCATCACCAATAAATCATGTGTTGTCCCCATACAGCATGTTGTGTGCAACAATATCTGATGCCCTTTGGGTCGAGATAAAATCACCGAAGAACCGAACCTCGAGAAATGGGAGTTACCTGCAAATCAACCACATTCTTGAAGTAGGTTTGGATTTTGTTCTCGCCCTTGTAGGTTTTCCTGATAGGAACGTACACCAATGATTCCGTTAGACAAGAATGGCAGAATTCACACATTCAACAACAAAATCAAGTCGCTTCTTGATCAAACATCTGCATCTGCTCCAACATGACGAAAGTATGCTCAAGTCTCAGGCTGCAAGCGGAAAAGTAGCAGTATGAAAATCAAAGTGTATCATCTTCAGTCTCTTGGATATGAACATGAGGTAGGCAGGAATGTACATGTCAACAAAGAAACCTGCATCACTCATGCATTTGACAACGTTGGCACTTGGCAAAGCTGCCTTGAATTTGTCACAATGGAGAATGGAGGATAGTCCGCCTGCCGAGCAGCCACCAAGGAGAGCCTACCAAGGTGCCCTAGAGCAGGATTAGAAATGTCAAGCTTTTACACACAATGACGCTGCCAGATTCTGAAAGATTAAGGTATGCGCATCCAGAATCGCCCCCCAAATGTACAAAGAGCATTCATTTCAAGTGGCGATTCTGGGTGCACAAACCTAGAAAATAGAAAGTTACCGCTTGGATCATGTCCATTCAAACTATAAAGTGGCTGATGAACCTTCATTGGATCTAAACAATAGAAGAAACACTTCTCAGTTGATCCTTGCTACAGAAAGCGAGTAGGTCAGGAATATACCTTGTCAGCTTTCTTCATGCCTTTCTTATTAATAAGGTCATCGATCACAACATTCCAGATGCTTTCGCCTCTGTACCGAAGGGCCTTACCCTGAGAACGATACAAACGTTCCAGTTGGGATTTAGACAGACGTTTGCTTCTACAAGAAAGGTACGAAACAGTAGAAGAGACTCCCTCCTCCAAGAAACCCGAGCCACGTTAACTTCTAAAGTTTCTGATGAGGGGAATCTGGAGCTTTTTCAGGCTAAATAACTTATAGCTTGAGAAGAATCTAGCCATCGGATTTTCAATTTTGCAAGTTTTCCTTTTCTACCCATCCCTAACTGATTCAGAACATTGCACAGAAATCATGATGCACCAAGTGACCAAATGACCAGGCTAGTCGCATCCCAAAAGTCTAGACAACAGTTGCTTTTTATCATACTTAGATGTACTTCAACCCTTTCATATAGCGGCCACAGTAAGCTCCTTGACTACTTTCATAATCCATCTCGGTGACGCCAGATCTACTAAAACGTGACAATTGTAGCGCGTCAAGGGTTTCTAGAAGACGTCTGAGTGGTGTGTTTTGTAGTCAATGTTGACGAGTTTGGTGGAGGAGATGCAAAAAAACGCTAAAGAGAGAAGAATGGGTGTCTCTCACCTTATTTTTTGTGGGCAAGCTCACGTTGCCACTAAAGGAAGCACCATCGCAGTACCTCACAAATACACGATTCCAGTTGTAAAAATCTGAAGCACGGCCCAAAGAAATACTCATCCATCAGTACCTTCTCTACCGAAACAAACTGCCTTTCAGCAAATGCTTGAACTCAAAACTCATATCAACGTAGTCGTGCTCCTGAAAGTGAACAGAATATATATGTCCCTTCTCTCCATCCATATATGGCTGAAACATGGTGCACCTGAGAGCTTTTCCGCTTAACTCCTAAAGGACCGAGAGGGCCAGACTGAGACCCCAATTCCTAGCACGTTTGAACGATCTACTTGGTGGAGAGCTTCAAATGTTCAACCAAGGACTTTCTTTTGTTCAATTTTGTTTATTTTCGGACCAACAAAAAGCAACGTTCTTCACTGGTCCTGGTGATATGAAATTTGGGCCTGTATAAGTTGTCTTTTCACAATATCACTAATCAAATCCATCATTTTCAAATCACGAAATTTTGGTCACTTGGAAGTTCATTATTGAGAAATGGAATTCCATAGAGAAGGGAAGAAACAGAGCTGTTCATGCATATGCAATAACCCAGATAGTAATCTCCAAGTAAGGTTGTGAAGCCCTTAGTACATCGAATGAGCGAAGGTACAAACCTGGATTGACCTTCTCAGAGTTGCTTAGAATGCCTTCAAACGTCCGAGCATTCATCCACTTGGAAGATCCCAAGTGCGCTCTGGCACGGAATTGACATGCTGCTTCACTTTCACACCATGCACCTTCCTACAAGATTGGAATCGGCGATGTAAAAGCCAAGAAAAAAGTCATTCAAACAGAAATGCTGTTCAATTGACATGCAAGAAAATAGCGTCTTACCCTTCATCCTGGGCTTATCAGACAACCATTGAGATCATCGGACATAAACAACACGCTCAACTTAACAAGTCATGGGGACAACCACAGAGATTATCTCCAAGACTTGGAAGATTTCTGCAACCCTGTGCTGTTAATTAGCCCTAGCTAAAACAACTCAGCATGCTTCAATACGCAGAAGTAGGTTCAGCTGGGAGTCCAGTGGTAAATAAACGGAATGTTCTTCAATATCAACTGAAAGCTCGAGAGCACCATTAAGAGAGTTCCGTCAAACTATTCTTACAACTTTACAGTTAACAAACGCTTGCTTCTGAGCATGAAATCAGGCCAAACAAAACAACGTTTGGGAGCTGACCTCCAAAAACACAACCCAATTCCTGGCGTTAACCCCTTTCCCTTTGTGTAGATGGTACCCCGGTGGAGAGCCATCCAAGCATACTGCGCACACCGGGAAGGGTCATGCAAACAACTTGCTTGAGTGAAAGCACAATAATAGTATTTGGTAAAAATACATAAACCAGAGTTTGATAAATGACTTTAATTCACATTTCATTTACGTGGCGTTTACTTTCCAGGTCTGTAATCCACTAAGAAGAAATTTGACAATCGAATGACCCTTCCAGAGCTCGTTCCCTATATTCATATCATTCTACATTATAGTCCATGCATTCAAACATTGGTCCACTAGAAGGCAATACTCTAAACGACAAAGACAGTGAATCTTTATGATTCTTGTCACTGTGGACTGGTCGACATAATTAGGCTTATTTTATATCCTTATGTTGGGCACTCTCTTTTAAGAACTTGAAGGTCCAAATTTTTCCATGACTTCTCTTCCAACAATGTCCTGTTTCCAACCACCTAAAATCTTAGACAAGGAGCACATGTTGATTTTAGGTCATCTACCACTACAACTTCAAACCCTCATTACTTTTGCAAATAGTATCCACATAATACATAATTAGGTGCATTGAACCCCCCCTTTCCATTGCTAGCAAGAACCAATAAATATTAGGCTTAGTCTAACAATAGGAATTACGCTCAGTGTAAAATGCGTCAAATTTAGGCTCTCCATTAACGAATCTGTACACCCATAAAGTAAGCATCACACATGTTCTGCAAATCTGTATAGCAATTACCTGCACCCTTGGCCACCGCCCCTTTCAAAATGGTCAAATCCACCACCAAGGGCTGGAGTGGTTGAACCTCCAGCGGGATGCCCACATCAGCTTCAGACTCTGAACCTGCTCCTGATGTCACATTCTGCTCTGAAGATGTTTTTGGAGAAGTAATGACATTGGTAGGATGTTTCGCTCCACTGGAGAATCCATCCGTGGGCACCAGTTTCACAAGCCTCTGCACTCCTTCATAGTTCCATACTAAGGTGGCTATAGTGGCAAACAGCAGCAACGTGACGAACGCCATCACACTCCCGTTCAGATGCCTCCTGGTTGACAGAGTAGAGCTCGTCCCCATGTTGGCACCTTTTCGGTTGCTCTTCCACATCCTCCTAATGACTACGGCACCAAACAAGTCACTCCAGCTTCAAACAAGCTTCTAATGCTACTAATCAGATAATGCCACTAGGACAATGTCTTTATACGAGGCATCTTTGTAGCGGTAAGAATATTTTCTCAGAGATGGTCTAAAAATAATAAACTCCACGAGCGTGAGAAATACTGCAAAGAGCTGCAATGTACATGCAGAAAACAGAGGAAGGGACACAAGCGAATTCAATCAGACGGAGTGAAAAAAGATTTGCGGCACACCCAAAACTCCACCTTAAGAGAGCTTCTAAACCCACGAGAAGATAATGCTAAAAGATACTGTTACTACGACAATGTCTCTCTACAAGACATATTCAGAGAAATGGTCCCACCGAGACGATCTCAACAAGCACGAAAGCTGTAATTTGCTTAAAATAAAAGAGGACGAACAAGCAAGAGGCTTCAATGAAAAGAAGCGGAAAAAAAAAAGAACAAGCAGCTGAGACGCAGGCCATATCCAGAGAGTCGAAACAGAGGAAAGATGTGAAAGCGTCCTTACAAGAGCCTCCCAGGCGGTGTCATGAAGAGCCCTAATAATGATATTGCGAGGACAAACCAGCACGAAGGTCACAAGATCTCGCCCTAAAACGACACGATCCATTGTCAGTCCCCATCAAGAATCATTCATCAGCTGGAAACGAGCTCTCGCCAATGTGACGAATCTCGTCAGCTACATTGCAAGAAATTGATCGCTTTCTCTAAGCAAACAAGAATGCAAGCGATCTCTCTTTCTCTTGCAAATGCGAAATGCAAATTGCGAAACATAATTGCGAAACGCGCGTAAGTGTGACATGTAATTGCGAAATGGCAGGTGGAAGTGGATAGCGACGACTTACCAGTGGTACTGCCGTGCCACGGCTCTCGTCAGCGAGGATATCTTCACCTCTACTGTCGCTTACAGGCGCCATATCCTTCTTTGCGCTTCTCTTGCTAGTTGCTACCATCCTCGCACAACAAACCTGTTTGCATGCCGACGAGAAAGGTGTTAAGAGGAAGAGACTTATGTTTTCTGCAACGAGACTTGGAAACTCTTTGGGCCTGACGCTGATACATCATGTTCAGTGTGTTTATTATGCACAACTTTTTCGCCATTTGGCTGTAGCCAAAAGATCAATGTACGGGGAGTACCGGCATTTAGCTAGCCGGTTGATTTTGATAATTTCCTGACAAGGTAGAAAAGTGTAGGAAGTGGTTCCGAATGAAAAAAGGAGATTTTTGGAAATGGATCGAGTAGGAAAAAAAACTTCTGCAATTTTGCCACCCATCCTAAGACTATGTAGGAAAATTACTGATTTTCATGCCTTTTTTACAATGGGCAGCCAATTAGACACATGCTTTCTAGGAAATTATTTTGACATTTATAGAGAATTTTTTTTGTAGTATACTCAGTGTGTTATACTTTGTTCATAGCATCTGATGTAAGTGGCCTTACCTACACAGGATTCCCAAACAAGTAAAATAGTTTAGTCTACAAATTTGGAGGCAATTGTCTTTTGCCGTTGGAACTTCGAAAAACTTTCAAAATATTGAGTTTATAATACTAACTTCTGAAAAAGAATACTGACAAAGTGAAAATAGACTTGTCGCTCACTCTACCTTGTTGTCACTCTTAGTCACTTGGGCCCACCTTAGGGGTTTAAGGTTTCAATTTTCGAAAGTTGGAGTTTTCCTCTTTGGCTCACTCAATCCCTCCTTGTTCTTGCTTTTGTGAGACTCATAGCGTTATACAGACATAGCCTCTCTTCTCTCACTACAAGGCTCATGGACTCAAGGTTTTTCAAAAACTTATTATCTTCATCTTCTATGTGTCAATTGCATGTTACGATAATTGACGTTGTAATCCATCATGCATCCACATAGATGCGCAATTTCGAAATTGTGTGCACCAGCCACCAGGGGTGTGAATTCTTGATTTCTTGGGGTCCTACCTTATTTCCAATAGCCTTTGTTGATTTCAAAATTGAGGGCGCTCCGAGGCGCTTCTATTGTGATGTTGAGCATGCTCTATAAGTCAAGTATGCTCATCCTTTTCTCCTTGGGTATTGTCATTTTCTCTTCGCTAGTTGTAAGTTTTTTGAAACCTCTGGTTTCAAATATTTCTTTTCCTATTTTTTTGGTTGGAATGATCAAATGATGAATTGCTATTGTCATTTTCTAATTGTCTGATACTCTGATACCCTTGTTCTTTTCTTGGATTTTCTGTGTGTGGCAATTTTCATGGCTAAGTACTAGAAGAGTATCCACAACAACTACTTTGCGAGGTCGCGACAACTTGATGCAGGGGAGTTTGTGACTTCCACAGTTGAAAGCTCCAAGTTAGTTGAAACTGTTGGTATGAATCAAATTCCCCCCCTCCCCTCCCAAGTAGAACTTGAACAAAGTTTGTAGAAAGAAAGATGGTAGATCCAGTTTCCATGGTTGGAGTTCTCTACTGAGGTGAGAAAACTTTTCTGTAAAACTTGTGTGGACAAGGGGGGTCACTTGGTGTATGCCTAAGAAGGGTCAAAAAACTTCAAGATAAGTGCTTTCACAAACCATGCAAGATTGAATGAGCACTGTCGTCTTGCTTGGGTGAACAATAGCGGGGGCAAAACAATGGAGAAGGCAATCCTTAGTGGCCAGCATGCTTGTAACAAGGCCCTACATACTCTTTTCCGAGCAACCTACTTCTTCAGGAAGTAGTCACTACCCTTTGCCAAATTTCCTATTTTGTATCAATTGTTGCTATTTGTGAAAGCTCTTGTTACAATGAGCATGTACCAAGACGAGAAAGCCTCCAATGATCTTATTTGGTGTATGTCCGTAGTAATCCAAAAGAAGATTATATGTAGAGTTCTGAATTCATGTTTCTTTAGCATTATAATTGATGAGTCAATCAATATTAATGCTATAAGCCATCTTATCATATTTGCCAAGATTGTAGAAGAAGGTCTACATGTAACTGTTTTTCTAGGGCTCTTATAGTTGTAGGGGGGCCAAAAAGACATTACTACTAATTTTGATTGTATCATCTCTTAGCTGTGGCAATGGGATCTTGATCTCATAAAGTTTGTAGCCTTTGGCAGCGATGAAACAAGCACAATGGTAGGCTCCCAAGGAGGTGTTGCATCACAAATTCACAGTGAGGTGAATCTGTTCCTCTTGTTGTGTCATTGCATGGCTCACCGAACTAATCTTGCAACCCTAGGTGCTTCAAAAGCACCAAATTGTAAAGTTTTGTCCAATCAAGTCAATTCCTCGCTTAATTCCATTTCTATTTTTTTTTTAAATTTAGTAAAAGGAAGCATGCTCTCATAGCCTTGCAAGAACAATTGTTTGATTCTAAAAAAACAATGAAACGCTATCATAAAACTCATTGGCTAAGTTGATGGTAGTTAATTACAACTCTCAAGGGTTCATTTGAATCTATGCTTTTCTTTTTCAAAGAGGTGGATGGCAAGGACTTAGTTGAGGCATAGGTTATTTTGGAGAAATTGGAGCAGTACAAGTTTGTTTACATCTTGGTTTTTTGGTTGATATTCTCCATTCTTTAGCCATATTGTCCAAGATTTTTCAACTAAAGTTTGTAGATGTAACAACAATTGGTAGTATTGTTCACACTAAGATTGCTCAGATTTGCATGTTGTTCATAGTAGATTCATGTGACTCGAATACAAATGTGTTTAACGAATCCAATGGTTATCATATTTTGCATGAATACGGCCCTTATGGTCAATATTTGTGGAGGCTACAGTCTTAGGTAAGAGGGAACACGTTCCACAAGTTTCAGTTGGAGTAGTCCAAGCTTGGTACTAACCTAGTGGAGGCCCTAGCATTTCAAAAAAGCTTTGTTGAGGCACTTTATGCTGGCCTTGATGCACATTTCAGGAATAATGACATGATTTTGTGTATTAAAATCCTAAACCCTATAAATATGCCTTCGAGATAGGTGGGTTTGAAAAACTAGTGCCTTCTTGAATTCAAGACTTTATTGCAGCATTATAGAAAAGACTACTCGCACAGAAGTTTTTCTCTCCTTCTCGTGGATCAAGCAATGGGTAAGTACAAATTCCTTGCCTTCGAACTCCAATGTACCTTAGAATGGAGGGAAAAGAATTTTAGGGACTTGTGGGGTATGATAACTTGGAACAATGCTTTACAATCTCAGTATCCTAACCTCCTTATTCTTACAAAGTTAGCTCATGTGCAATGTGTTTCTACAACAACGTGTGAGTATGCTTTTAGTATGCTAAATCTGATTAAGATTAGAGTGAGGGACAGGTTGGGCAACAAGAATCTAGAAGCAATGTTGCAAATTGCACTAAAGAGCCCTGATGAGGAGGTAGAAAATAATATCAATGATGCTATTTTTATTTGGAAGAATGATACAAAGTACCTTTTTTTTTGTTAACCCCTCTTCTTACTTGAATTTGCTAAATGGACCTACTGTGAGCAATGTTTCTTGTCCGTTCGATGCACATGATACTAACAGTAGTGGCATGCAGTTTTCTTAGCTTATAGTACTAACCAACCTTCAGAAAATACTTGGACCTTTTTTGGATCCTTGTATTTTCCGCAGGCTACATCCTTGGCCCTAAGATGGTAGGGGTTTTTCCAGGTTCAATTCTTGCCAAGAATACTCTAAGAAAAAAAAGTGAAAGTGAAAGACAAGAACACTTTAACCCAAAAAATGGGGGGTGAATAAAAATCCACCACCAAAATGCAAAACCGGACCCATTTTTGACATTTAGGAAAGTGGTAAATTGAAAAACAAAAATGGTAGTTGATTGCCTAATTCCATTAGGAAATGGGGGATGTCAACCGATAAAGTTTACATCCTCTAGGCTCACTTCCGGGTAAAATTTGAAAAATCCGAGCCACCTTCTAGAAGCTAGGAAATTCTCTGATATTCCTATAAAACTCCCTAGACTGAGCAAAAAATGTTTGCTATTTTTGTACAGGAAATTTTCATTTTGGGGGGGTCAAAATAGTCAGATTATTGATTTATTATAATACCAATAGACAAATTTTATCTAGGTATCACCTAATTTTGATATAGATATCACCAAGTATCACTTGACTATTAAAGAAATATCTAGCTACTTCTCCAAAATGATTAAAAAAATTGATCATAGCACAAAATTGGTGATGTTGCAAAAATATGGGCATTGCAAAATTATTATTTTGTTAATGAGTTTAATATAATATAATAAAAAAATATATTTTTTACATACTTGGTTTTTATGTGTGCCTAGGCTTGCTATCATTGGAAAATGGAGTGCATTGCCTAACCAACTACCAAATAGGGACAACCTTTATAATATTGAGTTTATAAAAAGTGTAGAAAGTACACATATAAATTTGACTTTCTCCATAAAAGAGTATTTTAGCCTACACTAATTTAAAATAGTGAGACGTTGATGAATCAATATTAGATGTACTAATGAGATAAATCAATGTAACATTTTTCTTACGGATTTTTTCTTCCATAAAAAATCTTTGTATACACAAAGATATTTATTTAGAAAACAAGAAAGAGTGTTTGAACAAGAGAATTAAGTTTTGAGTTCTTGCAATGAGACTTATTTTAACAAGAATTTACGATTTTCTATGAAGAATCAATTTGCACATAAAAATCCTTATTTTGCTCATAAAGAGGGGGGTATGTTAAATTTGAATTTTTAGTATGGATACTAGGTATGCAATTTATATTAGCTACACTAATTTATCCTTATATAGATTTATACTCCACAAAATTATTGTCTCCATCAAAATAGAATTGTAGAAATTAGTACAATAAAATAATATTCAACTTCCACAAATTCAAAATAGTGTAATTTTCATACATTCGTGTTACATGTAATAATAGAATAAATTAGTACAATTTTTGTTTCCAAGAGTCAAAAAAAACTAAGCGGCATTAGATGAAATTCAACTCGTGTTATGGGCTGTGAGTTCCCACGAATTCCCCTATGTTCCCCTAAGAATTCCCCTATGTTCTCAGACTGTGGGAACGCAACCATAGCAGCTGGCTGACATGGCCGAAGTTCTGCCATGTCAGATAATAATTTTTTTGAAATTAAATATATTTTTTTGAAATTTTTTTTCCATCTTTTTTTTTCATCTGGCCTGAATTGGCCAATTCCCAACATGGGGAAACAGCTTGAAACAACCCTCTGGTGCTACTAAAAAACATCTAATGAGAAAAAATACTACTTTGTATGTCTTTATAAGTGGTTCAAAATTACACAAATAGGATCCTAAGGTTAAAGAAACCAACTTTTAGAGGTTCACAAATTTAGACTAACTTTGATAGAGTGTAGGAGGCATCGATAAGCAATATGGTCATTATTTATGTTGATGTTAGATCTACAAAATTAACTATGAGTCTATGCCATGGGAGAAATTTAAGTCAAACCAACTAATATCCACAATTCCCTACTTATAATTGTTTTTTTCAATAACATGCTTTAGTTTTTTTGAGTAATTTTATTTTATTATTTCTTTGAACATGCCTAAAACTTTGATCTTGAATTGCATACTTAGAAAAATACCAATTCATTTGTAACTAGCTACTAGTTCTTCCATTTATTGCTACAAGTCTTCATGACTTCCAAAGACAATTCTTTTCATTGGTGAATAATTTTTTGAATAGAGGTATCACTCATTTTTGGATGAATGTACACTTACAAAGAATTTTCATCCATATTTTGTATGTTTCATCCATATTTGTACGTTGCTATATTCTATAACAAAAGAAATCATGTAAGATCTCAATGGTGAGAATATATTGTGAGAGGCAATTTTCACCCTATGTTTGCTTTATTCTAAAGAGTACCTCCAAGAGAGAACAAAACTTATTAATCTTGAAATATTTATTTGAAATTGTTCAAAACAAAGCTGATGATTAGAAGAGATAATAATAATTATTACTATTATTATTATTATTATTATTATTATTATTATAACAATAATAGACACCCTTCAGAATAATATACCAAATTTCAAAAATTCATTTTGATCATTGAAATAGTTCCAACTTTACCAATTAGTGAACTTATTTCAAGCATCTCTAGCAGAGCGTGCTTAACCCCTAAATGCCCAAGGCCTATTTGGAGCTCCTTGAAATTTGCTCTAAATTGAACAAAAAGTCAACATTTTCATAAGTTGTACCAATTTCTTTTGAATTGTAGCCATTCAAAGTCAAACTAGTCATGTTAGAGATCACATAGGAAAAGAAAACATAACAATATCACTTATAGATCGAAAGATTATAATGTTTGATCATGAAGGTGTAAAAACTGTGAAAAATTTTCAATTCACTTTTTACATGTCAACTCTAAAAAGTTGGTCACTAAAAAAATATGAGTTTATAGGGCCTAGCATGCACAACCCCATTCACTTTACAGTTTTTCAAAATCTATTCTACAATTTTTTTAAATGAATTTCTAATGTGATTTTGCTTCCAAGATCTAGTGTATTTGAGGCTCATTTTCAAGAGCCCTCAACACTACGGGAAGTCAAGATTGCAATGGGCATCCTTGCACTAAATCTTCAATAGAAAAATCATAATCCTTTATTTTTCAGATCAACTTTTTGATCCTAAAACTAAACTTCAAAAAGAATTCTCCAAAAATATAAACTAATAATAATAGCAATTTGGTTGGATTTTACTTAACTTCAAAGTTTTCAAAACACTAGAATCTGATGCCTTGGGCATTTAGGGGTTAAAAGAGGACACCAAAGTAAATCTGTTGCGTGCCTTATGTTAGACAAGGTACACATGGTTACTAGACCCCCATCAGAGGCATGACAATCCAAGGGCTCCAAGGTGCAAAATTCCTAACTCATAATTTTTTCGATTTGTCTTTTGGGGGGCAACCCCTAAAGTTGCATGACTATGTTTTCACTGAAAATGCTCCAAAATTGCCATTTTTAGTACAAGTACTAAACTTTTTTTTAAAAATTGACACATGTAAGCATAGGATCTTGCAATATTTTGACTTGAGAACATATAGTAAAAATTTCAGAAATTTCCATTGCGTGGATTGCAAGATATAAGCATTCAAATTCACTAAAATCATTTTTTTGGCCCTGCAAAAAATAAGGCAGTTGCACTTCACAAGCTTGCTTTTCTATGAAAAAATGTCCAAAATGGTGGTTCTTCTTTGGATTCTTTTTCCTAGACAAGTTGGCCACATGCTTGAAAATTTTTAGATCATTTGGATTGTACAACATATAGGAAAAAAATAGTAGGTAGAAAGAAATAGAGAATGATTCAAAATACTAAATTGTTAAGCATTTCATTATGGAATTGAAAAATGCCAATCCCAATGGTTGTAATGTTGTAATAAACAATCTACATCCTATGCTTTTCTTTTCCAAAAATATTGAAAATTGAGTAAGATAAAGGACTTTAAAGTTTATTTTAGAATAGAGAATCCATAACCACTTTCAAACAAAAAATCCTCACAACTTTTGACTTATTAGTCAAAACGGAATGATTCAAAGCTTTCCACATATATATAACTCTAGAAAACCAATTTCAATTTATTTTAAAAAAAAAGTGATTTTTCTAATCTGCCTGGATTGCCCATTTACAAAAAAAAAAGTAGCATATTAGGCCATAACTTTTGATTCATATTTTCAAATGTAATGAAATTTAGAGCACATTGTATGAAAGATATTCCTTGTCTCCACCTTCTAATAAAATTTGGGCCAAAAGTATGGAAATCTCCAATCACACATACTTGCCCAAAATTGCTATGTAGCCAAAAAGATGAATGTTGGTCCTTTACCTTGCCCCAACAACACTTTGCCCTCGATCTCAAGACCTAGCCATTGAATTTTTGTGCATCCCATAGCTCATGTCAAATGCTTAAATAAGACACTGCAACTTGAAATATGTGTGTGGATTTTTGTTGTAGCCTAAGTTGACAAATTCACAAATCTTCAACTAGTGGGACACACAAAGAAGTCTGGACATGCCTAAGAGCATCACCACCTATTTGCTTAAGATGCAAGCTTGGCTTGGCTTGCAAAATAGGGGCCATCCAATTTGCAAGCCAAACCACCCCACCCGCAGCACGCTATAAGTTTTCAAATTTAGACCACTTTGCAAGGTCCATCCAATGGGCTATAATGCTAAAGGTCCATGCTTTAGGGGAAAGTGTTGGTGCTCTTGTCTCATGTGGTTTGCAAGCCACACTTTGGCTTGCAAAACAACCCAATTTCACAAGCCACCCAAGGCTATTCGCCCAACCTCTTAACAAGTTTGTCCATTTTGCAAGCCAAGTGGGGCAATTTTGCAAGCCACCTTCAATAAATCATCTATTTTGCAAAATGGGTGGGGATGCTCTAACCATTTGGCAAGGCAGTATAGTGCGCCTTGGTGGAGATGTTCTTAGCATACATCAAAATCTCATTCTTCAGCAAAGATTTAATTTTTCTCAAACCTATTGTAAGGTAGGAGGCTTTGAAGTCGCACGGGCATTAAGAATTGTCCCTAAGAATGGGCTATAAATAATAAAGGAGGTTCCCAAAATGGACTACAGTTTGTAAAGAAGTTGAATGTGATTGCAAATGCTTGTTTTTAGGACAATGAGCAATGGATAGTGCACACTAGTATGTGTGGTTCATGACTCATGAATGCATAATTAAATACTTGACACAAATTCCAAAATGCAATAAGAAATTGCCCTACACTATCATTTATAGTGGGGTTTGCAATAAATTGATGAAGGGTTACCTTCTTTGAAACTATAATGAGTCATTCATGGAACTTTGAGGAACATCTTAAGCCTCTTATTCATCAGTTCTTGGATTGACATGCTCTATTCAAAGATAGCTTTTATTTCATTTATGTTGAGTCTACAAGCACCAACAACTACCTACACAATCTTCACTTTGAAAAAGATAATCTAATTCATTTTAAGTCCAAAATTTACAATTTAAACGAGCATGAAATTGTTTCCCATTTCTCTCTCCATGAAAAAAAAATTGAAATCATTGGGCATATTGCTTTCCCTACAAATCAATATTTCTCCTTACATGTGCCATTCATGAGCCTCCTACCCTATAAGTGAACTTGTTTTTTATCTTTTATTTTTTATCTTGTGACTATGAAAATCGCATTTGGGGATCACTGCTTGCCAGTCGGTCCAGTAGTCCACCGGTCACGCCACCGGTCACGCCCTCGTTCGGGGGTCCTTGTCCCGTCAGTTCCGCGCACATTTTGCGGTGCGGCTTTGCGTGACTTCGGCAGTTTCAACGAATGATAACAGACAGAACACCTTTCATCCAATCAGAGGATCATTCATTCGTTCGTTCGTTTGACCAAAGTGACCCTTCTTGTGGAATCATCGATATGGAACTGGTCGCAGAAGGAAGGCCATTATTGCGATGAGCAACTTCCAAGTAAAGTAGCACGGTCCAAAACTGACAGTTTTGGAGCAAGTTTTCAATGTTGCCTACAATACGTAGAAGCCGGGGGTTTCTTCTTTTGAAAGCAACAGTACGCCACCATCAACAAGTCAAGACTCCAGAGTGACTACTCACAAGAGGTTGGAAATCCATGGCCACAACTAAGTTGAAGGTGGGGAAACCCATTCCATTGGAAATTTGGAATCCCATCCTCGTGGGTTGAAAAGTCACCCATTTATGATGGCAACTGTCATCCGAACACATCACGACTATCTTAAGGTAGGCTCGTGATTGCGATCTTCCTACTTCGAATGGGTTTCCCCACCTTTAGTTGTGGCCATGAATTTAGGTCCATCTATAAAAACGGACAACACGCATCAAAAAAATTCCACTCTGACGATGGAAACCACTCGAGAAAGCTGAAAGCCACGAAATAGGTTCCCTAAATGACGGATTTCTTATTAGATTCATGATCTTATTTCACACTCAGAATATTGATTCAAAGGTAGTATCCTGTGGGAATCTTGACCAACTGCATGGAGTACGGAAAGGAATACTGTATCTTACGAGAATCAATCGATAAACTCAAACTCTACACAATCTAGTACGCAACAAACTGGCAGCCAAAGAATCTCGTACCCAAAAGACCAGATTCCTAGCTCTTGCCCAACTCGTTTCCGATTATGAGATGAATCTCCGTAACGAGGCTCATCCAATGGTGAACTCCACAAGGGTGATCCACTCTGCAAGATCTTGCTGCGACAAAGGATAAAAACTCAAAACCATAGTGAGACCGACAACAGCGACAGACACGTTTACATCTTGATCAAGATAGCCACAATAAGAAAACTGCATTCTATCACAACGGCAACGTAGATGATATTGTCTTGTTCTCTTGCGTTGGGCAAACAATCTCAACGGGCTCTGCCATCAATCAATCAGTATGTGTACATAAATAATACGTACTCAACTTCTCATGTCCAATAGACTTATCAAAAGTCGAGTTTACCTAATGGTTGATTAAAGGGCAGAGGAGAAGGGATACGTATTTGGTGTATTCCAACACCGAGAGGTCTCCCAGCAATAATAATAATAATAAACCTAATGGACTCTTTCTCATTAGGGCGTTATCATGCTACAGCAGCACAACTTCCACTAGGCCCAATCCAAATGGTAAGAAATGTTCTTCCTTTTCTCCTAAGCAAATCTGCCTGGAAAAAGACTACATTTCTTTCAAGTGTCAGCATGCCCGAATGAAAAGAGACTCCATTAGTGTACTAAGCTCTTGCTCTAAAAGACCCATGTGCTTCCACTTCATTGCCTCTCCCCTCGTTTTCCTCTGAGCCTCTAAGCTGGAAGGGGAAACGCCTGAGCGGCTCAAAGAGAAACAACGCACTACTTACAGACTCTACGGAACTCTGAAGTTCCGTCATGTATATACAACGCGTGGTCTCCACTCCACCGACATCTGTGCATAAACCATTTTGATTCAACAAATTTTCCCGCATTGGACTGGATTGCAAAATCTTCATGATGTTTGCTCCAACTCCTGAGAAGGAAACAAAAATAGCCATAGGAATGGAAAGATAGGGCTAAGTAGACACGGTAGCAAACGCGAGTCTCCAACTTCACACGCCGCGAAGATGCCTGTGGCCATACGCGGCAGTATAACGAGCAAATTCTGCCGGGATACTATTCTGACCATAGCGCACGGTGCCACGCACGGTAGATTTCGAAGCCGGCGGACTCGGAGTCCCCTCTTCCCCGTGTTGATTATGTGTCGGAGTGGAGTAATCGTTCGTTAAGTCCCCCGTGTCCTCCTCTTCCAAAATCCGCCCGCGTACCTCACTCCTCCTCTCAACCCGCCGCTCAATCAAAACGCTCCTTCCCAAGTAAGTTTTCGAATCTGAAAAATTCGAAAAATCAAAGAACATAAAAAAACACAGAACTCACCACGCTGTCGTCAATACCACATACACACTCATACCAAAACAAAGCTCATAACAACAATGATAGACTCACTTTGTCAGCTAACATTGTGACTATTTGAACAGGCTTTTGAAGCGCCTCTATCTCTCTCTTTCTTCCCTACAACAGTTTACAACTCAAGTAGCAAAATTCTCCTTCTCCTAGTTTTCGACCAAAGACAAATGGGACCAGCTCTACATTCGTGAGCTCCTAGCTCCTACCTAAAAGTTTAAGACAAAAGTTTGACATAAAAAACCCACATTATCCTTCTATCTTCAGACCTTCAAAAACTCCTACCTCCTGCCGAAAGAAAAATCCCTCAACTTCCTACTCCAACCCTATCCTGCTCAAAAACAAAAAGAAGAAGAAGAAGAACAGACACACATAACATACCAGCCGGGAGCTTCCTTGAGAAAGTCGGCGAGAGAAACACAAGCACAATACAACAAGCCACCACAATCTTGAGCGTCCAGCACTTCTTTTGCTGCTGCGTCCACTGACCCTTCATCGTCCCCATGCTCACCACCGCGCAAGCCCAACCCAACCCAACCTCAGGGGACCCTAATTGTCGCTCATAACCGCAGCTCTGCACGGATCGAGAGGCACCTGGGCTCGTTTTGATGCGCTTGCTTGTGAGCCGGGGGTGGTGCCCGAATCGTGATCCCGGCCATGCAGGAATCGGTAGCAAGGGGGGGCATCTTCGGCGGGACAGACAGGAAATGGAGGAAGCGGGCAGCGTGACGGCAGCGTCACAGAGAAGTGCGTTTAGGGGTAGGGGAGGCAACCCATTCTGGCAACGTAAAGTGGAGTAATTTCGATTAGGAGGTGATTACAATGATTAATGCTGGCACAGTTGTGGCGCATTCTGATTGGCTACAAGACTCTCAATATTGCAACCAACCCTTGTTGGATTTTGCAATCAGCCCTTGGTTGGAAATAAGAAGGTATATAGGACCAATATGGGTGGAGCAAATTCTTCAGCCAAAATTTTTATAGTAATTATGTTTTGAGAAATAAAAATCTGAAAAATTATGGAAACCTTCTAAACTCTATTTCTTCACATAGAAAAATTTCCCACTCTTGAAATTTCCCTTGCGAATACTTGTATATGCTTAAGTGGTTCAAAATGGGTTGCCTCCCCTAGTCATAGTTCCTCCACCATCAAAAATTTCCTTAGAGAATGAGAAATAATAGGAACCAATGGGAACCAATGGGAAGCACGAGCGGGTGAAGGAAGTGTGACACCCCTTCTTCATTTAAAGGATGAACTATAGAAAATGAGATGGAGAGAATCGATAGGGAGCTGTAGCGTAGTCCAAAATAGAATATACTTCTTTGGAGAAGTTTTCTCCAAGCCCATTCTTCACCTGTGGAAGAGAAGAATGGGCATGGAGAAAACTTCTCCAAAAAAGAATATTTTCTTTCCACACACATGCAGAAAGCCAATCCGAAACCAACACATCTCCATTCTCCACAAAAATCCAAGATAGTGGAGGAATTGTGACTACCCCTATTGGTTTGGTGGTACCGTGGTAGCATGAGGTGCAATGTGAATTCCAGTGATAGTGGGTCACCATTAGTTTTCTTTTCTTTTCTTTTTCATTTTGGATTCTTAGGGGAAGAGGGACAGAGACCCTTGGAAGCAGAAAGCAGAAAAAAGAAATTATATTTGGGAATATAGTTGGCGATGTAATTTATCCTAATGTTGGACTTTACAATACCTTTATTGACCTTGTAACACGGTTGCCATCACTAAGTGTCCAATTGGATGACTTCACCTAAGATTGTTGGAAGGAAAAAATATTTTTTTTTCATTCATTAATTTTTGGAAGTTGTTTGCATATATTTTCAGAAATTACCGGTAGTATTGCAAATTTCTTCATTATTGTATAATTGACTTTTTTAACAAAGTAGATGTTTTCAACCCTTAAAGGATGGATTAGTGACCATGAAAATCATCCCTTCTGGTATTGTGTGACATCATATATATTCTTCGGAGGTCTCTCCTTTTTGCATGAGGATTAATAATTGCACTTCTATCCTACATAGGTAGATTATTTGTCATCCATTGGACAAAAAATGTCCTTGGCATTAATTAAGGGTTAATCCACATATCACCTGGCCTTGTAGTGTAGTTTGGTCATTTCTTTTTATTTATTCTTGATGTGAATTTTAGGCATATATGTGGTATTTTTTTGAATTTGAGTTCAACTAATGAAATGAAGATTATTAAGTTTAATTTCAATTCCAATTGGAGATTTTGAAAAATTCACAAACTTCAATATTTTATAGCAATATGAATTTTGGAACTATAACCATGGTTTGTTGATTGTCTAATTTTAGAATGGCACAATAACTTTGATTTATATTATAACATTATACATTACGAAGTGTAATATACATCTATGGTGAAAATTTTAAATTTTTTGAAGATATTTTGTATTTGATATGAATTTTCTTTGTTTTTTCTTAAGAAATTCACAATAGTTTCAAATTTTTACCAAAAAACTTGAAAATTTTAGGACTTGTAGTAGACATACAACTTCAACTCTCAAAAATAAATATAGAAAGTTTCACACATATTTGGAAGTTGCAAGATGGCAACAAACAAAGTGATGAATAATGAGTCCTAATTAGTGATTATAGGCTTGTCTTTTCAAGGTTAATAGATGAAATGAGTACGTTACAATAAAAATCTTGGAAATAGTTGTTTTTCTGGAAGATGAATGCGCACCAATTTGAATGAATATGTAACCTTTCATCCATATTTGGTATGTTTTATGGATGTAAATAGCTTCATTTTGCCAATGAAGGTCATTTTTTAGACTATCCACAATTAATGAAATTTATAATGTTGCCTAAAAAATGCATACAAAAAAAATACTAGATCAACTCACTAATAAATGTACGTTCATTTTTAAAATCATCTTCTAGGGTACTGTTTACTTTCATAGTAATATAGTATTGCCAAATCCAATATTTTTTTGAGAGGGATTTGACGATTTCATTCAATTTTTTTAATCCATTTTGTTAGGAGATAAGGAGGTAAGGTTTAGGTGAAAACTCACGAAATAATTCTATTCTACAGGACATGTTTTTTTTGGTGAGTGTCAGAGATTGCCAGGATTTGGGATGGAGACTGAATGAGATTTGGAACAAGCAAGATTTTATTTGAAATTTGAAACGGAAAACAGGGCTTGGGAATGGGATTTGAAATCTCTCCAACAGGATTTCAGTATCTATAATCAATCTACAGTCGAGAGACTATCAAACTTTTTCATAAAAATTTTTTTTTGGCTATTTTCAACCCTTTTTTGGGAACTCTCAACAAAGTTTGACCACTCACTCACACCCATGTCCTCTCGACTTGGGAGGCCATAAGTAATGTGAAGTGGCCCGCATTATAAAATTGCCATGAAAAAATCTTAAGTAAGTTTTTTATTAATGATTAGGGAGAAACAACAGGATCTGCTCCATGGTTATATTTCGCCCAAAATCATTTCAAACTTGTCATTTCTAGTGCAAGGATTTAAAAATGAAGTTAATTTTGAAATTCAACCCTAAGGATAATGTGTGATAAAACTTTTAGGAGTAATGATTGAGAGGATTGCAAGATTAAAGTGTTTGAAGGAAAGGAAAGAAGATTTTTGGGCATTCCAATCAAGGTCAATTGAGTTTGATTCCTCTTGGCTTAAATTTTTTACAAGGCTTGAGAGTTTTTTTGTAATATTATAAAATTGGATTGAATTCATAGAGAAAATGACTTTCTAAAATGAACCTTGTAAACATATTTTAAGAAATTATTACATATGACAAAATATAAGATGGATGGAAAAACAAAATCACTAATACTTCTAATATGGAATTGAAAATCGATGTAGATATAGTAATAGCAAGTAATTATATAAATCAAGTCCATTCTTCTTCTTTTTTTAATTTTAGAAACCAAATTCATTAAAAAAAAATTATTCTTCTTCTTAGGAGAATAGGAGATGCTATAATTATTCACAAAACAATAGTTCTTAAATTTTCCACTCTATGATTTGACTGAGAAAAATTCAAACTTTGCCTTGCACATCTTAATCTATTCTATAAATTTAAGGTACATATTTATTGATAATATAAGATAAATTCAAATCCTTTTTGTTGGCTAGAGTCTCCAATTTGAGAGCAAATGGGCAATTCAACTTACAGTAAAACCAAGGTCAAAATAATGAGAAAAAATAATTTCTCCAGAAAATTAGAACATTGCATTCCTAATTGTCTAAATGTTTAAAAAATCATTGTAAAAGTTGACCGTACAAGAACCTACTTGGAATCTTGAAAAACACATTAGTAGACTTTAGTGGGGTAAATAAGCCCTTGTCAAAATAATGCACTTGTGCTACAATGCAAGGACAACAAATATTATAATTGCTCCTTTTTTAAAATTTCAAGTGTTCTATATGAAAGCCAATCTTTACTAACAAATTTTCCATTAGAACTTCAAAAAGAAATTTTATTGAATTCTTACATAGTTTTGAAATATCACACTCCATAATTGTGATTTTTGAATCTAACTCTTTAATGTGAACTATCTAAAATATCCAAAAAAATCTTATGACTTTTGGGGATATAATGACCAAGAAAATAGAAAAATCAACGATCTACAAAGGTTTTAGAGGCTATTAAAATTAACCAAGAATATAAAACAAAAATTTATTTTTGGACTTGAAGCAACTCCAAATAATACAACTCAAATGTTTTGCAAAATTAAAATTTGTTTTTTATTTGGCAAGTCATGAAGAATAAAATCCAAGATTTCTTTTGTCTTAAATTCTAAGTCTTTGTAGAACTAAACTAAATAGTTCAAATAAAACACTTATGTAACAATTTTTTTCAAAATACACTCCATAAATTTGTCAACCATTTTGCATTGTCTACTTATTTTGTACTATCAACTTATTCTACTCTGAAAAGTCCATTGACTATTTTAATTTCCTATTATTTTACTACAAAATAAAAAATCAAATAGCTTGTAGTAATTAATGAACTTACAAACTCCAAAAATATCTTGTGAAAAAATTAGAAAATTTTATGTTACTAGTATCCCCTCCTCTTTTGCTTGTTCTTATGTTAGATTTTGTTAAAATATATGAGAACCTGTCAACATGTGTTATAGAGTACAAATTTTAACAAGTTTAGAAAGAAAAATCTGATTTCTTGTTTTTCTTTGCTAGAAATTTCTATTACAACTTGTTGAAATCTACTCAACATAACAAGTTTTAAATAATTATAATTGAAAATTGTAAAACAATAATATTTGAAAACATAAGCAATGGATGGTTTTGTACTAGTACATTCAATAAAATATTCCTCATGAAAATGAATCATCATACAATATATTCAAGATGTTATTTACTATATAAATAATTCTTAATGATCGTTAGGCCAATAATGAAATTCTCAGTAATATCATAAAGCCCTCATACAAGAAGGTGATCCCATATTATATTTTTAAACAAAGACTAGCCCTTGAAAGTCTATAATTGACAAATTCATTTTTTGCAATTTTAGACAACTACCTACAAAAGCAATTCTTAAACCTATTTTCTAAGACTTTTATGTAGAATAGACATTTATTCTACTTTCCAACAAGCTCAATTGCAAAGAAACAAGTTTGCAATTAATTTTTTTTTCCATTTCCCTAAACTTTCACGAAACTAAAAAATATATATTTTAAAAATTGGAAACAAAATCCTTGTAGAATAAATCTATATCTACAAGGAAATTTTTTATCTACTTAATTAGAATCATTGGGAAAAAAACAAGAAATTCTTTTTAGCAAGTAGTTATGAAATACTCCAAAACACATACTATATAGTTTGTTTTTTTAACTCTAATTTATTAATTTATTAAAAATAAAAAAGTGCATATGGTTTAGATATTTTTCTACAACATTTGGATCATTTGGATTGACATGTTTCAATTCCATGTTAGATTTATTAACAATTTAGTTTTTCCTATTATTTCATAGAACCTTCCACATAATGATTGTTTAAAAGATGAAAATCAAATTTTTTTCTTGAATTTTTTTCTGTAGATTTCCAATGCAATTTTCTAATATAATATCAAAATTTTCAAATAGCTAAAAGACAATTATTTTTTTTTTAAAGTTGAGAAGTTGAAACTTTGCCTTTTTGAACAATTGGAAAAAACTTATTATACAACCTAAATCATTGTAATCTTGGAGATGCTAAAGAATTGGGCTCTGAAAATTAGTAGACACTAGAAATTTAAGTTAGGTATGCAGTACTATGGTTAGAAGTTCCAAAAGAGATCACAAATTTGCCCACTCCACCTTTGTTTTGAATGTGATGTTTTTGTGACAACTTTACTCAAAATCACCCAAAGCTGCTACGGGGTTGAAGCTATGAATTTGAATTTACTTAAATCATGAAAAATAGCCCACATAGTTTGAACTCAACTTTGACCGAAATACTACCCAGTGGGAATATTCAAGTCTTCTGTATACAATTTCTACAAAGTATTGTCATCAAAGCTTACTAGTACGCATCCTTTTGGTAAAGGAGCAGCATGACTCACTTCCAGGCAAATCATCACCTGATGTCTTCAATTTTTTTGGACGTAATGCAAGCATACAACAGAATTCAATGAAGAAATTGCAATTACTTAGCCAATTTTCATGAAAATCTGTTATCGTATTGTTACGAATGACCAACTATCACATTTTCATTCCCAGGATAACAAATCATTGCACAAACCAAAACATGAAAAAAGACGAAAGAAAAGACTGCAGTGCAAGACTTCAAGTCCGGTCAAAAAGACGAAAGTGAAAGCAACAGAAAGATCTGCACAACTGAAGGTTCGCTTCACTCATAATTGGAAGAACCTTAAATTATTAGCCAACATCGTGCACCCCACGCCTCCTTTGACAATTGCGAAGCATGGCAGCAGCGATCCAATGGTACACGCTTTCCACCATAACTTGCAAAGATAAATACTGCAACCCTGTCATGATTTCACGTCTACTCACGATAATGTTCACATCACATGAGTCATCCTTTCTGTGGAAACTCTGAAGTCAGAAGCTTGCAATGCAAAGTTTGCAGATCACTGAAAACTCTCTTTTTGGGTAATAAACTTAAATAAAGAAATCAAGTTGTCCAATGTTTTCAACAGAAAAAACTGGTCAAAGTCTCAACAGTCCAGAGTCCAAACTCTTCACAAGGTGTGAGACAATTTGACACTTCTAGGGAATTCAAAATCTGCACCACTGGAGATTCAAAACGAGTCGCAACCATGTGTGGACCGCATTTTCATTTCTACCCAAAGATTCCGACTGTCCAAGAAACCAGGATGTACAAGAAGCTACAAGCACTGAGACGATGTACAACTGTTCCCTTACTTAGTGTTATTGTTATATATATACCCGTTCCTTCCGAAGTTCAAATTCTTGACACACTTCCTTCTCTTTGGGGTCACAAAATGTAACGGCCCTTCGAGGATTTGGAGCTGCAAACTATTTGACACTTGTACAAGTTCAAAATTTACACCGCTAGTAAGACCAAATGAGTCAGAATCTTGTGTAAACCACAGTTTCAATCGAACCAACGATTCTGACAGTCCAAGGAACCAGGATGTACAAGAAGCTACAAGTACTGAAACGATATATGACTGAACTTCCCTTTTACTTAGTATTATAGTTATTATGAAATTCGATCCCTACGAAGTTCCAACTTCTTTACACACTTCTTTCACTTGGCGATCCCGATATACACAGGCCCTTCCAAGTCTTGAAGCTGCAAGATATTCCAATTCTGCGCAAGAACAGCCCAGTCTCTTCTTCACTTCCTGCCGAAAACCTTCTTGAAAATCTTGGCAAAGAAGCCCCCTTGGACCGGGTCCGCAGTCTTGGTATCCCCGCGAGGCACCGCTTCGAACACGTACTTCCCTGAGTCGTCGACAATGATCCTGATGATCGAATTGTCGATGCAGTCGTCGGAGGTGACGAACACCTTGTCTCCGCGGGGGGCGCTCACCACCACGTACTCGCGGTAAGTGGCGTTGGGGTCAATCTCGATGGTGTGCTTCTTATCTGCCTCCAGGGTCTTGATGTCGCGGTACACGCCGGCATTCCCCTCCTTCAGAGACAAGTCGCCCTTCGTCCCGTTCACAATTTCGGTGGCAACCATTGCAGCGAAGTTGGAGGTTCAGTGCAAATGTTTGTATTAGCTCTGCAAGGGGAAGCACCGGGGGATCATTGTTATATCATGAAATCAAGGTATTACAGAGGAAAACGTAAGTAAATAGTCAGCCATTTCCTTAGGTTTGCGGTAGTATGATGGTACCAAAATTGGTATTGAGAAGATGGTAGTCTCATTGGAGAATACCATCTTAAAAATGCCGTTAAAACAATTGCAGCAAAAATGGTGTTGATAAGCTAGTACTGACATCTACGCAATACCTTAAGTACCGCGTTAGCAATATCATTTTATAATAATAATCAGCTTCTTTTGAAGGGACTCCCTCAGAGCAAAGAGATTCTTCAAAGGAAGCTCCTTTAATCCTGGACCAAAAGTGTCCGATTGATGACTTCATTGCTCACTGTAGAAACAAAGAGTGCACCTCTTGGTTCAACAGTCTGAGCATTTTGGTGACTAGCTTGGTCATGGGGGTGGTGTTCTTCCAGGGTTAAGCTATGGGGCTTGCTCATACTTTGTTTTCAAGAGCATCAAGCCCCTAAAAAGCTTTCATCATCATGCCATATACTGTTATCATGTCGAGGTTTTACTCAACTTATGCCACACGTAGTGTAGGGAGAATCGGTAGAGATGAGTCAGATCAAAATGAAAACCTTGGGCAGTTAGCTTACCGACATGTACTTAAAAAGAATTTCCATTATCAAAAGACATGGCAAGGAATAACCGCAACATGTCAATAAATAACAACTTTAGATACTGGCTGGTTGACTTAAAATTCTCCCTGGCAAGGGTGCACAAAAACAACTGCAAAAGCTCATGCAAACAAACATTACAACACCAGCTATGGCTCTTATTTAAGGCAGTCTCCCTAGTACCTATACTTGCAATAAGACTCCATAAATTGTCATACAACAGTAACTGTGCTCAGTTACACTTAATGGTGCAACCTATTTCATACTATAAGTTTGACTGGAGAGATGATGTTCAGCCACTTAGCAGATGCATATACTTTAGTAATCCTTCACTAACATGTAGTCCGTACTACTCAACTCACCTAAATGAGCCCTGGCATCAGTATGAAACCCTGACGAAACCGGAACTAACTTAACCTTCACCAGTTCATCGTTGCCGGGAAATATGTAATCAAACGTGTTGAGAGTGAAGACGGAGGACACTCGAGAAAAAGTATAGATTGTTTTTACAAGAGATTTACAAGATAGAATGCATCACCAGAGAATCTAGCTCGCCAGGATCAACAGCTTCGAAACCTATGGTGGGCAAACGCGTCCATAGCCCCGCCCAGAAGGTTATGCATACAAGAACCCCCAACCATGAGCGCGTCAAGAGATATTCTCCATGGTATTTTTGCCGACAACCGTGTTGAAAGCTGGCGCTGCGAGAGGAGGGAAACTGGGGTACCAAGCTAGATAAACGAGTGGGCATAGCCGACATGAAAGCTGAGATTCGGAGCCTAACCAGGAGAGATTCATACCAGAGAGTGGCTACCTTAGGCAACACAGCAGTCGATCACAGCTTCTTCTGGGTACGTCCTCTCGCTTGTCTGACGAACTGTAAGCTTGCGAGTTGAGATGCAGCAAAAACATTCGCGATAACTTACTGAGCGCTTCGTCTTTCAGCCAAGTTTTGGACCATCACTGTTTTCTGGCGGACGGAGTATCAGCGGGGAAGGTGTTGGGTACAGTGAAGAAGGTGCTGGGAAAGAGAAGACCGTGTCCTTTCTGAGGTGTTTTCTTTATTTTTATTTTTATTTTTTTGACACAAGTAAAGAGTGAACTTTATTGCAGGAGGCAACTCATCCTTGTTTTAGAAAATATTGATATACCAGGCCACTTGTGGCTGCTAGCTGCGGTATTTTATCTCTGCAATGAAATTCCGTTTCATTTGTGTCAAAATACAAAAAACAAAAACAAAAACAAAAACAAACTAACTAACTAACTAAATATATTGATATTGGTATTGATATTGATATCTTGCAGACATAATTTAATAGTCACTCAATGGGGTGGGCCGCGTACAGTAATTTCTAGTTTTGTACACGACGAGGGTAATAATAGCATCGGCCGCACGACGGATCCATGACCGCCGGATTTGGATTTTTTAATTTTTTTTTGAAACAAATGAAACGGGGTTCCATTGCAGAGAAAAAAGAGTGACCTACAATGGAACTCGCCAGCCACAAGCCGGATTTGGATTTGGATATAACTTAGAATTGAATCGTTGGACTGAGTGGCTTTGATTATCCTCTGAATGAGGCATTCTTTATCGGTCTCTTTCGGTTATATATATATATATATATATATATATATATATATATATATATATATATATATATATATATATATATATATATATATATACTATAGCGTATTGGCTTGTCCAGTAAGCTTATCCGTAAATGGTGAGGATGCAACGGCTATTTTTTCAACTTTCAAAATATTAAAATATATTGAAAAAAATTTGGACAGGGAATTTGAAGAAAAATCAACACGAATTGTAGATCGGCTGTCAGCCCGCGCACATGCCCGTCTATATGGCGACCCGCCGGCGGACTGGCGGAACTGGCCCCGGCGGAGTTGAGCACTGCCAGGCGTGGCGGATGCTGAATTTTTTTTTACTTTGGATCATAGTCCGGGAAGTTTTTTTACAAAAATCGGACCATTTCCTTCATTTTAGAAGCTGGCTCGGATTTTTCAATTTTTTGTCGGAAGCCAACCTGAAGAGTGAAAAAAATTTCGGTTCAATCCTACATTTTCAAATTTGATTAGGCAATTTGCCGGATTTTTTCATTTCCATTTATCTAATTTCCAAAATGTGGAAAATGGGTCCGGTTTTATATTTTGGGGGGTAGTTTTCACTCCCTATTTTTTTCTGTAAAGTATCCTTCAATATTTAAGTGGGGATTTAATTTTTACTCCCTATTTTTTTTCTTGCAAATATCCTTGGCAGGAATTGAACCTGGCCAAGCCCCTACCATCCTAGGGCCAAGGATGTAGCCTTTGGAAAACACAAGGATCCAAAAGAGGGTCCAGGTATTTTCCGGAGGCTGGTTAGTATGGTTAGTATTGTAAATCAAAAAATCTCAGTACCATGACTAACATCATTCTCAAGTGCCCTAGATGAGCAAGATGCATTACTCACACTAGGTCCACTTGAAGCATTCAAATACAAAGAAGGATTAGCATACAAAAAACGATACTTGCTATCGTTCTTCCAAAGTAGGATAGCATCATAAATAATGTCATCTACATCTTCATCTGGGCCTTCTAATGCAATTCACAGCATTGCTTCTAGGTTTTTACTGCCCAACCTGTTCCGAACTCGGGTTTTAATTAAATTCTGCACACTGAAAGTACGTTCACATGTTGTTGTTGAAACACATTGCACACAAGCTAATTTTGCAAGAACTAGAAGGTTAGGGTAACGAGCTTGCAAGGAATGATTCCACGTTATCATGCCCCACAAGTCCCTAAAATTTTTGTCACCCCATTCACTAATACATTGGAGTTTAAAGGCAAGAAATTCTCGCTTACACGCTGCTACATCAACGAGGGCAGGGAGAGAGAAGCCTCCATGTGAACGATCCACCCCATAATGAGCCAACAAAGTCTCCAATTCTGCAACAAAGCAATTTTGCAAGCCCACTTGCCTAGAAGGCATGTTAGTAGGATTTAGAACTTTAAAACAGGAAATGACATCATTATCCTTGAATCGTGCATCTAATCTTGCACAAACTGCCTCTGCAAAGGACCTTTGAAAAGCTAACGCCTCTTCCAAGTCCGTGCCCAACCTGCACCTCTGCATTTCAAATCCATGGAACATTTTTCCCCTTACCTCAGATTGTAGCCTCCTTAAGTGACCCCCGTGAGGACCATACTCTGGCAAGATATGGTAACCAGTATCCTCATTAAACGTTGCTCCGTTCAAGTTATGGGATTCGACAATGAACATCATACGAATTTGAGCAACCTCACTACGGACAATGCTACCAATGGCAGTGACATCAACAAACTTTATCTGAAAAACTTTGGACAACATGGCCAAGGAATGAAGAATGTCAGCTAGGAAGTATAAGATGTAAATATACTTGAACTGACTCAATTTCTCCAACACAGACTTTGCCGCCCCTAAGTCGCTGTCTACCACATCTCGAAAAAAGCACAGTACTGATTCAAGTGAATCACACAATGAAGTGACTACCTGCCAACGGCTTAGCCAACGGATCTTATGATATCGCTTCATAGTTCTTTTAGCATCAAGCAATTCTTCCTGCAAAGAGCTCAATGCATGCTTACGTTTGCTGGACTTATTGAAGAAAGAGGCAATTGAATTCAACAAGGAATCCACTTCATTTGAAAGAAACTTGCAAGCTGGTGCCTTTGTAGCATCTAAGGCTGCTAAATTAGTGCGATGAGCTATGCAATGGCAAGAAAGGAGGAACGGGTTTACCTAGGTTCTAATTCTCGTTGCAACTCCGCCCTGGCAACCAACCATAGTACTGGCTCCATCGCTGCCAAATGCCACGAATTTGCAAAGATCTAGCCCCCAGCTTTGGAGATGAGAGTGTCATAAATAACATTGGCGTCTTTCTTGCCACCCTCTGTTTGCAACAAACCTAAGAAAATAGTTACAAGCACCCCTTCCTCCACTATCGTTGCAAAAACTACAAGATGTCCAGTGACACTAATGTCAGTGGACTCATCTACCATTATGCCATAAAACGGGGAGTTGCGGACTCTACAAATTATTTTCTTCTGAATTACTACTGAAATGCACCAAATAAGGTCACTACAAGCTTTTTCGTCCTGATACATACTAGCTATGATTGGAGCTTTGACAGTTTTCAATAATTTACACAGTGCAGGAAATTTTGAATAAGGGAGGGATTGCTTCCCTGTAAAGTATGTTGCTTGGCAAAGAGTTTGCAGTGCTTCGTCACAAGCACGTTGGCTATTCAGAATAACCTTCTCCATTGTTTTCACCCCACTGTTTGATGCCCAGGCTAGCCGCCTATGCTCAATTGATCGAGCATGGTCCAAAAACGCACTAACTTTGAAATTCTTAGACCCCTCTATTGCATAGATTGATCTGCCCCCCTTATCCAGACAAACTTTGCAAAATAGTTTGCCCAACTCAGCAGAAAACTACAACCACTCAAATTGGATAGACCACTTTTCTTTCCACAGAGCTTGTGCATTTTCAACAGGGGAAGGGGCGGTTTGATCTGTACCAGACTGCGGACTATCTGCTGATTTAGTGCTTTCACATGTAGACGACAGCAGCTCTGCCGAATCCATTTCACGAGACTTCCCCAAAAAATGATCACAAATTGATTTTTGTCTCTTAGCCATGGAGGGCCCCTGCAAGAATTAGCAAGCAAGCCATTAGAAGTAGCAGTAGTACGACCCTAAAACACAACCAAATAACACAAAGCCACAAACAAGTCAAAATGCATTCAAAGAAAAAATAATGGGAAACATAATTTCTAAAACCATTAGTTTCAACAAAACTCACTGTATGCAAGTGAAGACAAAATGCATAAATGAAACTCACCGTAAACCAAAAATGTTGATGCAGCCTTCAAGCAAATGAACCTAATTTGAAGTCACGGATTGCACAATTGAAGCGCAGATGCACGAAAGTGCAACAAACTTGCACGTAAAACCACAAGCGAAGGAGCCACAGCAAGTCTAGAATACTGATCACCAATGAACCTCAATTGCAAGGATGAACTAGAGTTGAAATCAATCGCATGCCAAAGAGCACAAATGCACAATTGCAACCAGGTCGCTCAACTTGTGCTTCACTGATCACCACATTCAATTCCCAAAAGATTTTAATCCACCCAAAGTGCAATGCAACACTAACAACAATTGTTGAATGCGCCCTAATTGAGTAACGCCTATAATAGCAAGTGATCGAGTGACAATTGAAGAAGGTGACACCAACAACCGAGCACTATAAACGAGCACTATAAACGAGCGTGACAATAAGAGAGCAGCAACGCCAACAATTGAGAAACGTAGCAACATGTCAATGTGAGGAAGCACCAACAAATACAGGTGAGCACTGAGCAACAATTGAAAAATGTTGCAGCATATGTGCACCAGAGTAGCAATTAAACAATTCGAGAAGGCAAGAACAAGTGTGTAGTGATGGCGTGAGAACTGAGAAGATGCGCACTCGACATCCACCGATTGCTGACTGCATGAGTTAAAAAAACGCGCGACTGCCGCAACAGCAACTGAGAGAAGTGACTGAGACTCTCAGTGACTCAGTGAGCATTGAGAAGCGACCTGAGTCAGCCACCTGCGCCCCCTCCGCCCCCCCCCCAAAGCCCAAAACCCTGGCAAGTTTGAATCCATCAACGGCTCACATCTGCGTAGCGGACGGCATTGATCAACGGTACCAGTACATTTATGTGATCAGTAAATGCCAGTTACTTCACAGAATTTTGTGAATTAAACAAACCCCCCAAAATACTTAAAGGAGTTGAAGCCAATTAATTCAAATGCCTTACCAATTACCACGAAGGGTAAATGGATCATTTGTAATTTAATATTATAATTTCGTACATTACTTGAGTCTCTATTATTTTCCTATGTACACATTAGAAACATTTCCTATAAAGTAGGTGCTTAGTCGGCTGCCCGCCGGGAAAAAGGCCATTAAATCGGTAATTTTCCTACATACTCCAAGGGCGGACAGCCAAAATGCCGAGATTTAATTTTTCTATCCGGTCCATTTCTGGATATCTCCTTTTTTCCATCGGATCTTCATCCTAAACATTTCCATGTCATTCGGAAATCTTCAAAAAAATTCGGCTAGGTTGTAACTAAATGCCGGTACTCCCCGCACATTGCTTTGGATGAAAAACAGAGCCAGTTGGAGATGGGTTGGTAAACTGAACTTGGGTTTTATTCACATCCCTGCAATCCCCTTCCTCACAACTCTTGCACGCTTCGTGTAGAGGCTCCATAACAAGTCCATAAGGTTCAGGGCTTTTATTTCAGTTTTTATGAAGTGCCCAAGTAGCTATGTAAAATGTTATAGTGGTGTTCTAAATTGAAACATTCATCCACGAATGGGATAGAAAATATTACATTCATGCATATCACATGCCCAGGTAGGCAACTCTTACATTATACACAAGGGTCATTGGCATTAAAATAGCTCAGAGGATGGCTTTTGTTAAAAGTATATCAAATTAAAAAGACCAAAAATCTAGGTGAAGACCAAATTAGAAGAAAATTAAATGTAGAAAATGTTGAATTGCGTAAATTTTAGAAAAAAACACCTCACAATGTATATGAAGAATTGAAACACCTATGCATAGTTTCTAAAAATGCATATGTGAAGTTCCCTCCAATTAAAATTAAAATTTTATCAGAAAGTCCAAAAAGTTGCCTAGCTTGGCCTTTGATACATGTTTAGTAAAAACTCCTATAATTAGATTTTTATTGCTATTATTTTCTTAAAAAATGTTCATTTCATGTACATAAGTACATTTTTGGAATCCTTGTTAAAAGGATTACAAGATTATTCTACAGTAAAACAAATTATATCCCTTAAGATTGGGTTAAAATGCATAATAAGTGATTATAATCATAGCCATATAACACTAGAGTTGCATACCCGGGATCACATGTCCATAATTTTGTTTTACCTACAATTTGGCAATTTCATTTAAGAATTTTTGTAATTCAAAGTTTTTTAGCAAAAAAATCACAATGTGTTACCAATTTGAAGCCAAATAATTATTTTTTGGTGCAATCTAGCATTAGAAAGCCAAATAAAAAAGTCCTAATTTAGATCCAACAAAGTCCATAGTTTTTTCTTGTATGCAACTTACAAGCTAGTGTTTAGGGTTTAATATCTCTTCATGTTGACTCTTCCTAAATTTAGGGTAAGAAATTTCATTTAGAGATTACTATAATAATTAATTTTAAAATGTGAATTGCTCACTTATAATGTTTGTGTTTGACATGTGGGAGGCAACCCATTAATAATTACTCATTCTTGCATTATAGAGTGGTATGTTCCATGCAATAAAGATGAGTAGTGATTAACTACAACGTTTCCAAATATATTTGTAGAACATTCTGATTACAAGCAAGTATCTCAATTGTTTAAGTGGTTAGAATTGGGTTGCCTCCTTTATTTCAAATTGATTCCAGATCATGGTGCAAAATCTTGTTGAGAAGGCTCCATGAATGAGAGAGAACTATAATTCATGCTAAGATTTCTTTTGTAGGTGACATTGTTTTTTAAGTGGAAGGATGAGAAAGCAAAAGACACACTGTTATGATAGGAAACATTGTTTCTTTTCCATGTTGTTTCTTAAAA
Source organism: Straminergon stramineum (assembly GCA_963920665.1). Lineage (NCBI taxonomy): Eukaryota > Viridiplantae > Streptophyta > Bryopsida > Hypnales > Calliergonaceae > Straminergon > Straminergon stramineum. Next base: position 32,927,085 of record OY987264.1, on the reverse strand, counting down.
GGGTTAGAAAACAAATGAAAGACTATTGTAATTTGTTTTTGAAGTTTTTGAAGTGACCACTCAAGATTTGATTGCCTTTCCAAAGAAGTTAAACTCCTTTAAACAATTCCAATAAATTTTTGTAGGAAGTATAATGGAATTGGCATCTAACCAAAGTCGTTTCATTAAATATTTGGACCTAGTTACATTAGCATTGGTTTTAAACCCGAGTCCCATTTGCTTCAATACCTACAATTTTTTTGACCACCTTTCTCACCCCCCTCTCTTGGTTTGCTTCCATTTCACAACTAAAGTGAATGAAATCTTTTATATTTTTTTTTCAGAGGTGAAGGCATACGCATACTAGAAGCTATAAAATATTTTTTTTTGGGAAGAATATGAAATTATTAAGAATTCCTTAAGACAAAGAGGAGGAGCTAGGATGTTGCACTAAAAAGTTTACCCCCCAAGTGCTCCGACGACCATTTTCTGAACAATAGACAAATGAAAACTCAAGTTTCATCCTCCTTATTGCTTAGATGAAAGTTACCATAATTTTGTAGAAATACATTATCAAGTTGTTGTCCTATCAAAGGGTTGGATTTGGTGTTACCAGAGTATGTTTTTTTCTAAAATTAAAAATGTGGGAGTATGTCAAGTGGTTGACCAAGCCAAATTTGCATTGACTCTAGTTCTAAACTAAAATTGCCAAAATTGTCATAGAGCTTAAGAACACACAAACTTCAAGAAATCACCATGTGAAGATAATCTTATTCCAAATCCATTCCAACAAATTTTACCCAAAAAATGATAATATTTTTCTTGAAATTGCATTTAGAAGGAATTTAGAAAATTTTCTTTCAAAACGTATAAAAAACATATTGGTCATAGCATTGGTGAATCTAACTATATGGATGGAATCTACAACTCACAGTCTACAACTTTTATTTGTATAGAAATTCCAAAATAATTTTCCAAATAGCACTTTATAATGTTTTTTCTCAAATCGATAATTCTGGAGATGAATCTGGATGTTTAGGGGTTAAAAACATTTTCATTGAGGTCATGCTAGCCTTCGAACAAATAGGGCTTCCTAATTTCACCTGTGGCGGGGCGTGGCATGGCTTGTGTGTGTGTGTGTGTGTGTGTCTAGTTCATGTGTGTGGGGGAGGACCGCCAGCCTGAGAGAGTTTCGTCCCGACCAATCACGCCCGGCTGTATATCTATCACTTGCCGGCCACAATCACTACAGCGCATCACACCAGGGATGTGAGTGTTGTGACTTGTGACTGGTGAGCCTTCGATCAAAGATCTAAGGTAGATGCACCTAAATGTGACACTTGTTTGGATCTCTTGATAAGGAGGATGCGTAGAGGAAAAAATATTGTGAGTATATTAGGAAATGGTTTAGGAAACCAATAAAATAGGTTTAGTATTTTTCTGAGCTTATATGAATATTATACAAATTTTTGAAAAGTACTTCACAGATACACCTACTATGGATACTAGACTAACACCAGAGTGGACATAGAAACACCCAAAAGTAACACTCTCTAAACTTGGATCAAGTGTGGGTGATTGGTTGCTTCTTGGAAGAATGACAACTTCTTGGAACCCCACTTGTCTACTTTGGGTCCACAAGCTCTTGGATTTAGGTTGTAATTATATTTTATTTTCAAACAAATGGGAGACCCATTGCATTAAAAAAACCATACACAACATCCAAGCCAAAAGGCTGGACAATGATTTAGGTTGTTCTTTAGGTGTCCATAAACGACTTGTGTTACATTTGAGTGTTTCTACCTTAATGGCTTCAAAGATCTAGGAATTTTAGAAAGTGGCCATGGGAACAAAGTGTGTTTGGATTCTTTCCCGATTCTTTGCTTTTAGTTTCTTGGATTCAAGAGTCCAAACTTGCCAAACCTCCATAAATGCACCACGAGTAAGTCTCTTCATCTTGTCAATGAGGAGCCTCCCTAATCCTATAATAATAATAATAATAATAATAATAATAATAATAATAATGCTAGTCAGGAGACCATCATGAGTGAAGAGTTTGTTGAAGGTAGTTCAACTATCCATAGCTTTAGACGTGGGTTCCTAAATCACACAACTAGTATGAAGGTGGATGACCCAATTACAATTTGTTTCCTTGGAGTAATTGGAAAATTTTCATTTTTTTCACACTAACAAACTATGATGTGCGAGAAAGCAATAACAATTGAAATCATAATTTTATGACAAACTATGATGATTCTATGTCAGCTATGATGTAAGTATGATGTTCAAATAGCCCAATGAGGTCAATTAATTCTCCAAGCCAATCCATACCAAACATAGAATGCATGGTGGTTACATTACTCATCTAAATTTATTGTAGTATTTTCTTAAAACAACCACTATTTATCCCTTTGTGGCCTAAATCTTATTTATTGAAGAACATGGACTTGAGGTTGAATGCATGAATGTAGAGGGGCCATTTCACAAGTGTCTATGATAGAAAGATGACTAGAATGTGCTCCTCCACTTTACATGGAAGGAGTCTCTCTCTTGACTATTTCCACTACTATAGTGACAAATATGGTGATGGCAAGGCATGATGACTAGTCGTATTTGGAAGTACTTTAAGTGATAAAATTTGAGATTGCAAGATAAAGGCCGACAACATTTGGGGGTCCAATATGTAGTCACTATATGATTTGGGTTGGTGGATGAGGAATTACTACTATGATTTGGAAGTGTTGGTGAATGATACAACTTTGGAATTAAAAAAATGGAGGATAATAAAGTTGATGGTGGAATATCGTGATGGTCATAACGAAAGGCAAAATGGGAAGATAATTTTGGCTACTCCATTTTGCCTTTCAAAATAGCAATGACTATCGTAGCCTAATGAAGTAGTGACCTTCACCATTCATAATGATAATGTTCATAGAAGAGTATAATGAGTGGTTTAATGGTAGAATTATTGAGTATGACTCATTTTGGGTAGGGAAATGACCCAATCCTATTGTACTATAATTAAGAGAATAGTTGCAATAAGTGCAGCTTTTGTTTCTAGTCCACAAGGTTAGTTTTATGTAGTCTTGATGTCATTGCATAATATTATATATTCTTCTATGATAAAGCATTTTTGTAGTAATATCAAAAAGGTGATTTTATCCACTACCTTATGATTATTATGTATTTTGTACATTCTTATAGTAGAGAGGTTATCTTGAAGTAATCACTACTGCGACAATTCAATTTTCTATAATATATTTCTATTGTTGTATTTTGTAGAGCTTGCAAAGCTCTAGTAATATTTTACAAATTTCCAATGTTGACAATATACTTAAGGTTCCCTATGCATAATAATAGACTCACCTTGAATAGACACCTTTCTAGCACAAAATGCCTCACCTCTAAGTCATTGGTTGCTTTCAAAGTGGAGTTGTTGTAGTTTTGAATCATAGAAATATTCATTCAAGTCCATTTTGAAGGTGTGGAGAACAAAAAGTATCGCAATTGGGTGTGCTTAATTGCTCTTGGCAATGGTAAAGCATGTAGTAAGCTTAGCAATCTCTTGACTCAGTTGGTTGAATTTGCAAGACACTTGCTATGGACTATTTCCTAGAATTGCAAAATATGTTTCAATAATTTCCCTGCTGCACAAAACTAAAGAATAATTAAAGACCTTTGGCACGTTGGTCAGTCATTCAACCTTGCTTTTCCCTATGTGATTGAGATTTAGTCCTGCCAATGGAACCTCTTTCATGGCCACAACAATGGACTTGTAACTTATACAAAGTGAAGATTGAAAAATGAGCACAAGCAATCCCATCAAAGTGGACACAATACTATGAAATGAATTCATTCACATTTTTTTTACATTCAACTGCAACCAGTTCAAAGTGAACAGGGACGAATGAAACCATGATCTCTGATTTGAGAAGTTCATTCTATTACAGTACTTCACCCCTTAATAACTTAGACTATGCCGAAAATTTCCTAACATTAGATTTATTTTTAAATTTTGAATTTTGTAGGCCTAATGCCAATTTTTCCATTTCCATTTAAAAAATGGACAGATACTTGAAAATGGTACAAAAAATTAGTCCTAAATATAATATTCCTTGCTGTAATGTACACCAGTACACCATCCTGTGATTAAAAAAAAAACTTTTTTTTTCTTTCTGGGTATATTTTAACCTTTGGGTGTAAAGAGTCCACCCAAGTTGGGTTTTCTCTCAAGATTACAGCAAAGACATGCTATCAACATCCACATGACTTGGCTCAATATCCGCATGACTTGGTATGTACGCAGTCCACATGACTTGTCACACCAACCAAATGAAAGGACTCGTCACAACAACAATATGACTCATCTCAAACTAAGTTAACCCCTAAACGACAAGGCAGACGTTTTGTGTTTGATGAATGACAAGAAATTCTCATGTGTAGGACAGAAGTGCAACTATTCATCCTTGGAATTAGGGGTGGAAAGGGGAGATCTTCTAGAGTAGTTTGATTCCCAATGAGTATTTTTTTATTTTTTTAAAGTAGATGATGTCACACGGTTCCAAAATGGTTGATTTCTACGGTCACCAACTCGGCGTTCAAGGGTTAACTTAACCTTTAAATGTGTTTGACTATGTTTTCATCCAAAACCCTCCAAAACTACCATTTTTAATACAAGTACCAAAATTTTAGAAAAAAAATACATTTTTAGACAAATGTAACCATAGGATCTTTTAGTATGCTGGTTTGAAAAGATGTGGAAAATTTTCAAAAATTTCCACCGTGTGGATTGCAAGATATCAACATTTGAAGTCACAAAAGGCCTTTTTTGGGCCTTGCAAAACCTGGGCAGATGCACTTCACAAGGCCATATCATTATGAAAATATGTCCAAAATGGTTGTAACTCTTTGGATTCATTCATCAAGTCATGTTGGCTACATGCTTGAAAATTTTTAGATCATTTGGAATTGTACAACATATAGGAAAAAATTAGTAAGTGGAATGAAGTAGAGAATGATTCAAAATACTAAATTGTTAATCATTTATTTATGGAATTGAAAAATGCCAATCCCAATGTTTATAATGTTGTAATAAACAATCTACACCTCATGCTTTAATTTTTTTCTAAAAATATTGAAAATTGAGTTAAACAAAGGTCTTCAAAGTTTATTTTAGAGTAGAGATTCCATTACTACCTACAAACTACCTACAATTAAAATCCTTCATAACTCTCATCTTGGCATAAATCAAAATGGAATGATTCAAAGCTTTCTAGGTATATATAAATGTAGAAAACCAATTTCAAATTTTTATTTAAAAGAAATTGGTTTCTGAAGATGTTTTTTTGTTGCCCGGGTTGCTTGCCAAGCAATGAAAACTACATATCATATAATAACTTTTTAACCATGTATTCAAAAGCTATAAAAATTACTGGGCCTCAAAGCTACTCCTCAGGCACATGTTGTATAAAAATTTCAAAGAAATAAAATAAAATTTCCATTTCTAGTGAGCTGCCCTAAATCGCTATGTTGCCAAAAAAACACCGTTTGGTCCTTTAGGGGTTAAGTTGTTGTAGTCTGCTCTTGAAGCGACCATTTAAAAGCTCATTGTCTTTTGGGGAAAGTTGAACTCTTTGAAACAATTTTTAGCAAATTGTTGCAGGAAGGTAAATAGAATCGGCATCTAAAATGAGTCGTTTCATATTTTTTGGACCTTTGTGGAATTAGTTACAAATTTTTGAAGTTGAAATGCAATGGTCACTAAAAGCAACCACCCCTTGAAATGTACACTATTGGTATAGTGAAGAAAGTAAATTGTACCTATATGTCATGATCACTTTTAGAGCACAAGTGCTTTTAGAACAAACTACTTTAACTTATAAGTATGCTTCTAACTTAACACCCTGTTCCAAAATTTCTCTCCATTCTCCAAGAAAACCCTACCAACAACGAAGGCAAAACAACAATTCTTACAAAGCCCAAATAACTACACAATGGGAGTTGAAAGAAAGTAGTCCAAGCAAGTAGGCTTAACCCTTGAATACCGGGTTGGTGACTATGGAAATCAACCATTTTGGAATCATGTAACATCATCCAATTTAAAAAAATAAAAAATACTCATTGGGAGTCAAACTACTATAGAAGATTTCCTCTTTCCACCCCTAATTCCAAGGATGAATAGTTGCACTTTCGTCCTACACAAAAAAATTCCTTATCATTCATTGGACAAAAAAAGTTCGCAACATCGTTTAGGGGTTAACCTTGAAACATCAGATTGGTGCCTGTAGAAATCATCACTCTTATAACTGTGTGACATCATCTACCTTTAAAAAAACAAAAATATTTATTTGGAAGTCAAACTACTATAGAAAATCTCCCCTCCCCCCCCCCTTAATGCCGAAGATGAATAGTTGCACTTTTGTCCTACGCATGAGAATTCCTTGTCATTCATCAAAGAAAAAAATGTCCCTGTCGATGTTTATGGGGTGCAAGGAATACCAATGTTGAAATGTACACCACTAATATAATTTGCCCACAATGGGCTTGCTCCCATTTGACTTGGACTAGGGTAATTTACCTTACACCCACTCCAAACTCTAAACTTATAGAAGAAATTAGGAGAGCCACATTAGCATCCAATGGAGTGGTCTCACTTAGAGACTTTCTATTCTTCCTTAATCATAAAACTGTATTTTCAGGTTGTTTTTTTCAAAGGCAAGTTTAGTGAAATACATGTGGAACGATCCTTGACTTTCTTTTCTATTATAGAAAAAATTATGGATGTAATAAGTCTAATTAATATATGCAATAACCAAAGGGGCGCCAACAAGTCATCCTACCTTGGATACAATATTATGTTATATACAAAGAATGATGTAAAAAATTGCAAGCCAAGAACAATCATAAATTTAACTTCTTCACATTGAAAGATTCAATTATACAAATTCCCATATTTTATTGTTGTTTCACATAAAAAAAACTTTCAAGAAATTATAACTTTCAAAATAAATTTACCCCAAACCAATATTGCACCAGAAACAAAACTAAATATAACGCTGTATAGTTGGGGTCCAACAATCGTAACAAATGTATGCATGTGAAATTCAAATCATATGTATACCAATTTGGATCATTCCTATATACTATCTACCCTCTAGTGCTCGCCATTCTTTGTTGAATTAGAATTTGTATTTTGTTGGCCATATTAAAAATGAGAATTTGCAATTGTTGTAGAGATACTTGATTCCATACCACATGAATTATTTGTACTATTTCTTGCTTGTTCTTTGGCCTACTTCAATGCCGCAACAAATATTTGACGACTATCTTCCAAAGGCTCTTTATGGTGAATTAGGAAGCAAAACTAACTTCTTTGTACCATGAACTTGCCTCTACTTCTCTACAAGTTGTACAATATTCAAGTAAGCTTTACTAAGATTCTAATGCAATTTGTGGTTTGAAAATCTATACATTTTCAAGCATATGGAAGCATCTTGAAGTTCATGGAGTTTTTACTCACTAAATTTACTTGTTAAGAAAAATTTGTAAGATTATTGGACCCGATTATACATTATAGATGCCCTTCATATTGGATTTTGGTGCACATATATCAATTTTCTTATTTCATTAGTTTAAAATATTCTTACTTTAATGGCCATATAGAACATATGGGGTAAAAATTATTGATGTTGAACAACATTAGAGTTTCAAGCCCCAAGTTTCAAGTTTAACCCCTAAAGGACCGAGGCACATTTTAGCAGAAATTGTTAGCAATTGCCTCTTTTTAGGACAACAAGAAAAAAATGAAAAAAGAAGGGTTTTTTTTTCAAAATTTAACCATGTAAATTTATACTAAACTTCTTTGGGAACATGTGGAAATTGTTTTAGAAACTTTGACCGCACGAATTGAAAGATTCTAATGTTTGAAGTTAGGTGAAAAAGATTTTTTCCAACCTTGCCCAATAGGACTTGCAACTTTAACTCCTTCTAGAATGAGATTCTTACACTGAACATGGTTATTTTTTTTGACATTTGCATCTTGTATCATGTAAGCTACATACTCGCCAAATTTCAAAATCATAGGAAGAGTTTTGTACATGCTGCCTGAAGTTGCCTGAGCTACCTACAAAGTTTAGGGCAACATAACTTTTGATCCAAGCACTTGATTGGAAAAAAAATTAGGTTTTCAATAAGGGGGTACATATTTTCACATTATATCCAAATTTCATGAACATCCGAACAAAAATGACTTCGTAAGAAGCTACCCAAGATTTCTTGTGTACATTGAACGGACACTTGGTCTTTTAGGGGTTAAGGGGCAAAACAATGATACACTCAACATCAACATCATCCAAATTACCTTCATCCATGCCCCCTACATAACAGTCAAAACACTAAAAGTCTTACAAACCATATTAGCTCTAACAACATTGTTACTAACAGAGTATAAATTATACACATTGACAAAGACTCCTACCCTAACATGTCAAACTAAAATTCCAACAAATTCCCCCAAATTGCAGCTGCCATTGAATTGAAGTGTACATCAAGTAACAAAAAACATCAAGCAACCCTCTAGAGTCTTGACTCTTGACATAGATTGGAATATAGGGTGCTACATTGACAAGACTTAAGCATTATTTCAAAAAAGAAACCTTGTCATTGTCATATGATATTCATATGCTTGACATTAATGTGAATGAAGGTTCCTACTACAATAGATGCTACTTTCATCTTATTGAAACTTCATATAATATTCATATGACATTCATATTGTATTATATGCTACTTTCATATAACTAAAACTTTACATGACATTCATATAAATTCAATACCACATTAGATGTGATTCTCATAGGAACTTCATATAATTTAGAATTTCAGTAACTTTAAATAGTTACAACGTGAATAACATTTAAAAGTTATCATTTATAGTAATCTTTTGGATTTTTTGAACTATTGCAAAGTATCATATTTAAAATAAAAAGGGCTGCAAATATGCAACTCTTCTAGAGTTTCATTTTTTATATGTTATTCAAGTTGTAACTTTTTAAAGTTACCAAAATTTCAAATTACATGAAAGTGCATATGAAAGTCATTTGAAAATTGTATCTAGTATGGCATTGAAATTCATAGGAATGTCATATGAAATTTGATTTCTTTGAATGTCATGTCTAGTGTAGTTTGAATGTTATATGAATGATATGAAGTTAATATGAAGTTTTGATTATATGAAAGTTGCATCTAGTATAGTATGACCATTGATTTCAAGCCTCACTATCCATCACTATGTTTCCATTTTGCCACTAGATATGAATGAAAAATTTCATACTTATTTTTCAAAGATGAAATCATATTCTTCTATAAGTCATAAAATTTTGGAGTTTTTTTGGAATATTTGTAACTTTTTTAAGAATAAAATGAAAAAAATCATATCAAATACAAAATATACTAAAAAAAGCTGAAATTTTCATCATATATATATACACCTACATATACTATAGTCTATAACATCATGATAAACCAAAGTTACATTGTCACTCTAAAATTAGAAAACCAACAAAAAAATGGTCATTGATCCAAAATTCATATTGCTATAAAATATTGAAATTTATGATTTTTGAAAAATTTCCAATTGTAAAAAAAATTGGAATTCAAAAGCTTCATTTCATTAGTTGGACTCAAATTCAAAAAATATCATTTGGATGGCTAAAACTCACATCAAGAGTAAATAGCAAGAAATGGCCAAAGTACACTACAAGAGTGCAAAGGGGATCTATGAATTATGCATCTTTTTCTTTCAAAAGTCAACAATACTATAACAATTTACTAAAAACTTGTAATACTATTCCTTGAAAACCTACTCAAGCAACTTTCTAAAAAGCTTTTGGATGAAAAACCATTGGATGATTTTTTTTCCCATCCTACAATCTCATCCATTGGATACACATCGTCCCCATGGGCCTAAGTTATAAGACAAGGGCTCTTTTTTGAGATGTTAAGTTTCTACTCCCTATGTCCCCAAAAAATTTGGGATTTCTAAATATACTTGTTCCAAATTAAATTTGGTATGGTGCAAGAAATTAGCTCTCCACTAAAACCATTGTTAACAAATCTCTTATTGAGAATTTCCTAGAGTTGAATCACAGGACATTGTGGGGATGGAGTATAGATGACATGAATAATATAGAAATTATTTAAAGAATTTGACTTGACAAGCATTAATAAACACAAATCAATTAACTAAATGGGGGGAAAGGTTTAATAAATATTATAATAAATTCTAGTATAATATATATTTTTTATGATTATAAAAAAATCAAAAATTTAAAAAAAATTTGTCTATCTCTATATATATGAAAATAGAAATCAATAGATGTGACTACTCCAACATAGCTTGGAAAATGATCAAAATTAATACAATTGGAGCAGTTCCAAAAGGTAGGAAATTTGTCACTTTCTAGGCTTGTTTTCAATGTACACTCTTCCACTATTTACTTCCACTCTTTCATATCTAAGGTAGTTTGCTCTTAAAGCGACCATTTAAGGGATGGTCGGTCTTTTATATGGTTCTTAGATGCACGAAATTATTTTTTTCTTATTTTTCACTTGAAGAAAAATTGATATGGAATCTAACCCAAGTGGTTTCATATTTTTTGGAGCATTTTTGAATTACTTATGAATTTCTAAAGAATTCTGCCATAGGTACCTACTTCTTGACCGTAGGCCTTCCAAAACCCACACATGTGTAGTCTGAAAAAAGATATGGCTTCACCAAAAACAAGCACTGTAGCATGTAGAAAGTAATAGACAGGGTTCCAAAATGCGACCTTTACTAGACTAAACTCCTAAAGGGCCATAGCCTATTTTTTGACAAAAATCACTTGAAATTGCTATTTCCGTTGCAATCATTCAAGAAAAAAGAATTAAAACATCTAACTGTAGGATCTTGTACTATACTTGTATGAGATCATGTGGTGAAATTTTTATCAAGTTTGAGAGTACAAATTGAAAAATATTAGCATTCAAAGTTGTTGGGGAAATTTTTTTTGAATATAGGTAAACATTTCAGAAATGGACCCACCTTGGCTCTTATTCCATCTACTAGCAAAGTATAAAGGAACATTTGACAAATGTTAGATCCGCTTTGACATCATTGACAAAACATTCAATGCTTAACACATATTCATTTTACAACCTCTTAATGTCCATTTCAGGGACGCTCTGAAGAAGAGGGTCTGAATTAGAGTAGACTACTATAGTGGGGTTTATTAAAATCTACTATAAACCCTGCCAAGCCACTTGTGTCTAGTGGGTTTGTACCAGGGCTTTTTTTTGGACTAGTGTCCCCTGTGTTGGCTTCACTGCACAGGCCAGATTTTGGTGGGACAGATTCAGAGTGGTCAGATTCTGACAAATCTGGCGAAATTTCCCCCCCAGAAAAGCCCTCGTTTGTACTCTCACTCTTTGCAATGAAATTCCGTTTCATTTGTTTCAGAAAAAAAAAAATCTACAATAACTATGCAATCCCTTGAAAATAGGCATTAATCGTTCATCTAGCCTTTTCCAGAAAAAGACCCGGATTTATTTGGGGACAGAGGAAACCACAGTTCTGTACAATACAGTCACACGTAAGTTACGCCACCCTTAAGTTAACCCGGGGCCAGTAGGCCGAAAGCTTCTGTGAAGATTCCAGTTCTCTGCGCAGAATGTCGGACGAATCTTCGACGCAATTTCGAAATTGTCTTGCAATTCGCCATCTGTACAGTAGAAGATTTTAGAGAGTCCCGGATATGGTTTGGTGAAGTAGCTGACGACAAATGGTGTTCATTGGGTACAATTCACAACAGACGGAGTTTGGTACTGAGTAATATAATGAGTGCAATTCGCAACAGAGCAACGTTCATTTGCTACGACAGTCGGAGAACGTCATCCCGATCACCACCAACCGAACTCCCCCCCACAATACAATTAGAACGAATTTATAAGCATTGGAACTTGAGATTTCTTCTTGCATGATTGGGCTCCAACACTTGAACTAGGAATCTAGGATTTGTCACATAAATCTAAGGTAAAGTAGTCGGAGTTTTGTTTTTGTTGGAATGGTCCCACTGCCATGGATTCTGGCCGGTCGATGATGTCGTACGGGACCGATGTGCAGGAATTCTGGTCCACATTTGGTTCGACTTGGCTTTTTCCAAGTTCCTGCACCTCTGTCTCCGCTGTCGTGCAACTCGGCAACTCGAAACTAATTAATGTTGAACCGGTTGGCAATACTTTTCAATATTGAAAAGTCGGTACGTCTCCTCAACGATTCCGTCTCCGAACCAAAAGCGACATGAATTACCGTGAGGACAAGCATTACGACAATCGACTGAGTCGTCGTCCTGTGGTTGAAACTAGGGTTTCGAGTTTGGAGTGGAATTCTTGGCTTGGGCGTCATCGAATGGAATTGAAAGGACTGTGAAGACGTTCTGGCGATGGAGAAGAGCCGAAATTATTACCATAAACTCGGGCAATTGGATCCCGATGAGGTTGAAGATGTGGAGGATCCCGATGTGGAGGACTGCCTGCAAGCGCGCGTTCGAAGGGAGCACATGTTGGAGCTTTACAGCGGTGATTACCCGGAGTTGAAACTGGCGTACGAAGATTGGGAGCGAAGTTCCAGCGGACTGCAGAAACGAGTGAAGCGCGGGAGGGAGGTGGCTAGATTTGCGAAGAAAGAGGTGTGGCATCTGCTGTGGGTGTTCTTCGTGGTGGAGGGCGTGCTGCTCACCACTCTGTCGCAAGCGCAGCTCTTGACGTGCGAGAATTGGTGGATTTGCTTCTACTTGTCGTTCCTTGCGTCGCTTGTTCTTCTCATTCCGCTAGTCCAGCGAATTACGACTTGGTGGAGCGTGCGAGCCCGAATCGGATCGCTCCTCTTGGCCCTGGAGGTCAGTCACTAGTTTTCAAACCTTGCTTCAATTGTTTTCAGGAATATCTGCTTGTCTTGAGGTTCTACTGTTGAAATTGCATGAAATATATTCTGACATGAGTATTACTATTAGGGTAGAATTCTGCCATTTGCTTGCTTGTTGCTCTCCCTTTTGCGTTCATAACATTCTTGAGTAGCAGTGACATGAAATATTTTGAGAATCGTCGCAACTAGGAGTTTATTGCATAGTCATGCCAAATCAGAGCAAATCCAGCCAAATCAGAGCTTAGGCGTTCTCACTTGAAGACAACGGCTCATTGATTTCAGGAGCTCTCACTTGTTCAAAGTGATCTCAAAGTGATCTCAACATTGCAAAACATCCCTGCTACATGAATAAGGATTCCTTTGCATGTGTCAAGGTCTCCTTGTCATGTTCTAATGATTCCTCTTCACGTGTCAAGGATCCTTTTCCTTTTCATGTGTTAGGGGTTCTTCTTCACGTGTCAATGATCCTTTTCCTTTTCATGTGTCAGAGATTCCTTTTCGTGCCAGTTGAGAGGTCATATAGAAAGGTTCTGAGGAATGTTGTTTTGTGCTTCTGGTTTGAAACCAAACTTTTGTTTTGTGGTTCAATTAGGTTTTGTCAAGACGGATACATGTCATGAAGACGTTGGGACCGTTGGAGTGCACGTTCGATGAGAAGGCGGATGACGTGGTGATGCACAAGGTTTTGAAGAAGCCCGGTTTGTCTGCCACCATAATCCGGATCGTAGCGATCACCACCACAATCCTTACTTCCGTGTTTCTTCTCATGCTTGGCGTCCAGGTCCGCTGTGAAGGATCTACGAAGATGCCACAACGATTGCATACGTTCCTTAAATTCTCTCCCAATTCCCTCACCCCTTGAATTATGGATTTACACATGTGCTTGATCTCTGGGTGGCTTGAGAGCAGTATTTGACAGAATGCCAGTTTCTACGTAGGCATGAACGTCTCAATTTAGAATGTCAATATTTAAACTTTTTATTGATTAAAGGGCTTAGAATGAGGAGAAGGGTTTCGGTTAAAATCCTCTTCTGACTAGCCACAGAGACAGGGACACGGTTCTTTTGAACCCCGACCTTGGCATTATGAGCTGGCACTTTGGGGCAATTTCGTTGATTCTTTCAGGCAAATTAAACGAAGTAAGGTATGTTGCCGCTGCCCAAGTAGATATTTGACGAGTGGATGTCAGGTTAGGTAGATGTGAGTGCAAATGTCGGTGCTACAATTTTGTAGTTGTATTAGGATTGAATGTGTCGCCCTTTTTCACAAGGGTGTGTAAATTTCATGCAGTATACGGTAGTAGATATCTACCATTTGCCAGGGAGAATTGCTGGGCGTCGAAGGAATCACTTGATGACAATGTCGACATTGAGGAATACTTTCGAAATGCAATTGTTGAGTCGGTGTTGTTATTGGCCTCTTTTTCGACAGAAACTTGTTTAGCTTATTTGTGCTATTTAACATTAAAGTCCCATTGTCCCTAATGGGGGACAAAATGAATTTTGGGTAGGCTCCTATGGTCTTAGTTTTTGCTGTGATTTCTTGAAATTTTTTGTTAAGGTAAGAAAACACATTACTTTTGTGGGAATATGATTTTTATTTCTATCATTGCCTAGGAGCAAAAGATATGCCATTCTGTACAAAATGGAACTCACTAGGCAATAAAAAAATTCACAGAAATTAATAATAAAGTATTTCATAATTTATTTGTCATAGATTATATTTTTGTTTACATTAAAACCTTTGATTCATTCCATTTTGATTAGTGATGTTAGAGTTATGGAGCTATTGTTTCACAAGCAATCATCACATCTTCTAGAGAAAATAATGCATTGGATTTGTTTTTTAGCACAATTTTTAAATTTTTAAATAAAGAAGTTCTATGGGTTTTAGGATGCTTGCTAGAAAAAACTCACTATTTGGATTTGTGTGCTTCAATTCCATCTTAGAATTTTTGATGGGTTAGAAGGTGTCAAGATAGTATTTTGCATGAATTAGTGGAGCCCAAAATGCAAAGATTGATTTTGTAGAGGGTGTGAAGTTAAGTTGTAGTAAAACATGGTAAACATGTCTATGTATAAATAACTATAACTCATAATAATAAAAAATAATTCATAATGACAATTTAAAAATGACTTTTAATGATAACAATACATTTATTGGAGAGTCCACTTTGAAATCAAATTCTTGCATGCATTGTTCTAATTGTGAACCCTTTTTAAAATTGACCCAATAGATTCTTGTCTAAAATACATGGCCTTCATCTATAAGAGTCTAGGATTGATTTTGGATCAGTCATAAAAAATTAGGATTGATTTTGGATATATTTATTTTCAACACTTTAAAAATTCATAGTTTATTCATACATTGTCCAAAAAAAATGTAAGGATAATAAAAATTTTCTGTTGGACTTCCAATAAGATCCAACAAAAATTAGATAGCTTCATAAAGGAACAAAGCCTAAATATTTATTCAAATGATTTAACCTTGTAGGGACAATTAGAACAAAAAGTAACAAATGCATGATTTTCTAGATCATTGTAGAAATGAAGAATACACCCATTGGTCCAAAAATCAAATCATTTCTGGCAAAGTACTTTGATGATAGCTAGGTCTCAACTTTCAAGGTTAAGGTGATTTTACTTCGGTACTTGTTAAAAGTGCAACTTCAAAGTTGCTTCTCCCATGTGTTTAATCCAATTTGAATTGACATCCAATAGGTGGATCACCATTCAAAAGCTTAGAGTGGAAGCTATATAAAATGGATGAGCTACATCAAAGAACTCTAAAAAGAACCATTTTTTTGGTTTATACTTCAACAATAGACTTTAAAAATGTGATTAGCTTGGTTACTTTATATTTTCATTCAATTTTTGCCCAATGTTTTATGAATTAAATCATGTCAAGATGGACAAAGGCAAAAGCAAAAGCAAAAATGTCAAAAATGAAGATTTTTGGGTGGATTGGATTGTTATCGATGCTACCTTGGATAAGGTAGAAACACCCATAAGCATCCTTGATCCCATCTTTGTACCTTAGATATCACTAAATGTGTCCCTAGATTTTAGTTAATATGTCCTCCATATATTTAAGTATGATTGTGTAATATATGTGAAGGATACTTACTTAATTGTAATTTGTTGACAATTGATTTTAGCAAAGTTCAAATTTGGGTCCACCTACATAACACATTCAATGGTCTAGGGAGCCAACACTTTGAAAAATCATAGAAATTACATATGACATCTAAAAAATCTAATTTTTTTTAATGAGTATTTATGATTTTCACTTGTCGATACTACAAAAATACAATTTTAAAGAAAAGATGTCTCCAACTATACTGAATTGCTTATATTGACGCTTCTAGGTACTCCCACCTTACAATATCAAGTAAATGAAATGAATACAAGTTGTTAAATAAATGTTCTGCAAATTTTATATATTGTTAAGGTAGGAGGTGCTAATTCTGCCCATGTTCCAAGAACTATTCCTAGAGTATACCATGAATTGTTACTATAGGAATGAAAAATGGCCCATTGAAGTGTTGGTGCCAATATGGAATTCTCATTGCACAATTTTAGAAATGGTTGGGGATTGAGTTTGATTAGGAAGTTGACAAAATTTTAGTGTACATAATGTGGAGTTATGAGTGGTGGGAGACCTTGTGTCATCCTAGACAATTGAATGCACCATGTTGTTGCAGTTTAAGGTTAGTGCACCTTCATTTTTGCACTCCATTAGCACCATTAAAGGACAAGTGTTTAACATTTCATGGTAGTACCTATGGACTCAAAAATCACCCTACTATTGTGATCTTTAGAAAATCATATTTAATTCAACTTAACTCTAAAAATTACAAATCAAATTGTGATGGATGTGTCTCCCTCTCTTCTTTCTCTGAAAATTTGTTAGAAAATGCTTTGATCAACATAGAAGACATCCTAAGCCAGAATGCTCTTAAGTGGGCATTTTCTGCTACCTTAATGCATTGGAATATTTCATTGAAAAGCAGCCGAAGGAGTTCGCAAGGATGACGTTGATGCGAATGCATGCTTGATGCTCCGGCCATTTTGAAGGTGTTGGGGAATCTCTTTCGGAGACTGTATCATGAACGTCAAGCTGGTTGGGTTGCTATGCTACTGGAGCTACGGAAAGCGTATAGTAGTGTGCTTGAAAGAGTTCTCATTGTGCACATCACACATATTATCCTTGTAAGGACGGGCTAGCCACTGTAGAAATCTTCTTTTTTGAAACAACATGAATCATCTACTTCAAAAAAACCCGAAAGTAATCATTGGAGGTCATACTATTGTGCAAGACCTCTCCCTTTTTGCACAAAATTCTGAGGATGAACAATGGCACTTCTGTCTTACATGCGAGAGTTCTATGTCGTCCATTGGACCACTCTGGTCCACAGTGTCCTTACTGGGTTAAGCTTATTGAAAGAAAGAGTTGTAATGGCGTTTGTTTCGTCAGGAGGCATCTAAGGTAAGCACACCAAAAAGCATTTGAAGAAGCATCAAAGCATGAATCTTTTTTACAAAACTATCTGAGTTTTTGTTGGGTCTTGTTTGCAATTGAAAGAGAATTTTCTTAAATTTTTTATATGCATGAATTTGTGTGAATAAATTATGCATTTTCAGTGTGCCAACGAACTGTGGTGTATCCAAAATCAACTTGAGGCTTTCATGTTTAATATGTATGCATTTTAGCTTGAGAAACTAGAGGGGTTGGCTTTGAAATAGGGTAGGAAGGGTTACTCAAGGCAAAAGTTGATTCTAGTAATTGGGAAGACAAAGATATTGTTTCAATGTTGTTTAGAAGGTTTGAATTTCTCTTCAGTACAATTCTACAATTTTGCACATAGGAACTACTAGGTTGATTGGCTTTTCAAGATTGACAATTTGATCAAAAGAAGAATAACTCTAGTCTATAAGAATGAAATAGAATTTCTAAGAAACAACATTTTCTAAAGTAATAAACCTCTCTAAAGTAATATTGATTATTAGTCTTGGTCTAGCTCGTATATAAACATCATGAAAGCAAATGACCCTCCCTAATGTAATAAACCTCTCTAATGTAATGTGTCAGACCCGGCCCGGCCTAGCTCTTTATAGAAATTTTATTATAAGAAATTAGGGTGAATGAAGATTCCTATGACATCCACAACTCTTTCTTATCAACTAATACATTCTAGTTCAACTTTACTCTTACTACCTGACTCTCTATTGCAATAAGAAGTTACATTCAAACAAGGAGTGTGAACAAATTTAGACCACCTTCCGGACTCTAACAAGTGGAGTACTTTAACATCACTTTACATGCAATACTATTGCTATAATTTTGTAAGATACCATACAATTACTTGCATAGGTGCCTTGTTGGGTGCTTAGGCTGTGAGATTAAAGAGGTCTACATTAATCCTAGGACACCATGGACACTAAGTGTCCGATACATGATAGAGAATCCTTCTATGTAGGACAAAAGTGTAGATGTTCATCCTTGAAATTTTGTGTGAAAAGGGGAGGTCTTTCACAATAATCTGACCTCCAATGCAAGTGCTCTTGGTTTCTTTTAAACAAATGATTCACACGGTATAAAAAAGCTGATTTCCACAGTGACTAGTCCATCCTTCTCAGGGTTAATCTTCAGGTGAAGCAAAGTTAG
Source organism: Straminergon stramineum (assembly GCA_963920665.1). Lineage (NCBI taxonomy): Eukaryota > Viridiplantae > Streptophyta > Bryopsida > Hypnales > Calliergonaceae > Straminergon > Straminergon stramineum. Next base: position 32,908,478 of record OY987264.1, on the reverse strand, counting down.
CAAAACCTGAGAAATACCTCTCTAGCTGTGCCCTTCTTCTATTCCTCTCTGTGATCTTTCAAGTGGGCTCATTATAGTAGTGATCAACAACAACCTCCCTGTAAAAGAAATCATCATACATTTGATCTCCAGAGAATGATTTGGCTCTTGTACCCAATGTGATATCTTCAGAGCACTATACTGATCTATACAAAATTACATTCCTGCATTTTGGTTGAAATGCTTAAAGAAATGCCAACAACATCCTTTCCCTCAGTAGTGCCCCAAGTCCCACGGAATTCCAGGCATTCCTTATTTTTTCCGTCGTACCTCGTTGAGTGCTACACAATGACACATGATCCAGCTCACAGTTCCGTCAATGGCGTCAACTACAAATTCCATCAAAATTTTCCACGATGCAGGGTTTTTCACGGCCACTGCATTCAAAGAGGTTTCCATCTTCTCGCCATGTCAGGAGATTAGCATTGGCTTGCTTCAATCCAAGCTTAAAGACTTAGAACACACAAGACCTGACCACGATGTCCCAGCTAGCAAATTCAATTAAATGTTACGATGGAAAGCATCTGCAGTTTAATGCTAATCCGAAACTAAAGTCATCAGCATATCTCACAACATGCTGCATCCTCTTCCCTGGTAGTCGGTAGATTCCAAACACAAGCTTCTATACACACCGAATGAAATATGCATAACATTTTCCAAGCAGACAGGGTTATACGATGAAAGATGCATTGAAAGACGAGATCTTCTTCAGGGTGCTCCAAAAGCTGCTCAATTGAATATAACTGAGGAAAGGTAGGGAGACTTTATCACGTCAACTTTGTGGTGAAGTCTGACCATGATGTCCCAGGTAGCTAGCTAATTCAAGCACAAGTTACGGTAAAAACCATCGGAAGTTTACGCTAATCCGAAACTAAAAGTAACCAGTATACTACACTACATTCATTCGTCCCCCTCTGCCGTCGGTAGATTCCAACCCCAAGTTTCCACCTTCCACTCACCACTTCTATACATACTGAATGAAAGATGTCTAAACATTTTCCAAACAGACAGGGCTATAAACTGAAAGATGTATTGCAAGACACGACATCTTCATCGGGTTGCTAAAAAAGTTGCTCAATCGAATGTAGGGCGTGACTAAACCTCGCCACCGTCGTTGCTCACTGGAAGAGCTTCTGCGCTGCAAACCTAACAACGTCCATCCCAGGAAGCTGCGGCAGATTGGTCACAATTATATAAACAATGTCTTTCAGATTATCCTGCATAAGATGCAGCTCCTCCGCCAGATCCGCAATATCTCCTTTGAGCCTCACAGCCAGCGGCAACGGCCCCAATCTCACCGAGTTCACATAGTTACAAGGATTATGGGACGCCACTCCAGGCAACAACACCCCCGCCATCCTCGCAATCATCCCGAGCTCATTCTCTCTGAACTCCTCGCCATGCTGGGACGTAATCAACACCACTCCTTGCAGAAGCTCCCACATAGCATTTAAGTGCATAGTAAGCAACCTCGCAATCCCAAAGAAGTTCGGGTTGGGCTCCTCCATGAGCGTGAACCCATCGTAGACGCTGTTGAAATATTCACAGTTCCCGAAGTGCTTGAACGCAAACAATTCGTTGTCAAACGGTACTCGAGGCACCACATCGTTGCAGTAGACTACTCGGAAGTACCTCCCTGCGAGATGCTCAGCAGCGTAATCTGCGAAGTCTGCGTCCCCAACTCTTGGCTGCCCGAATGTATACACAGCAGCAATCTTACTTGCAATCTCAGTCTCACCAGTGTAATTTAGCATGGTGGCGTACAAAGCAGCAAGAGCACCCCCAAGGCTGTGTCCCGTGATGAACAGCTTGGCTTTGGGGTTGTCGTGGAGAAGTAGTGCGACTTGTTTTGTGATGTCGTCGTAGGCGAGGAGCTTGTTGTCGTCGTTGATGATGGAATCAGGAAGGCCTGAAGTGGCCATGGTGTTGATAATCTCGGGTCTTGTTTTGTGGTGGGGGCTGGGGGGGACTGTGGGGGAAGCCATGGCTTCTCTATGCTCGGTTTCCTCCATTTGTCGTTTTGTGGCGATGGCGTGATTGCGGAGGTTCACGAAGGAGTCGATGGAGTCACGAGTGGTCAAGCCGAGGGCTTCGAGGAAGCCTAAGTGGACGCCGCCGAGGCCTTCGAGCTTCACCCAGCTGAAGTCCAGGTCGGTGCTCCAGTCGTAGGCGTTGAAAGGCTCCGTGCCGCGGAAGGAGACGACGACGGCGTTGGCGTCCTGGGGCTTGTCCATGGCCACGAAGGCCTGCGTGTTCCACATCTGTTGGTACTCTGGAAAGCAAGCACCGCATTGCAACACCCTGATCAGAAATGAACACCATAGCATTCACATATAGTCGATCAAGGTTTTGGATCACTTGCAGGGCAATGGAAGCTCAGAAATCAGTCTACTACGTGAATTCGATGAAATTCGATTTCAAACAATTTACAGCCACAAATAGACAATTACTAAATCAACTCGACACTCTCGGGAACCAGTGGCATGGCGTCTGTTGACAACATGCAGTGCCCACTAAAGTTATTTAGAGCAAAAGCCATGTCATATCAAAACAGTGCATGTGAAATCAAAGCTGACATACTCTCACAAGTGAAGATAATGGCTCGTTGCGCTCAGGTTTGCAAAACAAGGTGAGAGTGGTTCCTTTTCATGTCAATTCACACAGGAGAAATCCAAACGGAAACTGGACAAATGTCCATGTGTGTCCAAATTCCATTCTTAGTGTAATCCCATTCTATCATCACTGGACCGTTGGACATTTGATCATGAAAATTCTTCAAAAATACCATAGATTAACATCTTGGATTTCTCGTGTGTAACAGACTTGACACAAGAAGGAATGGCGTGTGGGTTAGGACAATTAGTTTACCGTTCCAGCAATTGTAGAACTTGACGAAGTGCATCTTCCAATCGTTGACGACAGCCTTCTCCACCACCGCTGGATTTTCGTAGGCGAGCTTGGCTGCCATGATGCACACGTCGGCGGTGGAGCGAGCGCCCACATTCTCGGATGGGAACACCTCCGTGTTCGCTCTGGTGCTGTCCGCTTGGGCGGATTTGGAGGTGTCCACATACAAGGTGGATCGGCGATCCAGTTGCCCTATCAAGCTCAGGTACGTTTCCGTGCCTTCCTCGGGAATCATCACTTCATCTGCACATGGAAATCACCTCTGACTATTAGTTATATGAAAGAAAACTGCAGCTACGCAATGAGAGTCTCAGTAAAGGTAGCACTGGCTTGCTCTTCGAGTGAAGTTCCACCCAAACTTTCCCACATTCAACGCAAATGTAGCTATTGAATGATCGCAGAAGAAATCATCCAATACATTGCGTGGGAAAACGATTTGATCTCAACAGAGTTTCTTCTTAAACCTTGGTTTGCCTTCAATCAGCAACCGTTGGTTGTAACCTTGACTCGGCTAGTAATGCCTACAGACACTTATTCTTGAACAGAAATCAGGTTCTTTCTACTGTCCTTTCAATATTAGTCTCAATGACCTACCAGTATTTGAATGATTGCATAGGAAATCATCCAATAGATTGAGTAAGAAAACACTTTGATCTCAACAGAGTTTGGCTCTTAACCCTCTCCAGTGAGCTCTATCGAGTGATCTCCCAATGAAACCAAACTCCTCCATTGCTTGGTAATTGTGACGAAAAGAGTATCCTCTACCTTATTTATGAAGAGATTGCCATGAGAGATCTGGAAAGAAATATAAAGTGGCTGAGAAATGAAACGAAGCACGCACCCCACTTGAAGGTTAAGAGTTTCCAGAGAAGTCGAAGAAGGCCGTTGTTGAGGAGCAACAAGTTGAGCGTCCACTCGACGATGAAGCCCAGTAGTTTGAGCAGCTTGCCGCTGCGCCACATAATGGCCACGAAGATCATGGACAGTTTCTGCTGCCAATTCATCTTCTTCATGTTCTCGAAGCTGGCTCTCACCAAGTTGGGCTGCCCGTGTCTGATGAACGAGGCCAGCGATCTTCCCGAGTGCTGTTTGCTCAGCTTGGGCTGTGCGGCCATGTACTCGGGCGTCCCCATCGCAGTCCCATGGCTACTCCCGTTCTCTAAAGCCATGGTTTGTGGTGTGCGTTCAGAGCTCTGCTGGTCGAAAAATACATGCAATACAAGCACGTTCAAGAGTTAATTTCAGAAATCAGGAACTGCAACATTATTTACCTTAAAATCTAGTCATAACTTCGTTCGTTTGAACCCTAAAACTGAAATCAGCATTTTGTTAGTAAAAGTCGCTAATCTACTTGAAATTTCAAACGAGCGGAAATAGTCCTAAGTTGTGTGCACGTGAAATGACAGAAAAACGTGTTTGTTGACTTGGAATGCTGTCAATGCAGACAGGAGTATTATAGGAGACAAGCCATTTACACCCGACATTCTTAAGGAAATGGAAGTCCTATCTGAAGTATAGAGGACCCTAGTGAAATCAACCCTGTAGGACCCTTTTTCGTAAATCTTTGATTAGATCCTAAGCTAGACGCCTTGTACAGCTTTATCACAAATCCTGTCCAGTACCCACTCTGCTCTGTAAGATTTATGGTTTAAGATTGTCATCAAAGTGCACCCTGAAGCCCGTCTAATCGAGGATTTTCATTCACGAGATCTTCAAAGCATAAGGCCTACAGGAAGCAAAATCTCGAGGGTTTCCTCTCCAGATTCTCTCCAGTACAAGCTTGGTGTACAATTATTCTAAAAAACTCTTCCTTCACTCCTGTCTAAGGGCCAGATTTACTCCTCTTCTTCTGCAGACTAAGAATTTCAAAATGAACAGCTCTTGAAGCACGGACAGCACAGATGTGCACACCGACTAAGCTACCAAGACCCCTGCCAGCAGTGATCATCCGAAAAAAGCTGTTCCGTAACTGCCGGATCAAAAACCTCCCGAGATCACAGCTCGGTAGAAACCAGCTTAGTTACCCTCTTTCGTTTCAAAACTGAAATAGGAAAAACGTCAAAGCCGGCAATCAAGCTCACCCACCCACCCACACCCACAAAAAAAGAAGAAGCAAATGTTCGAACGTCGTCTACTCCGTAACCTTCGATGCATGTACAACCTCCGAAACAACGATGCACCAGTAATACACAATCGAGATATATAAAACTTCGGAGACAGGGTTCAGATGTTCTTGGGATGTGCATCAAAGAATGCGGAGACAACGATGCACCAGTAATACACAATCGAGATATATAGAACTTCGGAGACAGGGTTCGGATGTTTTGGGGATGTGCATCAAAGAATGCGGAGACAACGATGCACCAGTAATGCACAATCGAGATCAATATACACAACCTCCAAATCGGTGACAAAATCCTGATGTATAGTAGTGACCACCCGAGAAAATTTACCTCCAAATCGGCTCTAGAAGCTCGTCGAAGATAAACAACGCCAATGGTGGCTCCGGTATCTGTCGAGCTCAATCGTCCGCTGTAACTCTAGACTGAACAATATGGAAAAGACTGCGAGATGCTCGGAGTCTTATAGAGAAGTGAAGTGCCGGGCGAGGGCTTTTGAATGCAATCGAATTTCGTTCGTTCTTTTGGTCAACCACGCGATGTGAGTTCCGTCGGCTCCCGAGTTTTCTGGTCATGGTGGTGTCTGCGTTCATGTCTGCAAACGCGGCATGTTCGAAGAAACTCTTTTCAGAAAAGGAGCTCTGGTCACAACGAGGGAATGTCATAAGGTACGTCCCGTTCAGTTCTCGCAATAACAAATAATAAAAATGTGGAGCACGTGATTACTGATTGTCAACTCGGGAACGGAATTCCAACTTTCCAAGTATAGAAGCACATTCTCGGAAAGGAACTCGGAAAGGAAAAGTCTGTCTGACTGGACTGAGAATCCATTGTGACGTCTTGTGACCGAACTAACAGGGAAACAGGGGGATCTCCATACGTAAGGTTCATCCGTCCATGGTGTGGGAGGCAACATGCACGGCTTCTTGTGGTCCCAGTGAGAGTCGGGTTGTGGTCCATAAAACTATGCTTTTGATATGTTTTTGAAATTTCAATGATTTCTAATCTCGTGCTCATCAAGCTAGTTGAGCCCTCCAGAGCATCTGCAGTGGTAATCAGGGGCTACACCTCCAATTGTTATCAAAACTGGGTGGTGGAAAATGATGTTTCTCCAGCATCAAATAGCAATGATGAAACAGTGAATCATAACGCGGGAATAAAGAGAATAAAGAGAATAGTCAGTTTCATAGTTTGACTAGCCATGGCTCACGGCGAGGGCTATCCTCGGTGCCGCCTTGTGGAGGTTGACTCCATCACCGAGCAACATAAAAAGCACGGTGGGCTACTCACAAGCTACACTATTTTGTGCTACAATTACAGCGTGTGACATTAATTCTACAGTTCCAATATTTGTGGAATTATTAAATTGATGTAGGCTGAAATATATACCGACTTTCCACATAATGTAGACCAGCCTATTACCTCCCTGATTCACAATCTGAGTATATTGGGGCCAACTCCAAGAGGGTCACATATTTTTCATTTTTCAGAGGTGTGCACGTGTTTCAGGAATCAAACCCAACTGAAATTATAATTTTCTGATAAAAATTGTAATTTCTATGAATTTCTAAAGTGATTTGCTTGAATTACAAAACTGTTGGTTGACTAGAGTCATAAATGTCCTAAAACAACCCATAACTGTCATTCCATGTACCTATTAGCACTTGAGTCAAGAACCAATCAAGAATTGACACATTACCCAAGTTGGAATTAATGCACTGAAATTGTCAAAAAAGAAAATGGATATCTAGATGAGTTCTATGGTGGAGATGGGGCCAAAAATAAGATGGTGGAAATAGGAAGCTAGTGGAAATGGATTGGTTTGGGTTGGTCTACCTTAACTAGAATTATCTAGTCTATAATGTCTACGAATTTTGTAAGTGACGCCAATTTTGTAACTTTAGCATTAACCCCTAAATGCCCAAGGCCCTTTTTTGAGCTTTTTGGAATTTGTTCTAAATTGAACAAAAAGTCAACATTTTGAAAATTTTTGTCAATTTATTTTGAGTTGTAACCTTACAAATTCAAACAAGACATCTTAGAGATTGCACATTAAAAGAGCACAACAATACCACTAGTAGATTGAAAGATTATAATATTTGATCATGAGGATGTTAAAACTATGAAAACGATTTGAAGTCTTTCCATCCTCTTTTCACATTTAGAATCTAAAAAATTGGTCACCCCACAAAATACAAGATTAAAAGGCTTAACATATATAACCCCAATTAATTTATGACCTCTCAAAATCAACTCTACAATTTAAAAAAAGAAATTCTAATGTGACTTTTTCTCCAAGATCTAGTATATTTGATGCTCATTTTCAAGAACCCTCATCACTAAAAAAAATCAAGAGTTGTAATGGACACCCTTGCACAAAATCTCAAATAGGAAAATCATAATCATTCATTCTTCAAAATAAAATTTTCAATGCTAAAACTAGACTTCCAAATTTATTTTTTTTCAGAAATGCAAACTACTAAGAAAAAAATCTGGTTAGAATTTTTTAAACCTCAAAGCATTTGTTTCCACACCAAAATTTGGTGCCTTGGACATTTAGGGGTTAATAGGACAAATTAGTGTACCATATGTCTACAATTTAACACAAGTCAAGAATCCACAAGAGATGAGAAAACATGAAATTCCCAGGGCCCTTCAATACCGTACCATTTGATGTGACCTTTCACTTTAAAACTGGATCTCCATGGCCAGGGTGGATTGACCCCCTCGCTTGTCCCCAAGTAAAAACCCTGAATTTTTTTTAATTTTTCACACATGATAAAATTTGCAAATTTTCAATTCATATTTGCAATGAGAGGCCCCAAATTAGCTAGGAGAGGTATAGGAGATAAATTACTGAAGCACAAAATAGGGGGTCTTTTTTCTTACATGCACCCCTGGAATGACTTGGGGGGACAAGCGAGGGGGTCAATCCACCCCGGCCGTCTCCACCTACTGTACTGCTTTTCCACCCTAAATCTATCTTATTAGTGCAGTCCTTGACCTCTGGAGATTGATGCTCTAACTGAAAACAGATTGATGCTTTCACTGTTGCCCATGTCCCACTGGATCGATCAAACCTGAACGAAAGAAAGAAACAGCCTCGGTCACTGAGAGCCGGTTGTCATTGGGCTCCTGGACCTCCCAAACCGGATGGTCCAGGGGGTCTCCATTACAGTTGTCGCTCCGGCTGGACCGCCTGTTGGACCTCCGGCCTCCAGTCCTTGCATTGCGGCTTTGCAAAGCTGGAGGATCTGGACGGAAGCCTGGAGGGTTATTCAAAGGAAAAAACAAAGCGAATTTCAACTCTGAGTCTGTCCGAAGGATGTGCACTGCACTGTAGCAAGCTCAAAATGGGCAGTATGCACTACAGCGAGCTGTATATGGGTTTCTGACATATCTTAGCGGCTGGTCAATGGATAGTGCCGTATGACCGGGTCGCTCCGGGCTCCCCTCCGATTCCTGGACCTCCAGCTCCCCAATGGAGACTGGCCCTGAGAATCCACTGTTCTCGCGGCACTACTGTAGGTTGAATGCCACATGAGTCGCTCCCTGAGTCGCTCCTCCTCGCCTCCCATCCCCGAGCCTCCCGAGTTCAGCCTCCCGCTGTAGGTCGCTACTCCATTCAGCTGTAACTGTCTTCAGATCACAACCTTCAGTTGGAGAAGTATTATTGATCGTGGCAAGAAAGTTAGCAGCCTTTTTTTTTACTTTTTGAGAAAGTGTCAGAGTGGCAATCACTTAAAAATTTGGTGAAGTATTGCATTTCTACATTCATACATCTTTTGAACCAAAAAATTCTTTTCAATCATATTCTTGCACTTTTTCTTCCAAATTTGGTGAATTCATCCACATTTTAAATAGAAATGGAAAAACTCTAGCGAAAAAAGATTACTTTTTTTTGGTGAAAAGTAGACATTTATTTTGGAATGGTGCAATATGGCCCCGTGGTGCTAGAAAAAAAAAGGGCTGACAATTAGTACAAGTAGAACCTCTCTTAGTGCACCCTCCTTTGGTGTATAATTTGCATTAAGAGATTTTGTAAATAGTAGGTGGCCCATGCCCATGATTCAAGATGAAAAGATGTGTGGCACATGCTTCAAGATTAAAAAAAAGACAAGTGTCTCCATGGCTTGTGTAAATGCATAAACCTTTTTGAGTGCATAGTCCTGACACCATGCATTAAGGGAGGTTCTACTTGTACTCGATCTTTCCCTAAATTGACTAGTGATAACAATTTGACAGAGCATAAGGGATTCCTAGAACCAAAGTCTAGGAGAGTTAAAAATTAATATGACATTGACACATGGTGGGCATAAGTTTAGCATTCATGTTATGTGTGTACAAATGTTGTACGTAGACATTATTTTGAAAGTGTGGAAGCAATGTATTCTTATGAAATTATTAAGGAATTTAGTACATTAATTCACTTTGTGAATTACATTCCCATCATTTAAAGAAATAGAGAGTTCCACAAGGTTCTTTTTGTTTACTATAATAATTTCTTGTTTAGAATATGTATGTTTGAATGCTATCTTTAAGCCATCAGGAATTCAGGGTTTTTTTTGGTACTATACATAATTGAACTCAATAATTTTAAATGAAAGAAAATAATAAAGTTTTTATTATATTAATTTTTTCGAATTCCTAATGAAACTCTAGAATATAAATTTGTTAGAATGGAAAAATCATATTGTAAAGAAGTACAATTAACTTGTAAAAGACCAAGGAGCCTACTTTGGACTCCTTAAGAACGGAAATATCCTTCGTTGACTTCATAATTTGGAATTCTTACATGCAATTGTTAGAATGGATGCTACTTATCGTAATATACATGTGAAGCTTTGTTTCGTGTCATTCCAATAAAAATTAAAGAAGGTAGAGTTTATTTTATTTCAATGTCAAATTAGGTAGCAATAAAAATATTAAAAAAAAATTGGTGGGGGGGGGAAATGTAGAAATTGGTCATTACTCAAAACATTAAAATCCTTCAATTCTAAATACTAAGGTAAAAATTATGAAGAGTTTTATTTGGTAGTTAAGGAAGGCAAAAATAAATTTGTTATTTTGCTCTCAATTTTGAAATTTGAAAAATGGAAATTAAAATAAAAGATATTTATTCTTTAATAGAGCATTCTTACTAGTGGGATTAACAATTTTTAATTTTTTATAAAAGTTATAAGGAATTTAGTTTTTTCTTTTATTCAAAATCACCTTGCATTTGACAATGTTTTTAAAGATGAATAGAATAGTTTTGGGACTAGAACTTGTTACATAAGTTTTCAATCCATTTTCCAACATATTGACTAAATGCACAAGTTATAAGATATCCATGTTGTTGTTTCAAATGTTGAAAGATAGAACTTCACCTTTTGGAAGGGCTAGAAAAGCCTACATTTGTAAGTTTTGACATACTGAACTTCTAATGGGTGGGATCATTCATTCATTCTAAAATTTCACAACAACATACTTGAACAAGTTGAGTAAGTTAACCAAAGGATTTGATGGTTGGATTTGTTAAAAACAAATTTGATAAAGATATCAACATTCATTAAAAGATAAGTAATGCTTAAGAAGTTTTTCAAATGGAATTTTAAATCAAACTTCTTATGCAAAAGAAAAGCCAGATGTGGAAACGGTCTATGGAGAAGGACAAGAGGCAATATGAAGCGGTTGAACTTGGAAGGTCATTGGAATTCTTAGGCGATTTGGAGTAGGACGGGACAAGAGTTTTGGGGCCAGGTGGCCGAGAAAGGAATTGGGGACGGGTGGGAGGAAGGGGCGGACGCTAAATCCTATAAACGAATTGGGGCCCACGTTGATGTGGCTTAGTACAATCATTGGGCCCCATGGATGGCCCTCGTGGAAATCACGGGTTGTTTGCCGCATAGTTGCAGGACTGTGCCTCGGATGAAATTGTAGGACCATGCCCCAGTAAAATTGCAAGACCGCTACACGAATTTCACTATTCAACAAGCCTTGCACATAATGTACATAACGGCGGTTCTAGGGTTTTAGGCGGCGGTTTAGGGTTTAGGTTGTCTTTTTTTTAACTATGAGTGGTTGAGCCCTTATTACATATCCCATATGGGTTGGGTTCCCTCCTACCACCCCTCATGTATATAAGGCCAAAATGTCTTCTCAATTCTAAACAAAAATAATGAATGATTTTTTAAGAAAAGTATGACATCATGCTATGTCAATGTGGATACATTTCAAATGAGTGATCTAGTGTCATGTAGAGAAGGACAACATTTAAATAACTTTTTCAAGTTCTTCTAAAACAAGAACTTTTTCAAAGTTCCTAATGGATGTACAAGAACTAAGCCCCCACCCCCCAAAAAATAAAAAAATTCATGATCTTAAAACAATGGAAGTGTTCATTTTGTGTAGGACCTATAGAACTATGAAATTTCCATGAAGTACATAATTGGGAGACAAATGTGTGTGGAACTTAGTACTTATACATCTTTTAGGAGCTTTGAAAAATGTTTCTTGGATTTTGCCACAAAATATTGTTTTAGTAGAACTTCAAAAATTTATTTAAATGTTGTGTTTTTGTACAGTGGGGTACCAATCAAAATGTCGTTTTCGAATTCGCAATGAGGAAAATTTCAATACTACCAACTTTGAAAGCCTCCCGAGAGCTCAAAAATTGGTATTTTACCACGAAATTTTTACCAAAGCATTATCTTTAAGTTAATTATATGTATGCCAAATTTCAAAGCCAAAAGATTCACCAAAAAAAATTTATTCAAAATCTACCAACATTGGTAGCTGTGGAAATTTTTTCACTACTTCCAACTTTGACAACCTCCCAAAGATTGAAGTTTTTTTTTGGACATGAAATTCTTGGAAAAAAAAACTCTTTATGTTAATAACATATGATAAAAATTTCAAGGCCAAAAGATTAATACAAAAAATGATATTAACAATCTACCAACATGTGTCGTTTTGAGAAACAATTGTGAAAACCGTTTCACTACTTCAACTTTGACACCCTCCCAAGGGCTGAAAAATTGCTTATTTACTGTGAAATTTTTTCTACAAAGTGATTTCTATGTTAATAACATTTGTGACAAGTTTCAAAGCCAAAAAAGTTATACAAAAAAAATTCAAAATCTACCAACATGTATAGCATTGAAAAACCATTTCACTACTTCCAACTTTGACACCCTCCTAAGGGCTGCAATTTTACTTATTTACCATGAATTTTTTGCACAAGATCCCCTCTATGCTAATAACATGTGTGCCAAATTTAAAGGTCAAAATATTTACACAAAAAAAGAAATCCACAATCTACCAACATGTGTAGTTGTGGGAAACAATGGGGGAAACCATTTCATTGCTACCAACTTTGACACCCTCCCAACGATTGAGAAATTGTCTATATACCATGAAATTTTTGGCACAACATGCTCTTTATGATAAAAAAATTCATGCCAAATTTCAAGGTCAAAAAATTTATACAAAAAAAAATATTTACAATCTACCAATGTGTGTAGTTGTGAGATACCTTTTATTAAAGACATTGAAATTGTTGAAGTATGTCAAACAGTCATGCTTCTAGATTGAAATTCTCCAGATGATGCAATCGCTAATCATAAATGATTCTCAAAAAATCAAGGATAGCCAAATTTAGTTGTGTGCACTTGTCACATCTCAAAGACTACACTTGTTTAAAAGTTGGAGACCATACATGCATGAAGAAACTTTTTCCTCTCAATAAGAATGCTTGCATTTACAATAGAGCATTATAGGAGGTGGGATGTGGGATGATGAGAGAAGCAAGTGATGGGTGATTATTTTCTAAGCACATGATTGAAACTTTGTGAACATGAGTGATTGAGTGCATGAAAGATGAGTTAACTGAGTGGATGAGGCATGGGATGAGTGTTTGAGGATATATAGAGGTATGTGAGATTTTCTTTAAGAGTGAACGAGGTTATGACTTACATGTGGTGATTGGTGAGGTCTAGTGAATGAGTGAAGGTTGTGAGGCAAGATGATGGTGAGTGATTGAGGGTATGTGAGATTTTTTTGTGACGACTGAGTGAGGTTATATATGTGCTCAGTGAGTGAGGCTGGATCATGGTGATTAAGTGAAGGCTAGATCACGGTCACTGAGTGATGGCTATTTCATATGAAACTCGCACTCACATAGTAGGTTTCAGTGAGGCAGGGAAGACAGGAGTTGACATTGCAACTATTGTTGGAGTCCATGTTAGAACAATTCAAAGGGTAGTGAAGAAATTTCAAGAAGATGGAACCTGTAAGTGCAAACCTTGTGGTGGAAGTCATGATAAAAAGCTTAGTAATAGAGATGTCCGTGCCATTATACGTGTTTCAAAAACTCATCGTCGCTCAACACTCTCTAAGATCACTAATATATGTTCTACTCAAGTGTCTAGATTGACTATTCGAAGGGCCTTACATGAGAGTGGCATTTTCAGTCAAATTGTTGTTAAAAAACCTTTTTTGACACATTGTCACATGTCTCAATGATTGGCATTTGCTCAAAAGTATTGGAGGTGGACTGTAAAAGAATGGGAGAGAACTGTTTGGATAGATGAGTCTACCTTTGAAGTTGGAAAAAATTCTAGACAAGTTCATGTTTGGAGAAATGCATATGAGCACTATTCATCAAGTTGTATAGTTCCAACTTTTAAGAGTGGGAGAACTTCTTTGATGATTTGGGGTGCATTTGCTGGAGGGCAAAAGTCACAACTTGTTTTTATGCCCAAAGATAGATGTTCTGCTAAGGATTTTGTTGAAGTGGTCTACAATGTTGAGTTGCTTCATTTTATGAGTAGAGTGCCACAGAGATTGCTCATGGAAGATGGCGCACTTGTCCATCGTAGCAAAGTATGTGAAGAATGGAGACAAACACACCTTTTGGAGAAGCTCAATTGGCTTGCAAATTCTCCCAATCTCAATCCAATTGAGAACCTTTAGAAGATTGTAAATATTTTTTTTGTATAAATTTTTTGACCTTGAAATTTGGCATGAATTTTTTTATCATAAAGAGCATGTTGTGCCAAAAATTTCATGGTATATAGACAATTTCTCAATCGTTGGGAGGGTGTCAAAGTTGGTAGCAATGAAATGGTTTCCCCCATTGTTTCCCACAACTACACATGTTGGTAGATTGTGGATTTCTTTTTTTGTGTAAATATTTTGACCTTTAAATTTGGCACACATGTTATTAGCATAGAGGGGATCTTGTGCAAAAAATTCATGGTAAATAAGTAAAATTGCAGCCCTTAGGAGGGTGTCAAAGTTGGAAGTAGTGAAATGGTTTTTCAATGCTATACATGTTGGTAGATTTTGAATTTTTTTTGTATAACTTTTTTGGCTTTGAAACTTGTCACAAATGTTATTAACATAGAAATCACTTTGTAGAAAAAATTTCACAGTAAATAAGCAATTTTTCAGCCCTTGGGAGGGTGTCAAAGTTGAAGTAGTGAAACGGTTTTCACAATTGTTTCTCAAAACGACACATGTTGGTAGATTGTTAATATCATTTTTTGTATTAATCTTTTGGCCTTGAAATTTTTATCATATGTTATTAACATAAAGAGTTTTTTTTTCCAAGAATTTCATGTCCAAAAAAAAACTTCAATCTTTGGGAGGTTGTCAAAGTTGGAAGTAGTGAAAAAATTTCCACAGCTACCAATGTTGGTAGATTTTGAATAAATTTTTTTTGGTGAATCTTTTGGCTTTGAAATTTGGCATACATATAATTAACTTAAAGATAATGCTTTGGTAAAAATTTCGTGGTAAAATACCAATTTTTGAGCTCTCGGGAGGCTTTCAAAGTTGGTAGTATTGAAATTTTCCTCATTGCGAATTCGAAAACGACATTTTGATTGGTACCCCACTATACATGACACTAGATCACTCATTTGAAATGTGCCCACACTCATATAGCATGATGTCATACTATATAAAAAAAGTCATTCATTATTTTTGTTCAAAATCGTGTGAACATTTTGACTTTATATACATGAGGGGTGGTAAGAGGGAACCCAATCCATATGGGATATGTAATAGGAGTTCAGCCACTCATAGTTAAAAAAACAGACAACCTAAACCCTAAACCGCCGCCTAAAACCCTAGAATCGCCGTTATGTATATTATGTGCAAGACTTGTTGAACAGTGAAATTCGTGCAGTGGTCCTGCAGTTTTGCGAGGGCGTGGTCCTGCAATTTCATCAAGGGCGCTGTTCTGCAACTGTGCCGTGAACAACCCGTGATCTCCACGGGCCCAGTGATTGTGTCAGGCCACATCAGCGTGGGCCCAGTTCGTTTGTAGGATTTAGCGTCCTGCGGAGGAACGGGGCCCAAGCTGCGTCCGAGCTGGGCCCTCGAAACAGGCAGGCAAGGCCCCACTGACAGCCCCCCCTTTGCTCGAAGGGGGGAGGATCAACGTCTCGCCATGAGCACTGCCTAATTTGGCGCCTCTATGCAAATGGCACCCCGAATTCTGCATCACAGGTACAGTAAACCTCACTTATATTTTAGGTCTTAAAAAGTCTAATAAGTAAGGCACCACGTGATTTGACGGATACCAGATTGGAAATCTCTTGCAAGTAGGCAGAGGCCACGGCGTGAAAGCTGTAACTTAGGCAGGATATGGTGGAGGTAAATTAACGTACCGTGGGAGTGAAGGCAAGTGTTAATCACTGCGGAGGTGCTTCGGAAGTCAAGTTTAAAAAAATAAGAAATGGGCGGAAGAGCGGCATGTATACAAGGGTGCGCTTGATTTTTATCTTCTGGCACGAACATAACACAGACTCCGTCATTGGAAAGAAAAGGACTCCGTCCGTTCCATTAGGGATGAGTTGTGGTCTGTAACGTTTCATTTTGCAGTTGAATGACGATTTGAGTTGCGCAAAACAAAAATTTTAAATAAAGATAACGGGCCGTGGCAGTACCTCCAAGGAAAGGAGACTGGCTGTGCATCTGCTCGCGCGGACCTTCTCACCAGTTGGGTTGGCCTGGGAGCTGAAAAAACTAGCGACACTTCGAGGCTCACTTCGATTGGAATTGATTCACCATGAAACCATCGAGCTTGCAGAGAACGTCCATGGCTCAGGTAATTCCGGAGTCTTGACCAAATCCACGTCATTTCTTTTCATGCAGAATTCCATGACAGACCCACGTCAAAACCAGGACATACCTACGTCACAGCCGGGACAGATATATGTCACAGTCAGGATGGAGTGATGGACCCCTGCCGGTATGCCACAGCCTTGACAGACCCATCACCCATGTTATAACTTCAGGTATGTTCCCACCTGGCGTTTGCAAACACCATGAGCTTAAAGATAAAACTTCGTCATTAAAAGAAAACCATTTTTTTTTTCTGACAGTTCAGGTTCGGAAAACTGGTGATAGTTTCTTACTGAGGCGCAGTTCCCACATGCTTGGTACTTATCGTGAAGGACCTCACGTACCCCATCACAGCCAATTACCGATTTTGATTCGATGGCCAAAAATAGTCTGAACTTCAAACTTTGAATGATTTTAAAAATAAACAAATCACCATCCCTAATCTATGGACAAGGAATTGTAGTGAGCATCCAAACATTAGAAAGGATTTCACTACAATTCAATGTTAAAACTTTTGCTTTAATCGAGGGGAGGAGAGATTGTTTTTATAATGAAATTCATTATTCATCATGAATCTTCAAAGGATATGGGACAATTTGAAGATGAGAACTTGACCACTCATTGTCAAAATGCAGGAATTGTGTGCAATGTAGAACTTCAAACCTCATATAGGCATAGTAAAATAACTTTTTTCAAGAAACTTTGAACTAAGAAAAGTTGGTAAATCAAAGTAACTTTCATCTCCAAAAATTTGTTCAAGATTCTAAGCCTCCAATCAAAAGTTTGGGACAAAGTTCAAAAAGGGGTTGGAACAAACCCCTAAAGTTTCATTGCATATTAACCCCTCAATGCCCAAGGCCTTTTTTGAGCTTCTTGAAACTTGATCTAAATTGAACTACAAGCCAACATTTTGATAAGTTCTATCAATTTTTTAAAATTGTAATCGTACAAATTCAAACCTAACATGTTAAGTTTCCAATGGGAAAAGAAAAGTTAACAATATCACTTATGAGTTGAAAGATTGTAATGTTTGATCATGAGGGTGTTCAAACTATGAAACCAATTTGAAGTCTTTCAATCCTCTTTTCACATGTCAAATCTAAAAATTGGCCTCTAAA
This sequence comes from Straminergon stramineum, assembly GCA_963920665.1. Classification (NCBI taxonomy): domain Eukaryota; kingdom Viridiplantae; phylum Streptophyta; class Bryopsida; order Hypnales; family Calliergonaceae; genus Straminergon; species Straminergon stramineum. The sequence continues at coordinate 32,891,179 of OY987264.1, read as the reverse complement.
AAAATATGAGTATTAAGGGGCAAAACATACATAACCCCAACGAATTTACAGCTTCTCAAAATTTGTTCTTATATTTTTCTTAAATGAATTTTTCATGTGATTTTTTTGGTAAGATCTAGTGTCTTTGAGAGCCCTTGATACTAGAAAACCAAAATTTGCAATGGACACCCTTGCACAAAATCTTGAATAGAAATTTGTAATGATTCATTTTCATAATTTGTTTTGTGATACTGAAACAAAACTTCCAAAATAATTTCAAAGTAAAGAATACGAAAAATAGGAACTTAGTTAGTTTATAATTAACTTCAAAGTTTTGTTGACAACATGATTCAGTACCTCAAGCATTTTAAGGATTAAAGTAGGTATCTCCTTGACCGCCACTTCTTGCTACTCTACCTAATTAGTATTATTATTAGAAGAGTCAAATTTTCGTATTTTTTTTCTTGGCAAGTGAAAGGAGATTCCAAAACACCAAAGAATGCAACATTTGAATATTGTATGCAAAATTCATGATGGGTCAAATCTTTTTTTGATAGAAGTTATTCAATTGTTTTTTTTAGATAGGTACATATTGATTTTGAAGATGTACACTAAGTGATGATGGTCTTGGGTTAGTGGTGCATATAGGGGATTTAGGTTATAGTTGCATTCCACGACGAGGAAAAATACACACATTTGGGACACTCCAAATGTGTTGGATGCCATTAATTTACTATAAGTTTACTGTGAATTGATTTTGCAATATATTTGAACCATTTTTTTCATTTCCATATTGGAACCACGCTACACCAAAACAATACTTAGGTTCATCCATACCTAGCTATTTTTTGAAGGTTGTAATTTTCTACAGAAGATGAATATTTTTACCAAGAATGTAGATATCAATACAATTCAAAGAGAGAAATTCCTTTAAACATAGTTGGCTGAAGTATTTGTCAAAAGGAAAAATTTATATCATTTTAAAATCAATTTGTCTTGGTGATAATGAATACAATTATTAGTGTAGTAAAAGAAAGAACACAATTTTTGAAAAAAATTATTCAATTGAATCAAGAAGCCCATTGTGGATTGTTTCATCATTGTATATAGATATAGTTATTTGATTCACATTCATTGTATGCATGAGAACAAAAAATTAGGATTAATTTCACATGCATTTCAATGAACTCATTTTTTGAAAAAAAATGATACATTATAGGGTGGTCAAAATAAAAACATATAGCTTCCCATTGTGGGCTGGAAGAAGGGACTATTCTTGTCTTTGGGGATTCTAACGTGTCTCTTACTTCCTTACATGGTTCCAATGGAAATCCAAAGCACCCTTGGTAGAATGAAACAAAGAATGAGCCTTTAGCCATGTGTAGTGTGCTCATTGAATTCATGAAATGGTGACTCTCTAATCCAATTCTAAAACTTTTAGTCCCAATTGTACACTCAATGCAAGAAAAATTACATTAGAATACAACAAAATTGAATTTGATCTAAAAATAGAGTTTTGAATTGAACTCCAATCTCAATAGCGGATCTACTTACTTTAGTCAATCTACAAAGCTAGTTCAAGGGGAAGTCAAGCTACACACATGAAATGTGTCGATGAGAACTTGTTTCTTTGCAATGTTGTTATTCATGCTACACTACTATAATATTCATTGCATATTAGATCATTTTTGACAAAGTACCTTGTTCATAAGTCTCCTCTTTCTAGGATTAAAGATTTTGAAGAAGTGCACTTTGTGGATGAAATAATGAAAAGTGTTTCACTTCTTGTTGCACAAAGTCAAAGAAAATGTTTCTTCCAACCCCTCTTTGAATTTTGTCTTTAACTTTTTATTGGAGGATTTGAATCTCAAACGGATTTTTGGAGATGAAAGTTAACTTTATTTTCCAACTTTTCTTAGTTCAAAGTTTTTTGAAAAAAGTTATTCTACTATGCCTAAACGAGGTTTGAAGTTCTACATTGAACACAATTCCTGCATTTGACTTAGTTAGGTATGAACGGTTGAGCATCTACTAATCCTAATTTACATAACCCACATGAATTGTTTTACTTCCCATCACCCCACTTGTATAAAGAGATTACCTACACAATCCACCTCTCTCACATCAGTAGAGCCTTACAAATCTTTTGAGGTGAGAACCAGAAAATATTGGACCTCCCTGATATTCCTACTTGGGTCCCCGCTAGTTTCGGCTATGGGCAGCCAATGTTCTTATGTAATGGGCCCTTGACCTGGTATATAGGTAAGAGCGGTTGTAAAATGATGAAATCTTCACTTCCGGAAGATCTTTAAGTTGTTATTACGAACTATTGTTGTAGTGGTGGGCCAACAACACAGGTGTGTTAAGTGCTAGTAGGAGCGCTCTCATGTTGAAGCCACCTCGGCCGCCAAGTAGATTCGGCAGATAGTGGAGCACTCAAGTGGGAACGCACTATGATTTACGACTGATTTACTGCCATCGTAAGGCCAAGTGGGAACATACCTTTAGCCAGGACAGACCCAGTCAAGTTACTCAAATCCAAAAGACTTGATTGTACTTGATTGTACATATCAGAGATCCGACTTACCATACTTCGATATGAATTGGCCTCTTCGGTGGAGTGGCAGGCAAATACGTAACTGGCGATGGGGCGTGAAGTTGTTGGACGCTGCAAGGATTGGTTATTGAGATGCACTCAATTAGAGGAAGCCTAAACCCGAAACCCATGCAACCCATGTCATCACTTGTGGATGAAAGAAACCCTTAGTTATCGGATATGTGCTTTGCATTGAGGTTTTCGGGTGGAAGGAATCTGCAATATTTACTAAAAGATACTCTGTCTCCCTGTGAAGTAATGAGAAGAGACATTGAAGCGTTCTGCGGTTATTAGCTTCACTTCAGACGTACAGACGAGCTTCCAGTCGCTCTGTGTCTCATTGCACATTCCGAAGTCACATCTCAAGTAGCTGTGAATTGGCACAGAAAGAATCGATTGGAATTCACTAATTTTCAATAAACCGCTGCATAGTCGTCTCCTCATACTTGTCAATTGAAAACAAGGCCACGGGCAATCCAATTGACCCAGAGATTCACGTACAACAAACTGCATGACGATCACTATCCGACGCCGTCTCCTGCCAACCTAGGTAAAGCAAAACATGTACAGAATTCACATGGTAACGAGTAGAGCCACGCCACATTCTTAAGATTAGGTCAAGTAAGTCAATGGAGAAAATGTTACTAAGTTGCAAGAAGTATACACAACTTGTGTATAAATAAACCCTAAAATTTGTAATATCTTGTTGATGAAGTTAAGCCCATACCATAAGTTACAACTAATCGCTGTAGGGATCAATTATAATTCTCTTGAACGCCACACCACCCACTTCCCTTTCTCTTATGAAGTACCATTTCATACTTGGTAGTACTGATCGCTTGACATTCAGCTAATGCACATGGTGTGGACGGGTGGTGCTGGTCGCCGGTGGTTTACGAAGAATTTCATCCACCTGTGCCTGGCGGGTTGGCAATTTTCAGCCTAGCAGACTTCACCACTGTTAGCCGTGTCATCGGCTCCATTTTCACCGCTTCAAACTTTTAACCTGACCGGGTGGTGCTCATTTATAACACTCAAAAATAGAACATTCATGGAATGTTGAAATGAACATTGCTTTTATTTTTTTTTACTTTTTATGTTTTAAACAAGAAGCCATTTAGACATCCACGTTGCTATTTTAACTTGTTTTATTTTAATCATATAAATTCAAAATAAATAAAGGAATGAAGTACTATTAAGATGACATTGAGAGGGTACAAAGCATTGATTCCATTTTTTTTAAATTCTATTGTTTGATTAATGCAAAGTTTTTATGTATGCATGAACCCCTTTAGGTCTCCTGGTTGCTTACCTTATTCAAATCATAGAAAGTCATGAAAGAAAAATGATCTTATTCAAACAATAGAAATTTTAAAAAATGAAATCAATATTTTATATTTTTTCAACATCATCCTAAGAGAACTTCCTTTTTATCTTATTTTATCTTTTATATGCTCAGAGTAAAGCAAGCTAAAAAAACAATAAGAATGCCTAAACAACCATATACATGCAAAAAATAGCTTCATTGCATTCAAAATATAGAAATAAAAAATATATGTATTTTGTACCCTATCAATGGCATCTTTAGAAATTTTCAGTCCTGTATTTTTTAATTTATAAGATTGAAATATAGCAAGCTAAAATGGTAACAAGGATGCATAAATGGCTTTGTGCACACGAAATAGCTTTACTTTATTTAAAACATAAATTTTTTTATAAATAACTATAGTATTCATTATTACAATCAATGAAAGTTTTTTTTGTGTGTGTTACAATAGTTCGACTTTTTTCATGGGTAATAGCCATATTGGAACTACAAAATGACATTGCTAAACTACACAATGCAATGGTATAAGGAACCTTTCAACTTTAAATCAAGTATGAGGAAAGAATATTTACAAAAATATGCACAAAGCATTAACAACTTAAGTACCTAAAGATATACTGGAGGAAAGATAATATTCCATGTAGAAGCTACAAAGAGTACTACATTCCAAACAATATTATTTCAATATGACATTGCAAACTAATAAGAAACTTTATTACAATCCCCTAAAAGAATGAATATATAGAAAATCTACAATAGATTTCATAATTTTAGATAAATAAATGTGTTTTAAAAAGTGCAACCAAAAGCCCTCTTAATTCAAGACAAATTGAAGGTGACAAATTTTAACTTTCTTTGTAAATTTATACAACTTCAACTTTCAACATCTAAGTTCTTGAGAAGTTCCTTTCACTTTGAGAATCGGGACAATAACTCTTGTAGCAATTCAATACAAACCACTATAACCTATAAGCGCAAGCTTCCTCAACACAACAACACTAAATATTAGAATAAAGTCTTGACACATACAAAAAAATAATTGCTTCACCTATTGCAAACTCTAAATTCCAAGAGAACTATCCCCCTACCAAACTATGATGGATGATTCCATCAAATGTGAAATTTGAATCCTATCATTCTCTCTTGTTTTGATTCACATAACTACACCACCACAAGAGAAATAGAATTGTAGATCCAAACCATACAAAATTTCTAAACACTAAGGAGTCCAAAACATCATCAACCCTTGCCAACCTTGAAATCTCTAAACTCAACAAAAATGGAAATCATAACTATCAATTTTCTTGTTTATGTGAATGACACAATAATGGAACAATCAAATCACTTTCAAATGCAACACTATCCACTCTCAGAGAACTTCATTGATTCAAGTTTGAAATGACATTGAAGAAGTTTGGGTGTGCTACGAAGCCCAAAATTTGAGTACAAGATACAACAAACACATACATAGATTTGAGATGAAAGATAGCTTACTTTGACTTTGAATTGCCTTCTAATAATTTAATGAAACAAGTTGAGAGTTTACCTCTTCTAGTACTTGCACTCTTCTTTTGATGATCTACTTGCCATTGCAACTAACCACTTGAAGCAAAACGAGGTCTGAGCAAAGCATTTTGTTTCAACACTTGAAACAAAATGCTCCGTTAGGACCACGTTTTGCTTCCCACTCTTGATGCATGCTCTTCTAGAGTCCCTCCCTGCAAATCGTTGTACCCTCGTGAAGATGAAGTGGTGAAGAAGATGAAGAAGAAGCTCTGCTTCTTTTGAAAGAGCCCCTCGATGGTGCTCACACAATACAAAGCTTTGCGGGCGACATAAAACTGGGTAGGGTGGGGGGCAGCTGCAGGTACGTGGGAAGGCTCCGTCCAACTATCTGTCCACGCGGATGGCGGGGTAGGGTCGGGTTCATTGGAGCTCACCTTCACGATGTAATCCTTATGGATATGATTGAGTAGTGTCCTCCTGGATAGAAGCAACCACAACAGCTCTTAATGCTTACAATGGCTGCTAGTGAAGCTCAGATGCACTCAGCGCATTTACACGACTTCTTCAGTAAGGTAACAAAGAACCCATCTGCACAGCAAATTTTGTTGTCAATGCAGTGGAAACTTAAAGCGCAATTTCGTCCAAAAATCCCAGGCTCGTGAACATTTGTTCTGAACCTCTTGCCGTTTTTTGAACTTGAAAATAAACTCTGAACACCACCAGATTAGGGTTTCGAAAAACGCAACAACGACGAACCTCAGAGTCAACTTCGAATTGAAGATTTTCAATTTGCATATAGGATTCCAGAACACAGTTCACCTCCGCATCGACAGACTGACGCAAATATCACCGCTTTTGCACTCCAGATGCGCAGCCATCTCCGGCCAAGAACTTGCGATTATTACAAAGCGAGCAGCCTGCAACGTAATGCGTCCGCTAAACCCTAAAACCTCGACAGCAGAAACTTGAAATGAAAGTCTTCCAAAGCCAAAGGTTACCCAAATGCAAATGTAGAAACATGAAGAGCATTGTAAGTTCCATATTTCCACAATTAACTATAATGCAAATACCTTCCAAATTCCACAAAGCACAAGAATGCTTTACAACCTGCAATCATAAAAATACCTTGAATGGCGTTAGCAAATGCTAAAAGACATAGTGCAACGCACTGGACATTCCACAACGATGGCAAATTCGAGAGTATCTCCACACAGACGTGCATCATGGCATTATTTTACACCCCAAAGCAAAGACATACAATGTAGCCGGATTCCTAAACCCATAAACCAAATGTAACCAAATGTATGCTAGAGCACAGTTAGGACTTGATCCCATCTCGTATAACTTAATGGAGCTTGCTAATTAACAACAGCAACTCATCTATTCATCACTTAATTAATCAGTGTAAGCATGACGTGGATACATATTACCTATGGCCACGAATCTTTGAATGGACAGGGTGTTGTCTCCTGGTAGTCCTGCACTTTGAAATCGCAGAAAAATTTCTTACTTCGTGATCAAAACAGACCTCAGATTGGGCTCTTGTGCTCAACCTAATATCTCCACAGCTCCACAGTGATCTTCCGAATCACAAGCCTGTATCTGTTGTAATAAGTACCTTCAATTTTGTTAAAGTTGGCATGATTTTGGTGTCAAAAATTGTGACAGATATCTTAACGAAGGTCGAATCTGAACGCACAAGCACAGACTACGACAAATATGTTTCAAGCCGCACGTTTCAGACGTTTTAAACATGCCAAAGTACAGGAATACCGCCATTTTGTGGAATTGTTATGATTTCACTGCCACTGTACGACCATTTGCCATTATTTCACCCATAGCAATGATCACGTATTTATCCCAAATATTTTTTCCAAATTTGGAAACATTTTAGAGTTCAAAATCTGATTTTGACAAACTAAGGACAATAGTTACTATGTTTCTTATGCAACAAGGGTTTTGTTGCAAATGTTGCAATGGTTGTATGAATTGTATTGGTGAATGGCTCAAAGTCTTGCTAATTGTATTTGTACTTGTAAAATTACTTGCAAAATCAACAAAACACACTTCAATCCATTTGAAAGTACAAAAGTATAGATTTGGTTCTATTAGATGAGGTACTAGAAAATTATTCATTGAGTAAAGAATTTGTACACATACAATGTATAGATTATAATTAGTGAAAAGAGTAGACCATTCTTGGAACCCTATAACTCAATGCGTACATCATCGATGTCATACAAAAAAATCATATTGTATCCAAAATTGGGCTTTGGAGACCTATAAGGGTTAAAATGTTTACTCTTTAAGTATGATAGACAAGTTTCACTATTAAAAATATACCTATGATTAACATTAGAATTTTCAAATGGCATATCCCCATGATCTCCAAGAAACTCATGCAAATGCAATAGAATCTTTTTTCAAATGCTAACCAAAATTGAGGTGATCGAATTACAATAAACATGCAAAAATCCTTAATTACACATTTTTGGTATGCATACACTAATATAGACTGAGGCTAGCTTAGATCATGCAATACCAAGTTACAATGATGCCATAAGACCTTCTCTTTACTACATGCATCATTTCAATTAGTGAGAGACTTTCCATATTGCAAGACACTTCTCACTACCTTGGATGATTGTCAAATGAATGTATTCTATTTAATGTGAATATTAGGATAAACTTGAGATGAGAATTGATACACTAAAATATGAAAGTGAATGAAGGTTGGATGGAAATGGGATGACAACCATATTCATTGAGATAGTAGACTACATTCTATTCATTTGATGGATAATTATATTGGAATTTAAGGGATGGCAACCATACTCATTGTAGACCACATTACATTCATTTGATTCAATCTAAAGTACACTAAAATTTCATTCTAGTGTGCTTCACAAACTCACATAATCTTGGAATTAGAGCAAGTTAGTCTTGTGGTTGGAGGGCTCACCAATTTGACTTTTCCAATGTAAGGGCCACTTTACACTACAGCACAAGGTCGAGAGTCTATCAGTTTTAGCCAATCAGATTGCAGAAATCTAAGAGTTTGGCCTCTTGACCCTTCACACAAGGAGGCACAACCCAAAGTCCGTTGCCCATTTGTCTGCCTACATGGCAACCAAATGCTTACATGGTGACAAAATCTCGATTAGAGTTTGGGTCTCCATTTCTGGCCAACCCAAACTCTAATCAAGAGTTCGTCAAGTTTTTTTCAGAAACTAAAAAAATCTCAACTATTAGATTGGACCGTTTTTGTAGTATTAGGTAGGATGCCCTCCCTTGTTGATTGATTGATTGATTTTTTTATTTTTTTATTTAATTGTTGATTGATTTATTTGTTTGGGGTTTGAAACCTAGTCTCCACTACTAAAATGGTGAGTCTTAGCATTCAATGAACTTGCTTCCCTTCAATGTTTAATGCCAGCTTTTTATTCCATTTATATCCTTCATATTCCTTGTTCAATGATGAGAGCATGTGCTGTAATTATTTTTTCAAGGTCATTTTTGGCTCCTTTCTCATGCTTTTTTAACCTTTTACTTGAAAAAATTGCCACGTGGGTGACAATTCATTGAAAATTTCAGAAATTGGATGGAGAAAAAGGATAGAAGTTGAAAAAATGAAATAGGTTTGGACTTTGGGCTTGGACTTTGGACTTTGACCTTTGGAGGCTTCACACCAACGATCCCAAAACTGGCTAAATTTCGCTCAGTTGCTGCATAATTTCTTCATGCCCTCAGTGTTAATTTCAAAAAAATCTTCCCAAAATGAACATTTGGCTAATTTCCTTAAAGCGATTCTAGGATTGCTGCTTTACACTAAGGCTGGCCAAAGGCTCCAATTCTGAGTTTTTTTGGCCTATTTATTGCTCATTTCCTTGAACTCTCACCAAAGTTTGGCCACTCAATCCCACGACCTCTTGACTTGGATGGCCATAGTGTGAAGAGGCCCTAAGGATATCCAATGGAATTATTGTTGTCCACAGATTCAACTCCCATAGCCATTGCAAATTATCTATACAAAGTTAACAAGTAAACTCATCCAAGAATCACTCTGGAACATAAGCTTATATGCACATACTAAGTTAGACAATGGATTAGTACACTTGCAATTTAGCCTCACCAAATTGTAATTAAATATGAAATAGCCAAAATTCCAAGGGTACCAGTACTCTTTGAATTTATTAGTCAGCTTGCGCCTAGCTTAGCACTAGTGAGATCGACAAAGCCAACCACAAGGAGAACAAATTACAATGCAAGAATCATTCATTGATATATTTATTTACATTCTACGGCTTAAAAACAGACAATATTGTGGGTAGGACAACTTGTGTTTCTAGCTTGCAAGTAATCCCCAGCTGTCATAACTAAAATTTTCTGTGCATAAAATCCACAGAAGTAGGTGCAAAGGGAAGCACAGAAACAGTCCCAAAAATCACCCTAAAATTTCAGCAAACGCAAAACCATTGCAATTGGAGATAAGGGTGAAATTCTTTTTCAAAATAATACAAAACAGGGGAAATGGAAAACTAATGCAAGGAAAGTGCAAATGAACAGTCATTGAAAAACAATTGCAACAAACTAGCCTGGGTAAACCATTAACCCCTCAAGGCCCAAGGAGTCTGTTTTGAGCCTCTGACCTGTTCAATAGGTCAAAGTTGTAACTTGATTTTCCTACATTCTCAGAAGTATATCTAAGTGAATTTCATATTCTGATGTTCATGTTGAATGGGGAAGTTCAAAAATACAATTGACATCATGTAATAAGCTTGATGTACAGTGCATATTGTCAATCAAAGTTCAAAATTGTGAAAAAGTACAGAAATTGTTTGGGCCTTGAGGGGTTAATGTCCGTTTCAAATAGTTGTGCATAGTAATTGAATTGAATATGAGCACTGCGAAACAGTTGCAAAACAATTGCATTGTACTGTCAAATTACCATGGACAGTAAATCATTGCTAATATATAGTTTTGCAAATGGCCCTTTTCTCTAGTGGAATTCCCGGCAGCTAGCTAAGGAGCTGGAACACCAGGAAAGTTTGTCTATAAGTTTCAGCCGTGGGACATCATGCGTAGTTTCCTTCTATGGCACATTTGGACTGATAGATGTAACAAAAAATTTAGTGATCAAGATGTTAGTCTCAAAAGGATCCTAGGATCTACTTGGAGTTCTACTCTTCATGCAGGAATGGCTATTTGGAAACATATTCATATTGTTATTAAAGAAAAAGAAACCTTGACTAGTTTAGAAGATACCTTCAACACGGAATGGGCTCCGTTGTTCTGCTCCACTGGGGATGGGATTTGGCACTTCAAAGTGCCTCTCATCTTTTTGTAATTCCTGTTTGTTCCTTTTAATTGAAGGGGGCTTTCGCCCTCTACTAGCCTTCATTGGCTTTCACCAGCTAGCTAAGGAGTTAGTATACGACCCTTGCACTTCAGCTAGCTAAGCCTGGAAACTCGCTCGCTCAATGCAATTCCTTGATTAGTTCACCAGTCCTGAACCTTGACCGGCGCCTGCCCAGCTTCGTTGCGGTAGAGTCCGCCGGGGCGCGCATGCCACTCGCAGTGCACGCAGGCTTGATGTCGCTGCCCCAGCACGCCGGCGTCCTTCCACACGTCGAAGGTGGGGATGTGAGAGCCCCAGCCGAAGCGGCACCAGTAGAGCGTGTTGCTCAGGAAGCTGGGCGTGAAGCCCCTGCCGTACTTGGCCCGGGGAGCAGTTGGTGCTCGCTTAAGTCCGTGTGGCCGGACTGGCAGTGCAGTAAAATCGGCTGAGTGAAAGTAGAATTTGGTGGAGTTACCAAACCAGCAAAAATTGTAAGGCACACACTGTATTGCCACACGAAAAGGAATATTACAGAGTCCAAGCACTACTGATTAAATGATGTGATAGGCAATGGATGATATCAATGACTTGCGGCCGATACAAGTCCTGTATGAGTTGGGCCAACTAACAAAATTTGAATACAGCAAAGTAGTACAGGAAGAGAACTGCAATGCCTTGATCGAGATGTGCACGTCGTATGTACCACTAGACCTTGGCTTCAGTTGAGCTTGAGATAATTAAAAAAAATTCAATAGCATTTGTGCAATTCATCGTTCGCCGGTACAGATGGCAATTACCTAAAGCCTCAAAAACAAAAATAGAAAACCTGTAGAGAGCACCTACGACGCACAACGGAAAGGCTTACAGCTATCTCCTTCCTGCCACTATCTGTACCTCCCGCCGGCCCCACCAGATGGAACTCAAGGCAAATCTGGATTCCTCTTTCAAAGAGGTTCAGGCCCTTCCTCAAAAATGTAAAGTTTATTAGCAAAATTTCTACTCAGATAAATGCAGTCAAGCTTAAACAACAAAAGGAATCGAATCGTCATAGACACGTGGCCCGATTCCTCTAAAAACCTACTCTGCATTCCAGCTAAGTATACGCTAGTTCTTGCACAGAGGTCACTTTGACTATGCTCATCAGATTTGAGAGCTAAGCCGAAGTTGGTCTAAGGTAGAATAATATTCACACCATATCTGGAAATGCTCCAACTCGCTATTTCATAGACAGGCCAAACTAGTGACATTCAAGTGCACAAAGCTCTCATACATAGATCCGAGGCTCCAATCCAGCGACGAAAGAAGTGTATCAATTAGTAGAAATCTTGCCACTTCCTTAGACGAGAGCTTAGTTACTGTGAACTTCAGGCGGGCTTGTGAGCAGGCGCGGGAGTCTGGCTCCGGTGGTGGTTCTGCGCCGAGTGGAAGGCGGCGCGGGCCAAACCAAACAGCAAATGCACTGGACCACGCCTGCGGCGGCGGCACCCGTGACACCCCCGGCAATTTCGGCAGCCACGACACCCGTTCGCAGCACAAGCCATTCTCCGCGCTCGCTTCTTGCCGCACCTCCCCAGCGGCTCTTGCACAACCTTCCCCACAGGTGCAGTTATGGGCATCCCGGCTGGGTATCCTACCGGATCAGCGCCTGCATATGTCGAGGCGGGATATGCCATTGTCGCCCCTCCCGCAGCACCGCAGGTACAATTCGCCCCGAGGTTGGCGTGATATGCCCCATGGGTAGGACATGACACACCAGCATGCGGAAGCCAGGCCGCAAACCCATAATCTTCACCATTGGGCACCTCGGTACTCAACTGCTGATAGTCCTGCTGCTTCGACATGGTGCGTTCTCCCTCGCTCTCTCGTGCTAAGCAAGGAGATTATCCTTATTTCCCTTGCGGGCTTACTGGAACAGTTCTTGATGAATTTTAACTCGGAACGGGGGGAATCAGGAAAATCAAACCTAAACCGCAAACAGGAAATATAATCAAAGGCACAAAATTTCTCTAAAGTTGGCAAGCTATTCACCAGGAATGGCAATGCGGGAACCAGAGATAATCTCCTTGGGCTCCTTGCACTACTGCAATCCTCCTCTTCAAGCCAACCAATTCAACCACCTCAGGCATGCAGATGTCTAGACTAAAAGAAGACCCACCATAGTTCCACGTGCCCGTAACTCTGCAACTGTGCAGAGGGAATGCTATGTAGAGATCAAGAATCAACAACGTCATGCACGCGATGATGAATCTAGAATGGTGATGTGTGGGAGTGGTTGCAAACATGAAGCGCCTATATACAGTATATGAGTTCAAGGCCCGCGTATCCAAGTCCCAAGCCGACGGATTAAAGGAGGACTTGGGAAAGCGCTGTGAAGTATCGGCGGCACGCCCAGGGGAGCTGCCGGGGAATCTCCACCTGATTGACTACAGTGCGTACGGATTTGCCGAGTGGCAGGAAAAGCTTGATAAGCTCACTGGACCAAGGATATCAGTTAGGTCTTTAGATTTCAGGAATCTCCAGTTTGTGCACATTGTAGGCTACTTTCTCTTTTTCTTCGTCGAATGCGTGGCACCGAGTTACCGACTGAACGCCGCGGGTGTCACAAACGCAGCACTGCCGTGCACTTTTGGGACGGAATCTTCAGAGAATTCCTCCCGAAAGAACAAGGCGAGGACCACAAAGTCGTATTCCTGCATTTATAAAAATTTCTTCAGCAAACTGAGGCGCTGCCTAATCACTGCAAGAATCAAAAAGCCTCAGTCGTCTCAAAAAACTACAATGCACACAGACAGGATGTACAGAAAATTCTCTCTAGGCAATCCTTGTGGTGCCAGGTGTTTTGCAATACTAATTAACTACACTGAACAGTGAAATTAGGATGCCCCTCACTAATTTCTCGACATTTGACAGTAAATAATTATTTACAGCTACTGTACGAGAATGAACTACTTTTGAATTTCGTATCACTGTATTTAGGACTCATGAAGTTCGATGTGTACAAATGGAAATATTTGTAGAAGTTTTTGTTGACTTTGATGGTTTGTAAAGTAACTTTCTAGGGGTAAGACAACCTAATTTCACTATTTAGTGTACTGAGTAATATTTAGACTCTCTCGCAAGGGAGGTAAGGGATTGATCCCATTGGGAATCAGAATATTGTACTCAAGATTTCAGTTTTGGAAGAGTCTAAGCAGGACACTTGGTACTCATAGAACGGCAATTCCAGGTGGAGTAGGAATCGGTATTGTTTTGGCCAACTTCCATAATGTTTACACTTCCATGAGAGTAGAGAGAAACTACTCTTTAAGATTAGTTTTGTCTCATGAGTAGGAAGAAACTACAATTTAGGTGTAGCTTTGTTTTGTTGTCACACTAGAAGCAATCCAAATTGAGTTTAAGTTTAATGTTAAAACTAGTTTTTTTGAAGTAGTCAGTCAAGTAGAAAACTTACTCCTCCACTTTTCAGTAACTTCATCTTAAGAAAAATCATACCAACAAACCATTTTGATTTACCCCTGGCAAATATTGCACACTTCATTAGAGGGGATTTGAGGCCTCCAAGAGCCCGTTTCAGGGCTGTTCCTTGCACTGTTCCCTGTGCAGTCCGGGAATGGCTGACTGCTGTCAGGAGAAAAATTTTGAAAAAAAATTTGAAAATGATTATTACTATTAATTCTGAAATGCAAAAAGAAGTTGAAAAAAAAATTCGTTTTTTTTTTTTTTTTTCTCTTTTCTTGACGTGGCAATGTCACTGCCATGTCAATTTGTCGCAGTGGCACTGTTCCTGCATTCCCCGCAGCCAAGGAACTTGTAGTCTCCCAGAGGCCTCAAATCTCCCCTAATGTCATGCACCATAATCAGGAAATGGTTTGTGTTATTTGACAGGTTTTCAATTCTAGCCACATGGGAGTTTGGCCTAAATCCAACTGGAGTTTGTCCTTTAGCAATCAAGACTAGAATTACTACATAAGGCCCTGCCAAATTAATTGGGGTATTTGCTTGAAAATTCTATATGCCTAGGCTCTAAAATATGACTTGATTTTGAGCAAACTAGATATACCAAAGTTTAAGCATTCACATCCCTAATACTTGAAGGACACCATCCGTCCTTTAGTCCATGACCAAGGTTGCCACCAAATTATTTTGATTGTTGGGCCAATAGAAGCATTATTTGTTTCTTTAATTAAGAATGAAGTCATCCTTTGAAACTTCCAAGTCCACCCCTTTTTTACAAGGTTAAATTTGCAAGGATGATTCAAAAATGGCCAATTGATGACTTTCCAAGATCACTATAGAAATGAAGAATGCACTTAAATTGGTCCAGAAATGGATCATTTTATTTAAATCAATCCTCCAAAAATTTAGAGTAGAAATCTCCACCAATTGCAAGTTCTTTGTGCCCAAACTTCAAAAAGTAGTTTATCTAGTATTTCCCAAATTTAAGGTGAAGTTTTGAAATTTACCATTTAAAACAAAAATGTGTATCACGAAACTTGTGCATTTTAGAATCAATATGTTGGAAAATAGGTATAGAATACATGAAAAAAAATGAACCAAATAATTTTTGATATTCAAGTTTAAGAAAATTCTAAAGTAGAAGGTGTTAGAGGATGAAAGGAATGACTAAATTGCTAATCACCTTTAGAAAGCATTAGATGAGAATGAGCTCCTGCGGAAGACCGCGAGTTCCCACAAGTTCTAAGACTGTGGGAACTCGGCTGCAGTAGCTTGCTGACGTGGTTAGGCGACGACCACGTCGGATAATAATAAAAAATTAATTTTGAAAAAAAATTTTGAAAAAAAAAAATTAATTTTTTAATATTTTTGTTTCTTGTTTTTTAATTTTTTAATTTTTTTAATTTTTAAATAATTTTTTAGTAATTTTAAATTCTGGCCAGCCCTGGCTAGTTCCCAACCTTGGGAACTGGCCTGAAACGGCCCTCCAGGGCAGCTGAATCCCATCTAATGAAATTGGGAATTGCCAATCTCCATACTTGAAGTCTTGAAACCACAATAAGTTGTTTTATATTTTTCGAATACTTGGATAATTTTCTAAGAATTTCCAAATTTAGGAATATAGGCTACCTAAATATGTAATAAACTCCCCTAATGGCCTAATATGGACATCCTTGAAATAAGAAATGATTCAATTCCTATTGGTTACTCCAAAGGTTTCTTCAAATCCCAACTTGTAATGGTTTGGAGTAAATGGCCTATTCATATATACATTTTGCAAGTGTTATAAATGTGTATGGATAATATTATTAATAATAATAAGTTGGGTTGTAGCCCGGGTTGCAAAGTGTAGTGAATGAAGAGTCATGGTTAAGGATAAGGTAGAAGCACCTAATTGCAAAACCTTTTGATCTCCGACACTTGAAAAATAGCCTTAAAAAAATACTTCTATAACTCAAAACTACAACAATCACTTTTTAAAAGCAACCACTAAACAATGAGGAGTTTCTTGAAGCAACCAATTAATTTAAGATATTTTGTCAGCTTCAAACTGAGTGTCCATTCAAGATGAATCTAGTATTATAAATGTCTAGGGTGTACGTTTTTCTCAACTTTGAAGATTGCTAAAATGTTACTAGAACGACAAAAAATTACAAAAGCGCTTCAACTACATCTTTCCTCAATTCGCTAATTACCTCATCCAATGTTGTGGGTCATTTGTCCTATGAGGTGATCAGACTACAAGAAGTATCGCTTTCAGGTGTTCATATCTTAGTTCAATGCCCATGGATGTAAATGGATTCCTCTTTAGTCCCTATTGCATACTACAAATCTGCACTACCCAAAATAAATGAAAATAAACCTCATAACTCCATTATCTCAAAGAGAGAATTATCCAAATAAAGATTAACTACACTAAATAGTGAAATTAGGTTGCCTTAACAATTAGGTTGCCTTATCCCAAGAAAGTTACTTTACAAGCCATCAAAGTCAACAAATATTTCTAAAAATATTTCCATTTGTACACATGGAGGTTCATGAGTCCCAAATACAACGATATGAAATTCAAAAGTAATTCATTCTCATATAGTAACTATAAATATTTATTTAGTGTCGAATGTCGAGAAATTAGTGAGGGGCAACCTAATTTCACTATTTAGTGTAGTTCTCAATTGACTATTCAACACACTCTACGGGTTTTTTGGGTTATATTTGAAACACATGGACAATACCCTCTACAGTTTTTCACAAGGGCTGTCGGCAAAGCTAGTGTGGTGCGTGCACAAGGAGTTTTTTTTAATATCCCTTTGTATGTTTGGAAAGTTCTTCATGTTTTCCTTGTTGGTTTTCATGAGTCTAATGTTTTCCCTATGTTCTATCATTCATGTTTAGGAAATCATTAACCCCTAAACGTATAGATCCATCTATAGAATTGATGATTTGAGAAAAATCATTATAAAGTGCTATTTGGAAGCATATTTTGGAATTGATATACAAATGAAAGTTGTAGATTATGATTTGTAGATTCCATCTGTACGGTTAGATTCACCAATTCTGTCACCAACATGTTTTTATAAATTTTGAGAGAAAAATTCCAAAATTCCTTCAAAATTCAATTACAAGCAAAATATTATTATTTTTGGAGTAAAATTTGTCGGAATGAATTTGAAATGAGGTTCTCTTCACATCGTGATTTTTTGAAATTTTTGTGTTCTTCCTATCTATGACCTCATTTTCACTAATCCAATTTAGAACTAAAGTTAATGCAGTTTGACCACTTGACATACTTGCACATTTGTAATTTCAGAAAAATAAGAATTCTAGTAATACCCAATCCAACCCTTAGATAGGACAAAAACTTAATAACGTATCTTCACAAATTAAAATAACTTTCACCCAAGTAATTAGGAGGATGAAACTGGTGTTTCAAACTGTTCATCATCCAGAAAATGGATGTCGACGCATCTGGGGGTTAAACATTTCTACTATAGGGGAAAGACTGGGTTTTCTTTGAAGGGGATTTATTAGTTTTTCTCTCTCTTTGGAAAGTTCATAGGGATTTTTATTTCTTTTGAGTGAGTGTAATTCTATAAAAGGAATTTGAAAAAATAACATTCACAAGGAATTCAAGAAGTGCTACATTTATCAATGAGAATACACCATGAAGCAAGGATCATTGTATCATTTCATCAAAATTGAACAACATACACAACTTCAACAATCTAAACCCAATCTAGATACCTTCCTATGTAACGGGAACTCCTTTTGAAAACTTAGTCACAATGTAGTTTGAAATCACAAACTCTCCCAAACACCTCCAAGAATATGGTGAAGCCTTGATGGATGCTATAAATTGACCATGCTTCCCTGCAACTCCCTTTAGTATGCTCAAATAAACCAACCCAATATAAGGATGATTTGGATCTCATATTGCCTCTTCATTTTCCTCCTTTGTTTGCAGACATGTTGGCAATATCACCTTCCTCACAACTCCAACCTTGTACCTTCCTGAACCTTCAATTTCTTCAAACCAATATAGTTCTCCTACTTCAGGCCATGGTGGTAGTATGGATCTATGGCCTTTAGACAACAAATGGAATATAAGGCTCAAATCACATCACTCATAAGCTATGAAAATATCTTTTCTATTTGGTAATGGGTGCACCATGAAATTGTGTAGTAACATCTCCACTAGTCTAGTGTCGTCTCCAAAGTGTTGTCTTGGCTTGGATTTGAGTACCCTCATGAATGATAAATTTGATTGTAATGCCTCACTACTACCTTCTGAAGTTGGCAACTGTTCAAAGTATTCAGCTCTAAAGAAAATTTCATGAACTCCAAGAAATTCATGCACGAAAATAGAGACTATTTTACCTTTCCAAGTCCAATATTCTAAGTCATCTTCTTCACTTTCTTTGAATCCATCAAGCCTAAAAACCACTAAGTCATTGAACTTGTATTTAATTCCTTTGTGCAAAGGCTACCAAGAGGAAAAAAATTTCTACATAAATTCTTTGGTGCAATACAAGCACAATCTTCTCTAGCAAAATGGTTGTTTTTACAATTTTTTTAAATTTATTTTTTAATTATAAAAAATGAAAAGGTCCACAAACCCCTTTTGTGTTATTTTTTGCTCCCAGTGGCTTATATAGTACTCCACAATACTCACGATAGTCTATAGCATAATACTGCATAGTAATGAATTGACAGTTTAGGTTTGCAAGTACCCTGAATCGATGGTTTAGATTTGATAGGGTGCCATTGACACTCAAAATTGATAGTTCTACATATTACCATAAGTCCTATAACCTGGAAACTGCATTTTTGAGCCAAAAACATGAAGTGTTTCTTGCAATCACCCTTTCGCAACTACTATATACATTAGAGCAAAAAATAAATATTTATTTTTGAGAGATGTAATCACATATCTTCTATAAGTTAGTTGTACAAATTATAAGAATGGCTAAACTCTTGAAAATTTTCACTTGTTCTTGATGACCTAAGTGACTATTCAAAGTTGAAATGCATATGAAAGAATAGACAAAATGGCCTCCAACCAAGTCAAGGCTTCAATTGTAATCCTTTAAACTCTTGTACAAACTGAAAATCATGACAATGTAGTCACAACACCTCAAAATTAGACCCCATTTTTTTCAGTAGAGAAAATTCAATCCAAAATTTTGGGCTCACTTGTACCTGGGCAATAAAATTCCTTTGATGATTAAAAAAAGATTTACAAGAAGTATTGAAGGTTAACTATTGGAAGCTTTTATTTTTTTTATTGAAAAGCTAAATATTTAATTTTTGAGAGGTCCTCATAGGCATATATGTACCATTAGTGGAAGAGTAAATGAAAGGTTGCCAATTTTACTTAATTTCCTAGCTTTGAGCAAAGCTTGCCAATTTCACTTGATTTGAGATCTTAAAAATTGTATTCATAATCCATTTGCTTTAAAAATAGTTTCTATGGAAAGTGTAAAGTATTTTCATGATTTGAATCTTTAAAAATTTTAAATATGCAAGTATTTATTTGGAGTTATTTGCAATTTCTACTTTAAAAGAATTACATTCAATAATTACAAGGTTGATTGTATAATGAGTTTGATAGCTCTTCATTAGAACTTAAGTTAACTTTTAGAAGTGCATTTTAGTGTACGAATATATTTTTCAGTTGTTTGTGCACGTCACCTCCAATCTAAAAAAAATATTATATACAAATTTTTAAAATATTGTGGGAAGGGGCAACACACTAAAAAGAGAATACATACTTTTTTCTTGTTATAGTCTTACAACTATAGACTATGCAAATTCACACTCAAAATTGGTATACGCACAAATACTTCTAAGTAAGCTCTTTATACATCTATACGGTTAGATTTTGAAAAATGCTTGATTGGGGATAACTATAAGCCCATATTCTTTTTTCATAGGTAAAGCACATTTGCAAAGGCTTAGGCACTTAGGACTTAACCCCTGAGTGTCCTAAGGGACTAGAAGTGTCCTCACATAGTCTGGAAGTCCCATTTATAGTGTTGTAACTTATGCATCCAATATCAAAATTCAATAAATCTTGTTGGAAAATCTTCACTCTCTCCTCTAGTTTGTGTGGCAAAATTTTCAGATCAATTATAGAAGTACTAATTTTTTGGAAGCCATTCAAAGTTCACGGGTACAATTTGAGTTTGCGAATTTGCATTTTGATGTCTACAACTTTAGGGGATTGTATCTCCTTCATCCAATTTTTGTTTTCAATACAATTTGTTGGATTATTTTCCCCTTGGCCAATTCTAATTATGGTGATTTAATTTTCATGTCAATCTAAGTTGTTTTGAATGTTTGGGAGTAATTTGAAGATCAAAATCCAAACATTTTTTGGTTATAGTGAACTTTGGTGGCTTAGCTCTTCTTCATATAGTGCCTGTTTCCAATAAAAAAATTTGTGAAGTTGCGCATACTAGTCTAGTTTGTGTGCTTAATTCTTAAATGGCACTAATGATGTTTTTTGTATGATAGATGACAAAGAATCTTCCTATATAGGACAAAAGTGCAATTGTTCATTTGTGGAATTTTACATAAAAAGATGAAATCTTGCACAATAGTTTTACCTCCAATGAGCATTTTCTTAAAAAGTAGATGATGTCACATAGTACCAACTGAGATGATTTCCATAGTCAGCAACCCGACATTGAAGGGTTAATATTTCATATCAATCTAAGAAGTGACTAAGAAGCATTTTAGTAGGAGTTTCAACTTTAGATGTGCTTTTGGCAACTTTTCTTCCTATTTTTTGAGATTTCAAAGCCATTTTGCAAACCCAATAAGTTACTTGAATGATATTTTCTTTCTCCAATGTATTTGTATGTTGGTCTTGAAGTATTTTCAGGTTTAAAGTTTTTCATTTAAATAGGTTTAGAAAATCGAATTTCACCTCCAAATGTGTCATTGGGAAAATTTCAACAGCCTTTTTCAACACTAGAACATTATAATTTTGCCATTTATGTGGCCAAATGACTCCAAATTTGAATCGCATCATCTACTACACATACCCTACAAGATTGTCCGATTGAGATTTTTGTACCTTAGTGACATTTTGACCTATTAACACTTGAAAAGCAATGATGTTTTTAAACCCACAAACGCCCTGGGCATTTCGGGCTTCAGCAAAAAAACCAGCTGATTTGGCAGGACCTTGTAGATTATCGCAGAGTTGCTTGGGATCACATAAGTGTCGTTCAGCGATTACCAAGTGTCCTGATTCTCTCCAGAAAAATCTTCATTTTGATTTCCAGTGGGGCTAGTTCCCTTACGTCCCTCTGATTTGCATGCGAGAGAATTTGAATAATTATCACCGTTAGTATCGCATAAACCCTGGTATCACGGGAATTGGTTACAGTAGTGAGTCTTTCCTGTCCTGCACTCCTGTCTGGCTTCCACGTGCTTGCATTGTCGTCTTGTTAGTTACACCGGATGTGAAATTCATGCATTCAGATTCCGCCTCATTTTTCAAACTAGAGTTTAAAATTCTGAAGTTCCGCTTCGTGGTCATAGGCTCCGTCCTTTCAGGGAGAATCCTCTGCAGATTCCGTCCCAACCCATACAACAGTGCCGCGATTGTGACACCCGCGTTCAGTCGGTGCTATACATCCGAGTTTCCGTCGAAAGCCTGAAACCGCGAAAGTAGCCTACAATGTGCAAAATGTGTAGATTCCTGAAAGCGACGGATCCGCCAGGGGGAGCCGAAGAGGGACTCTCACCTGATGGGAAGGAGCCGTGAAGGATCCGCAGCAGGTGGAAGACAGTCTCTCTTCAGCTCCCCTCGGCTTGCTGCGGATCCTGCACGACTCCTTCCCCCTTCAACCTGTCTGCTTGGGACTTGGATACGCGGACCTTGAACATATATAAAGCCGTATCATGTCGTAAAAAATTCATCACATTGCACTCTTCGTGCAGTTTCAGACTCATCGCCTGCCGCTGCCGCTGACCCTCATAATTCTACTGGAGCTCTCCACAAACCATTTCACTCTGCTCAGTGACAGAGTTGCGTTTAGAGTTCTCGTAGGTATTTTACAAGACTAGCTAGCGATCTGCCAGAGGTGGTTTGGTTGGCTTGGCTTGGAGGACCGCAGGGAGCTAATATCAGGTTGACAGTGTTGCCAACTCTATAGGGAAATTTTGTGACTAGAGCTGATTTTCCCTGTTTGTCGCTTTCATAATTTCCCTAAATTCCCCGTTCATATTAAAAATTCGTCTAGAAAACTTCTGATAAGTGCGCAAAGGATACCGGGATAATCTTCCTGTGGAGAAAGAGAGAGCGAGAACTGATCATGTCGAAGCAGGAGGGGTATCAGCTGCTGACTACTGAGGTGCTCAATGGTGAAGACTATGGATTTGCGGCTCGGCTTCCGCAGGCGGGTGTGTCGTGTCCAACCCACGGGGCATATCAAGCCAACATCGGGCCGAATTGTACTTGCGGTGCTGCGGGAGTGGCGCCAATGGCATACCCAGCCGCGGCGTATGCTGGCGCGCCTTCGGCAGGATACCCAGTCACGTCGCCCGTGCCCATGGTTGGTCCAACGGGGATGGTAGTGTACGACCCCCTCGGGAGGTGTGGCAAGAAGCACGCGAGGAAGCAAGCGCGGAGAATGGCTTGTGCCACGTCCGGGTGCCATGGCTGCCGTAACTGTGGCGGGTGTCATGGGTGCCATCGTCGCAGGGGCGGTCCAGTGCATTTGCTTCTGGGTTTGGCCCGGTCCGCCTTTCAATCTGCGAAGGAACACCGCCGGAGCCAGCCCTCCGCGCCCGCTGACAGGGTGGGCTCTGGTTCTCAGTAAGTCAAAGTGGTGAGATGCATGTCAAGTCATTGGCACTTCTCCAGTCGCTTGTCGATCTGGAGCCTCGGATTAGATAGTTTTTAGAGCTCTGTGCACTTGAATGTCGCCAGTTTGTCCTGTTTGTATAGTAGCGAGATGAATATTTACCAGATATGTAGCTACTTAGCCAGTGGTGTGAATATTACTGGACCTGGTTTATGCTCATTAGACTTATGATCTCAGCTGAAGTTGGTCCAAATTACATCTGTGCAGGAACTAGTTAGCACTTAGCTGAAGTACGTACGTGTAGACCTAGTAGCGGAATTAGGTCAAGTGCTTCCGACTGGATTTATTTTCTTTGTGATTTAGACTGCATTGAGTTTGACTGTGTCGAATTTTTGCCGAATTAATTATATGTACTTTACGTTCTTGAGGAAGTGCTGAACATCATTCTTGAAAAAAGGAAACCCGATTCGTCTTGAGCAGAATCTTGAGTTCACCGATTTTGGGTGATAGTTACAAACAGTGATAGAAAGGAGTTCTAAGCTGTCGGTCATTCACTGAGCACTATGGGACGGTGCTCTTTACTGTGAATGATATTTGAGTCTTTTGTTTCGGATTCCATCTGTACTAGCGAAGGGTGAGCTAGCACAAAGCACCTGCCTTGAAACAAATCTAAAAGCATTAATTTGTGCTAGCTCACCCTTCGCTAGTATCTTATATAAAAAATGCACTCGTAAAGAAATTGAATCAGCAGCAATTTACTAATTAAGTTCAACCTTAATCAATATTGTCGATCGATCAAGAGTATGTGCATGTCAGTACATATTCCCTGACCTCCGAGACTCCTACCTTTGAGCACACATGGGAATTTAAAAGACTTGGCAACAGCACGTCTTGCTTCTGTGTAACTCCCAAATTTGAACGAAATGGGAACAAGTTTAGCGCATCTCATTTTGCTTCAGCCTGTTTAGAGCATCGCCAGCCTTGCTATAACCACAAGGAACATTTTTTGCTTTCCCTGTATGCTTTTATAGTTTTAATTCCCTGTTTGGATAGCCTTTTTATCCAAAACACAGGGAAATAAATTGTCATAGGGAAATGTGACAGGGTTGCTAAAGTGTGAGCAGGGAGCAACGAGTAATGAGCAGTTGCATTTGAGCAATAAGCTTTTTTTTATTATATTTTTAAATTTCATAATTACCATTAATTCTATACTTAGAAATAATTTTTTTTTTAATAAATTGGATGTAGGTCACTTATTTCATCCATTGCTTTGGATGGATGAAGATGATGGCAAATGAAAGTAGATGAAAGTTGTTGGATGAAAAAAATTCCATCCTAGAATTTTTATATTAAAAGAAATCAATGGCATCATAAGACATCTAATTTAAAGGCGGATAAGGCAAGTTCATTTGATATCGATCAATGCAAGTGATGTAAATTGTTCACATTGTAATGCACACATACCAATCTTCTGTGGGGGGTCTTAAGAACCTCTTCAGTTCTAAGGAGGCTCTTAGAGAGACAATAATCACAAATATGGATGGCTTGAATTAGATTGATGAAGTCCCAAACTCACATGCATTTTTCTTTGAATTGGCAAAGCCCTTTCAAACAATCATTTCAAACATTCCGACAAATAGATTGGGTAATAAAATCATCTAACATACCACATTTTCAAGGGGTCCCTAAAAACTTGCTTGATTACGAGGAGGCTCATGAGGAGACAATGATAAAGAGTAAGGATGGCCTAAATGCCTCCTTGGTTTCGAGAAGACTCTTATAAGCACATATGAATCTAAGAGCCTCCTCAGTTCTGAAGAGGCTCTTAGTGAGTTGCAAAAATCTTAACAATTTAGAAATTGAAGACTATCCTTTGTTAAATGGAAGACTTAAAGATAGGAAAGAGAAAAAATTATAGTCCTTCATCCATCATTGGATTTAAGGATGCAACAAAGATAAAGCATTGAGCAATGAGTGATGAGTGTTTTTAAAAAAACTTGTAGAAAATTTAAAACTTTTCAACATAAGAATGATGTTTATATTTGTGGTTCCATGAAAAGATATAGCTATGAATGAGTCTAAAGAGGATGAATGGGAATGAACGGATTTGAATGAGTTTTTTGTAGTTGACTTTGTTGGATGAAATAAATATATTATTTGCCCAATTGTTCATTGCATTACATAATGGATTACTATTGAATGGGACTAAAAACTTAGTTGTTTAAGATAAGGATTGATGTCCAAGTACCTTAAATTGACGATACATAGATTTTTGGAAACTAGGGACTTGTATTTACATGGCATTATAAAATCATTTCAAGGAAGGTATTGTTTCCAATGAAAATTTATAATTTCCTTCAAGCATTACTAAGGTTTAAGGTTCATAAATTGATTTCTATGCTAACACCAATGTTTATGAGTTCTAATTACATTTTGCCATTAGATAGACCAACTCGTTGAAAGTGAAACTTGAAAGAAATAGATTCAATCCACACATATTCCAATTATTGTCTATGAGCTAAAAATATATAATTATTTACATTGTGCATGGAACCTCAATTATATGCATTGACTCCTAAAGTCCTAAAGTCCCAAAGTCCTTGAGACTTAGGATAGGCTTCTGTGGCCTCAATTCTTATCATGGTTTTCTAACTTTTTTTGAAGATAGAAAATCACATTAGCTTTCTAGAAATATAATTCTTATTTCAATCATTGCCTAGGAGAAAAATTTATGTCACTCTAAGTCTAAAATGTAGTTCAAGGGGTAGCACCCAAAAAATCACAAAAAGTTGAATTTTTTTAATTTTTAATTTTTTTTCTCAAAAATTATATTTTTGTATACATGTGAAGCTTGGATTAATTCTATTTAAACTACTATAAGTTGAGAAAATTATGGACAATCTTGTTTTTTATGGAATCAAAGCATCTTCTAGAAAAAATAACTCATAGAATTCATTTATGAAAAGTTGAAATAGAAATGAAATTTTTTTGTGTTTTTTTGATGAAAACAAGGCTTTGGGACCTTAGAAGTTAAGCCACCAATAAGAATGAATAAAATTTACTTCACATACAAAATTGGCATTCAAATAATCTTTTCCAAAGAATATAAAAAGATGAAGGATAGAATAATCTCTTCATAAAAAAAGCTATTTTTTGATAGAAGAAATAAAGATGAAGGGATCCTTGACTCCTTGAGGGCATAGTGTATCTATGCAACAAGGTTACGTGATGCAACCTAGTACTTCCTCTTGCTCTTTTGTACAAGCCTTCAAATTTTTTTCCATACTTCTTCCTACATTTTTCTCATTTTTGATTAAGCTTCCATTTAAACATTTGTGTCTTCCTCTTTATCCTCATAAAAATCATGGACATTAGTTGATTAAATGATTACTAGTAGAAACATGGTCTACATAGACTAAGCTTAAAGACCTACACTTGGACTAATTTTTCATTAGTTGGAGATGAATGACTATTCATAGGGTGAAAACATTCCTAAATAAGAACAAGAGTAGTTGAAATACTAAGATGAAGCTTAAATACAAATAAAGCGAGAATTTTGACTCTATTGCATTTAGTACTTAAAAAGGTACAAACGGTGCTTAAATCAATATCCAAACTATTTATGCTTTGCAAGTAGTGTTGGTGGCATCAACAAAGGGTCCCTAGGATCTAAGAGTACCTCCCTTGTACCTTGAACCCTTCACAAAGAATTAAAAATTCTTTAAATGACACCCCAAATTCTTTTGAGGATAGGTCCCTTGGCACCAAGGATAGGTTCTTAGGCTCCAAAAGACCCTCCTATGGTACTAGGAGCCCTTCAAAAAGAACCAAGCATCTTTCTAAGGACAACCAAAAAAATTTCAAGAGATACTTCAAGCACCAAGGGAGGTTCCCAAGCATGGCATCAAAAAACCTTAATAAAGAAAAACTAACACCAAAAAAATTAAGAGAGAGTCCCTTTGCCACCAAAAAATGTCTCTTTTGATCCAAGAAGCCATCCTTTGGCTCTTGAGGACCGTTTCAAAGATCTAAAAGTACTTTTAACAAACATACCTAAAAAATTAAGGGAGATTTTTTTGGCATCATGGTAAGGTTTCTAAGATCCAACACATACTTCCATGATACTAAAAGACTTTAAAAAAAAACCAAATGTCTCACAAATGACACCCAAAAAAATAAAAAGAGAATCTTTTGGCACCAAGACATGGCTCCTTATATTTGTAGAGCTTTTATTGCAACAAGAGTTTGTTAAACGAAATACTAGACAATAAGGTAGAGTCCATTGGCACCAAGAAATGACTCTTCTAATTTGAAGAGCCTTCTATAGCACCAAGAGTCTATCTAATGACATAACTAAAAAATTAGGGAGAGTCCCTTGGTACTAAAAAATGACTCCTCTAATCCAAGGACCCTTCTATGAAACCAAGAGTCTATCTAATGACATATCAAAAAAATTAAGGAAAATCCCTTTGGCACCAAAGAAGGACTCCTCCAATCCAATGAGGAACCTTTCTTGGGTTTCGAGAAGCCTTCATTGGGTTCTTAGAAGCGATCTTTAGAAGAGCCTTTTGGTACCAAAGAAAGCTCCTCAAATTCGAGAAGCCTCCATTGGGTTCCAAAAAGTCATCTTTGAAGAGCCCTTTGGTACTAAAGAAGGGCTCCTCAAATCCAAAGAGTCTTCCCTAAAAAAAGTCCTTTAGCACCAACAAAAGGATCCTCAGATTCAAGAAGCTTTCTTTGGAAGATCCCTTGGGCACTGAGGAAGGGCTCATCATATTTGAGGAGCCTTCCTTGGGTTTAAAAAGCCTTATTTGGGTTTTAAAGAGCCTTACTTGAGAGAGCCTTTGGCTACAAAGAGGAGCTTCTTGGATTCAAGGAACCTTCTTTGGGAGAGCCCTTTGGCACCAAGGAAGGGCTCCTCGGATTCAAGGAGCCTTCTCTTGGCATTAAGGAAGGGCTCCTTGAATTCCAAGGAGTTGTGTGCTAAATTTGAAGAGAAAAGCCTTTCTCTGAAACATCCTAGAACATGCACTTATCTAAGCATTTCCATTCTACATCTTTTCAAACAACAAACCATACCTTTATTTTCAAACCATCCTAAGTACCATCAATTTTTTGATAAGCAATTGTATGTATGACATAGTCATAAACAAGTATCAAACCAATATAACAAAAACAGGGAACATGCAAGCAAGTGTTCCAATAGTGTCCAAAGCTTTATTGAGCATTTTTGAAAAAGAGCTAAATGTGTCAAAAAGCTACATAACAAAGTCACTTTAGCCAAATCCAGATGGTAAATTGTAGCCTATTAAGAGTCTTCAAAACTTCTCATGGCACTAAAATCTTTGAATAGGGTGAAAAATGTCACAAAATTCAATTGTTCCTTGAGGTAGTAAGCCTCACCTACACCCATAACAACCAACATCACTCAAATTATGATGTTAGATGTCGCATATGAGGTGTCTTAAGCTTACTAACAACATGTCATAGTTCTCGCAAGGAAAAAAAGAATCATAAATTACACAAATCTCGTGATATACCCAAACTTGTAAGCAACAAAACATGAACCTGGTTTTTGTTCATCAATTGAAAAGAAGCCATTTTTCACTTGTTGTTTTGCTGTATTGTAAACCAAAGCCACGTAAACTCCAAAGCTCGTAACTTCTTTGGGCCACTCAGTTGCTTGAACCGGATCAATCATAACTATGAATGATAGGTTTGAGAAAATGAATAAAATCACTCGAGCATCCTTGTAGCTGGTTTGGAATAGCCTGAGAATTGAGCAGCCTGAGAACTAAGGTGTCGGGATAGCTTGGTCCTGGGTATTTGAATCAGTCCTTGGTTCATATCTTGTTCTTGCTTTGTTACCATCATATCAACCCATTTTGAACAAATGGAGGCTCATAAAAAACCCCAAAATAAATGTCACATGAGTCTTTTAAATGCTCGTTTTAATTTTTGGTGAGTCAAGTAGTTGGACTCTCCCTTGTATTGACCAGTTTAAATCAACAGAGTAGGTTAAATTCCCGTCACTATTGACAAGTAGCTTTATAATCAATCTTAGTTGGAAAGGGGTTATGCTAATCCATGACCATCTATTCATAATTAGAATCAAATCTTGTCATTTAAGCATTTGACATGGTAGCAACTTTAAAGCCCAATATGTCATGTGTGTAGGATGTGACCATACTTGTCACTGTGATTTTATTTCACAACTCTTATCTAAGATCCCTCCTTTATTTTTGTTTACAAAAATAAATCAAAAAAACATATAATGTGAAAAAAACTAATATTTGGCTTTAGAGTCAAAACATGTCTCTTTATTTCTATATTGAGGAGCTTTTCTCTTAGAAAATCTTGTCTCATAGTCATCCTAGTACTAATACTTGGGGATAAAAGCTAGAAAAAATAAAAAAAATAAAAAAAAATTTGAAACCAAATTCCTTTCTCGAATTCGAGGAGCCATCTAAGCTACATTATTTTTTTTTTAAATTTAAAAAAAAAAAAAATAGTTTTGAAATTTTGAAATTTCAAATTGTGGTTTAAATAACCCTCCAAATTAATAGAGGGAGGGTCTCTACCTTCAATTTAAAGGACGTAGACATCAATCCTTATCTTAAACAAGTAAATTTGTAGTCCCATTCAATTATTATTCATCAATCATCATCCAATGCACTAAACAATATATGTATTTCATCCAACAATATTAACTATAAAAAACTCATCTAAATCCATTCATTGCCATTCATCCTCTTTAGACTTAATTATTTGCATAAGTGTTTACCCTAAACCACAATTATAGGCATCTCATGGTGGAAAGTTTAAAAATTTCACAATATTTTTTACAAATGGTCACTACTCAACACTCATACTTTAGTAACTCTGAGAACAAAGGATTCGAGGAGCCTTCTTTGGTTTACAAGGAGCTTTCCTTGAGAGAGCCCTTTGGCACAAGGAAGGGCTCCTCAGAATCAAGGAGCCTTCATTGCGATCCAAGGAGCGTTCCTTGGAAGAGCCCTTTGGCACCAAGGAAGGGCTCCTTGGATTCAAGGAACCTTCCTTGCATTCCAAGGAGTCTTCTTTAGGAAAGCCCTTTAGCACTAAGGAAGTGCTCCTCCAATCCAAGGAGCCTTTTTATGAGATCCCTCTCGCACTAAAGAAGGGCTCCTCCCATCTAAGGAGCCTTCTTTGGAAGAGCCGTTTGTCACTAAGGAAGCACTTCTCAAATCTAAGGAGCCTTCTTTATGAGATCTCTTTGGCACCAAAGAAGGGCTCCTTGATTTTGAGGAGCCTTCCTTGCATTCCAAGGAGCCTTCATTGCGGTCCGAGGAGCCTTCTTTGGGAGAGCCCTTTGTCACCAAGGAAGGGCTCCTTGGATTCAAGGAGCCTTCCTTGCAATCTAAGGAGCCTTCTTTGGGAAAGCCCTTTGGCACTAAAGAAGCGCTCCTCCAATCCAAAGAGCCTTCTTTGGAAGAGCCGTCTGTCACTAAAGAAGAACTTCTCAAATTTGAGGAGCCTTCTTTATGAGATCTCTTTGGCACCAAAGAAGGGCTCCTCTGATCCAAGGAGGCTTTTTTTGGAGAGCCCTTTGGTACTAAAGAAGGACTCCTCGAATTTGAGGAGCCTTCTTTGTTTGAGAAGCCTTCATTGGGTTTTGAAAAGCCATTTTTGGAATACCGCTTTTGCAACAAGGAAGGGTTCTTGGGATTTGAGGAGCCTTCCTTGGGTTTTGAGAAGCCTTGTTTTGGAGAGCCCTTTGGTACCAAGAAATAGCTCCTGAGATTCAAAGAGCCTTCCTTGGAAGAGCCCTGTATCACTAAAGAAAGGCTTCCTTGTATTCCAAAGAGCGGCCTTTCTTGGGTTTCAAAAAGCCTTCTTTAAAAAGTTGTGTGCACGAAGAAGGGCTCTAGATCTTCAAATCTGAAGAGCCTTCGTTGGATTCCAATGAGCCTTCTATAGCACTAAGAGTCTATCTAATGACATACCAAAAAACTCAAGGGAGAGATTCTTGGAACTAGAAAATGGCTTCTCGGATATGAGGAGCCTTTTGTAGTACCAAAAGAATATCTAATGACATACCAAAGAAAATTATGAAGAAGCCCTTTTGCCCCAAGGATGGGTTTCTTGAAGCCAAAGAACCTTCCATGGACTATGAGGAGCCTTCCCTTAGCTTGGAGGGACCATCACAATGAATTAAAGATCTTCAAATAATCCCCCTATGAATTGAGAGGTATCCTTGGCACCACGAAATGGCTCCTTGCATTCAAGAAGTTGCATGGTGAATTATTATTATTGTTTTAATATTTTTTTGAAAAGAAATTTGAATTAAAAAAAATTCATAGTGCTAATAATCCCCCAAATTAATAGAAAGAAGGTCCTTTGGAACCAAGAAATGGAGCCATCTACGGAATAAAAAAATAATTGAAAAAAATTGAAAAAGAATATTTTGAATTTTTTTTAAATGAATGTTCAAATACCTTCTCAAATTAATAGATGGAGGGTCCTTTGGCTTCAGGTATTGGCTCAGTCTTTGGATCTTAGGAAGAAAATATATTTTTCTTCAATTTTATAAATTGGTAGTTTTGGACTTTTTCTCTTCCAAACACACTCTACCTTTGAAGAATTAAATTAAACCCATTTCCACTAGATTTTCTTTCATTAGTCAAATATTTGCAATCTCTATAACAAAAATTGGAAAAAAAATAGAACCTAATTCAATGGAAGTTCCAAAAAAGATACTAGGGATGATTTCTCTCTATAATTATTTGAAAGGTGTTCCAAAGTTTCTAGGTCCCTGAAGTGTCTTTCAAGACCAAAAGACTTTTGCTAAAATGTTGGCACTATTCATAATAATTTAAAATTCCATAATATTGAATCCAAGAGCAAATTCCCATTATTTTCTATTCATTGATTTACAAAGTGTTTGGAATTGTTTTCTAAGTTTTGGAGGGACTTTTGATAAGAATTTTTATTGACATGTTTTTTTAATTGGTCTTGTATTATTTAAATTAAAATGAAGAATACATAATTGTTATTAATCCTTAAAGTCCCAAGACCATTTTTCTATTAAAAAACAATTGAAATTGTCATTTGTACTACATTCATCCAAGAATTTAAAATTTATGTTTTTAAGAATCTAATCCTAGGATCTTGCACTACACTTATTTCAAATCATATGGTAAAATTTTTGTGATGTTTAACCATATAGATTGAAAGATATTTGCATTCAGAGTGGAATTTTTTTTCAAGAAGATGGTCTAATTGCTAACAAAAAAAGAAGCTTTGTACCTTTTACACCACTAATCCAAATGCAATGAATCAAAGCCTCCCATTTAGACAAAAGTTTAATCTATGAGAGAAAAATATTAAAAATTTCTTAAAATTTTTTGTGGATGTTTTTTGTTGCTTGGTCTCCCCTATTTTCAGTATTTTGAGGTTATTGTGGTACAACTATTGCTCCTAGGTACTAATTGAAATGAAAATCATATTCCTAGACATAATATAAGTTTTTCTACCTTATAAGAAAGTTTTAAAAAGTTTTGCCTGAAATTGAGCTCATAAAAAACCTACCTAAAATCTATTTTGTCCCTTGTAGGAACAATAGGACTTCAGGGGTTAAAGAACAATACAATGAACAATATAACAAAACATGGTAAAAAAAACCGTAGTCAAAATCAACTATGGTTCTTTTTGCCACGTTTTTGTGCAGGCCCACTACATATGCAGTCAACGTATTTTGCAATTTCCCACTGCAATTTTTAGAATTTTGGGGCGTGTAATATACCATTGGAAAGGTATTGAAAATATCTTTCCAATGGTATATTACATGACCCAAAATTCCAAAAATTTCAGTGGGAAATTGCAAAAGAAGGTAACAGCCCACTACACGCACTTGCACGAAAACGTGGCAAAAAGAACCGCAGTCGATTTTGACTACGGTTTTTTTTTACCATGTTTTGTTATAGTGGAACAAAGTGTCTTATTTATAGTAAGTATACACTTGGTAGCAAGGTTAGTGCATTCCACTTCCAAGATAGTCATAAAAATGAATAGAGAGAACCATAGGATTGTAGGACACATATTGCAAAGAGTAAATAAAGCCTTCCCTAGATGGATGATGAATGCATGACATGGATGAAATTCATTTGCACATCATTTCTATGGCAATACCTTTTTGTTGTAGGAGAGGCTAGGCTATCATTCTTGGCCCAATCTACAACATTTGAATACTAAATCAACTAATTTAAATTTAAAAATTTCAACAATAAATTCACTTTTTAAAATTTTACTTGAATAATTTTTATTTTAATAATATAGAAATTACTATTTGGGTGTCTAACATCATAATTTATGACTTTGATATGTTTATTTCTAGTAAAAAATTCTTTTTGTCTGAATGATCGCTCAAATTTAAATGCTAGTTGCTCAATGCTCATTGCTTGTTGGCTTGTTGCTCCCTACTCACACTCTAGTGTTGTTGTCCAAGGATGTACATATTATTAGGATAATTAACAAACCAACATCTTCAATGAAGCAAAAGTCATGTTCCAAAGAGGTTTATGAAGAGGTTGTGAAAAAAAAGTTGAATCCAATGTGTGGAAAGAAGCCTCCTTAGTACCGGAGAGGCTCATGAAGAGGTGGTGAAAAAATAAATATTTGGTGTATAAAGTCAATGTTTCTAGATGAAAGGTTTTGAAATTACAAAAAGAAATTCATGAACCACTATAAATTGTTTGTTACATTTTTCTAGATGAACCTTAATGGTATTCTTCTATTCCAAAGAACTTTAAACCGCAACCAAATTGCAATGTAGGATTAGTTGTTACATTTAAAATGAACCATGAAGGTGCTATTCGGATTCGAGGAGCACTGAACTAGACTCAAAACGGTTAATAGATTTTGTGGTCAACAATGTAAATCTCAAGGATTTTTGTCAATTTTTCTTTTTGGAAAAAAAATTTAAAAATTACACTCCATTTTCTAGTCTAATATGTACTATAATGTGCAAATGAAGCCTTTCTTGGATGGATAATGAATGGATGACATGGATGAAGTTCATTCATACATGGATGAATGGATGTCCCTTCATACAACATTTCATTGCAACATTGATTATTTTAAATAAAAAATTTGCAAAATTCTTTAGTAATTTATTCTATTTTTGGTTTTTGACATTATTATTTTTAGATTTGACAATAATATTTATTACTCTAACATGTCTATTTTTAGTAAAAATCCTCGCATCGAGCATTCAAATCTAATCGCTCATTGCTCAACGTTCATTGCCTGTTGCTCCCCGCTTACACTCTAGTGTCGTTGGGAAATGTGAGAGAGGTAAAACTTATACAAGAGAATTGAAAGCAAATCTTCCTAGGAGAATTGAAAGCAAGTCATTACAGGAGAATTGAAAGGAAACCTCATAAAATCACACAGGGATATGTGACATCATTTCTCAAAGGTGTTTTATGTACAAAGACAAGCATGTTATCCACCACCATTGCGTACTATGGAGGATTTGATATCTGAGGTTAGTGACTTTCTAAGGTATCTGAGGTTAATTGCTAATTTTCATACAAAATTTTGTTGTACTAGACTACCTTACTAGTATTGTACTTCATGTTGTTGTTGTTGTTGTTGTTGTTGTTGTTGTTGTTGTTGTTGTTGTTGTTGTTGTTGTTGTTGTTGTTGTTGTTGTTGTTGTTGTTGTTGTTGTTGTTTAATACATGAATTTGTTGTTAACCCCTAAAGGCCGAGGCGCATTTTGGACACAAACTGTGAAAAACTGCCACTTCTTAGAACAGTAAGAAAAACATGAACAAAAAATGTTTTTTTTCAAAATTTAACCGTACAAATTTGTACTAGACTACTATGGGAATATATGGAAAAAAATTCAGAAACTTTGACCGCACGGATTGAAAGATTATAACGTTCGAAGTTAGAAGAAAAAGGGTTTTTTTGACCCTGCCCGACAGGGCCAGCAGACTTTAACTCCTGTAAAAATGAGATTTTTACACTATACATGATTAATTTTTTTTACATTTGTATCTGAAATCATGTAAATTACATACCTGTAAAATTTCAGAAGTAAAGGAGGATTTTTGCAAAATCTGCCCGATTAAAAAAAAAGTTCGGGGCAGCATAACTTTTGATCCGGGCATCTGATCGAAAAAAAAATTATATTCCCACTTAGGTGGTACATGCGTACACCTTGTATCAAAAATTTGTGAACATCCAACCAAAATTGACTTCATAGGAACCTACCCGGATTTCGATTGTCCGTTCAACGGACAATTGTCCTTTAGGGGTTAATGTCTTCAATATTTAGGTATACAGATTTATATCACTGGTGTTTCAAAGCTATGGTTTTTGTATTACTTGTATGGATTTGACCTATCCTTAGATTTGGTTTATGATGTGATGCATATTTTACCCCTATGCATTTTCAAAAAATATGTTTTGAAGCTAAAGGAAGACTACCATTCTAGAGGTATTCTTTTGAAAAAGCTTTAGTAGAAGTCATTGGTCATAGACCAAGCAATTTGGGTGTGAGATGGCCAAGTGGTATCATAGACATATTTGGGTATTGGAAAGTAGAGGAGTTTGTTCTTTTTTATACAATGGTGTTTACTATATGTGTTGGATTGAATGGGGTACGAAAAGACACATGAACTTTGTCTTTTGGCTCTTATTGTGATTGAAGTTTGTTGATTATTCTTCAATCATACCCGAAGTCATGGATGGACTATTGAGTCTATCACCATTGGAAAGGAATATTTGGTAGCATGGAGAGTTAGATGGGAAGAAAACTACGGGCCAAATAGCTCCATCTTGGAACATGTTGCAGGTACGATTTTTTGGAATTTAAAGTGAACTTGATTGGATGGTTTTCATTTTGTATTCTATAAATAATGTATTCGAAATCCATTATATGATCATTTATTGGTATTGTAGTCAATCTGGTCATTTATGTGTTTTTTTGTCCTTTGTTGTAGAAAATGGCAAATTACTTGATGAATAATGATGTTTTTAAGGCATGGATCACATGATATTTTTTGGTCTTTCCAGCATGAGAGGAAGGTGTCAACCTATGTGAACATCAAAATGAACAAGAAAGAAAATGAATTGACTTATGCAGCTTACCATGCAAGAACATCTTACAGTTCTTTATACAAATAGAAGTATATAGATCTAGAGTTACTATATCCGCCACAAAGAGAAATTCATTTGTTGCATACTAATTTGATGACATCTACTAATAGGCAAGGATCTAAAGGTATGTTTCTATTCTTAGAATTTTTTCACTATTTGTGAATAGTATGAATTTATAGAGTTTTAAATTACCAAAGTGTGTATTATAGTTACTAAATTTTTAAATTTTGTCTTGTATTGACAGGTTCTTATTTGAAAGAATGCCCCCTAGATCACTTGAATAGATGTTTAATAACGTCATTTAGAGATTCTGCAATGGATTTGTGGAAATTATATGAGATTGTGCCTAATTGTCCATGTAAAGAAGTGTTGAAAAGGAAGTGAGTGAGTGTAGGGGTGGAAACGTGGCAACAAAAGAGGTATGTTAGAGACTGTGAAAAGCTACTTGATGGGGTATTGAAAATGGTTTTTGAGTTCAAGGATGAGGTTGAGAAATTGTCCTTCCTAATACATGAAGGGACAAATTGAAGGTCACTTTGATCCTATGTGGGCAACCAACATGTTGCTATTTTCATAAAACTCATTGTTAGTCCTTGTAATGTTAGTAGACATCCAACATATTTAATTCATGGCTTCGAATTTGCATTTTTGGGTAAAAAATAGGACTAACCCCTCCCCCCAAATAGCCAAGGTAGACACCCAATTGGAGACAAGTTAAAAATAGTATTTTTTTTAATTTGAAAAAATTACTCAATGTTTGTAACTACCGCATGTACCTTACTTCCAAATTTCATGCCAAACAACCCAACGATGCAAAAGTTATGAGCAAAAAACCACCCATATGAAGGCTTGCAAGGGGACGAAAAGTAAGACAAGTATTTCTTCCAATCACCCAAAATAGAAACATACAAAGAGAAACTTTGAAGTTTGCAAAAGAAGTGATAGCCCTGTCTTTTTAAGGTTAAGTAAACCTTGGAAGGTTAGACCTATAACCATTGATTTCAAGCCTCATTGTCCATCACTTTGTTTGCTATCACTTTGCATCTCCACAAAATAGTGAAATTAGATCACTCCATACTAATTTCTCGACATTTGACACTATATAAATATTTTTAGTTATTATACAAGAATGCACCTCTTTTGAATTAGGTATTGTTGTAATTTAGACTCATGAACCTCCATATGTACAAATGAAAATATTTTCAGAAATATTTGTTAACTTTGATGGCTAAAGTAACTCTTTTGATTTAATACAACATAATTGTTAAGGCAACCTAATTTCACTATTTTGTGTAGATATAAATGAAAAAAAATCATATTACAAGTTATAAAATATAGGAAAAATTTGAAATTACCTATGAAATTTTTTTGAAATAAAGAAAATTTAAATAAAATACAATACATATTCAAAAAATCTGAAATTTTCACTATAGATGTATATTATAGTTTATAATAACATGATAAAATTCAAAGTTATTATATCATTCTAAAATAAAAAAATAAAAAATCTATGGTTATAGGCTCAAAGTTCATATTGTTCTATAATCTATAAAATATTGAAATTTACAAAATTTACAAAATTTTCATTTGGAGTAGAAATTGCACTTAAAAAGTGTCATGTCATAGTTGAACTCAAATTCAAAATATATCATTTTTATTGCTAAAATTCACATCAAGAGTAAATAGCAAGAAACAACCAAAATACAAGATAAAGATGATCCATAGATTAACTAAAGCATCTTCTTCTACAGAAAAGTCAATAATATTGTACCATAATGAGGGAATTTGCAATACTATTCACTGAAAATGCACTTAAGCAACTTCAACAACAAAAAATCTGGATGAAAAAACATATTTTTCCATCCTACATTCTTAGGTGAAGTCATCCAAAGGACGTTTTGGTCCTCAACAGCTTTTCAGGGTTAAGGATGAAATTAATGAGCGGCAGCTGATGCCTAATTTCTGAGAATTATGAGAATTATCTGATGTCTGAACTCTGAAGACAGAGCTTACCATCATCTACATTAGTCCTACATTAACATCTAAATTGCTTTCACATCGTAGACCTTGCTTCAGTCCAACTTCACATATCGTAACATTCCTCAGCATTTGCGTGAACTTCGGCCCTTCTGCCACAACAGCTGGAATGCAATCCCAGCAAAAGACTCAAAAGTCACAACATTAAATGTCGAGAGCATCCATGGCACTCAGTGAATGCGCAACACCGCAACACCTCTCTTCCTCCTGCGACTTTCTGTACCTCCACCCATTCAAGGGTTAAGTTGAGCTTCAGATTGTGCACAAAACAAAATTTTGATTTCCTTTTCAAAGATGATGAGGTAGCTCCTCAAGAATGTAAATTTAATATGCAAAAATTGCATACCGACAACTGCAGTCTAAGCTCACTCAAAAAGGAAATCCAGTCACTTATATCTAGTCACTGGATCCAATTAAGCAACTACGTACACACACAAGCTAAGTGCACAACTTAGTTCCTGCACAGATGCTTCGCAACTTCATCCCAGCTCATAAATCAGATGAGCTTGTGCCAAGTAGGATAATAATTATGCATATACGCCACGGGTTACATATCAGGTCCATCTTCCATCACGCTAATCCTCACAGCAGGTATTAAAACCAACACCAGAGAAAACACTCAGCTCAGCGTAATTAAGCACACAGCAGATTAGACTGCGGGTCGAACGGCTCACAGTGCACGTCACCACGTTCCCCATTGTGAGATTCTGCGGCTACACAAAGAGTCTAGATCGAACTAGTCATACTTCGAAAAAATTGTGTGTTCCAAACCCGTAACCAGCACAAATGTAGCGCAACTTCATCCCAGCTCATAAATCTGACGAGCATATGCCATGTATAAATCTGATGAGCATTTGCCAGGTCTAATATACATGCACGCCAAAGGTTACATATCTGCTCATTTCTATCACGCTAATTTTTCAAAAAGGAAGAAAAACAAAATACCATGGAGAACACCCCGTTCAGTGTAAGCAGACAGCAGAGTACACTGCTTACAATGCACTTCACTAAGTTTCCCATCAATTGTGAGATTCTGCCCAAACAAAGAGTCATACTTCAAAAGAATTACTTCAAAAGAATTGTGTATTTCAAACCCGCGACAGTCCAGTACAACAGAGCTTCAAAAGCAAGCATTGAAGAAGTGGCAATTCGTCCCAATCTCGCCATTCTCACGAATATGGGTGGCTGGCTGGCCCCTGATTACTAGAGCCCGGGCGATCTGCAAGCGCGGGAGGGTGCTTCCCGAGGTGCTCCTTCCCCGACTGAATGGCGTGCCGGGCCAAACCAACCAGCAAACCCACGGGACCACCAAGAAGCATAAGTCCCGGTTTAGCCCTGCGTCTACCACCCCCGTTCGCTCCTCGTTTCGCCTGCCTTCTCGCGCGCTTCCTGTCCCTCCATCCCAGGGGATCCTCCGCACCCATCCCCACTGGCCCTGCCATCCCGCCCGCCATAGACGGTGTCATGACTGGGTACCCCGTTGCAGGTGCGCCTGCGTAGGCCGGGGCTGGGTATGCCATGGGCGGGACTCCCGCACCACTGCTGCTACTGCTCGCTTTGTCTGTTTCATACGATCCACCGGCTTGCGGAAGCCGGGCCGCAAACCCATAGTCTGCACCATCGGGAGCATATTCAGTACTGAGCTGCTGATAGCCCTGCTGCTTCGACATGATGACTCCCCTCTCTCTCTGTCTCTCTCCGCTGCGGGATTATCCTTAACTAGAAACTTCTAATTAAGATGATTTTCGCACCAGGAACTAGGGGAATATCAGCGAAACCCTATTGCGAAATGAATCTAGTGTATCCGTCGCGAGAAGGGCAAATCCGTGGCCGAATTGTTTCCCTGTTGGCAATACCTGTACCTGCAATTAATCCCAGAGTGGCAATCCGGGAAGCAAGCCTTCTATACATGTAGCAGAATGAAGTTCTCTCCTAATTGGTCCCTACTACCTACGAGAATTCCTAACGCAACCCTGTCATTGATCGAGCAAAGTGAAAGTTACGCGAAGAGTTCGAACTGTCTGGTCCAGGTAATGGATCTGCAGTCGCGCGGGTGAA
Source organism: Straminergon stramineum (assembly GCA_963920665.1). NCBI lineage: Eukaryota > Viridiplantae > Streptophyta > Bryopsida > Hypnales > Calliergonaceae > Straminergon > Straminergon stramineum. The sequence goes on along the minus strand of OY987264.1, from coordinate 32,850,917 downwards.
GAGTGGGATGTGATATGAGTTCAGTTGTTTGCAAATATATGTTTGAAGGCCAGAGTACCCACTCAAGTCCAAAGACGAGCAGGAATTGGTGAAGGAGCTGTGAACGTTCCGCAGTACCTCCAGGGAAGCTTGCGAGGGGCTGCATCGTGCTTGATCTGCGGGAGAGCGCGGCAGGAGGAAGCAATAGGATGGGCGCATTGAAGGCTACTTTGACCGGAGATTGGCTCCGGATTGACAAAAGATACCCTCAGGAAGTTAGGTAAGCTACCAGGTACTAGAGAAGCGATTGAATAATTCCACGCACATGGAGTTGCGAGGCTGCTTCAAATCGTTGAGCGGAGCCCGCACTTTGGAATCTCTGAAGAACTCCAAATGCATAACTTAGCTATGGTACAACCACCCATGACCAGCCAGGCCCCATGGTCAGCACATAGGTGATGGGAAATTCAACAAAGAGATGACCTATAAGTAACCATTAGTTTCTTGGTTTCCCACTATTTTCTAGTCATCACTGTTGTGGCATATGCACTTTGTTTTGAGAGCCAAATTAGTCTTTAGATGAGCAGTGATGGAAGAATCTATGTGTTGGGGATGGGTGCAGGCCAACTTTTGGCTTTGAAAATTCATAACAATTTGAATTCAAGGAAAAAAATTATGAAAATTTGACAACATCCATCATTTCTATCTCTCTATAGGGCAAAAAATTAAGAATGCCTTCTACTACTCTAGATCATGCACAAAATGCTTAAGTGGCTCGTAATGGGTGGTTCCACTATAGATTCTTGCTTTAAATCTCGCCAGGATAGCCACGTAAAGGTCCAATCTTTTTCACATAGGGTTTCACAAGAAAAGTGGCAACCGTTGCAACTACTGTATGTAATGGTCTCATTCGGCACTAAGGTGTTGAAATTGAATTTCCTTGTCAGATTCTCAAGGTTCACATCACCTCCACACCATTCACAAGATGACACGTGGCACTTTGTTTTTTACAAAGATGACATAATATATGTCCAATCTAACCTTCACGTAGGCTACAGTGACACTTTTCATCAACGGTGGGTTAAAATGTTTCACGTGTGTTAGAATGTTATTTTGTTGACCCTATACAAAATGTTTCACATGTATGAGAAAGACATTGGAAACTATATACAGTTGCAAATTATTTTCCCCCTCAATTCTATTCCCTATGTCCAAGAATACTAGTTCCTTTTGTTTCTTTCAAGGGGTTTTCAAGGATGGAAAAAAGAGTTTTTTCATCCCATTTCTTTAGGGAAGTTGCTTGAATCTAATTTTTAATCATAAAAATTATTGTCATTGAATTTAAGATCCATTTATGAAATGGAGCTTATCAAGTCTAATTCTTACTCCAATTTGAAATTTTGAAAAATTTCTGAAATTCAACATTTTATTGCAAAAGATTTGAAAACATCTAAAAAAATGTCAAATGTACACATTATAGTGTAGACATTAGATGAAATTTGAGGGCATGAAGAGGTTGCGAGTTATTTTGAGTTCCCGAGCTGTGGGAACTTGATATATTAGCAGTATGACGTGGCACAATCATTGCCACATCAGAATAAAAAATTTCATTTTTTTCATTTTTTTTTAAATAGAAAAAAAATATTTTTTCAATTCAGTTTTTACCCATAAAGGACCAAGTGTCTATTTAGAGTATGCAAGAAATCTTAGGTAGGCTCCTACAAAGTCATTTTTAATTGGATGTTCATGAAATTTAGACTTAATGTGTAACAATGTATCCCCTTCTAGAAAATCTAATTTCTTTTCCGATTGGGTGCCCGAATATAATGTTATGTTGCCATGAACTTTGTAGGCTACTCAAGCATCTTCAAGTAGCATGTGCAAAACTCTTCCTATGATTTTGAAATTTGGCAGGTGTATAGCTTACATGATGCAAGATACAAATGTAAAAAAAAATAACCATGTTTAGTGTGAGAATCTCATTCTAGAAGGAGTTGAAGTTTGCAGGCCATGTCGCCATGTCAGGCAAGGTTGGAAAAAAACTTTTTCACCTAACTTCAAATGTTATAATCTTTCAATCCATGCTATCAAAGTTTCTAAAATTTTTTCCACATCTTCCCACAGAAGTCTAGTATAAATTTATACCCTTGAATTTTGAAAAAAAACTTTTTTTATCATTTTTTTCTTGTTGCCCTAAAAAGTGGCAGTTTTTGACAATTTCTGCCCAAATTGTGCCTTGGTCCTTTAGGGGTTAAGTTTCTTAGTAACGTTTAGAAATTTGGGGGAAATTTTTTTTTCAAAAAATTTGAAAATTCAGCCCATTATGGGCTGGTTCCCAATTTCTGGCAGCACAGGGAACAATGTAGGGAATAGCCTTCAAACGGGCTCTTGAAGCTCTCAATTGTCCTCTAATGACATCATGGTAGAAATCATTTTTTTATTTCATTCTAAATATAAAAAAATACCAAAACAACAATCATGGACTTAGAAGACCATGGTTGTAAACCCAAACTTCAAATGTTCAATTTTGGAAATTTTCCAAAAATTCAAGAAGGCAACTCTCAGATTTAGATACAAAAAAATATAGTTTACTAAAACATTTCTTTCTTTCTTTATTTGGATATCAACTGAAAAAAGATCTTGGATTTATAGGAATTAACACCTAAAGGATTGCAATGTTTTGGGGCCTCAAAACTAATTTAACCCCTAAACGACCAAACAATGTTTTTTGGCAACATAGCGATTTTGGGCAGCTCACTACAAATGGAATTTTTTTTTCTTTGAAATTTTCACAAAACATGTGCGTGAGGAGTAGCTTTAAGACCAAAAAATTTTCATAACTTTTGAATACATGATTAAAAAGTTATTGTATGATATACAGTTTTCATTGCTTAGTAGGCAACCCGGGCAGCAAAAAGAACTTCTTTAAAAATCACTTTTTTTTAAAATAGAAATTTGAAATTTATTTTCCTGATTTACATATACATGGAAAGTTTTGAATCATTCCATTTTGATTTATGAGATGAAAGTTATGAAGAGTTTTAGTTGTGCGTAGTTTGTAGGTGGTAATGGAATCTCTACTCTAAAATAAACTTTGAAGACCTTGATTTAACTCAATTTTTTATATTTTTGTAAAAAAATAAAAAGTAAGGTGTAGATTGTTTATTACAACAATTTAACCATTGGGATTGACATTTTTCAATTCCATAAATAATTTATTAACAATTTAGTATTTTAAATCATTTTCTACTTCTTTCAACTTACTATTTTTTCCTATATGTTGTACAATTCCAAATGATCTAAACAGTTTTAGGCATGTAGCCAACATGACTTGAAGAATGAATTTAAAGAGTTACAACCATTTTGGACATTTTTTCATAATGATCTAACCTTGTGAAGTGCAACTGCCCGGATTTTTGTAGGGCCGAAAAATGGCTTTTTGTCACTTCAAATGCTAATATCTTGCAATCCAAACCGTGGAAATTTCTGAAATTTTTTCCACATCTTCCCAAACCAGCGTAATACAAGATCCTACAATTACATTTGTCCAAAAATGTATTTTGTTCTAAAATTTGGTACTTGTACTAGAGATGATGGTTTTGGAGTTTTTTGTTGAAAACATAGTCAAATACATTTAGGGGTTAAAATACTCATCCCCATGCAAAGCATCTACATTGGGTTTTTTTAACAAATTCAATCACAATATTATTTAATTGACTTTTTTGAGTGCTTCCTCTCCACCCATTGCAAGTTTAATGTGCCTACACTTCAAAAAGTAAGCTTTTATAGCCCTTCCCATAGGAGAAATTTTGTCTTTCAATATTTTTAGAGATAAACCTATGTGTCCTATAACTTGTGAGTTTTATTTAATATGTTGGGAAATGAGTTGAAAATACTTGGGAAAAAATTTAACCAATTTTTTTTTCATATTTATCATTAAAAAAAATAAAGTAGAAGGTAGTAAGAGATGAAAGAAAAACTTAAATCTCTAATTACTCCAAAAATTGAGAATTGTAAATCCCCAAGGTTGAGATTGTTTTAGTAAGCAAAACATATCCTATTTTCTTTTGGGGGGTGGGGGTGGGGTGGAAATTTTCAAAATTGAGTTCAAAAAATGACTTAATACGTATTTTCTAGTTTCCACTATTATTGCTACAAAATTAAACCCCTCATAATGTCATCTCATTATTTGGAATGGAATGGTTCAAAGGGGCTTGTGTAGGTATAAATCTTAACAATCAAATACAAAATAGACTTAATCACTCTTTTTTAGAATATATTTTTACCTTCCCGATTTGAACAACTTAATATAACTTTTGCAATATTTATTGGAATAACTTGAAACAAAGCTTTACATATAGATTATTGTGATTAGCATCCACACTAAAGATTTCATTTAGAAATTTCAAATAATGAAGCCAATAGAGTTTGCTTGAGTTTTCAAATCCCTAGAGTGAGCTCCACTTACTATAGTCTTTTAGGGGGTAAATTGAATCATAGAGGTATTTCTTGCAATATAGTTTGATATTATTCATATGAGTCATGCAAGGGGCAATTAGAGGTTAGTATTTTCTAAAGGTTAATATTTAAAAAAATATATATGAAAAACATTCATAATTAAAATAATGTATCATAATCTTGTAGAATAGATTAATAATTGTAATTCTTGCCATTGAAACAACAATCAAATCAACTCCAAGGCTAATTTGTACTATTGGATGAATTCAAAAGACTATGTATAATTTTTCATCAAATTCTTTTAAGGAGTTGTTTGAATTTGACTACAACGGATGGTATTCAAAATTCTTCATTAAGGTATAATTGATTTTCCTACACAAAAAGTTGCTTAATGCACAAATAAATTTATAGTATACAACTTCTAATTCTTTGCTTTTGATTAGAATTTTGCCATAAAAATGATCTTAGGTATACTAATACAACTATACAATAAAGTAAATCAAATCTAGTTTCTACACCACTTTGATAAAATTTGAATAATTTCTAAAATTAAATATTTTATTGCAATAACCTCAAACTTCTTATTTTTCTAATTTTTAAATGACACAATGTTTGAATCACACATGATGTATGTGAACTATAACATACACCTATGGTGAAAACTTAAAATTTGTATTTGATCTCAATTTTCTTCACTTTTATTTCAACAGTTTATTGTAATTTTAGTTTTTCACAAAGAACCTAAAAGGTTTTGATGACTTATAGAAGGTATAAGGGAGGCTATCCATTCCTGATCACCACCCCTTTTTGGCAATATAGATTGCTCTCTTTCCATGCAAGAGGAGATGACAGTGATTGATTATAGTACAATTCCTCGTCCAATTGTGGCACATTGTGATTGTTTTACAACACTCTCAATTCTTGGGTGGATTTCGTAACCAACCCTTGTGGGAAATATGAAGGTCTACATGACCATGGTGGGAGGAACGGAATCTTCCACTAAAAAAATCATAGTAATTATGTTTTGCAAAATAAAAATCTGAAAAATTATAGAAACCTTCTTAGCTCTATTTCTACACTGTGGAAAATTCCCTCCCCAAGACACTTGCCCTCCGGATAGGTGTAATTGCTTAAATGGTTGGAAATGGGTTGTCTCCTTTAGTACATGATTTCCTCTCTCTTGAAAAGAATTCTAGAAATTTCATTGATTTATCCATTCACCCATAAGTGTATAGAGTCTTCTCCAAAATTGAAGATTCCAAAAGAATCATTATAAAGTGTTATTTGGAAGAATATTTTGGAATTGATATACAAAGAAAAGTTGTAGATTGAGAGTTGTAGATTCCATCTACAATTAGATTCACGAATGCTATCACCAATATTTTATTATAAATTTTGAAAAAAAGATTTAAAATTCTTTCAAAATTTGATTACCAATAAAATATTATCAATTTTTGAGTAAAATTTGTTGTAATGGATTTGAAATGAAGTTCTCTAAACATAGTGATTTTTTGAAATTTTTGTGTTTTTAAAATCTGTGACCTTATTTCTGCAAATCCAATTTTGAACTAGAGTCAATGCAATTTGATCTTGGTCAACCACTTGACATACTTCTACATTTGTAATTTTTGAAAAAATATGTATTCTAGTTATACCAAATCCAATTGTTAGATAAGACAACAAACATGATACAATATCTCTGTAAATTAGGATGACTTTCATCCCAATAATAATAAGGAAGAAACTTGAGTTTCAATCTATTCATCATCCAAAGAATGGATGTTGGAGCACTTAGGGGTTAATGGGAGCATACAAAGTGATGAATTTTCAAGTAGTTACTCTCTAAAGGGGGTACCTCCAAAACTACCAATTTTTGTTTTCAAGCGTAGTTTCTATTATTACATTGGTCAAATTTTCATATTTTTTTGTTGGCACTTGAAGGGAGGTTCCAACACACCAAATAATGTGACATTTGGATACCATATGCAAAAATTATGAAGGAATAAATTTTGATTCCAAAACAATTTCTTCCACATAGATATATACTAGCAATTCATTTTAGAGATGTATATGGAGTGAAGATGGTGGTTTAGGATTGGTGGTGCATTTGGAGGGGACCCACTTTAGTAGGCGTGTCCTTTCAGGGTTACAAAGTCCTCCATAAAAAAAAATACACATCATTTATCGTTTTCAAGTTTTGGATAAATAAGAGAAAAACAAAGTATGCTCCTACCTAGAATTTTGTTACTAGAAATATATTGGAGTATTGGCTTGAATACTTGGCATTCTAGACTTTTTCATTTACTTGATCTTTTGCTTTACCTTCACTTCTACAACTCTTTTACTTTACTTTACTTTGAAGGGGTCTACTTTAAATAAGATGTCCATTCTACATATTTTCGTCGTTTTCATTCTACTGCACGCAAGAGTAAATTATATGAATCTAACCCTCGTATTTTTCAATTCTGATTGATATTGATATCCGTCTTAATGCGCAGGCCATATCCACCCATTTTCCATTGAAAGATACCCGTTAGACACCCGTTAGATCCCAGTTTAGATTCATAGGCACCAGTATACCCGTATTAATCGTCGTTATCGTCACTTCCATTCCTCACTCCTTGAGGGAATCCGAGACAAGCTTCCGCCGCAAGCGCCACAATCCGCTCTCAAAAGTACATTGCCGTGCGATTTGCAACTCTTACTGTAGGTCATCGTCTTCTTCTTCCCGAGAATTTTCGAAATTGATAGAGGCCGCTTGGACTGAGCCCTGCTGCTCGGATTTCCAAGGAAGAGCAGGATTGTAGTGGCGGACTCAATGGCGCCGGCAGTGGCAGTCGCCGATCAAGCATCCCTGTCTTCCCAGGAATCTTTCGCGGTTTCCTTGTTCCCTTTGCACCGTAGCAAGGTGATTCACCTCGTTCGCCACGGGCAGGGTTTCCACAACATCGCTGGCGAGATCGACTACAAGAATTACATGTCCCCGGAATATCACGACGCGTCCCTGACCGACCTCGGCTGGCAGCAATCGGAAGCGCTCCACGCGCATCTGGACGCGACGGGAATCAAGGTGCAAGTGGAGCTCGTGGTGGTGTCGCCTATGTTGCGCACATTGCAAACCGCGGCCGGAGTATGGGGCGGGGGTGGATTGCCGGAAGAAGGTGAGGAGCCTCTGATGGTGGACGGATTGGGGAAAGCGCCGCACGCGGCCATTGCGGCGCCCAAGGGTTTGAAATTCATCGCGAACGAGTGGTGCCGGGAGCAGAGCGGCATGCACCCGTGCGACCACCGCTCCAGCATCACTTTTTACAAGGACCGGTTCCCGACGGTGGATTTCAGCGAAGTTGCGACCGATGAGGATACTTGGTGGAAAGAAACAGAGCGCGAGAGTGCAAAGGAGCTTTTCTTTCGCGCGAGGATATTCGTGCGGTGGTTGCTCGACCGCCCGGAGTCACGAATTGCTGTCGTCTCCCACAGCAGCTTCATTTTCCACTTGTGCCATTTGTTCGGGTCCGAATTCTCTAACGTCGTGCGCAATGAGATTCAGCAAGGGTTCCGGAACTGCGAGATGCGGTCGGTAGTGATTTCCGATCGCTTGGCTTCGGGGCCCCGTCCCGTGGGGAGCACGGACTTCGCAGGAGGATTGCATTGGAATGACCATTCGAAGGATGTGCCTGTCAAACAAATCGAAGCGGAGAAAGAGAAGGAAGTGCCGCACGCGGACAGCCTCAAAACGGTAGCGCAAGGCGCGACAGGAGCGAAACCAGCGCACTATGTAAATGGAAAGCTCTAGGCGGACACTGGCTTCTAAATGGGAGCACATTTTTCTTTCTTTACTAGGAGGTCAGGCTCCCATGAAATCTAGTCATTAGCTTATTCATGTACTGTCATAGGAAAGCTTGATCAACAGATTCAGCTTAGTGCTGCATTTGTTTGTTTGAACCTAGATTTGCCTCGAGTTGTGCTCTTGTTTTACCTTTTGCTGCTTAGTTTTCTGAGATTACTTGGGATTTGAGGGATCACTTCTGACCTAACTTTGTTTAGCTAATGCCTTCAAGCCTTAAATGAACGAGAGTCAGTTTGAATTCTTGAGCTGATATGTTTGTGAAGATGATATTCGAGACAATTAGATTAGGGTGAGGATTGGTCCAATTTTCTAGGTTGGGTGTAAGCTAAAGATGTGCTGTAGTCACACTGCTAATCCATGAAATTAGTTCCATAAGATTTACTTAAACCACGGATCTGTGTATACTTCGCAACCCTCTCAAATGACATTGTTCTCGGGACAGTGCAACGGTCACCATGCTCAGGAGTTCAGACCTTTACATGTGGACTCTGTCCAATCGAACGTGTCAGCTCAGTGTAAACTGTAGCAGAGATTCTTAGGATACTTAGAATATGAATGCCCAGTGCGTAAAGGATCTTTGGTAACCCGCAGAAAATTCCAAACGCAATTCTGCTGGATGGCTTGTCTGATTTCAGGAATTGTTTAAGTCAGCCTACCCTCAAGTCTTGAGTCACATTGAGTTAAAATTTGTTCCATGATTTGCTACAAGAACTAACTTAATGGCACAACTGATAAAATTTGTACTCTGAAGTTCCTGCAAACAACATTCTTTCTTTAGTAATATTTGATGATTTCCTGTTCATGTGTCATTTTTTTGAATGAATGATGTCTTTCCACATTGCACAAAACAAGCCATAGTAGCTCACCCCATGATTCAAAAGTAATGAGTTTGTGAGACAAGCAACTGAAGATCCCGTACTGGATTTCAAGTATGAAAACTGAGGATGTCAGCATCGTTTGGAATTAACCCTAAATGGACATTTCATGTCTGGACTTGGTCAAACTTCATTGGATTTCTACCATGAATAGGGGGTATTAAGGGGACCAAAAAATTAGAGGGACTGATTGTGAAAAAGTGTAGATGTTTGAAACATGATGTACATCCATGAGACATTTCAAGGACTACTCATGTACAATAAAGGTAGACATTTATATAATGTGAAATGTTGATTAATTAGTATGGGTCCCCGTAATACCCCTATTAAGTGTACATTAAGTCACATATTTCAAAATTTTGATATTTTTCACATGTAATAATATATATATCTAAAATTCAATCTCATTTTTTTTCATAGTTGAAAACATCAAATTGAATTTTATATGATTTTTAAAAGACTTTTTTATAAAAAAATCATAGGAATTCCAAAAATGTTTAAAATAGGATGAAATTTTTAAGATAAATAAAAATATTAATGGCAAACATCATGGTGCAATTGATGTACTTCTTGAGATCACACCAAAGAGAAATTCGATAGAAAAAGTTCAAAAGTGATGCCTTTTGAGCTTTCAAGATGATATATTGATATCTTCAAATTGTCACAAAAATTATAATTTTAACAATTTTGAAAATAATTGAAGTGGAGTAAAAAGTAGATTATTGGTGCTACATTTTCTTAATTACCTAAGTGTCACAAAAATTATAATTCTAACAATTTTGAAAAAAATAAAGTGGAATAAAAAGTAGATTATGGGAGCTACATTTTCTTAGTTAAGTTTTAAAACATTTAAAAAAAAAGAACTATGTGAAAATTCAGATTTTGACTTTCGAAATGCCCGTGAGGCTCGCAATGTCCTTTAAGGGTTAAGTTAGAATTTTGGGAATCGTGAGAAGTTCACAGGAAATTTAAGGAACACGTACCTTAGTCTCCCCTTGAAGCCCCACTTGTGCACCACAGCACCAGAATCAACGAGCTACCAAGAGCTGCAAACATAACATGCGTGAACAATACGAAGTTTCTCTTCCAAATCCCAAAACAGACGCCCGAAAAATCCTCTCCTCATTACTAAAGAGCTTGTAGTTAGACTCTTAGCCATTCCTTGTCATTAGATTAAAGAAATCCCAAGAATACAGAAGGAATTACAAGAAGAGACCTTCCAACGTTGATCAAGTGTTTCAACGAAAGTTAGCAGCATCACAGAGGAGAGAATCTACTAGATAGATACCAAAAAAATTTAATAGCGATGATACAGAGGACATGACAATTCCACCCCACAATAGTCTACAAGCTACAGAGCTCTCTACTTCTTGGAGACGTAAGCATAGTACTGTGCCATGGGCACAACAAAAGCGATGACAAGCAACCCTCCCACAACGAGACTGAACTGGCCTCGCTTCGACTCCGTCTCTTCCTTGCTCTTGAAGTTGGACTCCCGCTTGTTCTCCTTGAACGTGGGACCGCCGGGATCCTCCAGGCCGTCAATGGCGGCCACCAGACGCTTGGCTGTGCTGTAGATGGCTTCGTTGTACTTCTCGTCCGTGGCCAGCACGGGCAGATTCTCGGCCGTCACGGCTTCCAGGATCTGGTCTCCCACGGCTTTGGTGAATGCTGGCCCTCCGGTTACAGCCCCTTCCTTCTGGGTGGTCACCAGGAGGACTATGCCTTTGTTGTTCCCTTCCTCCAGCGTTGGGTACCATTTCTCAAGGATCTGTGCACAAGACAGGCATCAAATCAGAGCATGCGATGCATTGCAATGCCAAGTCTCAAGCAATGCACTGTAATGCCAAGTATCATGCAATGTAACATGAAACCAAGTCTCACGCAATGCAATCTGATGCCAAGTCTGAATATCAAGGCAATTGTGTCGCTCTCTTTTGGGTAGGTTATTTCGTTAGAAGGTGGAAGTAAGTCAGAAACTCAATTAAGTTCTGCGATCAACCACGAGGTTCTTATCTAGATGTTCACGTCTGAATGAAACAATTTGGAATTGTGCCCGATAACCTTCTGAAGTCACTTGACCGTTACAAGTAATCCAATCCACAATGTGTATGTCTCAAGGTAGCTGCGTCACTCACCCTTTGGTTGGTCCGAAGTAGGACATATGCATATGCTAAATCCCATTTCTACAGAGGTGACAACCACTCTACACGATTACATCTCATAATCTTGTTTGCTTTCGTGTTATGGATTAGAATATGTTCAATAATCAGGACGTGCAGGCTCAAGGTCATAGGACATAACGCTAAGTTGTAACCTTGAATCAATAATGCCTAAGATAGAACTTTTTGGTTCATCACAAGGCTTACATTAACCACAAGGATATAGGTTATAAACCTCTCCTTCTCAACCGAAGAAAACTTAATTACGGTGTCCTTTTGAGATCCTGGTTTGAGTATAATTGAACAAGATTTAACCATTGAAAGTGTGTTAGGTGACATGACAGTACAACCTCATTATGAAAATGACATCCACACCACTCCCATAGCTCACAAGTTATGCCTCATAACAAAGCTCTACTTACACATAACCTAGACCATAACAAGGCTCTACTTTCATGTTACCTAGACCATGATCTTTCTACAATGTGAGTCCTAAGAATCTCAATCTCAAAGTACATAATCTGGACGTTCAAATTTCAATGTAAAAACTCGACATGAAGTCCGAAACCTTCTCAAGCCTGCCGGCTCTTGAAGGTTATGCACTTCATAGAATGAATGAAACTCGAAGGAACTGAATCCAAGATAGTGACACCATACCACTCCCATGTCCCACAAGTTCTTTCTCATGACAAAGCTCTACTTCCTAAAACCTAGACCTAACCCTTCGTCACTAAGAAACTCAACAAAAGAGTACCCATCTGGAGGTTTAAGCTTCAATGAAAAAACTTGGCATCATGTCCAGTAAGCTTCTCAAGCCTGTCGACTGTTGAACGTTATGCACCCCATTGAATGGAACCCAAAGGAATTGAATGCAAGATTGAGGAAAAGGTTGCGTACCGCGTCGGCAAATTCGAAGGAGTCCGCCTTGCTGGTGAGCTTCCTGAGGGTGATGACATTCACATGGAATCCCTTGCGATCCTCGAGGTCGCGCAGCAAGCGCTTGAGGTCGGAGCGGGTCACGCGGTTGAGCACGCTGGCGTCGTCCACTACGTAGTTCTCGGTGGGCGGGCCTTCGTTTAGCACGTTGAATTCGCTGGCGTCCGACATGGCCACCCCAGGGCCCAAGTTCAGCACCGCAGACAGCGCCAGTGCTGTCAACCCGGTGCCCACCGTCACCTTGGCCTGGCTCAGCGCGTCGCTCAAGCTGACCCTGGTGGTACTCAAGCTACATTGGGGTCCTCTCTTGCGCGCTTTGATGGCCACTGACGGTAACGAGGTTCCTGCTCTCCAGCCATTGCACACCATCAGAATGTGCAACGTAACATCAATGGAGGTAGCAAAGATTATGGTTATGGTATCCTTCGCTAAGAATATACAGATTATGGTTTCCTCTTTTGTAAAACTTTGATTGAACAAGGTACAACCGCCGTTGGCCACCATCAGAATGTGCAACGTAGGCTCAATGGAGGTGACAGACCAAGAATAGTATATGAAGAGTATGATACATTTATTCTTCGTTAAGATTTTGGTGCCCTATATTTTAAAATTTTGACAGAACAAGTTGAAAACGGCGTTTCCCACAATCAGAATGTGGTAACCTCAATGGAGGTGGCAAACCAAGAATTAGACAACAAGAGTAGGGATATGACGAGTTTGGAAACATTCTCATAACTCTGTCCTTCGTTAAGATTATGGTATCCTCATGTTTAGAACTTTGATTGAACAAGAAAAAACCGCCATTACCAACCATCAGACTGTGCAACGTAACCTTAATGGAGGTGGCAAACCAAGAATTGGACATGAAGAGTATGGATACATTCTCATAATTTTATCCTTTGTTAAGATTACGGTGTCCTCTTTTCTTGAACTTCTGTTGAACAAGATACACCAATTTTGTGTCCTGTAGTTGGACAGTAGAGCTTTGTTATGGAAATAACTCCCGTGACTCGGTATGGCATGAGGCTCTACTTTTGCATCACCTAAATCCTAAACTCTCAGCTCAAACTCTGCCGTTTCTGGTTTCTCTGTTTTGCCACAAGACTTAGATGAGCATGCTGATGACGCAAGCTCATAGCACGTAGGAGTTTCCATTTCATATCTGACATAGCTTCCAATCCACACCGAATATCAATCACACTGCAATCAAACGGCCATAGCCGTCACAAGCGGTTTCAGTGTAGTTCAGAGGGCAATATTGAATGCTTTCAATATGGAATGGGAGTGCCAGTCCAAAGTGATAGGTCCTTTGCAACCACATCTTCTCTCAATTTTCTCATCCGAGGAAGATGAATTTCCACTATGGAAACATGAAGATGAATTTCAACATTGAAAACTGTCACTCACCTTCCACTCTTCTAACTGAAGAAATGTGAGAATTCTAACCAAGGAAATGAACCTCCAAAGATGGAAATAGCTACTCTGAAACCCACTACTAGAAGAGACACACCACTAAAACCACGGGCACATGCAAAATGACGACATTCCAAAAGTTCTATTCCTCCCGTGAAAACTACCACACCAAAATTCAGAAAGAAAGACAGGACTTTAACGTAACACAGGCCGTCGTAGACAGAAATTGAAAATGTACCTCCTGAAATCGAGCTCGCAAAGCATAAATTCTACTTCACATTCAGCACAATGCAATCCTCTAAAGCAAATCAACAACCACCCATTCCCTCTCGAATCCAAACACCCTCGACAACAAAAAATAAACTAAAACTCAAAATCCACCAAAACTCTCTGCGAAACCCGAATCCAAATCTCAAATCGCTCAAACATACCAAGAAAAGGGGTGACCTTCTTGCAAGCCACAGAGCCGGGGGACCCCACGAAGGCTACTTCACATTGAGCACAATGCAATCCTCGAAAGTAATCAAATACCACCCCTCCCCTCCCAAAACCAAAGGCACCCCACGACAACAGTATTGAGCACAATGCCATCCTCGAAAGTAATCGACTACCACCCAATCCCTCGCAAAACCACCACCCTTGACAACAAAGCTCGAATTACTATATTCAAAATCCACACAGAACCCAAATTCACTGCGAAACCCGAAGGCAAGTCGCTCAAACATACCAATAAAAGGCTTGGCCTTCTTGCAAGCCACAGAGGCGAGGGAACCCAACGAAGGCTACTTCACATTTCGTATCATACCTCGCATTCAGTACTTCACATTGAGCCCTATGCAATCCACGAAAGCAATCAAAACCAAACACCCTCTAAAAAAAGTGTAAAAATAAAATTCCAATTCCTCAAAGAACCCAAAATTCTCTGGGAAACCTGAATCCAAACTGCAAATCGCTCCTACTTACCAAGATATGGCGTTGCCTTGTTGCAGGCCAGAGAGGCGGGCGACCCCATCAGTGTGGAGCTCCCTCGGGCCATCATCGCCTCCGCCATCATGCCGCACACACGAAGTTCCGATTGCAGCTCCAAATTCACACGCGATTGCTCGTCGAGTCTGGTGGGGAGCGGGGACTTGCGCTTGCACTTGGGCTTGGAATTGCGCTTGGGCTTGTGCCCTGCGAGGAGAAGGGCCAGGGCTGTGTCGGGGGTTGGGCGTTGTTCATGATAGTGGATAGAGGGGGAGCCAATGGGAGACGTACACGTGTGAGGTTCCCATCCTGGGCTTCTGGCTGATTTGGGAAAAGAGGGGGGCTTGGGAGTGGCCTTTGCAAATTTTGAATAGTTTGCTAGGTGAGTTTGTAACTGGTGACATGTTTGGGACCTGAAGGAAGGGAAGAGAATTGCACCAGCTAGGCTTAAATGCGTCCAAATAAACAATTGTGCACTCTTCTTATATTTCATTTTCTTATATTTTATTGGATCTTCTTATATTTCATTTTCTTAGACTTTGGTGGATCTTATTGAAAGTTGAAAGTCAAAACAAGATTCGAGATTATCTTCTTATGTATTTCTTGGACACTGTATGAACAAATTATGAACATTCAAACTATTAAATATAGGCTAATCTGAAAGCAATTGTATTGAGTTTTTTAGGAATAGAAGCAATATCTTCTAGGCAAAAATTTGTAGGGTTCAAAATTAGGTGCAATGATTTTAGAATGGCTCATTTAGAAAGCATGTTGTGAACAAGCCCAAGCAATTGAAGGCAAATTTCTTGTTGTGTTGTAATATGCATGGTGTAAAAATGTAGATCACAAGGAAAAAATTGTTGACAATGGGTTTGCCCTAGCTAGTGGCCAAAATGGACACCTTTAATTGTTTTTAAATCCTAAACTTCTTCAAAATACTCTTACCCAAAAGAAGGTTAAATGTTCACTTTCAATATATATTCCTTTAGATAACTTGTTGCTTAGCAGAGTACATTCTTTCAAAATTTTAGAGCAAAAATCCCCACCAACTTCTAGGTAAAAGTATGTAAACTTGAAAAACAAGTTTCAAAAACACTTGATAAAGGTGAAGTATTGTATTGCAAAATTTTTAAAGAAAAAAAATGTGTGTCGCATAAATTATGGATTTTAGTCAAAAGGTTCAGTAGAAAATGAGTTGAGAAATTTGCGGAAAAAATGTCATATTCATCTTTGAAATAAAATAAAATGGAAGGTAATACTTGAAGAAATGCGAATGTTAATTGCTAATAAATTTGACAATAAATTGAGAATTGTCAATCCCAATGGTGAAAATGCTCTAGCAAGTGATACATATCATAAGTTTTTATACTATTTGGAAATTTAAAAAATTGAGTTTAGAAAACAACTTATTATGTTATCCTTAACTTCATTGCTTGTCAAATAAAATTCCTCATAACTTTCATCTCATTGGTTGGAATAGAATGTTTTAAGATTTTTGTATTGGTATCAATTTAGAATATCAAATACGATTAATTATTTTTCTTTTTAATTTACTTTTAGCTACTTGCTTGATGTTGAAATTTTAAAAAACCAAGGGGCATTGAATGTAAAATTTACCCCCTACTGCAATAGAGGTTTCATTTTTAAAGGACAAGACCTATCACCAAGGTACTTTACCAAAAATGATTCTCTTCTAGACTTCATTGTCCTTCTAGGATTAAAGGGGGATAATGAAGTAATATGAGTATTTTTTAAATATTTTTCAAATTTTTGAATCAACATATTTTGAGGAATATTGTAAAAATACATCATGTATATTTTCAAAATATTCTCTCAAGACATTTTTTTGAAACAATATTAGGATCACTTGCCTTATAAACAGTTCATTTTATTTAATCTCATTTTGCATTAAAAAGACCATTTCATTGCACTCGCTTGGTTTTAAATATTTTTACAAAGTGTGCCCTATTAGAAAAAAAAAAACTTATAAGTTTCTCAATACTTATTAGAATGACATGAAACAAAACTTCATATGTACATTGAATAGGGGTATTAAGGGGACCCATACTAATTAATCAACATTCCACACTTCATTGAACATTAGTAGTTATTGAAGTGTCTGGGGGATGTACATCATGTTTCAAACATCTACAAATTTCTACAATCAATCCCTTTAATTTTTTGGTCCCCTTAATCCTAGACCGCTCAAGGGGATAGATTCTGGCCATTCAAAATTAAAAAGGGGCCTGTTCGCATGCTTGGTGAACAGTAATTGCTGAGGTGAAATGCAAGGTACATTCTTGACTAAATTTGAAGACTAATCGCATCCTTGCTGGAGCCATCCCAACATGGCAATGTTCGAAATGGATGTCAGATGTAGCCAGAATAAGGTAGGAACACCTAAAATGGACACTTGTTTGAGATGACATGATTGTGAGGGTCTATGTTCAAAAAAGAAATTCTATGTGTTAGGAAATGGTATAGGAAACCAGCAAAATTAGTTTCGTATTTTTCCAAGCTTGTATGAATATTCTACAAATTTTTGAAGACAACTTCGTAGTTGTACCTACTTTGGACACTAGACTAACACCAAAGCGGGCACGGAAACAACCAAAAGGGACACACTCTAAATTTGAATTAAGTGCGGGTGATTGGCTACTCCTTGAAAAAGTGACAACTTCTTGGAACCCCACTTGTCTACTTTGGGTCCACAAGCCCTTGGATTTAGGTTGTTTTCTAGGTGTCCATAAACGACTCCTGTCCGTATTAGGTGTTCCTACCTTAGAATGCAAGACTTGGCGGTCGCCTTGAATGTTCCAAATCTGACCGGGACGAGCCGGTGGGAGACTGTTGGCCTTGGATCCGCTTGACGATGTAGGGACAAAATTGTCGTAGCAAGGGATTACAATTCCCCACACTTGTGAGCCATGCTTGCGAATTTGCACTACGTCATCACCGCAACTTATTGACCTTTCGTCTCTGTGTTTATCGTTTCCTGTGGTGTGGATGGTGGCAATGAGCCCCATATCAGAGCCTGGGTCCCTCAGTCGCAACGGCAGACGTGCCAGAGTGAAAACGCCTCATTTTGAGCCATGGCAAGACTCAAGTTACTGGGCCGCTTCACCACCTCGCAGTCCGACTTCAAACTAAGGGCGGCCCCCTTGTTCCCTTCAGTTCAAACCTTATGTCATTGCTTTTGTTTCCTGCAGGTCATAGGACAAAGACAGTGTGTTCCCTACAGGACTTATTGGCTAGTTCTGATTTTGTTTGACTATAGACGGATTCAGTTTTCACCGATTGTGGATTACGATTTTGGACAGTGCTTGAGCCATCGCAAGCTCCCTTGCTTTCACGACTGAATCCAATGTTTGACGCCCTCTCTCTATATTATGTTTTTTGTATGCGTAATTTCATCATTTTTTGATCTCTGTTCATTCCCGAGCTTGAATGGTGACTGAAATTTGTGGTAGAGAACGTGGTCTAGGTAATCAATTGCGTGAGAAGCTGGATTACGATTTTTGGTCCCTCCCTTGCATTGCGGGAGCAGTCTGTGAACCGGCAGTAGCCTGTGGCACTCATGACCACCTTCCAGTTTCTTCCGGTCACCCATGAGCAGGCTGGAACAACTACTCACCTTCCATTTCTTCCCAGTCGCCCGTATTGAAATCTTTCTCGCCGATATTTTAGCTCGGGTATTGCATTGGCGATACTGGGTGAATCCATGCGGCGCTTGTCCCCCGACGACGTTTCTGTCGGTCACAATTACCTGAAATTGTGCGGTGATACCCAGCGAACAGTGTCGAACTACAGCAGTTCGACCTTCATCAATTGCTAAAATTTGCAGATCTGACCGTTCAATTCAGACACTTCTTTCAGATCTCGCATCATCCCTACCTTGATGCTCGTAGCCAGCGGTGGATTGGCGCAATTGTACGCAGATCACGAGTTGGGCTCCGATTATTAGCTCCATCGTTGTGGAACGTGTGCCTGACGCAAACGAGGGCTGGGCGGTCTAGTGTTAATACCCCTATTTTGTGTAGAATGAGGTAAGTATACCTACAGAGGACCCTCAACCCAATTGCATCCCTATCTACAATTCTCCAACATTTCAGCCACCAATTGCTGAGTTGCTGCAACCCCTCCTCAATCATCTGAACAAATTCTGAACAAATTCTGCATAAGCTTACTCCACCCTCCCCAAATTTTCAAGTACCTGAGTCGATAGCCGCTTGAAATCGTTCCAAATTGCAGCGTGGCCCAGCACAAACATCCCTCCTCCCTCCACGCTCCTACTAATACGTCTTTGAACGCAGCTCCCGTGGAACGAACTGACCAGAAAATCCTAATCATCCTGCAAACGAGCATAAGAAAACTCTTGGCTAGGACCACTAGATCGAACCACCAAGAGATACGCTCACAGGATAATTTCGAACACACCAAGTACGTAAGATATGGGAAGGATGTACCGCACCACTATCAAATTAAGGACTAATAACAAGTTAACAACCACACAGGTTTGATGGCTCACTATGTGAAACACATTTCCAAACAAATGACCCACTCGATCTCCGCAAGTGCATTCCAAGAGGCCCTCGGAAAACAGCTGCTGGCTAGAAGTTTAAAACGCCGACATTCTTTGACATTTATTTTCACTAACATGAATCTCATACATGTCTGCATACTCCGTGCGGCACTGATCCGTGGCTACTTTAACTCCGCTTAAGCTTGCCTTCAACAATAACTTCGAGGACAGGCGCGGCTCTTGTTTGTATCTGTTTTCAGAGAATTTTGAGGCAAATTCTATAGCTTTCTTCGGGGCAGTCAAAGTGGGTGTTTTAGCGGAATGGTGGAAAGGGGAGCTCAGAATGGAAAATTCGGTAATGCAAGCCTTCAACTCGATCTGAGCCTTTCAGATGCGTAGTAAAAAACTTTGGGATCCGCTCTATCATATGTGCCCACTCTGTGTGCTCAAATGTCAACACTTGATTCTCAGGCTTCGGACTCTCTGAAAGCAGGTGATAGCCGTCCACAAGCTTACCGACATATGTAAGTTATGCCGACCGGGCTTCTCACCGCGGCCGAATGATAAATCCTCCGTGGCGCAGAATGATAATTCAAGGAACTGTGCCCACGCATCCTTTGGAAGGCATATTCTTCCGAAATACTTGGGCTCTTACCTACTGTAGTTATTTGGATTTTTTTATGGCCTTTGGCTTGGTTAACCCTAATCGTCCAGAGTCTTCTTCAGAATTGACGGTGTGAGAAAAAACATAAAAAAGTGCTATTTGAAAGAATATTTTGGAATTGGTATACAATTAAAAGGTGTAGAGTCTGAGTTTTAGATTCCATCCAAAAGGTTAGATGCACCAATGCCATCACCAATATTTTTTCATGTATTTTGAAAGGAAAATTTCAAAACTCATTTAGAATTCAACTACAAGCAAAGTATTATCATTTTTTGAGTAAAATTTGTTGGAATGGATTTGAGTTGAGGTTCTCTTGCCATGGTGGTTTCAAAATAAAATTATTCTTAAAATCTATGACCTCATTTTTGCAAATCCACTTTTGAACTAGTGTCAATGCAATTTTGGCTTGGTCAACCACTTGACAAACTTGCACATTTGTAATTTTAGAAAAAACATGTATTCTAGGAATACCAAATCCAACCATTAGATAGGATAACAACTTGATAAAATATCTCTGTAAATTAGGATGACTTTCATCCAAGTAGTAATGAGGATGAAACTTGAATTTCAATCTATTTGTCATCCCAAAAGTGGATGTCAGAGTGTTTAGAAGTTAAGAATATTAGTGTGGAAGTCATGGATTTGGTGTGATTCTAAGGGCAAGTAGAAAATCAAATGGAATGCCACCAAAAGGGATGTATTTCCAATGCTTTTTAGGACGCTTCTTATGATACTCACATGATGACATATAGAGGATACTTGTTAAAAGTACACTAATGATGGTTCATGCACCATTGTGAATGAAGAATATGTTTAGAATAGGGTTGTTTTAACAATTAGTGTTGTTGAGTCTTTTAAAGATCATTGGAGGAACCCATGATTTGCACCCACGTGATTGGAGTTACTATTAAAGACAATTTTTCTAAATAATATGCTAGTTTTCATCTTAGAAGTGATGAATTATTCTAATTTTCTTGAATCAAACTTAGATTTGCACTTCAACGGATTTACATAGGTATTCATATTCATATCAATGGCACTCTAAGACCAAAAAAAAGAGAACATGGATGGTGAGTGATTGCAAGAAACACCTGCCCTATTTTTTGTCACACATTCAATGTTGAAGTTGTTTTGCACCATAAGTATTGCAAAAATGATTGAATGAATATGAAATTCAGAAATGAGCTTTCTATAGCTATAGGAAATGTACTTGAATTATTTCAATTTTTCCAAAATTAAATCCATTGGTGAAATTGAATTTCAAGTATATGTCACATATACAATTTTGGTGGTTTTTTGTACCATTGAATACCTATTTTGAAGAGTTACATTTTAAAATTTGGTAAGCTAGTTCTTTTAACAGAATTACACCTTCCTAGGAGAGGGATTTAGAAAAAAATGTTCCAATTGTGTTTTGCATTGGCCTAAAGTGTGCTAGATTCAGGTTGAATTTATGTTGAATGAAAAATGTTTTTTTAGTTCTAGCTTTGATCTTCCTTCTTTTCTCTTAGTTGGCAATAATGGCGACTTTTAAAATATATTTTTCAAGTGCATTTTTTAATTTAAAAAAATAGAAATGTGGAAGTCTAATTTTCTAGCATAAATTGTAGCTTTGGGCTCAAAATAGTATTTTAGGGTACATAGAAGGATTCAATAGTACTGGTAGGGGCCTATAGTGCTTCTAATCTACCAATGTAAACTATTTTTTATAGAAAATTAAGCATTGCCATTCATCCTTGCCATTCAATGATGAGCATCACATGTTGTTGGAATCGCAAATTTGAAATCTAATTAAACCGTCCAGATTTCATGTTCTATGCCTCTAATAGTACTGAAGGTGACTTGTAGTACAAAAAGTACTAAAAGGCTAAAAATAAAAAACAAAATAAATAGTACAAGTGTTTCTTGCAATTACCCTAGTGACTTTTATTATGATTCATTTAAAAGGCCAATGCAATGGTGGTACAACTATTGTAGTGTCAATGTTGTAGTGGTTTGTCAAGCTATAGACTTTAGCGGATATTTATCTCAAATTTAAAAAGTAACTTGCACTTAATTAATCATAGAAGGGATTACAAATTGAAAAGATATTCTTTAATCTTGTAAGGCCAATTTAGACCATTATAGTCCAATTGGCAAATGAAATGAATGTGAACAAACAAGTGAAACATCATTTTTTATTTTTATCTATAAAATATATTTGATGAAAATAAATGTTTAGGCCTATAACCATGGTCTATTAATTTTCTAATAATAGAATGAGGCATAAATTTGGATTACACCATGAAGTTTTATACTATAATATATACAAAATGTAAAATTTTCAAATTCTTTTAGTTCATTTTTTATTTGATATGAAATGTTCCTCCTATTTCTTAAGAAATTCATGGTAAATTCAAATCTTCACAAAGAATATGAAGATTTTATGATGTATAGAAAACATGTGATCAAATCATTAAGAAATAAAATTTAAATTTAAATTGCTTTCCAATACAATGTCAGGGATTTTGAAGTTGGAGTGCAAGGTCATAGGCTCTATCCATTTAGGGTTAAAGAAGATATATGATTTTGCATGCTAAAAAACAAAATTAAAGAAAATCTTTCATAAAGTAGAATATACACATTGAAATTTGACTAGATTATCATCAGTTTGTCCTTTCAAGGTTAATTTGTAAAGGACCAAGTGACCATTTATTATACACAAGAGATCTTGTGTAGTTGTATACAAAGTCAATTTTGGTTGGATGTTCAATAAATTTTTACACAAGGTGTGAGCTTGAACCCCTTTGGTGGGACTATAATTTTTTTTGATAAGGTGCTCAAATCAAAATTAAAATTATATGCTTAGAATTTTTCAGTCAACTTAGACAATTTTGTGTTGCATGTGCAAAACTCCTCTACTTTTGAAATTTGTTAGGTATGTAACTAAAATATGATGCAATTGTCAAAAAAATTGCCATGTCTAGTGCAAAATCCTCATTCTAGGAGGAGTTATAGTCTATTGACCATGTAGGGCAAGGTTAGAAAAAACTCTTTTCTTTTGACTTCAAATGTCATGATCTTCCAAACTATATGGTCAAAGTTTCTAAAAGCTTTCTAGAGATTTCCATGGTAGTCTAGTACAAATTTGAACAATGAAAATTTTAATAATTAAAAAATATGTATATAATGTGGAATCCTCAACTTACCTTGTATGAAAACATGTGGTAAATTTTTTTTATTAATTTTAACTACATGTATTGAAAGATATTAATATTTGAAGTCAAAGGAAAAGTTTTTTCCTAAACTACCCAAGAATTTCAAATGACTTTGACCACCCTTTGTGAAAAAAATTCTCCATGAGTTTTGAATTTAAAAATCTACCATATCAAAGACCATATTAGTCATGTCTCCACCAATTTTTTGAGTTAAAAAGGATGTAGAACACATCCTATAAAATCATGCACTACGTGGATGTTCTCTAAATTGACAACATTGACTACACTTTTTTGCAAACAAATTTTCCTCCACATGTAGCCAATGATGAAAAACTTCAATAATATATTGAGAAATTATTTTTTCCTTCATGCTTGTGATTTTTTTTTTTTTTTTTTTTTTAATTCTCTAATTTCTACTACATTAAGAAGGCTAATGCAAAGTCCAAAGTGCCTAATTCATTGGGCAATCTTGAATAGACCCTCTATGTTCCTTATTTGTTCCTTGACCAATTTGGTTCTTTCATCCGTATTTCTATGAAGGGAACCAACTACAGGATTAGCAATATCATTTGGTGATGGGCTCTATTTGGAACCATCGTAGGGAACATATCTTAGCCGGCCTTTAAAAAATCACAATTAAATTGAAATTACATGAGCCTATCCAAAATCCACTTTGTCTCCCAAGGGGACTTTGGAACCTTTAAGTCCCAAGCAACTAGAAAGTGATCTTGAAGGTCTCTAAATCACAAAAAAATAGCAATCTGAGAAAATATTGATATGAACTTGGTAATGAAGGTCAATGATTTTTTGGATGGGGAAGCATTTGGCAAAATCAAATCTAGGATGCACAATTTTCCATTGCAAATAAGGGGGTTTATATATGGCCATCTCAGATTGTCACTATAGAACACTTAAAAAGAAGTAGAAAAGATGTTAAAGATACATGCTACCATGTTTTGATGTGTAGACATGTGGTAGACTCTCAACATCTTGCCTTGGTTTTGGAGGGGAGGGGCTAAAAAGATGGTCCTTGTAGCAAATGGACACTCAAATAAAAATAGAGCGAAATAGAATTACCACACCTCCTACATATCATAGATCCAAACAAATATGGTCAATTTCCATGCCTTTTTTTGAAGCAATAGATTTATCTCTATAAATATTGTTTCTTATGTACTACAATTGATGGAAAATGCAACACCTATATAGTTCTCTAAACAATAGAAGAAAAACATTCTATATGTACAAAATTATAGCTCATCATGGAGTATAAAGCTTATATTTTGGTTACTAAACCTTGTATATCAATGCTATTCCCTAAGGACTAGTAGCTTGAATTACAACTTCTATGAATCCAAAGCCTCCCTCTCTAACTATCAATACCACTAACTATGAATACCACTTTCACTACCTGCAGCTCTGTATTTCAACATTTCTCATACAACGTGCACTCATTACATATTGGCCATCTTCTCTATATTCTCCCAATTTCAATGGTGGATCACGCCTATCTCCGGACAGAAGTTAGCTAAGAACATGAACGTTGGTTCTGTACAGTTACAGCCTTCGTTACCGCTGAGAGAGCATCACAATCCCCTAGAAAGATGCAAAAGATTCTCACAATAACCTATCCTCCTCCCCAACAGCTCTGGGATTAACTACGGGAGGAATTCCGAAAGCGTATCCAAATCAGAGGTTCCCAAGTTCAACATAAGGTCAAATCACGCATCTTCCTCAACTGAGTCCCATTGCTCAAATAGCGGAGAGAGAACCCAGTCGTCCTCAGACGGTACAATTTTCGAGGACGGTAAAGAGGTCAGGGAATCTTCCTCTTCCGTAATCCAGGAGATGTTCCCATATGGTGAGCTCGGCGAAGTTTCTCGCGGGGGGGTGTCAAGCGGGCGTTTTCTTTGGAGGGAACCAGAGTTCTTGCGTCTCCCAATGACAGAATGGATCGCCTCTCTAACTTCCCGGGCAAAAAACACACTCGCGCGCATTTTCTCGTTGCCTACTTGGATAAACTGTTCGCAAGAAGGCTGCAAATCCTTAAACTGGATTCCCTTCTGCGGTATCCCAGAGAATATCAGCGGAGAGTCACTGTAATGATATGGCAGATTACTCCCCATATAATAGTTGATGGCATCCTTCGCTCGCTCAACGTCTTCGGGTTCGTAAGTTCCAAACCAAATCTTTTTCTTGAACTGTGGTGGTCGTAATTCAAGGATCAGCTTCTTGAATCCTCGACGTCTCCGGGGTATTATTTTAAGCTTACGCTTCTCGTCAAGTGGAGGTGGGCTATCTAAGAAATCGATTTTTTCTCGCACTTCCTTCAATGAAAGATGGCCCCGTACCTGCAAGTAAAGAGGGATGAATGTCAGACTCAGCAAAGCGCATACTCGAATTTGGCCATTCTAGAAGTCCTATGTCATTTCCTTGATAAAACTGATCCAATTGAAGGATCAGATTGAAAGCAGCATTCAAACAAAATCTCATGCTGTCAATGAACAATTTAACCCCTCAAGGAACAAGACCATTTTTTCATCAAAAACACTCAACTGGTGGAAAGAACGAAAAACTTTGAAAATTGTTTTTTCTTTGAATATCTATCCACAGGATCCTGCACTCAACTAGAATAAGAATAAGAATGTGGAAGAAATTTCAGAAACTTTGATCACATAGATTGCAAGATATTTGCATTTAAAGTAAACAAATTGGGGATTTTCTGCACCTTGTGTGACAAGATTATAAGACTTTGAGTCTTTTTAACTTAACTTTTACACTACAAATGCTGATTTCATAATTTTTGGGGTTGAAGACTTGAGTTGGAGAGTCTAGAAAAACAATTTCTGAAAACACACTCCATTTTCATAATTAATAAAATTGATAAGTAGAAGTAGGTATGAGACAGAAGGAAAAACTAAATTGTTGATGGCTCTAAGGTGGAATTGAAACACACTAATCCCACCATTGACATTGTTCTACCAAGCAATCTAAGCCCTTCGAAACTTTCTTTTTTTTTAAATTGTGAAAAGTGAGTGAAGAAATGAATCCAATACATTATTTTCTCTATAATTGCTCGAAAAACAAGATGCTCCATAACTTCACATCACTAGTCTAGATGGAAAGAATCAAAGCTCTGCATGTACACAAAATTATAATCTATGAAAAAATAATATTTTCAAATAAATTTATTCCAAGTTTTTGTGACTTTTTTTGTGCCAAATGAACTCAATTTTGCACTCAGGGTGGCATAACTTTTGCTCCCCACCACCAATTGAAATATAAATTAAATTCCCAAAAAACTTTAATAAACATCCCATTTACCAAGCACTAATCCTTCATTGTGACCTAACTGATTTTTGGCAAGAATTTGCAATTCAAGTGAACTATGGTCCAGGAATGAAATTTGCTTGATCATTGAACTTACTACGATATGTTTTACTACCTTCACAATAAGTTTAAAAAAAATCATGCCAAAAATTGAAATCACAAGAACCTATCCAAACTTTCATTGGTCCCCGAAAGAAAGCCTGGTCCTTTAGGGGTCAAATCAAGATCTCAAAGAAAAGGAACTGTTAATACTAACTGTAGACAACCCACTACAAAAAATACCCAATAAGAAACTCAAAGCCTAAAAAATGCATTCATCGAATATGTGCTGCCACCGCAACTATATCCACTGTAGCTGCAAGGACTCAGAATATGTAGCCAAGTACAACATACCTCGGGATCGACCAGCCAAAAGTCCAAAAGTCCCCGGATGAAAGAGAAGATAGGCCTTTCAGCAGGAGACTTCGTCCAGCATGATTCAAGTAAGCTTTTCAATAATCCAGGACACGCAGCAGGCAAATTTGGCCTGAGTTCCCCAGACACGATTTTAGGCCCCAACTCCTTCCAATTCCCATTTGGATATGGGCCTTCACCAGTCAAGATCTGTGAACATGTCACAGCAAAGCTATAAACATCGGCACCAAGCCTGTCACTAACCCCTAGAGAACCTGTACGCTCCGTGTCCGAATTTGAATCTGATTCAGAAGAAGTCACATCGTTATCCTCCGAAAGCAGCCTCTCTAAAACTTCTGGAGCTTTCCATTGCACAGCGTCAAGCTTGCGTGCCTGACGAGAAACAAAAGACATGCTCTTACTTTTGGTCCGAACCAGACCAAAATCAGACACTTTAACGGACAGCACGTTCTTGTCTCCATCGTTTACATGAGAAACTAGAATGTTCTTGGTCTTCAGATCTCCATGTGGAAGATTCTGCTCATGCAGGAATTCCATGCCCCTCGCAATCTGTGAAAGGATAGCAAGTGCTTCTGCCAGTTCAAAAGGATAAGAAGGGTTTCCTTCACAGCGGCTACCAGAAGCTGTGCCACTCGCTTCCCTTTGAGACTCTTTTCTCTTCTGCAACAAATCTAGGAGGTCGTCTTCCATATATTCCAAAACAAGGGAGCAGCTCATCTTGTCAACGGTTGGGCCATGAGTTTTCACGACGTTCTTGTGATCCTTAAGACCTACCAAAATAGCTGCCTCCTTCTGAAAGGCGGCACTCGGTACCCCTATAAAGTCTTTTCTTGCAAACCTCTCTCCGTTCCATTCCGTCTCGTATACGATACTCGCCAGACCTTTGCCTATCAGGCGCTTGCTTGGCAAATCCCTCGCCCGGAGCTCTCTCAATAATCTCCCCTCCTCCTGAACGGGCATGGGATCTAGTACAAGAGGAGTAGAAAGTGTACCGACATCAGTTTTCAAGCTGCTCAGAGTCATAAGAGCTATAGAAAAAGCCGTGTCCGAGTCCGTTTCAATTTGCTCAGAGTCAGTCAATGGACCCTCGCTGATTCAGTCTTCGTCAGAGTCGTAAAAGGAAGGCCAGTTGTCCTCGGACTCTAAAATTCTCGAGTACGGTGAGGAGGTCAGGGTATCTTGCTCTTCCGTAATCCAAGAGATGTTCCCATATGGTAAGCTCGGCGAAGTTTCTCGCGGGGGGGTGTCAAGCGGGCGTTTTCTTTGGAGGGAACCAGAGTTCTTGCGTCTCCCAATGACAGAATGGATCGCCTCTCTAACTTCCCGGGCAAAAAACGTCCTCGCGCTTATTTTATGTTCGCCTACTTGGATAAACTGATCGCAAGAAGGCTGCAAATCCTTAAACTGGATTCCCTTCAGCGGTATCCCAGAGAATATCAGCGGAGAGTCACTGTAATGATATGGCAGATTACTCCCCATATAATAGTTGATGGCATCCTTCGCTCGCTCAACGTCTTCGGGTTCGTAAGTTCCAAACCAAATCTTTTTCTTGAACTGTGGTGGTCGTAATTCAAGGATCAGCTTCTTGAATCCTCGACGTCTCCGGGGTATTATTTTAAGCTTACGCTTCTCGTCAAGTGGAGGTGGGCTATCTAAGAAATCGATTTTTTCTCGCACTTCCTTCAATGAAAGATGGCCCCGTACCTGCAAGTAAAGAGGGATGAATGTCAGACTCAGCAAAGCGCATACTCGAATTTGGCCATTCTAGAAGTCCTATGTCATTTCCTTGATAAAACTGATCCAATTGAAGGATCAGATTGAAAGCAGCATTCAAACAAAATCTCATGCTGTCAATGAACAATTTAACCCCTCAAGGAACAAGACCATTTTTTCATCAAAAACACTCAACTGGTGGAAAGAACGAAAAACTTTGAAAATTGTTTTTTCTTTGAATATCTATCCACAGGATCCTGCACTCAACTAGAATAAGAATAAGAATGTGGAAGAAATTTCAGAAACTTTGATCACATAGATTGCAAGATATTTGCATTTAAAGTAAACAAATTGGGGATTTTCTGCACCTTGTGTGACAAGATTATAAGACTTTGAGTCTTTTTAACTTAACTTTTACACTACAAATGCTGATTTCATAATTTTTGGGGTTGAAGACTTGAGTTGGAGAGTCTAGAAAAACAATTTCTGAAAACACACTCCATTTTCATAATTAATAAAATTGATAAGTAGAAGTAGGTATGAGACAGAAGGAAAAACTAAATTGTTGATGGCTCTAAGGTGGAATTGAAACACACTAATCCCACCATTGACATTGTTCTACCAAGCAATCTAAGCCCTTCGAAACTTTCTTTTTTTTTAAATTGTGAAAAGTGAGTGAAGAAATGAATCCAATACATTATTTTCTCTATAATTGCTCGAAAAACAAGATGCTCCATAACTTCACATCACTAGTCTAGATGGAAAGAATCAAAGCTCTGCATGTACACAAAATTATAATCTATGAAAAAATAATATTTTCAAATAAATTTATTCCAAGTTTTTGTGACTTTTTTTGTGCCAAATGAACTCAATTTTGCACTCAGGGTGGCATAACTTTTGCTCCCCACCACCAATTGAAATATAAATTAAATTCCCAAAAAACTTTAATAAACATCCCATTTACCAAGCACTAATCCTTCATTGTGACCTAACTGATTTTTGGCAAGAATTTGCAATTCAAGTGAACTATGGTCCAGGAATGAAATTTGCTTGATCATTGAACTTACTACGATATGTTTTACTACCTTCACAATAAGTTTAAAAAAAATCATGCCAAAAATTGAAATCACAAGAACCTATCCAAACTTTCATTGGTCCCCGAAAGAAAGCCTGGTCCTTTAGGGGTCAAATCAAGATCTCAAAGAAAAGGAACTGTTAATACTAACTGTAGACAACCCACTACAAAAAATACCCAATAAGAAACTCAAAGCCTAAAAAATGCATTCATCGAATATGTGCTGCCACCGCAACTATATCCACTGTAGCTGCAAGGACTCAGAATATGTAGCCAAGTACAACATACCTCGGGATCGACCAGCCAAAAGTCCAAAAGTCCCCGGATGAAAGAGAAGATAGGCCTTTCAGCAGGAGACTTCGTCCAGCATGATTCAAGTAAGCTTTTCAATAATCCAGGACACGCAGCAGGCAAATTTGGCCTGAGTTCCCCAGACACGATTTTAGGCCCCAACTCCTTCCAATTCCCATTTGGATATGGGCCTTCACCAGTCAAGATCTGTGAACATGTCACAGCAAAGCTATAAACATCGGCACCAAGCCTGTCACTAACCCCTAGAGAACCTGTACGCTCCGTGTCCGAATTTGAATCTGATTCAGAAGAAGTCACATCGTTATCCTCCGAAAGCAGCCTCTCTAAAACTTCTGGAGCTTTCCATTGCACAGCGTCAAGCTTGCGTGCCTGACGAGAAACAAAAGACATGCTCTTACTTTTGGTCCGAACCAGACCAAAATCAGACACTTTAACGGACAGCACGTTCTTGTCTCCATCGTTTACATGAGAAACTAGAATGTTCTTGGTCTTCAGATCTCCATGTGGAAGATTCTGCTCATGCAGGAATTCCATGCCCCTCGCAATCTGTGAAAGGATAGCAAGTGCTTCTGCCAGTTCAAAAGGATAAGAAGGGTTTCCTTCACAGCGGCTACCAGAAGCTGTGCCACTCGCTTCCCTTTGAGACTCTTTTCTCTTCTGCAACAAATCTAGGAGGTCGTCTTCCATATATTCCAAAACAAGGGAGCAGCTCATCTTGTCAACGGTTGGGCCATGAGTTTTCACGACGTTCTTGTGATCCTTAAGACCTACCAAAATAGCTGCCTCCTTCTGAAAGGCGGCACTCGGTACCCCTATAAAGTCTTTTCTTGCAAACCTCTCTCCGTTCCATTCCGTCTCGTATACGATACTCGCCAGACCTTTGCCTATCAGGCGCTTGCTTGGCAAATCCCTCGCCTGGAGCTCAGATGAAATTCCTTGACCGGAGCTTCCAACATCGTTGTTGCCACTTTGTGAGGCCATCATAAGCCTTGTTGTCTTCGTGAGCTCCACTACAAAGATTACATGGTATACTTCGAAATTTTCAAACAAACATATAGGCACTGCAATGAAAAGCAAGGGTTAAAATTTGGTAAACTTCATAATCGCATAGATTTGCAACCGTTTATACGTATCGAGCAGAAAAAGTCGAGAAACTGCCCTATAAGCTGCATGATCTTCTCATTCAAGGGCACCGTAAGTTCCCCACTTGTGCTTCACACTACTGTAGTAATCTTGCTCCTCTTTGCATCCTTCTAACATAAGACAAATGTCCGTAGAGTCCAACTCACTCACGCCATCGACGCACATGCATCATATTCCTCACATGGCTGGAAGCCTCTCACGGATAAGCATGCCAGAGGATGAAACTTGGGAGATTTAAGCAATCCTCCACGATACTTGAGTCGGTTAAAAGCAAGCAGACACCTGCTGCTGATGGAATGCAAATTACTAATCGACAAATATAGTTTGCCGCTCTGAGTTCCCCCATTCAATACTTTTCTGTGCTACATAGTCACGTTCATAGCAGCGAAATTCAAAAATAATACGGTAAGAAATTCAGACCTGAAAAGGTGAACTAGTTGCGCGGGGTAGTCTGTAGAACCAGCGACCTCGGCGCCATCGCCGGAAGAATGGTCGGGCGACTCGTCGAGGACGAGATGAAGTTCATCGGCTGTTCATTGCAGGTTCAGCTCCTGTCCATCGCCCTGTCCGTCGACGACGAGATGAAGATCATCGGCAATATTTCTCAGGTAACCCGCAACCGGTGTCTCGTGCTCACTTCGCAGATCCATGTCGTACACAGAATTCCACAGATGCAGCAGAATCACTGCAGCGACAACAATTCACTTGCTTAACCAATCTGCTCATCGAGGAATTAGAGCCAGCAGCCATCGACACTCAGTGGATGCGATCAAATACCGTGTTTTACCAAATACCCTCACTCTCAAATGTTAAGCGGGAAAAACAAGAGTTCAAATTCACGAAGTGAACGAAGCACTTACTTGCAGCAGAAAATATGCGAATTCAGTCACGTCCTTCATCCCGGACAATGCAAAAACTTAATTGGCTGCCAGCGGGCGAAGACATCGGCACAGAAACAACCACAAACAACTACGAATTTTACGAGTAAAAAAAATCTGGAATGAAAGAACCCTTGTGGCAACAAAAGTGATTGATCTTGTCAATTTCGGACATCAAAACAAAAATCACTATCTTAAACTGGAGTAATTGTCTCTGCAAGAAACCAATTCGGACGAACGAAAGCTGAAACTTAACCGGGACAAACTATTCTATTCAAAACGTTTACTCAGACAACCAAACCCCAACGAAGTCACATATGGCGGTTGAATCTCCTTGCCTAGATTACAGCTGCATCAGCTTCCCAGAAATGTGAGAGCCGCAAGCGACACCTCAAATGCTTTGGAACAATGGAACGAAGCACCACCATTACTGGTACACCCTGATTGAAAACTTAAAATGGTAACTTCAAACCTTCTACACACTAGACTTGAACAGCAACCATTTTCAAGCAACGAAAAAACTGAATTCCTGTTTCAAAAAAAACAAGAAAAACAAACTGAATTCCTCGCCCAATTGCAATAACTCCGGAAATTATCTCTTCCCCCCAGCAATTGCGATAACTCACAATTTAGTTCGAGGAACTCGCGAAGCCGAAG
This sequence comes from Straminergon stramineum, assembly GCA_963920665.1. Taxonomy (NCBI): domain Eukaryota; kingdom Viridiplantae; phylum Streptophyta; class Bryopsida; order Hypnales; family Calliergonaceae; genus Straminergon; species Straminergon stramineum. The sequence continues at coordinate 32,818,376 of OY987264.1, read as the reverse complement.
CATCTTGTGTCGCGATCTGACCTGATAGAATGAAACCCTATTGCTGAGGAGTGGAATCTCTACTGTAAAAAGTCTATTGAGCTAGCGTCACGCTAAGAGCATCCCCACGCCAATGCGCTGAACAGGCTCAACACGCTGGTTGGGCGCGTCCGGGCTAATTTTCTTCCCCACGGCAGGCGCGCCAAGTGAAAAAAATGCGCCGGCCACGCTGAAATCAAGACAGGGCACGGGCAAGTAGTGTGGCTTCAGCGAGCCGCGCCAAGAGCTTGGCATTCAATTCTAGCCCGCTCTCCGATGTACCGACCCCCAGCTGGCTCCCTCATGGCCTCCATCAGGAACTTCAGGGCATGTTAATAGGGTGCCATATTGTCATCAAAACTACATATTGTTAAGTTAATGTGGGGATTAATGTCAATGTGATGTTATGTTAACATGGACTAGGTTAATGCAACCTGGATTCTATAAGGGCCTATTATTCTAATGCTAAAATGGCACTCAAACTGTTAGACATTGTTTCCATGCTAAAATAGGTCTAGACGGACTAATGCTAAGTAATTTTGATGTAAAAGTTGTACCATTTGTGTTCTAAAATGACAACATGTAGCTTAGACATATATAAGATGTCAAATTGTGAGAATGATAAATTGGCTCCACAATTACACTAATTTAGTGTTGACTTGTAACAATGTTAGATCAATGATAACTCTAACATGATGACTTCTTATGTGAAAATGGCAACACAATTGTACTAAAATCAAACTACATTTTCTACAAAATGACACTCATCAATGTATTTTTGATGCTCAAATAGCTATAAAATATCAATATAATAGCAATATGTAATTGTAACACTGACACCTAACCATCACATGTTTTTGATGCTAAAATGATTCCACAACTTTATTAAAATGAGATATGCCAACATCTTGAACTTTTGATGTTGAATTACTATACAAAGTAATACTAAAAAACCTTCAATGCTAATGCTATAGTAGTGCAAATTATAGAACAATGTAAATTTAAATATAATGCCATCAATGTAAGTTTCATATTTAAACATCTTCTATACTAACTAAATGTCAAAATGGCATTGAGTGGTCAATCACTTTATCATCAACAAGACATTAATACACCTTCCGTTCTAGTAATGGTGATGATCATGGTAGGAATTTTGATATACATATATAGAGAGAGAGAACAAGTCAATGTTGAGTGCCAAAAACCATTTATTCAAGTTTATATAGCATATATACTATAGGCTGACATTACATAGCGGCAATCAACACCTAATACAATAGATGCCTATATGTATTTAGTACCCAAGTATTTACAATTGTAATCAATACTACAAAGCTAAATCTATTTAGTTGTCTTCATCATCATAATGAAACACAATGCCTGACAGACGGACTGAGTCCTATTGTATGAGTGGTGAGTCACTATTCAAAGGTTGAATGTCATGCTAAAAATACAGAAATACTAGCTCCATCTAAATTTGGTCAATACAACCATTGAGTGATCTTTGGTTATACTAAAAATGGAGAAGAACATCTACTTACCTCCATCATGTGCTACCATCAATTCCTAATACTTCCAAGTATGCTTTTGTTTTCACCTGTAGTAAATAGATACTTTATTAGTCTATGGTACCAATATACAAGATACATACAATAATCCCAAGCAATAATCTAATCATTGATGGCCCTACCATTGTTTGGAAAGGAATAAAAAATATATTAAATGAAGACTTTATGAGTAAATAACTAAACAAGAATTTCAATTCCAAAAACGAAATTTAGGAGAAGTTATCCAGTTAGGTATACATACCTAATCTAATGTAAGATACATAGAACACCCAAATAGGCTCTGAAATGGTTGAAGTCTGTTGTATTCAACAATCCACACATTAGTTGTAGTAAAGCTATCTAACACTTTACTTTGAAGAAAAATGAAATGTGGAAAATATTAGTATTCAGAACTAAAACATTTCCAATATGCAATGATATACAAGCTTAACACTAGATTTAATACATAGTAATGTTACAGATAAAAAATAATACATCTTCAATGCAAGTAACAAAACATACCAACAAGCAATATAATTCAATCTGTACATTTTTGAAATATGAACTATACTTGATCAATTCAAGGAAGATGTGGCATTGAAGAACCTGATTTGTAGAAAAGATTGCCCCAAACCACTTTGCATCATTTGTCATTAGGTTGCTAATCTTTGGTCCAAAATCAAAAGGGGCCCATCCAAAAAATTATGAACTTATCACCAAGGGGAGTAGAAAAATATATTGTACATATTGTCTATTACAATATACAAAATATAGACAAATCTAATGCAAAATCAATATGTGATTTTCAAACCTTTATGGTAAGAACTTTCCTTGTAGAAATTGTGCAATATAGAAGGGTTGCACAAGATGCTTCATAAATATTGCAATAATATGGCTCAATTACAAATTTTCAAACAACAAAATAAAATAAAAGCAAAGTAAAGTTCAAATATTATTCTAAACAATACAATTTTAAAGTTTAAGAATGACCAGCTACATTAGCCATAGTTGCTGGTGATGGATTGATTATGTGAATTCGTTTCATGTTGTTGACCTCTTCCAATGCCACACATTCCCAACGTGCCATCATCCTGCGATCTTCCATAGTTTTTTGTGTCTCAAGGTTGTTACCTCCCATTGCCAATGAAAGAACATGAAACAACCATCCTGCTTGTTCCAATGTTATCTCAACTGGTGCGTCAATGTCATATGTCTCACCATATATGGCTTTTGCAATAGCACCATGTATAGCTTTACTTCCAAAAGGATCTCGAGATCCATCGTCATTGACCTTCACCCTCCAAGCATCACCTACATAATTATGTCCAAATCATTAGATTGAGCAATGAAATATGGTTGATCAAACTATTATAATCAGGATGAAAATTGCATAGGCACATACTATACCTGCTTTTAGTTCTTCCATCTTAGCTCCCCGGAATGCAATTTCTTCCAAAGTAGCATTACTCAACAAAACTGGAACACCCAAGAGCTGAAACATCTCTGTTTTTGCTATGCCTCCAAAATTTGATCTCTGATTAGAAAATGTCCTAATGACAATGGATCTAATGCTCCTTGTTGACAGTCTAGGCTCATTCCATATTTTTGAAAATGAAGCACGGACTTCAACATCTTCATCAATCTCAAAAGACATAAGAACTCCTTCCATCATCATATCAATTGAAGGAAACATTGTGGAAAAATCAAAAGCACCAAAAAGAACATTGTTGATGATCCCTGGAAGCTTTGCCTATAAAAAATGAACATAGAATTAAATTGTCAAAAACCAAAGAAGTCATTATAATAAAGTTAATCAATAAAACATGTTTTTAAATGAGAAGCATTTGAGTACAACAATCAAATTTTAAATTGTCTATTCAACATTACCTTGATCTTGATAATGTCCAAGTAATCAGGGATTGACTCATTGTTTTGGACGATTGCTTTCAAAGCATTTGTTGCTACTTTTAGAGATGATTGACAATCCATAAGGGAATCTTTGTATTTTTTGCATTGTTTTAGTATTTTTAAATTTTGAATACTATAGTAGGCTTCAGTTTTGTCAACAGTGATTGGAGCTACACCAATTGGAGAAGCTTCAGGTACCCTTCCCACACTAGGTCCACCAATGTTTCCATATGCATTTGTTGGATGTGGAACATTGATTGCTTCATTGTCATGTCTTGTATGTCTAGGATTTAGAATTCCTTGCTCACCATTGTTGGCAAAGTTTAGGTCATCATCTAACATCAATAAAATCAATACAAACTGTATTAAAACACTTTGAAGCAATGCTCCAAAAAAAATTAGTATTAATAAACATCTAGTCACTACATTTTATATAAGGATAGGTAATGGGAAAGAAAACTTACATTCTTGTAAAGTAGGTGATGAAGAAATTAGATTTTCAGTTTGGAGTTCACCACTTCGTAGTCGCCGAGCTTCCTCCAACAAAGATGTTGCATGCTCTTCAACAGTAAGACGTTGGCTTACAGTTCTTGGGTGGGGCAATTGTTGCCTCCTACCATTGCCAATTGTTTTAAATGTAGCCCTTGCTTCTTGTAACATCCATTGAGCCATTCCAAATTCTGAAATCAACAAATTCACTAACTTATGGATAACATCAAAAACAAAAATTTCTATACCCTAATAATATAGGAGTGGCAACCACCATCACTACTACAATTGTTTGGAGCTTTTCAAAGGGGAAATAGTCTAACCATCCTTTACTTGTTCCAATGATGAGTATAAAAAATATTACAAAAATGATCTAATAATTTCTCTAGTATGAAGCAAGTTCACTAAATATGGTTAAATTGATAGAAACTCCTTAAATTCATATTCAAAATACATTGTTAAATATACATCACAAAAATCATTCAAGTAAAAAAATGAATGTGCAAAAACAATAATCTAAGTAGCACAAACAAAATTGTAAGAGATGGAATTGCTACAATGGAATCTATGTAATTGACAAATACAAATGTAAATTATTCAAAACATCCAACGATTTCCAAATAAAAATGCCATGAGATGTCTGAGATGTACCTAATTCCAAAAAAGGTTAACCAAAAATCCACTACTAATTATGAACTTAAGAAATAATTCAAATCTTCAGTGAAGATTAAACAACAATAAGTCACTTATACTAATCAAGCCATAATAAATGAAGGTATACATTAAATTACTTGGAAATGATAGAACAACTTCTATATCCTCAGTTCTTGTTGCACTAGCATGTCGTTACTCGTTAGTATGAAAAGAAGGTTTCCAATGTGAACAAACTCACATATACAAAAGTAGATGCCAAGCATTTGCAATAAGAATGGATTTTTTAACAGATAATAATTAGTACATGATCTTCCTACTGTAATAAATCTCTCAAAGTTTCACAATGCAAAAGAGTACAAGAGATATGTTTTTGTTCTATACTTTTAGTGTTCTTGCATATTTTGTTGAAGCTAGGCAATGAAGTTTGTAATCAACACTTAGATTCTAAATACAAACAATTGAACATTCTTTCTAAAACTTATATAGTTGGTGGATCAAATCATTTTGATATTCTATACATTACATACATGTGCTAAAACAAGTATTGGATTGCATACGAAGCGCTTAGACTTACCACGTGAATGAGTCGCACAATTGTGCAAGAAGAATACAGTTTTGCACAAAGAAATCCATAAGTGACAATGGCGGAAGTTGGACCTTCCTAGCAAAAAAAACTTTAGTTAGAAGCTTTGTGAAAGTGTATTTATTATGGCGCCGCCAATATTCAAATCTTGCAGAAGCAACCTTTTGACACGTGTATAGTATAGAAATACACTGCTACCTATTTCGTATATAAGAAGTATTGTATACAAGAGGTATTGTAGCTGTATTGAAGTTTGAAATGGATCACCACGATAGATTACATAACAAAGACTTCCGTTACTTTATATTTAGAATATAGTTTAGAGGGCTTCTAATATCAAATTCTAAACTCTAAAGAAAAAAGAATAAAATTCTATATCACAGTACTACTGTAAAATACTTTTTAATGCATAAACTTTTTTAGTAGTTCATTATTGTAAGGAGGGTGTAAAATAAAGATTGAAGAATAAACTACAATTCTATCAAATTGTAAATTGTAGGATTTTTATAATAAATGACTCAATATATGTTTTTACAATGATGGAATAAATACTCATTTGAATATAATTATCAACTAAAAGTTGCAATTGTAATTAACCCTTGAAAGATCATTTGTTGTATTGAGTACACTAAAGGGACAAATTAGATTTGGGTAGGTATGTATCATGGTCTAATTTTTATTTTTTATTTTTTGAAACTTTCTTTGAATATAAAACAACTATTATAATTGGCTTTGTGGGAATATAAATTTTTTTCAATTGGCATCTAGAAGCAAAAATTAGGCTAAATGGCATGAAAACAGGGGAGCCTATGTAATAAAAAGAAATTCACAAAAATTTGAATTTTTGTTTGTATTTTTTTCTATCAATTATATTTTTTTCTACATGAAAGTTTTGATTCATCTCATGTGGATATGAGATCTGAGAGTTTTTGGGCATCTTATTCCCTATGAAATTATATCAACATTTTGAAAAAATAATTTATTGGACTTCTTTAGAGAGATCAATTTTTCATAATTTGACCCTTGAAGGACCATTTGTCCCCTTGGTTAGGTTCCTATCGTCTCAATTTTTAGTGATAGTTTTTGGAATTTTTAGAGGTTGTGTATTTTTGCAAGAGCTTTATAAAAAAATATTTTTTTATTTTAATCAATGCCTAGGAACAAAAGTTATGGCATAATAAGCAAAAATGGAGTTCGTTGGGCACTTGGGCAGCACAAAAAAAATCACAGAAAGTCAAAATAATTTTTTTTCAAATTTTTTTCTCAAGATTGTATTTTTGTCTACATGTGAAGCTTTGTTTCATTCAATTTGGACTAATAATGAGAAAGTTATGGATAATCTTAGTTTTTCGGGCAATCTAAGCATCTTTTTGAAAAAATAACCTGTGGAATTCATTTTTGAATGCAATTTTTAGAATTTTTCTAAAAAACATGCTAGATAAGATTAGATTCTCTTCCTAGAACAATCTCACCTTTGGCATTATTGTGATTCAATTCCATCTAAAAACTATTAACAATTTAGTTTTTTCTTCAATCTTAAACCCACTTCTTCTTAACAATTTTTTGATGAGTAAAAACTAAGTGCTTTTTTCCAAAAAAAATTTGTATATTCTCAACTCAACATAAATAAGTAGAAAATCAAAATCCGTAGTGTAAAAAATGGGAACTAAAAAGATTCAAAGCCAAAAAAATCTAGTTGAGCAAAGTGGAAAAAAACTTGTTTTCTTTACTTTAAATGCATACATCTTGCAATCTACACAATCAAAGTTTCTGAAATTTCTTCCATGTATTATTATACAAGTCAGATATAAGATCTTATGGTTGGATATGCAAAAAAACCCCACAATTTTTCATGTTCTTTTCTCTTTGTAATAGAAATGATAGTTTTGAGTGTTTTTTAATTGGAAAATCACCTTGGTCTTGTAGGGGTTAAACTAAAAAATCCACATAGTTAAATTTACTCATTCAAATAATTCCATGATTGTAATTAGTGTAATTCAATTTCATCTTAGAGATATCCATAATTTAGGTTAATGTCCCTCTATCTTGTACCTATTTCTATTTAATAATTTTTTAAACAATAAAAATTAAGCTTAAAACTTTTTTTCCTATACTTTCAATTTGATTTCCTACTATAAAGATTTAAAATTTGAAACTTTGTAGTATAAAAAATTTAAGTAAAAAATGTTAATAGTCAAATGATGTAGTTATACAAGGTACAAAAAAACTAGTTATACTTCACTTTAAATAAAATCAACTTACAATTTGTTTGATTGAATTTTTTAAAATTTAGTACATATATTCTTATATTGGTAAGGTATAATATTCTACATTTAGATATGAAACAATTGTACAATCTTCACAAGTTTTACTTTTTGTAATAGAAATGGTAGTTTTGAGTATTTTTGGGGGAAAAGAGGCCTTCTAGTCATCTTTTGAGGTTTAAGCTATTGTAGAAGAAATACACAAAAGACAATCATTGTAAAAAAAGGCATATGTAGTAAACATTCAAATGTAAAAACATAATCTTGATAGTTTCAATTGAGCTCTATACATAGCTTTAACTAAATCTATACAAAATAATTGCCACTAGAAATTACAAGACAATGTAAAAATCAAAAATATCATAATAGAATAGAATAATAGAATTTTTTTGTATAAATTCAAAATACATCAAGATCGAAATACTATACTATTGGGGTATAGAATCCTAATCATACTCTTCATTACAACTCCTGATCTAGTTCAAGGTGAGTTTATCATAAATACCACCTGACATTGAGCTTTTCAGAATGGAATACCATCTGAACAACGATGCCTTTTGATAAAGAGCAATGCCAAACTACCCTCTATTGCCAACAGTTCTAGTACAATGCCACAACTTAGATGCTTTACATAGCATAACATCACCAATGTGGGGGGATAGTGAACAATTTGACCCTTGGTAGATGAAAATTTACCTCATTTCCGTGTTTGTCTTTTGTACCTGTAAAAAAACACTAAATAAATCAAACATAGTTCAAAGAATAAGAATACAATACATAAAATGATAAAATATAAATTGAAAAAAATATACATACCGTTTGAGCCAAACCAAATAAAAAATCCATAAGACGCATCGTCAGTGTCGGTGTGAATGTTGCAATGGTAATTTTGTGTAACAAACATCGTAGTAAATGGAGTATTTCCAAGGGTAACATTATCTTCTTCTCTAATGCCTTCTTCCTGTAGAATCTTTTCCAAATGTTTGAAGACCTCTGGAAACTGCATCTTCAAATGGTCACTGATCATAGTACATAAAACATCAGCACGACTGTAACAACCATGAACATTATGCTTAAACCTGAAAAATCAACACACACCATATAAGTATAGAATATAGAATGTTAGAAAAACATAGAATACAAAAACATAAAACATTTGAAAAAGTATGCTTCAATGTGAAAGTGAATGTAGTCAATGAACTAACCTTCCAATCTCTCCATAAGCATATCGAAAACCAAACATTACAATTCGAGAATCACGATCCACCCTCTTCATTTCCCCACATTTGGTAAGGTTTCCATATGCCTCTAGAAATGTTGCATGCTCAGTCATCTCTACCAGGATACTTTTGCTGAACCGTCCATTTACCAATAAAAAATGAAATCCACATCCTAAAGAGTCCGTACATAGTGTTGGAGGGCTAACTCTATCAAAACTATAGCACTCCTCCTCCAGCTCATATTCCTCAACCCAATAAACTTTGGGCCTCACCCTCTAGACCCTATGTATGACATTAACGTTTTCACCTCCAGAGTACCAAACTTTTGCATCCGAAGTCAAATTTGGATACTGTTTGGTGGGGCCAATGGAATGGATGTTGTAAAGATGAGCTTTGAGCTTCTTTACATCAGTTGGAATGCCATTCTTACCACACTCTCTACACTCATAAGTTTTTCTACCAATGGTAGGAAAAATACCATGCTCTTAAAAAAAAAGAATGTATAGGTGGAGCTTCTCTAAACGTCTATGTGTTCTCCCAGTATAGTGCTCATTCAAAGATTCCTTTGAATTTGATATCAAGCACTTACAAAACATGCAACTATGTTTGTTTTGATCATTTTCACCGGACTCTCTACGCTCCTGTGCTTTATTTTTTCTCGCATTAGACCTAGTTTTCTTCCCCATCCTATATAACAATATGAAACACTAGATTAAAATCTTGTTACAACAAAAATGAATGAAAAAAAAGATTCAAAGCATACTAAAGCTGTGAGAGAGAAGGCTCAAATTTTAAAAGTATGGAAAAAGGTGATGCATCAAAGCATCCTATGATGCTCCTAGCTAAGTAGAAACACCACACAGCTGACACACCAACCCCTTCCTATACTTGAACAATAACATCATTCAAAGAGAGTCTCAAAGCATCCTGTGGCGCTGCAAGACTAAGTTGCAGTACCACACAGCCAAGACCTCTAGGAATGTACAGCCATTATCCCGAAAGAGCAAAGTGTATGTAATAAAAATTCCAACATTTGAATAGAATAATAATAAATGAATAAATACTTCAAACATTCAAAGACACAAAAGGAATTGAAGTATGTACCTCGAATGAACGACCTGCAGGTCCATTTGAAGCCGACCCTCTAGATGTTGGTGGTAGTGTGGAGACGCCAGACATGAGTGGGACAAACAATCTTCCAGCTGCTGATGCCAATCCTTCCAGAAACTGGATAGGGAAAAACGATTCTATCAATGCCTATCACAATCTTAGCAAAATATGCAACTGAACTACAAATATGTTTGAGGTGGCTACCAAAAGCAAGTGTCACCTGCTTACTAAGCAGGTAACAAATAGGTGACACTTAGTTTTAATAGCCACGTCAAAAAATACTGCTAGGAAGGATTTCATCACTGAAGAGCCAAAAATAGACTGGTTATGCACTTAGATGCATGGTTTTTTGGGAGTCTTAGAGCACAGACCTTCACTTTTCTGATCCCCAAGACATTGGATTTGTAAAAAACCCAGCTAGAAGTCCACAAACTTCGGGAATGAGGGACTGCTTCCATGATGACAAGAGAAGTTGCTTAAAAAAATGAAATTAGAATAGCCGAGGAATGCAAACAGAAGAATAGAGACTCAAATACATATGCTAAGGTACAGAAGAGTAACAATTTCTGTGCAAATCAGTTGTTGGAAAGTCGTACAAAATACACCGGCAAAGTGCAACCGGAGGACAGGATTCACCTGTAAACTGGCAAGATAGACAAAGGACTTGTCTGAGAAGCATGCCCCAAAGATTTTGAAACAGGTGAATATTGGGATGTCAAAGAATAAAGGAACAAAAGAAGCAAATATTAAGCCATAAGGTCCAGGAGCCAAGAAAATTCCAGTCGATGCGATCGGGTCTACAAATGAAAATCCATGTCAATCGTTATGTCCTAGAGCAAGATCCAATGAGACAAGATATAGGCCTATCAAAAGTATGATCCTTCCGGCAAGGAAGAGGATTACAAGGTATTTACTATAGTACAAACGCAAAGATCTCAGCATACCTCTTAGTGTAGCCAGTACGACCACCTCAAGAATTGTGGAGACAGTTGAAGAAAACATCACAAAAAACTACCATGCCAACTACCGATAGTTAGACGGAGTAAGCGCCATAGCTGTAGCTTTTGTACCAATTTCTGTCACTCCACAAATCATAAATTCAATATAAGATTCAATTAAAACTTACCACCAAGGCAGAGGTACCTATTTGCCACACGTAACAAAGTCTCAAACCCTAAAATCTTGCACAAGAAGTAAAAATTGATTTTGAGAATGTATACCAATTTCACACTAGAACTTAACACATCAGTGTTACGTAATCTACCAATAAAACTTTGAAAACTAAAAACTTTTGCATAAAGTATTCAAATACGGCATACTTTGGTGCACTAGAATCTCCTTGCAATTGCCAACAAGAATCAGTTAAGGTATTGTTCAGTCTAAAATTAGAACCATCCTTAGTGCTCAAAGAATCGCATTAAGGTGTGGTTACCTATAGTACATAAGTTTCATCCTAATCAAAATCATTTCACATTTCCAAGACGTAGTTAAAACACTCTCCCTCTCCCTCTCTAGACCGCACTCTGGATTACTAGTTTTAGCCGACCCAAGCCCTAAATTCCATGGCATACAATCACCCTAATTTCTCTAAATACGTCAAAAAACCCTAAAATATAACAACAATAAAATTTTACCTGATAAGACAAGCTAAAGCCATTGGCACCGCTTGCAGTGCCAACCAGTACCGTGGCTAGACCACACGCTGCCACTATGCCCTTAGTCACAGGAGCATTGTCTGCAGAACCCAGATTTATGATGTCAACATCTCACATTACATTAACCCCTCACCCCTCACCGCCCATAGTCAGACAGGTAGGCGCAGGTGCGGTGAAGCTGTTGCGGGTCATGAATGCATCATGAAGACAATTTATTGGGGATTCTGAGTTGATTTTGCATGAGGAATGCAGGATAGTTCAGTACTCCACTTCTGCACCAAGAGAGTAGTCATTCAGAATCCAGTAAGTATTAGTGCTGTATGGTCACTTTTGAACACTCAAATACTCGGTTAATGCCACTGTACACATTTATTGATTTTGTTCATGAAAAGAATGTGACATTGCAGTTGTATGGGGCGGAATTCCCCCCCCCCCCCCAAAATGAGAATGAACTTGGATTTGGAAATGCTCCTGTAGCCCTTGTTACTTTTCCAGTAAGAGTTTCGGTTGCGACTGGATCGTTGGAGCAGGAGAGGTAGACCTGTAATTGCACATTCCTTGTACATACCTCTTCAAAACTTGCAATTGTTGTAAGTTGTTTTTGCAGACAGGATCTGCAATAGCTTGTAACAACACTTATCTAGGCATATCTTTTCAAGTTTCAACACAAATTTTATGAAATAAAAAAAGCTTATACAACACTCATGAGAGATATGCTTCACTTCTAGTAGAAGACCTACACACTCCGTTCAACAATACAATGCTGAGCTAGTTAAAGCGAGAGGCAAACCACGACCTCAAGTTTGAACCGTGGTCGTCAATAAACAAAAAATCTTTTCGCTTACACCTTTCAGTCACTGAATGGAAATAGTCGACAACATCACCGATCTACTACTGTTGATCCTGAGAGTTGAGCTGTGAAGGCTAGAGATCGAGAAGCTTGAAGCTTGAGTCGCACCATAAAAGTGTCTTCACAAGATTCTAGTGTGTCTTCAAAATTAAAAGCGTCGTACCTACTGCAACCATCTCCTGCAAACTCGGATTCCAAGAAGCAGGAAGCCCGATACAATTCTCCCACCTTCAAGAAAAGCGAGAGACGTCTTCTGCAATGAGGACCCAAACCCTAAAATCGGCAGGCACTGACAACAGCAGGTGCTGCAACTCCAAGCTCACACTCATAGAGATAACTTAGGTTGCGCCTTTGAAGGTTTGTTGTGAGTAACTTATTTGTCCTGTTGTTCAAATCTCCCCTCGCACGCAGATAGATGAACGCGCCTCCGTCGAGTGCTTGGCTTCCTTTTCTGATTAGAAATACTCTTAGATCGATTTTGTGACTTCGTTTGAGGTCAATTCTTTGGACATTTCATGGTTACCTGAAGTCATTAAGCAGGAGACTAGTAAATACGCAGATCATATTGTGCTTGAGCAAAATGAAGTGAAAAAAGCAGAGGATACATGTGTATGTCAAATTGCGATTACATCCTAATTGGAACCTTCAAACGAACTATATGTGTTGAGTAGTCACTTGCCATTTAGGAAGACTTTGTGTGTGGTAATAGCGCTTTTCATATGCTCAGTTCAATAGATATTTCATGGTTACCTTCCACAAGAAGAGTACATGAGCGTGTCTTTGCATGGTAGGTGAATGATGAGTATTGGAGTTGTTCTCAATTAGGGACGTCCTGTTCTCCTGTTTCAATAGGAGCATGGAAAAACATTGTGGCACTTAATTCTTTGTTTTGTGGGTTCTCTTCTTTTCTGAATCTAGGTTGTAAAGGTGGATTCTGATGATCGTCACGTCATCACAATCAGCTGCTTCTCGAGGTGCATTTTGGTCCACTCTTTTTCATAGTTCTCCACTTACTTCGACAGCTGAAGCTGTCCAATGATTGACTTTTCTTCAGTTCTTTGTTATTTTAGGGTTTCCAAAGGGCTAAGAAAGATGGCACTTTATTTGTAACTTTTGAGCATGTCGATGATGCACTCGGTGAATGCTGAAGCCTCAGTTGTTTTCATTTGAGGCTTTCATGAAGCTATTAAGTAATTGAATTGTTGTTGATTGGTAGTGCACTTCAAAGGTTAACTATTTTGTGTGATCAAGTGTCATGTGGACGCAATGTGCTCATTTTGTTGTGTTCACCTCTTAGTACTCTTTGCATCCCTCCCTTCATTGTTTTGTGTCGACGGTGCTATTCCCTAGGCATGGATGTCTAACATATATGTTATTGGTACATAGAGATGACTTTGTTGTTCTAATAATTTGTATTGTATCCTCTGTGCAAGTGAAAAAGAACAGAAACACAAATATGTGCAACAAAATAAGCTACCTGCTTGTGCTCCATTAGTAGTCTATAGGTTCTCTCATATATGCTTCGTAGTCATAGACTTATTTGTAGCAGGAAAATCTAATGTAGGGCGGTTGTGAACAGTAGGAGGGATGACGACTACTATAGGAAAGGAAACAACCCGCTACATTGCGGGGCAAAATAATAACATATTATAATGTGATTGTCAAAACTTGTGCAAGTCCGAATTGTATGCTGCCCTCATGGGAATTGCGAGAAGGGTAGCATGGGGTCTATCACCGCCTATGTGCATCTCTGTGATGTCTTCTGACAATCTGGGGTAAATAATAATACGAATACTTTCAATGACGCTATTTCTGGCCTTCCATGATCGAGAAGGTCTTGATGATCACATTTTTTTAAAATCCGGATGTAAAATAGCTTTTCTACATCCACCATACCATTTTATGTCATCCATCGGACAAGAAACGTCCGCCGCGTCGTTCAAGGGTTAACATAATTTGGGTGGATTCACTTGCCACAACCTACAGAGGGGTGTTTATCTTGCAGTTGTTTCTTTGCAGCCTCTCTCTCTTTCTTCAATGTTGTTGAGCTTGTCTGCGAACCATGTGTAGCTTAAAATCACTTATTTCAAATTTATTATTAGAAAAAATATTTTTTGCAACTCCATTACATTTGAATTTCTCCAAAAGTGCTTCAAAATACTATCACTATAGCAAGGTAACTACCTTCAACAACATTTATTTAATAAGACACCAATTACAACAAGATTCCTCGGTTAACAGGTTCAAGTGCATTGTCCAAATATTTGAGAACAAGCATCACCACCAATTTTAAATTCAATGTAGTGAAATTTCAAAATGTAGGCTTTGATGGCCCTTTCGAAAAGAGAAGTTTTGTCTTTAAACATTTGAAAGAAAGAACCAAGCATGTGTGCAAGTTTGTAAATTCTAGTCAACATGTTGCAAATTAATTTGTAAAACATAGTATGTAAGAGTTTTACCCAAAAAGCCTTCTTATTTCTATTTTTAAAAACTATATAGTACAAGGTGTTCCTAAATTAATTGAAAGATGAAACTAATTCACTAAAAGCTTTGGGAAGAATTTGGTCTTGGTCAATTTTCCTTTGGTTCAAATCATCTAGTCAAGAATGAGTATCATTCATTTTCATTATTGTTCTTTTATTTGGAAATTGGGAGTAAGAATTAATTGTATATGTGGTTTTTTTGAGTAAAAGGCAAGTAAATGTGAATAGTATGTCATATAACAAATTGAGAGTAAACCAGAATTTTGTAGGAGGGGACAGATTGAGAGAAAATGAAACCTTTATAAGAGCATTAAGGGGAATGGTATATGTTTATGAATTTTTTTTAAAGAGAGACGGAGGCAGGGAGTGTTTAAGTTTCATTACTTTTGTTTATTTGAATTTTTCGACTTGGATAGCTGAAGGACGTTTCTATTGCCCTAAAAGTCTTTGTGTGTACCACTCCACCTTCTACATTTTGGAATGAGTGGCACCTTCATGTCATTGTACAAAGTTAGCGGAATTGATGTATTAAGTTAGGATTGTGTAGGTATCTTGTACTATTTTAGTTGTTCGGTAGTTTTGTTTGTAAAGGTTTTAGGTTGTGTCCATTACAATTTTGAGATTTTAGGATATATTTTCTTTGAAGACCTTCATTCAAAATCCTTGCTATAGAAAAGGGTCTACTTCATGAGTGATGCATTAGTATTGTTGCTATAGTTGAATTTGAGGGTCTAGAATAAGTTTAATAGGTTTCATACTGGCAATGTAGAGCAAACAAACAAGGTTTTTTTCCAAGTTCAATGTAAGATAGCTATCATCAGATTCTAAATGCAGGTGACTTACTTATTAGAAGTTGCACAAAGTTAGAGTATTGTAACCATTAGAAAATTGTTGGGGTTCCAGAATTTTGGTAAATATGGATAAAACATTGGGTTGTACAAGATGTGGCCTTTTTAGGTTTTCAATGATGGTTGGCCTATTTAGTCACCAAAGGTCTCAATGTCAAGGAAGGCAGATAGTTGCTAATTTGTCTACTTCTAGACCTCTAATTACGAGTGCAGTGGGTGAAGCTCATGTGGTTCAAATTCTTGAGGTTCACGATGAGACTTATAGTAGAAATGGCATTCCAATACAATTGCAGGAAGGATACCAAATGGGAGGCTCTTCCTTAAACCCTGATATGTCCGGATCTCCAAGTATGCCAACTATGGAGGACAATGGTATACCTTTACAACCATTTGATTCTAATTTTCATCTTGTTAGCTTTATCCGCAACTGTAAGAATAAGGAGGGTCTATCTGGACAAGATATCAAAGCATTACTGGATTTACTTTTTGATGATCGATTTGATCTCAAAGTTGTAACAATTAGAAGCTTGGATGACATTGAAAAGTATGAAGACAAGGAGTTATATCCTATTACAGATGTAAGTAAGCATCCTAACAATTTTGTTTTCAATTTCACTATTTCAATGTTTTGATTATTGCTAAAGGATTGTTGTACTTTTTAAACTTATTGAGTGGAATGTGAATTTCTCACATTGAATGTGGCAGGGTTGGACAAAATATACATTTCCAGAGGTTGACAATGGTGATGCCAATTTGTACTTCAAAAATCCCATTCATGTTTTCACATCTTTATTCTCAGCTGTCGAGAATGCTAAAGATTTCAAACTAAAGGCAACCACTACCCTATTAGGTACTAGAGAACAAATTTATAAAACGCCCGATACTAGATCTAGGTGGCATCAAATGCAAGATTTCATCAATTTACAATGCACGGGAGCTGTGATTTCACCATTGATTTTCTATTCCGATTAGACTTGTTTATCGAATAATACAAGAATCTCTAGATATCCTTTGGTGATGACAATTGGAAATATCTCCCTTGAAAATAGAAGAGAAGCTACTAGACATGAGTTGCTTGCTATACTCCCTACCTTTCAAGGATCAAGTAAGTAATTAATGGTCAATATGTTAATATGCTCAAAATATTTTAAATAATGCACAATTTGAAGTATTTGAAGTTGTTCAAAGTGCCTTGATATAATTTGTATTTCATTATCCAATGTTAATTTTTTGAAATTTATGTATTCATGAATATATTAATGATGTATCCAGATTTGTCATCCACCAAGAAGATGGAGTATCTACACCAAGGTCTTGAAATGATTTTCAACTCTTTGAAAGAAACAAGCTTTGTAGGTCTTCCTTTACTTGATCCCAAAGGAGAGCCACAAATAGTCTACCCTCTACTATTTGCATATATATGTGATCATCTAGAGTCGTGTAAGGTAACTACCACATATGATACCAACCAATGCCAATCCCCTTGTAGTAGATGCATGTGTGGAAAAGAAGATCTTAGTAATATGGGCATGCAACACCACGTCTGCACAGAATCAAAGATGGAAGAAATATATAGAGTCATGGAACATGTACACTCAAATTTAGCCACAGAGATTGGAAGAACTTGGTCTCTACATCCTATTCAAGTAAGTTTTTTGACCTTGCTCAAAATTGGACATGGATTTAGTTTGTATTTAAACATGGATGTATATGGATTTGATAACTGAAAGTATAATTGCATTTGTATGTGCAGTGTGCACTCTGGGGCTTTAATGGTGGTGATACAGAACTTGGAAATCCTTATCTCGCAATACATGTTGATACCTTGCACCAAAGTGACCTTGGGATGTTTAAGATGATTGTTGGCATCCTCCGTGAAATAGCTACTATTCATCCACGTCAATCCAAATTGAAGGAGTTGGATAGAAGACTCCTCTTTATTAAGAAGAATTGTCGGTTTCCATCCTTTCGAATTCCTGGCAATGAGCAAGGAGGATATTTTGTTTCACAAGCTGATGTTGCTGGATTCGAACATCGAGTTGTTATGCAAGTATAATTTTCAAAATAAAACTTTATTATTTTTTGGTACTAAGTTCAAGTTTTGAAATCATTAATGTCATGACATTGTCAATGATTGCAGGTCATTGTTCTATGCCTAGTTGGCTTGTTCGATGAAAACATTATATCGGCAATAATGCTATTTCTAGAATGGTATGGTGTAGCATGTCGAAGCACTTTCCACACAAGTATGAGTCTGAAGCACATGGATGAACAAATGTATAGGTACATTGTCTACTATAGTTAGTTATTACATTCCAACTATTTTTGCATTTTCCATTTGAAGCATTATACTTGTTTTTCATTTTCATTTGGTAATGCATTGTATTAAAAGGTGAATGCTATTTTTTATTCAGGGCTATGGAAGCTTTAAAAGGTGTTGCAACACAGGATAAGTAAATTCCCTATTATGCTCACAAAAATCACTCTAGAGCATAACGAAGTGACTCTAAAGATCGAACCCACGAGATTCTGTGAAGTATTTACTTGATTTGGGAGAGTAAGCGCTCTCACCCTCTAAAACTTCCTTTCCGGTCCAAGATCTAAAACCGGAAACAAACAACCACCAAGAGGATCAAGACCGGATTACTTCCCATCCGATTCATAAATCCTCTAGTGAACCCAATTCTCCCAATCTCCAGGACCTAAACAATTCCGGTCCTGGTACTACTCTGAACCAATCTGCTCCGACTAGTTCCCGTATCTGCTCAATACTCTTCCGGTTTAGTTTTGCCTTTGTTGGACCATCAGAGGGTTCACCGCTTAGGTTTCTGAGTGGTAGGCCCACCACTCCTTCTGCGGATTGTAGTGGTTGAAGACCCACTGTTCTCTCCTCTCCTTTCCTAACTACTCGAATCCGGTTTGATCCCTCACAGCAATCCGAAATGCAGGTCACACAGAGATCTCCTGTACGATCCGTTCTTACTACAACGACCTCAATGCCAGCTCCTACCCGTGCAAAGCTAGGTGGTTACAAGTGTACTTGTTCGTTCCAACAGTAACTAGGATCATTCCATTTACCAACTAAGGTGGTGAGACCTCTCAGAAGGTCGGACACTCAACCGGACTACCCGTCCAGGAGTTCTAGCGCGACTAAGGATACCCTCCCTATCCGCCTAGCCTAACAGCGGCTATTTCACCCGGAACTTTAAAACCCTAGATCTTGCTGAGGCACTGAAATACACTCTCAACTCTTACGTAACCTGCGCCCACACTAAGGATCGGAAACTATCGCACTAAGGGGAGAAATCTAAGCACAACTCTGCCTTACACCTTTCTAACTCCACATCATGCAAACCTGCCAAGCTTGGGAGACACACACAACAAGAGAGCGCATACAAAGGTACAACAAAAATTGCAAAAAGAAGACTCCTAACGTCCCTCGCGAGTGCTGACTATATACGTTTCAAAAAGTTACAAATGGGCGGGAAAACTCGCGAAAGTTCCACCGCCATCTTGGTCAGACTTTCCAGTCCTACCTACTCCCCACTGGATCGGAACAGGTTCTGTATCTGTTCCTACTCTACCTACTCTGTACATCCTAAGTCCCTATCCGCGATCCAATGGTCGCGCTGTCCGCTCCCAGGTCCATCTGCTTGAAAACATCGTTTAGGTTTCGACTCCTCTCGATCTCCTGAGGTTGAGGAACCGGATTGCCTTCTCTGGACGCGGGTGGTGAGTCCAAGTCGATGGCAGTTCCAAGCGTGCCAGCCTGGGTCGTTCTCTTGGACTTGGGGGTCGTATCCTTCCCCTCTCCTGCTATCACTTCCGGGAACGAATCCGGGAGGAAGATATCCGAGAGTCGAATACCGCAAGAGCAAGTTGCTCCCGACAGTATCCGGGTACTCTCCTCCATCCGGTCCGCTGCCTTCCGTGCCTCCTTCATTGCCGCTTCTACCTGCTCGGCAAAGTCGTTGAGGATCCGCACCATCCGGGAACTGGATAGCTTCTTCTCCTCGTGCACCTGCTCGTCAAACAACTTGGCTTTGGTGAGGGCTGCTCTGGTCTCCCCGAACATGGCCTTCACTTGCTCCATCATCTGCCGAGCATCTTCTGCGATAGATTTGGTGGCTGCGAAGTTCTCCTTGTGCACCAAGATCTCTGTCTTCATCCGATCCACCTCCTCTTGTAACCGGCGGATCTCTGCTTCTTGTTTCCGAGCCTCGACCGGATCAGAAATACAGCCCACCACCTTCTCCGGTAGCTCCCGGTCGGGTGTTGCTCCCACCATCCTCCTGATTGCTATCAGCATCTTTCTTTTTATCTTCCAATCCGCTCGTATGTCGCATAAGGTTTTTACGAGTGATCTGAACGGATCTTCGGGATTTGATTCTTCTGACACCGTCTTCTCGACCTTCGGCTTCTCCTCTGGGGATGGGGTGTCGCGAGCGGGTGGCGTCCCCCGCTTGTTGGGAGAGGTCGTCTTCTGTCGTTTAATGATCGGCATTGGCGTCTCCTCTTCCTCTGACTCACTGTTCTCCTCGGGATCGGAACCGGATTTCATCTCCTCATCCGTTTCCGATTCTCCATATTTCAAGAGAGTTTCTTGAGCCTTCCACCTCTTCTCCTTTGGTGCGCTCAGGAGCTGGTGCGAATGATAGAGGTGCATGAGATAGGGGCACACCGGAGTAGCCCTACTCTTCTCCACTCTTCCTACGAGTTGGGTGACCAGCTCGGAAATGATCCGAGCCCAGTCCACTTTCTGGTCTCCTCTTAGAGAGCCGAAAATAGTATTGGCGAGGGAGATAGTCACCCTCGTCGATTTTTCCAGATGAAGGACCGGAACTAAGAACTTCAGCAGCCGGCACTGCCACTCATCGATGCAGTCGTCCACCGCATATCCGTCTTTCGGGTTGACCGCTCCCCCGAACTTCCCATGGCAGAACTCATCCTTCCGGCTTGCCATTCCCAGCCCTCCTATGCGGAAACTATAGGTTGTTCTCCACATGTCTTCCGTCCACAGATGTGGAACAGCTTGCGGAGTGTTGTCAAACTCATTGGAGAGCTTGCCCAAGAGTTCTTTGACTATGGACTCTTCTTTGAAGCCCCAGGGTTTATCTGCAAACCCTAGGCAACCCATGGAGTTCAAGTCTTCCATGAGTTGGGACTTGGCTGGTTTGGTGGAGGGAACAACCGGAACTACCTTCCGGAGCTTTACCTCCGCTGGGGGTACACTGGAACTAGCCTGTCCGCCTCTAGTCCTCCTAAGCTGCGGCATAGACACGGATTGGTGCACTCGGGACCCTTTCCGATACTCCCTCGCTATCTCTCCTAGCCACACGTCTCGTTCTCGCTTTCGCTCCCCGATCTCAACCGGTAATTAAAGCTTGAACGCTCAAGGACCACAAGTCTCGCCACGGACACTAACACAAAAGACTGTCACGGGAAACTAATCGACAGGCACAAAGGCAAACACAGAGCACAGACAACACTGGGCAAACGAGAATGAGAAAGAGTTTGATCTAGGTAGCTCCAGTTCTTTTATAGCCGTTGGACTCCCTGCCACCTCATCCTGACTCATTATGGATCAGGTTCGTCTAAGGTATCCGGTCCATCCCTATCCGGTCAGATATCCGTTCCTACCCGTCCACTTCCTGGAATCTGGATTGAGTAGATCTTTCCACTATCTCATTTTCCGCTTCTTATTCAGATCTAGATGGTTCCTTAGCTAATTCCGGATACCTATATGTATTTTCCGGTTAGCTTGACTTGGTAAACCAAAAAAATCTAAAATTGCACGTTGTGACAAAAGGCTCTATGTTTCAATGGCAAAGGTCTAGATTTAATACCTCAAAGGTTCATATGATGAACCATTTCAGTCAATGTATTAAAAGATCTGGATTACCATGGGAATATTCAATAAATATGTATGAACAATTCCACATTGCTCTTATGAAAGCAACATATCGGAGCAGCAATAAAAGAAATGCAACGCCTCAAATTGTGCGGCACAATCAAAGGTTGCAATCTTTGAGAAGAGCTGCAAAGCAAATGGAAGGACTAAAAAAGCACAAAGAAGTTGTTGACATGACATTAAAAAACGTGCGAGTTCAAGATTTCAAATAAAAACATAGTGATGTCAATCATGATATATTTTGAATTTTTATGAAAGTTTTGGAACTAAGCATGTATTTCAATATGGACAAATGTAATTAGCAATTTCACATTTTTCTTAACAACTTTGTTTGATGTTGTATATGTAGGCTTTGAAGACAAGTAAAAATGTTATGTCCCCCATCTACTTGAATCTTCACCGCATTTGGTTGCATGGAACAAGAGATGAGTTTGGCCAAACACCAGGGGCTACAGTTGGAGACTTTTGTATGGAAAGACGATATGAAGTAGCTTGAGTTTCTGTTGCAATTGAGAAATTGTTAGTGGATCAACCCAAAATTCCCCAAGAGTTTCTTCAAGCTCTATGAATTTATGAATTACAATTAAATGTCACTTTATCACAAGTTCTTGGTTTGTCTCGATGTTTAGCAATTCCTCCTGGTGCTGGAGATAGATATGGGGATTGGCCTATGTATGCTTGAGTGACAATTAATTTTCACAACAATCCATACTTTAGCAACATGGCATTTGAAGTAGAAGAAGATGGCATTCAACAAATTTACTATGGGCAAGTACGACTTTTATTTTAGGCAAGTAGCCAATCAAATAGTGGTAGTGAAAAAAGTCAAAGACAAATGGTCTTCCTAAAGTTATACACAGAAATTCCAAATGATGATTGGAGTGCATTGACAAAGTGCAAATGTCTATAATGGAGTACACAGTCTACCTTGAGAGATGTTCAAAACAACGTGCGAAGGAACTCCCAAGTGCAATTGAGGGCACGTTATTTTGTAACAAATATCCAAACTATTTTGAAGGTGGTACACATCATTCCACATTTTGTTACACCAGGACGTTTCTTCATTAATTGTTGGAAGTTCTAGGTAGTACTACTTATATGTGAAATCCTAGACATTAGATTATAAAGTATTATATTTTGTTGTACATGGAGAATTTTCATTGTTGTCAATAATCAATTTAGGCCTAATTATTGTTCCTTTCAATAATGTATGCAAGTAATCTTCTTATAAAGATGTGGTAGACAATTGTTTAAGAATTGTTAAGCAATGTGTAATATTGACATTGCTAACCCTATCAAACAACTATATTGTACTTTATTTATGTATGTTTATGATATTTTCTACATCCATCATGTAAAATGAATATTGACACTTGAATATTACACATTAATACTCTATGTGAATAATACACACTATGAAGATGATCTTCGCTTTGTATATTATTTTCATAGAATATTAATGTGTTACATTCATGTGTCAAGATGGCAATATCAATTATCAATTTTAAAAGTATATGCAAAAAAAAGAACAAAAAATTTGTACTATGAGAGCTTGCATTACTTCTATAATCTCATTGAAATGTCAAGTGCATGCATTTCAAGTACCATATGACAACTTTGGCATTGATGTAAAGGCTACAGTAGGGAAAATTTACCTACTTATACACTATATTTGTGGTAGGATAATGAAGCAAATTGTTATGTAGTATTATACCTCCATCTACCAATAGGTAAGCTAATTATTATCCAAACTTCATTTACCTAAATTCTACATACTATATAATTACAATGTGATACAAATTATTTACTAACTAAGTCTATGTATTAGAAATTGTTAATTTTAGATGCTCTTTTAATAAGTAGACATCAATTTGTAGGATTGTTCCTATTGTAAACTCAAATCCATCTTTACTCATTGAGTTTCAAGCACTAGGACAGAAAAGATGATACAAGCCTATGAAGAGAAACTCTATAGGAAGCACTTCAGTTCTAGCAAATTGATGGCTAGTAGCAACTATTAGCAAATTATCTTTCAAAGTACTACCGACAATTTGCACCATTATGAAATTTATTTAAAATATTTAAGAAAAATGATGGTGCCAAAATGACAACTGAATCAAATAGCTTTGAGGTTTGAAATGAGCCCAAAAATATGTGAGCATCAAATTTGTGAGAAAATGATAGTGAAATATTGTTACTTACTACAGTATTGTACATACTATGTCTTCTAACGTGGCATTGAAATTGTGCATATGAAAATTGTAGTTCAATTGCACTAAAATGGCATTGAAGGAGGGGATGTCAAATTTTCTCCCACATAAAGTTAAAATGTTATTGTCATGATGCAAAAATGGCATGACATTTGCCTAAAATGAATATAAAATCCTTTCACATTACAAAGGTGTCAAAAAGGCATTCAAATAGCGTTAGGTAAATTGGCTTGAACATTGCATTGAAAATGTGCATGTCAACAATGCTCTAATAAAACAACAAAATGGGGTGCAAATAGTAAAGGAATGGTGCATATATAGACTTGCATTAAAGTAGCATGAAATTGACATTAAAAAAATACATTGTAAATTGACATGAAAGTAATAGTCAAATAGTTCAATCACTATGGCATAGGACTAGTAAAAAAATTGCACTAAAGTGTTATATGTATAACATTGCATTATTCCATACTCTATTATTGCTACAATAATATTAGAATAGTTAATGTGAAATTGGCATCAAAAGAACACAAAAATAATCAATCTCCGATTTGGCATCATTTTGACCGTCGAACTAATGCCAAGTCGACATTGAATTAATGTACATCAAAATGACTTTAAAATGGCTCCACAGTGATGTGAGGATGACAATGTTGACTTTGCATTGAAATGATATTAAGATAATTTGGTGCAACCTTAGTATGAAAGCAAATCCCCAAATGGCATTGATCTACACTCTATGATAGATTGTTGTCAAAATGGCACCATAACAATCTAGCCCAACTTTTCTGATGTCATTGAGCTTGAAGTCGAACCCAATTTCATTGCCAATTGAATTTGGGTATTTAAGAAGAATGGGAAGCTCATTATAAACACAGGGGTTGGCATATCTCCTACCACCCCATGTGTTTATAATGAGCTTCCCATTACTCTAGAATACCCAAGTTTAGTTGGCAAAGAAATTGGGTTCGACTTTAAGCTCAATGAGTTCAAATTGGAGGGTTCTAAATTCAATTTGAATAACTTTGAATTTCAATTGAAACCAATTTTAATGACGTTGAGGCCATGAGGGAGCCAGCTGGGGGTCGGTACATTAGAGAGCGGGCCAGAATTGAATGCCAAGCTCTTGGCGCAGCACTCTGAAGCCACACTACTTGCCCGTGCCCTATCTTGATTTCAACGTGGCCAGCAAATTTTTTTCACTTGGTGCGCCCGCCGTGGGGAAGAAAATTAGCCCGGACGTGCCCAACCAACGTGTTGAGCCTGTTCAGAGCGTTGGCGTAGGGATGCTCTAACCCTTAAATGTCGACAACTTGACACGGAAGTCTTGTGTTCCGATGGATGACCAAGAATCCTTCTACTGTCAGTAGTAGGACAGAAATGCAACTATTGATCTTCAGAATTTTGTTATGAAAAGGGAAGTCTTCTACAATAGTTTGACTTCCAGTGAGTATTTTTGGGTTTTTTAAATTAGATGATGTCACACAGTTCTAGAAGGGATGATTTTCACAATCACCAATTTGTCTTTTAACCCATAAATGTGGACATGGACGTTTAGTGTCTAATGGATGACATAGTATCTTTCTATGTGGGATAGAAGTACTACTATTCATCTTCATAATTTTATGTAGAAAGGGGAAATCTTCTACAATAGTTTGACTTCCAATGAGTGCTTTTGGATTTCTATAAATTGATGATTCCTATGGTATCAAAATGAATGATTTCCACTATCACTAGTCCTTTCTTTCAAGTTTAAGGGTTAATCCTTGAAAGGACAAGCCTATGATCATAGAAATGAACTACAAAATTCTTACATTGTCTATTTCTATTTTGTAACTAGAATATTTATTCTTGAAATTTTTTTCTTTTCTTTTTGAAATGAAATTACATTTCATCTGTAAGTCACAAAATTTTATTTTATTTTATTTTAAATTTTATTTTTGAAAAAAAAGTGAAAAAAATTCATATCTAATCTTGAATTAGTTCCAAAAATCTGAAATCATTTTATTAGGTGCATGTATGTAATACTGTGGAGTATCATGGAGTAAAGTTATTTACCATATATTTATTTTACTAAAAAATCAATTGCCCATGGTTATAGGACCAAAGTTCAAATTGCAATCGAATATTCAAAATTTCAGGAAATTTTCAAATTGGATTAGAAACTATACTTCATTGATTTCATTTTATTATTTGAATTCATTTTCAAAAAATATCAATTTATAGCTCAAATTCACATCAAGAGCAAAGAGCTTACAATTGCCAAGATATACAAAGTACATTGATTGTGATCAATGGATTAAGCATCTTCAAAAGTAGAAAAGTCAACAATATCACAATCTAAGAGAGGATTTCCAATCCCATCTTCTTGCAAAAGCAATCAACCAAATCCCTCTAGAATTTTAATGATAAATTGTTTTTTTTCTTCTCCTAGAGATGCTAAATGTCATCCAAAGCCTAATTTTGGGCCTCCCAAGCATTTCAAGAGTAAAGTAACAATTTTTAATCATGACTTAATTGTCACTGGCATGTTCACAAAATCATCCTATCTAGATTTTTGCCTAAAATATACAATCTCCATACATGAGAACCTTGGATTGATTTCAGATACACCTATTGTTAGTAATTTGAAAATACATAGTTTATTGTTATAAAGGCCAAAAAATTCATTTGAAAATAATCCTAAATCTTCTTTCAACTATCAACAAATACTCAACAAAAGCTTTTCCAATTCAATAATAGGAACCACCTTCAATCCCTTATCTAGACTCATTTAGGTGTTATTACCTTAATCCTTGATAGGCATAATCTTTAGAAATCCTTAATTTTATGTCAAGTTGTATGTCCTCTATTTTGTCACTATACATATGAATGAAATTTATTATTACTATTCTTAGAGATGAAATAATGCATCTTCTAAATTTGAATTCTATTAGGATGTTTTGAAAGTATCTTGAATTTTCAAATAGAATGTGAAGAAAATTCATATCAAATATAATATCTGAAAATTTCATTTGAGGCATATATTATTTTGTAAAAGGTCCTAGTGTAAACCAAATTTTTACACCTCATATTTATAAACTTGGTTATATGCTTTCAATTTCAAAGTATGATAAAATTATACATTTTGACTAAAGATTTCATAGCTTTCAAGCAAAGTAGAAACTAGTCTTGTGAAGCTTTGTTATGATAGTTTTTAATAGAAAGGAGAGAAAAAATTCTTGTACTGAAATCAAATTTTAAGAACAAAAGCCAAAAGTGCTAAATACACTATGTGGTATTTTGATTTTTGGAAGCAAAATAACTCTTAAAATCTAAAAGTAATTAATATGATTTTAACTTTATGATGTTAAAATCCCATGCCAACAAAGTTGCACATGACAAATTAGATGAAAATTGTCATTTTTCCCTTGTTGATGCTAGTTAGCCATTCTCCAAACTAATGTTATTAGTCCCTTCTATCTAACAATCAAGCCGGGACATCAAATATAGTAAGAAAACTATGTTGGAACAAAAAGGTCTTATAATACATTGATTTGTAGAGGGTAAAAAGACAAAAGACTCAAATCAAACAAACAAAACCCAAATATTGATTGGAACATCAATGATAAAAAAAAAGCTTTAAGAGGCATGCATAGTAGATAATATTTGAATGTTTAAAGTCTCTATATCAAATCCACTATAAAGTTTGTCCAACAAGTTTATCTTAAAATTTTGGTTTCAATCGATTTATATTATCCCTCTCAAAAAATACTCAAATCATCCCATATGGTGTAAATGTATCCTATATGTTGCTTTATATTTACTCCTTAAAAGTCTAATGGAGACCACATATTATAATCTTAGAATATCAAGCATCTACTAAAATATGGCAAGATATAGATTGCTGAATTGAAATTTCAACAACTAATATTTTTTATTTGGAGGTCACTTTGATATCTAAACATTATCATGTTCAAATATGGTACCATACATGTAGAATATGTTGCCATTTTGCAACTTCTCAAACATGTAGGAGGTGCAATAATGATCTAAATTAGAAGCACCACATGTCATTGGATATAGTGGAAGCACCCAAAATTGTCAATATAAATAATTCATCATAGTTGGAGGCATCTTTTTTAGAAAAAAAAATTATTTTTGTAGTTTTAGCAATTGAATTTTCAAAAAAAATTAGATTTTTTGGATATGGCATGTATTTTCTATGAATTTTCAAGTGATAGCTCCCTATACCACTAAAATTGTCACAAAGCTAGTATTAAAATCAAAATTTGACAAAACTAGAAGTCAACAAATCAACAATAAGAAAGGGGACAATTTAATGTAGCTGTAGATTTATACTTTAATGGAAGCTTAGGGACATTTGAGGGGAACTCTACCATGCATTCATGAGTGGGAACTGGGACACTTTTGGGTGTTTCTACCTTATAGCTCAATATAAATACAAAATTTGGTAACTATTGTATATATCAATTCATGCACCTTTCATATCAAATACACAAAAAACACCATATTGGAACCCAAATTAGGTTTTTTAGATTTTTAAGGGTCTACATCTCATAGACCAAGCATTCAAATTTCAAACAATAGGTGACTGCAATGTCCTAAAAAATCATGATAATTAGAAATGAACATTCTTATGAACTAAAAGGAAAAAAATTCTTGTGGATAATATATACTTTCAACTTCCTTAGGATACATTGATTTTCAATTCAAAACTATAGATTTTACAAATACAAATTGAAAACTTTCCTTGTGAGAAATTGATTTTCAATGTCTTTGGGACAAATTTGCAACCATCTATTGTTTGAAATTTGAAGGATTGGTTAAAAAATTGAAAAATCTCCAAGGGAAAAATTGATTTTCAAGTTTGGGAAGAATTTTCAATTTTTCTATATCCAAATTTTGTTGAAAAAGATTGGATAATGTAGTAGTAGATCTAACTCTATGGATATGACATATAGATTGCATTTCACAACTTTTGATTTGAATGCATGGTTAACCCTTAAAGGACCGTGTGACATCATCTACTTTGAAAAAAATAATAAATACACATTGGAGGTCAAAATACTGTAGAAGATCTTCCCTTTCCGCACAAAATTCCAAGGATGAATAGTTGCAGTTCTTTCCTAGATAGAGAGATTCCTTGTCATCCATCGGACACTAAACGTCCGTGCATTGCATTCTATTGAAAAATTTGAACACTCTATTTGGTGAAACTCGTCAAACGGGGACGGCCCTCGGCACTAAGTCCCAGTGAGTTTAAGGTTTCCGCCTGGCAGTCCGTCAGGGGAAATTTTCCCACCACGGGGGTTGTGCTGAGGGAGGGGGGTGACGGCATTTCGTGTGGCATCTTTACCGGAGGATTTGTGGATGAGTCAGAAACCCTAGCTTTGTTACAAATCTCCTTTCTATCCTCTTCGAATGCTGTTCTTTGCTACAGAAATCTTAGTCGAGTAGAGTTTCTTACGGCAATCTTAGTTGAGTAGAGTTTCTCACGGAAATCTAATTGGAGGAATTGCTGAATTGCTGCTGAAATGAAGGACCATGGGAGGACAGCTGGATGTCGGTAGCTCTGAACAAGAAATTCTGGAATTGTGGAGAGAAACGTCAAGGCTTCAGGATTGCGCATATTGTGAACGTTACCCCTAGGAATGCAGACTGTTTGATCCACGCAAGCGGGAATTCGAGCAGGCAACATCGAATCGGTGAGATTCTGGAATTGTGTGAGATTTCGGGCGTCAAAGCCTCCGCGGCACTGTACTGCGCAACCTTACAGATATAGCACCTATTTCATGCATTGTTGTAACCTGTCTCATCAATTTGGTGCGTTGAGCTTGATGATTTTGGCCGTTGATTCACGATAGAGATTTTGAAGCATGCTTTTGTATTTAGAGTAGACAGGGCAATCGGGTAGGGGATTACACTCTGGAAAACGCCAAAAATGCGAATCGCTAAGTGCCCGGCTAGCACTGAGTTTATGAATATAAGAGTTCAGTATTGTGCACGCAAAATCTAGTATCCGTTGTCAGTAAAAAATCTAAACGTAGCTATTGTAACCTTACTAAGCGCTGTGAAGTTGCTTAGATTGATGTTATTCGAGATTTATAACGAGCATTTCTTTCACAGCCTCGTTCGCTATTACGGAAAACAATCAACTGCTGTCATTGAAAATTATTTCGGGTAGGCAGTGTTCGGGCCGGTACATAGGCTGGAGTTTCGTCAATTTGGAACTTGAAAATATTGCTGAGATTTTGATTTTGTTATGGTTGGGGCGGGTCACATTCGTTTCGCAGGAATTTTCGGGCCAGGATTTTGAAGTCGGCAGCCTCTATTTATTTGACACATGGCCAGAAGAAGTGGATGAGCCGTACGGATGCTGTGGTCGAATTTGCCACTGGAAGAGGATCAAGATACTAGTTCGTTGATTTAATCTCGATATTGTTTGCTTTAAGACTAAAGACAGCAAGGAGGGCAGTTGCAGCTTGCTGGTTCCTAATTCAACAGTACACCATGATTGACACCGTGATTGAGCACTTTGAGCTTGCACAGGAGTCGAGAAGTTGCCTAAGTGACGCTGAGCTTTGTCAGGAAGGCCGTGTCATTAAATTAAGGAACGCTCCATGTGAGTGTTCAGTTATGTGTGCTGCAGTAGATCGATCCAAGTATATAAGGTTGTCAAGTGAATTCTTTCCTGACCTAGTAGGGCCACAATTGGAGACCTTGAGTACGCTTTGCCTTGCTGCTCGTCGTTCGGAAGAGTTCTTCCTCTCTGTCAACGCCACTGATCAATGGCTGAGAACAATTATTGGCCATGAGAACTTGCATCCGCGAGCATGGGCCGAAGCAGAAACTTGGATCGATCTCATCCCTAGTTTCATCATCCACAGTAACATTCTACCCTATGACCCATATTGGTCGAAGCCGCTGCCCACAAGAGACGAGACCAGGACAAGGGTACATTTTCCTTTGCATGTACTCAAGGAAGCATTGGAAGAGAGCAAGTCGTTGAAGACGAAGCTGCTGGAATGGAGGAGTACCGGGAAAGAATGTGAGATCGCGAAGCCCGGAACAGGAAGATCCGAGGACGAAAGTTTTGAACAACCGAGGACCTCAAAATTGTTCTTGGAGATACAAGGTGTCGATGTGAAACTTGTTAGGGAGTTTGCTGCAGGTTCAGACGGGAGTATTTCTCTGGTTACATGGAAAGGTGGCAGGTTCGTTCGAAAAGAATTAGAATCGAACGATACACACGATTACAGAGAGCTTGAAATCGTGAAAAATCTTTCTCATCCACATATTGTCCACACCTTCGGCGTGCTCTGCGATGGAATACAGACCTCTTATTTTATGGAATATATGTCCAATGATCTTTTCAGTTTCATCGTTGACAGAGTACAACGCGTTGTTGGTGATAACGAGCCTCCGTTCTCACGCCGTGACTCCGTCGACGTACTATCGCAAGTTGCAAAAGCAATGCAACACATGCACCAAGAGAATGTGAATGTGGTACATTGCGACCTCAAGTCTCAGAATATCCTTATCAGTGAGATTGCGACATCAGATAATATGAAGCATTTCCTCGTTAAAGTTGCTGATTTTGGAAGTGCACGGTCGGGAGATTCAAGTTCATCTTCAGGTTTCATTCCAGGAGCTGCAAGCACAAAATACGCTGCACCAGAAGTCTTAAGAAAGCGTAGTGATACGACTGTGCGTATAGATTTCCCTCACAAAATTGATGTCTACAGCTTCGGCATTGTTGCGTTTGAGGTCCTGACGGGGAAGAACAACGTTGAAGTCTACAATCGCTCTCCTTCAAAGTTCAAGAGAGGCATAATCGATGGTACTTTGAGACCACCCCTCCGTGCAGAATGTGAGAAACAGAAGGTGTTCACACGGGACGAGAACTTAATATCGCTCATTGAGAGGTGTTGGCTTATCGATCCCAATGAGAGGCCGTCTTTTGTGGAGATATGCGAAGAGCTCAACAACATTAGAGCTCAATTGTCGATGTTGGTATGTTTCTAATAACACATTTATGATGTGATTAGAGCAGGATTTTTACTGCATTTGGGGGAGCAAGATGATCTTGCACGTATTTGGAAGTCAGCATCCATTTTCTCGTTTAATATTTATCTTTCTTTGGTGCTGCTTGCAATTAGAACAAGCATGAACTATTTCTTTTTTTGCGCAGCATGTGACGACTTGATGCAGTGTTTCAGTGCTTTATTAAGAAGTAGTCATTTGTTTCTGCAGGAGCAAATGTTACAAAGTGACCCCCCTCCGTGTCAAGAAAATTCATTTTGGAATTTCAAGTTCTTTCGAGGTAATTCAGAAAGGGAGCCTCTAATATTAGTTACTAACTTTATAAATTAGCACGCATACCAGAGCTGAAAGAGGTTCATAACCGCGAATGATAGCCGCTTAGTGAAGCTAGTCAAATAAGCCGAGTAATGTTTTTATTGTTATACTGAGATAGATTCCAAAGCAGAGATACGGAGAGACGGAGCTTTGATGCTATCTAAAGCTTCTTCTGAATGGAAATCTGCTTGTTTGTTTTTGTTTGTTTGTTGCTTTTCACTACTTAGATTTTTATTACTTTTTGATTCGAGATCCTTGACACCTTCTATTAGCTAGTGAGATGTTTGGTACGGATCATTATACCTCGATGATGGTTTACCTTTCATCTCGTTTCCTATCCAAGTTCATTTGAAGCAAGGACATGTCCTTGATACTTGACGACTTGATCGTTTTGCAGGAGCTGGTATGCTTAAGAAACAGAAAGTCTCGACATCAAGGAAACCAAGTTGATGAAACTTCAGATCCTCTTCAGGTAATCTGATTTGCAGCCTCGCCATTAGTTTTACTATCTGACTGAATACCTGGAATACATGTTATACCATCCAAAATAGAGAGAAGTTGCATAAGTTGATATTTCTCTGTTTCAATTGGCGAAGTAATTGCAGACTAGTCCCAAGACATGTCTGATTACTTCTTGGTCATGGAAACTTGGTCATTTGTGGGAAGATATGTATGGCGGCACATTTGAGTCTTTGATCATATTTTTGACAGCGCTTGTGTTATTTTTCAAGCTATTTATTTTCTCTTGATTACATACGGCTATATGTTTTTGCATGTGTTACACTCAAGTGTGAATGTCTGATTGATGATGTCATTCGACCTTGTGTAGAGTTGATCTGAAGTGAACGTGTTGTCATCCTCTAAATCCGGTCCATCTAACCAACTCCAGAATGTCACTACGTCACTAAGGTTCAAAATCAAATTGATGTCACTGGTCTATGGACCCACTAATGGACAATTGTGGGGAAGATCAAACACAGGTCATCTAAATACCAAAGTAGGCTCGTATGTTCTGATAAGATTATTGTTTCTAATTACTCTAGATTATGTTACATACTAGTGAAATGTTCCACGAACGCAAGCACAGCTCTGAAGCTCTGCCAGCTTCAGAACAATTGTCGCTCCAATCCTACAAGTCTCTGTGAATGTGAGCAATCAATTATTTCTCAACACTGCTAGAGATAGTGAGTTCTTCCAGCTCTCTTTTTCTGTTTACATTTTTACAAGGAATGAATTTATTGTTGCGTCAACTGTGCAGCTATTGGAGTACGAATACGCAGAATTTGAGTGTTTCAGCCCCGTTTGCACTCCAGGAAAGCGTCTTGTATGGATAAGGCGAATCGCAGCTGCATGGAGCCGTTATGTACTTATGCCTTGAAGATATTGATATTTGAACTTTGAAATGGCCTCCGAGGCCCTGATGAGTCTTAATAGCCTGATAGAGAAAGGTGTGGGCTAGCTGCATCATGTCCATAGAGACACGCCTACAACTGCAGCTCAGGCTCTTTAGCAAGAAGAGCACTAAATTAGCAAACTCTGTTTCATAGGGAAGTGCTGAACGGAATTCGCATCGTCGCTGAACACACTTTGTGCCTGGTCCTCTTTGATTCGACTTCGTGATGACCACTGGTCTTCCTGATGCTCTGACGTAATTGTTGACAGAGGGGACTGCAGATCAGATTACCTGAGGAGGATAATGAGTTTCTAATCATAAAACGACACAAAACTTTGTTTTACATCATCATATTCTATACCATAAAATACACCCTTGGTAAAAAATTTCAGATTTTTTTATGCTAATTTTGTATTTTATATGATTTTTCTTCACTTTTCTTCAAAAATTAATAAAGAGTCCAACCTCCCTAGGAGGTTAGCACCTTGCAATTGACTAGAATTTGATCCATAAAAAGACCTTTTTAGAAGTTATACCCAATGAAATGGAGTTAATGAAGTGTCATTTCTACTCAAATTTGAAAATTTGAAAATATCCTAAAAATACGATTTTATTGCAATTTTAACTTTGAAACTATAACTGCAATCTCCTAAATTTTTAATTATAGAAAGATACAATATTTTTTCTCCATGATATTCTATACTAAGGTAAATTAGCCTATAATCTTATTGATTTACAAAAGTAGTATATTGAAGTGCACCTTGAATATTGTCAATAGTTTCAAACAATGAAAGTTTAGTCCCTAAAGTCCCTACACCCTTTTTCTAATCAATAATCACTCAAAACTTCCATTTTCTATTGAAAAGAGAAACTTTAAAAATTACTTTTTTTGCATATCTAACTATAGAATCTTATACTTGACTAATATAAAAATGTATGGAAGAAGTTTCAGAAACTTTGAACATATAGCTTGCAAGATAATTGCAATTAAAGTCAAGAAAGCAAATTTTTATACAGATTGCATGATTGGAATATTAGACTTTGAATCTCCTTAGCTCAAAATTTTTGTACCACCAATTTTGAATTAAAAGTTTTTTATGTTGAAGAATTGAATTGAGAGTTTGGAAAAAATCCATATTTTTGCTTATAAAAATTGTTAGACAGATGTAAGTACAATATTTAAAAAGAAAAACTAAACCTCTAATAGCTCTAAGATGCATTGGAATTGAAACACAATCCCCAAAGCAATGAGATTGTTCTAGTAATCATATTAAACTATTTGAACCTTTTTTTTTAAATTATAAAAATTGAATTCAAAAACAAATTCTATACATTATTTTCTTAAGAAGTTTCTAAGATTGCCTGCAAAACAAGAAGCTCCATAACTTTTTCCATCACTAATCCAAATCAAGTGAATCAATGTTTTTCATGTAGACAAAAATACAATCTATAAGAAACAAATCCTTAAATGTTTGATTAAAAATTTCTATTTTTTTTTT
This sequence comes from Straminergon stramineum, assembly GCA_963920665.1. Classification (NCBI taxonomy): domain Eukaryota; kingdom Viridiplantae; phylum Streptophyta; class Bryopsida; order Hypnales; family Calliergonaceae; genus Straminergon; species Straminergon stramineum. The sequence continues at coordinate 32,783,373 of OY987264.1, read as the reverse complement.
AATTTTACATGACAACCTAAAATTTAGGCTTATTGTAGCATATCTATTGCTTAAGGGTATTGATTGAAATAAAAATTCTCTTCCCCAAAAGCTAATGTATTTTTCCATCTTCAATAAAAGTTTCAAAACAATGCACCAAAAATTGAGATTATGGGAACTTGCTTGATCTTTAATATGTCTCCTAAGGAGACAATGGGGCTTTAGGCTAGGATAATGTAAACCTAATGCAAGTGGAACCATCATAACATTAAATAGCCTTCACTCTTGCTCCATTTCTAAAATCCAACAATATTTTCTACTATGGATTATTGCATTTTTTACTGTGTTTTTTATTAATTGCTTTGATTACTACTCTTTTTACTAGTTTTCATTATTGGTTTTTTATTGATAGTTTTTTGTAAACCTCTCATCATCTTCATGCCTCTTGCCATGTACCCCCATACCTACTAATGGGGGTATGAAATGATGTGGAATATTCCACATTATTCCATTTGGGGAAGTATACTAGTGCTTTCTGGTACTAAATATTATGATGTTTTGGGGGCAAATTTTGGAAGTTGTATGATTTATCAAGGTTTATAAAATGGAATATGGAAACGTATTAGTAGGTGGGGCTTAAGTCATGAAAAATTGCTCCAATAACCATTCTCCCTCCCACTTTAACTACTTGTAAAGTTTCCTAAAAACACCATGAAACTCTTCAAACATGTTTCTTGCACTAAAGATATGACCTACATTAAAATCCTAGAATTTTAAGTGAAGCATGTGTAAGCAAGCTATTTACATTGAACCGTTCTTGTTGTCCCTAATACCTTGCATTGCATGTTGGATTCTAGAAATGGGCATCTCTTGTAGGTGATGGTTTTGGATGAAGGACGAATCTAGGCTAGTTTTACCTTGTTGTATACACCCATGGACAAATTTTCAAATTTATGAACTAATTTTGTACTTGGTATTCTAGTGACAACTTTTAGGTTGGAATAGGTCTAGCTGATTTTTAGAGTGACCTTTTGAGGTTTTGTTGACTAATATAGGGTCCATTTGAAGCCATGGGAACATAGAGAGTGGAAGGAAAATTTGAAACTCAACTCCGTGGATCGTCCTTTCAGGGTTAAGGTGATGCTACTATTATTCAATTTTGAAAGGGAATTGAACCAGTGGTAGCAACAATTGAAATGTACAGTAAGCACACTTCTCAAAAGCATATCACACAGCACAAGAAAGCAGTTAAAGTGAGAGCTTTGTTATTACCAGCCCAGAGATAATCTCTTCATCAAACTCAAGGATGGCTGCATATTAACCCTGAAACGTCACAATTTTAGAAAATAAACTGAAAAAACAGCCAAGGGTCTGTCTGTCTGTGACGTTGAAGGGTTAACGCCAATTCTCAATCCGCAGCACACCTTTGTAGAGTCAATGTCTACACAGATACAACTCTCCAACTATGATATTAAGATCCCCTATTTCGGCCGAAACAGAAATACTCTGCTGTCACCCAGACTCGCTATAAGATCCCATGCCTATCCCTCCCTCCGTGCTCCAGTCTCGCCAATCTACTACAATACAGAGCACCAACAATGCGCAGCTACAGAAACCCCACACTACGTAAGGCAAAATCATCTTTCTTCCACTTGCAGCAGCTACAGACCTCCCGAAACCTTGTCCTAAGACAATCCTATGTCAATCGTATTATTGACTCTCCCCCGCCCCCCCAGCTTCAGATGCGTGCAACCACCTCTGCTCTGCCCCCGAATTAGTCTCTACAAAAATTTGCAGAAAATCCAGAAAGTGCACGCAAGCCAGGAACGTCTGACACCAATTATCTTGTAGCTAACTCACTACTGGGAGGACTGACCACCGAAACCAAAACGGCAGTTGATCAGAGACCTCAAAATCGGCACAATCCCTATCAGGACCATCTGCAGCTGCTCCGAGCTGCTCGCCCTGATTGACACTTGACCTGAACCCCTGTTGTTCAAGTTTGCTCTTCCCACCATCATCGTTTTCCCCACCATGAACTGAGACTGCAAGTTCCCACCAATGGCGAGATCACCATGCCAGTCCATCACTGATAGCCCCAAAGTGGACAGCGTGCGGCTTAGAGGGTACTCCTTCCCTCTCAGCGTCGCCTCCAGGCTTCCACCAAACGCCTTGTCTCCCTTTCCTGTCAACACCCCTCCATTCACCACCATCTTTATCCTCTTTCCGATCAGAATCCTGTCCTCCAGCTTCAGCCCCGCCGCAATCGTATCATTCAGCACTGTGCAAGTCAGCCCTGCGGTAGTCTTGTTCCTCTTGAAGTTGTTGAAACACGTCTCCGCTCGCAATGTGTACGCCAGGTCCTTGCCGATGGTTTGGATGTCGAGCCCAGTCAGTGTCACCTTGCCTTCTCCGTGCTTCAAAGACGCCGCGGCTTCAAAGCTCACCTGGGCTTCCTTCTTGTCCTTGGTCACTTGGCCTGAAATGGAAGCAGGGATCTTGTCCTTCACGACGAACATTTTCTCCGCGTTGAAACCGTCATAGCCTGCATCGTGGTCCCAGCCGTGGGTCTCCAGAACGGGGCGCACCAACCACTGGTTGGCAGTCTCCAAGTACCGGTACCTGCAAAATAAAGAAAATGATACATACATGGTTAATTCAAAACCTGACCAGTGAAATTGAAAATTGCATATGACTGGTGAAGAGTTGATGTAAAATGGTTTAGGCTTACCTATGGGTGGGATTGTCAGAATCAAATGAGGGAGGCAAAGCCATGTCTGGCATAGGGACAGGAACCGAAGCAGCTTGTCCAGCCTCGTCGTCCACGTCACGGTCCTCTTGGGAAAGCTCTTCCTCGGACTTCGCTGCTGCTCGCTTCTTCATCTCTTTCCTTCTTCGAATCTGCTCCCTATACTGCTTCTTTTGAAATAGTCTTTCTCGATCAGCAAGTTCCTCGGCATATTGATGCCTTTGCTCCTTACTGAGCTCCTCCAACTCTTCTGTAGAGAGCGGCCTGAAATAATACATGTTCCATTGATGAGGAAGCGACACTCGGCACTCTAGAAGATAAAACAAATGTTACAACGGAATGCCAAGTCTCTCTGGAAAGAGAAGCTGGGCCCTAAAAGTCCTACGCTTTTTTATGCATCACCACTACAACCAAACGAGGTGAAGCACACAAGGAGGACCCATGGGGAACCTCATATATAGAAATTACACCCAACTACGTTCGTGCAATGTTGACATGAAAGGCATGCATCGATAAAATGTGAAAAGGCATAATCGGGAAAACAGGTGCTTGCTAATTAAGGAAAAATAGAGCAATACCTGAAGGGAGGAAGTTCGTCATACTCATCATCTTCCTCCTCATCCTCGTCGTCATCGTCATCTGATACGTCCGACTCCCCTTGCAGTTCATTCGGCATCTTCAACTGGGCTCGGGCTTGAAGCAAAGATGAGAGTAGAAACGGCAGAGGTGGCACGCGAGGCCGTTGCCCAAATGGCTTCCCAGGAGTTGCCGTTTCAAATAGCTTCAACAAGGTGTTCGCCTCTGCCAGTATCTTGGAGGCGAAACAGAGGAGCAGCAGTTGGGACTTCCATATCTGCCCGTTGGGCAGAACTCTCTGCCCGTTGCGGTTGGTTCTGCAAGCAGGGTGATTTTCCACCAACGACACTGGGTTCGACAACCTCATGTCACCCGCCGCTTGTCGTATCGTCTGCTGCACTACATGAGATCGATGTGCTAAAAACATATCGTAACTCAAAGAAGCTCCATTTGGCCCATCTGGAGGCGCCGAACCAGCGTGGGTCAACACCACAATGGCATTGAACCATATCGCAGCGCCAAATACGTCAGTGATAGTGCGCAGCAAAGGCACGTCACCGAGGTCTCGACTCTGCATATCCAGACGGTCAAAGTACAAAACTATATCCGGGGACGATTTTTTGATATACCTCTTTACTTGACCCATGATTTTCTCATTGTGCCGTTGCTCTCCCGTAGAAGGGAGTAGCCCTGGTGTGTCTATCACCCTCATCTGTGCACAAAAGAAAGGTACGATATGGTACACCGTCGAACCAGTATCAAAATCAAGCCCGTCACAGCAACTCTCATGGCAATCTAACCCCTCAAAGATCAAGGATTCATAGTTCGAAATTGACCAATTTAATTGACCACGTTGTGTAATTCAGAAGGAGCCAAATTCTATATCAGCGAAGAACATTGCATGAGTTAGTCGATTTTTATTTATTCTTAAATTGGACAAAAGCCAGCTCCCATATGATTTCAATTCGGGCTCCTAGAACCTTATAAGGGCTAAGAAAAACAGCATGTACAACAAGAGCGGAATCCATTAGTACCTTAATACCGTGCACAATCCCCACAATCTCATGGACCTTCTTTGTGGACGGACTGAAAGCACTCGTCAGAGACTTGCGCTCATCAAAGAGGGAGTTGATGGTTGCACTCTTCCCAACCCCCGTCTGCCCCAAGACCAGTATTGTGCATGCAAAGTCGAGATCCTCCTCTTGGTGTGTTGCCTCCGCTTCCATTGCCAGGGCATTGACGCGATCAAAACTAAAAGCTCCCGTGCGGTTCGGAGTGCCACTGCCCCTCAACGACTCTGCTAATCCTAGGCGGTACAGCACTTGAGCTACAACCTGGTTCTGTGGAGATTGCCCCAGACGGTGAGCAAGCCTCAAGAACTTCACCCTGATGTTCTGAAGCTTCTCGCGCGTATCATTGCCTTCATTTTCTGTGGTCTCCTCGGTGGTGGATGCGAGCTGGGTTGGCGAGCTAGCAGTGGGATGTTGCGTAATCCTACCAGTCGTGTCCGTTGCTGAAACAGCTTTCCTTGTTGGTCGTTTGGGCAAAGAGGGCAATGAGGGTCCAGCTGCACCCATAGATGGCTTGTTTGCATCCTCATGGCCAGATCCTACAACAAAGAATTAAAGCTCAGTGAGTATCTCGTAAAGAAGATGAACTTCCATGAATAAAACCCTGAAAAGTCAAATGGAGCGAAAAAGAACAGAAAAGAAAAGATGCCATCTTGTGGTCTCTTCGGTGGTGGATGCGTAGGGATCCCAAATGTATATGGTGCAGAAATTGCAAGCTGAAATGAGGTTAGGCACTACAGCTTTTGAACAACAGAACACTGCAGTATTACCAGATAGTCCAGCCTTGTCTAGATGCGCCTTAGCACCTGCATCACCACCATCATCATAGTCTTGATAGTCTTCATCGTCTTCATCTTCATCATCTTCATCATCTTCATAATACTCATCCTCGGCATCGCCATCCGATTCACCTTCCTCACCCGAATAGTCTGACCTTACAAAATTTCCCGAGCTTGATTGTACTTGCTCTGTCTGGCCCACATCACCACTTTCTGACCTCCCCAGGGTAGGATGTGCTGGGGTTGCAAGCATACTCCGGTCTTCTGCAACATCCTTGGGCAGTTCTTCCTTAATAACAAAGGAATCTACTTCTTCTTCTTCACCTTCTCCTAAATTATGTTCTCTGGCCACTTCAATAATCTTCTCTTCCTCCTGCACATCCTGACCCTCCTGTGAATCTTCGTGGTCGTCGTACTTCGACTCTGTTACTGGGGCTTTGACAACGAATTCATCATCATCGTTCTCGGCTGAAGCGGACTCCTGGCGAGGGACTGTCTTCTCCAAAGTGGAGGTTAGATCCCTTGACGAAACCTTAGACTCGGGATCCTCCATTCTTCGACCAGAGGCAGAGTCCTCCAGTTCCTCCGAAGCCAAATCTATACCTCCATCATGTGCCTCCTCATAATCATCCTCCACACCTGCCTCATCCTCTTCTGTAAACCACCGCAAAGCAATCCCTCGTCAGCTGCAGCAACATCTTAAACTCTAAGAGGCCAAGGTTTCATGGTTATTAGGCGACCAATCTTTAACGATCATACTGTGAAAAATATGATTCAGCGTGTTACTAAAATAAATGAAAAGTGACCTACTCAAAAGCGAAATTTTTTTTGATGAAGCACAAATTGGGCCTTTGGGCCCTTTAGTTAACCTCAAATACCAAGAAGAAAATCCACTTAGGTCTCGTGCTTACCATAATCTTTTTCACTCCTCACAGGCCTTGCCTCCCGCGCAGATGATGCACCAGTATAGTCTAACTCATCCTCCGTATTGCTGGCGCTGGAGGAATACTCCGAGCTGCTACCACTAGTCTCCTCCTCGCTCTCATCGTCCTCGTTGTCGTCGTCGTCGTCGTCGTCATATTCAGCATACAAGTTTCCTCCTTGTTCCCTTTCTGGTATACCCTCCACAGTGCCACCTTCAAACTGGGACCGAGCGTCAACGGAACCCACAGGACTCGGGGGTTCAAAGCTTGTGATGGAAGAAGCTGCCATCCTTTCCAAAGCACTGTCAAAACTGTCCGCACTGCCAACGCTTTCTGCATCACCATGCTCACCTTTCTCACTAGGTGTTCGCACCTTAATAGGTGAGAGCCCCGTTGTATGTGGCTCCTCTTCCCTGGAGCTCCTCTCCGCTTCCCTGGAGCTCTTCTCCGCTTCCGGAGCTTCAACCTTCGGAGAGCTGCTACTCGCCACCTCGGTCTTAGTACTACGCTTTCTACTGCCCAAGCTCCTGAGCTTGCGAAGAGTATCCATCCTTGTCAATCGGCTGCGATTCGTCCCTTATTATCGCATCCTCAACAAAGCATTACCTGTTAACGGCAACACACATTCAACAAACGTCGTCGTTGCCCTAAAATCTGTACGAGCTCCACATTCAAGGATACCCGAGGTTTCCCTCTTGTGCTTCGAAATTACTGTAGCAATCGTGTTCCTCGTGTCATCCTTTTAACATAACTCAAATATCTGTCGTGTCCAACTCACTCACTCCGTCGACGCACATTCCTCACATGGCTGGAAGCTTCTCTCAGCTAAAAATGCCAGGGAATGAAACTCGGGAGATTCAAGAAATCCTCCACCATACTTGAGCCGGTTAAAAGCAACCAGACACCTGCTCCAGATGATATGCAAACTACCAATCGACGTCTATAGTTTGCCTCTCTGAGTCCCCGCATTCAATAATTTTCGGTGCTACACTATCATGTTGATAGCAGCGTATTTCAAAATAGAACGGAAAGAAATTCAGACCTGAAAAGATGAACTAGTTACACTGTTTCGAGAGCACCATTTCTCACGCAACCCGCAATCCGTGTCTCGCGCGCATTTCGCACTTCCATGTGGTACATAGAATTTCAAAGATGCAAGAGAATCACTGCAGCGACAACAATTCACTTGCTTCACCAATCTGCTCATGGAGGAATGAGAGTCAGCAGCCAGCGGCACTCCGTGAATGCAATCAAATACCGTGTTTTACCAAATGAAACTCGCTCTAAAATGGGACGCGGGAAAAACAAGAGTTCAAAGCAACTACTGGTAGCCGAGTGTATGCGAACTCAGTCACGTCCTTCATACGAGATAAAGCAAAAACTTAGTTTTCTGCCAGCGCGCGAATTCACCAGCCCGGAAAAAATATCAAATGATCACGAATTTTACGAACAAAACACAAATAGATTTAGAGCACAACCAAAGTAATTGACCTTATCACTTTCAGACACTGAAATATTAGTGACCAGCATAAACTTCAACAATTGTCTCTATAAGAAACCAATACGGGTGCAACGGAGGCTGAAACTTAACCGGGACAAACTATTGCATTGACAAACTCTACTCAATCAACCAAAACCCCAAAACCCTCACAATGTCAAACATGGCTACCGAATTCCCTCACTTAACAGAGAGCGAGAATTCTCACCATGGAAATGTAAACACCTCGAATTAGTGCTTCGGAACGACGGAACGACGCACCACGATTATCATTTTGTTTGAAAATTCAGAACGGTAGTTTCGAACATCCACAGGCTAATAAGTTATTCATTCTCGAACCCTAACTTCAGTTGGGTCGAACAGAAGCATTTTTCAAGGAACGAAGAAACTGGAATCCTCAGGACTCCCGCTTCGTCTCTCCGGCAATTGCGATAAGATAACGCAAAGGGGCATTTGACGCAAAGCCACAGGATCGTGCGTTGCGATATGATCAGGAAGTCTGAAACTAACTGAAGTTAGGTGTGTGTTTTTCATTTGTTTTGGAGCAGTGTAAACAGGGCTTTCTTTTTCATTTTTTATGAAGTGCCACAGTGGCGATAAAAAATGTTGTAGTGGTGCTCCAAATTGAAACATTCATCCATATGTTGGACAGAAAATATCACATTACCAATTGCAAGATCATGATGCTTGGGTTTCAAAAAGAAATATTTTCAACTCTTCCCAAATGGTTAAATTTCATTTTTCAAACATTTTACACAAAAATAAGTAGATCCTACAACTTGCAACTCTCCATAATATGCTAAAGAAAGAATTTGGATATACATATAAAAATCAGTAGAGAACGATTCAAAATACCAAAGTGTTAAGAATTTAGTTATGGAATCGTAAAATGCCAATTCCAATGGTTGTAATGCTGTAATAAATATGATCTACATCCTATGATTTTTTTCCTAAATTCAAATTAGAAAACAAAACACAAGAATATTGCTTATAGATTGAAAGATTATAATATTTGATCAAGAGGGTGTTAAAACTACAAAATGGATTTGAAGTCTTCCTATCCACTTTTTACATGTCAAATCTAAAATTGAAGTCATGAAAAAAAATTCCGGTATGAAGCTAAAGGGCATAGCATGTATAAGGTAGAAGCACCTAAATGCGACACTTATTTTGGATCTCTTGATATGGAGGGTGCATACAAGAAAAAATGATATGCGTGTGTTAGAAAATGGTTTAGGAAACCAACAAAATTGGTTTCATATTTTTTTGAGTTTGTATAATATTATACGAATTTTTAAAAAGAACTTCATAGATGCACCTATTGTGAACACTAGACCAACACCAAAGTGGGTACATAAACATTGGGAAGCGACACACTCTAAACTTGAATCAAGTGCGGGTGATTGGCTATTTCTTGGAAGAATAAGGCCATATTTGTTATATTGAGACTTTTCACAAATTTTGAGATAGAATACTAGTTATTGGAAAATTCATTCAAAAAAATAGTAATTGAAACCAAAAATAAGTAATGCTCAAATTGTGATCTTATAATGAAAATCTAAAAGTTGGTATTGTTAGCTATTTAAAAAAAATACTAGTAAAGAGATAAAGCTATTTATCTTCGAGTCAAGGATGAAAATGAGACTCTGAAAAGTCTCAATATAACAAATATGGCCTTTGAATGACAACTTCATGGAACCCCACATGTCTACTTTGGAACCCCATTTGTCTATTTTGGGTCCACAAGCGCTTGGATTTAGGTTGTTTTTTAGGTGTCCGTAAACAACTCGTATTACATTTGGGTGCTTCTACCTTAACCATAATTGAAATACACCTTCTCAAAATCTATTCTACAATTTTTTTAAACGAATTTCTAATGTGATCTTCCCCCCCCCGACCCCACCGATTTAGTGTATTTGAAGCTCATCTCCAAGAGCCTCTACTACTAAATACTGAAGATTTGCAATCAAGACACCCTTGCACAAAATCTTCAATAAAGAAATCATGAATCTAGTTATTTTCAAAATCTGATTTTTTATGCTTAAAATGGACTTTCGTGAGTTTTAAATTTAGAAAAGAAAATGTCAAAAATAGCATTTTAGTAAGATTTTATTTAACTTCATAGTTTAGTCAACACCTAAAAAACATGCCTTAAAAGACTAAGTTTTAAGCCCCACATTTGGTCATAACATGACTACTAGACTAGGCATGCCTTTAGGCCAATAAGGGTGTTGAGGCCCAAAAGTGGTTAATGGATGACTTTCAAGGTTAATGCAGAGATGAAAAATGCACCTATTGGTTCAAAATTTGGATCATTTTTGGTTGACTACCTTATAGATAGATAGGTTTCATCTTTGTAGAATTAAAGCTTGATCTAGAGAGGCCTATTTTCTATATGTCTTGCTTATATATAATACAATTACAATACCAATAAATTGGTTGTGGTAAATTTTGTCGTAGAATATTTATTAGTATTCTTCTAAATATTACCATATATATTTGCTATTGATTATTTAACCCCTAAATGTTTTCAACTATGTTTTCACCAAAAACGCTCCAAAACTGTCATTTCTAGAACAAGTACCAAATTTTTGGAAAAAAACATTTTTGGAAACATGTAACCGTAAGATCTTGTACGAAACTTATTTGAGAAGATGTGGAAAAAATTTCAAAATTTTTCACCGTGTAGATTGTAAGATATTAGCGTTTGAATTAGCAAAAATCCTTTTCTGGCCCTGTGAAAAAACGGGCAGCTGCACTTCACAAGGCCACATTTGTATGAAAAAAATTCCAAAATGGTGGTTACTCTTTGGATTCATTCTTCAAGGCAAGTTGGCTACATGCTTGAAAAAAATTCAAATCATTTGAAATTGTACAACATATAGGAAAAAGAAAGTAAGTACAAAGAAGTAGAGAATGAATCAAAATACTAAATTGTGAAGAATTTTGTTATGGAATTGAAAAATTCCAATCCCAATGGTTGTAATGTTTTACTAAAAAATCCACACCCTATGATTTTATTTTTTTCAAAAAATATTGAAAATTGAGTGAAATAAAGGACTTCAAAGTTTATTTTAGAGTAGAGAATCCAGAACTGCCCGCAAACTAAAACGCCTCATAACTTTCATCTCATAAATCAAAATGGAATGATTCAAAGCTTTCCATGTACATATAAATCTAGAAAACCAATTTCAAATTTTTATTTCTTTAAAAAGTATTTTTTAAAGAATTTTTTGGGCTGCCCGAAGAGCAATGAAAATTACATATCATGCAATAACTTTTTAACCATGAAGTCAAAAGTTATAAAAATTGTTGGGCCTTAAAGATACTCCTCGGGCACATGTTTTGTGAAAATTTCAAAGAAAAATAAGAAAAACTCCATTCGTAGTGAGCTGCCCAAAATCGCTATGTTGCCAAAAAACGCAGTTCGGGCGTTTAGGGGTTAAGACTTGGATAGGAATTGCAAATTTATTGGCCTGAAGGGTTATATTCATACCCCAAGTCCTTTTGAACTGTATAAACTATTTTCTTTATCAATCTAACTAGTTTTACTCAATCACTTAGTGGCAAAAATTGAATTGATAAGAATTGAAGTCATGTATAAAGTTTTATTTGAAATTTATAAATCCAACTTGCTTTTAAAATGGATCAATATTTAAAAGAAATTGGTGTTTAAATTGGATTATGATTCCAATAGTTTAAAATTTTGACATCCAAATAACTACATAGTTTAGGCCTTTGGTTTAATCATTACTAGTTATAATTGGTTCAAACTCCCAATAAAATTGCAAGAATCCAATGACAAATTTGAAGTATCTTATGCCAATACTTTCTGCATTTACTTTTTTGTTTTCAAGTATTGGCATCTTTGTTCTTCAAGCTTCACCAATCTTTTAAACGTTTTATAATATGTAGCCAGTTTAACTTCAACTACAGTCTACTACAAAACTTCAATTTTATTCATTCATTCTAAAAAAGTATATTTGAGATTTGCAATCTATTAGCAATATATTGTTGCATGGTCCATTCATTCACAATGCAATCCTCTAAATAAGATCACATTTGCAACTTGAATGATCTTTCCATTATGCACATATGACACAATTAGTTGACCTTATAGTTCTTTTGCATGGCTTGGTCAACAAGCTAATGAAAGTTATGCAAACATACCATTATTAGAAACACAAGCCTCTCATCCTAAAAATATTGAGCAACAAATACCACATTGACTAATTTAAATATTCTATATAATGTAGACTAATTACAACAATTATATGTGGTAATATTGCTAAGTTTATATATGTTTATAAATTTAATATGGTGTTTTCAACACCTTTGAAGTTGCAAAGTACCATACATCTTACTTGAATATATTTATTGCTATTTATATGGATTTTTCACCTCAACTATAGTATATTGCAGATTGCCAAGTACTACTTAAATAAACCCTCAAGAATTTATGAAAAAAGATTTAATATGCAACATAGATTATAAAGCATTATTTGATAGTATATGAAGTTCATTGCTATGAAATAATGGGATTAATTTTGTGCAATTAAAAAACACAAAAAACAAAGAGATTTTTTGTAAAAATTCTTCACAAAGAATGTTGAATTTCAAAAGCTAAAACCTAGACCTCCCAATAGAAGAAGAAGAATTGTGGTTATATGACCAACGTAAATGAAGAGTTTATTGGGGATAGTTCTACTACCTAAGCCATGTAGGCTTCAATAGCGGGTACTATCCTTAGTGCCTCCTTTCAAAGGTATACTACCGCCCAATATAAATAAACTACATCTACAATACAAATATATTAAGAAATATACTACAAAGCATAGTAATCCTAAAAGCCATGAAAATGACCTTACCTTCAATTTGTGTTTGCTTCTAATTCTATATTGAATTCGAATTTTTATTGCACTTGTATTTGTATTGGAATGAGAACAAGATGTAATTGCACACAATTTAATCACATTAGGTTGTCTTCTTCCTAAATCAAGGTTTGGTCCCAACCTTACAATAAGTAGTTATCAGACACGAATTAGCACAAATTAGAACCTTGCCATTTCCATGGTTACAATAGATGCACAATAGATGTATTACACATTAACTTACATATACTGGTTGAGTTACAATGCTTTCTTCACTCTGAAGATATGAAGATTGCCAAACAAAGAAGATATCAGAAAATCAAAGCATCTCAGACAGGTTGATCTTCCTCGAATTAGCGGTTAGGCTCGCGATGTTCACAGCTCCTTTCAAGAGTGTTATGCATAAGAACCAATTCATGCATATAATCTCAAAATGTTCTTGCTGGAGATGGGCAAACCAGTGTACCTCCTTCAAACAAGAGCCGTCTGCAAAGGCGATTCAACCAAATGTGCTCTCATCGAGATACTGATGTGTAACCACTAGGCCTGCTTGGCAGCAACAAAACACTGGAATCCAGCTACATTATGAAAAGAGTGGACAGAAGTGACCAGTATTAATTGCTACTTCTCCCTTGAGCATGCCTTTCAAGGCTTATTAATATCTACATGCCAGAAAATGCTGTGGCAAAGCCGCGTGTGGATGATCTCCCTTTACTCAGCACTTTGGCTTGCAACTACTGTCTTGCTAGACTCAGCTTGGGCGGCATTTCTCTCCTGAACCTTCCAGTTAATCTCGTACACAGCACCTGCAATGAATGATCCTAAGAGAGGTCATTCTCTTATCGCCAACACAAAGTATAATATCAAAGCAGCAATCAACACCACCTTGAACGACAACATGGATGACGACATATCGTTGATAGCAAATTACTTAGAAGCATGTGATAGCAAGGTCAAATCCTAAGTTGCTGCAAAGTTTGACGTGGCTACTAAGTTAAATAATACTTAAACCATCGGGAACCTGATAACACCATCTATACTGAACCCTGATGCCAACAGCAACTCATCTATTCATGCACTTGGACTAATGAGCAAGTGGTGTCAGCATGACTTGTTTAATATATATGACCGCTGATCATTAAACAAAAATGGGGTTGTCTACAATTATAGTGGTCAACAACCTCCCACTTTAAAATTGCATAAGATATTCATACTGTGATAAAAGGATCTCAACAGCTTTGGCTTCTACACCCAAAGTGATGTCTCCGCAGCTCAATACTGATATCTCAAAAAATCAAACTCCCAGCATATGTTAAAATGCTTAAAATGACGCAAATAATATCCTTTACCTTGGAACCAGAACTTCATACAATAAAATCCCTAGAATGAAATGCGTGAAATCATACAAAAATATTAACAGATTTAGGAAAAGGAAGATCTATTTTACCTGCCGCAACAAGGATCACGAGAACGTCTCCGAATCGTTTGATAGCTGAAACCGTGTTCTTCACTGAGTGGTACTTGTTGAGAGCTGGATCTTTTGCAAGCAACTGCATAGAACAAGACTCGTCAAAATTCAAGGCCAGGGTCCATTCCATTGACGACAAAAGAACATCAATTTAAAAGGAAGTTCGTGGACAGATGAGAACCACCTCGTGCATGAAGGGACAGAATTCTTAATCCATCAGACGAGAACTGATCTTTAGCACTTTTTGAACGCTTCGACACTGGTATACAGCTGTGCAATTCTTACACCAAGGAATGCAACAGATGCGAAACATCATGTGCTCCCAGTCACAGTAGATTCTCTTAACTGAAGAATTTAGGGTTTACATAAAAAACAAACTCAACGGAAGACATTTCTTACACCAAGTAAAAGAATCACCCTCCGTCTTACCCTCCTCTAACCTAAGATATTAGCAACGAGAATCACATTCACTCACCAAACTAACCTGGCACAAATTTAGAAAGAAATACATGTTATTAACATTCCAAGAAATTAAAAAATTCATCGTCCAAAAAATAAGTGACAGAGGAATCCCGAACAAGCTCCGCTAACATGATAAGACGAAGGTGGACATTCTACTGGCAAGCAAACCAATTCTTTTCCCAGTCATAGCCATTCCGAAACCCTACAACCCCAAAATTCGTCAAAAACTCCCATAAAGTCAGAAAAAATGCTGAAATTCAAAACAAGAAGAGAGCGAGCGAGCGAGCACGAGAAGACGAACCAGATCCTCGCGAGCTCCGGAACGAATCGCCATGCCGCGGCTCGGGGCTCCGACCAGGCGCCTGGCGATCAAGCTTCGCACCGCCTGCATGGTTGCCAACGACCCTAGTCCAAAAAATAAAAGGAGAGACTGTGCAGAAGAGCTCGGATTGCGAAAAACGCTCCAAGTGTATGCCGGGCAATTGAGGCCGAGGAGTCGATCTTTTCTCTGGATCTCTCGGGAGAATGTGAATGTGGACTACGTCGGGAGAGATGAAAATTTAGGGTTTCGGGGATTTTCGGGTTGTTTTTGTTTTTGTCCATGAAGAGCAATGGAGAGAGAACTAAGCTTAACTCCAATCTTCTTTGAGAGTTTGTTTATTTGGGATTTTACATAAAATCTCGAGAGATAGTATGAGTGACATCAAGACTACAGACTTTTGTTAGAAAGGAGATTCTATACTAACTAGAGAAACTATGGGGTAGTATTGGAGATTTGAGAGAATGCATATGTGTATTTAAGGGCTATTTTACATTAGGGCTCAATTGTTGGCTTGATTTCAAAATCAAAAAATTCAACCAATAGGAGTACCCAAATCTTTAAACTGGGCCATCAATTGGACCTAAATGCTCTATGTTGAAAGCTAACCCAATTTTCTATTATATCAGATTTTCACTTACATGGTAATATTATAGTGCCAAAATATTGGGCCCAAGTGCTAAAACTTGGATGATAGTTGAGTGTTATATTTGTGGTCTTTTGTCATTTGAACAAATGATGGTATTATTTTTGCTCCAAAGGTTTCAAAATTTAGAGAAATATTGGCCATTACAATATGTGAATTCTAAGAAGTGGATTTTGTATTGATTAGTTGGTGTTGGAGGGAGATATGGAAGATATGGATTGTTGCTAGAAATACATGCTCTTTTTGGCTCAAAACAACTTTATTATTGCTGTACTATGACTTGTTGAAATAAAAACTACCTAGGAAATAGACACTTTGATGTTTGATTTTTAGAAAATGGTAAAAGAATTAAAAAATTTTAAATTTTAAAAATAATTTTCCTAACTTGAAGATGCTCCTTCTCAATCATTTCTATCTTTGGGAAAGAAATTGTTTCTCTATACTTGCACAAAGGTAGTGCACTTTGAGTACATGTGGAAGGTGGAAAATTTACTTTTTCTAGAAAATCTCTTTGCAATCTTATGTGACTTTAGTAGAAGTCCTTCTTTACCAATTTTGAACTTCAAATTTGCATTTTTGGGTCACAAATAGTACTACCCCACCCAACCCACCCCAAATGGCCAAGGTAGACATCCAATTGGGGGATATTTAAAAATAGTAAAATAATTTTTAAAGAATGCAAAAAATTGCTCCATGTATACAACATCTACATGTACCTTCATTTCAAATTTCATGTCAAACTAACATACAATGCAAAAGTTATGAGCAAAAAAACACTTGTCCAAGACCAAGGGGACAAGAAATAGGACAAGTGTTTCTTGCAATCACCTATATCATGCATAATTTTACATCACAACAACAATCATTTTTGTCTGAGCAAGAGCAAGGATATAACCATTCATGGATTGTTTGTTCATGCGTTTGTCATTAAATGTACCTACATTCATTAATGTATAGCATTGTGAAGAAGTATGTGATATGAAAAGTTTATGTATGGTAGGAGGCAACGATCCTAAAATGGGTTTAGGATAATGAGCCAAAAAGCTATACATATATGTATAAGGAGGCTATTTTGCAATATTTTTGCAATATTTTATCATAGTAAAAACATTCCTATAACTTTAAAGAAACAATGTTGAATTTTGCATACTTTTTTTTCTTTCGTAAAGTAAGAGTTGCAACGTATAGGAAGATTGAGTACATCACATATGGCTATTTTTTGTCATCTGTAATGGCTCCAATTGCTAAGTGGTACAAGAAAATGTAAAAGAATGGCAATTTTAGGGGAGAAGGCTATAGAAATGTGCTCACTTTGAAATCCGCTGAAACACTCATTTCTTTCAATTTTTTGTTGAATAATATGCTTTTTAGTACAATATAAGTCACACATTCACAACTCAAAACTTTCACTATCAAGGAAATTGAATCCTATTTGCTATAAGCAAGACTATCCAATTGCATACTACACTACAAATAGACCACATTAGGAGTACAAGCTAGGATATAGAATAACCTAAAGAAATCGTAGAAGGCTCTTGCAAGTTGATGCTAGGGTGTTTTTTAGACATTTAAATGCCTAGAAGCACTGAAAATAATTGGAGAGCATCTAGCCTATAGGAAAAATCACTACAAGGAAATGCAATCTAAGATGATAAGTTCTTGATAGAGAATTGTTTGAAATGACAAGAGCCATGTTATTGCTACCTTACCTTGTCAATTTGTGAGAACAAATTTTAGAGAGGTGGTGGAAAGGAATTTTTTTTTCCTTTTCAAACATCCTCTTTGAAATTTGTCCATAACTTTTGATTGGATGATCAAAATATTGAAAGGATTTTTGGACATGAAACTTGAATTGATTTACCCACTTTTTTTAGTTCAAATTTTTTTGCAAAAAGTTATTCTACTATGCCTAAATGAAGTCTAAAATTCTAGTTTTAACACAACTTCTATTTCAAACTTAACTATGAGTGGTTGAGCTCTTGTAACTTCTAAATTACATATCCCACATGGATTGTTCCACCTCCTCCCACTCCATGTGTATATAAAAAGCTTCTCTTCTACTAATAACTCAAATGAAGACATCTATGGCAAATAATCAAAGAGTATATGCATAAAATATCTAAGGGAATCTTTGGATTTTTGGCAAATCATCTATTTTAACAATCATTAGTGAGTCTATATGTCATCTAGGAACAATTGATGCCTTGAAAATAGGGAAAGAGAACCAAACATCAATTACAAATTTGACAACAACTTGACAAGATAAAGTAGCGATAACATGGCTATTGTCATTTTGGACAATTCTCAATCAAAAACTTGTCATCTTTGACTATATTTCCTTGTAGTAATAACTAGATTAACATGGAAGGGTTCTATATATGTAAGCTTTGCATTTACTTTCATAATGATTTTAAACAAGCTTGGTTGGTTATCTAAGTTAGGGAGTGAAAGCATCTCATGGATAATGTATAACTTCCTTTTGTTATGCAAAGGTCTTATTGCATTTAAAAATTTCCCATGAAAATAGAATTTTTTGAGGGTGGATAAGTGCTAAATAAAACTTTTATCAGACCTTTTCTACTTCTAGTAAATGATGTGGAAAGTATGAAGGAGTTTCTATTGTAGAAATCTCCTATCTAGCTCATCACAAAGCAATTGAACATTCTATGTAGAAAATAAGGCAAACTACAAACAACGTATATAGTGTATACAACTCATGAGAAAGAAGTGCTTTGAAAGTCAAAAGAAAATGAAGTTCAAACCTCAAGTTGGTTTGATTCCTTAAGGCTCATAAGTATTGAACTTAAACCCAAATAGACTAGGTATTGAGTTAGTAATCCAACAAACACAAATCATATTGAAGAAAATGAAAAGAAATGAATGTTTGAATATGAAATTGAAACTTGACAAACCATCAACTAATCCATTTACAAAGTACAGAATACATAATTAAAAAAAACTAGAATGAAGTTCAAATCCTCCACCTTTACTAGAATTCCAAAGTACGTCTAGACTTACTAAAGCAAGAGCAAACCATCTATGAAATAGGCAATGTATTGCCAAAAATAAATACAATGAAGTTCAAACCAAAGACTTGCACATGAAGTACAAATCTATGTACATTTCCAAAATACACAATTATAGTAACGTATTGCTAAAAAAAATAATGAAGTTGAAACCAAAAATTTGCTTTTGAATCATGAATTCCAAACCTACGTTCATATATTTTTGAAATACTTAATAGCAATGCATTGCCAAAAATTAGAAGGAAGTCGAAACAAAATAATTTCACTTCATCATGAATTCCTAACTTGCCGAAATAGACACCACATTCAGGTACAAAATAGATAACAAATTGCCCAAAAAAACTATAGAATGAAACCCTAAACTAAAGTGCAAATGGAAAAACTTCCTTGCAAATTGATGCTCAATATTGTCTTCAACACGATTATATTCCTCTAGAGTCACAAAAAAATTTTGCCCTATTTTCTTGTCATGGCAATAGCCAAAGACTGAAGTAAGGCCAAAATTGAATATAAAGTGGCAAATGCCTCTATTACCTAGCAATTCCCTCCACTCCAAAGGAATTTCTTTACACGTACTTCAACTTTATAAGTTCATTGTATTGTAGGTCGTAGATGCTTCAATAAACATCTTTGCAAGTTCATCTTAACAAACCTTGTCTGATGGATTGCATGAAATCACACATAAAGATAATTATTATAAGCTTTGGTCAACTTGATTGGGCAATACACAACATCTAGCATTGAAATTAAGTAGGTCAATGATAGTAAGTCCTCAACATTAGCAAGGAAGTTGTACTTACCATTAATTGAGATTTTAGGCCTCAAAGAGACTGCAAGTTCCTGGACAAAGATGAACAACGACCAAAAAAAATTCCAAAAAAAATATCAATGAATTAGAAGGCCTATATTGCACAAGATAGTTTAATGACAAGATTAAAACAAAGTTTCCTTTCTTTTAAATTAAAAAAAACTTTGTTTACAAATGATTAGGAATTTTGCCACATCAAAAACATGACATGGTTGGGACACTACCACATCAAATAATATTATTCAATTAACTACTTAAAAAAAAAATTTCAATTAATTTTCATTTTTTATCCTTTAAATTATATAATATTCTAACTATCAATGTGTTGGTTCACAACTTGAAAAACAACCCTGAAACAACCTTCCTTTGGCCTCATTTCTTATGTAATGCAACAACCCAAAAATTGTTTTTTAGCCCAAAAGTTGCTACATATCCACACCCATCTTGACAAGAAATGTTGTGTATTCACATATGATCCTTTGAAGTGGATTCCTCATAAATATCCAATGCATTTCAACATTTTAAAGCATTTTAACCCTTAATTTCTACAAGATCAACAAGCTTTTTCAACTTAGAAAGTCAATTGTGTCTATGGCAAAAGTACGAATACATGGATAGATGGACTAGAAAAGTTCCTCCAAACAAGAAACCATCAAACAATTAGACAATGTCTAAACCATGAGGTTGATCTTGTGATTGGTGCAACTAACACCAAACATGAAAGGGACCCAATTCTCTTGAATTTGGGTAGTCATACCCACCTTTGGTCCTTGAAATGTGATGATCCCATCAACCCAAAGCAAACCAATTTAGACACAATTTCCTAAAGAATTAGCCCTCCCTCTCCCAATAAAGAGTATATAATAACATTCATCAAGTGGTCCACAATGACCCTATCAAATACACAAGAAAGATGCAACAAATGATGGACTCTTTTCTAAAAATCCATAGACACCAAGCCATGAGGTGTTGTCAATCCTTGGCACTTCGTTAGTGCCAATGCATGAAGATGATTTGCACAAACTAAATCACAACCTTCAAAGTAGATAAAACATAAGTACACAAGTGCTCATTCATTTCCCACCTTGTTGTCTCTAAGTAGTATTTTTTTAGTAAATTCTTCATCTTAAGGTGCCTAAGCAAGTACTATTTGTGCTTGTTACACATATGACAACCATGACTTAAAAGTTAAAACTTGAAAGAGGGAGGAAAATTGTACCCCATTTCTTTTAAACTTGCCCTCCAAATCAACAATAGATTGGTCAACCACAATTTCAACTTGCTTGTGGCTTGTCCAAAGCTAATACAACTTTAATTGGTTGCAATCCAAAATCCTTGAAGGTATTACCCTTCTTCAAATGAAGCAAGGAAAAACCTTCTTCTTTATATATCCTATTATCTTGTATTTGTCTAGGTTATTACTTTTGGGCACCATCATCTTCTTCCTCCTAGTCATTGTAGTACATCCACTAGAAGAAATTTGCATTTGCCTCAACAAAATCTACATGACATGTTTGTTGAGGCAAACACAAAATCTACATTGAAAAACACAAAAATGTAGATTTTGTGTTTGCCTCAACAAACACATCATGTAGATTTTGTTGAGGCAAACATAGATTTCTTCTAGTGATATCTTTGACAAAAAAACTCCATTCAAATTGATTCCGAATGGCATTGAAGTCTCCTTCTGCCCATGTATACTTACGAGCCCATACCTCTTGTCACCATATTGTGATGGTGTTGAGAGCAACCTTTCGCCTCTTCTGTACATAGAAAGCACTAATCTTTGTAGTCCTTCTCTCCCTTTCCTTTGAGTGCCCAATCGGGATGCTCAAGCAATACTACAATATCTTCCAATGGTAAGCAATTGTGTTGCATAGGTTGAGAAATGGAGTTGGAGAAAAGTGTCTCCAATACACGTATCACTTCCTTTACACTAGTTGCAATGTCAATTGCAAGGGTCAAAATAGTCACCACAATACCGAATCAAGTCAGCTCAACAGAAAATATTTTCTTACACCATGGTTGTTGCATATAATGAGACTCAAATTTCTACACTCAAAAGTCATCTAGAAGTTTCAATTGAGGCGCCATTTCATGTCAAGGCATTAAAATCATATTACCTCAATCCTATACCCCAAGACAAACATCCCACAACAACAACAAAATTGCCAAAACAAGTGCAAGTATTAGGAAGAATGAATAGCACAAATGGAGTGATTGCAGTCATCACAAGCAAATAGGCATGGTTTAAAATCACAAAGAAGATGGCCAATGTTCAACAATCTTCATTGAATCCCAGCCTTCATTTCCCAATTGCAGTGAATGCAAAAGACACACAAATCCCCAAAATTTTCACAACAACAAAGAAGTGGTGCTTACAAATTTTAGAAGATGCCTCTCTTCCATTGAAAATCACACAAAAGGAAATAAATTTTCAAAGTGTTGGTTAACTATGATTACTAATTGAGACTTGATAGCTTCTAAAGCACCAATCTCAAGTGGCAACACCACAAGAGAAGGCACCTTGACGCCATGACAACAAGGAGAAGTAAAATAATTTAAGTAAATGAGCTTTGGTACTCACATATGCTAAAGAACCTATAGGGCAAGAGAGACAACAATGCTAATGCAATAGAGATGTAGTTGCCCTGAACTCTAAGCCCTTGGCAACCCTTTGCAAAATATAATGCTCAAACATAGCCATCCAGCAAAGAATTGATGGCCCAAGGTGAAGTTCAGCTGAATAAATGTTCTAAACTTTAGCAATGATGCTAATAGCCAATTTGATGAAGTAATTAAGACTTTAGCAACTTTTTGTCAATAAATTCTAGAAAACTGCTTAAATGTTTATTCTTAGAAGAATTTCTTGAATGCATATGTAGTGCACAAAAAAATTTAGTAGAAATCAAGCTCACTTTATCCAATTTTGGAATTGTTGGTAGGAGACTTTTTAATCACTTGGGCATTTAGAATCATCCTTAAAAAAGGACCAAAAATAATGTAGATGGTTAAGTAAATGGACTAGATTTTGTGAAGTGACAAAATCTCATTCCAAGTGTGTAGCTTCAAGACAATGAGCAATAAATAGAAGCTACCATATGTGTTGTTTATTACTCATTAATGCGTTCTTAAATTGCCTAGAAGGAAATTCAGGTGATAGTAAGAAACATCAGTAAAATGTAATTAACAATGGAGAATACAATAAATGAAAATAGAACGTGAATCTTTCTATGCTTGCCATGCAATTGAGATATTGATTATGAAAGCAAGTGTAGTCTATTACAAGGAGTTTGCTAAACTGTTTAAAACTTAAGAGAAGAATTTAGGGTGCATTGGCTCTCGTATACTAACACTTAGGTAAACATTTTCATTAAGAAACTATAGATCAAATTTAGTAAATTTACAAAGTGGATTCTATGACATGGCCGTTGGTCCACCTTCTTCCTTGAACCATAGAAAGATCGAAATTGGGAAGCCAAAGGCAAAGATACAGAAGCTATCTAGAAACAAATCACCTACTTCAAAGAGTTCACTACGAAATTTGCACATATACATTGTCAAAATTCAAGTAGCCTATAATGACTACTAAATGGATATACACGATGAATAATAGTAGTGCCTCTGATGAAGACAACAACAGAAATTTTAGGAGAAAAATGAACCCATTAGGAGGCTTTGAGTTTTCTTATTAATTTTAATACTAATAAGGGGAGTATAGAGATGGCCACATCATTATTAGTATCACCTTGTAGGAATAGTTATGGCCATTTGGTATATAGAAATTTATAGGAGGCGTATGTTCCATCCTCCATGATGGAGCAATCATGAACCATGATTTCTTTAAAAGATTGAGCACTTCCATTTCAAATAGTAAACCATTGATTTATAAGATTGTGGAGATAGATTGGGTAATTGTGACAAAATTTGAGAACATCATAGAGCCCATCTAACAAATCTTAGCCCAATTAGAGAATTGAGAAGGCTATTTCAACCCAAATTTTTGCATTACAAAGTGTGAGCGTTTATTTACCACCCTTGGTAAATACACATGCACTATCAGGTTCTAGTTTCTTTTATGTTTTATGCTAAGTGGGTGCCTAGGCAATGTCCATTGTGCCTTCTAAATAATGGATATTTTCTAAGTGTCTAAATGTACACAAATTTGTAAAAGAATACAAAAAATCTTACCAAATTGCATGAAATAACTTAATCAAACAAACTAACTAGGCCACTATGGTTTCCTCAAGGAAGTGTTAACAGTCTAAATTTTAGAATTCAAAAATGTAGAGAATCTCATGCCAATTCCAAAAATATAAAATTCAAAGCAATTTGACCTTCCTAGCAAAGATATGGCCGGATGAAGTTTAGCCTTTGGAAAGCTTATGTAAGCTTCATCTACCCTTTTATCCTAACTCTTAATATCAATTCAACTTGAAAGTTGGTCTAACTTTTTAGGTTAGAGGTTCCTTCTGAAGATACAAGTTTGGCCTTGGATAGATACTTCCACACAATTTCATCTAACTTCTCACCAAGTGACCAACCTTCATCCTTCTATAACTCATAGAGTTTTGAGTATTTTCAAAGTTTTGAACTATGGTTGGACCCTTTTAGGATTTTCTAACTCTCATTTCTTTCTTTGACTAACTTCTTAGGCTCTTAGTTTAATTTTCCTTGATTCAATGTTCTAATGCTACTTTCGGTAGTTTATTATTTTTGAAAACTTCATACTTTTTACTTGTAGGGGATAAGGTAGGAACATCCATAACCATCAATTTAAGCAATTCAGCATAGTAGGGGTCAAATTTTTCTAGAAAAAATATTTTATCAATATTGGCAATTGAAAATCATGAATTTTCAAAAAAAATAAAAATTGGATAAGGCATTTAATTTCTACAAATTTTCAAAGTAGAACTCCCTAGGGCACCCATAATCACACTCTACTAAATTTGCCTTGATTCTAGGACCAAAATTAGAAAAAATCAGGATCCACCAACCATAATTAAGTATGGAGATGGTTTCAAGGTACTTTTGGGAACACTTTGAGAGAATTCTACTCTCAAACGATGGATATACTAATGGTTATGAGTATTCCTACCTTAACTCTAGCTTTCTAAACTGCGAAGGCACTTACAATTTGGACTTTCCTAGTGAAAGTTATGCATGGATGAAGTTTGACTGCTAATAGGTTCCTCAAACTTCATCCACAATTTTCTCCTAACTTACAAGTTGAAACTAACTTTTATCTTTACTTTTAACTTTTGTTTTCTTACTACTTCCTAATTTCCTATTATTTTTCCAAATTGTTAGATTTAGCTAAGTTTCATTTGTTTTTACTCCTAAACTTCATCCATTTATACATTTTTTGTTTTAACTCTGATTTCTTTTTATTTTCTTTTTTCGGAAACCTCTAGACTTCTATTATAGGATTATAAGTTCAAACTTGACCTAAAACTTCGTCCTAATGATCTAACTTGACCCTTGGCCTCAATTAAAAAAATACTAATTAAAACAATTTAAATTGAAAATAGAGGTTTAGAGCAACCCCAAGGCAAACTTGCCAAGAAGGGGCACCATATGCTCGTTTGGCGTATGGTTTGAGAGACTAGACAATCTCTATACTTCATGTGCTTTACAGCTAATGTGCCAAGAAGAGGCACCAATGGGGAATATAACACTAGATATTTTTGTGGCTTAAAATTCAAACTATCAAAACTTGAATTTCATTTCATTGAGAACTACGCATTCAAAAATCACATTGGATTGCTTCAAATGCATCTTGAATTAATTTTGGGTTTCTAATTGAAAATAAAGCTCACTATATACACATGGGGTGGTAGGAGGTAGAACAACTCGTGTGGGATATGTAAATTAAAATGAATAGGAATTCAACCACTTATAGTTAAGTCAAAACTAAGTAGGAATTGTATTTGAGGTAGAATTCTAGATCTCATTTAAGCATAGTAAAATAAAATTTAAGAAAAATTTGGATTAAAAAAATCTAATAAATCAAGTAAACTTTCACCTCCAAAAGTTTGTTTGAGATTTCAAGCCTCCAATCAAAAGTTATGCACAAAATTCAAATAGGGATTGGAACGAAATTGTTTTTGACATTTTCAAACATCCACTCTAAATTTTGTCCATAACTTTTGATTGGAGGATGTAAATTTCAAACAAATTTTTGGAAATGAAACCCAACTTCTTTCCTCAACTTTTAAATTTTTAAGTCAAATTGTCTTTTACAATGTAAATAGAGAGTCTATTGAGCTTCATTTCCACTTGTCTATCAAATACTTATGTATATACCTAATGAGAATTAGAAAGGTAAAAGAACTCAATAGCAAATTTAGAAAGGTCAATTTAAAAGGTGTTTCCTTTGGGAGGAGGTGTCTTCCTAGTTTTGGGGACTATATGTCCAAATGTCTAGTTGATTTTACTTTAGCTCATCCAGGTGGTATGACTCAATGCAAACTTGTTTTCAATTTGTGAATATAATTTTCAATCTTCCCAATTATTAATTTGTCTAGCTGTGAAGTTTCTGAGTTAAGACGGTAGGTGGCCATGAACTCAACTTGTGTCTAATTTGCAATTGGATGTATGCT
The DNA here is from genome assembly GCA_963920665.1 of Straminergon stramineum. Classification (NCBI taxonomy): domain Eukaryota; kingdom Viridiplantae; phylum Streptophyta; class Bryopsida; order Hypnales; family Calliergonaceae; genus Straminergon; species Straminergon stramineum. Next base: position 32,757,597 of record OY987264.1, on the reverse strand, counting down.
TATTGTGTAGTCAAGGATTGACTGAGTAGAGAAATATTGCAGTGGTTGATTGTAGAAGATTTGTCAATTCATCAAAGTAATTCAGCTTTGTTTATGTGTGTGATTGAATCAAGTGCAATTTGTGTCTAATTATTTTTACTATCTAATTGAGCTTGTGGAGAAAATTTATCCAATTACTTGAGTGGAAATTGAGTGTGGAAATTATTGTATATTCAATTTGGTGAGTTGGAGTGTGATAGTTGTATTTACAAATTTGTATTGTCAAATTGATTCTGTGAGAAAATCCAAATTTAAGTTACTGACCAATTGGATAAAGGAGATAGCATGTGTGTATTTGAAGGTTATGAGTTCTCATTGTGAGTTGAGTTTTCTGTCTAATTGATTGGGTGATCATGTGTCTAATGTACTTAGAGTGATTGTGAGAATTGTGATGGAGTATGTTGGCTATTGAGCCATTTTTGTGTTAGCTAGGTGGTAGAGTGATAAGTTAGTACAAATTAAGAGCATCATTTGTTTTAGCTCTCATAAGAAATTGTATTAATTAAAAGTATGTGAATTCTGGGAATGAGATCAATCCAACATCAATTTATGTGAAATTGTGAAGTGGCTAACACTAGTGTGTAATGAGGTAGAAGTTGATGGGTTATTTTGACAAATATAATTAGGTAGTGTTTTATATTGGATTCTTGAGATTTCTATTGAAGATTGTGTGTTGTCACTGTTGTCAAATTGATCATGTGAGTGTAAAAGTAGACAGTAAAAAATGAGTTAAAAATTGACCATGTTGTAGCATGAACACTATTGAAACAATGCAAATTGATTCACTAATAAAGTCTAATTGAAGGATAGGATTTTATATGAATTCTTAGGTGAGAAATAATTAAATTTAACTAGTTGTGTTTGAGATGATTAAAGTCCAGTGAGAATTGTAGATTGCAGTTTTTAGTAATACTTATTGGGACTGAATACTTTAACAAAAATTTAATACATTCCAAGTCTATTTACAATGCATATATGACTAAGACTAATACCTTGAAATATGTTTGATTCCATTTGCTAAATGGCACATGCATGCATTGATTAAATTTAATCCAATCTATTGTCTAAGTATGTGGTACCAATTGATTTGACTATATGGCCTGGGGTGATGTCTAGTTGTCTATTGTGGAAGAAGTTAATAATACAATCATAGGTCATTTAGCACGATCTTAGGTGTAGTTCCATGTATTTATGGTTAAAAAGCAATTCATTGGATAAACTTGACCTGATTACCATCAATAAAAGACAAGGACCAATAGCTGAACCAATGGTGAAGTTGCTATGAGCTCTTGCGGTTGAACTAGGACAAATTGCTATACCCAAGGTAGAGTAAAAGGGCTGAACGTGAAGATTTAGTTTAAGATCAGAAAAGAATGCAAATTCATCTATTGATTTCTACTGTGAAGAAATAGTGAAAATACGGACAATTTGTGTAATTAAAATTAGAACAAGGTAGCATATTGTGAGTATTGTGAGAGGGAGAGAAAAAAAAAGATCAAAATAAATCCATATGGATCTTTGTATTTCTCAATATAACTATGTATAAAATGCATCTTAAATGGTTAGAGCATGCATAAGACAAATTGACCACCCGTCAAGGACAAATTGACAAAGTATATCCAACATAAGCCACACACTAGATAAGTCTATGACATCATACATGGAGTCTATAATATAACATTGAGAATTGGAAGGTGACCAATTGACATTAGAAATATTTTTTGGGGTTTATTTCTTAAAACAAACCTAAAAATAGATAGGTAAATATTTAAAATATGAAAATGAGTGACCTTAGTCATACAAATGTTAGACTTATTGACCTTTCCTTAGGAATTAATCCCATATACTATATTTCCCTGGGTTTTATCAAGTAGACAAAATTTACGTTACAATTCATGATGAAGAATAGATTTCATTGTAAAAACAACCTTTCCAACCTAATTTCTCACCAAATCCCAATAAAGCAATTCCTCCATAAGTCCATGGAAAATTGACCAATGACGTTGGTATCTAATATGTAGACTTGTTTCTTTAATCAATCTTCCAAGTCATTAGCCTTGTCTAATGACCATACTAGATACCTTTTAAAAGTGTCATTCAATGTTCTATTATGCAATTAGTAACTTGGAACATGCGCCGCAAGGACTATAGCGCGCCACAAGGGAAGCACACTATTTGCCAATACCTTCACCAAAATCTGGAGTGGCTGGACATTTTTCTCCATATGGCATATTTGCCATGGGAGGAGGCTCTTACAGCTCTAGCTTGACCAATAAGCGCGTTGCGCCCTCTTCTAGAGTTGTCATGGGGTTGCTCTTAGTAACATATCTTAGTGTACGTCTCATTATAATGGTATTGGAGTGCCTCTTCAAAGTCCATTTTTTACTCACCAAATGAAATGTTTGATCACCACTAAGTTTCTGTATTTTTAATACAATGTTGAAATACAACTCATACTATTTCATCTAAATTCTCATATTTCCACTTCCTTCATCTTTTCTTTTCTTTTCCATTTCTTCCTTTTCTTTCAACACTATTCTATCTCAATTATTTATATTCCAATGGTTGACATTGAATAAAATAAATAATTGCTTCAAACTTCAAAATAATAATTGACTTTGAAAACCTCTTATCCCTATTTAAGTCAATTATTGTTTATTCAAAATTCGAATGGTTTGAATTGCTTCTCTTAGATTTCCACCTAATCCTATCCTATTTCCAACTTTTTCTTCCTAAATTGCCTACTCAATTTCCTTCTAATCTCATTGCAATTGCACTCTTCTTTACCCCTCTCCATGTCTAGTTTCAAGGCTCTTTGCGATTTGAATTCAAGTTTGAGTGAAGCAACCTCCTAATCAAATTATTTTTCTTCTAATTAGCTACTATTGTCTTCTATTGTTTGAGTTGTGGAATTGAGAGTTGATTTTTGATAATATTTGGTTTTATTCACTCAATTTCTATTCCTACTCCCTCCCATATTTACTCTACTCTAACTCTATACTAGTCTAGTTTTTTATTACTCTACTGTAAAATTTTGTTTAATTTTGGGATTCCTAGATCCAAATTTTGAAATTAAACCAGTCCAACTCATAGACAAAAATTCAATCTAAAAGATGGTCAAACTTTAGTTCAGAATGAGGCTCAACAAGTTTAAAATGGGGCCCCAACATACTAGCACGTTTCACACAACCCTCCTTTTTCTAGAGTTTGACATGTATCAGCTTTCAGTTCACCGTATCCCATGACTGATGACTATACTGCCTGTTCTGTTGCCATGTGGCAACACTAGATTAGTCAAATGTTCTGAAGGGAACAAAAGTTTGAGACCTTCACTATTGGTTTAGTTTTGGCTTGGTTTGGGGGGTACTTTTAGGTATTTTGGGGGTATTTTTTTCATGGGATTTTAATCTTATTTTGACCCTTATTTTTTAAGGGATTTTGAACACTAAAAATTAATCTTTTAGGGGGTGCTAATTATTGGAACTAAAGAAGATAACGCTTAGGACTAAAATTCTAAGTTTTGACACAACTAAATATCTACTTGTGGTTTTGATTTCTAATTTTTGGAAACTCTTCCTAAAGCTACTTGAGGATTTTATCACAAAAAATTGTGGAGACTAAACTTGGGTATTTAAACTTGTATTTTGGAAACTAAACTTGGTGAATTAGTCTAGGCTTCAAATATAAACAAAGTACAATATTTTGGGAATTTTCTAAGACTCTATAAGTTCAAAACTTTATTGTGGTTTTGGTCAATTTTTAAATTCTAGCAACTCTTAAAACATCTATATTCAAAGCTTTGTAGTGGTGGACAAACCAAAGGAAAACATACACAATGTTTTGGACAAGGTTAGTTTTCAACGTAACAATGATGGCACAAAACAAGTCAATACAATTTCACTTGGTTAGTACAAAAGTTGAATATATACACAGAAGTTAGTAGAAAACTTGAATAATACAATAAACTAAATAAATTGAATAAAAACTTATACTAGAGCCCCCTAAAGCAGCATCATGAAGGTGAGAGGTTGCTCTAGGATTAGTACAAATAAAGAAACTTCATCAAAAACTTAACAAAATACTTCAATGAAGTAAGTAGAACAACTCAAACAAAACACAAGGTGAGTTAGTAAGATTTGAAGGGACCTTAAGTTCTTCAAAACTCATAAAACAACCACAATAGGAGCTTGAAATGCTCCAAAAACACTCGTTTTAACAACTTGGCTCAAAAATGGTCAAAAAATTCAACTAAATGAATCAACGTGTTGACATGCCAAAAATGGCTACAGGGGGTGGTTTGAGAGGAGAATGAGTGGTCATTTATAATCTTCCAAAGGCACCCACCTCCTCTCATTTTTCTAATGGTAATCTTATCAATTAGGATTTTCATCGTGATCTTCATTCTTTTGACTTTCTACATTAGATCAAAACTTTAACTTCTAGAGAAGGATTCTAAATCACAAACAGATTGGGCCATTGGTTTTAGAAGGCAATTTTTTGTTAGGATCCTCCTACCTATTTTTCATTGTTGAAAACTCCATGAAACCTAATATCAACTTAACACCGAATAGGGGTAAAATCCAACTTTTGAAGTTTGTTTTTTCTATGAAAAATAACTAGCTTAGGCTTTTGAGAATGTATGAGTGAATAAGAAAAGACCCCACTTTGGCTTCTTTCCAATTTCATATGTTCTTAGAATGCCAATCAACTTCATTGTAATCTTTAAATTTGTTGGTAATTGAAGAATCTTTCTGGTTCAGTTACTTCTAGCTATTGGATTGTTTTTAAACTTGTTGGATCATATTATTAACATAGAAAAAGATAGTCTAGTTTTTAGTGAGATTTTTCGGTAATATGGATAATTTCTAGGAATTTTCTATTGTAAGTTTACATAGTTTAGCACTTGGAAATGGATCTTCTATTAGTTAGAAAATTATGAAATTTTTTATGGAACCTCTCATGGAATTCCACAAAAAATGTGCAAGCTTATGTTTTACTTTTCATGATTGTCAAAGAAGAATGAAATCTTGCTACCTCTTTTAATTATAGGTGTACATGAAATCTTCCACATAGAGAAGAATCTTGGCAAAATAATTTTGCCATTGCATTCGGAGCATGATTTTAACTCTATAGTATCATCCTTTGGCCATAGATACCCTCCACTAGCCCATCTTGATTTTCTTCCACCCGTAGATTAACAATTGGCATTTCTACTAAATTTGGAAATTCATTTGGAAATTAAAATCTATCCTTGGAACTTAACTCATGGTACTTACTGAAATTTTGTCAAACCAAGGTATCTAAGTTTTGTCATATGAGTGGTAGGTTTAGGCTACTTAGGCAATTTTTACTTAATATCCACAATTCGTACAATTTCTTGATTTCTAACCTAGACACATGTAGGATTTGGATTTACTTAAAGGAAAACACTCTAATTAGGACCAAATACTATATTGGCATGTAATATACCTATTTTGATTTCACACTCTTTTGGAGGATTTTTGTATGATAATCTTAAACCCTAAATAATTTTGACTATACTTTCATTAAAAATGCTCCAAAACTACCATTTCTAGTACAAGTACCAAATTTTAGAAAACAAACATTTTTGGACACATGTAACCCTAGGATCTTGTAGTACGCTAGTTTGTGAAGATGTGAAAAAAAAATTAAGGAATTTCTACTATGTAGATTGCAAGATATTAGAATTTGAATTCACAAAAATCCTTTTTCTGGCCTTGCCAAAAAATGGACGGTTGCATTTCACAAGGTTACATTTGTATAAAAAAATGTCCAAAATGGTGGTGCTTCTTTGGATTCAATCTTCAAGGCAAGTTGGCTACATACTTGAAAAAAATTCATATCATTTGGAATTGTACAATATATAGGAAAAAAATTGTAGGTAGAAAGAAGTAGAGAATGATTCAAAATACTAAATTGTTAAGAATTTAGCTATGGAATTGAAAAATAACAATCTCATTGTTTATAATATTTGAATAAATAATACAAATCTATTTTTTAATTTTTTTCAAAAATATGGAAAATTAAGTTTAATAAAGGACTTCAATCAAGTTTATTTTAGAGTAGAGATTTCATAACTAGCTACAAACTAAAACTCCTCATAACTTTCATCTCATTAATCAAAATGGGATGATTCAAAGCTTTCTATATGAATATAAATCTAGAAAACCAATTTCAAAATTTTTTTCTAAAAAAGGTCATTTCTAAAAAAAATTGAGTTGCTTGGATTGCCTACCAAGCAATGAAAATAACATATCATGCAATAACTTTTTAACCATGTAGTCAAAAGTTATAAAAAAAATTGTTAGACCTTAAAGCTACTCTTTGGTCACATGTTGTGTGAAAAATTCAAAGAATAAAAAAAGAAAATTCCAATCATAATGATTTACCCAAAATTGCTATGTTGCCAAAAAACGCAATTTGGAAATTTAGGGGTTAATGGAAACAATAAACGAGAAAGGTAAAAACAAAAAAAAGCTTTTTTGGAACATTCCAAGAACTGGGCACCCATCCAATCATTTCAAAGCTAAAAACTTCATTTTTCTAGACCTCTTTTTGGTTCCTATATCATTTTGACCTTGAACAAATGCCAATATATATACAAGGTAATACATGACACAAGATAGAACAATCATCCAAATAAATTTTGGTCACAGTAAAGAAGAGCAAACAAGTATACTCAAGATCTAGAACCATATATTAGAGCTTTTGATGCATAAACAAGTTGCAGAAATTTTCCATTATGAAGTATGAAATTTTCCAAAAGGATTGATGTATTTATTTTGTGTCCAAACATTCTTCATGAGGCTAAGAACCTCACCTGCACCCATGCAAACCAACAAACACGAAGTAAGTTAGAATACGTATGTCAGGTGTCTATAGTTCTTAGCACTTGTTATCGTTTTCACATGTAGAATATAAGACAACAAGAATTAATCAAAATCTCCAGCATTTCCAAGACCTGGGCAAGCGCAGCATTAGATTGTGATGAAAAAGAAGCCATGAGATTGCCTAGTGTGTAATAGATAGAAGCTACCAAGAAAAATTTGCTAAAGCAAAATTGCAAGGGCTACAGTGAAAGTACAAGCTAATTGTATTGTGGACTCTCTTTAGCTACGTTGTGGAGGATTAAAGGATTCAAGTAGAGGCTCTCAAGAGAAAGATAAGTAATTTCAGCACTTTCTCTCTCAAGAAGATGGCCATTTGCTTGAATGGGTGGCATAAAACATGGTCAATAACTCTGAGCTGCACCATGCCTCATTGATGGGCTCTTACACGCCATAAGGCTGAAAAAATAAATAGTAATTTAATGAAGCCCCCAATTTTTGAATGCCGGTTGTTTCCTCCAATAATTTCATAGTGCCATATTTAGACAATAATGGTACTATGTCTAGGAATAATCTCTGGTTCAACTACTAGTATCTAAATTATATTAGGAAAATTTCACCCCAAATGGTAATCCCTTGAATAAAGTATTCCTCACATATAGGGATTTAAATCACTTAATATGTATAGTGACTATGTAAATTCATGTATGGTGGTAAATGTCTTGATACATACCAACTATGTGATTAGAAGTCTAGCTTGTCTCCCTTAAGCATGAATCTTAGTAATAAATGGGAGGGAGGGTGGGAATTTAAACCTTGCACCAATGGCAAAAAAAAAAAAAAAAAAAAATATATATATATATATATATATATATATATATTAATAAAAATGTCATGGTCATATGGACAATAGAATCCATCTTCTTCTAAAATTGTTTCACATTCAAAGTACAATATTTCTAGAAATTTGAGTCTGAGTATATGTCATGTGACTGGTACTTAAAGAAAGGTCTAGAAAAAGATCATTACTCGAACATCCCAGGAATTGGGCACTCATCGAAACCTTTCCAAGCTAAATAGCATGCTGCACAAGGACATAATCTATTTCCTGTCATTGTCTATACTCTATCAATGCACAACTTACACTCATACCTAAGTGCTATTTTGTGCAAAGCTCATCTGGCATTGAGATATAAAACAAAAATGTACAAAGTGTTCAACTTTTGCCAAGAATCCATAAGTTATACCATTGTTACAAGGCAACAATAGCCATAATATCCCAATTCAAAAAATTCCGCATGTGTTATTTTTTGAACAAAGCAATGATAGATATAGTATTCACAAAGTAGCCAACATACATATATTCTTTTGCAAGGCAAAAAAACTTCCAAACACTGTATCAAACACATAATTATCATTTCAGCCTTATTTCTAACAAAACACAACAATTCATGGCTTACTGTAATGGAAAAGAACCCAGAAAATTGAACTCTCAATATTGAAGAATACAAAGATTATTCAATATAGAGTGCCAATGATCTTTTTATCAAGATAATCGTATTTGTCTAACGTCCAATAGTTCTTCATGAGGAAACGGACCTCACCTGCACCCATACAATTCAACAAACACATAGTTAGTTAGAAAGTGCATGCGAGGTGTCTTCAGTCCGCAACACTTGTTATCGTTGACACATGTCAATTCATATTACTAAAATCACAGTGACCTCTTTAATATCACATATTCAGAATATGTGACATTACAGAAATCCGATTACCTCTGTAATATCACATATTCAGACTATGTGATATTACACAAATAGAATAGAAAGTAGTCGTTGAGGTGAAGTGATATTAAAGAGGATTGACAGAGTGATATTAAAGAGGTGTGATTTTGATTGCTTTTTTTGGCTTCAAACTTCATTGCTCTTCCACAATTCCATGATTTTGTGAGATTTGAACTTTCATGCTTTCAATGTGCTATTGCTATTACCATATGATTTGAAAAATTCATTGGGTTGAAGCAATTTGAGATTCCACAACAATTCATGTATTCACAAGGTGTTTGAAATTTGCAAATTTGTCATTTCAAGTCTTCAATTTTAGTCACCATTGTTTGTGAGGCAAGAACTTTATCAAGTGGTGGTGTTCAAGTATTCAATTGAGTTCAACAATATCTCCAAGATACCCAAATTTCTTTACATTTACTTTGAGCAAATTTGACTTTAAGTATAGATTGATTGTTTGAATATTGAGCTTTGTTTGAGCAATTTGAGCTTCATTTGAATAATTATAATGTAATTTGAGTCTCAAACTATTAGTTTGATCTATTTAGATGGGAATTTGAAGCCAAAAAAAGCAATCAAAATCACACCTCTTTAATATCACTTTGTCAATCCTCTTTAATATCACTTCATCTCAATGGCCATTTCGAAACCCTACTCTATTTCTGTAATATCACATAGTCTGAATATGTGATATTAAAGAGGTCATTGTGCTTATGAGCTTCATTTGAGCAATTTTGGTGAAATTTTGTCAATGCAATCTAACCTAATTTTAATAGTTTGACCTAATTAAAGCCTAATTTAAACATCTTGAGTAATTGAGCTTCATTTGAATAAATCAAGGCAAACTTGAACAATTTTATCTAATTTCGATAGTATGATTTAATGTGAGCAATTTGACCTAACTTTTGCAATAGTCTCCAAAATCCAAAATTTTATTGTTGAATATATTTTGATGAATATTTTGATGTGCGGTGGATTTTAGGAGACAAAGCATTGGAACAAAGTGGAGCATATTCAAGGGGTGCAAATTTTTAGAGTGCAAGTTATATAGGTGCAATTTTCAACCTATTTTTTGTGATTGTACCCTTCACAAAGTTTCTATCCTTCACAAGTTTTAGGGTTTATTGTTTGAATTTAATCCTACTTTAAACACTTATTTTTATAATTTTAGATTTCAATTTTAAACTTTCTTCTTTTAGTAGTTTTGTTTTACAAAGTTTTCACTTTTAACAAATTTAAAGGTTTAGGTTTTAGGGTTTTTATTATCCTATCCTAAACTCTTTTTTTGTGATTTTGCACTACAAAGTTTCATTGTTGCAGAGTTTAGGGTTTAGGATTTTTATTATCCTATCCTAAACTCTTTTTTTGTAATTTTGCACTACAAAGTTTCATTGTTGTAGAATTTAGGGTATAGGATTTTTTCCTAGCTTAAATTTATTATTGTCATCTCTATTTGACTATGGCTCAGGTTTTGTCTACGATTGATGACTATATAAATGGCATTATTGATGGCATTGGATCCATGTGCATCCAATGTCCAAAATGTTTAGCATTTTGTTTTAGGAAGGAAAAGGCGACAATTTGTTGTTACAATGGCAAAGTTGCCAGTGAACGTGTCAGCCATCCTATTGTCCATCCAATGCTCCATGAACTTTTCATGGGGAATACACCCAACTTTTGAGGATTTCTAAAATCCATTAGAAAATATAATCAAGCTTTTGCATTTACAAGTATGCGTAGTAAATTTCAGTCTAGCCAAGTCAAGGGTCAAGGGATATATACTTTTCGTGTAAACAGAGACTTATGCCATCATATTGGAAATTCAGAGCCCGAAATAGATAACGATGCAAGATTTGCACAAATTTATTTTTTGGATGATGATTTGCAAACGGATGGTCCATGGAGATTTTTGATGATCTTCATCGCGACACCGTTAACAACATCCAAGAAGTCTTAGATTCGATAAATGCATTAGTTCGTGGTTTTAAGTCTTCACATCATGTTCTTATGGGGGGACAAAATGTGGGACTTCGTATCTCCGGTGAAACTCCTAATGGTGAACATCATCATTGATATAATTGACTTATCGTTCCAGAGATTGCTACTGTTGTTTTGGATGAACAACACATGGCATCTGGTCAAGATATTATTCTTCACCAACGTGGTGGAAATTTACAATGGATAAAAGAAATTCATCCAGCTTATGATGCTTTATCCTATCCTTTGTTATTTCCAAATGGTCGATGTGAATGGTCACCTACTTTTAGAGCAAATACTGGAGTGACTTTAAAGTCATTTGTCCAATATATGCTTCAAAAGTGGCCCGAGTTTAATGTACTACATAGGGTTGGTAGGTTATTTCAACAATACATAGTAGATCAGTATTTATGTGTAGAACACGAAAATCTGCTTTTCATTAGGCAACATCAAGCAAAACTTCGAGTAGAATGCTATCAAGGGATTGTAGATGCTTTGCAAGAAGACAATAGAGCACGCATAGGATGTCGCATTGTTTTACCTGTAATATTCATTGGATCCCCTAGATACATGCAAAAACTCTTCCATGACAGTATGGTTTTGGTTAGAGTTTTAGGCAAACCGGATTTGTTTATAACAATGACGTGTAATCCAACTTGGTCTGAGATCATTGATGAGCTTGAGCCAGGTCAAAGTCTTCCCAATCGTTCAGATATTGTTGTACATGTTTTTGAGCTTAAATTAAGAGCAATGATGGACGAAATCACAAAAAAAAATGTGTTGGGGGAGACGATTGCTTTTCATTATACTATTGAGTTTCAAAAACGTGGTCTCCCCCATGCTCATATTCTTTTGTGGTTAAAAAATAAGGTTAACAATTGTGACCTTGTAGATAAAGTTGTATGTGCTGAAATTCAAGATTTGGATAGGCAACCACAACTTTATGCTACAGTTGCTAAGCACATGATGCACGGTCCTTGCGGTTTGGATAATGTCAATTGTCCATGCATGGAGGATGGAAAATGCTTTAAACATTATCCAATGCAAACTCGAGATACCACTGAGATGGATGGTGACGGTCATATATTATATCGTCGTCGAAACCACAGTTGGTATGTAGAGAAACGCACCCATGGTCAAATTGTCCATTTGGACAATTAATGGGTTGTGCCATACAATCCATATTTAGTAGGACGTTTTAATTGTCATATTAATGTGGAGGTTTGTGATTCAGTGAAAACTATTAAATACCTCTATAAATATATTTTCAAAGGTCCAGATCGTGGCGTTATAGAAACAGATGAGGTCGTGGATGAGATTAAAGAATTCTTGGAGGGGCGCTATGTGGCCACCCAAGAAGCATGTTGGAGGCTCTTTGGTTTTGAAACCAACAACAAGAGTCATAGTATTTGCCATTTACCTGTTCATCTTCCCGATTAGCAATTTGTTACTTTTCAGGAAGGAACATCTTTGCAATCAATGATTGATCAAAACACTGAGACTAAACTTACAAAGTTTTTTGAACTCAATCAGCGCATTCGTGCCTTGATTGCTTCTGGTAATCAAGGCAATCATATGCTTCTTCGATACATGGATCTTCCACTCTGCTATAAGTGGGATGTGAAGAAAAACATGTGGAAAAGAAGACAACGCAAAGTAAAAGTTTTTGGTAAGGTGAACATGGTTCCCGTAGGTACTGAATTATTTTACTTGCATTTGTTGTTGACTCATATTGAGGCACCAACTTCATTTGATGACCTATTTTGTTTTCAAGATAGGGTACATCCAATATATAAAGCTGCTTGCATTGCAAGAGAGCTTTTGCAAGATGACACTGAATGTTTGAATGGGACAATTGTCTTCTAGAGGCAACTGTCATTGCATTGCCTAGACAAATTCGACGGTTGTTTGTAACGCTTTTTGTATTTGGGCAACCGTTGGATCCTCTTGGCTTGCTGAGAAGACATCTTGATGCTATGTCTGATGATTGGCACAATGATTAAAACCGTTATAGCAAAGCGATTTTATCTATAGATGAATATTTATCATCCTCAAATAAAAGCATTGTAGATTTTTATGACATTCAAGATTTGAATGAATTTAGTTATTCAAACATTGTTGATATTGGTGGTGATCCCAATGACAATAATGATTTAGATAATTCAAACAATAACTTTATTGAAGAGGATGTGGGTAGACTAAACGAAGAGCAACGTATAGTTTTCAATGCAGTTACTACTACTATTTTGGAACCCCATCCTTCAAATAAGCTATTTTTCTTGGACGGTCCTGGAGGTAATGGCAAGACTTTTGTATACAATACGATATTAGGTTATCTTCGTGGTCATGGTGTCAAGTGTATGGCAATGGCAACAAGTAGGATTGTTGCTTGTCTTTTGCATGAAAGACGAACAACACATTCTTCTCTTGCCATTCCATTATAATTGCATGATAAATCGACATGTTGTATTAATGCTCAATCATCGTTAGCTCAAAGTTTACGTGAAGTACAATTGATTGTACTTGATGAAGCTTGTGTTGGACATGGTGGCCTTGTAGTTTTATATGGTGGTGATTTTCGCCAAACTTTGCCTGTAGTTGTAGGTGGGAGCCGCAAACAAACTATTGAAGCTTGCTTGCAATATTCATATTTGTTTCCACTAATGCAACATTTTCATTTGACCACTAATATGTGATTGCAAAATCAACTAGACTTTCAACAATTTTTGTTAAATATTGGTGAAGGCAAAACTGGTTTAGAGGTAGAGATACCGCTTGAAATGGTTGTATATGAAAATTCTCTAGATGGGCTCATTGATACAATTTTTGATGACCCGATTGATTTCTCTAAGCGTGTAATTTTGGTTGTCCAAAATGATGATGCTTAAGAAATCAACCGTAAAATCACTGATCACATATCTGGTGATGTGCATCAATGTTTTAGTGTTGATTTTGTTCATGAGAATGATGAGCATGCGCATCATTATCCAGTAGAGTTTTAAAATTCTTTATATTTGATCGGTTTGGCACCTCACCAATTAAATCTTAAATGTGGTCAATATGTGATGTTGTTAAGGAACTTAAATCCGGCAAAAGCTTTAAGCAATGGTAGTCGCTTGTGATTGTTGCAAGTGTCTCCATCTGTATTATTGAGTGAAATTGTAGAAGGGCGTCATCGTGGCCAAGAAGTGTTGATTCCAAGAATCACACATCATTGCAATGATAGCTGTTTGCCATTCACATTATGTCGGAGACCATTTCCTATCACTGGTGCTTTTGCTATGACAATCAACAAATTGCAAGGCCAATCATATGACCGAGTTGGCATTTATCTTCGAAATGAAGTATTTAGCCACGGTCAATTATATGTGGCTTTGTCTTGTGGTAGACATCATGCAAACATTAAGGTTGCCAATGACCGTTTAAGTGTCGTGCGAATGGTAAAAAATGTGGTTTACCATGAGGTTTTTGCATGACATTTGTCGTGTAGATTCTTACAAATATCAACACCTTGATCAAGTGGATGGAAAAGTTAAGAGTTTGTTTCAAACTTTGCATGTTTAAGATTCATGCACGCTTCGGCGACGTCCCCTTCCATCCAACTATATTCTTTTGGTGTCCATTATTATTTCATTGTCTCAATTGAAACAACCTATTCTATCAATATTTATAATTAAATTATATTTCAATCATTTTTGCTATTTGGATTTGAATTCTTTTACATTCCAGTGTATGTATATTTTTTAATGTATATTGTACATTTCAATGTATGCATGTTTGTAAAAAAATTTGTAAAAGATTTTAATAATTTTTACCAACAAACTTATTGACATTTATTACTTTGCATTTTATTTTGTGAAAATTCTTTCTATCTTTCTAATATCTTTTTAATAAAATAGTACGGTGAATGCCTAGCGTAGCAAGCGCCAACCTCTAGTTAAAAGACAAAATAACACAAATACGTTAATCCACAACAACATCGATTGACCAAAACCTGAACACTTGCAGATTTTTTTTGGGAAGAGGAAGCAGCCATAAGGATAGCTTAAAAGCTCCAAATCCAAATTCCAGTATCACCAAACCTTTGAGCGCACAATATTTATGGAAGACAATGATTGCTAACCCTCATTGAGCTTGTAAACAAAGCACCAGTTTCTCAGTAACAAAGGAAGAGAATGGAAGCCCTTTCCACTACCTCAGTCACTGTATTTGTTTTAGCCACGCAATAGTAACACACCCAAGTCTCACAAACACTTGTACATTCTCTCAAGCATGTTCCTGGTAGCTCCAACAAAGGGTTGGCCATGCACAGGAAAAGCTCCAAGTTCCAAGTTCCAAATTCCGGCATTATTAACTCATAATGGCTAGACGGCCAAACAATTAAATTATAAATTAATGTAGCCTCCATTCTTACACACTATCTCATTCTCCACTACACAACTACCCTCCATATCAAAATCAACATGGCACAATGAATAAGTGACCATAAATAGTTCAACTATTCATTTACCATCACTTTTAATTACTGTAGTTTTATAGCCCAAGGGACCAATCACACTAGCAAGATATATTTGGTAAAGTGTAGACATTAGTAAAGTGCCTATACATCTTCCCATAATGCAATTTATTTGCACTATAATGACTAAATAACCATATTATGTTAATGAAAATCATACTTAGCCAATACAATTCAGAGTCATCAAAAGGGAAGGGGGGTGGGAATTTCTTATCTAAAAAACTATCTAACTTCTCTTGAATCAAGGATAGAGCCTTTTAGAATTCCTAGGCTTTTATACTTAATAAAACTCATGCACCAGCGAACATCACAAGATACATCTCATGATCCATGTCATGTGACTAGAACTTATGAAAGTATCTAGAAAAAAGAAAAAAAAACAAAAAAAAACAAAAAAAAACTATGAGTCCCAAGTGACTAATTTGGGGCTCGTATGAACATCCGCTTTTAAGATTCAATATTTCCTAATGAGCTTGGAGCTAGCAACAGCAATAGAATTGGGGGAGCAACGACAATAATTTCAATGGAAAAGACAACAAGTAAACCCAAAACCAATAGTTGTTCAAGTGGGTGAAACACAAAGAAGATCGCAACACTTTCAAAGAGATGAAATAGGCACAATTATTCGATAACACTATAATTGCAAAAGATCCTAGAATAGACTTCAAAGATGCTTGCGAGAGAAAATTATTGTGGTGTCCACCATTGAACTTGCTCGGTCGAAATGCTAAATTGAAGCATAGTGACACAAAATGCAACTTACTACTTAACAACATTACTTACTAGTTAGACAATGGGCAATGACAACATGATCTACCAGCTAGTACTTCAAGACTTGTACAGTACACAACAGTTCATCAAAGTAAACTAAGAAGTCTATAGCATTGGCAAAGCTGAGAACAAACAACATAGTGGATCCAATATGCGAGGGGAATAGAAGCCGCGATCTCAAGCGACAATTAACAGAAGATAAGAGAGCATTACTTGTAGTATGGAAAAAAATTTGGAAACAAAATTGAAGGAATCCCCTAGTGGTGGTCAAGGCTTTTTTTTCTTGGCGAAAGTTTGCCAGATCTGTCAGAATCTAACCAATGTGAATCTGTCCCTCCAAAATCTGGCTTGTGCAGTGAAGCCAACACAAGGGACACTAGTCCAAAAAAAAAACCTTGGTGGTGGTTCTTTGTTTAGGGAAAGGTCAAATAGTCTATTGCTTTGTATTTAAGGTCACTTTTAACGTAGGATACTCACTCACTTTTCATAACTGAAAAAATAAATATTTTTTATTAATTAATTCAAGGATTGTGTACTTAGTTTCTAGCCTTTTCTAGTATTCAATCCAATTCCCATGGATGCAGACTCACAACATGACATCATAGTCATATTCTAGAATTATAATGTCAATTTTTTTGGGTGTGTCAAATAGTCATGGCTCTTTTTCTATCAACTTAATCATCCCACATAATATATATATATATACATTTGCGATTCTTAAATTACCTCTTCAATATAATCCATTGTCAATTGGTCTAGTCTCTAATTAGTTAACCTAATTACTACAAATGCAATTATGCAAAACCACAACTTTGTAAGGTTAATCTGTCTTAGTATGCAAAGTATGCTAAATTTTATGTTCATTCCTATTAATTACGCTCCAGTCAATGAGTCTCAAGTTCTTTTTTTCTCCAACTCCATGTGTAATTAGCAAATCAATTGGATCATTTCACCATAGGTTGAATTTTTACAGTCTCAATATCTTTGTTGTAAAGTCAATTGGACCAATCACCTTCAACAATGGCTAATGCTATGGATTTTCTATTTTATTTGCACTAAATTTGTAAACAATCTCTATTTGATCAATATCAATATCAAATTGTGAATTACTTGGCTCCTATATAATCTAATTGTCAATTGGCCATTCCTATTTTAACATAAAATTTCTTAATCACAGCTTAAACATTCTTTATATCATATCAACTAACTAATTGACATCTCAACTACCCTAACAACTAGGTAGAAAACCAAGTAAAACTAAGATAATTTGTATAATACTTTGTCAAATCACTCAGCTCCTTATCTACATGTCAATTTGTTCATTTATCACATCACCGTAAACCACATAACCACATCATTGGTTAATTCCTCAATTCAAAACAATCTCTCATAGACAATTAGACTACAACGACAACTAGTTTGGTACACTCATACGTACACACTATCAATTAGACATAATATTTCTACAAACCTTGATCTTCCATTGAGTAACCAAACACTATAAACACTCAGCTAGACAATTAGACAAAGCGCTACCCACACCCGCTATGAACAAAACTTAACAATTAACCACAACTATAACCACTAGACTATTAGACTAATTAATTTGGAAAATTATTGCCAATCAGTGGCTACTAATTTCCATTATATTCACTCTCTAATTGACTTCTTAAATCAGCCCATACACATAGTTGATTCCACAAGCTACAACTACCTACATACACATCATCAAATTGTTTTACTTAATAACCAATCACTGGGTGCTCAATGTTTGTAAAACTTCATAGACTATTCGTCTTCCACAGCTCTTTTGATTGTCTAATTGACCTTGATTATAATCAAACAAATTCAACCTTACTTCGGCTTACAAACTTATTTGTCTAATTGATTTAAATTCCAACTTTTAAATAATACCAATCACTGGTAATTTTGGATTACTTTCTTTCACAAACAAGTAGACAACATATAAATTTTAACACCAATAAAGTTGATCACCACTTTAACTTCTACAACTACAATCATTGTCTAATTGACTCTGAAATTATGGTTGTCTCACTCATAAATCAAGAAGTGCATCCTTCTTTACAACATCGTCCAGTTGACATCAAAATCACTACAAGAGAAAGGGGTGTTTTAATTAAAGTCATAATAGTATAGTCTTTTAAGTAATGACCTGTAAAGAGTCTTTGAAGTAAAATTTTACTGAAAATATTTGTATTTTCGAATGGTCCTTTTCATATTAATATGTCTATTTGACCTAGTTTTGAGTCTAATTAGCTTTTAAAGCTAAGTTAACTAGTCCATTAGTCTTTTACTTTCAAAATCTTCAAAAGAAACCCAAGAAGTATGTCTACACTACCCAATCCAAAGGTATCAGACAACAGTATTCAAGTAACCAACCTACAAAGCTCAAAGTAGAAGGACAACAATTGTAGACATCATCCATAGCCCTAGCAATCTATTACGAGATCTTTTCAAAACAAGGAAAAGGAAGAGAGAGTCGTTGCTACCACACGAACATCTAGAGAACAATGGAAGATGGCACTACAATGGCCATCCACTGCCAACAACGACACTTGTACATTCAACTACAAGTTCTCAAAGAATTCCTAATGTACAATACTCTTCACAACTTCCATTTTTCACATCAAAGTTTTAGAGAAAATTGAATGCAAATTGGACCACTAATCAACTACAAAGTACTCTAGAAATTGTGAATGATGGGGTGCTTATTAGTTTAGAAGCTAGTGATCATGGCATTCTAGCATAAGTTTAAGAGGTCATGAATATGGTACAACTATTCAAAGAAGGAGGGACAAAATGGATGTCTTGACAAATGAAGAAGAAAAGAATTAGTTGAGTACCTTATTAAAATGCAGAACTTAGGATTTCCTTTGACAATCAAGCAATTAAGAGGAAACATAGGCATATTTAATCAAGTAAGAATCACACCATTTGAAGATGGTGTCTTAGACCCAAATAGGTCAAATGTTTTAGAAGAAGACATCCAAAGTTAGCAATGAGAAAACCAAGCTCTTGAATAGAAAAAAACCCAAAACTTGTGTCCTGAAATTGTAGCCTCTTTTTATGACAATCTTCAAAAACTTTAGAACACGTACAATTACCAAGCACACCTAATCTGAAATTGTGACATAAAAGGGATTCAAGCTGGAAAAGATGGTGGAAGATATGTCAGAGCAAAGAGAGAACCTAGAAATGTTGACATAGTCACACCAAATCAAAGAGAATGGTTATTAGTACTTTCTTGCATCAATACTGAAGGTGAGAGTCTTCCAAACTTTACATATTCAAAGGCAAAAGAAAAACAAAAAAATTTACAAGAAAATTTTTTAAAATGGAGCAACTATGGCTATGTAATCAAAAACTTAGATGACTCATTATTTTATTTAGAGCTTGGATGTTTCATTTTCTGCTTTAAGTTTTCAAGATGTCTGGTATTCCTCCATCCAATAGACACTTACTCATATTGCATGGACATAGATCCCATGTGACATTCGAAGTAATTAAATTGCTAATTTGATTACATAGAAACTCAGAATTTGTTAATTCTTCCTTCCCACACTTCCATGCCTTACAACCCTTGGATGTGACATGTTTTAAGCTATATGTTTTAAGAGTATAGACATGAGTATAGAAGATTGTCATATAAGCATATTCATTATACTTAGAAGATATGATTGTTTTGTCTAGGTGATGGTGTTGTAGTATTGGTTATTTGATGTGATTTTAAAAGGAAGGAAATGGAGTTTAGACAATTGATGAAGATGTGAGCAGGTTCATTAGGATGTTTAGTTGATACTGTTTGTAGAATTTTATGGATTTTTGTGAGCTCAACTTTGAGGATAGTTTGTAGGCCTAGAAATCTTTCAAATACTTATGTTTTCCGTTGGATCTATATATCTTATATGCTGCTATTTCTACTATTAGTGTCCAAATTTGTTGACGATTTTTTGTGGTAGTATAATATAACCATTTGTGAAGGAGGTGTGAGTTTTAGGATATTTAAGTTTAGGCATGGTGTAGAGCAATGAAATGTTAGGTATATCATATATTGGAGGGTTGAATGGTCGAATAGGGAAGGAATTCCATTGTTTATTCGTATTGATTGTTGTGTGTGGTGGTGTAGGGAATATTAAGGTCAAGTAGGATTTGGGAATTTTCAAGCAACAAGAAAAAAATTTCATATTTGAATTTTTTTTAAATAAATTTAATGGATTCTCAATTAAGTTTCAAAGCAAGTCATTGACTAATATAAGTTATTGAGGCACATACATTTTGCTAGGAAATTTTGAAAGATGAACTATGCATATGCAAAGAGACATAAAAAAAACTTCTCTTGAACTTCAAAGTAATTGATATTCTTACAATCAATGAGGTTATTCACTTAAAAATTTGTACTTCGATATACTTCAACGAGTTAAGTATATGATGTTCTAGTTGGATTGAAACCAAAAAATATACAAATTTTATTTGTTTATCTTTACTTTACAATAGCATGTATAGAAAATATAAAAGCCCAATATAGGCTTCCAAATCATGTATGGGTTAAATTGCAAATTACAAATTTATATACTATTTACAACTTATATAACTTCTTAAATTATAAATGAATGTATTTTTAAAAATTAATTAAAATTTTTAATATGAAAAATTCATAAATTTTATATTTTCTTAGTTTTGATATTTTTTATTTATAAGTATGATTTTGAATATGAAATTGAAAAATATAAATCAGAAAATATGTATTCTAATGAAGCCATTAATAATATAAAGATCATCTCCAATGTGATGATGCTATAGAAATAGCAAGTATCATTAATAATTAACTTTTTATTATAGAAATTTCAAATGTTGAAGTTTTAATATCTATAATTTTTGGAATATAAAAATTGAGAAAAATCTAAAAAAAATCAAATTTCCAAATTTTAATGTACGAAAATTTGTAAAATTATAATTGATAAATGAATAAATTTTGAAGGTTGAAGGTTTTACATTTAAACTTCTAAATTGAAATGATCAAATTTGAAAATGAAATTAACTTATTCATTTTTTGTATTTAGTATTTTTAAATTTTATGAAAATTTAAGAAATGAAATAATCTTCACTACTAAATATTTATTATTTAGCAACTATGAGCAATATAAATAATTTGTTGGAAATTGGGCTAACTTGATTTATTTTTGGCTTAATGTCTCATCACAATCACACTTTATTACAAAATCCAACTCGAACTTTTGCGATTAGAAGACAATACATATTCTGAAAATTAAAAATATAAATAAAAATTGCATTTAATTTCAAATGCCAAGTAATTTGCCATATTGTAATTAGACAAGATGTTTGTTAATTTTGTTACAAAACTAGTCCTAAAAAGGGTTATAAATTCCTCTAATCAAATTTTACATAATTCAAAAAATTTAACTATAAAAAATTCACACGGTCACTTCATATCGTTTTATTGCCTAACATCAAACGTTTAGCTTGATGAAAGAAACCAAAAAAAGTGTCATCATAGGAGAAAATGTTGGATCAAAGTTTGTCCAGCCAACCACATGTGTCCAAAAAAATGTACATAAAAACAATAAAACACCTAATAGATTTCAATTCTAAAAAAATTAAATTGTATAGTAGAAAATTATTTTGTAACATTTAAATTGACTACAAATGTATCAAACGCAATAAATTGTTCACAAATAATTGAAGAATCTAAAGTAAACCAATACCTATTAGAGACCAATTCAATTTGGATCCTTAATGAAAACCCAATTTCAGTCTTTTCCATCCTAATGTAATAAAAATGGCACTAAATATAGAATTGGGGTTCAAAGTTTTGAAATTGGGTTGAAAAGTCACCATTTCAAGAATTCCATGAAGTGACTTCTACACATTGCAAAAGATTTATTTATCATTGAACAATTTGAAGGAACTCTTTGGATTGTCATTAAAACAATGTAGGTAATTAATTTCGAGGATCTTGTACAAAACACAAATATGTTATAAAATATGAGTTCTATAACTTTATCTTACAATTCTAGAAAAATATTAGTTACTTTTTTTAATTTTCCTCATAATTTTTTTGACAATAGCAATCTTCATTTTGAATGTGAAAATTCAAAGATAAGCCTCTCTAATTTGCATTAAATAATGAAAATTGAAAAAAAAATTCCATTTGAAAACACTCCCCTAAGTTGGGCCACAACCATAAAATGATTGCATTGGTCTTCAGGATTTAAGAAAGTCCCATTACCATCCAAAATGACTACTAGAATAGTTCTTGCGGTAGAATCCACCATGGAAAGCTATGTAATTTTACTTAGCCTGAAAGGACCATGGCCTTTTTTGGTCAATTAACTCTCAAAACTGCCATTTCTATTGCTAAGAGTAAGACACATTGAAAATGATTTTTTTTGCACATCTAACTTTGGGATCTTACACCTAACTAGTATGAGAATGTGTGTAATAAATAACAAAATATTTTACCACACTCATTGCAAGATAATTGTGTTTAAAGAGAAGAAAACAAGGGGGGGTTTTGGCACCTTTTATGACAGATTATTTGACTTCGAACCTTCTTAAATGAAATTTTTTGCACTACAAAGTTTTATGTTTAAATCTTTATGATGTAAAATTTATTTGAAATTCTAGGAAAAAAATTTAAGAAAAAAATTCATTTTTATTCTGAAATAATTATTAAGTAGAAGTAGATATGAGATAGAAGGTAAATCTCAATTATTAATATCTCTAAAGATGGAATTGAAACACACTAATTCCAATGGTAAGATTGTTCTAGCAAACAAACTAAACCATGAAGATTTTTTTTTCATTTTGAAAATTGAGTGAAAAAATGAATCCAACACATTATTTTCTTAAGAAGTTGCTATGATTGCCCAAAAAACAAGATGCTCCATAACTTTCACGTCACTTATCCAAATGGAATGAATCAAAGCTTTCCATGTAGAAAAAATATAATCTACGAGAAAAAAATAAAAACTAAAAAATTCAAATTTAGTGAATTTTGTTTTTGCCCGGTCTCCCTTCTTTTGAGCTTATTTGGGATGACTTTTGCTCCCAAATTGAAATAAAAATTATATTCCCCAAAACCTAATGTGTTTTTCTATCTTCAAAAAAATTTCAAAAAAGCATGACAAAAATTGAGACCATAGGTACCTTCCAGAAACCCAATTTGTCCCCCAAGGGAACAATGGTCTTTTAGGGTTTATAACCCTATAATGTATCCATTTACCTAAAGGTAAAATAAATATTTGTTTAATGCTAATTTTTGGTGAATCCAATAAATGTAACTATACTCATTGACCAAATGGTTCATAATAGATTTTCTACCTTCTAAAAGCACCATTTCTCAATACAATATTGAAAAAAGTTCACAAAATATATTCATATATTTTGATTGATATAAAATTAAAACTTAAATTTACTTTTGTTGGAAATGCATCAAGAATCTCTTAGAAGAGATGGAATAAAATTTGAATTTGAAAATTGGGCATCTAAAATAGAGCCTTATAGAAACAAACTAGGAGACAAAAAACATAAAGTACCATGAAAAAATGTGGTTAATCCCTTAAACCCTAAATGTCTGAATGATATTTTTTGGCAACATATCAATTTTGGAATTTGGACACCTCACTCAAAATGGAATTTTTATTTTTTTGCTTTGAATTTTTCTCACAACATGTGGTCAAAGAGTAGATTTTAGGTGCAACAATTTCTATAACTTTTCACTACATGGTTAAAAAATTATTATATGATATGTGGTTTATATTTCTCCTAAGATAGCTCAAGGAGCTAGTAGAAATCACTTTTTTAAGAAATACGAAATTTGAAATTGTTTCCAAGATTTATATGTATGTAGAAAACTTTGATTCATTCCATTTTGATTAATAAGATGAAAGTTATGAGAAGTTTTAGTTTGCGGGAAATTATAGAATCTCTACTCTAAAATAAGCTTTGAAGTCCTTTATTTAACTTGATTTTTAATATATAAAAAAAATCGTAGGACATAGATCATTTATTACAACATTATAACCATTGAGATTGGAAAATTTCAATTCCATAACTAAATTCTTAACAACTTAGTATTTTAACCCCTAAAAGACCATTGTCCCCTTAGGCAAGTTCCTATGACCTCAATTTTTAGTGACACTTTCAGAAACTTTCTCATAAGATTGAAAACCTTATTAGCTTCATGGAAATATAATTTTTATTTTAATTGGTGCCCATGAGCAGAAGCTATACCACAATAAGCCCAAATTTAAACTTGATGGGTAGAGAAATAACCCCACAAAAACTTGAAATTAAATTATATTTTATTTCTTATAGATTATAATTTGTCTACATGTGAGGCTTTTATTTATTGCATTTGTATTTGTGATGTGAAAGTTATGAACAATCTTGTTTGGGGGGCAATATGAGCATCTTTTTGAAAAAATAATTTATAGAATTCATTTCTTAATGCAATTTTCACAATTTTTCAAAACAAATTGGTTATTGAAGTTAAATTTTATTGCTAGAAAAATCTCACTAATGGGATTATTGTATTTCAATCTCATCTTAGAGCTATTAACAATTTAGTTTTTCTTTCAATGTTGGACCTACTTCTACTTAACAAGTTTTTAAAGAATGAAAATCAAGAGGTTTTTTTTTTGAGTTTTTTTTTTAATTTCTGGACTTTCAACTCAATTTTTCAACACAATTTAAAAAAAATTCAAAGTCTATAGTGAAAAAAATTTCAACAAAGGGTGGTCAAAGTCATTTCACATTGTAGGCAACTATTCAAATTTTTTTTCCAACTTTGAATGCTAATATCTTCCAATTTGCTTGTTCAAACTTCATGAAGTTTTTACCACTTTCTCTAAGACAATTAAAGTACAAAACCTGATAGTTAGATTCTAAAAAAGTTTTTTTAGGTGAACATAGTAGAAATGATAGTTTTGATTGTTTTTTGACTCAGAAATGGCCTTCTTCATTTAGGGGTTACATCATACTCTACTTCTTTCTACTTACTATTTTTTTTCTAGCATGAAAATGAAATATTTTTTGCTAAAATTTTTTATATGTATCCCCAATATTTTTCTTCAATATATTAAAGAGAGTAATAAGTTGTAGGATCTACACATTTTTACATAAAAGTTTTGAAAGATGAAATCTAACCATTTAGGAAGAGTTGAAAATACTTCTTTTAGAAATCCAAGCAACATGATCTTGCAATTGGTAGGGAATCTTATTTTGAAATTTTTAAAGGGTGTACTCTAACAAGTTAAATTAAAGATCCTATAATTGGATTTGTTAATGAATAAATATAGAAGAAAATTTTTTCCTTGCTTTGGGTTTGAGTACTTTGAAGTAGTTTTGGACCTAAAAACATTGAATTCACTTAGGGGATTAAGCACCAAGGGGTAGTCCACATTTTGAAATTTTTGAAGATGTATTATAAAATGCAATTTAGAAGAAGAATCTAATGATGACTCTCAAACAATAGTTGTAAAATATGATCCATAGATCATATCCATATAATTAAATCAACTAGTTACAAAGTAATATTTTCCAATAAATTTGATGCTGAAAATTGAAAATCCCTTCTAAAGTTGATTAAAATTGAATATTTGTGATTTCTAGAAGAATTTTTTCCTTTAAGCTTGAACTGTTAGTACTATGAAAATGATCACTTACTAATCATAGTGATTTTTGAAGATTTTGATTTTACTTTTTTATTCAAGCAATTTTTGAAAGATCATTTTATAAACTGAAAAAGTTACTATTTGAGGCTAGATGTACCAAAATCCTTTGAATTATAGAATATTTGAAAAGTAGAATCCTCAAAATCTATAATGTACAAGTGTTAAAGAACCAACACAAGAATCTTCAAAAAAATCAATGGATGAAGCACATAATAATGTGATTTTTCATCCATTGATTTTTTTTAATGCAAAACACATTTGCTTCAAATGTGTTTGAATTCATTTGTTATTTAAAATTTGAAAGACTAATCCTTTAGGGTTTAATCAAGAAAATCCATGGAAATGGCTTGATAAATTTCTAAAATTTGTTTAGCCATTTCTATGATTTTTCTTCTTAACCATGATTTATTGTGGTACGTTATGATTTTGTCTTCTAGCTTGTTTCTAAAGGGTTGTATTTCTTTTGTCTAAATTCCTAATTTGAATTTTTATTTTTTCTTGAAAATGATTGTGAACTACACCTCCAAATTTAGTAATTTTAATTTCTAAATTTTTACCAATTAAAAGATAGTAATATACTTTATAAGTTGCTTTTATTGCTATATAGATGAAGTTCCAATCTAGATGCAACCAACCACATGTGGAAGCTTCATTATGTTGGTGGAAATATAAAAAACACTCCCAAATACAACTAGTATCGGTCCTTCTTTTATATCCAACCTTGCTATTTTCCTTTCTAAATGTGATAAATTATCAAGATATGAGGAGTTTACAATTTGGCTCACAATAGGTTGATCCATAATTGTCATACCTTTTCAAAAAAATTTATGTGAGCCAATAAATTCAAATTTTCCTTTTTAGCATGAAAGATTCTCTTATTAATGAAAATTCTTTTTTTTCTCTATTTTATAATGTGGAAAAGTCCATTTGAAGTTTGAATTGTCAATTTTACATTGGGGTTAGTTTTTTTGAAAGGCATTGGAATTGTGGACCATAGAAGATTCCTAAAGAAACCTATCAAGGACAAGATGTAGGCCTATATCCAAAGTTGTTTGGATTGAGGATGCCTTTAGAGCATCTCCAATCCACCCCCCAATGCAACCAGAATTGGTCCCTATTCATTATCAACCGTACCATACTCCTCCCCAAACCCAATAAGTTGCCCAGATATGGACAACTCACAAGTTACCTCACAAATATATTGGAACTTCCCTTTTTTGCATGAAAGATCTTCTTTGAAATGTAGAAACTTTCCCTCTCCTTTTTATATTGCAAAAAAGTCTATAAGAGGTTTGGATTGCCGACTTTGCATTCAATCAATCTTTTTTAGATAGTCTGCGGGCCCATGTCCAGGGTATGGATTCAGGATGGTCTTAGAATCTGGTGCTCTGCCAATTCTGACAACCGGTATCTAATAAAATTAAAGGTAATAACAATTTTGCGAGTCTTGAACACAGCATAATAATTTCTTTGATTAGTATTAAGTAATGAACTGAAGTCAAGTAAGAACTTGATAAGCAGGAGCCTTGTAAGCTGGGTCATAATATGAAGAATCCACAGTGCAAAAATACGGTAACAATTTCCAACTGCAATTCAAATCATCAAACAGGTAAAAGCCACCACATGTCTGCACTCTTACGCTCACGACAGTCAGCAGGCGGCAGTAAGCTTAGTGCCAACTGCCAATCGAGAAGATTCACATTCATTCTTCTGATTCAGCCATACACGGCACCTGGTCAAAGTCTACAAACAGTGTTTTCCCAAGCTGACTAAGCAAATTTCAACTGCAATCAACCTGGAGCAGACTGAGCATGAAGGGCGCACCGCTCAAGACACATCATGAGTGCCAGATCTCAACAGTAGTATCCGATGAGACGCATCTTCATAGAAAGATACTAATTCTGGAGAAACTCGATTTGCAGAGTCAGTGAAGTCAAAAGCAATTGAAAAAAAGCAAAAACAGTTTCAAGCTTGCTGGGTGCACCTCTCACAAGGCAATGATAGGGTAGTCAGGATTCCGAGTCATACGACATTCAATGAACACAAGAAAACTTGACTTCTATCAATTAATCACAGACAGCCAAGCATAACGCAGTTCACAAATAATCGAAAATATACACAAAACTTTTAACGTTTCCGGTTGGGCACATGCAAAAGTTGCAGGCACACAGATTTCATACAAGTAGAGCAATAAAAGACAAGAAAAATTTCAGCGTAAAAGTCAGGTCCCAGTGTGAAAGCGAATGTAATGTTCCCGGCAAGGAAGGACATAATGTACATTTCTTCTTTGATCGTACATGAGAGAAAAAGATCTCAAAATTGGCATGAAATTCGTGGCGACGCATGGTGCTTGCTCACACCCAGCTAGCAAGTTAGTGACTCCTCAATCACAGCCTCCCTGTACCCTCTGCAATCACAGCAGCATAATATTAACAACCGGCAGCGAATTTTTCACCACGTATAAGAATTCCTAAGAGCCTGCAATGACAACAAGCTCGGATCGATACGTGTGTCCTATGGGGTCCTTAACCCTAATTCTTTCCTCCGTCAGTCCGTCCGTCCGATGATCATCACCGCACGAGATGTGCACAGAAGAGAACAACAGTGGTTAAAGATCATCTTGTCACTTGCAGGGCTCAACTCTGAAGCTCGTTCAGCTGCTCTTCCAGGCATCAATCCTCACCAAACATCTAGCATCGATTGACCACCCAGGCAGATCATCATCAGAGTAAGGAGATTAATAAATTGTCCGCTCCAGAGCAATCATAGAAACGCGACCATGCCCAATCCCCTTTCACAGCAAGAACTCCGCGGACGTCTTCCTTCGCTTCTCCGCTGGCTCCTCCTCGCCCACCAGATGATGATGATGATCGGCGGAGGACAAGATATCCTTCGCCAAGATTTTCGGCAACGACTCCGAGGAGTCCGTTTTCCCCATCTGCAACTCCACCGCGGCCCCCGCACTCGCCGCACTCCCTACAATATTCTGCAACAAATCCTCCACTTGCAACGCCGCCGCATCCCGATTGGACTTCGTTAGGGTTAGAATCGCGGTATCCGGCCGCTTCTTGATCGCCTCCACAAACGGCAGGTCATGTCCAAACCGGCACGCAGGGAGCGACCCGAACACCGCCACTTGCGGCGAAGCCAGCAACGCCATGAGCGACTCCTTGAACTCATCGCTCTGGAGCTCCATCCGCCCCACTTCGTCCACCACGTGCAGTTTAATAGCTTTGCTCGGCGTCAACAACGGCAACACCGTCTTCTCGAAAGCCTCCAATGCGAAATAGTATTTCCCGACCTTCGGTCCACACCCCCGTCGCAAACGGGAGAGAGGCGCCCGCTCGCCAGAGAAAGTCTCCACGTCTAACCCTATCTTCTCTCCCGTCTTGGGATTGCGAGCTTCCAGAGTGTAGAACCCCGCCACAGCCTCACTAGGCAGCTTCTTCACGGCGTTCAAGACGAGAGAAGTCTTGCCAACCCCAGGTTGTCCTGTGACAAACACATTGATGGCGGAAGAAGAAGGGGGCGGCTCGATCGCGGTCAGGTCCGCGTCCACCTCGGTGCCAACCATGATCACGGGGACCAGGAACAAGTCCACAACACCATCCAAAACGGAGCCACGAGGTCAGAGAGAGGGCTGCGAGGGAGTAGAAAAGAGAGAAAGAGAGAGAAACAATTGTGAAGAGGACGAAGAGCAATTGGCCGAGCTTCAGACAGAGCGACGGCGATGGCGGGGAGAAAATAAAGAAAGCTTGCGAGAGAGACGAAGTGAAGAGAGAGAGGTTTGGGGGAGTAGCTTCGGAGCTTTGTCATGTTATGGTGACTTGGTGTGACTGTCGACCATTTGAGGACCACGGCTAGAAACATGAAAAAGGCCAAAAATAAATTTAAAAATGGGCTATTTCATGAGAAATGGAGTCCGGAAAAGTGGTTAACTTATAAGATAAAGGAAGCTCTTTTCTTTTTTTACTTTTTCCCAAATTCACATTTTGAATTTTCCAGTGTTGGTAGTGTTCGAAACAGAACTCCGAAATGTGATATTCAATCAGAAAAAATGGACTCTATTTTTCTCAGTCAAGGCCATTGCTAGAAATTTGATATTCGCAAAAAAAAGGGACTTTTTCAGACTTTTTCAAGAAATGGAGTCTGGGAAAGTGGTTCTACGAAAAATGAAGCTAATTAATTTGACAAATTCCCACTCTAGGTTTTCCAATATTGCAATGTTGGAGGATTAAAAAATGTGAAGTTCCATAAAAAATGAATTCTATTTTTTTAACTAAATAAAAGATTTGAAGGCTATGTTTAAAGACATGAAATTTGTAAGAAACTGTGGGATATTTCATGAAAAATGGAGTTTAGAAAAGTGGGTTCTTTTGGCAAATTTGGAAGGTTGAAAGACCACCAAAGAATTTATTATTTACCACCAAGTGATTGAATTGGGAAATTCAACTCTTTATTTGAAATCAAAGATTTCAAATTAGTTATGAGAGATCACAAAACTAAATTAACCCCTCAAGGACCAAACAACGTTTTTTGGCAACATAGCGATTCTGGGTAGCTCACTATGAATGGAAATTTTATTTTTTTTCTTAAAAATTTTCAACACAACATGTGCCCGAGGAGTAGCTTTAAGACTCAACAATTTTCATAACTTTTGAAGACATGGTTAAAAAGTTATTGTATGATATGTTGTTTTCATTGCTCGGCAGGCAACCCGAGCAACAAAAAAAACTTCTTTAAAAATCACTTTTCTTTAAAATAAAAATTTGAAATTTATTTTCCTAATTTATATATATATATATATATATATATATATATATATATGGAAAGCTTTGAATCATTCCATTTTGATTTATGAGATGAAAGTTATGAAGAGTTTTAGTTGTAGGTAGTTTGTGGGTGGTTATAAAATCTCCACTATAAAATAAACTTTGAAGACCTTTATTTAACTCAATTTTCAATATTTTTGGAAAAAAAATTAAAAATAAATTGTAGATTTTTTATTACATCATTACAACCATTGGGATTGGCATTTTTCAATTCCATAAATAAATTGTTAACAATTTAGTATTTTGAATCATTCTCTACTTTTTTCTACTTACTAATTTTTTCCTATATGTTGTAATATTCCAAATAATCTAAAAAATTTCAAGCATGTGGAGAACTTTCCTTGAAAAATGAATCTAAAGAGTTACAACCATTTTGGACATTTTTTTATAATGATATAACCTTGTGAAGTGCAGCTGCCAGGGTTTTTGCAGGGCAAAAAAATGACTTTTTGTCAATTTAAATGCTAATATCTTGCAATCTACACGGTGGAAATTTCTGAAATTTTTTCCACATCTTCTCAAACCAGCGTACTACAAGATCTTACGGTCACATGTGTCCAAAAGTTTATTTTTTCTAAAATTAGGTACTTGTACTAGAAATGACAGTTTTGGAGCATTTTTCATGAAAACATAGTCAAATACATTTAGGGGTTAATCACTCCAA
Organism: Straminergon stramineum; assembly: GCA_963920665.1. Classification (NCBI taxonomy): domain Eukaryota; kingdom Viridiplantae; phylum Streptophyta; class Bryopsida; order Hypnales; family Calliergonaceae; genus Straminergon; species Straminergon stramineum. Next base: position 32,726,450 of record OY987264.1, on the reverse strand, counting down.
ATTAGGGGGTAAATTTTGATGTTTATACCCCATTTCTTTTCACATGGTGTGAAGACTATAAGAGCACATGAGCTATAGCCATGGCCACATTTGAGCTTGGTCCCCATTATTAAACAACATAAATTATTGTTGAATCATGTCAAGAGTCAAGAGGATATTTTAGATATCTTTTCACAAGTATTTTTTAGATAATTGATGAATAACTTAGGAATTTTCAAAGTGCTAAAAATAGATGTATCAAAAGTTAACTATAAGCTCTCATATTAAAAGGTTTTGCATTATAGACAAGAATCAATAATTGTGGGACAATTTTGCAAAGAGGTCACAAGTAGGTGCAATTATTTTAAAGGAATAGTCATTTTGGAGCTTTGGAGACCTACATTCTCTAGGAAGCAATGTAACAATAGAATACCCATATCTATATTTGAAATTTTGCATATTTTTCTTATATCTTTGCACAAATAGTGCACTAGAGTCTATACAATTTTTCAAATTCAATATTCGATCCATATACAAAATTAGGAAAAAAAATAGAAATTTATGAGATTATTTTTTTGAACTATTCAAAAATTCCATTTCAAAGAATAATAATATCCTTGAATATTTCCATTTTTTTTTAACAAATCTTACAATTACAATATCTATAGTACATTGGATAAAATCATTATGTCTAATGGTAGTTCTATGGTTTGCTTTTTATAATTCTTATGTGGAGATTAGAAGTTGGAAGTTGATCATGAGTTCATTCAACTTTTCAATGCTTGAATCGATCATATAATTTTATCCGTAGGGGTCCAATTAGTCTATGATGGTAGGATGTAGTCTATTGATTATTAAATCCACATGTATACTTGTAGGAAATCAAAAGGAAAAACATCTAGAAAGAATGATTGAACATATATATCACATACAATTTCTCACATAAATTTGATTTAAATTTTGGCACTAAGTGATTTAGAAGCCTTACAAAGAATGAAATATTTAATTAGTATACTAATGGAAAGAAGAAGTTTTGCATTAAAATGTTGAATAGATGAACTTATAATCTTATTGTTTTTAAATATTGAAATCTAAAAATTGTAAATGTTTCTTAATTCAAGCATAGAAGAATAAACAAGGTAAATATACCTATAATCATACAAATATTAAGCATCTAGATATATTTTCAATATTCTAGATTTTGTTGAATCTTATTGGCAATTAAAAAAAGATCCCAAATTTTCCAAGTTTGTATTCAAAAGGACCATAGTATGAATAAACTAAAAAAATCTGAAAGCTAGTGTTGATATAGGGTAATACAAAAATTGGCTCTAAGCTCTTATATATGTTCAATGGATTACGTTTTAGGCAAGAATATAGATTGGATAGTTTGAGTAAAGAGGTAGAAATTCAATGTACCTACTCACTACAAGAGAAAGGGGTGTTTTAAGTGAGTTTTTAAATATAGTCCTAAACATAAGATTATAAGTAATCACCTCTAAGAAGATTTTTAGTAAAAGTTTACTAGAAATACTAGTGTTTTTAGTAAAATTTCACTGAAATTCTCCTTAAAGGACAGTACTCATAATCTTATGTCTAGGACTATACTTAAAAACTCACTTAAAACACCCCTTTCTCTTGTAATGACTATAGCCTTTAACCCCTCAAGGCCCAAGCAATTTCCATACTTTTTCACAAGTGTGAACTTTGATTGAGAATGTGAATTGTACATCAAGCTTATTACATAATGTCAATTGTACCTATGAGCTTCTCCATTTATTATGAACATCATAAAGTGAAATTCATTAAGATATACTTTTTAGAATGTAGGAATATGAAGTTTGACTTGTTGAACAGGTGAGAGGCCAAAAAATGTCTCCTTGGGCCTTAGAGGGGTTAAGCACTTCAAAGTCCATATATTGAATGATGAACAAAATCTTTGGCTAGGCAATTTTTTGTCTAAATATAATTTCATCTTTCCAAGCACTACATGTAGATAATAAGATGAAAATTATGAGGAGCTAGTTGAATTTTGTGGAAAATTATAGAATCTTTTCTCAAAAATAAAGATTAACCTCTGAATGCCCAAGGCCTTATTTGAGCTTTTCAAATTTGTTCAAAACTAAACAAAATGACTAATGTTTTATAAGTTTTATCAATTTTTTTATAATTGTAACCATATGAATTCAAATAAGAAATGTTATGCATCACTTAGGAAAAAAAATATTACTTATGGATTGAAAGTTTATAATATTTGATCAAGAGGATGTTAAAATTGCAAATGCATGTGATTTGAAGTCTTTCGATCTTCTTATTACATGTCAAATCTAAAATTGAGGTCATGAAAACAATATGAGGTTAAAAGATTGTAGAAGAAAAATAATGACTAAATTGGAGATTATTCTATTAGTATAATAAGTTTGTTCCAAGGAAGACAGTCAAATAGGAAATTTCTATGCTAATAGATTTATTCCTTAACTAGGTAACACAACTTTTAAAATACACAATCTCTAATTTGAAACTACCCAAGTAAGCACAATGATGGAATAATTGATGTTCCCTCACAAACTAAACCAATTGGGAATTATTAATAAAATAAAATTCGGGCCAAATACTCCCAACTTGAACTAATGTAAATCAATATCACATTTCTCTTATGAATTAACTACAAATCATTCCTTCAAACACCCAAGCCCTTAATGGCACTAGACATCATTTCTTAACTTGAAACTATTCATTCTCCTTATCAAAATTCACTCGCATGGCACACATTGATCACACAATTTTTCACTTGCCTTTACTTGACAAACACATTCAATTAATTCAAATAATACTCAAAATTCCTATTTGAAAATCATCATTTACACTACAATGACATTGACCACACAAATTGAAATTCAACAATTGCAATTACTTATTTTCACAAATTTTTAATTTGGATCTACAACTCATTCTTTCACTGCTTCAATCAATTTCACCACCACAAGCATCCATATACATCACAAAAGGACCAATTAGGCTAAACATATCATCATATTTAATTGAATTAATTTGATGAGCAAATCACCATATTACAATTTCCTCATTCACTTGATCAAAAGTTTGTCACCGTATAACACTTCCACCAACTAGCATTTCCATCATTCCAAATCCATCATCAAGTTCCACACACTCATTCTCACACACTAACACACATCACATAATACAAAAAAACCAAAAAAATACACAATCACTTGGGGTTGGGACTTGCACTTGCCATTCACAAAGTGTGTGCAAATCAAATTGAACTTCTCAAACTAATAGGCAATCACAAGTGGTTACCTACTAACTTCCCAACTAGGCAATCTAATTGCACAACAAAACCACCCAATTGAAACACACAAATTGCCAACCAGAACTCCAATTTAGACCACTAACAATCCCAATTGGACTAATTGGCAACTCACCACACCAACACACTTACTCCCACTTGACATTACACAAGCAAAAATTGCTCTACAAATAATAAAATAACACATTATATCACCAATGTGGACAACAAAACAAGTAACCAGGTTCCCAACTAGCCAATAAATAGCACCAAAAATACACCAAAAATGTCAAAATGAAATCCAACTAAAAACTTTACAAAGACATAGCATTCATAACTTTAATCAATTAACGACTTCTTAAAATTTACTCTACAATTTTTTTAAAAGGAATTTGCAATGTGATTTTTTCCACATGATTAGAGTGTACTAGAGGCTCACCTCACATATCCTCAATCACTAAGAAATCCAGATTTGCAATGGACACTCTTGCAAAAAATTTCAATAGAAGAATGATAAACAATGTAATTCAAAATCTGATTTTTGATGCTCAAAGTAGACTTTGAAGGGTATGAAAATTATGTATATATAGTAGCATTTCAATAACATTATTTTTATTTAACTTCAATGTTTGGTATGTCGACATCAAAATTTGATGTCTTGGGCATTCAAGGTAACAGAAAGGACATTTTATTTTTGCTTTCACATAGTTTTAAAGCATGAATTTGATCACATTGAAATTTTTATTGGGGATGGTTGTCTTGATTGTAATCGTATTCCTTATTTTTTTGAAATGAAAAATCATTTCATATTTAAAATCTGATTTTTTTAATTTGTCACACTTTGAAGTTTAGAGATTTTTAGTATTGGGGAGTACCCAAAAGTAATGATCTAGACACTACAAGAGAAAGGAGTGTTTTAAGTATAGTCCTAGACATATAGTCCTATAAGTAATGACCTTAAAGGGGTGTTTTCAATAAAAATCTACTAAATACACCTATATTTCTAGTAAATTTTTACTGAAAACACCCCTTTAAGGTCGTCACTTGTACAACTATATGTCTAGGACTATACTTAAAACATCCCTTTCTCTTGTAGTGAGAGCTAAATTTTTTGCCCTCTATTTCCGCAATAGTTGGGCATGTTCTTACCAAGGGGCATCTAAAAATATATTATTTTACGTCCTCCAATTTCATACAAATAGGGCTCTCTAGTGGATGCACTTTTGAACATTGTAGATGGTTTCAAGATCATTTTTTTGATGAAATTTCATCCCATCACCTCACAAATGGTCAAATTTTTGTTTCTTGTGAATTTTTATTTTTTTTATTTTTACAAATTAAAACGTCAAAGTATGTACCTATTTTCTTGAGATTTGCACTTTTCTAGTTCTCCTATGTAGAGAAATTTTCTATGCTTTTCCTTCCTAGGGTGCCTTTTTTTTAAAGGTGTTTAGTTGGACATATTTTATATATTTTTTAAAATTCTTTTTTCTCATTTTGTAGTACTCCTAAAGAATCTACCTAAATGCTTCAAAAATAGTGTGGTCTTTCTTGTCACTACCCTTAAACACAATACAAATTGGATATGAATGCATTTATACACAACAAAATTTGAACTATTGCTACTTAAGTGTATTACAAAGTGCCTTAAAGATTGAAGTCTTTGAATATCTTTGAGTTCACTACAAGAAATCCACGTTTTAGGTAAGAAAGCTTAATTTTTTAGAATAGATTTTAGGTGATGTCCAATGCAACAATCCCATGTTTTTATGTCGACATGGATGTTACGTTGGCATTTTTTTAACATAAAAACATGGATTTGTTGCATTGGACATCACTTAAAATCCATTCCAAAAAAATTAAGCCTCATCAGCTAAATCATGGGTTTCTTAAAGTAGTTGTTCTCATTAGTTGCAAGTCTCCCTTCAATGAGTTTGAAACAAACATCTAGCAAAGTCTCCAACTTGACATACTTAAAAGCCATTACCACCATTCATAGTCCACTAGCCTATTTGTGGTCTTTGGGTGCTATTGCTACAAATATCTACACCTATATAAGCAATCAAGTGCTAATTGAACTACTTAGTTTAAGAAACTTGAAATACCCAATATTTTCTTAAATAGAAGCTAAGATATTTAGCAAATTAAATTTTCAACTTTAATCCCTTTAGGATCATTGTGTAGTTTAGATTTCTAAAATAGTGAAGATGCATAATAAAATACAACTTAAAATAACAATTTAATGATGACACTCAAATAATAGTTGTAAATTATGATCCATAGATCATATCCGTATGATTAGATCAACTAATACACAAGCCAAATTTTTCAATAAAATTTGAAGCTAGAAGTTAAAAATTCCTTTTAAAAATTGATTGTAGCTTGATTATTTTTTATTTTTACAAGAATTGATCCTTTCTTGTAACTTCAAAATGTTAACTTCTAATTATAGTGATTTTTGAAGATTTTTATTTTACTTTTTTATTCCAGTCATTTTTGAAGGATCATTTTTTAAACTAAAAAAAGTTATTTTTGAAGGCTAGACCTACTAGTATCCTTTAAATTATAGAACAAGACATGTGGGCCCTAGAGAATCACCTACAAAATTATGTATTGAAGAAATTTGGATTCAATATAAAGATTTTTTTTTATTAAACCCTAAAGTGCCTTGACAATGTTTTTACCAAAACCTCTCCTAATCTACCATTTCTAGTAAAAGTACCAAATTATAGAAAAAAATACATTTTGGGACATATGTTACCGAAGGTTCTTATGGTAAGTTGTTTTGATGGGATGTGGGAAAAAATTCAAAAATTTCTACAATGCATATCGCAAGATATTAGCATTTGAATTTACATAAATCCTTTTTGGGGGCCCTGAAAAAAATAGGGTAGCTACACTTCACAAGGTCACATTTGTATGAAAAAATGTCCATGTTGGTGGTGCATCTTTGGAATCATTCTTCAAGGGAAGTTGGCTACAGGCTTGAAATTTTTTCAGATTATTTGGAATTGTGCAACATATAGGAAAAAAATAGTAAATAGAAAGAAGTAGAGAATGATTCAAAAGACTAAATTGTTTAGAGTTTAGTTATGGAATTGAAAGATGCCAATCCCAATGGTTGTAATGTTGTCATAAGCAATCTACATCCTATGATTTTTTTTTCAAAAAATACAGAAAATTGAGTTAAATGAAGAATTTCAAATTTTATTTTAGAATAGAGAATCCATAACTACCTGCAAACTAAAACTCCTCATAACATTCATCTCATTAATCAAAATCGAATGATTCAAAGTTTTCTACATATGTGTAAATCTAGAAAACCAATTTCATATTTTTGATTATGAAAAAAGTGATTTTTTTCTAATTTGACTAGACTATCTAGTCTATAAAAAAAAGCTACATATTATACAACTTTTTAACCTTGTAGTCAAAAGTTGCAAAAATTGTTGGACCTTAGAGAAAAACCTTGTCTAGATGAAATTCATCGAACATAACTCATGATCACATGGCCTCAAATTTTCAGATTCATTAGACTTAACATGACCTCAATTTTTTAGATTCTTTGGACAAAACAAATCATAATGACTCAAGATTCATAGGTGAGGTACTCATGAACATTATGCATCTTGGTAAATTTTTTTCACCTTTTTCAAAAAAATCTCTTGTCCAAAAATAGCCTACAATTTTTGTTACACTTACCAATTTAATGGGGTAGTACCTAGTACTCTAGAAAATGAATTTGAAGCTAAAATTTAAAGGGAATAGTCTTCTAGTAGACTTATGGCTATTTTCCATAGGAAAATTAAAAAATAATTACATAATAAAAAATAAAAAAGAATTATATAATAAAAAATCATTATATCATACAATTTATATTGTATGAAAGTCCACAAAGTGAGCTTCTTTTTTCTTGCATTTCAAAACATGTAAAATATTATTTTGATGATTCTTTTGGAGAATCTTTGTAGAGTTGTTACAAATGTACAATTTTAAAATTAAAATTTTTTTCCCTATTTATTACACCCTAAACATCGAGGTATCTATTTTCTTGAGATTTTGCACTTTTTCTATTCAACTATTTAAAGAATTTTTCTACACTCAACCTTCTTTGGGTACAATCTTTTTAAAGGTGTATACATTGGCCACATTTTAAAAATTTAACAAAAATTATTCTTCGAGTTTTACAATACTGCAAAAAACTAAGGATGAGTATTGTGAAAACTCAACAAAATCAGCAAGGGTTTCTTGTAAATCATCCAATGATCTAACCTTGATACTCTTTCATGGATTTCTCATGCTCTTCTCATTCTTGAAGTATCTCGAGATCACCCTCATGCTTCTATTAGCTTTCAATTTAGCCTTTGCAATTTGCCCTACAAATGCAATACATTTGGAAAGTAGAAGAGGACTTAGGAGATTGAATCAAGACATGAAACCTTGGACTCATTACGAGGAATGAGGTTTTCTCTTGAGACCTACTCATGCTTGGAACAATGATCATACATGAAAAAAAAATGACCTAGAGCAATGCAATTAAATATTTCTACAACATTGTAGTTAACTTAGTATCAATTCAAAAAACACTTATCAACTAAAGTCAATGATCCACTTTGTGAATGAATTTACAAATATTCATATTTCAAGCACTAGCAACTTACCTTTGACTTGTCTATACTCTATTGTAGACTAAAGTCAAAGCTACTTGCAAAGCAAGTCTGTGGTCATCATCAAGAGCATGTACAGATCTCGAAGCACCAAAGCTTTTGATTTATAATGGTCTAGCAAGGCTACTAGACCCTGAGAGATGGCTTATGAATTTTATGAAGCTATAAGGTCGTAGTCTTCTCTTTCAAATTCTCTAAGAGGTTCATCCACCCACACCCAAAAGGAAATTAAAGAAAAAATTCAGTTATAGTAGAGTATAATAGTAAACTTGCTATTTATCGCACACACCCAAAAACCACACAACAACCATTGCCATTTACCATACACTAACCACATGATGCAACTACTAATTCAATTGCCATGGGAACAAAATTTTGTATCACTGCCCAATGACCGCACACAGTGCAGTGAAAGGTTGCAAGGAATTTTTAGCTAGATTTTAGCTTCATAGCCTTTAGATTGCAATAAATAGGAAGAAGTCTTTTGCATTTTGTTTTTTGAAGGTGAATCTTAACATAGTATTTAATGATCATACCAAATTTCAAAACTTGCAAGTTTTTGTATTTATGTGGAGAAGGATTTGAATTTTGTTTGTGCGATAATTGGCAAGTTTAATATATATATATATATATATATATATATATATATATATATATATATATATATATATATAGTAAATAAAGGAAATAATGTTTCAAAAGTATAAGCACTAAATTGTAAGTTTGTAAAGTCTCAGTTCATTTTATTGACTAATTCAGTTCAATATGTAACATACTGAGACATGTGTCTTTAGTTTGGAATGTTGGGTATGTGCCACACTATGCAACCATCGACATCGCCCAAGTACGTGACAAAATTCTCGAAGATTGATTTTGGTCGGAGGTTTTCAAAGGATTGCATATCATTCTCGTGTCTTTGCAACTGCACACACACAAACATATAATGAATATTGAAGCTCTGAATGACTCTGAGTATCTGATTGATACGTAACTCATTTTAAACATTAGGTAAGGTAGATCATGAATTACTCAAACAATAGAGATTCATATGCGATTTTGACTAGGAGACAAATGGAGGTGTCAGCAAAGAGAGATTTGACAGTAAAACTACAGAATAGAGAATAAATAAAAGTCAAATACGAATAGTACAATTACATGCCGAGTGTGTGGTCGGTGGATTTTCTCCCTTGGTATGAAAATGTTGAAAGGATTCGTATCATTCACAGGCGGGGGTGGCTGCAAATTAACAAAGCTGTGGTTATCCTTTGCTATCCAAGTCATATTCCCAAAATTCAACACTTTCACTTCTTGCTGCAAAACCAATAAAATAATCCATGTGGTCTTTGCTCCTACCATAAAATTACTGCATCTAAAACCCCTTGAACTCCTTCCAGTAATCAAGCTCAGGTAGGTAGAGCACCTCCAAGACCTCGCCCAGCACTCATGCCTCCATACACTGAAGCTTGCTGGTTGCCTCCATAAGCAGCGCCCCCACCAGCAACTCCTGGATTACGCCCTCCTACTCCTCCATACTGCGCAACTAATTCTGCTTCAGCACTATTAGCCCCATAGTTCCCTCCTATCATTCCCCTGGGAGTACCACCATAATCCTGAGCAACACTTGTCTGTACAGCAGTTCCTCTCCCAAGATATTCTCCTTGTTGCCTAGACAAACACCCACCGTGAAGATAAAGATTTTGAATCAACGAAGGATATAGCCCTCCAACTTCCCCCAGGAACTGATTGTCCTACACCAATTCATATCCTCCAATCCTTTAATGCCCATGCCAAGATTGGAGGCCTACTACTCAAATTAAATGTTTCCATTCAACAACCCTGAAAACATTGAGACTTTTACTTCGATTCTCTAGAGTCATGCTAAAGTCACCCCATACCATGCAGCGAGTAATTTCTAAGCATCAATGCTCTGAAGAGAAATATTACTATTTCTAAAAAGTGAGCTTCACTGTATTGTTGGAATTAACTGCAAGCAGAACTTTCACTAACCGAGTCACACTCTCCATGGCAGGAGTTGCAGGTCCTCGAACCGCCAGCTTTGCGGCTTGTAGTTTCTGAGCCTCGAAAGCTTGCAGAACCTGAACCTGTTGTAGAAGGAGCTGAATCTTTCATAACCAAGAAAATGCTTTAGCTAAAAGAATTCAGTAAATCTTTCTAACAAATATGTGAATCACCAACTCACTGCAGCACATAATCAGGAAGAGATTTGTAATAAGCAAGAGAGCATACAACTCAGATGTAATCGGATTATATAGAGCGCTCATTCGTATATTAATAGTATGGAAGTGAGGAAGAGAAAAGTTTGAGAATCGTTATGAATCTCCATTCAGTGACTGTTCCTTAATTACTGAGGACTTTAAATCATCAAAATGTTGTTGAGCCAAAAAAGAGGAGCAAACTAGCACCTGATTTTGCTGGTTCTGCCGATCCAGCTGCTGCCGCACCATATCACAAGAACAGTAAGTCCAGGTGCAAATGCAAGAGGGTCTAATTCTAGAATGACGTCACAATCATCGCGGGAGAACGTTCCGCTCAAGTTCTCTTCACGACCTCCGGGAGAACGCCGACGTTCCCAATGTCGGGAGCGTAAGGGGTTCCTAACGGGGCCCATAATAATAGCAAAGCAATACCACACAAATGTTAACCCCTAAAGGACCAAATGGTGTTTTTTGGCGACATAGCGATTCTGGGTAGCTCACTATGAATGGAATTTTTATTTTTTTTCTTAAAAATTTTCAACACAACATGTGCCCGAGGAGTAGCTTTAAGACTCAACAATTTTCATAACTTTTGAAGACATGGTTAAAAAGTTATTGTATGATATGTTGTTTTCATTGCTCGGCAGGTAGCCCAGGGAGCAAAAAAAACTTCTTTAAAAATCACTTTTTTTTAAAATAAAAATTTGAAATTTATTTTCCTAATTTATATATATATGGAAAGCTTTGAGTCATTCCATTTTGATTTATGAGATGAAAGTTATGAAGAGTTTTAGTTGTGGGTAGTTTGTAGGTAGTAATGGAATCTCTATTCTAAAATAAACTTTGAAGACCTTTATTTAACTCAATTTTCAATATTTTTGGAAAAAAATTAAAATGTGAGGTGTGGAGTGTTTATTTCAACAATTTAACAATTGGGATTGGCATTTTTCAATTCCATAAATAAATTGTTAACAATTTAGTATTTTGAATCATTCTCTACTTCTTTCAACTTACTATTTTTTTCCTATATGTTGTACAATTCCAAATGATCTAAATTTTTTCAAGCATGTAGCCAACATGACTTGAAAAATGAATCCAAAGAGTTACAACCATTTTGGACATTTTTTCATAATGATATGGCTTTGTGAAGTGCATCTGCCCGGATTTTTGCAAGGCCCAAAAGTGGCTTTTTGTCACTTCAAATGCTAATATCTTACAATCCAAATGGTGTATATTTCTGAAATTTTTTCCACATCTTCCCAAACCAGAGTACTAGAAGATCCTATGGTTACATTTGTCCAAAAATTTATTTTTTCTAAAATTTGGTACTTGTACTAGAGATGACAATTTTGGAGTATTTTTGGTGAAAACATAGTCAAATACCTTTAGGGGTTAAAAAACTAACATAAGAATCTTCAAAAAATGAATGGATGAAAAAATTCATTTTTGTGTGCTTTGGATGTTTGCATTCATCCATTGCTCTAAATTTGATTGCCCAATCCTTAAGGGGTTAATCACTCCAAAATCCAAGTCTATGTATTGTTTTGTCCAACTATATGTTTCGTCCGAATCATTTTTCATTCATCCAAAGTAATATAGATAACCTTCATTTATGACTAATTTGATGGAATTTGGGTAAAGGAAATAATTAAAAAAAGATATAAACCAAAATGATCAAAACTTCAAAAAACAATTCAAATGTCAAATTAAAGGATTAACCCCTAAATGCCCAAGGCCTATTTGGAGCTTCTTGAAATTTGTTCTAAATTGAACAAAAAGTCAACATTTTCATAAGTTGTACCAATTTCTTTTGAATTGTAACCGTACAAATTCAAACTAGACATGTTAGAGATCACATAGGAAAAGAAAACATAACAATATCACTTACAAATTGAAAGATTGTAATGTTTCATCATGAAGGTGTAAAAACTATGAAAATTTTTCAATTCACTTTTTGCATGTCAACTCTAAAAAGTTGATCACTAAAAAATATGAGGTTATAGGGCCTAGCATGCACAACCCCAATCAATTTATGGTTTTTCAAAATCTTTTCTACGATTTTTTAAAATGAATTTCTAATGTGGTTTTGCCTCCAAGATCTAATGTATTTGAGGCTCATTTCCAAGAGCCCACAACACTACGGGAAGTCAAGATTGCACTAGGTATCCTTGTACAAAATCTTGAATAGAAAAATCATAATCCTTTATTTTTAAGATCAACTTTTTGATCCTAAAAAAACTAGACTTCAAAAAGAATTCTCCACAAATATAAACCACTAATAATAGCAATTTGGTTGGATTTTACTTAACTTCAAAGTTTTCCAAACACCACATTTGGGTGCCTTGGGCATTTAGGGGTTAATAGTTTCTCCGGGGATTATAATTCCATAAGATCAGTTGTGGTCTAGCTCTGGTCAGAGGATGGTGATTGAAGAATCATATCCTCTGCCACTAACCTTCTCATGCATTCGCGTCCACGTTTTGCAATGGCATTGGGAGATCCCATCTCCCCATGGAAAGATTACTGAATACCCACTTTTGCATACAGAACTCAAATTGTTACTGAAGAAGACGAAGGTGAAGAAGAAGAACAACAAGTGAGATGGCAGAGATGGCCATGGACTGAAGCAGAAGCGAAGACATACAATTCCTTGATGAACCCAATTGCTACAAACTTTTCTTTGCTCATGTTTCCAAAGGATTGAGTGGTGGTCGAATTTGCGTTTGACTGGATGAGCAGAAGCGCGAAGGAGCTGTTTTCAAAGCTTCTGGTACCTCTTTGCTCTTATTTTGTTGCTTCCAGCTTTGAATTTTTGGTTCGCTAGGTTTCTTGGAGGTCTTCATCCTCTGTATGAGGCTGGCTTTGGGTTTTTTTCTTATCTCGACACGCTCTAATATGCACTCTTCCAGCTCGCCACTAGTGTAGCATCTTTTGTTGTGGAGAATGTGGGAACCCTATTTTTTTAATCGGGGCAGAATTATGCTATGAAATTCCTGGAATGATTTCGAATACAATCAATCGAAGTACGATTCTGCGTGGTGTGGAAGATCAATGAAATACACTGTGATTTGTGAAAGAAAGGAATTTCTATCAGTTTCCTCACCTCATCTGTTATTATTGAGAATGTGGTAACCCTATGTTTTTTTCTCACGGCAGAATTGTGTGATGAAATTCATGGAATGATTTTAGAAGCATTCATTTGAAGTACGAGAATGCGTCGTGTGGAAGATTAATGGAATATAGTGTGATTTGTGAAAGAAGGAAATTCTATCAGTTTCCTCACTTCGATGTTTAAATCCAGTGCTCCGAAGGCCTTACGAGGTCTTACTCATTTTATTTCTAAACATGTGTGTCAGGTCCTATCTGTCAGGAACCCTGATCTTACGACAAACCCTAGGGTTTGTGATTTGTGGTCTGAGGACCGTAAGGTTTTTGCTACAGGAGCTATATGAGCCAACTGACGATGAGCTTTGAATTTGCAGGCAAGGAGGGTGTAACATAAACTATCAACGTCAATTCATATTGTAGAATTGAAGGGAGAAATCGTGAATTACAATCTGAAGATGCTTTCATGGGGCAATTCAAAAAAAAATTCGAAGCTTCTCTATGAAGTGCCAGGACTACACAGGCAACATGTAGAACAGACATACCTTTCTTCAGCAGAAGAGAACGTTTCCCTGCCGTAAGCCTTTCTATGAAACAAGCCTTGTAGTTTTTCATGGTGCAGCTCTTGGATGTAGCTTTGTTGCCAGGACTGGAAGATGACGTTCGTTTTTATGCTTGCAGCGATGTTGCGTACAAGGAGACTCAAACCCTAGAAATCCGAGGTGTACATCGGTTTTGGAAAACGGCTTGGGATGAGAGACCACCATGGATGCGAACAGTGTACTCTGGTAAAGAGGGTGAGTTTCCCGAACTAATGGTTCTCTCAAACTTTGTTCAGCTATGGGAGGAAGCCTTAAATGTCAGGGTAGTTTGTACTTTACAGTAGCCGGAGGAGGAAACTTAACATTCTTTAAGGCTTCCTTCCTCCAGACCTGCTGCTGTGAAGACCCCGCAGATGAAGGTCCCTGATCCTGACTTCATGGTGCTTTTTGAACCCCCTTGTAAATCACGAACCCTATGGAGCAAGGCTATTAGGGCTTGTGAGGAGGCTGAAACATGCAAGCTGTCCCGCTTAGGCTCTAATAAAAAAACTATGACAAAAAAAATCCCCTTGGGTTTGTACAAATACACTAGGATTCTCTATACTTTGGTCAGGATATCGTCGCCTTTGGTACAATATAGAATGCGAGGATTGCGTGGTGGGTCGTCTATTCTACTCCTGTCCAGTTTGCAGTAAGAGATAGGAGACAGAGCCTGTTAAAAATTTCTGATTATTTTCAACTTTGGCAACAGGAGATGACACTGTGTTGGAGACTATCGTCAATGTTGCTACGTCCATTCCTTTCGTCGTCATTGGCCTCCGAGTCCCTCGGTATGTTTCTAGACTTTTGCACCAATTCTGAACCCTGTTCGATTCTCAGGCTGCTGATTTTTTTCTTTTTTGGTAAAGATGTGTTTCATGCTTTTCCCGATTCCAGAGCATTCCTTTGATGTGCTCTTTAAAAAATGTATTGGAACGTTGATTTCCTTTGCTGCACTCTATCACTTTTCAAGAATGTTATGTATCATCCTTCTGGTGCTCTCAAGAGCACAATATTTCAAGAAGTTAGATATTTTGAATGCGTAAGTGGACAAGCTATAAATAGAAATATGACAATTGGAAGCTAATAATCAGTAATAGTAACTAACAAATCAATCCGTTTCATCCAAAAAAATAGGGTGCGGTTTTCTTATTTCTATTGGTACTTTTTGTTACCTTAAAGCTTCTTAAACGATTTATTTCATTCCTTGAGATATTGAATCAACCTCCTTTAACCACTTGGGGGCGCTTAGAGGTGAAGATTGATGGGCAGGTTCTCTACAAGTCAAGGAGAAGTTTACCCTTCTATGTGGAATTTTGTGTCCTGGTTGTGCCTTTATAAGTGGTTCCTAATGTTGTACACACTCCGGTGATTCAAATACTTGTGATCTTTTACAGGAAGAGTTTCTCGACTACAATGTATTCCAATTCATTGATTGGGGTGGGCATGGCTTCAACCTTATATCACACGTCCCGTGGAGAGGCTCGGAAAGGTACAAGATGGGGAGATTATGCGATGATTGCCACTTCGACATTGGTAAACTTTCGATTTAGCTTCTCCCCTCATAATTTAGCTGTCACTTCAAAAGTGCAACTTTGAATTATATATGGTATCCGTTTTGCAATTACATGCTCATAATAACTGGACCACCAAAATTCGATTCCAGGATCTCTTCATCCAAAGTGCTGAAGAGTGTATATTCTATGGTGGCAGTGCATGTCATCAGCTGTGCAGCAGCAGGACAGCAAGCACTCCAAAGCTTTGATGCTTGCTTCTGTCATGATTCTCCCATTCCAGCCTCTGCTTGTTGCTGCTATACACACAGGTCTTGTGGAGGTAATCTTTCATTTCCTAAAATAAGTTCATTGGACTAGTAAAATATACCCAGTCGAATAATATGTATTTTTTTATAAAGGCGACCAGATCCGTATTCCAAAAAATCTACTAAAAAGAACTACTCAAGAAAGTTGAAAGTCACGGGAATGGGTTCCCTACCTTTTTTTGTGTAGGCCACGTTTGCTAGGAAGGTGATTGAGAATCCAAAGCTTCGAGGAGCACATGCTTTGCACACAGCATCCTCCCTGGTTGGTGGTGCACTATTTATTGCAGACGACATCTTCCCAGACGCACCATACATTCATGCTGCCTGGCATCTTGCAGCAGCTGTAGGCGTAATGACAATCAACACTCTCATTGATTAAAGGTAGGTACACTCAAAATCGCCCCTTCTGCTGTTGAGCATAGTTCCTACTATAAGACTGGTTCCGTAGGGTCGGTTTTAGGTGGTATTTCCTTAATGCTTTGGAGAATGAAGACTTTATGAAGTGTGAAACTCCCTTTCATTATAAATTGTAGTTTTAGGATAGTTGAGGGGTGTCTCATTCACCTGTACATGTACCATAGCCTACTTGGAAGGGATGCGCATTCAAGATCATTACTTTTTGCAACTGATCACAGTTTCTATTACTACACAAAATTGTGTTTATTGGTTCTTATTGCCAAATGAAAGAGGATTCCAATGCATTTTAGCATGCATTATTTGGACATAGTCTGAATAAGTTATGACTTTTTTAAGTTATGAATATAGTTGTACCATAAATCGACCCTGGGCTTTCTTGTTTAGATGGCTTTTTCTTACATCCTCACAATACGCATCTTCATTCTAGGCCATAATCTAGGTAATTTACTTTTGAGTGGGGATGATTTTGGGTGGATAGACCTTACTCGAATTCATGTATGAAGTTCTAGTGAGCTTTTGTGCACAAGTATTTCAAGGGGTGGTTTCAGAATGCTGCCTAAAGATGAGTAGTTCTTATCAGTGATTGTGTCTCTTAGAATGATATTCAATGTATTCTATTTTTAGTGTTATGATATTCGGTCTTGGCAGTTGACTGGATTTGTATTTTCATTCATGCAACGTGCTCTCAAGATTCCATAGTCTGAAACTTCCTTTCTTATGGGCAGCAAACAATGGCAGGATCCATTGGTTTCACCCAGTTTGTTGTGTGCATTTCAAGTTTTCAACCATCTCCTGAACAGAAATTGAACAATCGTGAAGTCATCATGATTTCATGCATTGCTGCAATTCAAACTGCATGTGTTGACATCTTTCTAGAGTCTGATGTTCCTTTTCCACACCCGAGCTTTGCTCTCGACTCAGCTGGAAGAAATCTCAAGACTGCCTCTCATTAGTACTAGTATAACATTAGTAATTTTGTGCTGGTGGGCTGTTTGGTGAACAATGTAGCTTGCTAGTCTCTATTTGCTTTAAGTTTATAGTCTAGAAATTGCAAAATATTTTGCCTCTAGTCATTTACTATAAAGACCGTCTTCACTTGTTGAATAATGTTCTGAGTGGACTGAAATTAGCTACTCAAAGTTGTAGTGCCGAAGTTGTGTGAGTAGTGCAATTTGCTGCTAACTTTCGCCAACTAAATTGCAAATAAATTCACTTTCATCTCCTGACCACTAGTTAACTAACTCCTTGATTTTACTTAGGGAAGCTAATAATGCTTACATCAAAAAATGATTTACAAAATTGAGTATGTTTTGAAAATTGTTTTATTTCAAGAGTCATACCATGTTCATATGGAAAAAAAAATCCAAATTTGCAAACATAAATGTTGTAGAGTATAACATATTGGACAGCTAAGAAAATTTTCAACTCAAAAGCAGTTGTTTATAGTGGATTTCAAAGTCCACAGCAGAACAATAAATGCAATGATGTTTTGTATTAGTTTTGGTTCTAATGAGATGGGCATTTGTCTGGAGGAATTTTCGGGAGGAATACATTGTTTAAGTATAAGAAGAAAGTATGCTTGCATGTAGATATGTGGTTAGAACGACAGGATGATGAAGGAAATATTTTTGGAGACTTATAAGGTAGTGTGCTCATAAACCATCCATTTAAGGGTTGTTGGGCCTTTTTGATGGTTTTCAGATGCCCAAAAATATTTTCCCTTATTTATCACTTGAAGAAAAATTGATGTGGAATCTAACACAAGTGGTTTCATATTTTTTGGAGCATTTTTGAATTACTTATGAATCCCAAGAATTATGTGGTCGGCACCTATTTTTTATCATAGGCCTTGCAAAACCCACACACATGCAATCTGAAAAAAGATATGGCTTGACCAAAAACAAGCACTACAACATTCAAAAAGTAATACACAAGGTTCCTAAATGCGACCATTACTAAACTTAAACGGACCCTAAATTCTTTGAACATTTGTAAGAAGGCAATTGGGCAATCAATTCTCATTTAGAAAAATTAAGTAGACACACCCAGGCTTTGAAATAGACCCTCTTTGGCTCTTATTCCATCCATTGGCAAAGTATGAATCGATACCTCACATATCTTAATTATGCTCTCAAATTGTTGGTAGTCCATTTTAGAACTACTGACTGTCCATTTCAGAGGTACCTACTAGACTGTTTGAAGAAGATGGTCGCAATAACACCATACTATTATAGTAACATGGTTTTAGTGCAAAGTGTCCGCACTGAGGTTGATAGCCCACAAAGCTGAATGACTTCTACAAGAAGCAACTGCAACATTACACCAAAAGGTTTGTCCTGAAAGAGCTTGATAATGAGCAAGTTGCCAAATATAATTGACGAGGTACAGTAATTGTAGTTTACAAGTTTTGCAAGTACACAAAATTGAAAGTCTGTCTGCAATGTTGGATCATTGGATCCTCCAAATGACTTCCTTGCAGTGGAATTTATCCAACACATTGCTACATGTAGAATTCCTGCATAAACAAGTCAAGATCAGTACAATGAAAGTCATAAAAGTTGTGTGTATGCATTGCTTATTAAGCTTACACAGTATGAGTTGCCTGCTCCATTGAAAACCTTGAATTCCAAGGCATCAAGATTATGACAAACAACTTAAGTCCACTAGCTCAGGGGTCTGCTGTAGTAATCAGTTAGAGAAATGTTCTGTACTCCAGTGGTGCGGTGAAATCTTCCAATTTCAGGATTCATACTGTTTCAAAACGCAACCCTCTTGTGTCATTTTCATTGACACATGGTGCATTTCTGCAATTGAAAAATTGGAGGAAGATTCTAAGTCATAACAACAATCCCAAGTGAGGTGGTTTTTTCTTGTGATCCCCATACGAGGAGCATCACTCTTCCCTCTTGATTTTCGAGGGAGTGTCACTCATTCCATAAATAAAAATAAAGAAACAAGGGTGGTCTTCTATGTTGGAGGTACTGATTAAAAAAGAAAATTGTTCATAGAGAGTCTTAGATTTGAAAGTCCTTATTCAATTTGGAGGAGAGTTGTGTGCTAATAACAATTTTGGAACCTAAACTTTTTTTCAGGTGCACTATTAACCCTTCAACCATCATTAGAGTATATTCACAACAATGACACACCGTAACTTTGAAAGGAATAAAATTATCCCCACTACACTAGAGGATGGAGACTAGAAGGGAGTATAGTGGGGTTATTTTATCTCCTTGCTTTTAAGGTCATTTTTTTTCCATTAAGGGTAAGATGCTCCCCCTTTATGATTGTAAAGTACACTAATCCAAAAGAGCCAACATCCCTTTGGCACCTCTTATATTTGCACTTTGAATGACTACTTTCATTCACCTCAAGCTGCCACAAACTCCCAAGAGAAACCAATGGGAGTTTGAAACATTTTGTGCTTCAAGGGTGGCCATTTGAGAGGAGTATTCTATGAGGACTATGTACCCTAAGTCTCAATTTCGAAAGTTCATAGAATATTGCGTGAGTGTCAAAAAAAATTACAAAACATCTTGCATAGATTTTCTTTGAAGGAGAGTGACATTTTCAATTTTTGATTTAAAAAAATTCGTCATTCTTAGATCACCTACCCCTAGTAGGGAGAGAAGCAGTAGTGGTTCTAAGGTAGGAGGTTCAAACTCAAATTGGGCATTAAAAGTGAACATGACACAGAGGTACATTTTGCTTTCTTCAATGTACCAACTTTGCACATTTCAAGAAGTGGTTGCTCCTGATGTCTACTGCGTTTCAACTTCAAATATTCATAACTAATTCCACAAAGCTCCAAAAAATATGAAATGACTTGGGTTAGATGCCAATTCCTTTTTTTTCCTACGAAAATTGATTGAAAATTGTTTTAAGGAGGTTAGCTTCCTCAAAAGGCAATCAGCTCTTAGATGGAGGCTTTAAGAGCCTCCTACCTTACCTGACCATCAGACTCTCAGAGTGTCGTCCACTGCAACTCAGAGTAACTTATCAGAACCGCAAGGTGAGAAAAACACGTCACCTCGACTCTTACCGTTGTGATTTCATTTATTTTCCATCAGGTAACTTACTGTAAGTCCGGTCACAATTTCCTCCTCCTCGGCTTCATCCTTCAACCTATTTTAAAAATTTAGTAGTAAAAAAGACGCCAGAGAACATGGACACTTACGACGGTCTGTGAATTTGTGATTGGAAATGTTTATGGTTGGGTACTTGGGCAACTTACGAGAGATCCCTTACTCCTACAAATACAAGATCTGGAGCATTCACACAACAAGTACGTCAACGTCACTGTCAAAAGGGAGCTTCAGTTTTGTTGCACAAGGGAAGGGAGACGTCGTACAAAATTTTGCAGGTCTCACATGTAAACTTTGACAGTGATTGTTTGAACCAGGGACCCAGGTCAGTTATAAAAAGTCTGTGCAATTTGCATGTTCTCTACTGCGTCAAAATGCAAATCAAACATACTTGATATGTACAGTACAATGAACTTGTCCATAAATTTGAGCATAGTTCTTCTTACTAATTCTTTTAATTGCTGTGTTGAATCTTGTTCATAATTGGAAAAAAGACAATAGACTAACAGTGAGTGTGTAAAACTTCTAGAAATAACAGACAACTACCTCTCATGCAATCGACTACCACCTTACTACTTCCACTATGTGTCTTCTGTACATGATGTGAGTGTTTAAAATGGTGATCTTTGTTTTTTTCTTCAAAACTGTAGCTCAACTTTGATTCAAAAGTTGAAACTCAAGCCGAAAAGTTTAACCACTTCGTCAAACTTCTACTTTAAAATCCAAACCACCTGTCAAACTCCATGTGATTGATCACTAACACATACATACCTCCAGACTAAACCCCTTGATTACCAGACCCCTGTTCTGTACAGGACAGCATCGAAACTCAAATGCATGCAATACGATAACTGCAACTGCAACTGGAAGACTTTAAAAGTGAACCATAAGTCCCAGTGATTCAAGTGCATTTCACACCTGGTTTGTTCAAAATACTCTGCATCACCCTGTAGCTGGCTCCAGCCAATTCCCAAAGCTGACTAAATTCCATTTCTTGCTCATCAAAACAGCTCTCTATCATTCAATAAAATTGCATTGAAACTCCCGCCCGCCCACCCGCCAGCACCATAGCCCAATTCATCCTGTAGAGTACTCACGACACCTCATCTAGCTTCAGATTCTGTGTAACATAGTTCCCAATTTCTGGGTGAATATTTCTATGCCATATTCAAAAGAATGAAGGCCCCGAGTCCAGTACCTTCCTTATTCCATGTCGCATTGGTGATATTGGTAACGACCTTTGTGGACGCAGCACCTGCAGGAAAATGGACTGTTTTGGTAGAAAACGCAGGAATCGCTTCCATGCACACCGCGGTGACACATTACGACACCGTGATCCTGCTGGACCGCACCAACACCGGCGCTTCCCGGATCAACTTCACCAACGGCTACTGCCGCGACAATCCCGACGAGCGCATGCTCAAACACGACTGCAGTGCACACTCCGTAATGCTGGACCCGCGCACCAGCAGTCTTAGGCCACTAACAATCTTCACAGACACCTGGTGCAGCAGGTAAATTTGAGATAGGCCTGACCAATACCCACACAATATTGCATGGTATATGTCTCTTAATATATAGTATGTTGAACGTAGCTCGTCATGTTGTAACCCACGGCAGTAGGATGGAACAATATGACATTAGTCTATAGTGGTTAGAGTCTAATATTGAACAATTGTAAGCAGCGGACAGTTCGTGGCCGATGGCTCCCTGGTGCAAACAGGGGGCGACTACGAGGGCTTGTACAAGATTCGCCGCCTGGAGCCTTGCAGTGTCTCCTCCTCCTGCGACTGGGTTGAATCCCAATCTGAGCAGCTTGTGGACGGTCGTTGGTACGCTACCAACCAGCTTCTCCCTGATGGACGTCAGATTGTCATCGGCGGAAGAAGCATAAACACATACGAATTCATACCGAAGAGATCATCGGGAGAACAAGCTTTCGCATTGAGCTTCTTAAGCGACACGAGAGACAATCAGAATGACAACATGTACCCGTTCGTGCACCTTTTACCCGACGGGAGCCTCTTCATCTTCGCTAACCGGGATTCAATTCTGCTGGACTACGAAAGGAATGTGGTGAAGAAGACGTATCCGAAGATTCCTGGTGAGCCACGGAATTACCCTTCAGCAGGATCCTCAGTGATGTTGCCGCTGGAGCATAGCAACAATTTCACGGTGGCGGAGGTGCTGGTATGCGGGGGCTCCCAGTACGGAGCGTTTCGAAGCAGCAACGGCTCCGAGTGGCCGGCGAGTAAGACATGCGGGAGAATTGTTGCGACGGATGATGATGCGCAATGGAGCATGGAAACTATGCCTATGAGACGCACAATGGGAGATATGATCATTCTTCCGACTGGTGATATATTGATTATTAATGGCGCAAGGAAAGGGTGTCAGGGATGGGGGAAAGCCTCTAGGCCTGCGCTGAAGCCAGTGATATATGCTACAGGGGATGCAAATTCGAGGTTCCAAGTGCTGGCAGCGACGACGATCCCAAGGATGTACCACTCCACAGCCAATCTGCTCTCCGACGGGAGGATTCTGCTGGCGGGAAGCAACACGAATCGGTACTATACGTTCACGGGGGAATTCCCCACGGAGCTGCGAGTCGAGGCATTCATTCCGCCGTATCTTGATTCAGGGTAAAACCTCAACCCTAAAACCCCAATGTGACACTCTCAATGTGGTGATTTTTGAATTGTCTTTTGTGCTTAAGCCTATGAACTCATGCTTTTAGGTCACTTTGAACTAATAGACAACGCAGTCAAATTCTCACATACTTATATTTCCATAGTTCCATTCTAATGAAGAACAACTTTCAATAATGTCAAATCTGATCATATGCTCACAAGTTTCTGCATCAAATTGTAAGGATTATTTTGCTCAGACCTTATGATTGCGTAGTTTTCTCTTAATATCCAGGCAAACAGAACCAAAATTCTCGCTCTTACATGTTCCTGTATAACATTGTAAAAATTTTATCCTCCGACCTTGATATTGCGTAGATTTCTCTTCATTTCCAACCAAACAGAATCAAAATCTCACTCTTGCTTATTCCTACATCAAATTGCCAGGTATTTTTTCCTCATAATTGTACATGCGTAGTTCTCACATAATTTCCAACCAAACAGAACCTAAATTCTCGCCCTTGAAAGTGTCTACACCAAATTGCCAGGTTTTTTTTCCTGAGACCTTGGGAATGCGTAGTTCTCTCATAATTTCCAACCGAACAGAACCAAAATTCTCGCCCTTGAACGTTTCCAAACCTAATTGCCATGGATTTTTTTCGTTCTAACCTGTTTCTTCCGCGCTATTCGCAGCTACGACGATCTCCGTCCCTCGATCTACCGCCTGTCACACACTTCGATCACGTACGGGTCCAAATTCCAAATCGTGTTCACGTCGGGGCGTCGCAAGGGGAAGTTCGAGGTGAACTTGGTGAGCTCGCCGTTCAACACGCACTCGTTCTCGCAAGGGCAGCGCATGGCGAAGCTGGCGACGACGGAGCCCGTGCGCACGTCCTCTGGGGCGTATTTAGCTTCGGCCATGGCGCCGGGAAGCGCAACGGTGGCGCCGCCGAGTTGGTACATGCTGTTTGCTGTGCAAGCAGGCGTCGCGGGGAAGGGCGTGTGGGTGCGGATAATTAGCGACACTAATTAACGTAGGCACAAGACTATTACCACCCTGATTAGCAATCTGAGGGCCACTTCACACTACGGCACAAGGTTGAGAGTCCGTCGATTTCAGCCAATGAGATTGCAGAAACCCAAGAGTTTGGCCTCTCGAGTCTTCACACAAGGAGGCACAACCCAAAGTCCGTTGCCTACTTGTCTGCCTACATGGCACCTAAACGCCTACATGGTGACGGACTCTCAATTAGAGTTTGGGTCGCCAGAAATGGCGACCCAAACTCTAATCAAGAGTCCGTCAAGTTTTTTTCAGAAACTAACAAAATCTCAGCCATTAGATTGGACTGTTTTTGTAGATATAGGTAGGATGCCCTTATTTGTTTATTTGTGTCCCCATTGGGGTTTGAACCCTAGTCTCCACCATTACAATGGGGAGTCTTTGCATTCTATGAACCTACTTCCCTTCAATGTTTAATGCCACCTTTTTATTCCATTTATATCCTTCATATTCCTTGTTTAATGATGAATGCATTTGCTGTAATTATTTTTCCAAGGCCATTTTTGACTCCTTTCTCATGTTTTTGAACCTTTTGCTTGAAAAAATTGTCACATGGGTGACAATTTTCTGAAAAATTCAGAAATTGGATGGATTAGAAGTTTAAAAAATGGAATAGGTTTGGACTTTGGGCTTGGACTTTGGACTTTGGCCTTTGGAGGCTTCACACTATGGCCGGCCAAGGGCTCCAATTCCTAGTTTTTTTGGCCTATTTATTGCTCATTTCCTTGGACTCTCACCAAAGTTTGGCCACTCAATCCCACGGACTCTCAACTTGGACGGCCATAGTGTGAAGAGGCCCTGAATATCTTGGGGCCAACTCCTTTTCAGAGGAGTGCGTTTGATTAAAATTGTAATTTCTATGAATTTCTAATGCGGTGTGCCTTGAAATAACAAAACCTCTAATAGAGTGAAGTCACGAACATATTATAAACAACCTTTGACCTCTCATCGCCAAAGGGGACCAAAAGAATCCTCACATATTTTCAAGACCAATTCAAAGTGTTGTAACTTTTACATTGGATATCCAATTTCAATCAAACTTGTCGGAAATTTTGCACTCTCTCTTTTAGTTTGTGTAGTAAAATTTTCAAATCAATCCAAGATGTACTGTTTTTTTGGAAGCCAATCAAAGTTCACAGGTTCAATTTAAGTTCACCAAATTGCATTTAATGGCTGCAACTTCGGGGGCTTGTATCTCCTTCATCCAATGTTTGTTTTCAATAAAATTTGTTGGACTATGTTCCCCTTAAAGTCTAGTTATTGAAGTATAATTTTCATGTCAATACAAGTTGTTTTGAATTTTTGGGAGCAATTCAAAGTTTACTATCTTGAAATGTTTGGATTAGGGTGAACTTCGGCAGCTTGCTTCTTCTTGATATAGTGTTCATTTACAATATTTATTTGGAAAAGTTTTGCATACTAGTCTATTTTGTGTATTTGAAATTTCATATCAATCAAAAAAGTTATGAGTGACTGAGAGGCATTTTAGTAGATGGAGGTTCAAGTTTTGATGTGTTTTTTGCAACTTTTCTTGCTATTTTTTGGCATTTCAAAGTCATTTTGTGGACACAATGAGGCAATTGCATAAAAAAAAATTCAACAATGTGTTTTTATGCTAGTTTTGAATCACTTTATAGTTTAAAGTTTTTTCATTTGAGTAGGTATAGGAATCAAACTTCACCTCCAAATGTATTTCTAGGAAAATTTTAGCATCTTTTTTTAATACTTAAATTGTTGTAACACAGGTCTATCTTCTGACTATAGTATTGTAACCATATCAAGAGAGAGATTAAGTGAGAGTTTAATGAGTAATTATATACAATAGATCTAAACGATCAAGTGAGGAACCCTAATCTAGGAAGATGAATGTACCTCTCATCAAAGGATGAAACCCTAATAGTACTGAATGTCAACAAAAACATCATAATCTTGCAATCTATACAATCAAATGACTCCAAATATGATTCACGACATCTACAACAAGTGCACTACAAGATTGTTTGGTTGAGATCTCTATAACTCAATGACATTTAGATCTATAGGACTTCAAAAGCAATGATGTTTTTGAACCCGTTTAGGCCTTAGGTGATGAGAAGGTAACTACTCTCCCATATATCCAATGGTACTTAAGTGTTCACGATTAAAGGATTGACATATTGCCCCTTGTTGTCAATAATGCCATGATTTTGTTAGAAAATGAATGGATTTGAATGAGTTTTGGGATAGAATTGGGGCCAAAAGTAGGATAACCAAATTATGCAACTAGCACCCTGAATGGGTTGGCTTACCTTAAACCACTTAATGGTATGAGAAGCCCAATTTGGGGTGCAACATGATATTTTGGAGGTATTTGATATACAAGGTGCATACATTGACATATATGCCACTTACAAAAGTTTGTATTCATGATGAGTTGGATCCAATGACACATGGCACGTGCAATTTAAATCATTATTGTGCCTCCTACATACATGAGAAGTTGCAAATTAGCCTTGAATTCAACACATACAGTGCCATATGTGAACATGAGAAGGTTTAGATATTAAAATGACCTCCATATGGAAGATTTTATTTGAATTTTCAATCCACAGTGTATGTCTTGTTATATTTTAGTTAGTATTTTGTATTTTAAAAGTAAAATACAAGACTGTATCTACAGTCCTCACTAGACTTAGTAAAGAGGGGGTGGTTGCAAATTCTTCTTTAGAAGGTGTTGGATGCCTCAAAGTAATTTACAGTAAATTTCTTGCTCAATTAAAGGAAAAAGAAGTCGCATCTAACTCAAGTTGTTTCATAGTAATGCCCAACCTTGGAGAAATTAGTTAAAAAATTTCAAAGTCAATTTTCTAGAGAGACCCAATTGCATATAGAATTCATATAATGGGCAAAAAAATCACTGCTTGTCATTGAATGAATCATGAGACATTCAAAATTGACATTGATTACATGAAAAAAATATCAAAATATCAAAAATTGAGAATTGTATTTCTCTCTTAAATAGTGTGATTTTTATATTCAACTTTCATTTTCATTCATCTAGATTCCATCAAAATTTGTCCAAATGTTCACACATGAATTAGACCAAATTCATTTAGAATTCATTCAATTAATATAAAGGGATCTTTCATTATTCCAACACTTGCAAAAATTGAATACCTTGAGTACTTAAAAGTGAGCTAGTGCTATAACAACAAAGCCTTTGAAAATGGTACAATCCCTACCTGACAATCTTAGAATGTGACTACTTTTGTCTATACATCAAAGTTCTACAAGACATATGAAATGAATTCTTAAGAATGATGGGCACAACATGAGACTATTGCTCTTAACACATGTTTCCTTATAATTTGCCTACATGACTTTTGAACTTCTAGACCATTGCTCACCATTTCTATATTTTTTACTATGGATAGAGATAATAAATGAAAACTTAGCACTTCAAAATCTTTCGAATTGTAAAATAATTCATTCGAAAAATGAACCCCTACAAATATAAAAAATATTATACTATTTATGCCTCGATAATCTAAAACATTCTACATATCTTGATGAGTGAAGAATATTCAACATATTTTGGCATGTAAGCTTAAGCCCAACAAAGGTATCATACTCAAGTTGCATCTTAGTCCCTTCTCTTCTTAAATATTCATTTTTTGAAAGGTAAGATTCTTTAGATGCATAAAATACAAATACTAAAAAAAATTTCTTTCTATACTAAAATTATGAAAACTCCAAATTATGAAATCTATCTTCAGAAATATTTTTTGTCAAAGATGCTACCCATATATAGTATAAAAGGCAATATACAACCCAACAAAAACATGAGCTAAAGTGGTATATGTATAAGAAGAATATAAAAATAAAATAAATGTAGCTAGATAATAGATTAGAAACACTTTAGAAACAAAAAGAAATATTATATACTTTATGTTAATACAAAAGTACAAGGCAATTGTGCATGGTCTAAAAATATGTACAAACTACAAGGTAAGAATAGAGATGTTTAATCATTATTTTTTCAACCCCTAAATGAACTTGAATACATTTGGCCCTAAGTAATAGAAGGTGTGTTTTGGGATATGAAGTTGTATTTGAATGGGGAAGGAAGGTCAAAATGGTTTGAATTATTTTTGTGAACTCTGAAAGTGTGGGCATTTTTATTATATAAAACGCATGAATTTTTGTAATAGTAGGAAGAATTATTCAAAAAAATTGTATGCTCAAAATACTTAGGGAAAAATGGTGGAATATTTTTGTATATAGTGGTTTTGGTAGGGCATAGATAGTAGAGGATAGTTCCGAATTCTATGCCAAATTATTTGTATGGATTGACATGCAAGTCAAAAATATTTAAATAGTAACAATTTTGGACCACTAATTTTGTGGAATTCAAGAAATTTTTTTATATAGAAGGGGTTAGACTTTTTTTATAGATTGTTTCATATCGGTAGAAAGGCTATTGTCCATATAGTGTGTAGTAATCACATGTGAGAATAGCAACCTTTGTCACATGTGAAGCACTAAAAGTCCTTGATGTATAACATTCATTCCCTTTAAAGTGACATATATTCTTCCAAAAAATATAGAGACCAATTTTTGAACATGGTACAAAAAATTGATTAAACAATTGTATTGGCTTGTACCATAGTTTTTCCAAACTTCCAATTGCATCAATTTGTATTGTGTAATATTCAAGTTTTTCCATAAATAAATATAATGCCACATATTGGGCTCTAAATTGCACATAAATCTTCTTTTATTTTTTCAAAAATTTGGAGAATTTGCATCATTGTTTTATGAAAATATTTGTAGCTTGCACAAAATTCCAATAGGGTCATTTCACTTTGACATTTCTAAGCTCTTCGAGGACCCCATTGGTCCTTCCAATCCTTTAGGGGTTAAGTGGAATCATCTTAAAAGCGGGAAGTATGTGAAATAAATACATATAGTTTACATCATAGAAAACCAAATCTACATGTAAAACTACCACTGAAGTCTCACATTTAGAACTTAAGTAGATTAGCAAAGTGCTTGTCATGGGTGATGTACTTCAAGGTTCCAAACACGTTATTTCCTACTAAATCTATATTAATCCTTTGTAGGGGCTTATAGCTTATTGCTTTAAAAAATTTGTAACATATTCTCCAAGCAACACCTTTCATTACTTAATCTGTAGCTAGATAGAAGACTGTAAAACTCTTATATTGTTATTAATATTTTAGATTAGTATCTCAAATGTATCCATAAGATTAGATATGTTTAGAATAAAATCCTTAAAAGTAACCTTGTGGTTGGTTACTTCATGCCAAATTATACAAAGAACTACTATGTTAGAATATTAGAATAGAATTGTTACACTAATTATCCAAACTTCAAATCCAAATAACATCTAATTCACTATACTTTTTAATATATATAAAAATTAATACATCAACACCAAAATGTTGCTTAATTAAATTTTGGTTTTGATAATTTGGTCATAAGAGAAAGGTTGACTTTTAAACCCTCATGAATCTTTGATAGAAGGAAAATATGGATTTGGAACTTGTAAGGCAAAATAAATTATTGTATGAGGGTGATTGCAAGAAACACTAGTCTTATTTCTTGTCTTCTTGCCTTGGACAAGAGTTTTTGTGCTCATAACTTTGACATTGTTAGTCCGTTTGGCATGAAATTTGGAAGGAAGGTAGATGCAACAATTTCAAAGATTCTCTAATTTTTTCAAATTTTTTCAAATTTTATTATTATTTTAAACTTGCCCCCAATTGGATGTCTATTTTAGCCATTTGGTTGGAATTTAGTACTATTTTCGAGCCACAAATGCAAATCAAACACCACAATTGAATATGTTGGAGGTGTACTATTTTTTCAAGGACTCACGAAGAGTTTTTGTGAAAATAACATGTCAGTTGCGCACATGGGGTCAAAGTGACCTTCCTTTATACGAAGGCTATGAAGAGGAAAAAATTTTAGAACATGAATTTTTTGGTGCAATGCGAGCACAATCTTTTCTAGTAAAATGTCTTTTTTTATGGAATTTTATTTGAATTACTAAAAATGAAAAGGTCCATACATCTGTTTTTTGCTATTTTCTACTTTTAGTGGCTTCAGTAGTACTTCATAGTAGTAAATAGTACTGAATCAATGGTTTAGATCTACAAGTGTCATAAATCAATGGTTTAAATTCACAAGAGCACTACCATCACAAAAAATTAATAGTTCTATGTAGTATTACTAGTCCTATGGCCCAAAACTGCATTTGTGACACAAAAACGTGAAGTATATCTTGCAATCACCCTATTTACTTATTGTTAAACTGCAAAAAAACAAAAAACAAAACCCTAAAGAAGACTTGTTGTTATCATGTGCGATCACCAATGCATGCTCCTCCAAGGCACATCTAGAAGTCAATCTCTCTAATATTTCAAATAATGATGATCTCTTCACATCAAGGTAGTAACATTAGTCAATCACAACCAACTCCTCCTATTGGCTTTTCAATTTGCTTTCAAGAGTTGTGACTTTTACGTGTCAAACACTTTTACTTGTGAAGCAAAATGTAATAATTTAATCAGATAATTATATTATTGGACTTTAGTAGGTGATGAATCTCATTGGAGATGTCAAGGGAAAGGTGACAGTAATGGTTGATGATATGATTGATATTGCCGATAAGCTCTCTTTTTGTAGGCAT
The DNA here is from genome assembly GCA_963920665.1 of Straminergon stramineum. Taxonomy (NCBI): domain Eukaryota; kingdom Viridiplantae; phylum Streptophyta; class Bryopsida; order Hypnales; family Calliergonaceae; genus Straminergon; species Straminergon stramineum. The sequence continues at coordinate 32,695,890 of OY987264.1, read as the reverse complement.
ACATCATTTAGTTGTCAATTCTATTCGTGAAGAGATGGGAATTAGTATTGTGGAGTGTGTCTCGACAATACCAAACACCTAACCAACATCATTGAATTTAATAGATCCTTTGAATTCTAAAAGCTTGACTTATGACACATGATCAGAGTTATCCTCGTGGAAGAATTCTTAGGGCACTTTACACTTAGAGGCCAGGCCAATTTGTTGTGTAAGAGGCCTCAAATCCTTACTTGTGATTGGTCAAAAGGTTGAAATTGGCCTAAACCCCTTCACACCTAAAGGCTACGTGAATTTGGTGATCAGAATCATTTATTCCAAAAACACATGATCTAACATGGTTCAAGCTTATAAATTGGGTGCACCCAAAATAGAGGGCCAATTCTTGGCCTCAGTGCCAATGTCAGATTTCAATAAAAAAAACTTCTTTTATAAAATAGTAATGTTTTCAAGAAAGCATATCTTTTGGATTATAGAAATCTAAACGGCTCTTTTCATCTCATCTTCACTTCATCCTCTCATCTCTTTGTCTCTCTCTCTTTTGTCTTTATAGAACATTTCTCACCAATTTTTTTGGGCTTGCCGAATTGTTGCCGTCGTTTCTAGGGATAGGATAGAAGGGTCCTTAGAGATGAGTGGATGGAATTGTTGTGAAGGATATGAGGCAATGCAAAGGTATCAGAGTGATGAAGCTCATGCTTTTCAACCCTTCCAAACTTCTTTACAAGAACATATAGGTAGTGTAGGGGTTCCAAATTTTTTTCAACTAACTCCTAGAACTCCTATTCCTCCACTACCACCATTGATTATGGACATGCTTGTAACTCAGTCAAAGAGAAAAGCCACAAAAGAGATCGAGGAGGAAGATGTACAGATTATAGCTCCACTGGCACTGAAGAGGAAAGGAGCTGCAGCTACAGAGAAGCCTCACAAGAAGAACATGAAGAAAGAGAAGGAAGAAGATGAAGAATCCAGCTCAAAGAATTAGAAGGATCACAACATGGAGACTATAATTTTGTTGCATGGTGAGATGGAACCCAAATTTTTGAAGAATGCAAAGAAACAAGGTATGATTTTTGCATATGTGAATTCTTAGAAAAAAAAATCAGATTTTAGATTTGGCCTTTTAAAGGCCTAAGCTTTGGGCATTAGCCCAAGGCCCCCCCTTCCCCCCCCAATGGGCTTCTATGCGGTCGTTGGGAGAGCAATTTGTGGTGGTGCAAGGGTTTGATCCTTGCACCTCGCAAGTGTGAGGATAGATTTCTTTAAAAGAGCTTCAAGTCTACCTTCTTTCCCCCTTGATGTGCATCACAACCAAGATGGTACTCTTATACAAGAACCATTTCTAGGATTTCACATTATTCATTGTTTAGAGGCCTAAACAAGCCTAAATCACCTTTTCTACTGTGTTTTCAGCCCATATATGTGATGTGCAAGTGTGGATACTTGGTTGAAGTTGTATGCTCGTTTGATTGCGGTTATTCCCAGACTAAACCGAACGTTTGAGGCTTGCAAAAAGAAATTCAATAGTTTGTACAAGTTATACAAAGAAGACAAATTGTAAAATGGAATTTTAGGGTCTGATCGCCATGCATATAAGTTCTATGACTCTTTCGATCAATAGTGGTATCAGACTGGTACAATAATGAAATATGTAATAGCGTCTGCTAATGATTCTGTTAGTGTTGAAGATAGCACCATGAACATTCCGAAGGATCAAAATTCAATTGACACTCCAACTCTAACTCCAACAACCAAGGTGGACAAGAAGAATTTTCAAGAACAATGCTATGGAGCTTTCCTACATACAGCCGAAAATAATTCAGTCATGGTTAAGAATTTTGAGAAAATCAATGCTTTATTGGAAAAGGTAGAATGAGAGATGGATAGGCTTATAGACAAGCAATAGATTCTGTCTTCTGCAAAATCAGATGCATCATAGTTATGAGGGAAGAGAATTTTTCCTTCCATTCCCAAATGTGCTTTCCAAAAAGATTGAGCTAGTAATTCATGTGCTTATGTAGCTTGCATGAGCATGTTCTTTACCCTAGCCTCCTTATCTTTTCTTGTTTCAACAACTTTTGCACTTGAATCTTCATCTTCCTTTGTAACTTCAATGTCATTTATCGCAATCTCTTCAATGTCTTCAATTTGTACACTTCCTACTTCAACCTCGTCCATTTTAAGATATCTTCTCATCTTTTTTGTAGCTTGTGTAGTTACCATAAAAATATCTGCATTCTTCAATTGTCCTAACTAATTTCTACTTTTTATATGCACAATTCTCTCTCCTTCTTTTGCCCATTCATCATCAAACTTGTCTTGGTGTATTATACACAAGTTGTAAAGGCAAACACAGGTGGTAACCACATTTGGTACATGTCGAAGGGGTATATCGATTTTCTTCAACATAATCCTCCACCTCCCTTTTAATATACCAAAAGCTCTCTCCATAGCCATTATTGTTGAGGATTGGATAAAATTCCAGTGTGCCTTTGTTCTAGGTAATCCATCTTTTTTACCTTTGAAAGGAAAATAGACCATGGTGTCATCGGATAAGTAGTGTCATCCATAAGTTTGTAAGGTAATAGCTCACCTTTCATCACTCTCTTTCCTATATCTGAATTTTGAAACAAAGTCCAATCATGGCAACGCCCAACCCATCCAAAATTATAATCCCAAAACTTACATTTGCTATCCACTACACCTTGAAGTAGAGTTGAATAAAAACCTTTTCTACAATAATGTGAAGTAGGATCTATAGGAGGAGCAATGATGGATATGTGACTTCGATCAATTACTCCAATTACAGAAGGTAATCCCCTAAGCTCTTCAAACTTGGCTGCAATTCTCTTCAAAGTGACAGCATATTCTTTCTTAATTACTAGTGGTTTTAAATGCTTATCAATTGTTGCACAAAACTACCTAACAATGATTGATGTTGCATTTTCATAAATCCCATAAGTGTCTACACACCTGCGTAGTGAATTACCACTACTAAGTCTATTCAAAGAAAGAGCAACCTAATTTTTAAGAGGAATAGATTCTTTGAAGTTTGTATCCATAGGACTCAATGATGGGGATAGGACACCACACAAATAATCAAAAGTTTCGGGAAGTAACCTTGTATGCTGTTTGAATAACTTCACTGAGTAACATCCAAATAACTATCTATCTGCAAAAAGAGTACTCTGGTCATACATCCAAATGCTCCAAGTCTTCCTAGAAGCACCACTCTCTCCAACCATCACAACGAAAATCATTGCCATGGTAGCATAATGTTGATGCATAGTAAGTTTTCGCAAAATTGCAACAACCGCCATAACATGTCGCATGGCCATGAAGAACACAAGAGCCACTAAGACCTTTTGTCTTCATTCATCCATTTTATAAAAATGACAATGAAAAAAGAGAGATAGAAAGAAAGAGGCTGAAATTTTCTAGATTTATTGAATTAGCCCGACTTCTTGGCCCCAAGGCCTCTACATATGGGAGAATTGGCCCCCATTAGTAATTAGTACTTCAGGACGGCCTCTAGCCGAGGAGGGGCTGAAATTTGGCACAATCGGCCTCAAGGACAATTGGCTTGGCCTCCAGGTGTAAAGCAACCCTTAGGTGTCGTTGATAGGATTGGCATCCATAAATGAATAGTGCTCCAATGGCATATTCTATTTGCTAGAAGTGGGTCTTGCTTACTTCATGTTGAAGAGTTTCTTTGTGCACTTTTCAAGTACCATCTACTTTTCACGGTGCAACCCTTCTTCACGCGGAAGGTACTCGTGAAGTGTATGCTTGCTGTACACATGCCATTTTGAGGTATGTTCTGATTTTAACTCTACCCTGTTTCCTCTCAATAGGGCCGCGCACATGGCCCGTGGTGAGGGCTGTGTGCGCAGGCAAACGCATAGAGGCGGGCCCCACCCCTAGTGCTGCAGTAGTAGCCCTAATCAAATTTAAGGCCACCTGTCTAGGTTTTTGACCCCCTCCTCGTAAAAGGGCAGAGATTGGGGTCCATTGTATCAGCGGGGGGAGGGGGGGAAGATGCTTTCTCTTTCTATGTCTACTGAGCAAAGTTTATTCACTAGGAGGAAATTTGGTTTTCAAGCTTGGGAGTGCGGAGAGCTTGGGAGAGCATGAACTTGAGCACTTATTATCTTGGTATGTTAATTTGCTTTTAGATTCATTCTTCTTGTGAATGGTTACACATGTTTTGGGGAATGTTTTTTTCATTATTTGGGCTTGTATTTCGAGTTTAGTGTAAGGTCTTTGAGGTTCTCTCCTTTGTAGGTTTTGAGTACCAAATTTTGAGACAAAAGTTTTGGAAGACTTTTAGAAGTGAGTATGGAGCCTTCATTTTGTGCTCAAGTTGTGCTCATGTGGATGATGCTCTCTATAGCAATGAGCAACTCCTTGAGTTACAAATCAAGGGCTTGTGAGGTGTTGAATGCTAGTAGTGGGACTTCAATAGGGTTTCATTTTCTTTCCTTGTTGTTGTTGCTTGTTTCAAGAAAGAAATCCAATACTTCCCGCCTCTTTTGGATAGAGCTAAGGCAATCAACGCATTGGAACTATGTAAAGAGGGTAGTGTGGAGATCAACTAATGACATGCACCATAATAAATTCAAGAAGTTTTATAGGATGAGTTTTGGTGCATTTCACAATTTAGTAAACATGTTGACTCCATTCTTAAGAAGTAGGTGTGTGAATCAAGTGAGGCCACAAATGGAAATCAAAAAAATTGTGGCATGTGTGATTTATAGATTTGCTCACGATCATAGTCCAGAGCACATGTCAAATCGTTTCAAAATTAGAGCTTCAACTATTAGGAAGTATGTTGACATTGTTTGTGACATACTTACCGATAAGGACAAACTATTTAGTCACTATATTAGCATTCCAAGTGAGGAACGTCTTCATAGCATAATCTCAGATTTCGAAGAACTAACAGGATTGCCCAATGTCTGTAGAGCTATTGATGGGACACATATATCATTAGCAGAGAATCCAAGTAGAATAGTCACATTAGCGGCTACTGATTTTTACAATAGGAAAAAATTCAACTCCATTGTATTACAAGCGGTTTGTGATTCCCAAAAGATTTTTTGGAATGTGTGTATTGGCCAACCTGGAGGAGTACATGAAGGCGGCCAATTCAAAGTGTCTAGCGTGTACAAGGGTTTGAGGAAACGAGAGATTCTACAAGATCCAATGGTTTCAGTTGGTGATGTTAGATGTACACCTTACTTGATTGGAGATGCCGCTTATCCCATTCGCACATATTTGATGAAGAATTGGAAGGTCCCCAATGATGTGTAGAAAAAAAGATTTGACAATTCTATGAATTCAGGAAGAGTTGTGATTGAACAAGCTTTTGGTACATTGAAGAATAGATGGAGAATTTTGAAGAACTTTAATTCTAGAGTTGACAGAGCTGCTAGGATTATAATAGCTTGTTGTTGGTTACACAACTACTATGAGATGTTGAATGAGCCAGAGCCTCACATGGCTAATGTAGGTTTAAGAAGGGATCCACTTGTTGGATTTCAGAATGCTAGACTACCCGTTGGTAGAGAGGGAGAACCAGCAAAACGTGAGGGAGAAAGGCTTAGACAAAATTTGTTTAGGCAATGGGTTTTGGAAAACCCTAATGATGAATGAAAAGAACATCATTTCATAGGCATTTTTTCTAAGATTTGATATGAACTTCTAAAAGCCCAAGGCCATTTTGAATCTCCTTTGAATTTTGTCTATATTGAAAAAACCCAACTTCTTCATAAGTATAATCAATTTGTTGTTAATTGTAACTATATAAATTCAAACTACATATGTTAGAGATAACATGGAAAAAGAAAATACAACAATGTATCAATTGTTGTAGATTGGAAGGTTATAATGTTTAATTATGAAGATGGTAAAACTATGAAAGTGATTTAAAGTCTTTCAATCCTATTTTAACATGTCAAATCTAAAAAATTGGTTATGGACATATTGTGAACTTCACAGGCATAACATGTAGAATCCCAATCATTTGATGGCTTCTCAAAGTATACTCTACAATTATTTTAGATGAATTTCTAATTTGATTTTTTCCCAAGATCTACTTTATTTGAGACTCATTTCCAATAATTCTCAATGCTAGAGAAAGAAGATTTGCAATGGACATCCTTAAACAAAATTTTGAATAGAAATATCATTATCATTCATTTTCATAATCGGATTTATGAGGCTAAAACTAGACTTTAACAAAAGTTTGCCCATTTCACAATGGATGAAATCTTGTAGGGGTTCATGCACACATACATGTATTTGTAATTATATAGATAAAAAATCTTTTATTCAATGTAGTGGAATTTGGAACAAATCAAAACAAACTCAAATCAAATCAAAAAAAATTCCATACAAGATGAGAAATAACATTCAAGTGCCTTGAAGAGAACACTTAGGATGCAACTTCTACTTTGAAGTACTAGAAGAGTCCTTCGCCTTCAGAGCTTCAATAAATAGAGCTGCCATCTGTAGTTGCCCTTTCAACACCATCTCTCTACCCTCTCTCTCTCACTATCTATCAATTTCTCTATGATTTGCAACTTCATCTTCTCAACTTCTAAAATACCCTTAGAAAAACTAGTAATGGCTGAGGTAATAGAATCATCTCTTGCATCTAACTTTCTCTTCCTCTTCCTTGCACTCCTGTTCACTTCGTTTCACAGCCCAGTTGATTAACCGCCTCTGTGCATGGTGACTGTGAAGAAGTAGCACCTACAAAGGGGGGAGGAGGAGTACTAGGCAAGGTCCCCTCATCATCATCACTCACAATGTGAACTTCAGAATGCTGCAAATGAACTCCTTGATCAACACCATTGATTCTAGCAGTTCCAGCATAAATATTGTCAAACATTTCGTACCATGGTGTCCAAGTAGAAGGTGGGGCTCCAGTTTCTCCTTGCTTTGCTTTCTCCTCCACATACGTTGTCTTCATCTTGCCCCACTTGTCACGCGTTTGTTGCCAAGTCCTATGTGGATCGTTAGGAAACTGTGTGTTGAGCTGCCTTGCAAAAAACTCCCAATTTGCTTGCTTGAAGGCCTTGCGGTTGTACTCCCAATACTTCTCTTCACACATGTCTACAAGAAACATCAAAGTTGCCTCCTTCCACTCCCTCTTTAAATTTGAAGTACCTTGAGAATTTCTCTCTTGAGTCCCCTAAGAACTATCACCTCCCTCATCATGTAGCATGAGAGCTAATAATCCCCCCCTTGGAATGTCCATAATTTCACCAACTAATACAAACCCTAACTCACTTAAGAAAACACCCTAAACCAACCTTACTGCAAACAACTCCCTGTGGTGCCACAAACCCTGTGAAGCCTCTGTGCTACATGAAAGAGACGGAGGGAGAGTTGCATGGAGCTTGCCCCTTCTGACAGGCCTTATTTTGGAAGGGTTTTTTTTCACCCAACGGGCAAAACCGGTAGTAAAAAGTTTGTGAGGGCTCAGGTCGCATAAAATATTTGCTCTGCGCCGTAAGGGCGAGAGGGAGCAAACCCGGGGTTTCAAGCCCTCATATCCGATGTCGGACGCCCTCAGTAAGCCTCATGTGCACGGCCCTAGTGACTTCTGGCCAGACGCAAAACAATGCAACTGCAATTGCTTGCTTCGTTCGTTTATTGTCGGTTTATGTGTCCTCTTGACATGGTCCCTTGTGATTGCAGTCCACCTGCTATAGAGAGACTTTCAGGAGGACTATTTCACGAAGTTATCACCACCAACACAATTCCTTTGAGAGAAAAACATTACTTCCCGCAGCTGACTGTGTTGTCCGTCGCCAATCTCCTCGGAGAAACCATCTGGCGAGTGAACGAGGAAGGCTCTGTGAGTAGCACGCTAACCCACATCACTTGGTGTCAGATCTTCAGTTAATGACTGCTTTTAACAATATGTTTGAATCGACGTTGTTTCAGCTAGGCACTCTTGTAATTTTAAAGTAATTTCCTGGCACCAAGTCCGGTAGAACGACGGGTTCTGATTTCACCCCGTGATTTTCCAGGCCAAACCCGAGAAATACTCCAGCCTCTCATGATCCCCACTGAGGTGGCCAGCAACTCATTGGCCTACCCAACTCAGCACTATCAGCGCCTGCTAAATGTAGAGAACTTGGTTATGGCGTGGCTCCAATGTACACAATTTTGTAATATAGATTGGTGTTGTATTATAGAATACGTAGGAATTGACAATGTGGCACAAGCCATACTTTTTGGAAGTTGATTGGTATTGCTTTCAAGACACGGAAAAAGAGATTGAAAAGGAGAACAAACCAGTTCCCCTCGAAGATCTCATCTGTAACAAGAATATTCTCGACATCAAATCAGGAGAGTTACAGTAACGACTAAAACATCGTAGAAGAAAGTCATTCGCATCAGTATTATCATTCAAGCTTGTAAGCTTTTTACAAACTGTTAAAACAACTAATGCACCAAACTAAGGATCCTCAAATAGCAACCCTACTCTGATGGGTCTGCTGTTCAAGAAATAACACAAAAAAATAACCAAAAAAAAATCAGACAGCGATTTCCCTCTACACGGAAATTTTGTACACGTACGAATGTCACTGCAATGTTTCCATAATGTGCACTCTGGCCAGACCTCGTCATGTCGAAACCTAGTGGAGTCCAAAACGAAACACTGGTCACCGTCCATACTTCTGAAACTCCCACTCGCTGTTGTCCAGCGGGCACACTTGCCGCGTCTTCAACCATCTGCTGATGCAGTGGAAATGAAACGCGTGGTTACAAACACCTGCAGGATTGCAAACCACAGACACAACCAAGACCAAAATCAGAGTTCAATGCAAAATATTCGGAGGCATCAGGAAAGATAGATACAGTAAGTAGACGATACTAAAACTGGAAGGAACTTGATCCCACCTCAGCACCTCATCTATTCATACACTTGAAGAGACTCAGTTGCAAGTGGTTTAAGCATGACTTGGCTAAATGTCTAAGATCTCTCATGTTCAGATGGGAACGGAATTGTCCACTGTCACTTCAATTTATAATAATCTACAGCCTCCCACGTGAAAATTGCATCAGAAACTTTGATCCACACATAGGGCTCCTTTACCCAAAGTAATCTCTCCACAGCTCAATACCGATCTCCCAGAAATCAAACTCCTACATATGCTTGAAGTGACGCATCTTCAACCTTCAAAACCACGCACCAACTAAAAACAGAGACAGACTGGAAGAATGCGAAGAGACTCGTACCCCATGCCACGGTGCACTCCTCGCTCGTCGCGCTGGCTTGATTGGCCTGGCACTCGATACACAAGTCCATGATATGATTCCGGCAAATGGCGCAGTTGTCCACCACGATATCTGTCAGCGGCAAACTCTATAGTGAGCCCTCGGCAAGAAAATTACAACGACGTTTCAACAGGGTTTGTCAACCTTGTAATCAATTGAACTAAGCATCGTAAGGAAAAGAATTTATATCAGCGGACAAAACAAGAGAATTGCCGCCCCACAATAAACTGTCCATCGCAATCGGCATCCGACAAAGTTTCTCGATACTGATCCAAAATTGCGGAAACGAGAACCTACCCCATGCCCAGAGCGCGACCGCATTCCACTTCTTGATCTCGAAACGCTTGGGGCGCTTGGAGATGGCACTTGAGCTCGCTCCGGCACTGGACCCCTCGCCCGTCGGCCCCGTGACCATCTCTGTGTCGACGCCCGCCATCGCTGCTCCTGCTCCTGTTGTTGATGCTTTAGTTGTCGCTGCTCTCACTCTCACTCGTTTATGACTTCCGCTGAGAGCTACCGAGGCCTTGTGCGATTTCGTTGGCAAACCCTAGAAGTGAGTCTGCAAGACTACGATGATATTATTCGTCATTTACAGACATTTGGAGAAGGCGACGAGTCAAACCGTCGACGTCGCGGGCAGAGTTTGTTTTTCCCGACGACGGACGGCAACGTTAGTTAACCCTGGAAGGACGGGGCTAACCATAAACTTCCTTTCAGTTGTTCTCTTGTCCAATGAAATCCTCGCTGGTGGATGAGAAAAGACTAGAAATCATCCATTTTCGAGCCAGAAAAACTGAAAGTGTAATTGAAACAATGTAGGATGAAGAGAACTCTAAACCCGTGCATCAAGAAATTGAGACTCACTTCTGTGATACTTTTGTAGTATTGCAAAAGTATGAGCTGAAGTGTCTTTATAGTAGAGCACCTAAGTTGTCTTTTTGTAGTATTGTGTTTAAACAGTACTAGATGAATATTTATGTTGTATTGCATTGCAATACAACATTACAATGCTTAAGTGGTACATCATTTATCTTAGAAAAATATTATTATAGTACTAAAATATAATTCTATTGTCTCCAAACAACATGACTCTAAGTATACAAACAAACTATATGCATACTGTATTGTAATAAAATTTTGGGAATATGATTGTAACATACAAAAATACTAAAATTATTGTAATAAAGCATTACTACATAATTGTACATTTTATAATACAAATAATAGATTTGCAGTATTGCATGCAATACCATATTTGTGTTGTAAAAATACCTTAGTTGTATTATTTTTGACACAAAACCAATGTAAAACCAATGGTATAACAATACTACTACAATATTGCTACAATTGAAGTTCACTTCTATTATTAATATCTTATGTCATTCATTTTTTTCCATCAATTATTACAAATTTAATATGTTATCATATGATATGAAGCAATACATATAACACAGATATAGTATTCCTAAAGTACTAGTATAGACATATGTAGGTGGAACTTCATACATCATACATGAACTTTGAAAGACGCTCCAAATGACAAACATACTCAATTTGATCCAATGTATTTTTTTTTCACATTCAACACAGTGCTACTTCGGTGATTACATTTATTTTTTAAAGTATAAATGGCAACTGGGTTTTTTTTGGAATAGGACAAGCATGGCAACCCAAATAAATTTGGTGGAGCCACTTTGGCCTTTTTTATTGCTAGGGTTAAGCTTTGGTGATAGTTATAAAAATCTAATAGTAATTATGGCAACTAAGAAGGAGAAGATGGAAGTTAATGTGATCCTATGAATTTCAATTTTAGTATTTAAATGGCGAAAGAATCTCTTCTGATGAACAAGTTTTAGCAACAAAAACAAGTCATGGCTATAATTTGATAAGTAGATGAGCAAAAAAATGCATCAATATTAAAAATGAAAAACTTCATAGTTTGTTTCATTAAAAGTGACTTCAGCTGAGGCAAATTCTAAGCTCATAAAACTAATAAAAATAAAAGAAACAAAAGGGATACATAGTTATATTGCTACTCCCAATCTCCCACTACTAAAGTCACTCAAGCTAGTAATGCTATCTAAGGGAGAGAATTACCTACAATAAAATTATCATTTCATATGGCACACTATACTAAAAAGTGAAGCCATATCAAGATCTTTCTCCTCCATTCAACCAATCTGTGAAGGTGGCATCATATAGAATGTTTTCAAGTGTAAAGATGCTTTGTGAGAACATTCCTACAACAAGTTGTAAATGATCTTCAAGGCTGTTTTTCAATTTAGACTTCAAAAAATTTAGAGCTAAGAAGGTAGGTTCATCCTCCACATTGCCTAAAACATGCACAAGTGCCATTCCTGCAAGTTTAAAAAACTTAGAGAATTCCCCTGTGAGGCAAGTTGTTGCATCAAGTTGCTTCCACAAAGTAGTGAGTGGATTTGCAACAAATGGTAGTTGCATGGCTCTACTTGAATTTGCCCCCATTGTTGTCTTGAAAACACGTTGTTGGCACATGATCAAGTCCCGGTCAATTATAGGTGGGACAAGGATTTGGAGGTCCTTCTCTCCTACCATCCTTCCATACCCATAAAAATCAACCAATACACACTACAAAAAAAAGGGGTGTTTTAAGAGAATTTTTAAGTATAGTCCTAGACATAAGATTATAAGTAATGACCTTTAAGGAGATTTTTAGAAAATATTTACCAAAAATACTAGTGTTTTTAGTAAAATTTTACTAAAAATCTCCTAAAAGGCCATTACTTATAATCTTATGTCTAAGACTATACTTAAAAACTTACTTAAAACACCCCTTTTTCTTGTACTGACACGTAAGTGCTTTGGAAAGTTTATCTCAATGGCCTCTCGCTTCACCTTTGTTGTCCAATATTCTAGATACAATATTCCCATGGCATTCATCAACCCATGGGAAGAAAAACGCTTCAACAACTTTGATTTCAGATGTATAGTAGCCCCTACAAAATATATTCATTTGTTGAATTAATACAATAAGCAAGAAATTTAGAAAAAAGACCCCCCATGTCATGCCCCTATCCCCTTGGGATGCCTGAAGTGCCTTAGTGAGCAAGGGGACCTTGAGGGTGACTTCCCAAGCCTTGCAATAGGCTAAGAAGGGAGAAATGAGAGACTCCCGAGTAAACATGGCACAATAGCACCTTGCTTATGAAGGGCATAGTGACATATGATACATTCTTGAAAAGCTCTTGAGAATACGCTTCTAACCGTACAAAGAATGCGTAATTTGGACTAGTAGGCTAGAAGTTATGGCCGTTCAAAGTTAAGGGTATTCCGGTCGCGCTGGGACACTTAAAGGCTAGGTGTGAGGGGTTCTTAAGGAATCACTCAACAAATCATGGCATGTAGCATATCATTGGAAAGCTACAAAGACAAGGAACCTAGAATGCCAAACATTACGAGGTTCTAAGACATGAGCCAAAAGTTATGGCCAAGAGAAGGACCGTGGTGAAGGCGTGACGCCACTCTTGGTGAACCCGAATCTTTGGAGGGCCATAACTTTGTGAGAACTTGTCCAAATGGGACAAGTGAACAGTTCACCGACACCTACTCGTTGCGTAGATATCCAAAGTGGGCCTGCATGTGGGATTTGAAACCCTGACAACAAAGTTACGCCGTTTAGAAGTTCAGGGGTCCAAACGGAGGGGGAACTTGGGGATTTTGGTTGGAAACGGGTGGTCTTCCAAATCCCAAGGGGATTTCGGAAGTCCCTTTTGACCCACAAGGGGGGGGGCTATCAAAGATTACAGAGAGTACTATAGGAGGGGTTGGTCTCCCTCTTCACTCTTTCTTGGAGCCTTAGTGAGTCCCAGTGACTCATGGGTGGTGATATAACTTCATCATCAACTTCTAGGCTCCTTGGGACACTTGTATGTATGTTTCGGGGCACCGGTTGGTTGAAGTTTCATTCCTTGCTAGGCATTTGGTCATGTGTCTCGACTTGTGAGTCCCGATTAGTGTTGGTGTGAGAGTAGCAAATGCACAATGGGCCTAGTATAAAGTAGGGTGACAACCAAGGGCGGTTAAGACCATAGTGAATAATGCCACCATGAGTCTTAGCACAGGAAGATGGAAGTTCCACCTCATATCACCAAGTGACATGCCAAGTGCTACGAGTGGAATGTGTGCTAGAAGTCCCGGGCACTAGGACTTAGCAATGCGAGTTGGAAATGGGAATTAATGCTGAGAGTGCGTGGCATGTGCAGTGCTAGTTAGTTGGGCCTAAGTGATACCGGTATTGGAGTGTAGTGAGCTCTAAAAGTTTGAAGGACTTTCGAAGTCTAATTGGAGTTGTAAGGTGTTACTAGGGCCGCGACAAGAAATGACTAAAGAACACTAGTAGAAGTGTTTGTGTAAAATCTTGAATCTCATTTGTTGAATCTTCTAAATTGTTATAGAACTACTTCCCGTTAGCCTATCATGTTATGGGCTCTAAATGGATGTAACGATCAAGATAAGTGATAAAAAACCACAAACCTCTATCAGATAAAATGAGGCGGTTAACCCATGAGTTGAACTATCTAAAAGATTGGCTCTTAAATTTCAAACTGTCGGTGACCAACAATTGTGCCATACTATGAGAATAAAGCAAGTTTTGATTATGTGGGCCATTAATCCCACTTTGTCACCACAACACAAAACAAGATTAAGAAATGGTTTGACCCATGCCGCTTGCAACAACAAAATTTATAATGAAATTGAAAGAAACAAGCCAAAACACACAAGTCTTCAAAATCTCCTCCAAACTCCAACTCCTTGATTAGACTTTGATTTGATGTCACCAAAGTTCTACAAGTCCAAACGATATGAGTAATAGATTTTTGAAAAGCTAACACAATTTTCCACTCATCCTCCAAATCTCAAATCAATCTAAAATTCGGTCAAAATCCTATGGCCGTCCAAAATTTTGTTCTTTGAAATTGAGAGCTGCAAACTCTTCTTCACTTCAACACTCACAACTCACTCATTCAAACTTCAAATAGAATAAATGATAGCTTCATGAAAAGTTAACAAAATCTCCTTCAATCTCTCAAATTTCCATTGAAAACAAAAGACTTGTCCGTCTTCTATGGTCATTCAAAGTCTCTATCTTTCTATATAGAAAGTAACAAACCTTCTTTCCTTCAAACTAGTACAACTTTTGAACATCAATTCCAATTCAATTAAGTGAGATCAATTTTAAATTACAACATCATAATACACAAATTCTTTAATTTTCATTACAAAATTCGTAAAACTTAACACACTATGGCTCCTCAAACATTTGGGCCTTACAAACATAACGAGAGAGATAATGAATAGTGCCCCCCTTTTTCCTCCACCTTATCTTCTATCGTAACTACACAAATCAAGTGGACTTTAGTCCATACCTTGACCACATGGCTCCCCTATTATTCATTGGTCATCTATTTTGATCATTAAACTCATTTTATATACTTAGCTAGAAGATAAATCACTCCAAAGTCAAGAAAAGGCAAACTATTTGTATATTTCCCTCATACATCTTTACATAAACAAAATATAATTTGAAATCACTTTGTAGTGTGGAAAAAGCTTGGGGAACAAATCCCAAGGAATTCCTTAGTGGCGGTTCTTTAATTTGGGAAAGGTCAATTAATTTATCGTTTTGTATCTCAAGTCACTTTTAACATAGGATACTCAATCACTGTAATAATTAAAGAAATAAAAGATTAATTTCGTTAATTGGTTCAAAGAATATGTAATCAAATTCTAACCTATTCTAATATTCCGTCCAATTCCCATGGATGCAAACACACGACATGACGTCCCAGTCCTATTTTAGAATTCTAATGTCAATTTGTCAAGGGTATGTCAAATAGTCATGGCTTCTATTCTATCAACTTAATCATCCCACATATAATATATACATATTGCCGCATACGTACAATTGCAATTTTTTAATTATTTCTTCAATTTTAATCCATTGTCAATTGGTCCAGTAGCTAATTAATTAACCTAATTACTACAAAATGGAATTTATGCAAATTCACAAGTCTGTAAGGTCAATTTGTCACAATTATGCAAAGCATCCAAAAGTTAAAGTTCATTCCTGTAAATTATGCTCCAGTCAATTAGATATACCTTCTTTCTTTCTCCAACTCCATTCGCTATTAGCAACAAGTCAATTGGTCCATTTTACAATAAATTAGACTCACATAGTCTATATAAATTTGATATTCCATCAATTTGACTAGTTACTCTAATAATATGGAAAAGCTAGAAAGTATCCCTAAATAATCATATTTAATGTCAAATTGTCAAGCACTTGACTTCTATATAACCTAATTGTCAATTGGCCAGTCCTATTTTAATTTCAAATTGATAATCTAGAATTACACAATATTCTATCTCTGCACTATATCAAGCTGACTAATTGACATCTCAACTACCAACAATAACAAGATTATCACTTAAATATACTTAGACAATTTGCCAAATGCCCTCCAAGTACTTGATTTCCTCATCTGCATGTCAATTTGTCTATTGTTCACATATACATACACCACATCAATAGTTAACACCTCAATCCCCAAATTATCCCTTACAGACAATTAGATTACAATGACAACCAATGTAATACAGACAATTGGACAACCAACTACAATCTTGAATAACTCCAAATAATTTAATTAACTCCCAGTTCACACTGAATAATTACCATTAGGCTAAATCATAAAATGAAACGGATCTATCCCAGACCAATAGACTCAATAACAAAATAATTGACGTCAATCTCTGACTCACATAATCATATTCAAAATTTCAGACTATTTGATTTCTACAACTTCCTTCGTTAATCTTGCACTCTTAGGAAGCTACACTATCTATTTGACATCACAAACATATGCCAAATTACTCTTAACACAATTTATAGATTCAATGGTCAAATTGACTTAAGCTCCAACTTAAGAAAATATAATTATAACAATCCTTGGTAATTTAACTACTTTCCTTCACAGACAAGTAGACAACCAATTAGAATACAAATACCACCAATCATTGGTTTCATACTCAATCAACACTCCTTGGCTAATTAATTTAATTTACGCATCCTTCATGAAGCTCTTACAACTTGACAATTAGACTACGAACTCAAGTAAAAAACAACGCCAATCCCTAGCAAACAAGACTTCTTGATATATTCACACACACAGTTCATAACAATTGATCAAAAGACAAAAAACAAAATGGAAACCTTGATACTCACTATCTTGACTATTGGTCTTCTTCTCTGATATTCAGCTACTCACAGACAAAACGAGAAGACAATGGGACAAGTTTACCACTCACAAACTATCTATTTGTCTCCATTGCCAATGATTAACTACACTCGCTAAATGAAAGACGATTTGACAAACTCACAATTTACGACCATTTAACAAAACCAAAGAAAAAAAACCCAAAAGAAAATAATACCAATCACTAGCCCAATTAAGAAATTAATGCACTTCTTAAAGAATCGACTCCTTTCGCAAGAAAAAGACAATTTGACTTAGCTCACAGCTCTCAACTATTTGTCAAATAAAAGAACAAAAAACAACCGCCAATCCCTAGCTAAGTTGCACAAACAAAAAGACTGCCAATCCCTAGCAATTAGACAAAACTACAAAGCCAATTCTTAGCTACACAATTAAATAGACAAATAGACAAATTTGCATTGAAATTGAAGGAATGCACAAGTACATTTGATAGGGTGAACAATTGCTGCAAACGCCGAGAGAGAGAGAGATGAAAATCAAAGTCTATTAATGTGAGTGTTTTAAACTCCACCCTTCGAGTTAAAACGTGCATACGGGTTCTGACGGCTGGTTAAATCAATTTCTTTAGGGTGTTCTTAATCTAAGTTCAATTCGCGCCTTTCAAGCAATGGACACTTTGTTTTTAAATATCCAAATTGAACTTAAATCATTTAAATCCTAATTTTAAACTATGGTTAACTAAATCAAATAACTAATCAAATAACTAATCAAAAGATGAATTCAAACTAAAATCAATCTAACCTAAATTGTAGAATGTAATTTGCCCTTTCTAGAATGATAAAGCAAGTTAAATTTTGACTTTCCTAATAAAAGAAATGAATGGATGAAATATTGATCCTAAATTACATCACAACCTTCATCCACAAATTAAAAATAGTAAAACTAATTGAAATAAATCTAAATTTTAGGGTTAAGTTTTTAGTTATGTTAGTTACCTAATTCTAAGACTAAACCTAATTTAATCACTAATTAAAGAACTTCATCCAAATTGAAATCAAACTTCATCCAACCTTTTCTCACTTAAAATTAAAGTATTTTTTAAATGAAAAGAGGTTCTGGATTATTTAAAAGATTCCCCAATTGATTCTTAATTTAAGTGATTCCTTAAAGATTCTTTAGAAATTCTTTTTAATTATCTTTTAATCTATTGTAAATTAAATTTCCTATTCTAAAATTATGTTTTGTTTTTTTAGGGTTTTATGGAAATTCAGAAATTACCTTCCCAACAAGGTAAGGTACTTAAACTAAAATCTAAAAAAAATTATTAATGAATGAAATTTGTTTTTAATAGTCTAACGAGTTAAATTTCATTCATTACTTATTTCTTAGTCTAAACGAACAATGTTAATTTTCTTTTCTAATTTTCCTAAAGTTTCTAATGGTTTATTTTATCAAATTGGAATTAAAAGAAATGAAATATAAAGAATTTTAACGTACCTTTCCCATGAAGTGATCGATCATACCGTCCTCGAGGATCACGAGGTGAATGGTTTCGTAGTATTTCGCTCCATCCTCCATTTCGCTAATTCATCATGCCATTTGAAATTAAATCTCGTTCGATGTTGTTTTTTAATTTCAATTTTTCTTTTCCTACTATTGGTTATGGGATTTTATTAATTTTGATTGTATTTAAAACAATTCCTAATTAATTAGAGATTATTTTAAAACTTCAAAACCTTTTAAATCCACTAAATCAAATCAAATCTAATAAATCCTAATTATCTTGTAATTTCCTAATCATCCAAAAAATATTAGTTGGCTTTTTGTCTTTATCTATTTGTCTTATTAAGCCTAATAAAACAAAACCTAACCAAAGCCTAGCCTTCTAATTCCTAAAAGAATCCTAATTAATGACTAACCAACAATTTAATGAATAATAATGAGAATAAAATTTCAAAATAAAATCGAAAGGATTCTTACCTTATTAATTGTTTAGATTCCTTTTCTTCTTCTTCTCCCTTTCGTCTCTAACCTTTCATTTCAACTTCTTCAACTCTCATTTGTGTTTAGTGTTTTAAGAGTTTGAAGGAGAGTGTTATGAGTTGTTGATGTTCCTATGAGTACTCACTAATTGTTAAGAGTGTTATCTTTTTTTCCAGAATTTCCTAACGTTCGAGAACCTTACCTTAAATCTTCATTTGATCCACCTTCCCAACTTCCAGTTGTTGGACTCTTAATTGAACTTCCAGTTGCTGGACTCCAATCGAGCTCCTCAGCCCCTCTGTCTGCAAGCTCTGTTCAGTATCTGGCTCTACACAGCCCCTTCAGTCAATCACCCGATGCTGCCACGTGTCTTGTCCGCACTAGTTGCAGCTCGCTCCCCGTTGGCTCCCCGATTACTGGTCGGGCTGGCTCCTTCTTCTGTTCGACTGGCTCCCTCTGTCTGGTTGGGCTGGCCAGTCTTTACCCCTGTTGACTAATTAACTATCTGATTTAATAACACTGGATTTGGTCTCTCGGGTTATACTCATTCTTTGATCACTGGTTTGGGAAACTTTTACTAATCTAATGGATTTTTATCTAATCTAATTTTCAAACTTAATTAACTCTAAAACTAATCAATTTTTGGGGAATTTTGGGAACTTCTTAAATTCTAAACTAACAATCTAATTTTTTGGGATTTTTGGGAAAAGGTTAAAACTAAAAAACTAAGTATTCTAAGCTAAAAATCTCTTTCTAGGATAATTTAAATGACTCTAACTAAGGGAAACTAATCTAAATCTTGGTTTTCTCTAACTACTACTAAGGATTTTATCAAGAATTCAAACTAAGCAATTTTGACTACTTTTTCCTAAATTAAAATGTTCCTAATTACTACTCCTGCAAAGCATTTTTCAAAGCATGCACTAAGGAAATTTTCCCAAGTGTCAATTTCAAATCTTTCAAAGTCAAAGCTTCACCGTGCGGGGCAACCCCAGGTATACACGGTGTCATTGATCAAATTTTAGTATTTTGAAAGTCAATCTTTAAAGGAGGTACACATGACAGTGTTTAAACTGAACTTTAAAGATGAATTCTTTAAAAATTTCAAAGTATCCAAGTTTAATCACTAAAGGAGGTACGCATGACAGCGTTTAAACCGAACTTTAGCAATTAAAGTCCCAATCTTCGTTATACAACAAATTTTGGGTAGGGGTTGGTTTAATAAACTTTTGGCAAAGTCAAGCTTCACCGCTATCGAGTAGAGAGGCCTTGCTTTGGGAAAACGCGGGGCTTCTAGCTGCAACTAGATGTGGTTCAAATAATGGAAGATTCCGTGGCCAAAGTCACAAACATAAGTATAAAATTCCCCCCCATGATGCCATATGAACCAAAATACTATCACCCTTCCATACACCCCTCCAAAGATGTCATGGAGTCTCAATATACCTCATGCATGGTAAAAAATTGTAGAAACAAAGTCATATCCTTCATGAACTCCCCTCGAAAAAGTGTCTAATAGTTTATTGAGTGCCACGTTCTCTATACAACTCCAAACTAAGAGTGTGATATGCCTCTGAAAAGCTAACAAAAAGTTCTAAAACCTTTTCAAAATTCACTCAAAACTAAGATATTGTCCGACTTTTATGGTCGGTCAAAGTTCACCCTTCCCAACTCAAAGGCAGCTCACCTATACTTCACTCTCAAGCCCATAACTTTCACATACTACCTCTAAATCAAGAAAATAAACCCATTTTGGAAATTTAACATAAACATCTACAAGCTCTCTAAGTTTCACTCAAATACAAAGTATTGTCCATATTTCATAGCCTTTCAAAACTCATTCACTTGGAAACCCGAAAGTATCCTTTCACCCTCAAGCCCATGACTTTCACATACTACCTCCAAATTAAGAAAATAAACACATTTTGGAAAGCTAACATGTATATCTACAAGCTCCCCAAGTTTCACTCAAATACAAAGTACTGTCCACATTTCATAGCCTTTCAAAACTCACTCACTTGGAAACCCGAAAGTATCCCTTCACCCTTTCACTCTCAAGCCCATAACTTTCTTATACTACCTTCAAATCAAGAAAATAAACCCATTTTGGAAAGCTAACATGAATATTTACAAGCTTCCAAAGTTTCACTCAAACAAAAAGTACTATCCACATTTCATAGCCTTTCAAAGCTTACTCTCTTGAAAGTTTGAGGCAGCTTCACAACACTTCACTCCCAAACTCATAACTTACACATACTAACTCCAAACTTCATGAGTGATAGCTTTTTGGAAACACAAAAACAAGATACAGAAGCTCTCAAAAATTCATTACCAAAATCTCCATGTACAAAGTGCTCTCCCCTCCCAAAGTGACGGCTTCCTTAAGCAAAACAAGGAGGAGGAAGAAGATGACCCTCAACCTCATCCGCCAACTCAACCTCCATGCCATCCACTTAAGTTAGTGGATTTTGGCCACTAAGAAGCCACATGGGCCATAATACCCACATGGGCCACTTTCTCTTCTCGATAAGTCTATCCATATCATCTATGTGGATTTCTAATCCATTAAAATAAAAATAAAAATAAAGAAAAAGGTAAAACAAGCTTTACCTTTTGTTTTTACAACTTCAACTTAACTAACTAACATATTAAAATATCTCTAGTATAGAAATCAAAGAACTAAGTGTTTGTTAAATAGAGGTAAAAAAAAGAATTCAAGTGGAGTATAACCCCATTTGTTTCTTGAAACTCTACAAAAAAAAAACCTCTAATTTAACAAACAGTTATGCATTTTCACATAATGAACACATTTACAATACGACACCGCCTTAAGTATATTAATACCAAATTCTGTTGTAATGAGCATAATTTGTTAGTATTCAAGAAATCTTAAACAAAATTAGAGTTTGGAGGCCTATCCCTTCCAAAACTCTCACAATTCAAAGAAAATGGAGGCTTAGCCTCAAGAACTTAAAGAAATCAAATAGAAATCACTTTGAAGGGACCCTCTCGTCCTTTAAAGTATGCAAATTAAGACTTAGAATGAAAATCAGGTCGGATCTCGACCTGGATCAATGCTCCGACCACGCCGGTAGCACAAAAGCAAAGGTTAGATATAAGAATGAGGGTACCGACAACCTCGAGGGAAGGGCCTGTTATACTTGTTCCAGGCCCCTCCCCGGTAAGTTGTCGGTGGAGAAACATTTACTTTTGATCCCGATATATTTCCTAAACTACCCTAACGTAATTCCAAAATAATCTTTGTTTAATGGAAGAATTCTCTAGAACCCTCTCTATTTAGCTAATAAATCTTGGCTAAATCAAATCCAAGATTTTTTTTCAAAGATATTTCAAAAATAACCCTACTTGACCTAGATATTTTGCTAATTAACCCAAAGTATTTCTAAATTGTCTTTCTTTAAACAAAAGATGGATTGTTACGCAAGAAAAGAGGTCTTACCCAAATCCAATCTTCAATTTTCCAAAAGATATTTGCGAAATTAACTTTGAATTACCGCTAATTACTCTAAAAAAGTCAAACCTACTGTTGGACCCCTCCTATCTTCTAGGGAACAACTCCAAATTGAAAAACGATTGCGCCATTGTGTTTAGAAGACCCAAATTAGCCTACGGGACCCCTTACCCCCTTCTTCCCAGCCCTTCGTAAGTGTAAAATCAACTTATGATAACTCCAAAGAAAGGTGAAAACTCTAACTTTTGGAATTTGTTTCCTTCGAGAAAACCATCTATCCAGGGTTATTTAGAAGGTTCGTGGAAGTAAGAAAAGACCCCTCATTCATGTCATTTGGACACCGCCACCTCCTGGTACGCCGGTCAACCCGCCGTCAAGTCGTAAATTCTTCAAAAGTACAATGTCGTTGCCGATTCTAGTACCTAGGAATGTTAGAATGTCTTCAAACTTTGTGGAACACTTTATTAGCACACAACACACTATCCTAATTTTTAGTGGGATTTTATCGCAACATGGGTAATTCCTAGAAATTTACGACCATGTTCAAAGGCAGTTGACTTCCCATGAAGTCATTGTAATTGTTTCGGAAGATTCTGAAACTTTTTGGGTAGCTTCTAAGAAACTCCCCAAACCAAAGTGCAACATTACATTTCACTTTGCACTATTCATAAGGAAGCTAAAATTAGCAATTCCCTTATAATTTCCGCCCGAGGGGGAAATTATTCTTGTATCGGGGAATCTTGGAACAACTAGCTCCAATGTTGGCTCTTGGCATGCTTATAGAGTAAAAGCACCTTTCTTCATACTCTAATCGCGCTCCCATGACTTCATTTGCAGATTGGATGATTCTTCGATAAGTTACCTGCAAATAAGAACTTACCAATCCAAATTCTTACGAATTGGATGGTGACCTATACTAGACTCTTTAGACCTAAAATGGGCTTATCCAGCTTGTCACATGCAATTGTAAGACTTAGTTTAACATGAACAACTACTAAGACTGGCTAACACTCAAACCCTTAGTTCTCTCGGAAATACTTAATCGACCTCTCAAACTCTCAACTAGGCATTAGAAATATGAACTTTGAGTATTTTATATACTCTACACTTCTAGGATGACCCCTCACTGTATTGGTAGGGACTTCTACCAAATACCACTCAAACACTCTTTTTATGCATTCTTGCATATAATTATGCTAAAATACTGACTAAAACGAAAAAAAAAACCACCCTGAGTTCCAAGTGCCAACTTGAGGGCTCACAATTAGTCTTATGCTTTTTAGCCGTAACTAACTCACAGTTAGCTACAATGTCTATTTGTCTAACTACTTTGATTCTAAATTAACCCTAACTCCCTACCTGGTTGTCTAATGGTCTTTTTCATATTAATATGTCTGTTTGACCTAATTCATATTCTATTCAACTATAAAGCTATCTTAATTGGTCCATTAGTCTTTTATTTTCGAAAATTACAAAAGTAACCCAAAAAGTATGTCTACACATTTCTAAATACAAAATAAAAGAACTAAAATCTAACATATGTCTATTAGAAGTTAAAGAATAGAGTTTCAATCAGAATATCACTCCATCTTCAAGAACTTGAGGATACATTTGATGGTAGTTGCCATATATTCTGTATGGTCTGTCTTAGTTAAAAGATTGACTAACCCTTCTAGCTAACGTTGGTGGCCACGAGTTTCCTTAGTAGGCTTAGCCATAGAATAATATCGGTCAACCTTAAGATCCTCAAAACACCCTTCAAATGTCATTTTTCGACTCCTAGACACAACAAATCCAACTTGCAACAAAATCACCAACATCCGAGCATCGCGATGAAGATTCCCATACCATCGTTGCTCTAATTCAGTTTGCTTTGGTAGTTGGGAAGGTCCAATTTTTTCTCATAGATGCTCATGTGGCGGTACAAGATTTAGTGACAAAAGAAATTGATCCGACAATTGTAGCAAAGGAAATTCAAATTCAAACTCAACTTGAGGTTCTTCATTTTGAGATTCAGAAAAAATCCTCTAGTTTGACATATGAAAATCCAAAGTCAAAAACAAAGAAAAAACTATATGAACTTGATGAAGCTCTTCAATGATCCTTCCTCTTTATAGTTTGTCAAGAAAAAGGCGTCATCTTGAAGTTACTTCAACTAACGTCATATTTCACATTACATTATCATGATCAAATCCATTCAAAAACATGTAGCTATACATTTTATATAATGATCACATTTACAATGCGACAATGTAGATTCCTAAGAAGTTTATTCCTCAAAGGAAGATGCGGATTCTAGATCTACCCCTAACACATCGTATAATGTATTACCAATGTTTTCGGCCTCATATATCACATTTATCCTCTTTATTGAGTTGCGCCTTTCCAATATAAATATTTTGGAATCCTTTATACTTTCTTGATAAAACCTTAGCTTTGAATCCTTCATGTTCCTATCTTTGTCTAGAGCCAAATTCAACTATAGATGCCCAAAACAAAAATATTAATAAGAAGAATTCTAATACCAGAAAATGGAAATGAAAACTTATAATTTCAAAAAACAAGTTATAAAATTTACTGCATACGCAAACCATGCCAATTGGTTGGAGAGCATTGAAATGGGATCCTTGTGGAGTAGCTCTTCCCACTTAGAATGCATGCAATTGCACCAAAAAAGGCATCCGATCCAAATGGATCGTCATCTTTTTACCTCCAGATGTTGCAACTAATGAATGGAAGTAAGCTAGTTTTCCACGTTTCTATTTTAGATTGGCTTCTATTGATAGGTTTTGGCACATCCAATAATTGCTACAACTCCAATCGTACATAAGAGGCAAATCTATTGCATTTATTAATGATAGCCGTTTTAACTTTTGTTTCATGCCCTCTTTTCAAATCCTCTCAAATGTAGACTGCTCGTAAATGTCCCCCTCTCCAACATTAAAATTAGCCAAAATTTCTTGTTTCATATGCTCTTCGTGAGGAAACATTTTACTTCTGCTTACATGTAGTCTCAACATTAATTTTTTTGAGATTTTCTTCATATGCGGTTTCACCATCTCCCATTTAGCTACATCTCGTGTAGGACTTTCAGTCATGTGACTGTCTACTAGACTTTGTAATAAACAGTTGTTGGCTCTTAGATCAATTATTTGTGCTTCTAAACTTTTTATAACCCGCTTCAATGAAATTGTCTGAATCTTGACACCAATGGTATGAGGGTGTAGTAGTCGTTTACTACTACTTGGTATAAAAGAAGTAGGTATATGGATAGAAGGATTTTGAGCATTTGGAAATGATGAATTTAGAGTAGAGGGTTTTTGCATTGAGGAATTGGGAATAGAACCTAGATTTTTATATGGAGCAGCTTGTGGCAACATTGGCAACCTCGGTGCAATAGGAGGTTGATAATCACTACGATGTGTGCTTGGCTCTTCATCTCTCTTATCAAAATTAGCCATCTTCCATCCAACCACCAATTTCTGAAAACAACCAACAAGTGTCGAAAGTGAGATCTTATTTCTGTAGTTGTTGTACACAAACGTCAGCCACAGGAAGCAAGCGACCAAAAGTGAAGTGCGTTTCGAAACAATATTCGTTACAGTAGCAGAGTCAACTTCTGCAGACTAGTGGGAATGGCGACAAGATTGTGCAACAATGACTTCTTTATGGAAATATGGATGTGAATTGCATCTCAGTCAATGTTCACATAATCTGCCATAAACACATAGCCATAATAATTGCACTACCAAGTAGAACAACAAATACAACATTAAAAACAACAAATTCAAATTTGCAATATTGTCATACTTTCTCACTTTTCACAAGACCTATTCTCAAAAGCCTATCCATACCAAAGCCACAAAAAGGGGAAATTCATTTACTATACTTTTACACTACATATTCAAACCAAAAATAACAGTGCACTCTTTCTACTAGGAACCTACTAACCAAAGAAACACAATCATCAACAACAAAATGAAAATCGTAATCACTGAAGAACAAAATGCCTATGACTGTCTTACAAATTGGCGATCGATAGCAGGCACTTCAAGCAGCAACACGGAAAGAGAACATCAAGAAAGTCAATATGCCGACAACATTTTCGACGTGGAATTCTAGATTTTGGACTTCCCAGCAGTTGAATGATGGATGGAGGCTTTTTTTTTAAGAGACTATTGGTCAACAATCAAACTTGCCTGCCTAGTGAATATTGCCTATGTCCTAAGTGATTGCTCGCTTGGCCCCTTCGTCGAGGAAACTAACACTGAGTAGAATAGAATAAATTACTTTCCATGCATCAATGATAATTGTAAATTTGCAACTACAGCTAGTAAGGTGGAAGCACCTAAAACCATCAATATAAGGAATTTAGCATAGTTTGAGTCACCTTTTCCTAGAAAGAGTGTGTTTGTAGTATTAACGAGTGGAAATCATGAATAGAGAAAAGAAATTAGATTTTTGGATGTCGTATGTAATTTCCATTATTTTTTAAAGTGTAGGCTCCCTTAAGCATTGAAATAGTCCCATAGGTGGACCTACATCTAAACTCTAACAAATTCAATAGTTAGCGAATCAAAGTTAAGTATGTCTCCTTCAAATGTGTCAACCAATCTGATTTTAGCATTTCGAGGACACATTAAGCAAAATCTATGGACACAATTAGGTGAGTATAGGATACAAAAATGGAAACATGTGTGCTAATGGGTATTTCTACTTTATTAAATTCTTATTAGATTCATTAGAGGCCCCAAATTCTTGTCGTACGCGCAGTGGAGTGTAAGTACCATTATAACACCAAAACATCATAAAATGACTTGAAATATCTTCCTAGGGGATTCTACACTGTTGCTGTAAGTGGAGATTATCCGTTTTACTGACTTAAGTACTTTGTTTACTTCCTTTCTCTCTTCCAGATCTCTACCTTTCCAGAATCCAATCTGGATCTGGATCTTCTCACACACACACACAGGTTTTTGATATCTCTATTTTACCCTTAGAGGGTTTGCCTTTGATCTTGTAGAAGGGTAGGGACTCACCACTTGTATTCCTCACACTCTCTTCCCTCTCTAAACTACACAAAACACACTTAGACCAAATGTTGTATTAGATCACACCAAGAAACACTCTCACAACTTCCAAGATGGCCAATCCGGAAGGCAGGTCACTCAGAGCCATAACAAGTCCTTTCCACTACAACGACAAATCAACAGAAACCGGAATTGATGGAGAATTGTTAGTTGTTGACTAGACTAATCTTAGGGTTTGGTAGACCTTCCAGAAAGTAGGATGGGGATTTTTTCGTTGGCAATTGTTTATCTCCGCACAGAACCCTCCCTAGTATTCCGGACTTGCATCCACACCACTCCTTGACGAATTTCCATTCCAATGTTTTAAAGGCACCGCGCATAAGACCGTATTCACAAGCCTAAACTACATCACAAACGTTCCCTCCCAAATCAGATCCAATCACCTCAGATCCGAATTCCTCCTTTCCTCCTCCTTTCTCTTACACTTCAACGCTCTCACAAGCAAATAGAGAAAAGCTAGATATACGATAGATCAATTCCTGAATCTCCACTTGGTGGCTCAGATTAAAGAAAGGATGACAAGATACCAACTATAAGCGCTAGGATGGAATGAAAGGACAACAAGCTTGCCCTCCCTTAAAAACTCAAAAATCCAATGCCCAAAAGCCATCCGGGAATCCAAGTGACCAATCACAGACTTTTGAGGAACCCGAAAAGTCAGATCCTACAAATCTGGAACCTGAGCCCACACCTAGAAACCCGGTTTAGATTCAAAATTCAAATCCTAACTAACTGCAATCCTAACTACTTCGCCTTTTGTGCCTTCTTCTAACTACTTCCGCCTTGACTTGATGGTGCTCAGATAGATGCCTTCGGAGTCATCTTCACCAGAGTTGTCCTCACTGCTGCCCGGGTCAATTCTAGATCCCTTTCCAGATTCTATTTTAGTCAATTCTGGATTCCATTTTGGATTCTAAGTCAATTCCGGATTATGGATCAATTTATGGATTCCATTCC
The DNA here is from genome assembly GCA_963920665.1 of Straminergon stramineum. Classification (NCBI taxonomy): domain Eukaryota; kingdom Viridiplantae; phylum Streptophyta; class Bryopsida; order Hypnales; family Calliergonaceae; genus Straminergon; species Straminergon stramineum. The sequence continues at coordinate 32,667,835 of OY987264.1, read as the reverse complement.
AGATTCTAAGTCAAATCCAAATTACAGATCCATTCTCGATTCAATTCCAGATTCCACTTTAGTCAATTCCGGAATCTAGATCCAATCCGGATTCCATTCTGGAGTCCTAATCAATTCCGGATTCGACTTGGTCCGGTTACAAACTACTTGGATTGTTTCTTTAGTGTAACTACAATAATTAAGCTAAGTAGATTCTACTTCCGTTTGTCTAACCAAGAAAATGAAGAATTCAACACTAGAATAGTTCTATTTTATACTAAATCAATGCATTCTGAGTTTGTGTCTCGCGACATGTAGTTTAGCCATATTAACCTTGGATAGAGCACTCCAATGTCCATTTTCTAGAAGATAAATTCATTGAAACTACAATTTTATCATTCTAATTGTTGGGATGGAAGTTCTTCTAGTTTGTGAAGTTACTACAATACACTATCAAGTTGTTGTTCTTTCTAAGGTTGGATTTGGTGTTAATAGAGTACATAATGTTCTAAAATTAAAAAACTACCTCTATGCAAGTATGTCAAGTGCTTGACCAAGCTAAAACTGCATTCACTTTAGTTCAAAAGTGGATTCGCCAAGATGAAGTCAAAGATTTTAAGAACATAAGAATTTCAAAAAATCACCATGTCAAAAGAACCTTCTTCAAAATCCATTCCAACAAATTCTACTCCAAAATTTGGAAAAGGTAATATTTTACCTTGATATTAAATTTGGAAGTAATTTTGAAATTATTTTTTTAAAATTCATACAAAGTATTGGTGATAGTATTATAGTGGTGAATCAAACCGTAAGAATGAAATCTACAACTCTTGATTGGGTCCACAACTTTTATCAATTTGTATATTAATTCCAAAATATCCTTCCAAATAGCATTGAATAAATATTTTTCTAAAATTGTCAATTTTGGAAATTAAACAAGGCAATTGCAAGAATGACCAAATGTTTTATGTAGTGTTTTGCCAAAACAACAATTTCTGCGCTCACTACTATTCCTATTACAAGTACTAGGAAATAGAAAAATCTTAGCCTTTGACCTAAAAAATCGATGGCTAAAATTACCGTTTTGAGTACTATGACTACAAATAAGTATTAAAATAGTATTGTTTGAAAAAAAAGATAATTTGTCACAGAAAATAGATACAATGAGATATGAATTAATAGAAAATAGAAAATCATGAACAAAAAAATCTAAAAATTAGCAATTTTTAAGGACTTGATGGTGATTGGATTTCACCAAAAAGATGAAGTCAAAAGCATCTTCAATGTTAATAAGTATGTGTGCAAAGGAGCCCTATTTGCATGAATATGAAGGCAATAAAATAAAGTGTTTTTAGATTCCCTTTCGTGGGCACATGTACTCCTACTATGGGAATTGACCACAAAACTTTCAGCTGTGGATCATTAATTTTAGATACTCTCCAATACTAAAAAACCCTAAACTCCGAAGTGTGACAAATTAGCAAAATTAATTTTCAAATACAAAATGATTTTAAAAAGTTTCTAAAAAATAATGGATATCATAATAATCAAGTTAGTCATCTCTAATAAAAATATCAAGCTCATTGGAATCTACCTCCCAAAGTTCTAGTGGAAAACAACTCTGTCACTTTGAATGTGACACAAAATAGGATTGGTCTTTCTTGCAATCACCCAACACAACATTTAGGGGTTAATAGTGTATTGTATTAAGATTAATGTTGTACTATTGAACTATAATACATGGCACTATTTTGCAATACTACATCATTAGGTGTACTATATTATTAAAATGCAGTATTGCAAAAATATGAGCTTTGTGATGTATGGTATAGCCACTCCAACATTACTTTTGTAGTATTGTTAAAGTACTAGTGTAAAAACTTTTCATTTGTTGTTGGGGTTGTACTATATTCAAGCAGATAGTACTATACAGTTTGGGCATGTAGTATTAAAACAATATACATGCAATATTAGGACAATTCTAGAAAATAATTATAATATTTGTATAAAGGCAGTACTACAAAGATATTAACCTATACAACTCCTCATGTAGTACTACAATAGTACTACTATAGTGGGGGGGTACTTTCCTGATGTGTAATTCGAGAAACACACCATATGTATGAAAACAATGAAGACCTAAGATTTGACAGCACAAGAAGATAAACTTAGTTAGCCCAAAAGAAAAATTGCAAATAAAAGTAAGAACCCTAAGTTTTATTATATAGTAAGCTTGTAACTCATTTCTTTTGAAGAATTTACAAATGAATGTAAAGGTAGTCTCATACTTCTTCTTAGTATGTGGACTTTCAAACGGTAGCAACAAAGTTGTTTCACAATTGGTCACACCATGAGGATTTTGTACAAATTGTCATTTCCAAACAAAGGTATTACTAGTATGGGATAAGAGCAGCTTATAAGAAAAAAATTGTGACGAATTTTCTAAAAAAGGTGGGTTCAACAACAACTTTATGAAACTTAAGAACCTTTGATTTCTTAGAATTTATTGTACTACTACCAATTTAGGTATTGTGGCGCTAACATGGGTGATAAATTAACAATGCAGAGGTCTACGAAGCTTAGCGTTGCTAGCGACATGTCAAAATCATGCTTTTGATATGAGTCTATCTTTGATTATAGTCTCGAATTTGTTTGCAAAAATTAGAAATATCTATTACTAAAAACGATGGATATGTAGTTTTATAGAGCGGAACCATTAGCCAATACCTAATACAATCTAAGCTATAAATTGAAGTATGCCTCATCTTGCAACTTGTAGTTCATCTAGTATTTTATCTAGGTTGCTCGAATCATTTCTGCAAAGTTGTACTTTCATCATTGTACATGGTTGCTACCACAATCAACATAAAGAAACTTTTAGTAGTGGTATAAATTTGAAATTGCTTGGATTCCTCTTTCATGTAATGAGATCAAGTTTGAGCATACTTCATCCTTGCAATTAAATAAGGTTCATTGTTGAACAAATTGTCAATCAAGTTCTCAATTAGTTGCTACAATTTTCAACTAACCATTTATTTCCAATCCAAATCACTACTTCTCTTGTCTACTTGTCTATAGATGCATAGAAGATGAAGAATACTTGTTCATGAATTTAAAAAATATTGTGCAATTTCATGGAGGTACGACATTTGAGATTACATGAAGTTGACACAATATTAATTATGTTCTTCATGCACTCTCACTCTACGATTACCACTTGAATGATTTTAGAATCAGTGAAGGGTACAACCTCAAAACTAAATTTACTCCAAGTAGAAAGCTCAATTTATTGAGTTTGATTGCAACTCAATTGATCATTTGGACCAAAGTGATATTAGTCTCATGAATGGATTTTGTACATTGATCCTTTGATCTCTATGTTGGATTTGTTTCTATCTTATGTTTTCGGAAACCTCTCAGCCTCTACTTTAAGATTCTAAACTCAATTTTATACTATCACCTCCTCTCTTTACTCTTCGCCTCGGTTTTAAATAAACATTAATACAAAAAAATGGTCAACTTGGCTAAACTTCTACCAACAAGGCCAAATGGCTTAAGACGGATTAAAGCTTTGCCGTTGTCGAGCAGAGAGGCCTTGCTTTGGAAAAATGTAGGGCTTCTAGCTACAACTAGATGTGGCCCAAATAATGAAAGATTCCATGGTCATATAAAATCACAAACATAATAATAAACCTCTGGATGATGCCATATGAACCAAAGTATTATCACATCTCCATACATCTCTCAAAAGATGTCATAGAGTCTCAATATACATCATGTGTGGTAAACAATAGTAGAGAAAAAGTCATATCCTTCATAAACTCCCCTTGATGAAATATCTGATAGAAGAATGAGTGTCACGTCCACTCTACAACTCTAAACTAAAAGTGTAATACGTCCTTGAAAAGATAACAAAAATTTCTACAACCTCTCAAAAATTCACTCAAAACTAAGCTATTGTCAAACTTTTATGGTCGGTCAAAGTTCACCCTTCCCAATTCAAAGGCAACTCACCTATACTTCACTCCCAAGCACATAACTTTCACATACTACCTCCAAACCAAGAAAATAAACCCATTTTGAAAAGCTAACATGAATATCTACAAACTCCTTAAGTTTCACTCAACTCTAAAGTATTGTCCACCTTTCATAGACTACCAAAGTTCACTCTCATGAAACCCTAAAAGTATCTCTTCACCCTTTCACTCTTGAGCCCACAACTTTCACATAATAGCTCCAAATCAAGAAAATAAACCCATTTTAAAAAGCTAACATAATTATCTACAACCTCCCCAAGTTTCACTTAAATCTAAAGTACTTTCCACATTATATACTCTACCAAAGCTCACTCTCTTGAAAATTTAAGGCAACTTCACAACACTTCACTCCCAAATTCATAACTTACACATACTAATTCCAAACTTAATGAGTGATAGCTTTTTGAAAACACAAAAACAAGATACAAAAAGCTCTCAAAATTTCATTACCAAAATCTTTATGAAAAATGTGCAATCTTTTCTCAAAGTAATGGGTCTCATAAGCAAACAAGGGGGAGGAAAAAGATGACCCTCCACCTCATCTGGCACCTCAACCTCCATGCCATCCACCTAAGCTAGTGGATTTTGACCACTAAGATGCCACATGGGCCATCTCCGATCCTCGATAAGTCTATCCACATCATCTATATGGACTATTAATCCATTTAAAAAAACAAAGAAAGATAAAACAAGTATTACCTTTTGTTTTTTACAACTTCAAACAAACAAACAAACAAAAATATTAGAACATCTTCAAGTATATAAATTAAAGAACTAAATGTTTGTTAAATAGAGGTTAAAAAAAAAGAGTTCAAGTGGGGTATGACCCCACTTGTTTTTTGAGACTCTAAAAAAAAACACTCCAATTTAACAAACAATTATGTATTTTCATATAATGATCAAAGTCAAAGTTTCATCGTGGAATGGTAAACATGGGAAATAACACAAAGATTTGACAAAGGAAAATTGAAACTAAGTTGAAATCAAGAGTGTTAGTACAACACCATCTACTACGTTAGTATTAGTATAACAACTATCCCAAAGACGTGTTAGTACCAAAAAAAATCATAACCATAATAAGCTAAAGGTTTTCCCTAAGTGTCATCGCCAGTCATAAGGGAAGAATCTTCCAGAATTAATGCATATTACTTAAGTCCTAAATAAGGACTCGAAAGAACAACAAATATAACATAATAAGAATTAATACAACCAAAATACTACTAAATCTTTACCAAGACTTCTAAAACCAGTACAAAAACAATAAATAAGACTTGAAGGGACCTCAATGTCCTTCAAGGCTTACAAAATAGAAGAAAAAACAGCTTGAAATGCTCCCAAAACACCACATTTACAACTTTGACTCAAAAATGGCCCAAAGTCCACGTTTAATAAACCAATAAATTTATATAGCCAAAATAATGGCCAAAAGGGGTGATTTGAGAGAAAAATGACTGCCCTTATATACTCTTTCAAGGGCACCCACCTCCTCTCATTTCAACATGGTAATCTTATCAATTAGAATTTTCATCCTAATTTACTAATTTTTACTTTTTATGTTGGTTTATTTTCTAACTTTTGGAGATTAATTCTGAATCACAAACAGATTACGCCATTGGCTTCAAAAGGCCATTTTCAATATGAAAGAATTCCCCACCCCTTTTTCTAACTTCAAAATTTCGACAAAACCTAATGCCAACTTAACACCAAAAAAGGTTTAAAATCCAATTTTGGAAGTTTGACTTTTTTGAAAAAAGTAACTAGTCTAGGCTTTTAAGTGGATGTGGGGGAGTAAGAAAAGACCTAGCTTTGACCTCATTCCGCTTTTGTATGCTCCCGATCCATTGGTCAACTCCACCCTAATTTTTAAATTTTGTCGATTATTGAAGAATCTTGCAAGTTCGGATTCTTCTGACTATTGAAATGTCTTGAAATTTGTTGGAGCGTCTTATTAACATAAAAGAAGCTATTCTAATTTTTAATGAGATTTTACCGCCATTTGGGGAATTTCTAGGAATTTCCCATTGTAGGTTTGGATAGTTGACCGTCCGGAAAAGCATCTTTTGACTATCAGAAAATTTTGAAACTTTTTGTGGAACCTCCTATGGAATTGCACAACACATATATAGGCTCATATTTTTACTCTATACATCGACCTAGGGTGAATAAAATCCACCCCCTCATTTAATTATCGGTGGCTAAGGAATCTTTCACATCAGAGGAAATCTTAGCAAACCGACTTTGCCATTGTTTCCCAAGTTTGGTATTAACTCTCAATCACCCTCTTTGGACTAGAGATTCCTCCATGGTCCCACCTTGGTATTTTTCACATTTGCAAGCCTACAATTGAGATTCTGCTATTTCGTTGATGAAATGGGGAAACTGAAACCTATCTGCAGAACTAACCTAAGTGCCTGACCAGGGTTCCTTCGACCAATATTAGCTTAGAGATGTCCTTTCTATACGGGTTTTTGAGCCTAATATGCTTATAACTTGTAATTACCACAATTAGTTGGGTTCTAACCTATTTATAAGTGGAATTTGAATCTAATTAGTAAAAAATACTCAAAATATGACCAAATATTATATTGGCATGTAACACACCTATTTTACACTCTTTGGGGGACTTTTTGTACTATTTTCCACACTTATTTTTGCAAAAAAAATTAAAAAAAAGATAAGTAAGTCCCTAGTGACGAAATAGGGGCTTACACTCCTTTCTTTCTACTTAGTACCTCTCAGTGCCGAAGGGGGACACCCACACATGGAAATTTTTTTTTTAAATTAAAAAAAATCCCTTTTTTTTTGCTTTTCATGATGGGTTCTCCCCTCGACACCGAGGGGTACCAAGCAACAAGAGGGAAGTGATCATAAAAAACTTATTTTCAATGGAACAACCATATTTGATTTCAAAAGAATCCTAATTAATCATTAATTTTCTTCTTCTTAAAATTTAGTGAAGTCCAATGAATGGCACATCAAGGTTGTTCAAGGGACCACGGTAATAGGTATTAATAAAATTTATTAAAAATAAGAAATTTTAGCCAAAAATTTTAGATGGAATTTCTAAAAAGTTGTATGCTCATAGGCTCACAAGCTCACAGGCTTACAAAATAGCAACCCTGCATCTAACTATTACATATTTTTTCTATAAGTAATATATCATCTTTCAGATCTCCAAACTGATGTATGTATATAGAGTCTTGAGCCAATAATATGCTAATTGCTAGCTCAATTAGCAAAACTAAAGAAAACTTGACTCCAATTTTTTTGAATTGTTGAAATGCATAAAGAAGTTTAGGATAAAGCCATTGCATCCAATCAAAGCGTTTGTGGCCACGTCCAGAAGCAACCTTTGTATACAACCACTTTCAAACTCCAAAACAACTTCTGCTACAAGAAAGTGCCAAATTGGAATCTTCATCCATGTCATTGAAAAATTTGTCACACAGCTTCCACCATCATAATGCTCTCATTAGGTTGGCACTTTTCTCTCCTTGAAAGTGTTGTGGAAAAGCTCCAATTGTACATATGCAAAGGCTTGTGAGACCATCCAATGCCTCATCTTCAATCATCCAAGCAATGACATTTTTGCGTGTTGCAATAGTAGAAACTTGTTGCAATGCACGTTAAGTGCCAACATTTGGATCCAAGTTGTGAAGAGGCAAAGGAGATCAGTAGTGCTCATTAACATTCATGGTGCTTGAAGATGAAAAATCCTAAAATGCAAAACAAAATTATAATTAATGATAGAATAATGCTTGAAAGAGAAAAATAAAACTCATTAAAAAACACCTTGAAAATCAACTCTAACATTTGAAATCATCTCTAAAACATTCAAAACCCCTCTAAATAATATATTTGGCTTTTAACCCCTAATGAACTGAAATTTTCTCACAAAGGTATGCTCCTTCAAAGTGTGCTGCCTTGTATTTCCATTGACCTCAGAAAAACTTTAAAATTAAATATCTCCTAAGCTATGTAGTCAATTAATTTGAATTTTTTTCAGGTGCTCACTTTCATTGTTAAATTCAAGATCCTATGGTTAAATTCTATCCAATCTCAAGAAAAAATGAGAAAAAAATTGCTCAAGTTATTGGCAATTTTTGCCCATTTTGAAATAACACCCTCTGTGAATCATTAGCAGTTAAAATGACCACTAATCAGCAAGAAAAGATAAAATAAGATAATCTATATATGATGATTAAAGGCTTGTCAATGGTCAAGATTTAATAGTACAATCTAGAATTAGTTAAATTCAAGCTTCATTGATGCATTGAATATTTTGATGAATATGCATTCACAAAGACAACAATGGGTTTAGATTCTCTCAAAGACTTATCTAAAGCTCATGAGCTTATATCTACAATGACTTTAGACCAAGGCTATATTCAGCATCAATCTCTCCTTTCTTTGGTTCAAAACCTTTCAAATCCACAACCATCCAGGTCTTGGGACAAGAAAAAAAATCATCAATCTTGTAATTAATAAATACTAAAGACATCACATTGAATTCTCACCCTTTGGCATCTCTCAAGGTTCATCAATATTAATTAAAAAATAATATGCAGACTCGCATGACCAAACCCTAGGTACTATGCAAGGGCAATTTTGTTGGTTAAGCCAATGCAATCTTCTTAAAAGAAATCTACTAAGCTCTCTTGACCATTTTGAGGTGTAATCCTTCTATCAATGTGTGATTCACAGAGTTGTGGAAAAAAATGGAAAATAATTGAAGACATCTTGCTACACAAAGTTGACTGCCCACATTCACCATAAAGTGAAATGAAGTCAAACTCTAGAATACTAGAGATGGATACTCAAAGTTCTTTATTGGCCTCAACAATATTACTCCAATTTAGAACTCTAGTTAATTTTTGCATCAAAACAAATTGATATGAAATCGACCATCTCTATTTGCATTGAATTATACGGAACAAGGATTTAGTAAAAAAGGTTGGACAACAACTGAAACCGTCATAGTCTCTATAACATTCATAACCAAGCCTCAAAACAAAATCCGGAGTCTCATAATGCACCTAATTTGACTATCAAATGGAATGTCATACTTGTAGCAGGTGTGGAGGGTGAGTTTGGAATGAAAGTAATCTCAAGCACCTAAATAACTATTTGAACTTCTTGAAGCATCCTTTTCAATAACCGATTCATGCAACTCCTTCCAGCGGTGCTTAATGCCAACTTGTTGTCTTCTCAACAAATAAGCTTCTTGCAACTCATCAAACTACAAATCACCAACAAACCATAAGCTACATTCTTGAATTATAGGTGATTGGAAATTATAAAATATCCATTAGAATAAAATATGAATGTCTCAATACTTGAACAAGATTACAAACACTAGAGAATTTGGCTAGAATTTGAATAGTTTATTTAAGATCGAGAGTGCAATGTGCAAGAAAATTTTTAATCCTCACAACATCTCAGTACTCAAAAAGACAACAATGAGTTAAGGGACATTCTCACTTGGCCTTAGACAATCTAAAGGAGTGCTTGTAAGTGGTAGCAAAGCAGTGGTTGTTCACACCAATGGCAGTCATTAACTCCCAAACCTATGTGGTGGCAAAGGCAAAAGCATGGTGTTAGTCGAAAGGTTGTTCTATTACTTCCTATTTGGGAATTGTAACTACGGTGTTTCATAGCTGGTGTCAATGAGGCACCTTATGAAAGAATGCGATTACAATTTTTGCCACTAGGAGTCCAACCATGGAACTTCAAACCTCTGCTTTTTTTTATTGTAGAGCCTCAGATTCCTTCAAAGAACAACAATGACCAATAATACATGAATCCCTCCGAGTCGCCAACACAGAAACAGAACCCACTATGCAGAAAAGCATCCAATTATTGGAAGCAAAATTTTAAACGAGCTTCACTAGAAATTCCAATCTCCAACCCAGGAACGAACATGATAGCAAATGTGGAAGTGCAAGCATTCTAAAGAAACTAGAGTGTGACCAAGTTTCCTAATCCATAGCACTTCCTTCATGACAGAAGAAAATGGATGTCCGTGACCAGCTCAATTCAAAGAAGCAAAGTTATTGAAGGAGAAAAATATGGGGAGAGATGATGGAGAAAAATTAGACACCTCCGCCAAAATAGTCAATCCAGTGTTTTTGAAAAGTCATCTACTAGTGTGACTACACACTCTTCTCAAGCACTCTTAGTAGCCTTGCTAGTAGATTTGAAAAAGTCGAGGAATGTGTACTACTGTTGGTCTATACGTCAATATATAACTTGGTACAATGCGGTGCCTCGCTATGAACCCTCTCACTGTGTAAATGGGCCTTTCTGGAAAACAATGCAGGATTCTTATTTTTTAAACCACTACTCCATATATACAGCCAAGTGAGAATGTACTCTAACTTTGAAAAAAATTGCACAAGAAAGAAAATATATCTAAGCTAATACTCTATACTCCTTGGCTACCTTGTGTATACCTGTAGGGCTGCAGATTCACCACGACTGAACATTTTGTGAGGTAATACAAGTAAGCCAAGTGTGCAAGGCACCAACAATTTAAATCAAGACTACAAGCTCAACAAGAGGAAAGGGAAAAAAAAATTAACAAAACAAAATGGATCGCATGCCAAACCTTGTTAGATAGGCAATTTCGCAAGTTTGTCAAGTTTACCTGGCAAAGAAAAGCTTCAATTTCAAAGGAAGGCTTAGAGAAGGTGGCAAGGCAGACACAAAGGACGGCCTGGCAAGGTCAAGGAGGCAAAGAGAAACGACGGCAAGGGAAGTTCACGGAGGCGGAGAGAAAAGACATCGATCAAGGAGGTGGAGAGAAAGGATAGAGAAGGGAGGGTGAACCCTAAACCCTAAATGCAAACTACTTGATATTTTGAGTGGGTGGGGTTAAAGTAAACATAACACTATTAGTAACATAACACTAAATATCATTATTAGTGTAGTTTTTTCCCGATGCGGGTGGCCTGGAGGGACGGGGCAAACTATAAACGTCCTTTGTCCTCTTGACCAATGAAATCCTCGCTAGTGGATGAGAAAAGACTATAAATCATCCATTTTCAAGCCAGACGGAGGACGGGCGGGGGTAAACTGACGTTGCCAGTTGCCTTCAGTCGTCGGGAAAAATCAAACTCCGTCTGCCCGAGACGTCGTCGTTACCTCGTTGTCTTCTCTAAATGTCTGTATGTCGACATAGTTTTGCAAACTCACGTCTAGGGTTTGCGAACAAAAATCGCACAAGGCCTCGACAGCTCTTGTAGCGCAAGTCACAGACGAGTGAGAGGGAGAGCAGCGACAACTAAAGCATCAACAACAGGAGCAGGAGCAGCGATGGCGGGCGTCGACACAGAGATGGTCACGGGGCCGACGGGCGAGGGGTCCAGTGCCGGAGCGAGCTCAAGTGCCATCTCCAAGCGCCCCAAGCGTTTCGAGATCAAGAAGTGGAATGCGGTCGCGCTCTGGGCATGGGGTAGGTTCTCGTTTCCGCAATTTTGGATCAGTATCGAGAAACTTTGTCGGATGCCGATTGCGATGGACAGTTTATTGTGGGGCGGCAATTCTCTTGTTTTGTCCGCTGATATAAATTCTTTTCCTTACGATGCTTAGTTCAATTGATTACAAGGTTGACAAACCCTGTTGAAACGTCGTTGTAATTTTCTTGCCGAGGGCTCACTATAGAGTTTGCCGCTGACAGATATCGTGGTGGACAACTGCGCCATTTGCCGGAATCATATCATGGACTTGTGTATCGAGTGCCAGGCCAATCAAGCCAGCGCGACGAGCGAGGAGTGCACCGTGGCATGGGGTACGAGTCTCTTCGCATTCTTCCAGTCTGTCTCTGTTTTTAGTTGGTGCGTGGTTTTGAAGGTTGAAGATGCGTCACTTCAAGCATATGTAGGAGTTTGATTTCTGGGAGATCGGTATTGAGCTGTGGAGAGATTACTTTGGGTAAAGGAGCCCTATGTGTGGATCAAAGTTTCTGATGCAATTTTCACGTGGGAGGCTGTAGATTATTATAAATTGAAGTGACAGTGGACAATTCCGTTCCCATCTGAACATGAGAGATCTTAGACATTTAGCCAAGTCATGCTTAAACCACTTGCAACTGAGTCTCTTCAAGTGTATGAATAGATGAGGTGCTGAGGTGGGATCAAGTTCCTTCCAGTTTTAGTATCGTCTACTTACTGTATCTATCTTTCCTGATGCCTCCGAATATTTTGCATTGAACTCTGATTTTGGTCTTGGTTGTGTCTGTGGTTTGCAATCCTGCAGGTGTTTGTAACCACGCGTTTCATTTCCACTGCATCAGCAGATGGTTGAAGACGCGGCAAGTGTGCCCGCTGGACAACAGCGAGTGGGAGTTTCAGAAGTATGGACGGTGACCAGTGTTTCGTTTTGGACTCCACTAGGTTTCGACATGACGAGGTCTGGCCAGAGTGCACATTATGGAAACATTGCAGTGACATTCGTACGTGTACAAAATTTCCGTGTAGAGGGAAATCGCTGTCTGATTTTTTTTTGGTTATTTTTTTGTGTTATTTCTTGAACAGCAGACCCATCAGAGTAGGGTTGCTATTTGAGGATCCTTAGTTTGGTGCATTAGTTGTTTTAACAGTTTGTAAAAAGCTTACAAGCTTGAATGATAATACTGATGCGAATGACTTTCTTCTACGATGTTTTAGTCGTTACTGTAACTCTCCTGATTTGATGTCGAGAATATTCTTGTTACAGATGAGATCTTCGAGGGGAACTGGTTTGTTCTCCTTTTCAATCTCTTTTTCCGTGTCTTGAAAGCAATACCAATCAACTTCCAAAAAGTATGGCTTGTGCCACATTGTCAATTCCTACGTATTCTATAATACAACACCAATCTATATTACAAAATTGTGTACATTGGAGCCACGCCATAACCAAGTTCTCTACATTTAGCAGGCGCTGATAGTGCTGAGTTGGGTAGGCCAATGAGTTGCTGGCCACCTCAGTGGGGATCATGAGAGGCTGGAGTATTTCTCGGGTTTGGCCTGGAAAATCACGGGGTGAAATCAGAACCCGTCGTTCTACCGGACTTGGTGCCAGGAAATTACTTTAAAATTACAAGAGTGCCTAGCTGAAACAACGTCGATTCAAACATATTGTTAAAAGCAGTCATTAACTGAAGATCTGACACCAAGTGATGTGGGTTAGCGTGCTACTCACAGAGCCTTCCTCGTGCACTCGCCAGATGGTTTCTCCGAGGAGATTGGCGACGGACAACACAGTCAGCTGCGGGAAGTAATGTTTTTCTCTCAAAGGAATTGTGTTGGTGGTGATAACTTCGTGAAATAGTCCTCCTGAAAGTCTCTCTATAGCAGGTGGACTGCAATCACAAGGGACAATGTCAAGAGGACACATAAACCGACAATAAACGAACGAAGGAAGTTGCACTGTACTGCGTCTGGGCAGAAGTCACCCAGAGGAAACACAGCATGAAGCAGAATGAAAAAATCGAATGAATGTGAGACACTAAGAAAAGCATTGGGGTAGAGTTATAATCAGAACATACCTCAAAACGGCATGTGTACAGCAAGCGTACACTTCACGAGCACCTTCAGCATGAAGAAGGGCTGCACCGTTGTAGATGGTACCTGAAAAGTGCACAAAGAAACTTTTCAGCATGAGGTGAGCAAGACCCACTTCTAGCAAATAGAATATGCCATTGAAGCACTATTCATTATGGACAACAGCCTTGTCTACGAGACCTAAGAATCTTACCTCAAGGATAACTCTAATCATGTGTCATAAGTCAAGCTTATAGAATTCAAAAGATCTATTAAATTCAATGATGTCGGTTAGGTGAGGTATTTGGTATTGTCAAGACACATTCCACAATACTAATTCCCAACGCTTCACCAATAGAATTGATGACTGAATGATGTATGCTAACAAAAAGAGAGCTCACCAGCAGTATCAATCATATCATCAACCATTACTGCCACCTTTCCCTTGACATCTCCAATGAGATTCATCACCTGTCAAGGTCCAACAATTTTAACTCTCTGATCAAATTAGTACATCTGGTACACAAACAAAAGTGGTTGACACTTAAAAATCACAGCTCTTGAAAGCAAACTGAAAAGCTAACCCGAGGGTCTGGCTGTGACGAGCTAATGACACTGCAAAGAGATATCATCACTTGACACCAAACAATTGAAAGTTCATGGATAAATTCTTACACAGGCGATGCAGAGCATAGCGAAAAAAGCTAGTCTCAGTATTGATGCCAATTTACCTCTGATATATTATGTCCTTGTCTTCGTTTGTCAACAATAGCTAGTGGGGCATCCGACAGCTTTTTAGCAAATGCACGAGCACGGGCAACTCCCCCAACATCGGGAGACACGACCACTAAGTCGCTTGACGATATCATCTTACTCGCCAGATAGTCAAGTATTACAGGCTGCACAATGCCACGATTAATCAATCAGGGCCTACGAAAGGGAACGCTAGAGTTAGCCTACATGCACTGTCTAGACATGCTGAATTAGGAAAAAACTGCATATAGTACTTACCTGCCCATAAACGTGATCAACGGAAATGTCAAAATAGCCCATTGACTGGCCGGAGTGAAGATCGCAAGCCAGCACTCTATTGGCCCCAGCCTCGGTGATCAAGTTAGCGACCAGCTTAGCAGCAATGGACTCTCGTCCTTGAGTCTGTACACAGAACAGGTTCTTTTCCATGAGAAGCTGCGTAAAGTAGTAGCAATAATCTACCTGCCACTAAGCTTGCATTACTCGTGCCTTACAACCATAATACTTTGACAGCCGAATCATTAAAGTGAAAACAAAGGAAATAGACTCGATGTTTGGCTTGTCGCAATCGACATCTACTTTCGACCCTTCTCTGATTATCTCTCCCCGTCGTAGTTTGCCCCAAGTTCAAGAGTCACAAACACTGAACAATAGTATACTGCGATAAGATACTCACTTTGCGGTCTGCTCGGGCATAGCCAAAGTATGGCAATACAGCTGTTATGTTCTTGGCAGACGCCCTGCGGCATGCATCTATCATAATAAGGAGCTCCATCAGGTTCTCATTTGCGGGTGGGCATGTCGGTTGCACAAGAAACACGTCACAACCACGAACGCTTTCTTGCAACTGTACATAGATTTCACCATCTGCGAAGCGTTTAATTGTAATTTTCCCCAAATCCATACCCATATAGTACGCGATTTCCTGCAAAACAACCACAAATATGCTTGTTAGAAACCACGACTCGTATAAGCAATGAGTATGGAGAGATCAGCTGATGCTATCACCACGATTTATGACATATCAACAGGAGTCAATCAGTGCGCATACCTGGGAGAGAGACTGATTCGCAGTGCCGGAGAAAATTTTAAGACGATTCTCTGAACGCATATCTTGAAGGGCAGTATCCCTCAAAGCTTTGGACCCAGCCTTGCCGTTCCAGTTGTGCGACGGCATCACAGGTAGAATAGGCTTTCCATTCCAAGACACAGGAGGATCCGCCAGCGTACATTTCTGCAACCAGTAGTCCACATTTTTAGACAGACTCCTTGTGGATTCAAAATTTGGCTAATATTATTTGCTCTTCCAATCTTGTACTGTAACAAATCTAGTGCTTGCCCGATAGAGTAAATTGATCGAGATATCCACTTCAAGTGATTTCATATTGAGCCTTGCAATCCAGAGTGATGCTCATTAGCTTCCCCTCATATTTCTCAGTAGAGTGGTTAAAATATATATCCATCGATAAGCCTAGGTAAATTGTAGTAGGATAATGTCGATTGCGAGTGTCTGATAAGACGACAAATTCTGGAATGCATTCACGGGAGCGAACTAGTAAGTCGAAAGCAGCGTCAAGCAAAAAATGAAACCTACTTTCATCTCAGTGATGCAATATATAAGAGATCCAACTCGCCTAGATGTTGGCATGCCGTGTGCTCGGGGGGAATAGACTATTGCTGTGAACGAATTCTAAAATCTCAAAAAACCCGGAGTAAGACGCAAATGCGATATTTAAATCAGAAGACCAGTCAGCTGTCAGAGTACATCCCGCTGGTTCGTGAAGGCAGGCGAAGAAAACACACTGAAAATCCGAACGTCGGATCGAAGCAACTTCAAAAGTTCGAAGATTTTTCGTACTCCAACGGAAAATATTCCTCAATCGGACATCTATTGTATTAGGAAACACAAACTCCCGTAATAAAATCCGAGCACATCTATTTTGAAGTATCAGATCTCCAATCTGCCTTTGTCTCCTTATAAACTGCCGCTCTCAATGTCCAGCACAAGAGTCCGGGATCCAGATTTCCAATGTTTCACTCTCTGACACCATTCTCTTTCGTAGATTTCGAGATTCCACTGAGTTAATAATTTCAAAAAACCCGGAACTAAATGGAAAAAACTCAGAGCACGTCCAAAGCACACTCCAACCGACAATATCAAGAACTTCACAACATCAGATTCGTTCAAAATACCTCACAAAGACACCAAATGGTCCAAATGGCACCGAGATATAAATTTCAATACTCACCGAATCCTCAATGAGTCCAAAAATATACTCCGTTACTCTCACACAGAAAATTCTCACAAAACAAAAACGGAGGCGCACTCAAAAGCAAAAGAACGTACCGGGTGAGAGACCGCCCGGCGCCATTTTTTCCAACTCTTCTCTCCGAAACCGAATCCACGCCCTAAACTCGTTCCAGACAAAGATGAAGAAGCCGTGAGCGTGTGCGACGACAACCATTGTTGGCCAGGGCCTGCTCTCGCCTGCAACGCCATCGCCATGGCTGCCAGACGGCACTGGAGCTCCCACACCATGGGTAACAAAGCAGAAAAGTCGATGAATCCATTCACACTTCTCATCTATTGAAAAAGATTCGGAGATACATTTTCATCCAGTTCCACACGTGTTTTGTGCGTAGGTGTTCTACTGAGATTCAATTGCTTGTTGGCGGAGCCTATTTCCGAACAAGGCTAATTTCCGTAAATGTACATTTCCTTTCCCAAATGTATATCCTGAGAACATCTTTCTCTACCGGAAAAAGGGAGCCACTTCTTTATTTTTAGTCATATATTGGATAGGGTCGCAGTATGAGGTGGACTATCATCCACGTCTCCAGAATTTCTCACTTATCATTCATCTTGAACTCATCCTCCATGGATACCAACTTAATGGGTATCAAGGAGGAATTCAGAGGGTATAAAGAGGGTGTAGTAAGGGTATCAGCTAAATGTCATGAAGGTGTCAATGTAGTACCAGAAGGGTATTAATACATCTTGAACTCATCCCCCACGGACACCAAGTCCATGGGTATCAAGGAGGTATTAAGAAGGTATAGGAAAGGTATCAGGTAAATGCCTTGAAGGTGTCAATGTAGTACCAGATGGATATTACAAGGGTATCAGGAGGGTACCAGGGCGGCCGACCTCGTTGCCCGAGGCAGAAGAAGCTCTCTCACGCAAAGCGCGTCCGTGGTGAAAGTTTGAATTGCATTGCGGATTTCTGTTTCAATTGTTTTGCACGTCTGATTTGCTGCGCCGACCTCGGTCGTCGTTTCTGAATTGATTCGCATCTCTTACACGTCTTCCTTTTTGAGTGAATTATAAGCGCATTATCATGGCTTAGAAACTGATGAGTCGTTTGCATCAATCTGCCGTTTCGTTTTTCCATCAGCCTCTTCGCTAGGTTTTCTGGCAGGAGCATCTTTTTCGGTGTGGGAGAGCAGTAAATTCAGAGGAGACGCTGTTGTGATTTGGACTTCGGTTTTAATTTTGATGTTTTAAGTTTTAGCGCTACCAAATTGGCGATGGTGGCAACCCGAGGATCGTGATTACCTGCCGCGACTGGTAAATTTATGCCCCTGTGAACATTTGAAATTCCGTCTCAAGTTTCATTTTCTTAGGATTTGGACATCTTTTGTGCTTCGATGACTGCTAAGCATTCTTTTGGGTTTTTTGTTGGTTTCGTGGTTCTGAATTTTTGGTTTAGCCCTAATTAGTGGAGCACTGAGAACGCTACGTACTTGAGTTGTTTGGAATCTTGTGTGGATCGGTTGTGGAATGAACGAGATTTTAATTGTATTTGAAGTTTAGATGACATTGATTGAAGGAATAACTTTCACTGAGGAATGTTTCTTGAATTCGTAAACCCGACTGCACCATGCGAGTGGTTCCGGAATCTCTTGAGACTCGTGAATTGAGAAGCAAAGTCTATTGCCGTATTCCAGAAATTTAGGGTTTTCTGTCTAATTTTTTCATGTCTAGATCGGAGCTTAAAAGTTTTTGCTATGATAAGGATCCTCCGGAGGGGATTCTTTCCAAAACCAAGCATGTCATGATTTGAATTGACCAGAGAATTCAGGCGTGAAGAATTCTTGAACTCTGAAGCATGGGTAGTATAGATGTTAGTGTTTCTTGTAATGCCTCTTGAGCTATGTCGTTTTCCAGATAGAATCTGTTGCTTTCGGTGTAGATGGGGCAATACTGCAGAACTTTGAACGGATTACCTTCATTCTGCAGCCCTAGGGTTCAGATTTTTCTTTTTTTTGATGAAAATATTCAGTGTCAGGGTTTGAGTTGCAGGTGTAATTCTTGTTTCCTTGTCAATGAAGATTTTGAAAATTTTGGTGTAATGATACCTGAGGGTTGAGTGCAATCATGCGGACTCGTTGTTTCACTTCACGAGGGCTTGATATGTGTGAGCAGGTATCAGGCATCTGTGTGAGCAAGCACAATGATGATGTTTATGCATTGACTGTGAGAAAGAGATTCACAGTTAGATGGTCAAGACAGGGGGCATCCTTGCAATTTAGAACTTATTATGAAGGGAGCTTTGATGTAGCTTGGAGGGGCAACGAGGATTGTGAAAGCCAGGGAACCGTACAGGATTCAATAAAGTCAGCATACTATCTGAGCATTGCCTTTTCTAGTGTCATTCTCATTGTAGTCACTACATTACTTATCGGTTGCATAAACTGGGCTAGTGAGAAGGTTGCTAAGGCGCTGGTAGAAAAGTATAAGAAACATCAGCAGCTTGTATTGCAAGATGGTGACAAATCATATTGTCCGCTGGGGTCTTCATGAGCTTGAAGGCAGCGGGTATTTGGCAAATGATGCAGGAAGCAGTGACGTCAAACCCATAGTGCATGAAGTATCCCAGAATGTTGAGAACAGAAGAAGCAGTGACATCCAACCAGCAAACCAAGTAATTCTTCAACCCGTTGTAGAAAAGAGGGTGGACGTCAGAAGCAGTGGCATCACCAGACCCGTAGACGAGATAGCCCAACCCAGAGTTGAAAGACCAAGGGTGGAAATTAGAAGCAGTGATACTATTAGACCGGTAAACGAGGTTGCCCAACCAAGAGTTGAATTACCAAGGGTGGCAATCAGAAGCAGTGACATCATACCGGTAAATGATTTTGGCGAACCGCTAGTTGACAGAGTCCGTGCCCCTTTTCAACTTTCTGAACTATCATCCGTGGTATCACAACCCAGTACTGCTAACGATGCCGTGATCGCTCAGGCGCTTCATGAGGAGTTTCAAAAACTAGCTGCTGCCGAAGCTGCTGGTCAGGATTGCAAGGAAAAGGTGTGATCTTTATTCATATGCTTACATCTTATTCTTCCTTTACAATCCTCCACCTCTCGTTGTATATGTATATAAAGAATATGCATCCGTGGCCAAGGTGTCATAGGGCCCTCCTATGATAGGTTCTGCTGGGGAAGGGGAATTGAAGTTGCCCTCGACATAGTTTTTTCTTGTGTTTTGGAGAACTTTCAAACTTTATATTGGAAGTGGTGGTACCTTACGAAAAGAAGATGTCAGATAATTTAGAATAGAATTTGCAGTTGTAATGCAACTATAAGCAACCATGTGACTGTATCGGGATGCTGATTTTGTTTTTTCGTTTCAGGATTTGGTTCTTGTCCAGACTTGGGTTGAAAATCCAGGAACTGCGGTTGCTGACAGCAGTAGTGGGGAAGGGAGCCCAGACCAAATTGAACGGGTTGCTCAAGCGTCCACTGCGGCTGTACTAGGGGATACTAGTACTCATGGACACGTAACTGTTTACAACTGGGAGAGCTCCAACGAAGACATGGATAGACAAAGGGCAGGGTCATTGTCAACGGTGTCAACGACCTCAAGCTCCCAAGACCCCTATACGCTCGATGAGGATGATAGACAAATTGCGTTAGCACTCTCGGAAGAGTATCAACAAGTGGACAAAGAAGTAGCCAACCGGCTTACGAAGCTGGAATCTATGAAGGTGTGTTTCTTCCGTTTAACCGGGACATTCTTTTACCAGAAATTTTTTCTTGCTTAAAATAATGAAGCGGCATATATGCTTTACCTCGGCTTTACGTTTGGTGACCTTTGAAAGGGAGGGCACAATCAAACTTCCATAATCGGTATTGCGTTACAAGTCAAATCACCTATATTTTTTGTGTTTCTTACTCCAAAGAATGCAAGGGAGATAGTGAAGGTGATCTGTGTGAAAAAATGTTCATGGTTTTGAGCTTCTGAACTGACTTCTTGAAAGAAGTTTTTCCACTTAGATTAAATAGCTTAATGTTTTTATTTTTGCAGCATATTCCACGAACAAATCTATCATTTCCAACTTTTGAGGACGCGTCAGCTGATCACCAACGGCTGGCGGATAGGTGATTTGCCGTTTCTCTTGACTGAACAAGAAAAGTTTTACGTTCGTAATCATGTGCGTGGATTGGTCTTGTCGAAGTGGGTAAGAGATTATTCTAATCATGTGCGTTGTTTCTGCATGTCTACAGGCTGCTATTGTATGGGTTGACTGAGCAAAAGATTAAAGGTGACGGAAATTGCCAGGTATTTATCCTCTACTCTCTAAGGGCCTATGCGTCTTTAGAACTAGCGAATTCTATTGACTTTTATTTTTCACGGAAAGGAATTGATTTCGTACTTTCGAAGTGGAAGCGAATGATTTCTGTGAAGTTTTATGTTTTGTTTGGGATTATGTCTGTCCTGAAGATTTTTACGTTCTCTTCCTGTGACAGTTTCGTGCTCTCTCAGATCAACTTTATCGCACTCCAGAACATCACAAGTATGTAAGGAAAGTGGTCGTGAAGCAGGTATAATTTCCTTGACACCTCTCGAGTTATTTATTTATGATGTCCATAAGAACATGCGATTTTGTCTATTTTGTGGGATAAACATCTCCATGCAGTTTTTGAGAGTTGGAAGTCATGGTCATTTTCTTGTATCAATACTTCTTACCATGCAAGAGGCACTAATTACATGTAACTATTGCATTGGACCTGGAACAGCTGAAGGCAAACCCGGAGGTGTATTCAAACTACGTGCCCATGAAGTATTCAGAATACATGAAGAACATGGCCAAGTAGATCTCCTGCTATTTCATGTTTCTGGGTTATGTTGGCTTATATCGTGGGTAGTGATACCCAGTAAATTCCACGAAATCACATTTAACTGAGGTTTGTCGCTCAATATTGGAATAAGAATCTGACCTAATATTTTGGCGATTGCAGGAACAGTGAATGGGGTGATCATGTAACTCTGCAAGCAGCTTCCGACCATGTACTCATTCTGTCCCTAACTTGTGTACGGTATCATCCGCGATATTGTTATCTTTGTACTGAGTCCAAGATTGGTTTCATTCTATGGCCTGGCATGAAATTTCGGAAATAGGCATCAGTGATGTGGTTCTTCCTGAATGAGATACTCAAGCTGCATTGTGGGCATGGGTGCAGTTTGGCGTAAGGATCTCTTTAATCACATCTTTCAAGGACACCTGCTTTATTGAGATCGTTCCTGCGGAGCAGAAGTCTGTAAGAGGTCATCACTTCTTACCATTCTTCTTCCCTGCATAGCGTTGCCTTCTGTTTTAAATCAGCTGAATTTGGCCCCGCCCGCACCAACCACTTAGCGGCTGTAGCCAACGAGAACTAATGACTGGGCGGCCGCCCTGCCAAAGTGGTGGCAGTTAGCAAATTGGTTCTTATTCCCGCCAACTAACTAAGCATTTGATTTACATTCATTTCCATCAGTTTACTCAACTTCCAGATTTTTGACAAGTAAGCTAATCGCACTGGTACCAATGGTTTGAATCCGCCTGCACCACGTAGCAGGAGTTAGCAAACCTGAAAGCCCTCTTCTCCATTAGTTACCTTGGCACAGAATAGGTTAGTTAACATCCAACTAGCTAGTGGATCTTAAAATCTCAGTTAGCTAATTAGCGCTACTTGGTTGACTTCCAAAGGAGCTAATTCCGTAATTCTGAACTCACTTTGGGTTGAGGTCGAATTATTGAACAATATCTCTGACTAGTTCTCATTTTGGCTCTGGTCGTATATGCAGAAATCTATCTTAGCTTCTGGGCTGAAGTGCACTACAACTCGATCTATCCTTTAGGCGGTGAGCAATTGCGTCACCATTCCTTGAGTACTGTGAATCTCATTTATTTGCTTCAATTCTTTCCACATCTTAATGCCAGAGTCTCGTCTTTGCATTTGCGGAAGACCTGGGTAGCATTTACAGCATGTCTGATTCTTACAGTCTTCATATTGTTCCTAATCTGTCAGATATCTACTCAAATGTTTACACACAGCACCAAAGCAAGAAGAGGCGCTGGTTAGAGAAACTGTTCTAGGCACTGTTGAGTAGCACTAGGTTGTGAAGCTTTTGGGTCCGTCTTCAACTGGATCTGTTTATTTATTTGGTTGGTTTATCGCCAGTACAAGGCTTGAGTTAGCTAAACAAGTTCTCTATGATCGACCATTTTCTCCAGTATCTGAGGGAGATTCTAGTGTCGGTCTTGAATACAGGCATCTTTCATCCATTCCTGCGAACTGTTTGTGAGAAGAAAAATATTTGGACAGTGAATAATTTCCTCTCCTCTTGAGCTTGGTCAAATTGCTGAAATACTATCCCGGGGTGATGATTGTTTGTTTGTTTCTTACTTCCCAGAGCTTCCCCGTTACAAGGAGGATGAGTATTCACTGAGTTCTCCTGTGGATTTCTAGTGAGTTTTTTAATGTCCTGTTCATTTGATTAGGTCTATTACATTTCTTTGTGTTGATCTTTTGAAAGTTTAAGGAATCCGCCCTTTGCTGTTTGAGTGCTACCACTGACGCTGCCAGAGTTATATATGAATGTTGATTGCATTCTGAATTGTATGAGTGGTCAAGTAATTTGCTTGTTGGATTTGGGGACAGTACAAACGTGCCTGAGGATGAAGCTATTTCATTGAATAGTAGATACGATGTGAACTTCTGCTACTGACAGTTCTGGGAATGTTGGTATATTTTCTTGATGCAATTCTTGGTTGATGTAATGTATACCAAAAGTATAAGGTAGGGATGCCCAGAATTGCCAACCCTAAGACCTTAGACAATTGGTTCATATTAACAGGAAATAAAACCATCTAAATATCTGTAGAATTGTAGGTTAAAAGTTCATCTATCAACGAAACTTTGAACCTTCACAACTTCTGCATAACTTCTTCGTATGTTATGAGTAATTCAGTATAACACATTCTTCTCTATGTTGTAATCATCTTATAGGTTTGACCAGCCTAATAATTGTAACTATGTTCAGTATTAAAAATGGCAATTATGAGTATCTCTGCCCTAACTCGTGCATACTCTGTCAAATGAATACATTGAACATGTAGAACTTAATGCAGCTTCTATTACATAATTCATTTTGTTGAGTACAGTGAACTTGCCTGCCCAAAGCATTAAAAAGTCTGCTGGTGCGAACAGCAAGAATAGCCGCAAAAGTTGCAAGCAGAACAAGTCATGCAAATCAAAGAAGCGCATCCAAATGTCTGGTAAGAAGTGCGAACAAAGACCTCCTAAAAGATACAAAATTGCCAAATATGAAGCAAAGAAGCAAATCGACAAGGTGTGTGAACAGAAACCTACCGATAGATTCAAACTCATCAAGAAGTGTGAACTAAAGAAGTCTCAAAAAAATGTGAACTTAAAACGCAAAGCCTCAACAAAAAAACAAAATAATCTCAAAAATCTCAAAATAGTCAAAACACCAAAGTTCAAGCGAAGGGGTCAGGCTCGGAGAATTTTGAACAAAACTCCATCAAGGATCAAATTCCGAAGCCGAAAAACTTGTCAGAGACCAAACATGTCCATGAAAATGGATGTCAATGACTCTCAAGAATGCTCTAATTCTGAAAATTCTTCTCTCAACTTTTCAGAGCCAGTTCTTGTACCAAGAAAACCATCCTCCAAGAGGCCATTGGGTTTTAAAGCCCTTTTGTGTAGGCTATTTGGCTTTAACACTAAAAAGAGGACAAAACCAAAACCATTTCAATTTTGATCAATTTTAGGGAGAAATCGACCAACACACATTTTTAGATAGAAACCCACTTGTGCCTTGCTAGACATTTGTATTATTGTTCACAATGCTAGAATTATATTAATTTTAATTTGTAAGTTCTATTTTGGGGGATTTGTAGTGATTGTATGTACTAGTGTTGTGTAGGTATAGGTCAAGGGGTATCTCAAATCTAGATACTTCAAAATATTAAAAATATTAGACATTAGAATAAAGATAATTTATGTCTTGGAGAGGTCTAAATTAAAGATATTTTTAATAAATTTCCATATATTGGTATATATTACTTGTATAGTATGTTGAAAGTAGCTCATCATGTTGTGACCCACTAGATTGGAACAATATGGCATTAGTCTATAGTGGATAGAGTCTAATATATGGAACATTTATAAGCATATGTAAAACCAATACTATGCATTTTTATGCATGTAGATTGTTGAGGATTATAATTTAATTTGCGAAGATTCTTATTTGTGGAACAACTTTGTCTTCAAGGCTTGAATATATTTTAAGGGTTTCTAGAGGAGTTGGATGATAGAATGATTTTTGTTTTTGTTGCACACTATTAGAATCTTTGCTTTCATTGCTCCAAATAAATACCATACTAAATCCTTTAATAGATTCATTTCCTTGCAATGAATATTATTTTATTTATATTTAAATATATTGCCTAAAAAACATTTACTTTCATTTGAGGTTTAGCAAAAAAATCTTATAAGCCAAAGAAGATTCGATAGACTTAGATCAAACATCAAGCCAACACTTGCCAAATTAGATCAAGCAATACATTTAGAACTTCCAAAATGTTTAGAACTACTAGAGTGCAACAATGATAAAAGACTAAATAGATGCTCAAATAGAAAAATTAAATAATATTAGTAAATACTTCAATGTTATTAAAAACAAAAATAAATTTGATAATAAAAATTAGTATGAAAAGCTATACAATAATTAGTTACTAATTTCAACATTCTTGACCCTTCATTAGAGGTCCTTTTGTCTTCCTAGATATGGAAGGGCCAATGAAGAAGACTTGTGGCAAGGCATCATAGGCTTGCATATAACCTAAGAGGTCTCTCCAATAATTGAGGAAGATATCCCTCTTCTTCCAATGGTCAAGGCCCTCTTCTTCCAATAGTCAAGGTGAGGGACAAATCAAATAATTAAAAAAAATTATGGATGATCTGTGGTGTCCATTATACTCTAGGTTGGAATATCTTTACTAAAATATGAATATATCTTTATAAAATGAAGAATCTCAACTCTTTAACCCCTAAACGTCCAGATTCATCTCTAGAAATGGCGATTTGAGAAAAATCATTATAATGTGCTATTTGGAAGCATATTTTGGAATTGAAATGCAAATAAAAGTTGTACATTTTGATTTGTAGATTCCATCTCTACGGTTAGATTCACCAATGCTGTCACTAATTTTTTTTTTATAAATTTTGAAAGAGAAATTCCAAAATTCCTTCAAAATTCGATTGCAAGTAAAATATTATCATTTTTGGAGTAAAATTTGTTGGAAGGGATTTGAAATGAGGTTCTTTTCACATGGTGGTTTTTTGAAATTTTTGTGTTCTTCCTATCTATGACCTCATTTTGGCTAATCCAGTTTTGAACTAAAGTCAATGCAGTTTGACCACTTGACATACTTGCACATTTGTAATTTTAGAAAAATATGAACTCTAGTAACACCAAATCCAGCCCTTAGATAGGACAACAACTTGATAGCGTACCTTCACAAATTAAAATAACTTTCATCCAAGTAGTTAGGAGGATGAAATTGGAGTTTCAATCTGTTCATCGTCCAGAAAATGGATGTCTACGCGTTTAAGGGTTAAAAGTAATCTATTTAAAATTAGCATGGTTCATAGCAATTGCATTAGAAACTTATAATAAAAGATGACATGAATTTTAGGAGAATCTATTGAGGTCATGGATGAAAAAATTTAGAATTGAATCCAATAATAATCCCTAAATTTTTCAAAGGTCTTTTCTAACTACTTATATTTGCTTCTATAATTAAATTTTGTATTTAGTTGTTCCATAATTTTTTTAATGAATAATCATGTTTGACTACATTCCTATACCACAATATATATAATGTATATATTTAAGAGTTCATAATCACATTTGAAAAACTATAGAAATTGTATGCGATAAAATGTGATTTATATACACAATTGCCCTAGGGACCTTAAAAATTCAACCTTCTAATGTCATTGCGAATACTAAGTAAGTGTTTGATGGAAGGTAGAGAATCCTTGTATGTAAGACAAAAGTGCCAATGTTCATCCCTTAGAACTTTGTGTGAAAAGGGATAGTCTCGTTGACAATAGTTTGACTTCTAATGAGTGCTCTTGATTTTTTTCAAGCAAATGATTCATATAGTACAAAAAAAATGATTTCCATGGTGACTAGCCCAATGTTCCAAAATTAAACTTCAAAAATCATTTAAAAAATTCCTCTCTTCATTTTCGTGACTCCTTACCCCACATCATCCCACCCCACCCCACCCCACCACCCAAAAAAATACTAAATTAACTTACATGGGGAGGAATGCCAATGCAACAACCTGACTTCCTGAGTTTCCTGTCAAATGCATGTGATGAACATGTGATCATACGGACAACAAATTAAATTAAAATTTTTTGCTCGGGCAGTGGGACATTTTCACATGGATCTTTGTCATTGGCCAATGAATGTTTAGTACTAGCGTTCCCTCGAGGGAAGCACCCACTCAAAAAATTCCCCATGAAGACACGGTACTAACTTAGTAGTATGGTACATGAACATGGAGACAAATCTTGACAAGAATGGAATGGCCTTTGGAGTAAGTATTAAATAAGGAATGTGGGAACCAGATGGTGCAGCACTTCAGAAATGAATTTGAAGATGGTTCCTATGGTGGGATCACAAAATGAAAATAATTGATGTCGAAATAGTCGCAAAACATAGTTAAAATTTAAAAAGATACAACACCTGAAATTGACCAAATATGAAGCAATGTGAAGCAATTGAGCACAGTTCCTATTTATGTAACTACAGTATTTAGGTTTCATTGGATTTTGAGAAAGTTAAAAGGGGATTCTAGAATATTCTTGAAGCATGCGATTTTTTGGACATTGTACAAATAAATTATAAATTTTTAAGTCAAAGAGGACGACATGGACACTAAGTGTGTGATGGATGATAGAAAATCCTTCTATGTAGGACAAAAGTGTAGATGTTCATCCTTAGAATTTTGTATAAAAAAGGATGCTCTTGCACAATTGTTTGATCTCCAATGAGTGCTTTGGGGGTGGAGGGGTAGCAAATGATTCATATGGTACCAAAAATGTTGATTTCCTTAGTGACTAGCAAGTTCTTATGGGGTTAAAGTGCTCAAATTAAGATGTAATTAAAATTGACCCTAGACTCCCATGAATATAAGGTATACATTTTAGGAAGGATTTTTTGAGATTGATTTGTGGGTTGCAATTAGGTACAATTTACCTCTATCAACTTTTATCATCATGTATAAAAACCAACATTGTACATCACTCATATATTTTGAGGCTTGAGATGTCTAATCATTGTACATTGTTTTTTTGGTCAAAAGTAAGGTGTTTGTTTTGGGTATGTCTTTTCTCTAGATTTGGACTTTTGTTTGCTCCTAAATACAACTCCAACTTACAAAATGGATAAAACAAATGCAAATTGGCAACATGATTAAGGTAGAAACATCTATTACCGGTTATTTAAGTTGATGTACATAGATGGAGTCAAAATTACAATTAGATGTTATTTTTTTCCCTCTAGACAAATGAAAATCATTAATATTCAAAATTAAATAAAAATTAAAGAATTTATTTTTCTATGAATTTTCAAAGTCAAGGCTTGAAAAAAAACTCAAAGTCTTCAATAGATACATGTTTGAAGGAACTTGAGAAAGACACAAAATCATACACTAGAATGAAAGCAAGAGACACGTGATGAGTATGTTGCATTGGATTGGGAATACTAGAGTTTTTGAAAAAAATATTAAAAAATAGAGTAAAATATGATGAATTAGAAGAAGAAGAAAAATAAAATTTTCACAAAAATGTGGACCTAAACAAGATTTACACCAAAATTTATATACAAAAAAAAATCAATTTCCTATTTTTTTGGTTTAAATTACTAAAAAATATTGAAAAAATTCCAAAGAAATATTTCAAAAATAAGGCACTAGTGAACACTTGAAAAAGATAATATTTCTCCAAAAAAATTATAGGGTTGTTCTTTTGGATGTCTAGAAATGCACTTACAACAAAGCCTTCTATGCATCTGAGTTGAGGACAATAAAAACTACATATAATTCTTTCGGAAAACTCTTTCAAATTCAATAGAGGAATGAAGTGAAAAGTATCATTTTGTACTCCTTATTACACTTAAATTCTCTAAAACCTTACGCATGAAAAATTGAAGAATAAATAGTAAGAAATTTTTAGAAATTACACAAAAATATTGATTGACTAGTCACTATACCGTTCACCTTCAATATAAATTTGAAGTATGACAATGAAAAATCCCTAAAAGTTATGCTCAATTTTGTGTTGCATTAGCAACATGTAACACATAATAGTACAAGTGTTTTCTGCTTTCACACACTAAAAGTTTGTCATTTGCAAAGTAGGAGCCTTTCAAAGCAAACAACTTAAACCTAAAAGACTAAAGAGTCCACTTTGAGTTTTTTGAAAACTTGTCAAGCTCTATCAACTTCATAATTTGAAAATTTTGCATGAAAATTTTAGGATGGTCACTAATCATTGTAATCTATGTATAAAGCATTGTTCACTTCATTTTGATAAATATTGCAAAATTTAGAAGGTTTTTGTTGAGTTCAATGTCAAACTAGGCATTCAAAAATATATTCTAAGGAATCAATTAATTTTATTGGATTGTAAAGATTGATATCTATTCAAAATCATTTGAACCGCTCAAATGTGATAATGAAATGAAAGTTATGAGGAGTTTTGTTTTATAGGCAATGAAGGTAGAAAAAAATATAAAGTAGTCTTTTGATTCAATTTTGAAAATTCTCAAATAAAAATAGATATAAAAAATACTAATTGTTTACTAGACCATTCTCACCATTGGAATGAATCATTTCAATTTCATATAAGAATTATAAGTGGTTTAGTTTTTTCTTCCACTCAAAACCACCTTCATTATACTTTTTGTAAAGATAAATACGAAAAAAAAATAGTTTATATATGTGTGTATATATTGACCAATAGTTGGTGTTGAAATTCATATTTGTCAATACAAAACCCCAAAATATCTTGATTCCATGGTTGCAAAGTGGACCATACATTTCACTAGTTTTTGTAAGTCCCTCATAATTCCATGAAGTGTCTCAAAGACCTTTCAACTCTCTTATTTAAAAAAAATTACAATCCAAATTTTCACAACATTGGCTTCAGAAATTAAGTGAAATTGAAAGTTTCCCTTTAGTTCCCTTAGAAAACCTTTTAACTCCTTCAATTGAAAAGACACAAATTTCTTTGAGGACTTCAATTTGAGTCATATGACTTTGACATTCTGTTATTTTAGTCTTGATTTCATTCCACCATCACAATCTTGTCTTCAATTCTAGTTGTGGCTTCAAATGCACTCTATGGTTGCAAAGTAAATCCTATATTTGTCAATACAAAAAAAAATCACTCCAAAAATTGTCTAAACCAATTTTGCCCTAAAAGTCGACATAGGAATAATTTAAAGTGAGATCTTTTATACAAAGTCAACTACCTATTATAAAAAATTTAAGAAAATGGAAATTAGATTTTATGTTATTTTAGCCAAAAAAAAATATGGTTTATCACTTTCAATGACCTATAGTAAGTAGGAATCAAGAATTTGTTTTAGATTGATTATCCTCAGAATCTGAAAGTCAAATTGAACATCTTTCAATTCTAATTACTTAATTCCCATTTGTAAACTATTCGTATTCAAAAAATTTAAATATGCATGCTATTCCAATTGGATATGCTAGAATTCCATCTACACTCATAGACCTTGCTACTAAATTTTATTACAAGTAGCCAACAACTTCTAATTTGATTTTTTGTCTTTCTAACATGAATTTACTTTCTTACAAACTATTTTTATTCAAACACTTTACATGGACATATAAAGTTGGATTTATCACAAACTTCATATCAAAGTATCAAACATAACCCAAATTGACAACTTCAATAGTCACATTTACAATTCCAAATACCATTGTAATTTCCAATTGGCATGCATTCTATTCCACACACACATTCAAACACAAATATTACAACTTACAATGAGAAACTGGATATAATTGCCAACAATCACTCTATAACATTTAAATTCCAAATTAGAAACTTGAAAAATTCCCACTTGATTTACCCACCTTCTTTAAGTGTTTATCTTAGAACTTTGGGGACAATTTTGTATAGTGGTCATTACTTCTAGTATTATAGAGAGAAGAAGAGCCCTAGTTGATCAATGTCTGTCTTAGATTAATACTTAATGAATCTATTTATCATCTATGGTAATTCATTAGAGTCTTTGTCCAATTAATACTTTGTGATAATCCTTCAAAAATCTTAGGATTTGGAGTTACAAATGTAATCAAAATTCAATTAATCACCAAGAAACCGAATGTCCATACTAAGTGGATAGTGAAAGTTTTTGAGAACTTATTGTTGGAACTACACAAAAGAAATGAAGTATATTCAAGTACATTGAAGAAAAAAATCGACTATTCTTCACCAATGTGACTTGTGGGGTAACTTGGAAGTTAATGATTTTTGTAAAATGTTTAAAGTTTATTTGTATAGATATGGGAAGGAAAAAACTTGCAGAATTGAAGATCTTATGTCTAGAACCTTCTCATGCCACCATTTATTGTGCCTAAAAAGCTCCAAATCTACAATTTTCCTACAAGGAACATATAAATAGTGGTTAACCTCTAAAGTTCCAATCTCTCATAGAGCTTTTGGAAATCTTGGATAGGTTCACATGAAGTTAATTTTCAATGGATGAAAGGAAAACTATACTATGTATGAGAGTTTATTTTAGCTTTCCAAAAATATAATAATACCCAAATCAAAAGAGTGTAGGCTTAAAAGTCTAGGATACTTGTAGATCATGCCCATACAAAGGGGATCCACCCAAGCAAGTTGTGGTGTTTTTTCATAACTTTAACTACTTA
The DNA here is from genome assembly GCA_963920665.1 of Straminergon stramineum. NCBI lineage: Eukaryota > Viridiplantae > Streptophyta > Bryopsida > Hypnales > Calliergonaceae > Straminergon > Straminergon stramineum. The sequence goes on along the minus strand of OY987264.1, from coordinate 32,636,265 downwards.
TTTCTAGCAATCTAGATACTTGGGCAAATGGGTTGAATTTTTTTTCACACATTCACACAATAGTTTAAGGCAATAATGGGTGATTAGAAATAACACTTGGTACTACCGTATTCTACATCATACTTTGCAAATCAATACATTTTTTGGTTAGAACATTTGCATTATACTTCTAGAAGATTCCAACATCATATCCAAGGTACATACGCCTATTTTTCAAATTGATTAATTTCTTCATATTTATTAAAAATGACTTCTTATATTTTAAGTATTTCTAATTCGATGTACTTGTAACCATTTGGGTGGGATGTAGTACTCTTTTGGGCCCAAAAAATTGGAATTTGAAGTCACTTACAAGGATCACAGAAATTGAATGAATGATTTTCTAAAAATAATAATTCTCCTCATGCATATGAGTTCAAAGTGTGTTATCTTTGTATCAATGCAAGGACTATGTAATTCTTTTTCATCAAGATGTAACAAGTTGATCAAAAGTCCCTTTAGGTTGAGAAACATGGCCATTTTAAATTTTATTTTGTTGAAGGTTTTTATTTTTAATGGATTTTATAAAATAAAAAAAATCTATAATCTAAAACATTATTTTTTCTATTTAGCATGTAAATTTTAGAGAATAATTTTATTAGGTTTGAATTTTGGGGGAGGACATTCTTTTCAATACTCTACTACTATTTCAAGTTTTTTAGGACTTTAAATTTATTTTTTCTCTAATGTAAAAATGAAAATGCAACAAATAGTACAAATGCTTCTTGTAATCACCTTAAGGAATTGTTGAAAATGAAAAAATAATCAATTTTTATACATTGCACTAAAAAATGGTAGTTCAAGAATAATTTTTAAAGCACAAATTTTAGTGTTAAATCATGAGATTCTATTTTTAGGGTGGGTGTTTTTGTACATGGTTTAGAATAGGAAAAATTTGTGCTCACTATTGGAATTGTGATATTTCAAATATGTTCTCAAGTTTTTTTGAAATCTTGCAAGTTGTCATTTTTTAAACATCCCTTTAATGCAAGATGATTTAGGATGTGTTATATACCTCTCTTATCTTTGAAAATTGACATGCAAATAATTAATATAATTACTTGTGCAATGGTCCAAACTCCCAAACTTCAATAGTGCCAAACTCCCAACAAATTTGGGTCAAATAATATTGACCTTGATGGATAGGCCTAAAATTTATTTTCTTCTAACTTCAAACATTATGATCTGAAAATCAACACAATCCAATGAGCTGAAATTTTCCACACATTCCTATGGTTGTAGACCTAGTACAATTTTGTACAATTGAACTTTGAGAACATACTTCAAATTCTGACTTTTGCTCAATGCACCCCAGAGTGGCAATTTTGGACACTTTTGATAAAAATTGTCAAAGAACTTAAGGGGTGAAAATGGTCATTTGTAATCCAACTCTATACCCTAACTATTCCAATAGGAATTTTGGAAAAAATAAATTCAATTTTCAAATTGATGTATTTCGCATTACTTGCATACTAGTCAATAACTCTAAATTAGTAAATTAACATTACATAACTCAATGACATTACTAATTGGACATAAGAAAAAGAGTAAGACTCCGCTTTCTAGACATTCTACATAGTATATTCTTGTAAACATATATTGTACTAGCAAGGCATGCTTAGGGCTTTGTTGTTTGGGTCTTGCAACTATTTATTATTTTCATTTTATTCTTCTTAGAAAGATGATAAATTTGTGGATATTTTTCAATTTTGTTTTTAAATGTATAATTATGAAAAAATTGACATATATTTCAAGAATTATTTTTCATTGATAATACCTAGGAAGTATTATCAATGTGTCACTCTTATAAAATTAAGTACATCAAGATCTTTAAGTTGTCCATGCCTAATTGTTATCTCAATCCAAAAGCAATCTTCATGGTTGTTTCTTTTTCTAAAAAACATGTGATAGGAACATGACAACTTTGGATTGGCTTTAATTAAACATAAAATTTATGCAATTATTTTGAAATTTTACTTTTTAATCATTTGGCATCTAAGAAATATATGGTAATGTCGTTTAAAATTGCCTTTCACTTGCAAACAAGTCTTTAGGAGTATCAAGATCTATGTTCAAGTGCTTGTTAAAACACTTTTTAATTGGTACATGTACATGCACTTTTCATTATGATATCCATATACACATCCGATTAATACAAAATACTATAAAGATTCACATCTTATTCATATATTTAGATTCAAAACAATGCATGCTATGATGTGTTCAAATTGTCTTTTAATTACCAACAAGAAAGAATAGAAACATATTTAAGTTGTTACTTTTTCAATAGCTTATTAAAATATTTTAAGGTGTAAATATATGTCGTATTATCTATGATAGCCATGTACACCTATAATTAGCATCTATAGGCCATCCCAAGTAAAAAGGTGGTCAACAAAAAAAATCACAAAAATTCAATAAATCTTCTTCTTATTATTATTTATAGGATGTATTTTTATCTAAAGAAGAGTTGTGATTCATTTTGGGGGATTTTTTGTGTAAAGTTACAAAGGGTCTTATTTTCATTTGTGGGTAAACAAAGCATATTCTTGAAAAATTACTTATTGGATTTGTTTTTTAAACTCAATTTTCATAAGTTTCCAAAAATCTAAAGTCTCAGAGTTTAAAAGTTTAAAAGTTCATAAGGTTAAATTTTTTTTGCTAGAACAATCTCATTGTTAGGATTGACATGTTTCAAATCCATGGCCACCTAAGTAAGAGTTTTTAACCATTTAGATGTTTTTTTCAATTTCGTATCTACTTCTACTTACTAATTTTTTTGAAGTTTGAACGTGAAACTTCCTTTTCTATATCTTTTCCCCTATGCTCTAAACTTGGTCCACCACCATAAAGATTTTTTATTTCAAAACTTAATACTACAACTTTCAAACTTAAGAAGATGTATTCAAAGTCTAAAAACCTAAAAGATTTTTTAAAAAAAAGACTTATTTTCACTTTACATGAGGAAATCTTGAAATTTACATGGTTAAGGGTTGTATAGTTCATCCACAAATTCCCATACTTGTCTAGTGCAAGATCTTACAATTGAATATGCAACAATAGAAAATTCTTTTTTATTTTTATACTTTGCTTTAGAAATGGTAGATTTGAAGTGATTTTTAGTCAAATATTGACATAGAACTCTAAGAGTTAAGGTAGAAGGTCCTAAAACTGACCAAGATTTGAAGCATCCTTGAACATAGAGATACATTTTTCTTTCTTTAACGCACCATCAATGTACAAGTAACATACATTTCATGAGGTAAATGCTTATAGTGACCACTACATTTCATCTTCAAAAACTTGTAACTAATTCCACAAAGGTTCAAAAAAATATGAAACAACTTGGGTTAGATGCCAATTCCATTTTTCTTTCTATGAAAATTTACTGAAAATCAATTTCAAGGAGTTTAGGGTATTTCCAAAATGCAATAAACTCTTAGTGGCATGTGTACTAGTCCTCCTATGCCTTAACTCCTCCTAACACTTCCTAACCCCTTAATGATGCCTAAGTCCTTTCTTTAATTTTTTCATATTTTTGGCTCATATCTTAATAAATGATATATTACTTACTTCAATTTTATCATTTAGATAATGTAGTTTTCAAAAAAATTTAAGCATTGATTTGGATGAATGAGAAGTTATGTGATCTGACTAAAAGCCCTTGGAAAACCTCATTGTTCATCCACTAGAAGAATACCATGAGGATTTCAATACAAACTACTTGATGTTTTTGTTTACTCTAACGCAAAAATATCAAGTTCAATGCAAAATTTGCATTGAACTTGATATTTTTGCATTAGAGTAAACAACTAAAACATCAAGTACTTTGTGTTGGAATCCTCATGGTATTCTTATAATGATTGTCAAGATTTTGGACTTCAAAGTGCAAAAGGTTTCATAACAAATACTTTGAAATTTCATAACTTCTACCTATAATTTATAATCAACACATACAAAAGTTATACTTGAAGTCGCCTTTTTTCAATTGTCAACCAAAAGTGAATAAGATAGCAACAAGGCCCTTCTCTCTTGTAATAACTTAGTTGTGAACCACCACGTGTCCATATTTCCGTAGCTTATTGGGACGCTTTTAGGTGTACCTCCCTTTCAAAGCTATGATCATAACCCCCTAGAGTGGAGGTTGAATGGTGAGGACCCCACAGCATTGACCACCCTCTGCTGCTCTGCATCAATGTTTTCCACCAGACAGCCATGTGCAGAGCTCCCCGTCCGTTGTTCCACCAAAACGCTGCGAAAGCTTATCTTGTTCTGATTCGTGTGCATTTTGAGGCAGACGCTCTTGGTCAGGACTCCTGTCAGTCGGAAGCGGCTCCTTTGTTTTCTGCCTTGGCCTCTCTCTCGAGTCTCGACTGACACCCTTCATTGCATCAATCCTTGGTGACTTACTTTTGCGACAAAAAAACAATATGCCCTGTTCTCATGCACCTTAAGTGAGGAGTGGTGGAGTACCCAATGCCATCCCTTTCTAGGTCTGGAATTCATTCTAGAACATAAATGTAGCTGGACTGTAGACAACTTAAAGTATGTTTGCACTTAGTGTTAGGAGTGATGTTTGCAATGTGAATCTAGTTCAGAAATAGGTCTAAGTTCATTCCTACAACCTTCAGGAACAACACTCTTTAACACCAAGTGTAAACATACCTTTATTATTTTAGGTCAAAAAAATAAGCTCTCTCCTGTCTACTTACATTTACAACCTCAAATGATTATGCTCTATAAAGTTGGACGCCATTGGGTGTTCTTACCTTATGATGGTGATGGTAGCAAGTCGGGCATATGCTGTTCACAGAGCTGAATCAGCAGACTGGTTTTTAATTAATTTCCCCACCACCACATCAAGTGATTTGCTTCAATTTCACCAACGGATGGCATGTTTTCCCTTGTCCCTAGTGTGATTGCATCCATCAATCATACTTACTATGGTTGGATTCTTTGTAATCTTCCACGGACATGATTGAGATGAAATTGAGGCTTGGGTATGTGGTTGCAAGCTAAGGTCCTCTAGTTATTAGACAAGCTCTTCATGCACTCTTGTGGACTCAATCATAATGTTTTCAAAGAATTTTGATTTTTGAACTCTTTAACTTCATAGGGATTGGTGGTGTTTTTCAAGAGAAATTGTCAAAAATTGTCATTTTTTAGTGCATTGACCACAATTGAAAATAATGACTCCTTTTAAAAATTCAGCCATATGAAAGTGTAGTAGACTATGAAGACAATGTGGAAAAAACATTTCAGCCCATTTGACCACTTGGAGTAAAAGCTGTGCTCTACAAAAAATCGAGCCTCTATACCATCAAATATTGCACCTTGTGAGGTACATGCATGAAAAATTTCAAAAGTACATACGGGGTCTACCTTAGTTTAAATCACTTAGCAATACAAAGAAATCAAGTAAATTGGCAATAGACTAGTCATTTTTTTGTTGATTTCTTGTACAATTGGGAATATTTTTTATTTTAAATTCAAATGTTTAAGACTTTGAAACAAACATTTAGAATGAGTAAAAAAATTTCAAGAATTGTGAGGGTGCAAATTTTAAGAAAATTGCATTTGTAGTTAGAAAAATGTGTTTTTTTCTAACTTACTTGACATGATTAGTAGTGATATGACCCTTTTTGGAATGAGATTTTGCACTAAAAATATTTTTTAAAATAAATTATATACAATATCATGTTATTTGCATGCATGCCAAATTTTAAAAGTAGACAAGGAATTTAGCAAAAGATTCCAAAGTTGCCAAGTACATGGTTTTAGGGGGACCAATGTAACTTCTAGTGTGTGCATGTAATTCAAATTTTCTTACAATCCTACGAAGACAATAAATGTTCTCATCACCTCCATAAATTTCAATAGTCCCTTGAATGGACATTTGGTCCTTTAGGAGTTAAAAAAATGTTTATCATTTTATTAATACAAAATACAAAGGACTAAGTTTTAGACTAAAGTATAAATACAAATATAGTTGAAGTTTCCTAAGCAAATTATTCTAGAATACAGAGAATTTTGAAACCTCTCATTTAATCATACTTAAACCAAACAAGGAAGAAACTTTAAAGAAAATCTTGATTTTAATTTTATGTTTTAATTTTCATTATAAATCCCACACAAGTATTTGAACCCAAAATCATCAAAAGAAAATTTTAATGTAGATTTATAATGAATCATCTAAAATATATTAATACAAAAATTTTCATTAAAAAAAGATTTAGAAAAACTTAATGAGACCATTTCATATATTTATTTGTTAGAAAATTCAAAACTACAAAATTCATTAGATTTGTTTTTTCCTTTTTATAAATTTTGGAGTACAAAAAGTGGTGAGACAGTGGAATGGTCATTTACTAAAGGGTTTGTTCAAACTATTATTTATTTTTTCAATTTAAGTAAATTCAAGTCATTTATCAGAATTTCTACCTACATAAATGCATTTAAAAAACATTAAGTCACAATTTATTGGGTGATGTTTTGAAATCTTTAAAATCCACGAAAACAATGAAAATTAGTGCATTGTGACATAAAAACTAGTACATCACACCATGCAAGTCCACCTCAAAAAGTCTTCAATCTTGTTGTTAGTCTTCAAAATTGAAATACTCAATTGTCTTTTAAGGATTGATGGAAATTGATATAGTTTGTTACTAAGTAAGATAAGTCGCCCTACAATGTCCATCAGATTGTGGTGACTATGCTGACCACTTTAACCTTTAAAAATCCATAGGTCAAAAATTAGATTATACTCCCAAAATTGCCAAAATTAATGAGCACCTTCTAAAAAAGTTTGTAAATCAAAATTCATCAACCTTTTAGAATTTATAAACATCGATCTTATTCTTGATTAGTATAAGGGTCTTGCCAAAAAATTGGAATCAAAAAGTAATCCATACATAAGATATGCCAAGCAAAGAGCAACATAATGTTTTTTCCAAGGTTGCCTAAGATTTTGGCAATGTCACTTTGTCAAGCTTTTGAGCCCTATAACTCAAATCCTACCTTGCAAAAAGATCTAAGGACTTCAAATTTGAGTAGAGACTTGAGTTAGGAAGAAATAGACAAATTTAAGCAAAATACTTCTCTATTCTACCTAAATTGGAAGTTAAAAAAAATTAACCAATCATAGAATGTTTAATATCATTAGCATTCATAATGTTTGGCAACAAAAATATAATAGCATCAATAAATAAATATATATATATATATAAAGTCACCCACACTAAATCTTGTGAAACCCTAAACATCTTTGGATTTTTTAATCTAAAATTGCTTTATCGTACATTTGTACCTTTTCAAAAACTATGTTGTTTTCTTTGTCTTTATTTCTTTGGGGATAGATCCAATTTTAAGATATCTTATTGAATCCCTAATTGACTCCATGGCAAACATTTGTCGACTTAAAGTAACACAATCATGATCAAATGTGAAAGTTTTGTGTTGTATTGATTTTAGATGCAATTGCAATCATGCAAGCAAAGCAATCAAACTTATTTAGTATTATTAAAAAAATATGTGAAATTAAAATGCATATTCTATGTCACCCTTAATGACCGTAATCTAGTATTGTTTTGCATATGATACATACCCATATACATTCACTATATGAGCCCCCATCCAAAATGCTAGTATATAACCACTAGATATTATAAAAAAAAAGGGTGTGCTCACACAAGCTATACCTTACACAACCTATACAATCAAGAACTTATCTATAAGTAAATTTTACCAATCAATGAGACACTAGATTAGGTGGTTGTCATCCTACAATCGGCTAGCATGGGCTTAGTATATACTTTATTCCATTTATTCACAGTCGAGAAATCAAAAACTTCAAGATCTGTTAAAGAAGTAAATTGTATATATATAATCTTTCTTCCGTAATTCATTAGTGACAATGTATTTTGTTTTCCAAATATCCATGATATAATTCTTAGAGGTATAGGAAAAAATGGGAGAACAATTATGGTCCTTTCTAAGTAAACAAAAACTCATCTTAATCCAATTTTTCAGAATATATATAGAATTTTGTTCACGCTTAAAAGGTCATTCTACAATACCAAGAAAACTTATGAAGATCCCTTTAAGGATAAAATTATTGAAGTATATCCTCTACAAATTTCAAACTAACCTTAAGTAAAATCTAACAATGAAGATATTCCCTTCATACATGCATTGAAACAAAAAGATGGATTTTAATACAAGGCAATTTGTGATTTTTAATAATTTAGAAAAGATTCATAAGTAAGTGGATGAAACTACTAATGGATATTGAAATGGAATACTTGTATCATATCATATCAATATGGGTATTAATCCCTAAAAGATAGAGGCTATGACCATGAAATCAACTTCGATGTCCTTCATTGTCTAAGTTTTATTTTGCCACAAGTGAATGAAAATGTTTGTTCTCAATTTTTTGAATAAAATCAAAATTTTCTATCATAACCAATGCTTTCAAATACCTTTTGTGAAAATTTGAAAACAATATGAAATTTTCAAGAAAAAGTGAAAGAATTTTGATTAAATTTAAAAAAAAAATCTATGCATGTATATATTTTAGAGTAATATATCGTTGTATAAATCAAAATTCCTTGTCATTTTATATTTTGAAATAAAGTTGTAAGTTCTCAACTTCAAATTATAACACATCTTTCAAGTTATAAGACCAAATTAGATTGACATTATTAGCTTTATTTTGTTAGTTTTATTCATATGCAAAAATTATCATTTTAGAAATCTAAATCAAATTCAAAAAGCATGTGAAGTGATCTACATGGTATTCTATGAACACAAAGTCTGTTATCACATGTATTCAAAGTACAATTTTTTTTCTACATGGTGAAATTTTTACCAAAGGAAAATTAAACCCTTGATTTTTTATTTGTTTGTTTTGTACAAGGTATAGTACATATATATATGCAAGAATCCAAGAACATTTCATACCGGGTAATTCCCTTGTGCATTCAAAATTGTCAATCATTGACTTCCTAGAAGCTTCTAATTGTATGAAAAACAATTTTGTTTTGAAGAAAATGAAAGCTACTTAAGAGTAGCACCTAATAATATAAGGTTAGTTCTAGGATGTGGATATATGATAAACAAAGCAAGAAAAGAAAATGAGGGATAACATCTATCCACTTATCACCATGATCAAGCACTCTTTGACTTTTTTACAAACCACTTTTTTTGCCACCTTAGAGCATCACCACCTATTCCCCCAAAACATGGCTAGGGGAATGGAGTGGTCCGGACCCTACTCCTCCTTGGCATTTTCTGTATCCAAGTCATCCTTGCCCTTAAGACACACCAAAACAAATCAATCTAAAAACATCTATGGCTTGGTAGACCAAGAAGCCAATTAACATGCCAATTGATCAAAAAAATATAAGATATGATGTGTTATGACCCATAGGTCAAGAAAGTGACAAGATTATTCAACAAAATAATAAGGATGCTGGGGATAGTGTCCTATTGTTTGCCAAGTGACTTTTGGAGTGACCAGTCTCTTTTTGTCTCTAGTCAGGTCTACATTGGGGCATATAATGGAGACCGGCCATGCCCTAGACCAGGTTGGCCAGCTTTGGGGTCACTAGCTTGTGATGCTCTCAGTAGGTTAACCCCTAAAGGACTGAATGACTATTGAATGTATGCAACTAATCTTGGATAGGTGCATATGAAGTCATTTTATAACAAATGTTCTTTAAAATTTTGGTACAAGGTGTGAACACATACCCCTTAAGTGGAAATGCAATTTTTTTTCTAATTGGGTGCATGAATCCAAAGTTTTGTTGCCCTAAACTTTTTGGGCAGCATGTGCAAAACACTTCTTCTACTTTTGAAATTTGGTAGGTATGTAACTAACATGATACAAGATCCAAATGTCAAAAAATAACCATGTGTTGTGTAAAAATCTCACTTTAGGAGGAGTGAAAGGTTGTTGGCCCTACCATGCAAGGTTGAAAAAACCCTTTTTCTCCTAACTTCAAACTTTATAATCTTTCAATCCGTATGGTCAAAGTTTCTAAAATTTTTTACACATATTCCCATAGTAGTCTGGTACAAATTTGTACGGTTGAATTTTGAAAAAAGAACTATTTTTTTCATTTTTTTTCTCACTGCTCTAAAAAATGACAATTTTTCACAATTTCTACCTAAAATGTACCTCGGTTCTTAGGGGTTAATCCTTTAAGGACTAGTTGACCATATTGTGGTTGATCTAGACACCTTTTTCTAGATGGAGAGAGTTTGGAGAAAAATACAATGAAGGACCAAAAGGAATGGATGTGGGGATTTGTGAACCACATCTACTAGGCTAGGAATCACCCCAATCTTATTTGTGCTTGCATGTGGAAATGGGATTCAAAATATTAATGCAAAAGTGGTTGTAAATATGACAATTATTGGCAAAAAATGGACGTAAATAACAAAGATACACATGTTTGTAAAATGCACTCACACCCAATGCACAATTACAGTCAGATCTTCATTTAAAACCATTGATGTGTTGTAATTTTAATTTTTTAGTTGTGCAACAAAAATGAATTGCCCGCCCCAAAATTGACCATGGTCCTTAAAGGGTTAAATGTTGCTGTGTCTCCTCATCCCAAAGATGACTATTTGACCCCAATACCCCCACCCTAAGTTTGCCTCTTCATCAATTCATAGGGAGCTTTTTGTTAACTACTCCCCAAATAGTCAACCACTTAGTGGGGCTCCATACCCCCCAATTATGCCAAGTACAACCCGTGATACCAGGCCATACCATACGTGTTAAGATTCCTCGTCCCTCCCAATCTTGTATGCAATTAAACCCCGGAATTCCTTCAACCAGCTGCATTAATGTGAGTGGAGTGGAGTTCTACTGTACAAGAACAGCTCCCGCCTGCCATCCGCCCCTCGGCCGTGACCCGACCACACTCAAACATGATGATGCCTCATCATCCGTTGCAGGACGTTACTCGCAAGTGCGGAAAATTTTGTCGAAGCTACCTGTAACCCGTACTCATGTGCTGACTTCCAGTTCCTTTGCAGCAGCAGCAGCAGCAGCCACTAGAGGCTTCTATTCCTCAGTAGCCACCACACCTACGTAACTTACACTCTTAACTTGTGCAGCTAGATATCAACTCAACTCATGCTCCTAATTCGCATGCAGCTAGCGTGGTGGGAATTCACCGTCATTCTCGTCCATTGGTCAGTTGGTTGGTCACGAGTTTTCATTTGTTTCCAACTCACTCAGTCTAATTTGTGGACTTTGTACAACACATTTTCTTTCTTTTAGGACTGTTTGAGATGTCGGTCCTTTGCTAGGCCATACCAAACAAGGTACGTGTATTGACAAGGGTACGAAGATTTGGTAATAATAATGTGTTTATGGCTATGTACTGTTTGTGCAAGTGATCCTTTGTTCTCAATTCTCATCATAATAAGATTTGTATTTCAAGCTGGTTTCCGGGGATTAATATTTGCATCATCCTGTACTCTACTTAACCCTGGAATGTCGGGGGCCGGTCACCAGGGTTCAAGGGTTTTAGGGTTTAGGGTTCATCCTTTTGGGGTACCATGTGAATCATTTGTTTAAATTTTTTTTTCTAAGAGCACACTCATTGGAGGTCAAACTAGTGGCAAGACCTCCTTTTTTCAAGCAAAATTCCAAAGATGAACATTTGTAATTTTGTCTTACATGGAGAGATTTTTTGTCATCCATCAGAAACTTTGAGGTCGCCCTGTTGTAATAGGGTGAAATGTTGTGGCGTATTTCATAAAAAAAGTTGATTGATTGTGACAGAAATTTGTTCTACATGTGCACTTTTGAAGTGAGCATAGCTCATGTAACATAAAGGGTAGCTCTTATTTTGTAATTAAGTAGGGAATGTTTCTTCATCTCAAAATTCTAGGGCCTCAAGAAGGCCAAGAGACTCTGGACGAGTTCCCTAAAAGTCCAAATAAAAATCAATGTTTTGGGGGGAATTTAAAAAATATATATATTTAAAAATCAAAATCTAATCAGACACTTTAGCATGTCACATTAGATTTATTTTATTTTTATTTTTAAATATTTTATTTTGATTGCCAATCCAACTCTGGTAGCCCTATAGAGGCCCATTTTTTTTTTCTAATACCAAGGGTCAATCACAACCTCCAGTAGTCCTATGTGCATGTAGAAAGGATTCTCTCAAAATTGTATTGAGTGAGCATCAAGTACTTATGACACCTAGATTATAAGACTTTGAATCATATTAACTTGAAATTTTGTATGACAAAGTCTTAGTGTAAAACATCTTCATAGTAGAAGATTGAGTTGAGAGTTTAGGAAAAAGATAACTTAATTTTTGCTCTTTAACAAATCTTAAAAGTTGTTTTTTCAAAAAAATGTTTAGATTGCCTCCAAAGCAAGGTTCTCCATAACTTTGAGAAAAATATATTCTGTAACAACATGATTTTTAAAATACTTATAATAAGATTTTGTAATTTTTTGTTGTTGTCTCGGACTTGTCTCTTTTACCCTGTGGATGAAATATATTTTTCTTTTAAACTCAATTGAAACAAATATCACATTTTCATATATCTAATCTACTGTCCTATCTTTGAAATAACATTTCAAAAAATCTTGTTCGAAATTGGGATCATAGGTATCTTCTTAAACTTTTATTTCTTTTCTATAGGATCAATGGTTCTTTGGAAGTTAAGTGGATATCCACACAATATTAATAATAGAAACATATTAAGTATCAAAACATCCAATTTGTGCTTGTAAGGAGATTGAATAAACGGTGCCAATCTAAGATTTTTATCACACATTTTCATTTTACAAACGTTCTAATAATTATACTATCTAAAATGTGGATGAATAAAAAAATTTGCATTATTAAAGACAATGATTACATGTTATACTAAGTGTAATTGAACTTTCATTCATGTACAATGATTTTCCAAAATTTACATCTCAATTTTGATTCACTGGAAAGATCTGCTTTCTAGAAATGAACCAAAAAATTGTACATTTAAACATTAGCAACGTCATTTTGTGCTTAAACTTTTGATGATATGAATTTAGGGCATGCTGCAAACACCATCTCTCATCAGGGTTCTTGAATTGGTTTATTTCTTTTAAATTTGAAATGTGCCTATTGCTTCTCAATTGTTGTAGTTAGGTGATTCAAAAATTCAAAGCAAAAAAAATGAACCATTTTAATCAAATTTTTCCAACCATATTGAACTGGTTAAGAAGGGTTAGAAAAACAAAACAGTACACTAACAAGGAACTAATGTTAACTTAAAATTGCATTTTAATCTCTAGTTTTGTTATGTAATATCCATGTATTGAATGTTTATTATGTTTATTTCTTGAACTATATTAGAAGCAAGTAAAATAATGTGGACTTATGAAATATAATTCACAAATAAAAGAAACACTCCATTCAGTCTAATCCAAAACTAAGTTTCACTTTAAATAAAAAATTAATTATTGGAAGCCACTTCGTCTAATAGGGGGATGATGAATCCAAATTCATTGGAATTTCAATTTATATCTCTCAATTTCAATTTATCATCTACAATTTTAATTTAAAAATTCTAAATTTTATTCTAAATTTTAATGTGTATCTCAATTCTAAATGATGATTCAAATTTTGAATAGTTTTGCATTTATATTTTCAATAAAAAAATTTTAATTCTAGTGATTAGTTGAAACTCATTTAGTTTATTTTTGAATGACCTTTGGTATTTTTTTTATTGACATATGTAGGATCCACTTTGTGACCATAGGGGGCCTTTGAGGCATCATGTCTAAAATAAAATGAAGCTAAGACCAAAATGGTGGAATGAAGCCAAGACTAAAATTGTGAAGCCATGATGAAAATGATGAAATGAAGACAAGGACTAATTTGGAATTCAATAAAGAAAAATATGAAAGTTGGAAGGGATCATTTTTACAACCATAGGATTTGGATCTATAGAAAAATCCAATGTCTTTTTGATTGAAGGAATTGAAAAATAATTTGACGGAAACAAGAAAAAACTTTGGGGTTCAATGAATTTCCAAAACAAAGATCATAAAAATTGGAACTGGAATTGGAATCTTAAAAAATATGAGAATTGAAAGACTCCACTTTGTATCTATAAGGTCAAGATCTTTAGGGTTTCTAAACAAAAAAAATATAAATTTTGACTATTGGTCAAGATATGCTTTCAAAGTTCAACATAATGAGTTCACGATTGCCAAAAACTTCCATGTCAAGTGAAGTCTAGAGACTTTTAATCCTAAAATGCGGAACTCATAATTATTATTTTTTTTAAACTTCAACTTGCATGTACCTATAAATGTGATTTTTTGTGTTTATTTTTTGGAGACGTAATCACATGTCTTCTATTAGATGTAAAAATTTCATATTATTTTGAAAAAAAAATGAGATTATCTTAACAATTCATTTCAAATGCAATTGATGCTCAAATTTTTGAAAATCGTTCCAAGTTTATATCACAATGTCAAATATCATGGCACAAAAAAGGAACCAAGGAACATGAATGAAATAAATTTCAAGTAGCTTATTTTACCAATAAAAATGAGAGTAATTTTTTTTAAACATTAGTTATTGTTAAAACACAGACAGTCAAATAGTTTTCATGAATCGAAACTTAAGAAATTTTTTATTTTTTATTTTGATATTTATTAGGATTTAGAAGCTGATATCATGTCAATACAAAATATACATGTATATACAAGAATTTTACCATGATTTTTTTCCTATTCACTACTTCACAACTCACTTTTCAAGTTTCAAATATGAAATCCACAAGAATCTTCAATTTTAAATTCCTTTTAGACATAGCCCCACCTTATGCTATTTTAGATGATTTTGAAAATAATAAAAAATAGTTAAATATTCCATTTCAAGTTATAAATCACTACAATTGGTTATCAAAACATCATAAACCAAAAAAGTGATTTGAAAATACTTTCTACTAAATATTTATATTCCTTTTTGATTCCTAAATGAAAAATGGACTATGTGATAGAGTCCTGAATGGAGCTACAAGAATCAAATTAACAACTTTGATCTATTAATGACAATTTTTTGGGTGATTCCATATTGTATTTGACATGAAGCAAGAAAATTTATATTCAAATTATGTTTTTTCTACAAGATTTGAAACTTAATCTATATTCAAAATGAATTTCAGTGAAATTTATTGTGTGACACCATTTGTGGGGGACCCCAAGCATGCTTGTATCCATTTTTATATTTCTAATAGATTATATTTTTGTCTATATGTGAAAGTTATGGCACTACAAGAGAAAGGGGTATTTTAAGTATAGTCCTAGACATATAGTTCTACAAGTAACAACCTTAAAGGGGTGTTTTCAGTAAAAATTTACTAAACATACAGGTATTTCTAGTAAATTTTTACTGAAAATACCCCTTTAAGGTCATTACTTGTAGGACAATATATCTAGGACTATACTTAAAACACCCCTTTCTCTTGCTCCATGGAGCATCTTGCTTTGCAAACAATTTTAGTAAATTTTTGAGAAAATAATGCATTCAATCCATTTTTGAATTTAGTTTTCACAATTTAAAAATAAATAAATTCTATAAGGTTTAGTTCACTTTCTAGAACAATCTCACTGTTGAAATTAGTGTATTTAAATTCCACCTTAGTCTTTACACCTACCACTGCAAGAGAAGGGGTGTTTTAACTTTTAAGTGTATTTTTAAGTTTAGTCCTAGACACAAGATTATAAGTAATGACCTTTTAGGAGATTTTTAGTAAAATTTTACTAGAAACACATGTGTTTCAAGTAAATTTTTATTGAAAATCTCCTTAAAGGTCATTACTCATAACTTTATGCATAGGACTATACTTAAAAAGTCACTTAAAACACCCATTTTTCTTGTAGCGTACAAACAATTTTGTTTTACCTTCTATCTTGTATCTACTTTGACTAAACAATTTTCTTGAAAAACCAAGTTTAAGAAAATCCCAAACCCTCAACTCAATTCTTCAACATTAAGTTTTTTTAATTCAAAATCTATTTTGCAAAAGTATTTTAAGTTAAGAGGATTTGAACTCTCCTAATCTAGTATTGCTAGGTGCAAAAAGATTTGTTTTCTTCTCTTTTAAACAAATATATATTGTGATCTATATGGTCAAAGTTTTTGAAATTTCTTCCAAACATTCTCTTGCAAGCCTAATGCAAGATCATATAGTTAGATATGCAAAAAAAGATACATTTATTTATTTTTCTCTTTGTATTTAAAATGACAATTTTGACTTTTGAGTGGGTTTTGACCCCTCCAAAATGGCTGTCGGATTGTAGGGATTAAGCATGCAAAACATTTGCATCAATCCTATGACAACATAGTATTAGAATCTAAATTTTAAGTGCACAACAATAATATCAATTCGAAACTTCCAAAACAATTTTATCAACAATAAAACCAAGGTTGTCTTCTATTGGTGTGTACTTGGGAGGTGTGTATAGATGTATAGGGGGTTTGATTGGCTTTGTGATTCCAAGGTCTACTCAATGCTCACTATAGGGGCATCCGCATACTCCACAATTGTGACTACATTCCTCCAATAAACCTGACAATATTGGTATCTAGCAATATTATTAATCCTCCATCTATAGGACATGTAGCTATACTTCACGAAGCTTTATTAGTCAATTCTAATAGTATTGCTTGACCATTTGAATAAGATTCTATTCAAAAGCCTTTCAAATAGATATATGTAAGTCTATACAAAGCCTCTCCCCCTATAGTTTGAGGCAAAAAATACAGTGAATTTGGTACTTTAGAATAAGATTGAATAGCTTAGGATAATTATTTATTTTAATTAATATGATCCCAATTTAACATTTTAACTTTGTTTTATTTAATCGATTTATTTAATTTTTAATTTAATTTTGATGTTAACATGTAAAAAGAAAAAATCAACTTTAAGGGATTTTAATGCCAAATTTCTATGTTTGGTATAGATTATGAAGACTTTGCTTTGCAAATATTTTGTAATTTAGAGGATACTAATAGATATGGCCTCAAGCCTTCAAAAAATACCTTAAAAAATGGATTGAAAAAAAAAGAAGTGAACCCCCCCCCCTTCAAAAATCATTATGATTAGAACTTGACATTTTCATCTTAATGGAAAAAAAATTCTTGAGAAAAATCACAAATATTCAATCCACAATCAATTTTAGAAGAAATTTCTAATTTTTGACTTCAAATTTTACTAAAAAAGTATTGGTTTGTGATTTAGATGATTTAACCTTGAGGATGTAATTCAGAAATCATACTTTGCAACTATTTTTTGAGATTCATCATTTAGTAAATCATTCTAACTTGAATTTTATAATATGTCTTTACAATTTTAGAAAACTATGGTTTAATCCCTAAAGGACCAAGGCACATTTTAGACACAAATTGTGAAAAACTACTACTTTTTAGGGCAGTGAGAAAGAAATGAAAAAAAAAAAGATTTTTTTCAAAATTCAACCATACAAATTTGTACTAGACTACTATGGGAATGTGTGGAAAAAATTTCAGAAACCTTTGACCGTACAGATTGAAAGATTATAGTATTTGAAGTTAGGGGAAATTTTTTTTCTACCTTGCCCAATATGGCCAGCAACCTTTAACTCCTCCTAACCTGAGATTTTTACACTACACATGGTTATTTTTTTGGACATTTTCATCTTAAAACATGTAAGTTACATACCTTCCAAATTTCAAAAGTAGAGGAGATGTTTTCCATATGTTGCTTGAAGCTGTGTGAGTTGCCAGAAAAGTTTAGGGCGGCATAACTTTTAATCAATAGATCCCGGCACCTGATTGGGAAAAAAATTACATTCCCACTTAGGGGATACTTGTTCACACCTTGTGTCAAAATTTGAAAAACATCCATTACAAAATGACTTCATACAAAGCTACCCGAGATTACTTGCGTATATTCAACGGTCATTCGATCCTTTAGGGGTTAATACTTTGATTACCATCCCCTTTCCAACCATTCAACCCAATATGCACAACACAGGTATGAACCTTATACCCACATAACAATGGAATCAATCCTGTTTTTGCTAATCACATATAACTTGGATAACATTGGTTCCTTGCATAACCTTCCATGTCATATCTCATCAGTATCAGCCCTATGCATGTAAAGTACAGCATAGGTATCGACCCAATACCCGCGCAAGAGTGACACCCACTTCCAATACCCGCACAGCACTGGTATCAACCCTCTCCCCGCCCAACCCTGTATCGTCCCGTTTCGGCGCACTCCACGAGGAAGTTGCGGGGACAGTGGCTTAGGTACATCAAAGAAATCAAGACGAAAGGCGGGTTACTAGAAGGAAAGAGACAGCTCTCCCCTCTGCAGGTGTAGGCAGGTCCAGGCAAACTAAGCAGGGTTTTGCGCAGTCCTCCACATGAAGATTTCGACTTCAATATGGACTCATCAAACCCATTCTGATGAGAAGCCGATCGATCAAGCTAAGGAGCCATCAGTTCATTCCCAGTCGACGTCAGGGTCGCGACGACGTAATAAGAAGGTAAGCAACCAGCTGTGAGCATTGACAGCCAGGTGGGAGGGAATTGAAGGGACGCGAACAGACTCGGCAGGCAGACAGACAGACAGAGAGGGAAAATGATGATGAGCATGCAGCAGGCACTCGAGCGAAGTGCGAGCCGTCAGAGGTTTGGTGCACATGGGAATACGTCCCGCATTGAAGACGAGTGAAGCGCAAAATCATCAAAAAGGTCTTCACCCGCTCAAGGCTCTCGATTACACGACGAAACGGAACAATTGCCTTACAGAGAAAAACCACAATTCAATATGCATGCATCTTGGCTCGTGCTAGGGTTTGAAATTAAGCTTCTGCGAGATGAAGTACCTTCCCATGATGATGAAGCGGTCAGGCCAGTGAGGAAGACGTCTGTGGTGGATGACTTGTCAGCTTCCGAAAAAAGCTTGAAGCGCAAATCCTGAATTGTCAAGATAAAGTTTATGTGGAAGACGAAGCAGGATATGAGAAGGTTCATGCATAAAGAAGAAGGCTAAATATCTTTGATGTGACAATTTCTGCTTAGCTTAGCTGAAGGGTTTGAAGAAAACAGATCGGGATCACCAGCATGCAGCAGCTGGTGACATTAGACTCACTGACATAATGTTCTTTATTTTCCACACGCAAGAAAAATTGCAAGAACGCGTCGTTGTGCTCTGGTTATATATATTCTGGCTTCGTGTAATGCTTCTGAGACCTATACTGAGGGTGGAGCTAGGTATTAAAGCTGAAATGATCGAGTAAGAGGTGTATGCTGACCTAGAGTAATAATGAAAAAGAATGAAACGACGGTTGCAGTTCTGGAAGAACCTTGCGTTTGAAGTTTTCGTTGTCGGGGTAGCAGTGCGCGCTACAGGCCTCGTCATGCGTCCAATCTGTCATGAGTTGTATGAGAATGTCTGCACTTGCAGTTGGCTTCAAGAACACGCGATTGTGATCGAGTCTCAATTTACGGCACCACAAGTGCATAGAATTGCAGCATTTGTCAGGAAAACAGTGTGTCTGATACTGTTCAACATCGCAGCATTTAAGTCAAGCTTGCATTTCCAAGCATAGTTATTCGAAGCATTTGCAAAGTTGCGTCAGGAGCAGTTACAGTTCTATAGCGAGAAGATTCGTTCTCTTTCAAGGCGCCTGAAGCATTAATTATATCATTACCGAGATAATCAGGGGTCCTAAAGTTGAAATCCTACTACTTGGAGGAGACGCTAGTTCTGTCGACACTGTTCGGGGGCTTAGCTACAGGTCATACCAGTACGTGTGCCGAGGCTTGAAATAGATCTCCAGGCGCTTTGTGCTCCTTGATCCGGATTCGAAGCAACTACAGCTTCCTTCGTCTTTTACTATTCGACCCTCGTTTGCTGTTGAAGTGGTCGGTCCGGCGTAGGACAGACCAGCAAGTACACAAGCCTTTTCACTGGAGCAAAGGTAGGGAGCTAGCTAGATCGCAAGCAGCTCGAGGTCTAGTAGCATCTCTCCCATACACCAACCAACAACGTATGGTGCACCGAAGGCATATTCAAACTACATGACGCAAACGCACTTCCGCTAACAATTCAAAATTGAACAATTCAACTCTTCCGGAGATTTGTTTGAATAGATTAAATCAAACAAACCTTCCTTGTGCAATTATAACAGATCCTCGCGCGTGGAATGGTGTCAGTTGTAGGCCCGGCCTCATTGATAGCCAAAACGAAATGTAGAAAAAACATAAGACAAACGCGTAAATCCTGGGTTACAACATATCATACCGTGCAGCTTCTTTCTCGAGTCCCTTGCTATCTGCATGCCTACATGACGCAGTTGACCTTGGAGAGGTGCGCACGGGGCTAGCTAAGACGGTCAAATCCTTACCTCAAGTTTTCATGGCTTCGTCTCCTCAGGAGCTGAAAAAACAAAACGTACAGGACTCGATCGAAAGATCGAATAGGCATTTGATCTCGCACCCCGCATGCTTACCTTCATGAGATTTAACGAGGAACAGCTATCCCGCATTACTCTATCCCAAAACGATTTCAGTAGCACATACATTGAACGCGAGGCTAGAAGAACTGACGGTGTAGGAAGATTGCAGCGGATATATACGCTGACATAATTCTGGACATCTCTCCGATGTAATATATAAGCGACGTCAAAATCCTCTCGGCAGTTGCACAATCATAAGCAGAGACATAATCCACCAACATGACAGAATTCACTGGCTAGGACTACGTACAGGAAGACAATTTTCACCAGTGAGATTAGAGATTAATAAGAGCACAAATATTTATTACTGGAAAGTGCTGCCAGCTGCACTATCATAGCTGAAGTTTACAACAACGTATGCAAAGTTCCAGTCAGCACCTCTGGAGGCTTCAAAAGGAAGTTGAAGCTTATTTCAAAGTCTCTCATAATTTACTTAGTAAACACGATTATCAGCCAAGTCCACCTAAGTTCAGCGGCATGAATGAGCTCCAGTACAATCGTGGACACACTCTGTGACTCTGAGCAAGCATCTTGCAGCTCTAAGAGTCCGTTTTATTTCATATCTATATGCATGAGTGTCTGTAGAGCAAAAATTATTTGATCTGATGTTACGTCATTTCGGACTGCCAGTCTAGCACACTCCTCGAAATGACTTGCAACAGCAGGACCATTCTATCTGTATATATGTGCAAGCTATTTTTAAAAGTTTGGTACTAAAATTTAATCTGCCTCCGCAGTCTCTGATTGGGAAGATTCAGCCGAAACACACTAGTGAAGAGCGGAAAACGAGAGATGGTGCATAAGAACCTACCAGAGTCGTTGGTAACACAGGCAATCGGAAAACCAAATCGGTTAAAAAAATATGGATTCCTCCCGAGACTTGGACGACAGAACAATGACCGATCAAGGCCAGTCCCACCAGGGAAGACCTCGCTCCTCATCCAGTTGTGTCAATATGTAATTACAAGAATCGTCTTGAAAGGAGTCGTCCTCTAGCTTCACAGAGATCCTTTGGCAAGCTTGCGGGGAAAGCATTTGGTCTTCGAGGTGGATGATGCTTGGGTCCGCCAGCTCTGCAGAGATTTGTGGATAAGTATTTATATCATCCAGCGGGAGGAGTGCAGCGCCACTGTCCATGGTTGTGCGAGGACTTTCTGCATCGAGTATTTCGCTTGAAATGCTATTGGCGCTCGTCTCCTTGGATCCCGCCTCTTTCAACGGGTTCGGACAGTCTTCGCTGGCATTAGGCTCATGAATCTTTGCCGGAACCTCGGGAGTCGATGCTTTTGGTGTCTTCGTTTTCTCTGGCGACGAAACGACAGGCTCCGGTTGTACCGTTTGCAGCTTTTCCGTCAGACAGTCCATCTATTAGGAAACGAACAATAGAAGTCTTACATCAGACCCTGATCGATCTTTACGAATTGCATCGAAGAATTAATTAGTGCTAGCTCCTAAGCATCTGATGATTGCGCCAGGACAGCTTCAAGAATGCCACCTCTCCGAAAGAAAACTGGAGATTATTTATTGACAAGGATACAGAGATCAAATTTAAGCTGCCTCACCTCGCCCTGCAGTTCTTTCTTTTCCTGAAGCACAGCATCAAACTCGCTTTTAAGCCGGTTGAAATCCGTGGTGAGGACCTCGTAATCGCGTTCCAGCTGCTTAGTTTTCCAGCGGGCTCGACGATTCTGGAACCACACTGCCACCTGCCGAGGCTGAAGTCCGAGTTCCTTGGCAAGCTGCATTTTCCTCTCAGGCTCCAGTTTATTCTCTATCTCGAAGTTCCGCTCAAGTGACCTGACCTGATCAAAGGTAAGTCTTCGCTTCTTCTCGACGTGCTGCGTGCAGTCATCTCCAAGATCCTCTTCCCCTGGATCTTCACCAGACGCTTCAAACATGGGATAGTAGGAGCGCTTCTGACCGCAACTCACCGCAGTATCTTCTAAGCCTCCACCCGCGCGTGGAACTGCACACCAGCAAAGATGTAAGGTAACTCACACAACGTAATTGCTACATGCGTTCGGTAAGATCATCAAGCACAGGAAAAACGGTGATAATCAGTCAGTTCATCAAGATAATTCGTTGACATGATCCGAATCACGACACGACAACACGACAACCTCGATCTTTCGTTTCTCAGATTTCTCGGAATCCGGCCACCTCTCGAGGCTTCTCGGAGAACGTCACCACTGGGAAAGCTAAGCTAAGGAGCGTGTGTTTGGCCAACAAACCTTGAAGCGGCACAGGAGAACACGAGGCGAGCATGGCAACCAAGGACATGTCGGTGGAG
Source organism: Straminergon stramineum (assembly GCA_963920665.1). Taxonomy (NCBI): domain Eukaryota; kingdom Viridiplantae; phylum Streptophyta; class Bryopsida; order Hypnales; family Calliergonaceae; genus Straminergon; species Straminergon stramineum. The sequence goes on along the minus strand of OY987264.1, from coordinate 32,613,388 downwards.
CTCTCGTTCCGCAGAAGCATGACATTAGAACCTCCGTAGCCTCTGCCGCCGACGTTATTCGCCATCTCTAGCCAGGCAGTGTCACCCGGGGGACACCCGCCTTGGAAGCTCACAGGCTCCGGCTCCCTAGGAGTACTCAAATATGTCCGAGTATCCCAGCATTGCCGTGACAGGTCCCCGCATTGAGCTTGTGTTTCCAGCGAAACGGTTGTCACTATGCCACTGCACCTCAGATCTCGCCGAAGACCCTCACCTTCCTAGCCAGCTCTGTCCACACATCACCAGTCTGGTACACGGAGAACGTAACACCTTCCACCACAACTTTCCACCTCTCTGCAACGTACTCGATCCCTCTCTCTCTCTCCCTCGCTCTCGCCTCTTGTATTCTCCCACAGAGAGACAGCCGCGGATCGGAGTTAGCAAATTCAGAGTTTCGCACTCTAGCAGCGAGAATCGAACAACACAGATCTCACAAGCAAAATCCGGTGCTCCAGCGTGCCTTCCAGACAAGTAAGTATCCAGCTCTATATAGCCAGCTTCTTTAACATACTGCAGCAGAAGCGGCAGAAAGCCGAACGCAACCTCCCGCACGGTGGGCCACGCTTTCGTCCGTCCTTACTCCTTAATCTCAGGATTTCTATTTAAGTTACTCCGTCCTCCATTTGCTTAATTTTCCTATTACAGCCTCCTCACTAAGTCAAATACTATATGTTGGAAGCGTTTTCTGCCGCTGATTCGGTGCTTCCAGGTCGTACGAACAATTCAAAGCTTTTTCCCCAACGCGTTTAATTAAGACGGCCAAGGCGAGAGGCATACTTGTGTCAGTGTGCATGTGCTGGTTCCTCACCTCCATTAGCTTAATCCTGATGAGTGATGAGCTTCCCCACCGACACGCCCGTCTCTCCAACCAATTTGCAGCTCCCATTTTTGACCAAACCCTGCTGGTTTGCTTGCAGGCCTATCTTAGCCTGCAGCAGAGTTCTAGCTTAAGATACTGTAGCTCCCCCTTCGCCATCTCTTAGCCAACCGGCTTGCTGTGTGTTTGACCTTCGGGGCGCCTGCCACAGAGAGCAGAGAGTGGTCCGTCGTTCCATGATGTGCAGGAATAAAAGAAAAGGAAACAAAAACTTTGGTAACTTACACAAGACCGTAGAAATGTTGGCTTAAAAGCTAGGGCCGTTTTGGCAAGTTATGCGGGCAATCTGGGAGCCAAGGAATCTCATATTAGTTACTTAAAGAACCCTTAAATGATATTCACGTGCATAAGAAGGGAATCAAAAATCTCCAAGTTGGCATGGGGCATGTTGCTTGTCCAAAGTTTGTATGGTTGGAGCATGTGAAAGTGAATAGTGCATTGACTTTATAGCCTAATTGTGGTACGTGCAAGCCATATTCACTATTGAAGTGGGTCCAATAGGTTGAAACATTCCAAAAAATACAAAAAGAACTTTTGTCAATGATTCTCCCAAAAGTAAGCCCCAAGGGATCTAGCCAATCGTTGAAGAGTGAACATATTAGTTAAGACATTAGTAACCCTACAACATTACTTACTTAACCTTTCAAGAATAATTCATGTTCCAACTTGGACTTACTTCATTAGTTATCTACATTTTTTAATATACATTTCAAAAGTTTGATATATTTTCCATGTAATAATATATATCTCAAATTTATATTCATTTTTTCAAAATTAAAAACACTATAATGAATTTTTAATGAGTTTTCTTAAAGTAGTTTCTTTGTAAAATTGTAGCAAGTTCAAAATGCTTAAAATGATGTTGTAGTTTTTAATAAAAATAGACATAATGGTGATAAACATCATGGTGTAATTGGAAAACTTCTTGAGCTCACGCCAAGAGAAATTTGATACTTAATAGGAAGGTGATTGGAAGAAAGACTGTGGTTTTTTTAGTGTTCTGCCAAAAACATGTAGCTTCTATATTCAATACTAAAAATCTAATGAAACAGAACAATCTAAGCCATTGATCTAAAATGTCAACGCCTTAACATAACATTTTGAATACTATGACTACTTGCAAAGTTGCACATATTAAAATAGTAATATTGGGTGATTGGAAGAAACACTTCATGTTTTGGGCTCAAAAATCTGATTTCTAGGTGTAGGATTGGCAGTACGACAGACTGCTATCAATTTCGCCTAGCAAACTATGCTTGTGAATCTCAACTGTTGATTTGGAACATCTGCAGATCTAAACCGTTGATTCTATACTATACAATACTATAGAGTACTATATAATCCATTGGAAGTAGAAAAGGGGTCTATGGACCTTTTTCATTTTTAGTAATTAAAAAAAAAAATTTAATTCCCCGCAAAAAAACATTTTCGTAGACAAGCCTACTCTCACATTACACCAAAAAATTCTTCAAAGAAAATTTTCTCCTACCTGAAAAATGTGTGCGAACAATGGTCACTTTGGCCCTATATAGACACCTCATGCAAAGGTTTTTTGACAAAAAACTCTTTGTCTCTCATTGGAATGCAAGTACACCTCCACCTTCTCCAATTTGTGGTGTCCAATTTGCATTTGTGGGTACAAGTTTGGACCCCCCTCCAAAATGGCCAAGGTAGACATCCAATTGGGGGCACCTTAAAAATATTAAAAGTAATTTAAAAAAAAACAAAAAATTAGAAAATGTGTGAAGCTTTTATGTGTACCTTCATTCCAAATTTCAAGACAAATAGACTCATGATGCAAAAGTTATGACCAAAAAACCATGTACCCAAGGGCAAGGGGACAAAAAAATAGGACAAATGTTTCTTGCAATCACCTTATTTGAAAAAAAATAGTTTGTCACAGAAAATAGACACAATAAGGGATAAACTAATAATAGATATAAAATCATGAACAAACCCCCCCTCTAAAAATGGAACATTTGTGAGGACTTGATGGTAATCAAATTTCACCAAAAAATGAAGTCGGAACCATCTTTAATGTTCAAAAGTATGCATGCAAGGGAGCCCTATTCGCACAAACATGGAGGCCATATAATAATATATTTTTAGATTCCCCCTCGTAGGCACATATTCCCTTCATATGAAAATTGACCACAAAAATTTCAACTCTAGAATCTAGATCATTAATTTTGGATACTCCCCTACACCAAAAAACCCTAAACTTCAAAGTGTAACAAATTAATAAAATTTACTTTTAAATATAAAATGATTTTTTAACATTTCTAAATTAATATATAAAATGATATAATTACAATCAAGTTAGCCATATTTTATAAAAAATTCAAGTTCATCAGGTTCTACCTTCAAAAGTTCTCACATCACATTCAGAGTAATGGAGTTGTTTTGAGTCGAAAGTTGAATGTGACCCAAAATAGTATCGGTCATTCTTGCAATCATCCAATAAAAGTTCCAAAGTTGTATATTTTGAGCTTTCAAGTTGCTACCTTCAAAATATTACAAAAATTATAGTTTTAGCGGCAATTTGAAATTAAAATGGAATGAAAAGTAGACTAGTAGAACTTCCTTCCATTAGAGGGGATTTGAGGATAAAGGAGAGTTGTTTCAAGGCTATTCCCCTTGCTATCTAAGAATTCTAGACTAACCATAGCTGTCAGTAATTTTTAATATAAAATCCATTAGATTACTTTTCAAAAATTTCAAAAAGTGTTTAAAAATTGGAAACTAATCAATTTTTTAAATGAATATTTAAAAATACTTAAAAATTGAGTAAGTAATATTATTTTAGGTGGCTTAGTCTTGGCCACGTCAAATTGTTGATAAGGTGAGTTCCCACAATCCATGAACCCTAAGGAACTTACAGGCTTCTTTTCCCTCAAATCTCTTCTAATGCTTTTAGTTTAGTTTAAAAAAAATTAAATTAAGAACTAGGTGAAAATTCAAGTTCAACCTTCAAAATGTCCCTTAGGCTTTCAATATCCTTTAAATGTTAACAACTTTGTTAAGGTTGAAGGTTGTAGATAGGTCAAGCCCAAAGCATGTCCATATACTTCAACCAATGTTTTTCACTTTTAAGTGAAAAAGAAGAGTTAATTTAATCTTACAACTAGGTTGAATGAAGAGTCTATTGGAGATAGTTCTACTATCTAAGCCATAAAGGCTTAGGTAGCATGTGTTATTCTTAGTTCCCCATCTAGGAGGTAGATTCCATGACATGGATTCTAACCAATAAATAGTGGCATGTATGCATTTAGATATGTAGTTTTTAGGTGATCAATCATCCTATTCTGTTGGGATATAGTTGCCAAAAGTGGTACAAGAGGCTAATATTTGTATATGTGCTAGTTTGGCTTTGATTCCTTGTAGACTTGCATCTATTAGATTGTATGCACTTTCTTGATATTGAACTAGAGTTGTTGTTTTGTAGTGTTTTATTTTTAATTATTTTATTTACTATTATTCTTTTCATGTTTGAACAAGTGTATGTATGTATGTATGTATAATGGTAGTTTATTTATGAGTATTTTGTGTATTTCTATTTTGTTTTTGAATATGTATATTTCAATGGTTTTATGGAAGGGGGGGGGGAGGGAGTAAGAATTGGTGAAGTTCTATTTTGCATTTGGTGTATATGATATGCATAAGATATTGTAGTGAATTTTGGTAGATTTTTTTTAGTGTTTTATTTATGGAGTTGATTTTAAGTTTTAAATTTTGATATTGTATCAATATAAATATTTTTTTTACCTTGAATGTATATCTCTTCTAATCCTAGCAATGATTGTTAAGGGTGATGCTACATTCCATCTTTGTTGTCTAATGTAGTTTGGTATCCTATTGTATTTTGTTTCATTGCATGTATTCATATTTGGTGAGGATTTGTCATGGCAATATGTGAATTTGTCAGCACACAATTTGTCACCAAGGTTTTACTAGTTTTTTTTTGTTTCTACAATTTTGAATGTAGTTTTACATTAAAAAAAATGTCCTAAAAAGAGTGTAGAAATGAAATAGGTATGTGACATGCCAATATAGCATTTGGTCTAAATTAGAGTTTTATGCTTAGAATACCTCAAACATCAACCTATATATAAATTAGAACTTGAAGAGTGGTGAAGGTTAAAAGATTTGAGTGATATTGCCCAAAATAGCCTAAATGTACTAATACAAGTGACTAGTCACAGTTAGAATTGGTCTAGGGAATCCTAGTGAGATCCTTAGAAAAAATCCCAAAAATCTATTTCAATTTTCCCATTACATCGACGAAATAGTAAAGCCCCAATTATTAGTCTACATGAGTTACTACCTCGAGACGGACCAATGGAGATAATCTATTGACAAAAGATGGTGATTCTATGTTGAAATCACACTAGGGAAACAATGGCAAAGTCATTTTGCAAAGATTTTCCTATAGGTGAAAGATTCTTTAATTATTGATTTTTTAAAGAGGAGGTAGTTAGGGTTTTATCTTCCCTCTTGGAATGTGTAGAGTAAGAATATTAGCCTTTAGATATTTTTTGGAATTCCAAGAAAGTTTCTAAAAAAATTCAGATTTTTTTGCTAGTCAATAGATGTTCTTCCGAATAGTCAACCATCGAAACCTACAATTGAAAATTCCTAAAAATTAAATCAATGGCAGTAAAATCTCACTAAAAATTCTACTATTGACTTTACAATTAATAAGGTGGTCCAACAAGTTTTAAGACATTCCAATAGCTAGAAATATCCAAATCTGTAAGATTCTCCAACCACTGGCAAAATTAAAGATTGCAGCAAAGTCGACCATCGTATCAAGAGCATACAAATGCAAAATGAGGTCGAAGATAGATCTTTTCTTATTCCCCATACCTAATAAAGAGATGAGGCTCTATTACTTTTTACAAAAAGTCAAATTCTAAAAGCATTAGGAAAAATTTGAACCTTCTACAAGCTCCTCAAGAGTTGACATGCAAAGTTATTTATTGAAGGCTAGAGATGATAGTATAAGTACACAAATATGTACATAATTGTATCACTATCTTCTATGAATTTTATCAATTATCCATGTAATTGTCAAAATTAAGAATTCACTTATAATACCAAAGAATTGAATGACAAAAAGTACCTAATGTCTAATTGTCTAATAAGAAGCATTTTGCAAACATCATGAGCATCAAGTACTCATGAGTTTTTCAAAAGAAAAAATTCATTCATAGTACCAAAGACTTGAATGACAAAAAGTACTTAGTGTCTCATTGTCCAATTAGAAGCATTTCATTACGCAAATATCATGAGACACTAGCTAGTACTTCATTGCACCAATTTTGTCCTAAACCCTAAACTATTCCTTCAATGTACTCAAGTTTGAATGACAAGAAGTACTCAATATCCCATTGTCCTATAGAAGGTATGCAATTGTGTAAACATCATGATGTCAAAAATGGGTGGAAATAGGGAAAAAATATCATTCCTTCCTTGACAAGTACACATTTTAAATCCAATTAAAGTCTCCAATTAAGGCCATTCTAGAGTGCACTTTGAGGGCTCAAATTTCTTCCAACATTGGATTTTAATCCAATTTCGGTTTTAAGTTGGCACTAGATTTCAATGAGATTTTGGCAATGTAAAAAGGTGCAAAGGTCTCCTTCAACCAAAAATGGTCTTTTGAAGCAAATGACACAATCCATTTATGATTTGGAGCCTTTATCCAAAAGTTAGAATTTTGGTCCAAATTAAAAAGTCCAAATTAGCAAATTATGGTGAAAATCCCAAGTAATAAGGTTACTTTAAAAAAATGAGAGGAGGTGGGTGCCCTAGAAGAGTATAAAAAGGCACCCATTTCCCTCTCTCATCACCTCCATTTGTTGTATTTTAATCCGTTGGGTCCCATTTATGTTGGAAATTTTCGCATCTTTAGCTGAATGCCTTGAACTATGTTTTGGGGATTATTTTTCATCCCATTGTTGTTATTTCCCAAGCTTTGCAAAAGACTTAGGGGTCCCTTCTTACTTGTTTATCTTGTGTATGTCTTGATAGTTCTTGTCATATTAACTTCTTGTTGCAAAAGTTGGTTTAAGAGTTTGTACTAATCCTAGAGAATCTCCCCTCCATACCCCAGTGATGTTGCTTAGAGGGGCCTCTAGTTTCTTGTTGGGAGTTAAGTGTTTATTAACATGGTTGTACTAACATCTCTTCTACTAACTTGTGTTGTATCGCATTGGTGTACTAACTCCTTAGTCTAGTTGAAGTACTAACATAATTGAAACTTTGGTACCTTGTCAAAAAACCTACTACCTCATATGTTAAACACCAATAGACAACAAAGCTTTGAATCCCCTTAGGAGCAAGAGTCTTAAATTGTGTGTTAAAAATCAATAGACAATAGAACTTTGAACCCATAGTGTTCCAAAGAGTCTTAGATTTGGTGTTAAAGTCAACCATACGGCAAAGCTTTGAACTCTCTCGTTATCCATGTCCAAAGTTTAGTTTCCAAAAGGTCTTCAGAAACAACCAAAGTTTAGCATCTAAAATTGCAAAGTTCAATTCTCCCACCTAATTAAAAGTCCAATAATGTTTTGTAGTCTTTTCTCACCGCCTTAATTTTCAACTCTCCTAGTTTAGTTTAGTTTAAATCCCATACCACCACTAGTCCAAATCTTCCGAGAGAGAAAAAATCAGTAGTTGAGAGGGCCAACCCAAGACCAACATTCAGAGGAAGGAAATAAAATCATCTACCTAGTAGAGGCCTAGTTTGGATATTGATAGCATTGTAGCTCCAACCCAAGTGTCGATAATCTAAGGTGCTTGGAATTTTGAGGTCCAATTGGGGGTGCTTGGGTGTCCAATTCATGAGGGTTGGTAGGGGAAATCAAGTCTTCATACTAGAAAACTACAAATAGAAGGGAAAGGCCAAGAAATCCAAGTATGGAGGGGAAAATGTTTCCATTTGTCGCCTCAAGTCGGAAGTAGAAGAGAAGGGAAGAACTAGACCAAGACCTACCCAACATTGAAACCACTCTCAATTCAACTCAAGTGCAAGAAGCTTGGTGCTAGAGCTAGTTGGGAGGATGGAGAAGAATGACAAATAGAGGAATGAGGATGAAGTTTAGATAGGAAGGGGTCACAAAGAGAGGATTAGCAGGGAAATTCCATAGCTCATACTTGACCATTAGATTTGAGATAAGATAGTCAATGGGATAGTAAGCATAAGAGGTAGTTCAAACTTCAAAGCGTAAGAGGGAATAATTTCCTCTTGAATTGCCTTGGAACTTGAATCGAGGATAGTTGGGATCCTATTAAGGGCATAAGAAGAATAGTCCAAAAAAAAGGGAAGGAAGGGTAAGGAGGAGATGTAGGCTAGTTGAAATAGAAGTAAGCAGAACACCAAAGCCTTGTACTGGAATCTAATTTTATTAATGACAAGCAGTTGGCAAAATTTGCGAGGATCAATGGCAGAAGGAGGAGCCTTCGAAGAACTTTTGAATAATGTGATTGATGACATTACTTACAAGGTAGGCCACTAATACCCTTCTTTTTCCATTCACACTTCGTGATTAGCAAGTATTGATTAGAGCCAAGGCCTAGGGCCAAGTCACACATAGAGGGGATAGAGTCAAGTCAAGTTTAAACCTATAGCCTAGTAGTAGAGGTTTAGAGGTTTCTGAAAACATAATAGAAATAGAAATTAGAGTTAAAACAAACAAGACATTAGAAGATGAAGTTTAGAAGGTAGAATGGATGAAACTTAGCAAAGTCCATCCAAAAGGAAGAAGAGAAGAAACTTAGGAAGTCAAAGGGATTAGACTATAGAAGAGGATTTAGAAGTTAACTTGAAGTTATAGTTTAATAATAATTAATGGATGAAGTTTGAAGTATCAATTAGCAATCAAATTTCATTCATATACAACTTTCACCTAGAAAGTCCAAATTGGAAGTGTTTAATCATTTTGGAAAGATAAAATCAAAAATTTTAAGGAAAAAGTATCACATATCTAAAAATAGGAATAGATTAGAAGTCATCTAGTGCATTGAGTAACAAGGAAGTAGTAGACTAAATCAACTTAAAATCCACCAAGGAAGGAAATTAGAGTTGGATTTGCTAGAAGGAACCCAAGGAGGTCCTGAATTAGTCAAACTTAGAAGGAATACTCAAAACCTTTAGAAGCAAAGGAAGGATGAAGTTTTGACTAAAAATAGATGAAGGTAGGTAGAATCCATTCATTTAGGTCCAATATATGGTTTTAGAAATCTAAATTTGACCTTAAGATGTAGCTAAAATCTGGAATCAAATTGGAAGTGAGAATGTAGGGAGAATCGTGGATAAATTTTGGAACATTGATTAGCAATTAAACTTCATCCAGTTATAACTTTTGCTAGGAGTGTCAAAATTCAATGAATTTTATGTTTTGAGAATTGGCAAACAAATCCCCTACAACCCAAGATTATTGAATTTAGACTCTCACCACATCTATTCAAAAACCACAACAGCTTAGATAGTGGAAATCGGTTAGGTTAAATCTTGCAATTTCAATTAGTTTTAAGCAATTTTTTTGCACATAGGCATAAGTGTAGACATTATGAAAGATTCATTGCTTGAAAGGCACAATGGACTGACTTTTAGGCACCTACTTAGCATAGGAATCCACTCAAAATTAGAACCTGATTGTGTAACTGTAGGATCTTGTAGTATGTTGACTTGAAAAGATGTGGTAAAAATTTGACAAATTTCCATAGCGTGGATTGCAAGATATAAGCATTCAAATTCATTAAAATCATTTTTTTGGCAATGCGAAAAACAAGGCAAGTGCACTTCACAAGCTTACTTTTCTATGAAAAAATGTCCAAAATGGTGGTGCTTATTTGGATTCAATTTTCAAAGGAAGTTGACTACATGCTGGAAAATTTTCAATTTATTTGGAATTGTAAAACATAAAGGAAAAAATAGTCAATAGAAAGAAGTAAAGAATGATTCAAAACACAAAATTGTTTAGAATTTTGTTATGGAATTGAAAAATGCCAATCCCAATGGTGGTAATGTTATAATAAACAATAAAAATCTTATGATTTTATTTTTGTCAAAAAATATTGATAATTGAGTAAGATAAAGGACTTCTAAGTTTATTTTAGAATAGAGAATCTATAATTGCCCGCAAACTAAAACTCATAACTTTTGACTCATTGATCAAAATGGAATGATTCAAAGCTTTACACACATATAGATTGATCAAGAAAACCAATTTCAAATTTTTGATTCTGAAAAAAGTGATTTTTTCTAATCTTCACGGACTACCTATTGTCGAAAAAAAGTAACATATTAGGTCATAACTTTTGATTCATATTTCCAAATGTCATAATATTTAGTGCTTATGAAAGATATTCCTAGTCCCCAACTTTTCTTAAAATTTCAACCTCAAGAATGAAAATCTCTAGTCACACGTACCTACCCAAAATTTCTATGTTGCCAAAAAAATGCATGATGGTCCTTTAGGGGTTAAACGCCCATAGAATTCAATGAATTGTATGATTAAATTAGATTGTGGGTGGATTGAAAATGGTCTGTTAAGAGGGTGATTTATTACTAATAACATATTTGGAATTTATTTTATTCTATAGTCACAATTGTATATTGAATTTATGGAATGGTAGGTTAGTAGCTAGAGGGTGTTGTATTTTCTTGTGTTTGTCTACCATTTTCTTGCATTAATGGCATTGGAGAATCCCAAGGTTTTGTTACTCATAATCATTTTGAGTGTGCCCAAACAACATTGCTATGTCATTTTAATTCTGAATATTTGTATATTTAATTACCCCCTAAAAGACCAATATAGATTTTTTGGCAACATAGAAATTTTGGGCAAGTAAGTGTGATTGGAGATTTCAATATTTTTGGACCAAATTTTAAGAGAAGGTAGGGACAAGTAATATCTTTCATATGCACTAAATCTCATGACATTTGGAAATATAAATCAAAAGTTATGGCCTAATATGGGTTGTTGTTTTTGTCAATAGGTAGTCTATGAAAATTGGAAAAAAGTACATTATTCAAAAACAAAAATTTGAAATTGATTTTCTAGAGTTATATGTACATGGAAAGCTTTTTGAATCATTCCATTTCGATTAGTGAGTCAAAAGTTATGAGGAGTTTTAGTTTACGGGCAATTATGGATTCTCTACTCCAAAATAAACTTAAGAGCCCTTTATCTTACTTAATTTTCAATATTTTTGGAAAATACAAAATCGGAGGATGTAGATTGTTTACAACCATTGGGATTGGCATTTTTTAATTTCATAATTAAAATCTTAACAATTTAATATTTTGAATCATTCTCTATCAAGAGTATCCAATTTGGAAACTACAACATCCAAATGGTAATCAATAACATCACAAAGAAATGAAACAAAATCACTCCACATTGTGCATTACCATCATGAACTGAAACACTACAGTATCGCACGTTAGTACTTTAGCTAGAGTGGTTTGAGGATGAACTACCTTCACTATCCGATGTCTGTGAACTAGACTCTAGAGCATAATCATCTACAAACTCTAGAATGCGGGGATCAACTAAGGTGGCCCTAGAAGTTGCCCTAGGCTTTAGGGCTACAAAATCCTTTGAAATTGCCTCAGCATAGATTGGTAGTTGAAATGGATTGGGGGGGCTTGGAAAAAATCCTAGTGCTGCAAAGAATGGTACGTGTCTAGGGTTCCTTATTTCTTGAGCTTGCCT